>CM077206.1:27421646-28671646 GCA_039654625.1 Rhinogobio ventralis | reverse complement strand
TTTGTCAGCAATATTGAGGCTGTATCTGCTCTATAATGATTAATGGAATTTTCTGCAGCACAGAAAAGGCTTGTGTCTTGTCAGTGAATGAGGCTCTCTGTCAGAAAGGTGCAATTACAGGGCTTTTAACAGACCCCTTTTTCTCAAACACATTTACTAGCTTTTTTCAGGGTGTCACGGAACCCTGAAAACCTAAGCTCACTGTTTGCTTAGACAGACCATTTAGTGTGGTAACATCAGTGTTCAAATGGTTTACATGTATATGTTATATACTACGTATATACTACGAATATAACTGCTCTGAATACTGAGCGGGTTGAAAACATATGACAAGTGTGTCCAGATTAAAATAAAACGTAGTGTCATATAAAACGAACTCGTTTGAGATAAAGACATAAAATAATTGTATAAATAGTTTTATGGCTTTTAGTCCATGTCTGATTGTGTACTGTGTACTGATTTGGATGGATTTTTTACCTGTAGGTTTTACTAAAAATAGCACTGTCTAGACACAAATGTTTTTACAAATGCAAACAGGAGTCAGCGTCTGAGGTCTTTTGAAAACATACTGAAAAGAAGTCTTACATCAACTTATGTCTGTAAAAAATTAAAGAGCAATAGATCAAAATATGTTTCCTTCTTGTGTATTTCAGTACATTTGTCTTTCAGCTGTGTTAATTTCCATCAGATTGTGGCCAAAATATATGATGGCAACCCACTTACAGCTTCCAAATTTAACCATTTTCATTTTATCCAAACTTTCTTTTAATCTTTATTTAGAGAGGTAAAGCAGCAAATACTTTTCTGATGAGAAGGCTGTTTCTTCAGGTTTTAAGGAAGATCATTCATTAATAAATCAAACACAGAACAATATTCTTTGGGACAATACAAGCCAAAATCATATGAAGATGGCGGTCGAGATTACACTTGGGCTACACTGTAAAACAAAAATGTGAACTTTTATATTCCTTGCTTCTAGTTGCATTACCTTCATAGTGTGATATAGCAGCATTGTGCTGTAAAATCATAATGATTAACTGTGTTCAAATTACAATGGTTTAGTATGAGCATTGACATCTTTGCAACAGCTGTTAACAGCTAATGCTGTCACAGTACACAAGAAAATAGATTTTAAAATTAACAACAATTCTAACATGCAGTAATGGTATTCTTGAACAAATTAGTGTTTTTGAATATATTATTTATGTCAATGACTCACATGTAGAGACAAGGAGGAGAGGGAAAAAAAGAACATCAATGGTCCCAGTGAAAGGGAACACTAATCACCAGCATCCAGACGCCTTAAGTTTTTTCACATTTTGTTATGTTTAATCCTTATGCTAAAATGCTTTACTTTTTTTAAAATAGCTACTCCATTACACACCAAATGGCGCAACTTTGTACATTTATTATAAAAAAAAAAAAAAAAAAATGAAATATCACATTGAAAGAGTATTCAGGGCTGCATTTCCCGAAACCTTCTTAACACTACATCATTCTTAAGTTATACCTTAAGGTGTACCTTATGTTAATATGTGTTTCCCGAAACAATCTTAGTTAAGTATACCTTCTTTAAGTCATACTTTCGTAAAGTTGGTCTGGACCACTCTTAGCTATACCTTATCACTGGTGACAGTTCACTCCACTAGTGGCCACCGCTGTGCAAAAAACTTCTTTACATCTCAGTCTATACGAATATAATTCTGAAGTTGTAATATACACCCAGTGTTCAATTAGGCTAATCGAAGTGTTTTTTTTATGCAAAGAATAAAATTGTCATTACACTGATGGTTGTTAGCTTTTTAATTATATTATCCAAAGGTACATCAGTTGGTAAACCATTAGACAGTAAATGCTTAGGAGCCTATTTAAAGGGATTGATTGTGGTGAGGAGTTTGGTCAAACTATGGCAGCAATACAGCAAATAGTTGTGCTAAATCAAAGATGGCGCTGTCCGCGGAGCCATTTAGTTTATGTGCACTATTTCATACGTGAAAACTTTAGTCCCCTGGCTACCATGTCAGAAGCTGCTATTCAAAATAAATTTTGCCTGCCACGACAGGAAATTCAGCAGCTTTTAGATCTTGTTGGTCCAACTTTGTCGAGACAAACTGGACAGAGCTCCCCCCTCAGCCCTGAAATCCAGCTGCTGGCGGCTCTCCGTTTTTATGCAGTGGGGAGTTTTCTGGAGGTGGTTGGGGATGGATATGGGCTGAGTAACACCTCGGTGTGGCAGAGCGTTCATTCAGTAATGAACATCCTGCTCCATAATGCCACAGATTATATCCGCATGCCTTCCGCCAGGCACAAAGTGTGAGGGCCAATTCAGCGGTGGGTGAAGATGCAGAAATAGGGGTTTTCGGGCAGAGCATTTTTTTAGGAATGCACTTCTAACTTATGTCCGGGATCAGCTCTTTCTCATTAAGTCAGCGGTGGACGAGGTGCTGATGGCTAGCTGTAGAGAAGAAGACCGCAGTCCTCCCCCCTTCCTGGCTAATTTTCTTAGCTATCTGTGTCACCCTGCATACGATGCGCCTCGCAAAAAATGCCGGCAGAAAAGAGGTTGTCGCAGTGGCATTGCTGTCAAAGTTAAGATGTCGCTGGGAACCAGCGATACGTCCGCAGGCCTGTTTTCTTTGTTCCCTCGGTCCGTGGGATGGGTTTTGGATTGTACCATGGCATTTCTTGGAAGGGCCGTGCGGCTGGATTCAGCCGGTGATATCGAGACCTCATGGGGTTCCCCAAAGGTTTATTCCACCACGTTTGCAGAGGAGCGGGGAGCGGTGTGGATTTAAGAATCTACAATGTTTACACCACGAGAAATCTCCTGTTAAGGTCCTAACATCAATTAAACTGGCTCTGACAAACACCCGCTCGTTGGTAAACAAAACTTTTATCTTGAATGATTTTACTACGACCAATGAACCAGAAACCTGGCTAAAGGTAGGAGATTCATCACCGCTATCTGAACTTCGGTCTGAGGAATGTACATAAACTCTCCTTGTTTGTCGGGTCGGGGGGGAGGACTAATGACTAATTATAAAAATAACTTTCAATGTCATGCAGTCATTTGATTTGTCACAATAGGTTAAAAGCCCTACCCACATATTAGGACATATGTTAGATTTGGTCCTGACTCATAATCTACAAATTGAGGATGTAAAGGTTTGTGAGACTAATTTCTCTGACCATATGCCTATTACTTTTAAGATTGTTTCAGCTATTTAACCAGCGCTCCAAAGGGACTCCGTGAGTTGGTCAAGGAAACTAAGTAACACATCAAATGCTGAATTCTCTGCAAAATTTAAAACCAAGTGTAACTCCTCAAGGCTGGAAACGCTGTTGCAACATCTAGGTGTTGATGACCATTGGACTTTGCTAAAATCTACCTGTGTGGAGGTCTTGGACTGTATGGCTCCACTAGGACCTAGAAAGTTAAATGAACAAACCTGTGCTTTGAGAAGGCAATGTAGACAGGCAAAGAGAAGGTGTAAAAAGAACAAATTACAGGTCCATTACGATGTTCTTAGAGACTTTTTATTTAAGTATCAGAAAGTTGTAAGGAACGTAAAAATACTTATTTTACTAATATTATTAGAGTTAATACTACTAATCCGAAACTTCTTTTCTCTATCATAAATTCTGAAATTCACCCTCTAAAGGATTCACAACAAAAGTCTTCACTTGTTTCCTGTAAAGAGTTTCTTAATTTTTTTACACATTTTCTTCCTGCCATTTTTTGTTTGCAATTGTGTACAACTAAGTTAATTCACTATTATGTGCCATTGATCATTGTGCAATGAATTCATTACAATAAAGATGCTCTGCAGACCCAACATCGATGACAGCAAGTTTGTGTTTAATCAAATTAATGTTTAATGAAACAAAAACAAAGAAAATCCACATAATTGATAATATTCATGAAAAGTCTGCTTTCCTGGAGTCTGCAGTCACTGGGTTGTTGATAGTTCATCTGTAATGTAATGAAATTGTTTGAATAAAAAGATAACACACAACACTGAACTCTACTGAGCATCATAATCACGCTTACCTTGACCTGGGATTATGATTGGAACTGAAATTTTGCTTCAGACAAAGCATATTGCTTCTCCAGAATCTGAAGCTTCACTTTTTCACCTCCAGCATGGCCCAGGCAAGGTTATTGGCCTCTTGTAACCCCTGCTCGATCCCTGCAACACTTCCAGCTTCTCCTTTTCGAGCTTCACCAGCTCTTCACTGCAGTCGCATCGGATAGAACACCTTCTGGAGCCACTCCCAGATTGCTTGTGCTGGGCGACCTCAGTGGAGGCCGATGAAGGTGCAGACAGGTGTGGTGACGCCGGTGCCAGAGAAGCCCTGACACTGCTGGCATAGGAAGAGGGCATGAGAGTGCGAGGGGGCAAGGATGGACTGTTCTGAGAGCATGGAGTGGTATCCACACCTGCTCTCAGATCTATACCTCCCAAGATACCCTGTGAGGCAGCTTCCTTAATGATTGCCAGGGCCTTTTCCTCGTCAGCGCTGAGTGCAGGCACTGAGCTGGGCCCACCACCTGTTCTTACCCTGTCTCTCCGGACTGCAGCACCTCTTGCTTTGGCTGCACTGGCAAAATCATGCCACTTTTTACGGACAAATTCCCACTCTCTCTGTGGGCTACAACTTGATTCTGGAATTTTAATTGCTATGCTTTCCCAGATATCCTTTTTAGTTTTGTTGGACACTGTTGTCCGAAAACTTGAAAAAAGTCTTTGTGCTGTGTAACCTCGTCTAAAAGTATGGGCATTTTGGTTTGAGTAAAGCTCTTTCTTTCTTTTTTCTCCGCCATAGTAGCAGTTTATCATATGTTTTGTGTGTTGCGTTTTTATTGAGTAGGCCATCCAATAACAGAAATTAGTTATTTACACAATAATGTGATGCAGCTGCTGGGCAATCATCCCTGGTTGTGGAGTAAATCAAGACACTATGGCAAATATATTGTAATAATATAAATTACTCTTTCAATGGCCAGTGAAAGCATACTGCCAGTTAGTGTAGCGGGTTGACGCATGATGAGATTAGGCATGAGGTTGCTGGTTCGTGCACTCATTTCAAAATTATATAAAATATCCAGGGTTGGATTTATTTCTGAAGTGCTTTTATAAAGAACATCACTTTCTCGCATAACGCAGTGAAACAGCCCCTGTATAGAGTGAATAATTGAATCTTGAGCCATCGATATAAACCAATTCAGCACCACTACCACGGACAGCACCTGGTAACGTCGCATTTAAGAAGGTATACCTTAAGCAACCTCCTAAGGTATAGTTTGGGGAACACGCCTAGAAATGGTATACCTTTAGTTAAGTTATACCTTTAGAGACAACGTTATCAGGAAATCCAGCCCAGATCATTAACTGAGTACTTAGTTGAAGCATCTTTGTCAGCAATTACACCCTCAAGTCTTTTCAGGATGTTCTCAAGGTCTGTCAGGATGTATGAGAGCCGTCACTAGAAAGCCATTTTAGGTCTCTCCAGAAATGCTTGTGTAAAAAAAAAAATCATAGGAAGGCTGCACCAAAAAAAAAGAAATTTGAGGAAAAAAAACCCTGAATGTACATGTAACTATCCCAGTGTTTTACCTGTTTTGTGTGGAAAACAGGTTTTACCTGTTTTATTTTGAAGTATTTATGTTCCTATTGTTTCTGTGAATATTCATGTGTTCTGTTCCTTTGGCAATGTTTGTAGTTTTTCATGTTGATTAGTCTCCCCAGGTGTATCTTGTTTCCTCGTTACTTTTGTTAAGCTTGTTTGCCCATGTGTATATATAGCCCTTGTGTTGCATTTGCTCTCTGTCAGTTGTTGAATGTTATGCTCCCTGTTTTCTGTTAGCTTTTGTTCCTTGTTCTCCATGTTTCCTTTCATTTGTATAGTTGTTTCTTTATTAAACCCCTGCAGTAAGATCCATGCCTCAGCCTGCTTTCTCCTGACATGACAGTATATATGGAGACTTGAGATGCAAAAACCGCTAAATGCCACCTGTCAGAAATGAGATAACGATATTGAGCGGATTCTCTCCACACATAGTATACGTTGATCAAATACTTTTGCTTCAAATCCACTAAATCACAGCCTCAGTCCATTCAGAAGTACCGGTTTGTCCAATGATGGATGAGAGAGGACAGGGACTGGTATTGGTTCCGACCAAAAGTCGATTAGTCAGTGGTTCCCAACTGGTTCTGGAAAGGACTTATTTCCAGGTGCAGTCATATTGGCTGAAGACTCAAGCATGGCGGCCATGATGGGACGAGCCTCTGAAACGACGGCCATGACAGGATGAGCCTCTGGAATGGCGGCCTTGATGGGACAAGCCTCTGGAAAAGCGGCCATGACAGGACCAGACTCTGGAACAGCAGCCATGGCGGGACGAGACTCTGGAATAGCGGCCATCTTGGCTGAAGACTCAGGTGTGAGGTGGGGCTGGATGTTGGTGATGGTGTCTTCATCTGCTCTGCCAGCGATGAACAAGCGTCCAGGATGGGTCTCTTTGTGGCATCACAAAGCGGGTCTCCTCGTTCAGCCAGCACCAAAATCCCTCCATCAGAGTGAGGTCACTGCAAGTGAATTGGTGGCTGATGGTCACGAACTTCGTGACATATTCCTCCAGGCTTCTGCCATTCTGGAAAATAAAAACAGTTGTTTCCTCCATGAGTTTCTTGCCATTCAAGGGGGCAACATTAATAGAAGCGACTTCCATGCTTCTCATCTCCAAATAAATTATATCCAAATTTTGGTCTGATATTCTGTCACAAGAGGTTGCAATGATGGATGAGAGAGAGGATCGAAGTGCAGCAGTCAAAGGTTTATTTAACAAATAACTCCGAAACATTGAATGTGGGACAGAACAACCACTTTGAACGCAACAATAACCTTGGTTGCCTTGGTTATCAACCCCCTTTGTTTCCTTCCCAGGCTGCTGAGGCCACAGTTCCCTCAGTCCAGGCTTTTATCCAGCGCTGTCATTGTACCTGGAGGAGGGCCAGGGGAGCGTTGGTCCGGTCTGAGCGGCGCACTAAAAGAGCTGCTGACTGCCGACAGACTTTGGCACCCAGGTATGTCTGTGGGCAAAAAGTGTCCCGGCCCATAAGCTGGCACCAAAATTTATAGGGCAATATCCTATTGCCAAGGTTGTCAGTCAGGTGGTGGTACACCATCCAGTCTTTCATGTTTCTCGTGTTAAACCTGTCCTACATTCTCCCCATTCTCCTTATGTTCCTACTGTCTGCTTGTTTACAAGGATTTTGAACTCTCGCTCTGGACTCTTACTCATAACCATGGCTCTCTTTCTTACTCTGTTTGCTTGCCTGGACTAATCACCTTTTAATGATTTTTGCCTGTCTCTGACTACTATATTAGAATCACTCTTCGATGTGCAACCACTTGCCTGGTACCTTACCACTGCCTGGACTTTGACCTCTCTCTCCATTGTGTCCTTTGAGTGTGCTGTTCCCCTTTTCACTGAATAAAGTTTTTGTTTGAGTTTCTAACTGCATTTGGGTCCTTCATTTGAATGAATCCTGACAATTTCTGCAGTATCCAGTATGTATACTGTGCATAGTATGCACATTTTCTATATGCATGGAATACCCAGATGACCTTCTATATTTGCCAACATTTGCTATATGTAGTAATGTTCAGAGTAAGGAAGGAAGAAGACAGGCTTTTATTAGATTCTTTCAAAATTAAACAAAACATTCCATAAACATTCTCTTTAGATGAACAAAGTAACAGTTCACAGGAGTTCACATCTTGAAACAGATGGCCCACACACGAGTCCTCAGTCCAATCTCAGCAATTTCTCATTTCCCGGTTGCTTTTATCAGTAATGCGTTCCCTTGCAAAACTTTTGCGTTCCCCTGAGCAACCTTGCGTTCCCTTGCAAAACTTTTTTTCTGTTCCCTCGCAAAACTTTTGCATTCTCTTGCAAAACCTGCTGTGAGTTCGGAGTGTAAACACTTCCTGTTTAATGTCCTGCTGGCAGTGTTTCAAACAGCTCGGTACATTAACAATGGAGCAGTACATAGAGTTTTATCTTGAACTTGGACTTAAGTATAAAGAAATACGGTCAGTGCTTAGTTCAAGGAGTTCAGTGAAGTTGGCAATATATTCAGATTTGAACTTCCTGGATCAATAAGTCGTGATCTAGATCTAAAAACACAAATGACACATTTTTAACGTAGACGAGCTACAACCTCATTTTCCTCCAAACAAGCCTTATAATATCAATTGGTCTATATGAGCAGGCGACTGCAGAGGCAAGTCCGAATGGACCATCTGCAAAGTGCAAAATCTGAAAAGTGTTACTACAAAAATAGTAATTAACTTCAATGTTACACACTGGAGTGTCCCCAAAATTCTCCTACTGGTCATACTGCAGCACTTATTTTGATGAAATGTCTTTTTGCATAATGTTTATGATTATTTATTATGAAATAAAATCAATACCTTCACTGTTGTTAGAAAAAATATTCAATAACTTCACTGTTATACAGTGTAATGCCATCAAATTCAGTAAGCAATTATTACGAAAAGGCTATGGTTGCAACTGCTGTATTATGTTAGCTGGGTACCAACATCATTTGTGTAAAGAATAGTCCTACTTATGTGCTATTACTTTTATTATTTTATACTTGTATTACTTTTATGTGCTTACTCGCCAAACTAAGTGTTGTAGTATAACCAGCAGGAGACCAGGGATATGTAAACTATGACAGTGACAGTACAGTGCATTACAGTGAAGTTATTGAATATTTTTAATTAAAAGAAAATTCACATTTTATCAAACTAAGTGTTATAGTATGACCAGAAGGAGACCATTGATGTGTAAACTGGATTTGGTGACACTACAGTGTGTAACATTAAAGTTCATGACTATTTTTGGAGTAATGCTTTTCACAGATTTTGCAGTTTGCAGACGGTTACTTCGAACTTGTCTATGCTCATATAGACCAATTTATATTATAAGGCTTGTTTTGAGGAAAATTAGGTTGTAGCTCGTTGTCTACGTTAAAGAGGTGTCTCATTTGTGTTTTAAAGGTCCCATGTTGTGGATTTTTTATTTTATTTTATAATGTTTCCTGATGTGTACTTATATTGTAAGTATGATTTTTACATAAAAGGCATTTTTCTATTCTGATTTTAGCCTTTTGGCTTAAAATGCTCTGTTTGAAGGGTCGTGTCTGCTGTGAGACTTAAGTGCAAACGCCCACTGTTGTGATTGGCTGACATCTTTGCATTTTAAATGCGTATTACATGTGAAACCAGGGCTTTGCACAGACATTTTGAGGGGCAGTGGCCCAAACCAAATAAAGGGGCACTGGGGTGGGGTGGCATTGGGGGCGGCATTGGGGACGAAGTGATCCATCTTATTCTTACTATTCCTTTACTGGCAGCCTGTAACTGTCTGATTTGGCTGATGCTCAGTGAGCTCTCCCTCACTCTCTGAGTCCTAATTTTTTCTCCTGACCACAGACGACACAAAATCGCATCTCAGCACTTTTGATGAATGAATTTACTATTTTTAATTTTGTCATAATTTTGTGTCTCTCGAAAATAGTGATCTATGACATTGTATTATGTTGAATATTAAAGTTTTTGTGTCTTTGTTAATGAGGGATTTGTGGACACAATGTTATTGGTTTTGTGGAGTAAATGTTATAGCTTTTATTTTAAAGTAAAAAGATAAAATTAGACCCTTGGGGTAAGATGACCCAGCCATATTTGGCACAGAAGGCCCCAAGTGGCATGTTTTTACTGGTGTTATTGTTTTAAAATGTTTTTTAAATGTAATATTTTTTTAATGAATTAGATGTACATTTCAGGCATCTTCACTTTCATTAAAACCTATAGGTTAATTGACTGAATTCTATTATGACAAAATCTATTTTTTTTTTATTATGACATATCTTCAATTAAAATATGGCCAATTAAATAAGTAAATATTCTTGTACATTAGTCATAAAACAATTTTACCTTTTAGATGAATATCTTTTAATGGGATTAAGATTTTTCTGTTATTATTTATTCAATTATTCTACTAAATTGTCAAAATAAAATTAAGTAGAATATTTTATTTAGTATTTTACATTAATGACACTTTAAAATATATATAAATAGTAATAAGAATTATATCAAAAGTAATTTATACATTCTGTAACAGTTTATGGGTTATTATATGAAATTATATATATATATATATTCTACAAAGTGTGCCATCAACAGCAAATTTGATCTATATTAGATCAGATCGGGTACAAAAATATATTGGACAAGAATTCTAATTCTCTTCCAAGAACGTGTATTTTGTACAAGTTGTTAGCACTGTTAGAAGATCAGGAGCAAAATAATACAGACAGAAATACAAAAACAAACTACTAAATTACTAATTCCATGGATTGTAATGCCTACTGTTAATGCGACGACATTCTGAAACTGTCGTCTGCGCACAGACTCTGAGTGACGCTGGGGAGGGAGCGGGAGCGGATTCGCGGAATCGGTGGATCTTTAGCGGAGGGTAAACAGAAGACTTTTAGAGGGGATGGGTATCGACTAGCGAGAGGGGCATCTTAGCTGATGAGGGCAGAGGGACAGTGGCTCTAGCCACCGGGCCACCCCCTTGTGCACGGCCCTGTGTGAAACCCTCTCGAGTACTTTTACTACGTTTTTTTACTATTACAGCTGTCAAGAACGAATCATGAAAGTGTTGATTATAGCATTATTTTTAGATCTGTTCCCATCACATGAAAGGCTGCAGTGATGAGCATTGAGTAGACAGTCTGTTTATTGCGTGAATGCAGTGATCTCGTCATTGCAATGCGATTTCTCTCACAAAATGCTTTCACCACAACTAACAGCAAACACGACATCAATATGAATACAGTAAGAGCTTTGTTGTGCAGCATAACAGCATCATTCATTATAACGGCAGTTTGGGCAAGTGTGCAGATATACTCGCGATGTGTGATTGACAGCTTCGAACATTATAAAGAGAGTGTTCTTTGATCGCTCTCTGTAGTTTAATCACAATTTTAATAACAGTGAACTTAAATAATTAGCTACACATCACTGATCACAGATCAGGCATTAATGAACACTGTTACTTACTGTTTGTGGCGGTGCTGTCGAATCCATATTGTAAAAGTCTGTTTGTAATGCCTGTGCTGACATTGCGACTGAATTAAATGTAAAAAATAAACTGAATCCATTTTCTCCAAATTCTCTGGGCGGGCAAAGCAGAGAAAGTGGAGGTAACCTTTCCCTGTATGATGACATATAGGGAATATTCCAGATTGGCCCATCTGAGCTTTCATTTTCCCAAATTTTCATGTCATGGGACCTTTAACAACGTTTAGCTCACAAGTTATTGTTCCGGGAAGTTCGAATCTGTGAATAAATATTGCCAACTTTATTGCACTCCTTGAACTAAGCATTGACCGTATTTCTTTATAGGCTACTTAGGTCCAAGTTCAAAATAAAACTCTATGAACCACTCTATTGTTAACATACTGAGCTGTTTAAAACAATGCCAGCGGGACATTAAACAGGAAGTGTCCGAACTCACAACAGGTTTTGCCAGAGAGCGCAAATATCTTTGCGAGAGAACACAAACGTTTTACAAGGGAACGCAAAAGATTTTAAAAATATTTTTCCTCCCATCCCGAATGTTTTCCACCACCATGTCCCTTTAGGGGCTTCGTACAAAAGAATAAGACTCAATAGATTAATTGATTACAACAAAATCTACATTTCATAGTTCATTTTGAATACATTTTTGAGGAGGCTCAGCCTTCCTTGCCTCCTCTGACAGATGGTCACGGTAAGCAATGTTAGTTAGTTCACTGCCAGGGTTTAACATTTATTTTTAAAGTAAAGTAAATTAATAAATTAGGGCCCATATTGTATTCTCACCATTTCCTTCGTCGTGCTCCTCAGTGTAACTGTAACACATACAGAGCCATCACAAGGCTCACACACAGAAAAGCTTCTGGCTCAGCTGGGACTTCTTGATGTGAGATGAAGGCGTTACCCACTGAGCCACAGTGCCGCCTAAATAAAATTCAGATTATTATAAAAAAACAGGATTTAAACATGATTAATTTATGTATGGTTAGGCAGTGCATTGGAGCCTAATGAGGACACCTAAAGTTTTCTATTTAGTAAAATTGTGAATGTTGTGTATGAAAACATTTTGTGATCATCCTGTGTGAAAATTGTCATTTAGCATGTACAGTAATAAACTTAGCATGATTTTTTTTGTTTATTATTTGGAACTATTCTGTAATTTCAGTTGACATCTTATTTTCAAAAAGCAATATGATAAAAAAATAAATAAAAAAGAACTGGTAGGTTAAACTGGTTTAAACAATCATTGATGATGAAAAATTTTAACCTCAAACATATATTCCAGAAAGCAGGTTATTTGACATACCTGGGTATGTTTAAGAGTAAGTATGTGGATAACATCCGATAACTCACTTTAGCCCTAGCCCTTGTGGTGGAAAAATGTAATCATAGAGGAAGATTAATTAAGACATATATTTGATATTACACAGGAGCTAAGATGTGTTTCTGCCATGCAGGACACCACTAAACTTAACAGACACAAAGAATGGGTTGTGACCTTAGGGGTCGCGGGACACCTTATTTGAGGGCTTTCCTGTACCAAAGGTGTCGGGCAGAACTAATTCTAATTCTGTGTGCTGTGTTTCTTACTTTTACCATGTGTGGAAAACTACGGAGAAGGATTGTTTACACATTGGGGGTATAAGAGATTGTGGCTTCTGTTACGTCTTCAGTTAGCACTCTGCAGACATTCAGGATGGCTGTTTGACTGTGACTCTTTTCTTGCAATAAAATAAATCTTTATAAAGACAATTGGCTAAGGTTTGTCTCTTATTCAGTGATGCAACTGAGAGTTAATTTTTGCCACGACACCCTGAACTCAGAACGTTGAATCAGAGGTTCATAACAGTTGTCAAACCTTTTTGTTCTTCTGCTGAGGACCAGGGGGGGTATTCCAGAAAGCAAGGTTATCTTACTGTCAACCATACCCTGAACTCTTGGTTGATTAAACCAAACCTTGCTTACTCAAGGTATGCTAGTTCCAAAAGCTCTCGTCTAGCGATCCCAATGCTCCAAACAGCAATTAAACATCTAAAGTATCTTTATTTGTACGTTTTCTGAGAGGAGTACCTTTCCTTTGTCGAATGAAAATGCGTTTTTTCTCAGCGACTGCTGCCTCACACGCAGCACAAGTTTGGTATCGTTGTAAAGTGCATCATTCCAACTTTTTGAACATTCATAGCGAATTCTCGATGGCATGAGTCTGAACCAATGAAATGTGATTTTCAAACTCATGCTGGTGTAAACAAAGCAATCTTACTCATGCTGATTGACAGATCCAAAGCATGTGCATAAAGAAGTATCAGACAGCACACGATTCCGATAGACACATATACAGGTGCTGGTCATATAATTAGAATATCATCAAAAAGTTTATTTATTTCACTAATTCCATTCAAAAAGTGAAACTTGTATATTATATTCATTCATTACACACAGACTGATATATTTCAAATGTTTATTTCTTTTAATTTTGATGATTATAACCGACAACTAAGGAAAATCCCAAATTCAGTATCTTAAGACCAATACAAAGTAAGGATTTTTAGAAATCTTGGCCAACTGAAAAGTATGAACATGAAAAGTATGAGCGTGTACAGCACTCAATACTTAGTTGTGGCTCCTTTTGCCTGAATTACTGCAGCAATGCGGCGTGGCATGGAGTCGATCAGTCTGTGGCACTGCTCAGGTGTTATGAGAGCCCAGGTTGCTCTGATAGTGGCCTTCAGCTCTTCTGCATTGTTGGGTCTGGCATATCGCATCTTCCTCTTCACAATACCCCATAGATTTTCTATGGGGTTAAGGTCAGGCGAGTTTGCTGGCCAATTAAGAACAGGGACACCATGGTCCTTAAACCAGGTACTGGTTGCTTTGGCACTGTGTGCAGGTGCCAAGTCCTGTTGGAAAATGAAATCTGCATGTCCATAAAGTTGGTCAGCAGCAGGAAGCATGAAGTGCTCTAAAACTTCCTGGTATACGGCTGCATTATCCTTGGACCTCAGAAAACACAGTGGACCAACACCAGCAGATGACATGGCACCCCAAACCATCACTGACTGTGGAAACTTTACACTGGACCTCAAGCAACGTGGATTGTGTGCCTCTCCTCTCTTCCTCCAGACTCTGGGACCCTGATTTCCAAAGGAAATGCAAAATGTACTTTCATCAGAGAACATAACTTTGGACCACTCAGCAGCAGTCCAGTCCTTTTTGTCTTTAGCCCAGGCGAGACGCGTCTGACGCTGTCTGTTGTTCAAGAGTGGCTTGATACAAGGAATGCGACAGCTGAAACCCATGTCTAGCATACGTCTGTGCGTAGTGGTTCTTGAAGCACTGACTCCAGCTGCAGTCCACTCTTTGTGAATCTCCCCCACATTTTTTAATGGGTTTTGTTTCACAATCCTCTCCAGGGTGCGGTTATCCCTATTGCTTGTACACTTTTTTCTACCACATCTTTTCCTTCCTTTCACCTCTCTATTAATGTGCTTGGACACAGAGCTCTGTGAACAGCCAGCCTCTTTTGCAATGACCTTTTGTGTCTTACCCTCCTTGTGCAAGGTGTCAGTGGTCGTCTTTTGGACAACTGTCAAGTCAGCAGTCTTCCCCATGATTGTTTAGCCTATAGAACTAGACTGAGAGGCCATTTGAGTTAATTAGCTGATTAGAGTGTGGCACCAGGTGTCTTCAATATTGAACCATTTCACAATATTCTAATTTTCTGAGATACTGAATTTGGGATTTTCCTTAGTTGTCAGTTATAATCATCAAAATTAAAAGAAATTTGAAATATATCAGTCTGTGTGTAATGAATGAATATAATATACATTCATTTTTTGAATGGAATTAGTGAAATAAATAAACTTTTTGATGATATTCTAATTATATGACCAGCACCAGTACACGGCATTACAGTATTTCAAAATATCTGGCTTGGCAAATATGCAAGCAAACATTATCTGTTATGTCTTAAATGAACGTTTGGTTAACTGTTGGGGAAAAACATCTGATGTGTAGCATTATTTTAGATCCATGCAGTACAGTAGGTCTTAATATATAGGTTGTCTCTTTCATTATTGTTAATCAAACAATTGTGGTATCATGGGAAAAAAAGTTGAATAAATATTTAGGTGATTTTGTTTTGGAGCCTTCAGAAAACATTAACTCAGGTATAGGAAACAGGTATAGCTCAGTCAATATTTTTTTTTGCCTGATTTCAACAAATCATACATAATTTTGAAGGTTTGTTGTGAATGTGAAAATAGCAATAACTAATTTTTGAAAATTTGCTTATTGCAACTCATTTTGCCAGCACGGGTCACATAGAACATACTTTTTTAGCGGTCGTTGAGTAATTACTTACCTACTCGAGAGTATGCAATTTCTGATGCAGCCCGATACTTCAGATTTCGAGGAGTAAAATTAGTTAGGAACAGGTGTTTCACATTGACTTTAAACATAATTCCTAGCAACAGACAAACTAGAAACCTCCTGCTGGAATATGCCAGGGGCTTTCGTGTTATGCATGTCAGAATAGGTCTTTTGAAAGAGCGAACACACAAGAATGTGTTATGAAATCTGGGTATATAAAAACACAATTCTTCAGTAAAACAATCACAGCCAAAAACTAATGGAGAGGATCCCACAAGGAGGATCCCAAGGGAGATGGACATTGTCAGCTGCAAGATATGAGAGTCTGCATTTTTAAACCACCTTGTTTCCTCTGAAAAAGATCACATCTTCCACTTAATAATAATAAAATAAATAAATAAACAAACCTTCCACTTAACTTGGTGTCTATTCAAAAGGCAATAATGTCAACATTGCATGATGATAAAGATATGTTACTTATGTTCTTATTACTAACACATCAACATAAACTGAATTTTAATCACACCCTGCCTCTGGGCAACATAATGATAGATGTCATCTGTCTATATTGGAGAATGGATTACTGTTTTCATATGTATGCCATTCATAGCACATAACAGCAAAAAAAAAAAAAAAACTGCATTACAGATGCTTATTCATCGTTGAATATATTTTATAATATGTTTTCTCTCTCTGTTCCAGACTCAGTGATTGCTTACATTAAAAAATAGATGACCTTGCAAAATGTATGCACACTTTAGTGGTTTTAACACCCTAGCGTGTTTCTATAGCGATGAAGATGCAAATCAGCGACTCAAAAATACATTTACTGTATATACTGCTGCCAGGAGACAATAAAAACATTAACTCTCTCTGCATAAGGGCCATGCACTGTTGACTCCCACATTATAGCTAAAAATCATCAGTTGAACTGACTCAATGTAATGTAGAAGTATAAAAAGCACTTTAGGCCTTTGAGGCCCCCCTCAAAAATCCAACCTGCACCTCATCGTGGTGTGGGGGTGAACACCAAGTAAGGGATTGCTCATTGAGGCTATATCATCAGTGAAGAAGGATTCGGCCGAAGTATGGCCGAAGTATAACCGTGGGTGTTACATGGGGTGGGCAGGCTCAATTGAGAACCCTGAAAACGGTGCCCAACGCAGGTGGTGTCTCTTTGAATCTGGGGTACCATCAAGTGCACCCGTCGTCCCAAGTTCTCCCGTGCCACCGGACTAATGCCATGGCGACCTAGGTAGTGGACCAAGGATTGCGCAACCTTCCTCCACTTTAAAATGCTGAGCACGGGAATTTTGCATTGCTATCATATCTTTAAGTCCTGTGGCGACAGATCTCATGGGCGACGGAGACATGCTCAGGATGGAACTGGAAGTCTCCAGCCAATAATCTGCACGCAGATGGCTTTTGGTCAGATAAATAGCAATGCATTTAATTTCACTCCCACACAGTACACATTCCCGCAATTAATTCCTCAAGTGTAGTAATGATTAATTAAAAAAAAATAATTATAAGTAATTCACAACCCTGATGTACCCCCATGTTTCACAGATTAAGCCTAGTCAAGACTAAAATGTATGTTTGAACTGAAAGCAACTTGCACTGACATATCTTTAAATATGTCACTGCCATTGTTTCAAGATGCACACCAGTAATGTTTTTTGTTTTTTTTCTCGGGCATAAAAGCTACTTAAATGCTCTAACTGAAATAAGGCCTAATCTTGGTTTAATTTAAGCCCTGTTTGCAGGCCCAGATTGGGCAGAGCTAGGGCAGATAACAACACAAAATGAGTAATAATGCGATAACATGTTCAGTATTATGATTTTTTTTTTAAAGACATTGTCATGATGCATGTGTTATTGTGCTAATTTTGACATTTAAGCAATTTGAAAAAAAAATTTTTATTTATTTGCATTAAATAGTTGTTAAATATTGTATATTTAAGACATTTTAAGATAAAACAACAACAACACAACGTCCTAATGTGATATTTGAATTTACCTAAAATAAATTTAGGTTCTGTGCAAACAAATTACAAATTACATTTGTTTCATTTTATTTTTTATTTTTTGCAAGAACATTGAGACAGTTCTATTTATAACAGTAGACCTGCTGAAGAAGAAGTGACAGGTAGCCTACAAAAAAGTACATGCATACACGGGAGAGAGTCGAGACAGATATCGAGCGATATCAGGGAAAATAAAGAGAATGAAAAGGAAAATGGAAGTGAAGTGATGGAGCAGTTCTAAGGATTTAAACCTTTTTATGTGATAGCCATACAAAAAATATGGTTCCAAAATGTGTTGTGGATGGGTGTGAGATTTCCTGGCCGTAGTGTTTAAAAGAAATAGTTCACCCAAAAATGAAAATGGTCACCATTTACTCATCATGTCCTTTCAAACTGTCATGCATTTCGTTATTTTGAAGAACACAAAAGAAAATTTAGGAGGGGGGAAATATTTTTTAAAAAGTCCAAAACAACATTAGACACCATTTAAAATATCTTTCAAAATATCATGTTTCACAGAAGAAACAAACCCATACAATTTTGGATTTGAACAATATGATGGTCAGCATATTTTGAAAGAATTTAAATTTTTGCTTCAACTATCCCTTTAAACTTTGCCCTTGTCATAAGGCGTAGTTAAAAACATACTAATGGTCACCTTTATAGCTACTTGTTCTGTGGAAAGGACAATAATCCTTTTATAAGAATTGTATAGCCAGTAGATGCAAATAAGAGATTCACAGCAAATTTTCAGGAGTGACAACTGCATTCAAATGCGACAATTAATACAGTGAAGTTTATAATGCTGCTTGGTGAATTATTATCATTATAATAATGGTTATTTGGACTTTTGGACCACCCCTGGTTAAAATTTTCATATTTTTTATTTTCAGATACAATTTTTGCTTGCAAATTGTAGAGTGTTTGTCTTTTATTTGTGTTTTTTTACTTTTTCAAAAATTTTAGTAGTTCGGAATTCTCTAAAGATTCCAGTAAGAAGAAATTTGCCCTCAGGCCTGACATTAACAACTGAACAGAAACACTGTGGTCCAAACATTCTCCTACACTGTTAAAGGTCAGCCAGCCAAGTGGAAGACTGACTCTTAAGAAAAGGTCAGATATGCTGGTTGTATGTTGAAAACCTAATGTGGGTCCTTGTAAACAACTGCAGGGCTGGCCAGCTGTTAGCTGTCCTATGTGTGTCAACACAGAAATGTTCTCTAGTGCTCTACTGCATACTAATGCTTGATACATATGCAATAGATCAAAATCTTAATAGGTTTATCCACCATTACACATGCTTTGAAAGCGTTGTTTGTCAGCCTGTATCATGCTGTTTTCCATGTTTTTATCTGAAAAAAAAAAAAAATCAATAAATAACTTTCTTCAGCCACATTTACATTTAATCATTTAGCAGACGCTTTTATCCAAAGCGACTTACAAATAAGGAGAGCAATAGAAGCTACTAAACAAACAAGGGGCAACAGTGTGCAAGTGCTGTAACAAGTCTCAGTTAATCTAGCGGAGTACACATAGTACAGTACACATATATATATATATATATTTTTTTTTTATAAACAAACAAACAGAAAAATGAATAAAATAGTTAAGTGCTAGTCTTTATTGGTCAGGTGCTGCTGGAAAAGATGTGTCTTAAGATGTTTTTTGAAAATGGCTACAGACTCGGCTGCTCGAATTGAGGTAGGCAGGTCGTTCCACCAGGTGGGAACGGTCCAGGAAAAGGTCAGAGAGAGTGATTTCATGCCTCTTTGGGATGGCACCACTAGGCGTAGTTCACTTGCAGAACGCAAGCTTCTGGAGGGTGTAAGTGTGAACAAACGAGTTTAGGTATATTGGTGCAGAGCCGGTGGTTGCTTTGTAGGCGAGCATCAGTGCCTTGAATTTGATGCAAGCGGCTATTGGCAGCCAGTGCAAACTGATGAAGAGAGGCATGACGTGCGCTCTCTTCGCCTCGTTAAAGACCACCCTCGCTGCTGCATTCTGGATCAGTTCCAAGGGTTTGATAGTGCATGCCGGAAGGCCCGCTAGAAGAGCATTACAGTAGTCCAGTCTGGAGAGAAGAACCAGGAGTTGTGTGGCCTGCTCTGATAGGAAGGGTCTAATCTTCCTAATGTTGTATAATGCAAATTTGCAGGACCAGGCTGTTGCAGTAATGTGGTCAGTGAAGTTTAACTGGTCATCAATCACAACTCCAAGGTTCCTGGCTGTCCTGGACGGAGTTATGGTTGATGAACCTAGCTGAATGGAGAAATTTTGATGAGGTGCAGGGTTGGTTGACACCACAAGCAGTTCTGTCTTTGCAAGATTGAGTTGAAGGTGGTGCTCCTTTATCCAGCCAGAAATGTCTGTCAGGCAGGCTGCAATACGCACACCAACTGTGGGATCATCTGGTTGAAATGAGAAGTAGATTTGATTGTCATCAGCATAGCAGTGATAGGAAAAGCCATGTTTGTGAATGACAGATCCTAATGATGACACGTAGATGGAGAAGAGAAGTGGTCCAAGCACTGAGCCCTGTGGAACTCCAGTATCTAGGTGTTGTGACTTAGACACTTCACCTCTCCATGATACCCTGAAGGACCTACCTGAGAGGTAAGACTTGAACCACTGGAGAGCAGTTCCTGAGATGCCCATGTTCTTGAGAGTAGACAGGAGGAACTGGTGGTTAACTGTGTCAAAAGCAGCAGACAAATCCAGCAAGATGAGTACTGTGGATTTGGAAGTCGCAGTGCTTCAGTAACCGAGAGCAGGGCAGTTGAGTGGCCGTTTTTGAAACCGGATTGGTTGTTGTCCAGGAGGTTGTTCTTTTCAAGAAACATAGAGAGTTGGTTGAACACAACCCGCTCAAGTGTCTTTGCAATTAAAGGAAGAAGGGATACCGGTCTGTAGTTTTCTAAAAGTGCTGGATTCAGAGAGGGTTTCTTAAACAGTGGGGTTACCCGAGCCTGCTTAAATGCTGTGGGAAAGGTCCCGGTGTGAAGAGAAGCGTTGAGAATGTGAGTGAGTGCAGGAGTAATTGAAGAAGAAATGGCCTGAAGGAGGTGAGTGGGGATAGGATCAAGCGGACAGGTAGTGGGGTGATTGGAAAGGATGAGTTTAGAGACCTCTGCCTCGGAGAGCAGAGAGAAGGAGGGGAGATGAGTGTGTGTTAGTTGTTGAGATAAGCGTGTCAGTTTGTGGTGTGGAGAATTGGCTGCTGATGGAGGTGGTTTTGTTTGTCAAGAATGATGCAAAGTCGTCAGCTGTAAGAGTTGATGAAGGGGGGGGGGGACAAAGAGAGGAGAATGTTTTGAAAAGTGAGTCAGAGCAATTGTTGATTTTGTTGTGGTAATATGTTGTTTTAGCAGTGGAGACATTTGCAGAGAAAGAAGAGAGAAGAGACTGATACAAGCTCAGGTCAGTAGAGTTTTTAGATTTGCGCCATTTCCTCTCTGCCGCCCTGAGTCCAGAGCGATGTTCACAGAGAACATCAGACAGCCAGGGGGCAGAGGGGGTGGCGCGGGATGGTCTGGATGAAAGGGGGCAAAAGTTGTCTAAGCAAGATGTTAGAGTGGAGTCAAGTGTGTCAGTAGCACTGTTAGTGTCCAGTGCTGAGAACTAAGCAGGTGGAGGAAGTGAGGATGAAACCATAGTGGATAGGCGAGAGGAAGAAAGCGAGCGTAGATTACGCCAAAAGGTGATCAGCGGAGGAGTGTTTGTTGTGTCAGGAGTCAGTATGAGGTTAAGAGTGATGAGAAAGTGGTCTGAGGTGTGCAGTGGAGTAACTAACGTGTTTTCTGTGGAGCAGTAGCGTGTGTAGACAAGGTCCAATTGGTTACCTGATTTGTGAGTAGCCGTAGTAGATACTCGCTTAAGGCCAACGGAGGTCAGTAGAGTGGTGAAGTCCATGGCCTGGTGTTTTTCAAGGTGGATGTTGAAGTCCCCGAGTAGTACCAGAGGAGTACCATCCTCAGGGAAGTTAGAGAGTAACACATCCAACTCCAAGAAGTTACCCAGTTGACCTGGAGGACGATAAACAACTACAAAATGGATTTTAACAGGGTGAGTAATAGCGATTGAGTGTGATTCAAATGAACTGTTGCCAGATAGACATGGTAAGAGATCAAATGTCCAATCATTTGAGATTGTTTACAGCAGACTGGCAATTCCAGAGACCAATTGGAATGGACAGTAAAGTAGCAGAGGACCTAGGTAGACTACGCAGATTATTAGGATTGCGGCGCCTCAAATGTACAGAGCGTGATTTACGAGAGTTAGTAGTAATAGTAGAGATTTGAAAGCACATAGTGAATACAGGTCAAAGAAATAACCAGATGAATACAAGCAGAACACAAAGGGGCAGAAAAGGGAAGCGAAATCAATACTTAAGTGCCTTGTCGGTGTCCTTGCTCGGGTGGAGTCGCACAGGGTAGAGTCATTGGTCTTTACACTCTTCGGTCTTTACAGGATGAGGGCTTCACACAAGGGCTGCCGCGGAGTACCACTGTATTTATACTCACTAGAAGTGTTGTTATTGAATACAGCTGGCTACGCCTCACCGAAACTTTGTTTACTCACGTGTCCAACGAGAACAAACGCTAACTCACAGACACCGCGATACCTTAACAGTACGACTATTTTATTTCTTTCCACAGTTCCTGTGTTCTCATCCTGTGTTTAGTTCCTGTTTCATATTAGGCTCTTGTTACCATAGTTTCACATTAGGTTCACCTGTGTCTTATTTCTTGTTTACCCCTTTGTATATCTAGCCTTGTGTTTAATTTCAGTGTGTACAATATTGTCTTTGTGTTTAATGCAAAGCTGTTATTTTATTTTTTTGTTTTCATACTCCTTTGTAGCTGCAAATAGTTCCAAGCCTCACATCTTCCATCCTAATTCTTGACAAAAATATACTAAATAAATAAAATGCCACTTTAGTCTACTTAAAGTACACTTCCATGACTATGTTTCTTAAACGGATAATTCACTTAAAAATGAAAATTATGTCATAATTTTTCTCACCCTCAAGTTGTTCCAAACCTGTATGAATTTCTTTCTTCTGCTGAACACAAAAGAAGATATTTTGAAGAATATGGGTAACCAAACAATTGATGGGCCCCACTGAATTCCATAGTATTTTTTTTCATACTATGGAAGTCAATGTGGCCCATGACTATTTAATTACCCATATTCTTCAAAATATGAAATTCATACAGGTTTGGAACACAATTTTTTTCCTGTGAAAATGTATCCATGCCATAAAATCGCTTAAATGTAACACCATTGCTTTATTTAGTATACATGGAAGTATTGGTTTAATTCAGCCATAATAGTTTTGAAACAGAAACTGATTCAGAAGAAAGAGAAGAAGGAACAATTATACAGGCAGGCCTTGTTCTATGGGGGTGCTTGAAATTGCTAAGTAAGCAAAATTTTGTCATATTGACGAAACAGATTTGGTAAACGTTCCAGTGCATATTTGTGTTTGTGCTCTGGGGGGTATTCCAGAAAGCAGGTTATGTGACATACCTGGGTATGTTTAAGGGTAAGTAAGGATAACCTCAACTTTCGGTTCCAAAAACGGAGGTAACTTTCAGTATGTAAGTAGCCATAGCAACTCACTCTCTGAACATAACCTGCTCCGGAGGTTATGTTCCAGGTTTAGCTTGCTTAAGAGGTATTCAGATGCGTGTTATATAATTAATATAGTTATATTAATATAGCCAAATTTGATATATAGTTAAAGTTGTATAAAATACAATATTATATATTCATTCTAAAGCACTATTATAATAAGAT
Organism: Rhinogobio ventralis; assembly: GCA_039654625.1. Taxonomy (NCBI): domain Eukaryota; kingdom Metazoa; phylum Chordata; class Actinopteri; order Cypriniformes; family Gobionidae; genus Rhinogobio; species Rhinogobio ventralis. The sequence goes on along the minus strand of CM077206.1, from coordinate 28,648,295 downwards.
GATGTTTAAATGTTAATTCAATTTAAATATATTTATTATTTATTTTATTGTCATCTCACACATCGATCTGCATTCAATTAATTAGCATCAAACAAACAATATAATCCTTATTCTTAGTGAATAAAGATTACTTATTAAACAAAGAGACTGAAAAAATGATTGCACAACCACCAAATAGGTGGCAATGTGCACTACGTAGGTTACAGTGATGGTCAGAATTATTGGCACCCCTGGTAAATATGATCAAATATGGCTGTAAAAAAATAAATCTGCATTGTTTATCCTTTTGATCTTTTATTAAAAAAATTCACAAAAATCCTACCTTTCCTTGAAGTAAAATAATTGAAAGTGGGGGGTAAATCACATTATGAAATAAATGCTTTTCTCCAAAACACGTTGGCCACAATTATTGACACCTCTAGAATTTTTTTATGAGTAAAATATCTCTGAAGTATATTCCCATTATTATTTACATTTAGCACACCAGGGTGACTAGGAACATGAAATTGTCCAGCTATGATGTCTTGTTCCACAGGAGTATAAATATGAGGAAACACAAAGGCCAAATTCCCTTAATCATTCATCACAATGAGTAAAACCAAATAATATAGTTCTGATGTGCAGCAAAAGATTGTTGAGCTTCACAAAATAGAAAGTGGCTGTATTTCCCATTTCCACCATCAGGGAAATAATTAAGTTCCAATCAACTACAGATGTTATGAATCTGCCTGAAAGAGGATGTGTGTCTATATTGCCTTATTGCACGGCAAAGAGGTAAGTTTGAGTGGCCAAAGACTCTCCAAGGATCACAGATGGAGAATCGCAGAGATTAGTTAGGTCTTGGGGTCAGAAAGCCTAAAAAAAAAAAATCAAACAACCCCTACATGACCACATGTTGTTTGGGAGGGATTCAAGAAAAATCCTTCTTGCTCATCCAGAAACAAACTCCAGCATATTCAGTTGTCAGACACGACTGGAAATTCAAAAGGGACCTGGTTCTGTGGTCAGATGAAACTATAAAAAGAGCTTTTTGGCAGCAAATCCACCAGATGGGTTTGGTGCAAACAGGGATAAAAAGTACCCCATGCCCACAGTTAAAAATACAGCTGGATCTTTAATGTTGTGGGCCTGGACATCTTGTTCAGATACATGGCATCATGGATTCTAACAAATACCAACAGATAAAAAATAGAAACCTGATCTTCCATCAGGACAATGATCCAAAACAAACATCAAAATCAACACACAAATGTGTCACTGAACACAAAATGAAGCTTCTGCCATAGCCATTCCAGTCCCCTGACCTGAACCCTATAGAAAATGAGTGGGGTGAACTGAAGAGAAAAAAACACCAACATGGATCTGGGAATCTGAAGGATCTGGAGAGATTCTGTATGGAGGAATGGTCTCTGATATCTTGTCAGGTGTTCTCCAAACTCATCAGGCATTATAGGAGAAGACTCAGAGCTTTGGCAAAAGGGGGTTGCAAAAAGTATTTAATAAAAGGGTGCCAATAATTGTGGCCAACGTGTTTTGGAGAAAAGCATTTATTTCAAAATGTGATTTACCCCCCACTTTCAATTATTTTACTTCAATGAAAGGTTAGATTTTTGTGCATTTTTTAAATAAAAGATCAAAAGGATAAACAATGCAGATTTATTTTTTACAGCCATATTTAATCATATTTACCAGGGGTGCCAATAAATCTGACCAGCACTGTATGTAAATTGCCATTAAACAAAAGAAGAAGAGGAAATAGAATGGTACGCTTTTTCTTAGCGTCTGTTTCCATGGTGAATCATCGATTTGTTGCTCTGTTGAATATGTCTTGTGTGTTAACCGGGAACATACTCTGAGTTGTCTGAACTTACTCACGGACACGTTTCTGGAACCAGCATACCTCGAGTTTGGATTAATCAACTGAGAGTTCAAGGTATATGTGACGTTAAGTTAACCTTGCTTTCTGGAATACCCCCCAGGAGAATGTCAAATGTTTCTATTTACGATGTGTTTTTGCAGCGAGCAATGTAGCCAATCACAGACATGTTTGTTGATCTATTGAACACAGTGGCTAATCAGGGGTGTTTTAATTTAGTCAGAATCCACTTACCGCTCAAAACACTGGAGTTTTTGTTCAGTGCTGAGTTCTGCACACTCGTGAATCCTCTCATTTACAAAGTGTAGACAAAGTAAATAAGAGATTCATTGTGCAGTGTAGACAACTTTAATTATAATGGAACTTTGTGAGATTGCATGATTGTAAAGGGAGCGGTCTTTGTACACTTTCTAGGCTATATATAATCCATTCAGAATTTGATTAAATTGCATTCCAATTGGTTTTTTTTCTTCTAAAAACTCCTTTGAACAAGATTTTTACTGAAGATTTACATAAAAAGTGAAGAAAAAATATATTAAAGTGCACTAACAAAAATGTGACAGTGCACACACAACAAAAAGCAAATGTTTCAGTCCATCTGGGACTATCTTCAGTGCTAAAGATTGGTTAACAGCATTTAAAAAAGGTCGAAGCAAAGCTCTGATGAGATGATTAACTAAATCAGTTGGATAATTAATTGAAAATGCAGTGACTATTTAACAATTACCATCCACATAGGGGAGCAGAATTGCAAACAATGCTGAAAAAAAGAAGAATGCAAATGGACAGGGTAAGTCTCTATAGAAAGAAAGAGAGGTTAAAAGTTTCATTGAGTCCAAAAGGTTGTTCAGTTTTAACCTGAAAAGTCCAGCAGCTTTCACATTATACTAATCTTTGATCAATGTTGGAGTACCTGCGAGCATGAATTCTGTAAATACCACAAACAGATATGGACAGTGTAATTGGCATCTTTGAAATGTCTAGCTACTGGAGGTTTTAAATCACCTCTATAAATAGAACTATGATGTTCATTAATACGAGTGTGAAGTTGTCTGTTTGTTTCACCAATGTATTGTAGCCCACAAGTCAGGAGATAAACAATATTAGTAGAACTGCAAGTAATAAATTAAGTTATTCCATGTTTTCTTTTCGTAGCAAAACTAACAAACAAGTTAGCCTTTCTAGAATTACAACAAGAAATATAGCTGCAAGCAGCAATGACGGGCCCAAGCCACGGTGCCACTGCCACTGCCACCCCGCCACTGCCACCCCGGTGGCTTCAGGGTTGCCACCGTCCTGTGAAATACGGAATTGTCCCGTATTTACAGGCAAAATTATGTATCCCATATCAAATCAATACGGGGATTTTGCAGTGTGGCGAATACTAATAGCAAATATAAAAAAATACATTTAACAATAATTAGAAGAGAAGCTCATTTGTGCGTGATTGCATTTTAACGGCACTGCTTGGATATTACAAGTAAAACTAACTATTTTGAAAAATAAACTTTGGAGGCGGGCTCATTTGTTTGTGAAAGTCTACCATATAGAGTTTTAAAACATAAACTGTGGTCAGATTGCATAAATTCTTTAAGAACGATGATGGAGAGCAGATCGTTCAGGCGAAATCTGACGTAAACAATGGAAAATATATCAATATTTCATGGATTTAATGCTTTTGTGGACAAAAAGTGCTGTTGGATGTTTTTCAGTGGATAATTGTCATGGACATTTTACTTAAGTGCGACGGATTGGATTGATCTCGCGACCACTATTTCATAACAAAAGTCCATTTAATTTTTACTCCTGACACAAATTAAAATATTACTGTTGCTAGAGCATCTAAATCGTAAAACAGACAGCATAGATTGACACTAAACCCATAGAACTTTCAAAAGATGTATAATTTGTTAACATTCTTAATATTTTTAGACAGTAGTCTATATAGTAAATGTAAACCATGGTAAACAAAGTGACGTCAAGCCCAAGGTTGGGTCAGTGCGTCTCAATACTGCTTAATACTTAAAATTGCAATATGTAAGATTTTTGCAGTAAAATATCCCAAAACCACTAGGCCAGTGTTATATATATTGTTCAGTTGAGTAATAACAATATCCTAAATGTTTTCAACTATTTGTAAATCGTGAGAAAATTACAATTTTAACCAAGGAACCGGGACGTGTGAGGGAGTCGCCTGTCAATGGCGTCATATCCACGTTCACCTCCGTTTTCCGCTTTTACTGCAGTAGAAACCATAGCAACAGACGTGGACAACTGCGTAACGCCTCGCTGTTGTAGTTTCGTTCAAACATTATGGACCATGGCAAGCAGACTTTGGAACACACCGTACAATCAAAATAAGTGCTTTATCAGACAGGTGAGCAAATTACATAAACCGAATCAATGTTATGTCGCTCAAATCTATGAAGTATTAGAATATCATCAGTATGATTCTAATGTTGATGTAGCTCACTGCTAGTCTCATACAGCCAACAAACTAACACAGAGAATAACATTATAACTTTCAACACACTCAAATGCAGTTTAGATAGTGTAGACCAAGTGAAACAGCATTGCATTTTCTCACAATTTTAATTCAAATAAACTGACCTGTATGAGTAGTAATGCAGCACTTGCGGGTAGTTCGGTAGAATGAAATGTCTTCATTTCTTGCGTGTGGCGCTGATATCTCTCTTATTAATAATTGCGCCCTGGTCCATACCACAGTCATGTTAAAAAAACATGAATGCATTCACTCATCCACAAACATTATTTCCCCATAAATATTATTAGATCCATCAGTATGACGACAAGTTCCATGATTCCATGCTCATTCACTGCATCATCAATCTATACCTTTGTTATTGTTTTGAAAAGGTTAGCAACCTGTAGCGGCGAAAAAAATACATAGTGTAGCTTTAAATGGATAATTACATTGTAACCGGAACACCTTAAAATAAAGTGTAACCCAAGTTTCAACTGACATACAGTAGTCATATTTTAGTTTATCATAAATGCTGCTGTATACTTTAAACATATTTCAAAGACAATAGAAGTAATTATCAAATTTGAATTAAAGATGTACATAAGTTCTACTTAAGTGGGTCAAAAAAGCACTCTTAATTTTAGCTAATTGCATTTAATATAAATGTAAACTATGAAACATTTTCATTTAAATGTAAATAAATGCACTTACTGTAAGTACCCAAAAACATTACATTCTGTTAGCACTTAAAAGTACTCTAAAAACCAAACAAGAAATGCTAAAGTGTACTTTTTCACAAGGATAGGCAGAGTCTTAAGTTGAGCCTGATCAGTACCTGGATGGGAGACCTGGTAAGGTCAGTATCAGGTTTCTGCTGGAAGTGGTGTTAGTGAGGGAGGCAGAGGTGCTCACCCTGTGGCCTGTGTAGGTCCTAATGCTCAAGGATATTTATTTGAACCCTATACTATACTATAAAATTCATTCGAATGAGGTGTTATAACAATATTTCTGAGGTCATTAAAAATTCTAGCGGTCTTCCAACTCGTGAGAAGTTAGTTTCAAGTTAGGTTGTAAAAAACATACAACTTAAAGATAATCTAACTTAGCCGTGATTGTAACGGGGAAAAAAGTTATAGAAGTAAAATCGCATACAAATTATTATGATTTGTCATGAGAATGTCTCCCTATTTAAAAAACATCCTACACTAAATAACACACAAACCCATTTGTTAAAATAGCATATATGTAATACATAATACTGACCTAACAAAATTTGCATTTAAGTATTTTTTCCAATTTGTATTTCTTTAGTACATACAACTTAATTGTGGCTTCTTCTTCATCTGAATTGTGGGATCTTTTCTTTTCTTGTGTATATGTAGTGTCAAGAGGAGGGAAGTTCTCATTCTAAAGCATATATACATTTTCTTTTCTTTGTTGTCTACAAGAATATTACAAGTGTATGGTCCTAATTGTTATATATTTATTTTAATCAACTTTTATGAGTAAATTATAATAAATGAGCCCAGAGCCAAAATAATTTGACTACAAGCTAATTTTAGCTCTTTGAGTTTCAGGAAACTCATAGTGATTCTTCATTATAGCTTAAATTTTATGAAGAGTCAATGTTTCTTTCGGAATTTACAGAGCATGAGCAAGTAGACCAGATACTTTCTGTGATTTACTTTTGTTATTTTTATTTTTAGTTTCATTATGCATTTTTGTCACTGTCTCAATGCTGGCTTCCGTCAAATCTGTGTTATGATGTGCCAACATGCTATTGAGACCAGCACAATGCCCTCTGCCATATACCTACCATCAGGCAGCACTGGAAAAGGTGAGAAATGCAAATGTAAATGGTTATACAGAAAACATAAGGAATCAGAAACAAAATGTGATTGTGATACAATTAAATTAATGAGGGCTGACTATTTCAAGATAAGCCTACATTGCTGTTTTACAACAATGCATACTCACAATATATTTGACTTTTGAGTCATATTCGTTTGATCTATATATAGTTTCAGGAATTTCAGTTTTTAGGAATTTATATGTTAAAGTTTAATGTTATTAATCGCAATTCCTTCATTAAAAGTTTTAATTGTTTTAAGCCAAATCAATAGTGTGCTGATTAAAACATACGGTATATAATCAAATCAAATTATAAACACTAATAACCTGCTCCTTTGTGTAGACTAATGTGAAAAAATCTACACTCCATACCCTTTAATGACAAAACAAGAACCAGATTTGTAAACTCTGACCCTTTTAATTCAGACCCTTAAGGCTGGGAATACACTGTGCGATTTTTGTCCGGTTTTGGTTAGGGAAAAATTTATTGTAATATAAATTTAATAATAAAAGTAGGCCTACCCTAATAATAATAATAATAATAATAATAATAATAATAATAATTTAATAGATAGATTGGAAATGCTAAATCCTCTTTATATCGATAGCTGATGCTTTTGACGATATCTTTCTATACAAAATATCATCATGAAATGCTGAAGTGAGTGTGCAATACACACCAAGTAATATTACGCTATCTGCCCATTTCACAGCGTGATTTCTCGATTGCCACAAATACTGCCCTAACAAAATACAGATTAGTGCACTTTTTACTGTACCTGTTTTTTTAATTGGCCTTTGAATTTAAGTGGTAAAAAAAAAGTATACTTTGCCAAAGCATTGACCGAGCTCTTTGATCTAATGGTGTTGTTGAAGACTCCAAATGCAAACTTTACATGCAACAGACAGAATTGACAGTACTCTGTTCCAATGGCATATAGGAATCGTCAGATTGACAGTGCTCTAGCCTAATTGTGTTGGGGGAACCAATGGGGGCGGCAATCATATTTCAGGGTGGCCGTGACACCCTTTACACACACCCCTGCTAAAATGTAGTGCCAGATATGCACCCCCTGCAGCTGCCCTGGGCGATTGCCTTGTTTGCCTATGCCTAAAAACTGCCCAGCGGCCTGCCTTAACTCAGTACTTAGTTCAAAAACCTTTGGCAGCATTACAGCCTCAAGTCTTTTTGGTATGATGCGACAAGCTTTGCACTCCGGGATTTGGGGATTTTCTGTAATTCTTCTCTGCAGATCCTCTCAAGCTCTGTCAGGTTGGATGGGTACTGTCAATGGACAGCCATTTTAAGGTCTCTTCAGAGATGTTTGACTGGGTTAAAGTTTAGGCTCTGGCTGGGTCAGAGACATTCACAGAGTCATCTATAAGCCACTCTTTGCACCAAATGTCCTGCATTCCTCTTGGGAACCTTCAGTGCAGCATATTTTTTGTAGCCTTCCCCAGATCTTTGCCACAACACATTCTTGTTTCTGAGCTCTGCAGGCGGTTCTGTTGACCTAATTGACCTAATATGAATCTTCAACTGTGACAGGTGTATTTCCTTCCAAATAATGTCCAAACAATTGAATTTTAAACAAATTTACTCTAGGTTCTAACCAATCTGAATGTATACACTCAACGGCCACTTTATTTGGTACACCTGTTCAACTGCTCATTAAGGCAAATGTCTTATTGACCAATCACGTGGCAGCAACTCAGTGCATTTAGGCATGTAGACATGAGCTGTGTCCCAATGTGAAGGCTGCGCACTTCGAAGGCCGCATTTTAATAAACATCACAGCGGCACTACGAAGGCTGTCCCAATGTGAAGGCTGCACCCTTCGAAGGCCGCCGATTGCGTCACCGCGGTGCGACGAAGGCTGCCGCAATTCGAAAGCGACTACAAAATGCGCCCTCCGTTTCTCAGGCAAAAGAAGGATACAACAAATGGACCCTTCGCAGCCTACCCTATCCCAGAATTCATAGCACACACTGATGACAACAGGATTCGTATAGATTGGTCTGCATTCCCGCAACACTCGAGCAGATTTCTTGTGGCACGGGATTACAATTCCAGTGAAAGACGGTAGCGATCAGTAACTCTGGTGTATTTTGGACGAGAGTGGGCGGTCTGAAAATAGCCCGGCCGCTCCCGACACAACAGTGCAACCGTGCTTGAACTTGAAGTAAACAAAAAGTTCTGTAGTGGTGGCATTCACACAATTCCCAGTTCCCTGCCCTGAGCAACCTGGCAAGATAAAGTTTAATTACCTAATTTTTCTCCATTCTGGCCACTGAAGGAGTTTTGGTTCCTTGCCACCGTCGCCTTTGCCTTTTGGCTTGCTCAGTTAGGGACACTAAAATTTCAATTATATTACTGATCTGCCCGCATTGACACTATATGATAATTGAAATGAGCTGGATGATATCACTGTTCTCTCCAGAGCGGCTGTACAGCTGAATCAAATTCTGTTGCATAATTTTCCTGTTTAACACTGTGAAGCTGCTTTGAAACAATTGGCATTGTAAAAAGCGCTATATAAAGGTGACTTGACTTGAAGAGGAATCAGTTTGTCAATTCTCTCCCTGCTCTTTCTTTCTTTTTTCTTTTATCTTTCTTTTTTTCTGCACTTTCTTTAAATACAAATTAGAGATCTGCGCGGGGCTGTTTTTTCGTCCCGCTATAGGATATATTCCGCACCCTCCCGCTCACTCTTAAAATTCACTCCGTGTTCACCCGCTAGAATTATTTTATTCCCGACCCAACCGATCCGACCGATTTCCCGACCGCCCGATTTCTGGAGTCCTCTGGGGATGAAGATTCGGCTGTGCTGCCGCCTTCAGGCGCGTCAGCATTGCCCAAGTCCGATACAGAGTTGACAGCCATGTCATCTCGGGGGATGATTGGTCTTTGGGTTTGGCGCGTCCTGACAGCTGTCAGGCCCTGCCCCCGATTTCTTTTCTCTCCCGAGGTGCATGAGGAGGTCACACGGTCCTGGAAGTCCCCGTTGTCTTCCCGTGACCGTTCACGGGCCTTCTCCGCCTTCTCTGCCCTCGATGGGGCCGTGGCCAAGGGTACACTGGGGTCCCCATGTTAACGCTCTGTTGCAACCACGGTAGAGACTCAATGACCCCCGTTTGGAGGTAGAGTCCCCTCTGCCACACCCCTATTATCCTCTCCACGTGACGGGATGCTTGGCTGGTGGCCAGGGTGACTGAGGGCTGCGGTGTGGCATAGACCCCGACGATCAGTCTCTGCTGACTTGCCTCCGTCAAATCGAGAGCAAGAGTGCGGTTCCACTGAAGTTATTTCAGAGGCTCCTGGGGCATATGGCATCTGCAGCCACGGTAACGCAAGTATGTGTTTCCCCCAGTGAGCCTTCTTGCACAGACTCAAGGAGCAGGCTACCATCACTTCCGCTAGGGCCTTGTCTACCTGACGCGCCTATGCGTTGAAGTGAAACCTCTCGTCTCCTGGTGCTCTTCTCGCCAAGAAGACCCCCGGAAATGCCCGATCGGCTCTGTGCTCTCGTTTCTACAAGAAGTGTTGGAACGAAGGCTGTCTCCTTCCACCCTGAAAGTCTATGTGGCCACTATCTCAGCCTACCACGACCTTGTAGAGACAAAAGTCAGCACGACCTGATCATCAGGTTCCTGAGGGGGGCAAGGAGACTAAATCCTCCTCGCTCTCCCCTCGTACCCTCTTGGGATCTCGCAGTGGTCTTGTCTGCCCTGCATAGAGCCCCCTTCAGAGCCATTGCGATCAGTTGAGCTTAAGTTCCTGTCAAAGAAGACAGTGCTCCTGATCGCTCTGGCCTCCATCAAGAGGGTAGGGGACCTGCAGGCATTTTCGGTTGACGAAGCATGCCTGGAATTCGGGCCGGCCGATTCTCACGTCATGAGACCCCGGCCTGGATATGTGCCCAAGGTTCCCACAGGCCAGGTGGTGAAACTGCAAGCGCTGCCATTGGAGGAGGCAGACCCAGCCTTGACACTGCCCTGTCCAGTAAGCGCCCTCCGCGCTTATGTAGACAGGACGCAGTGTTTCAGGACCTCAGACCAGCTCTTTGTTATGGTGGGAAGCTGAAGGGAAGAGCTCTCTCCAGACAAAGGTTGTCACACTGGTTAGTGGACGCCATTGTGTTGGCTTACCAGAATCAAGGACGTCCATGCCCCCCAGGGGTGAGGGCACACTCCACTAGGAGTGTGGCCTCCTCCTGGGCTCTAGCGCATGGCGCCTCGCTGACAGACATTACAGAGCTGCAGGCTGGGCGACACCTTACACATTCGCCAGGTTCTATACCTCCGAGTGGAGCCTGTGTCCTCTCATGTACTCGCCTCAAGCAGTGGCCGGTAGCTGGACAGGCTTAGGTGTCTTCACTTGCTCGCCATTCCACTCCATGGACTGGATACGTGCGCTTTCTCCTCAGGTAGCTTCCCTGAAGCCCTGAGTCCTCCAGCACTGTTGATGCCGACACCAGTGTGCATGCCCCAGAGCTCTTCCGTATGCAGCCCCTCGCGGGTCATACGTGTGTCTCTAAGTCCTCCCTACAGGCAGGCACTTGGTGCATGTTTCCATATGGAATATGCTTCCCAGTGTACCTTGGTATTCCTGTATTAAGTTGGAGTCCTTCGTCCGTACTAGCCTTACAACAGGGAGCTCACACTTATGCAGGGCACTGGATGACAGCCGAGTGGCGTGATTACATTGGGACCCCCATTCGTCAGTCACTGACGTTACTCGGAGTGACTGAACGAAAGGGAACGTCTCGGTTACGTATGTAACCCTCGTTCCCTGAGGAGGGAACGGAGACGTAACGTCCCTCTGCCACTTCCGCTGTACCGCTGGAACAGCCGGGAGCTCAGTCTCGGCTCCTCAGCAGGTAACATAATGCGATGTTGCCAGTGTTCTTCCTTATATACCCACGAGGTGGGGCAGAGTTACGCTATGCAAATTCCGCATTCCCATAGCATTGCATCGCCATTGGGCGCTTTGATACATCTCGAAGATGATAGGCTTCTAAGCGAAACCCCCATTCGTCAGTCACTGTCATTACGTTTCCGTTCCCTCCTCAGGGAAACGAGGGTTACATACGTAACCGAGACGTTCTGTGGGCAAAAATGCATTGTTGGTGCCAGAGGTCAGAGGAGAATTACCAGACTGGGTTGAGTTGATAGAAAGTCAACAGTAAATCAAATAACCACTCGTTACAGCCAAGAAGAGATTGGAAAAACGTTGCCTGGTCTGATGGGTCTTGAATTCTGCTGTGACATTCAGATTGTAGGGTCAGAATTTGGTATAAACAACATGAAAGCATGGATCCATCCTGCCTAGTATTAATGGTTCAGGCTGGTGTTGTTACGGAAGTATACTCAGAGAATAGCAGTGAACAGGAGGTTTATTGACAACAACTGAGTGTTTCGTAGAAACCAGGTAAGTTGGCAGTTCAGAAGAAACTGTACCTCAGGACAAACATGTAATAATCAGAATGTCTTTTCCCTTACAGGACCAGGAGAGTGTGGATGGAGTGATGACAGGCTGACTGGATGCACACACCTCACTGGATAAACGGGTAAGTAATGCAGCTGAAAGACACAGAGGACGCGGAGACAAGGATAATGCTGGAGAGTACAACAGGTGGGAAACACTGGAGAGTAAACACAGGTGGTAACGCTGGAGAATCTTAACAAGGAAGCAAGATATGGTATCCACTTTGAATTGAACTAATGAACTTGTACTAATTGAACATTGTTTAAATGCCACAGCCTACCTGAATGTTGTTGCTGACTATGTCCATCCCTTTATGACCACAGTGTACTCCTTTTCTGATGCCTACTTCCAGCAGGATAACGCGCCATGTCACAATGCTCAAATCTTCTCTTACTAGTTTCTGACACTTACTAGAACATGGCAATGAGTTCACTGTACTCAAATGGTCTCCACAGTCACCAGATCTCAATCCAATAGAGCACCTTTGGAATGTGGTGGAACTAAGATTTGCATAATGGATGTGCAGCCGGCAAATCTGCGTGATGCTATAGTGTTAATATGGACCAAAATCTCTAAGGATTGTTTCCAGCACCTTGTTGAATCTATGCCACAAAATAAAAAATATCTGAAGGCAAAATGCAGTCCAACACAGTACTAGCAAGTTGTACCTACAGCAAAATATATATATATATACACTCACCTAAAGGATTATTAAGAACACCTGTTCAATTTCTCATTAATGCAATTATCTAATCAACCAATCACATGGCAGTTGCTTCAATGCATTTAGGGGTGTGGTCCTGGTCAAGACAATCTCCTGAACTCCAAACTGAATTTTAGAATGGGAAAGAAAGGTGATTTAAGCTATTTTGAGTGTGGCATGGTTGTTGGTGCCAGACGGGCCGGTCTGAGTATTTCACAATCTGCTCAGTTACTGGGATTTTCACGCACAACCATTTCTAGAGTTTACAAAGAATGGTGTGAAAAGGGAAAAACATCCAGTATGCGGCAGTCCTGTGGGCGAAAATGCCTTGTTGATGCTAGAGGTCAGAGGAGAATGGGCCGACTGATTCAAGCTGATAGAAGAGCAACTTTGACTGAAATAACCACTCGTTACAACCGAGGTATGCAGCAAAGCATTTGTGAAGCCACAACACGCACAACCTTGTGGCGGATGGGCTACAACAGCAGAAGACCCCACCGGGTACCACTCATCTCCACTACAAATAGGAAAAAGAGGCTACAATTTGCACGAGCTCACCAAAATTGGACAGTTGAAGACTGGAAAAATGTTGCCTGGTCTGATGAGTCTCGATTTCTGTTGAGACATTCAGATGGTAGAGTCAGAATTTGGCGTAAACAGAATGAGAACATGGATCCATCATGCCTTGTTACCACTGTGCAGGCTGGTGGTGGTGGTGTAATGGTGTGGGGGATGTTTTCTTGGCACACTTTAGGCCCCTTAGTGCCAATTGGGCATCGTTTAAATGCCACGGCCTACCTGAGCAACTGCAAGATGCTATCCTATCAATATGGGCCAACATTTCTAAAGAATGCTTTCAGCACCTTGTTGAATCAATGCCACGTAGAATTAAGGCAGTTCTGAAGGCGAAAGGGGGTCAAACACAGTATTAGTATGGTGTTCCTAATAATCCTTTAGGTGAGTGTATATCAGAAAAGAAGACAATACAGCTGCATAATTGCATGAGTTCCCTTTCAAGGGAACTCGCTCTGCGTCACCGCTGTGGGAACGCCTCTGCGTGATTGCGTCCTGAAGCACGTATGTAACCAGTCCAATGGAATGATGGAACGTCATAGGCGGGTGACGTCATAGACCCGGAAACTATAAAGCAACCGTGAACACAAACAGAAACTAGCTTCTGTGCCTTCAGTAGCGCTCTGTGTAACCATTGTCTGTCAGTTCTGGTATTTTTGTCTATCTGTTTGAAAAAGTTTCACCACATACAAAAAACTATATACTGACTGCACACACATTTAAGTTAAAATGGCGAGCGAACAACCACAATTCATTAAGTGTGTTCATCCCTGCCCACGCTACATCACGGGTGGGGATACACATCCCATGTGTGTTGTTTGTATGGGAGTGCAGCACGCTCAGGCGGCTCTCGAGGGGGCTGCCTGCGAGCATTGTGAGCGTTTACCATTAAGAACGCAGCGCTCTCGCCGAGCGCTCTTTGAGGAGGGCGCTTCGGCTCGCGTTCCCCGCGGCTCTGGTCCTGCTGCTGCCGAAGGCAGAGTAGCGGCTACAGTCGTGGGGTTCGCAAAAGGATCTGACAGTGGGGTTAGAGACGGGCTCTGCCTTATCTCTACCCTTACCTGTCAGATCTAGTGCCTCCATTCAGGGTTTGGAAGCCCGCTCTGCGGTTTCTTCCGCCCCAGTGGAGGCATCGATACTGCAACTATCTAGCTTTGAGGAGTTGGATGTTGTTAGTATCAAGGCAGGTGGAATTGAGGACTTGCCACTTCATTCCCCTGCCAGTGAGGAGCTTGTGGAGGTTTTGAGCAGAGCAGTCCACAAACATCTACATATAGTAATATATTAGGGCTGAAAAAACATGGATACGGTCCGATGCCGAGGGTGGAGGAGACGCTTGCGAGTCATCTCTTTCCCAAAACGGCATCGTCCGTCAAAGCCACCGTCTCTGTGCCACCAAGGAGACGGCCAGATCTGTGGGCCGTTCTATGGCAGCCCTGGTGGCCACGGAGAGGCATTTATGGCTGAACCTTACTGATATTAAGGGAGAGGGACAAAAGTTTTCTGTTGGATGCGCTGCTGTCTCCAGGGGGTCTGTTCGGTGACGCAGTTACTACCGTCACCGACAGGTTTCTGGAGTCCAAAAAGCAGGCAGCGGCGCTCCAGCAGTTCCTTCCACGCAAACCCCAGACTCCATCTGCTGCTGGGTGGGAGCAGCAGAAGCCGAGTACCAGCTCCTCACACCGAGCGCAACAAAAGCAGAGCGTCGCTACCCGTACCCCCCCCACAGAAGGGGTGGGGCGGGGAGCGACGCCCTCAGATGCAGCCTTCGAAAGGTAAGACGGATCTGAGGACCGTCATTATCTCTAAGAAGGCTGCGTCAAAGAGGTCCTGACGCCAAGAGCGTCAGGATTGTGAGGGTGGTCCCCTCCGAAGGCAGGCGGTGTTCACCTCAGTATACGGTGCCCGTCTCCCTTCGGTGCCCTCACAGGGTCGATCCGCTAACCCCGCCGCAATGCCGGGGATGGTTCGTACCCTCTTAGGAGGGCCACAGCGCAGTTGGGCCAGTCGTTCCCTGCTGGTTCGCCGCTTCAGGGCGCTGCGCTCGCTGTGCAGAGTACATCAGAGGCCAGCCTCGAGAGGCTGGTACCCTTAGCAGATTTTTTGGTGGAGTGGGAGAATCTTCCAAATATATCGCGTTGGGTCCTGCACATTATAAAAAAGGGGTACGCCATTCAGTTCGTCCACCCAGTTTCAATGGGGTTCTGCCCACGGTGGTGGGCCCCGAGCAGCTCTGGTTATGACTCAAGAAGTACAGACTCTGCTGCGAAAAGAGGCTATAGAAAGGGTTCCTCTACCAGACAGGGAGTCAGGGTTTTACAGCCGGTACTTGTGCCAAAGAAGGATGGAGGGTTGCGGCCCATTTTAGATCTGCGTGTCCTCAATCGCGCTGTAGCGAAGCTCAAGTTCAAGATGCTTACACTCAAACAGATCGTGCCACAGATCAGGTCCAAGGACTGGTTTGTCACGATAGATCTAAAAGACGCATACTTCCATGTATCCATCCTTCCACAGCACAGGAAGTTCCTGAGGTTCGCTTTCGGGGGAGAAGCGTTCCATTATCGGGTCCTTCCATTCGGTCTAGCATTGTCACCCCACACTTTCACGAAATGTGTGGACGCAGCTCCCATGCGCATGCAGGGGATCAGAATTCTCAATTACATCGACGACTGGCGACGATGTTGTTCTAGCACACATGAGAAAGCTGGGGCTGAGACTAAACTCCAAGTTGGGATTCGATCACCATGCAGGCTCGTTTGTCAGAGCTTCGGGTGGGGTCAATTCTCTCAGCAGTGAAGGGGGTGAAGCTAGACCAGCCACTCACTGTCAAACAGTATCAGAGACTGTTGGGTCTGATAGCAGCAGCGTCCAACGTGATTCCTTGCGGCCTGTTGTACATGAGACCGCTGCAGTGGTGGCTCAAGACCAGGGGGTTTTCTCCGAGGGGAAATCCTTTTTTGCATCATCAAGGTCACGCGGCGATGCCTTCGTGCGTTGGTGATGTGGAAACAGCCTTGGTTCTTGGTCCAAGGCAAAGTGTTAGGGGCTCTGTGTCGTCGTGTCACTCTAACGACGAACGCTTCTCTCACGGGCTGGGGGCCGACCAAGTGTGATGCTGGTGTTTCAGGTCCTGAGACACTTCTTGCCGGAACTCAGGGGCCATCATGTGTTAGTTCGTACAGACAACACATCGGTGGTCTCTTACATAAACCATCAGGGGGGGTTGAGATCGTGCCTGCTTTACGAGCTGGCTCGTCAGGTCCTCCTGTGGGCCCAGGGGAAACTGCGTTCAATCAGGGCGGTTTATATCCCAGGGTATTTAAATGTGGAAGCAGACATCCTGTCGAGACAGGGGCCGAGGCCCGGGGAATGGAGACTCCACACCGAGGTGGTGGAGCTCCTGTGGGAGAACTTCGGCAGGGTGGAGGTCAATCTGTTCGCATCATTAGAAACAGCTCACTGTCGCCTGTGGTTCTCCCTAACGCATCCAGCTCCTTTGGGACTGGATGCTATGGTACAGGAGTGGCCGAGGTTGCCTCTGTACGCTTTTCCCCCGATCGCTCTGCTTCCGGGAGTTCTAGAGAGAGTGCGTCGGGACGGGGCCCATCTTCTGCTAGTAGCCCCATTCTGGCCGGCCCGAGTATGGTTCTCGGACATAGTGCCTCTCCTCGACAGCTCTCCGATGGAGATTCCGATCAGGAGGGACCTACTCTCTCAGGCGAGGGGAGCAATCTGGCACCCTCACCCAGAGATGTGGAAACTGTGGGCTTGGCCTCTGAGGGGGCCCAGCTCATGAGTTCAGGTCTCTCAACTGAGGTTGTGGAGACCATTCTACAGTCTAGAGCTCCCTCCATGAGGAAACTTTATGCCTTGAAGTGGAAACTTTTCACTTCATGGGGTGGGGATCACCAGTGGGACCCAGTTAACTGCCCAGTGGGTGCAGTGCTGGACTTCCTGCAGGATAGATTCTCCACAGGGTTAGCTCCCTCCACAGTAAAGGTGTGTGTTGCGGCCTTAGCAGCTTACCACACTCCTTTGGGTGGTGTTTCTTTGGGGTGACACCCGCTTATTACTCGTTTCCTTCGTGGCACTTTGAGGCTTAGAGCCAATCGAAGAAGTTCCTGACAAGTTTCTCACTTTAAAAGCATTATTCTTGCTTGCTATCTCGTCTCTTAAAAGAACTGGAGACATTCAAGCTTTGTCTGTGGCACCCTCATGCTTGGAATTTGCGCCCGGCATGGTTAAGGCTTTCTTATATCCCAGACCGGGTTATATTCCCAAGGTCCCTACTAATGTTGTAGGCCCTGTCATACTGCAGGCCTTTTGTCCTCCTCCCTTTCGGACATCGGACCAGGAAACACTGCTATGCCCGGTTCGGGCATTGGATGCGTATGTCCACAGAGCTGCCCTGTGGAGGAAAACTGAACAGCTGTTTGTATGTTTTGGGCCACCCTCGAGAGGGGGCCCAGCTTCCAAGCAGAGAATGAGCAAATGGGTGGTTGAGGCCATCTCACTTGCTTATGAGTCGGCTGGTCAGCCTTCACCTTTGGCTGTACGAGCCCACTCTACTAGGAGTATGGCGGCTTCAAAAGCTTTGTTATCAGGGGCATCCCTTCAAGAAGTCTGTGATGCGGCGGGGTGGTCCGCGCGGTGACGCAGCGCGAGTTCTCTTGAAAGGGAACGTCTCGGTTACGTATGTAACCTTAGTTCCCTGAATAGGGAACGAGGTGCTGCGTCACCGCTGTGGGAACGACAATACCCACGCCCCCATATGAGCCAGATGCCAGTCCACCATTGTCTATGGAACAAGCACCCGTGCTCCCGCATGCCCGTGAGCGCCTATTTCAGGCGCCTATTTCAGGCTTTTCAGAAGCTAGTTTCTGTTTGTTTTCACGGTTGCTTTATAGTTTCCGGGTCTATGATGTCACCCGCCTATGACGTTCCGTCATTCCATTGGACTGGTTACATACGTGCTTCAGGATGCAATCACGCATAGGCGTTCCCACAGCGGTGACGCAGCATCTCGTTCCCTATTCAGGGAACTACGGTTACATACGTAACCGAGACGTTTTGTACAATGCTGGCACACAGCATGCATTGCATCTTCTTTTTTGTCACTATTGTTAAGTTTTGTATGCTCAGTGTTTATTAATTTACAGTAAAAATAAATAAATAAAATAATTTACTAGGGTTGTGCCGATAGATAATGTTGTGTATCGATGATAGATATATATCGATGATTACGATATTACCAAGATGATAATTGGCTCGTTTTGCCATTAATGTATTAAATTATTATTATTATTATTATTATTATTTAAGGCTAGTATTATTATTAAATTAATATTAGGACCACCAATTCATTTTCCTTCCCTAATTTCATAACGAAATCAGCACATTACCACGTGCGACAACACCGACACCCACGTATTGAGGACTCCGCAATGAATAAAAAAAATAAAAAAAACTACAAAACTACATCCCACAACAAAATTAAATTGCAAGGTAATATATTCACAAATGTTAAAGAGCTTGTTATAAAAGAGATGTGTCATTCTTATACAGTTTAAGCCAAGATGAAAACGGCATAGATGTTCGTCAGGATCATAGCACATTACCAAAACATTTACACTAATAACACTAAAAACAATATTTGCAAATTAACCATAATTATAATAATAATAATATCACTTCAATTATATCGGCCTAATAACAGTCTAAGGTCTGAACACAGCACAAAATAGTCATCTGTGAAAATAAAAATGAGCTTTGTACACCGACTTAAAAAAACGTGTTTAACAAGCAATATATTGATTCTTCTCATTTTTTCACTGTCATTAATATGGTCCACAAGAAAAATATTAAATTAGTAAATTAAGATTGATATAGGCCTACCGTAATCAGCTTTTGTTGAGGTAGATCGTCGTCATGAGAGAATGCACCGTTAATGCAGCGACAGATGCCAAAAGCTTGGACAGTTTTGTTTCACTTTAAGGGAATAAGTGAGCGCGTTTACATGCACGTTCTTAAGCATAAACCGATCAACTCAGCTAGATTTTTGCCCCTTACCCCAATTTCTCCCAGCATGTAAACACATTAACTTGCATTCTTTGGGCTTATTGAAGTGCGCATATGCGATAGGATAAAGCGTCTCCAGATAGAGCGAGCTTTTCGTGGTAAAACGCAGACTCTTTCTTGAAATGTGTTCTCATCTCATGCAGAAGTCGAAATGCTGCATTTGTGACAGCATGAGAGGATAATAATATTATGTGTCCGTAAATTTCCTGCTGCAATGTTGAAATACTCTGTTTTTAATATTTTATTTAACAACTGCATATCGCCCAACACTATAATTTACACAACATCTACTCAGAAGACAACTATAAAACCGAGTATACTTTCACTTAATTAATAGAACTGTATTTTAGGCTTTAAAGTCCATCGTCCATCCATCCATCCATCCATCCTCCAAACCAGAGATGCTGGATCCTATCCCGGGCCACAGACAGGGAATCACCCTGGACATATGGCCAGTCCATCACAAGGCTAACATACAGATTTGCACCTATAGACAGTTCAGTGCATCTATGCTGCATGTATTTGGATTGTAGGGGAAACCAGTAGCCTAGAAATAGACACACCCTAGCGGCAGCAAATGTAATTTGCAGCCAGAGTTGTCTAGCAACTCTCTGTTGGCTTGCGAACTTGAAAAATCAAACTCTAGTCAGGCAAATCACATCGTGTATAGAGTCGGTGGGCGGGCTTAACATAATGACGGCAGAGTCGCGACGGTTACAATAACATTTGTTGGCTTACAGGAATCTCTCCATCAAACTTTTCCACAACACACCATACGCGGAACACTCCCCCATGGACTCATTTCCGTCATTCTGACTATGTCACCTTCTTCGTTGCTCTGGTTGGTTATAGCGCTATCCTATTGTGTGCAGAGGGAATTTGAAAGACAACCGTTTATCCCGCCTTTCGGATTGAGCCCTGCCAATGGTGTGTTCCCAGACCCAACATCTTGATGTGGGTCTGGCTTGTCAGGCTAGGAAACCAGAACAACTGGAGGTAACCATACCAACACAGAAAGAACATGAAAACTCCACACAGAAAATTCAGCTAAGACTTGAACTGGGGATCTGGCTGTCAGAAAACAGTGACCTACTCAGCCACTGTGTCATCCTGGCTTTAAAGTCATACTTTTAAGATAATATTAAGCTTTTAATGAGACGTTTTTATACTCTCTGTTCATCTCAATGTTAAAGAAGAGGTCAAGGCCAAAAAAGAGGTCTCCTACTTTCTCTAACTTTCCCATAGGCACCATGTGTGGGAAAACTGCTGTATTAGCTGGGAGATAACTAATTAAATTTAAAATATCAGTCATCACTTAGAGTGAACCTACTCCATTAATTAATTACAACACTGCTTCAGTTTATGGACTGTGGGTGTTCCCTGGACTAAGATGCTATGAAGCTAATTCTGACACGCTCATTCTGGGACATTTTTTGTCATTTAAAAATAAAAAGGAAACAAATAAGAGGAAAACATCCGTGAACATCAGAAATGTTCTGGCTGTTGACATGTAACTTGTTTTGTTTGCTTTGATTTCACAGTAAACTTTACTTGACCTGAATGGCTTCAATACAAGAGGTTCAATAGAGTCTGACAGAGTGTGTAATTTCTTCAAAGCCTTACGGATGCTGTGCGGGCCTACGAAACAGAGGACAAAGATCCAATGAGTTACGCTTGAAATCCCACCCTCCACCAAAGCCAGCCATCCACACTGATGTCCTGTAATGGCTTCTGAAGGACCTTGGATGCCCCAAATGCAGATATTGGAGCCTACATAAGTCTACATCAAGTCAAATCACATAAGCCCACAACGGAGGTCCTCTGTAAGGATTTGAAATAAAGTGGAATGTTAAAATATAAATTCACTGGGCTAAATTGCAAGTCAATTGATTGGGGTGTGGCCATTGATTTCTGTATAATTAATACAATGAACCACAAACTTTGAAGATCATGCTAACTCATAACACTATTAAAGACTTTATTTTATATTCACCAACAACTTGAGACAGCTCTCTTATTAATCCTTAAATGCATGAATGTTTCGCCAATCATTATTACATATTCAGGTCTTTACCTGGATCTTTATCTAACACGTATGGATCTCTACCTGTCACGATAATATAAAACTCTCCTGATATTAGAGTAACAATTACATAAGAATAAAATAAAGCATATTATGTTACCTTTCAGAACTTGGGAGTGTTCAGTTTGAGCATCTGCGTACATTCAGAGTACATTCTGTGTACATTCAACATCTGGCTCAAATTCGCGATCTCAAACATTTTCTCAAAACTATCATTTTCAACATCTTCAAAATCAATATTTAGATCTCTGACAGTGACTCAAGTGACAGTCACACTAATATTTGATTGTGGTCAGTACTTGCTCTGCAGTAAATAGCTGAGCCATTTCAAGTTTTTCTGATGATACTTTTTTATGAAACGTCACTTCATTGTTGTATAACAGACATTGCCACCTTGTGGAATAAAGGTAAATTATTGCACTTATTCAGTCATCAAAGATTAAATCATTGTTGTGCAGAAAAATATTCTTACACTATTACACACCTCGGGTCGTTAGCGACCCTAAACAATCTTTACAAAAAAATGAAATGGAAAACAGGCACACTTTTATCATTTTATATATATTTTTTGTTTATAATGAATTTATTGAGGAATACTAAGAATGTTGATGTCTAAATTTAAAAAAAAATGAATGAGGAGGAGGGTAGTGAATGACATCCTGGGTCACTAAAGACCTGAGGCAAAAAAAAAAATCTGTTTAATATCCTTCAAGTCAAGTCACCTTTATTCATATAGCACTTTGTACAGGGCAGATTGTTTCAAAGCAGCTTTGCAATGATAAACAGGAAATTAAAGATTCAATGATGTAAATAGACTTAAATTCTGAAGTAAAGAAGGTATAAAAAGACAATAGTTTCATTATTCAGCTGAAATCAGTTCAGCATTGATTCAGTTCAGAACTCAACTGTGTAAAGTTCAATTATGAAATGAGTTTTGATTAATCTATAAAGCAGCTCTGCAGAAAACAGTGATGTCATCATCCATCTCAGTTCAGTTCTCATCCAATAGTATCAGTGCAGGCAAATCAATAATATTGCTGAATATTAAGGATCCACAATCCATAAAATGAAGTTTGTAATTTATGTATGTAATGTATTTATATAAAATCTCTAAACTAATAATTCTAATAATTGGAATGGCATACTATAAGCATTTTAGGATAAACAATTACACATTTCTCCTTATAATAAATGCATATATAAACACAGCATATGACTACACAGCATGCGGTCTGTAGTAGGTATGAAGCATCCCAATGCAGATAATTACTACTTAGTTCTTGGCCTCTCACTCCACAAAGGATGGAGAATTCTTAGTGGAATAACTCAAAGTCCACCTGAGAATCATGCAGTGCTGAAGGGTCGAAGAGGGCACCACTGCTTATGTGGGTGGGCATTTGACTACTTGAAACCCAAAGTCACGCACCTATGCAGAAGACATTTTTGACAATAGGACCTGTATTGAGGACTTATTGAAAGATGTGTTCTGTTACATGTTGTAATTTAAACCAGCTTGTTAGTTTAGAGAATACAGCATTTGAGCAGAAAATTAGGTTTTAGATGGATGTCAAAACAGTATAGCACCTTTCATTTTGCTAATCTCTTCTTATTTTATGTCTTAATTAGTCAACAGCAGTTATTTAAAGAATTTGTTCACCCAAAAATGAAAATTAGCCCATGATTTACTCACCCTCAAGTCATCCTAGGTGTATATGACATTCTTCTTTCAGACAAATAAAATCGGAGTTATATTAAAAAAGTCCTGGCTAATCCATGCTTTATAATGGCAGTGATTGTGGCTCTATTTTTGAAGTCCATAAAAGTGCATCTGTCTGTCATATAACGTGCTCCACACGGCTTTGGGGGGTTAATAAAGGCCTTCTGAAGTGAATCGATGCGTTTGTGTAAGAAAAATATCCATATTTAAAACTTTATAAAGTAAATTATGGCTCAGTCTTTCACGTCCGTTGGGGTGTTGGCAGTGGGTGGCACAAAGTGCGTGCTGTGGATGGCTGCATGGTGGTCTTCCTCCATCTCACCGATGGTAAAGGGGGATGCACAGTGGAACAGAATCTAGTCCACGTACTCATGGAAGCTCCCTTGATGTCCATCTCCAAGTAGGCGCGCTCTCATCTTGATGTTGAG
This sequence comes from Rhinogobio ventralis, assembly GCA_039654625.1. NCBI lineage: Eukaryota > Metazoa > Chordata > Actinopteri > Cypriniformes > Gobionidae > Rhinogobio > Rhinogobio ventralis. The sequence goes on along the minus strand of CM077206.1, from coordinate 28,625,013 downwards.
ACCTGGAAAAATACACACAGGCTGTCGTCGTTGTAATCAATACTCTTTGTCACCTGGTTGCCATAACACCTATACATTGATGAGATCTGTCAAAAAAACACTGAAAATGAGGGCTGTATACACACACCAAGAAACACCAGGGACTAAACAAGGTAATTAACAAGACACAGGTGAGACACATAAGGGCAATTCAAAAAACATGGCAACAGAAGAGCATGAACAAAGAAAACACAGGACAGTGCAAAACAGTCCAACTGAAGCAAAACACAAACCAGATGTGACATTACCCCCCTACCCCACCCCAAAAGGCACATCTTAAAACAACAAAAAGTCCAGCTTAGGAGGAGGTCGTAGAACTGGCAGACAGGACAACCAGGATGAGGGAGAAGCCAGGGAGGAGATGACGTTGGGAGGAGCCAGGGAACAACTCCAAACAGAGTTAGCAGGCTGAAAGCCCACAGTGTAGCCCTGACCAAAGTGAGCCAGAGGGATGAGAAAGCCCGGTGGGACTGTAAAACAACAGCCCCAAGTTGAAGGGCTGGAGGGAACCAGTGGAGATAGGGCAGAAGAATTGGATAGCATGGGCAGAGGGTTACGAGATGGCCTCCTTGGCCGTGAAAATGCTGGCAGAGAGTTCAAAAATTGCCTCCTTGGCCCTAGATCGGACGATCGGATCCAAGTTCACAGTGGGCGAAGCGGAAGATGACAACAGCCTCGTCCAGCCACACCTCACAGACGTCTCGCAATCTCTCAACATTAATCAAAGCAATCTCCATTGCTTTTCTTCTCATTTTAGGTCCAGTATTCTGTAACGCTGAGTTCAAGGAAGACGATGATGACAGTAATACAAGGTTTATTTGAATAATCCACAGAGATAGCCAACGTGCGAAACAGCGTTCAACATAACACACAAACTATACCGGACACTGAACTGAAAACAAGCAGGAACTTAAATATACAGATGATTAACTAAAATGACAAACAGCTGTGATGATTGGGGTTAGTGTCCATGGTGACAGATTGTGGTGAGAAAATAGAACAAAGGAAGACATGTGACTAATGAAAACAAACTGAATGTTCATGAAAACTAAAACAAACTGAACATAACTGTGATACCCAATACCTACTAACTACCTTACTAACTATTAATAAGACATAATTAAGAGTTTATTGAGGCAAAAGTCGTAGTTAATAGTTCGTTTATAGTGAGAATTGGAAACTAAACTAAAGTGTGACCATAAAAAAAGTCAAATTGGACAGATGTAACTGATGGCACTGATGTAACCCTTGTTCACTGATGGAGGGAACAAAGACGTTATGTCGACTGGCAAATGCGGTCTCTATATGGGGTCACACCTTATAACAGGTTTGACACTGCTATACATTGGGCAGTGCTACATATGGAATGATCTCTGCAGTAGGTCCTGCCTAGACAGGGATGGAACTACTACAGACACAGAGACAGGACAGAGCAGAATCTGCCCAGCTAAAGACACACGTTTACCGACAGGGAAACCGTACCTTGGAAGAATACACATATGGGGCATCTAGCCCAGTACAAGGGCTGACTGACTGCGCACGTATCTCATGTACTGGGCCTCGGGTCAGACGCCTCCATCACATGCTGGGATGTAAGTTTGCAAGTTCACCACTTAGTCCCGAAAAAGAGTGGTGGGAAAAAGAGACTGGAAAAGCACCACTCAGTAAACAGATTTCACTTCAAAGCGTAAGCTTCCCGGGTAGAGGGAGCTCTGGTTTGTGTGATAGTGTCCACTTAAGTCCTCAGCATTCCATCCAGAAGCCACATGTGGAGGTTCCAAAGGTGTGGACACGGGTGCCATATGGTGCCCCATCCCTGAGAAAGAAGGTCCCGCCTCACAGGGATCCGCCAGGAAGGGGGTGTCGCGAGGAGCATCAGGTCTGGGTGGGCCAGTAAGGCATAACCATCAAGAACTGTTCCTCATTCTCCCTGACCATGCACAGTGTCTGTGCTAGCAGGCTCACTGGGAGAAACGCGTATTTGGGCTGACCAAGGGCTGAAAGATCAGTGACAGATCGGTGTTATAGTCACACAGAGTATGCCGTGGCATCTTGTGTAGCCAGTGCTGTAGCGGTCTCATATGCATCAATCCAAACAACGTGACTGTGGATACCATATGCCCCAGGAGTAGCTTCTGGACTGTCGAGAACTGCTGGGCGAAGTCCTCAACAGTGTTGCGAAAGAGGCCACTGTTATGCCCCTTGGTTCAAAAGGGACGCAACAAAATTGGAACACAAGAGAAAGCATAAATTTAAAGAAAAACATTATTAACAAAAGTGAAACTATACAAAAGATGTGTAATGTAGCAGTCAGGCATCAGTAGTGTAATGTTAAATGAACGCATGGGAATGTAATGTGCTGTAGCATTGTGGTGTGTGCAAAAGAAACACAACCAAACAAATAACAAAATTAAACAAATCAAGTAGGCTGCCCTCGTCTGCCATCTGTCTTGCTTCTTTTAAATGCCCAAAGGGAAGTAAGCAACAGGAGGGCGGAGTCATCCAACCAGCACTGGGGTAAACCCCACTAAAGACACGGGTAGTCACAGCCACCTTGGGAGATGGGGGCGTCACGAAATCATACTTTGTCGACAACCTGCATCTCAGCAAAGATTAGCCAGAGGGACCACCAAGGTGGTAATCATCGCTGGAGGGTGAGGTCAGTTGCTGTGCTCAGTTCCTGCATCAACCCTGGCCCAGAACTACCCTTGTGCAGTTCTTTGAGTTCTTTGGCTTGGTGTACTTGCAGGATGGCCTTCACATGCAAGGTGGAGGCGGCCTTTCCAGCTGCACTGTAAGCCTTAGCAGCCAGAGCTGCTGTCGTCTTACAGGCCTTGGACAGGATACATGGACAGTTCCGCCAGGTGGTGGCACTTTGAGGGCACAAATGCTCCACTGTTGCTCGCTCCATCTGGGGAATCTCCACGTACCCCCTGGCGGCCACACCATCGAGTGTGGTGAGAGTGGATGAGGCTGCGAACATTCTGAACCCTCTCATGCACTTCTGGGAAAAAGGCACTGCGAGCACTCAGGACAAGGTCAACTCTGCATCCGACTCAGCATGAGCAAACATGCCTGAAGGGGGAAGCTCAGCCTCATCTTCCTCTCCAGAGGACAATAGCATGCTCTCCGATGCAGCCATCGACATAAGCCCAGGAATGTGAGACAGCGATCATGGCCATCAGATGAAGGCAGGGAAAGAAGCTCACCGTCTGCTTTGCACTTTTAGGGAACTGCTCTTTTATACTGAAGTGCCCAGGGGGGAATCGCTGCATGTATCCTTGCACTTTCCCTGGCAAAACACAGCTAAATGTGCCTTAGACCTTCCAGCCAAGAAAGATCCCTTCTGCAACTCTTTATAACTGTTTTATCGCAGGTGAATGGAAAAAGTGATTGCTGTGTGCAACCACTCTGCCAAAGATTTTTGTGCACCTCTGGTAAGAAAGGCATGGGTGCGGGGCAAGGCGATTTTTACGTTGCGCTCCAAGCCCAGAAACCAATTATCCAGCTGCGATTTCTCAGAACGAGTCTGATGCAAGCGCGATTTTGCAACAGAAAGGCTGACTACATTAGTCCTTTCATATCAATACAACAATCATTTAGCACAGATCAGGCTTTAGAATGAACAAGATTATGTCTACTTACATGTTGCAGGATTGTGATAGTGTCCATCTTTCCCTAAAAGTGTGTTTACTTGTGTTTAATTGTGACATAAATAATTATGCCCAACTGACACGGTCTGAAAATAAACGATCCTAAATATTACATAACAAATCCTAAATCTATACTTTATCCTATTACCGTGCATAGTTAACTTTAACTTCAAATTAATTTAAAGGTTCAGTGTGTAGTATTTATGAGGATCTATTGACAGAAATGCAATATAATATATGTTTTCAGTGGTGTATAAATACCTTACATAATGAACCGTTATGTTTTTATTACCTTAGATTGAGCCATTTCTATCTACACTCAAAAAATATTTCGGTCTAAATTTAAGTTTTATGTATTTGAATTACATTACAATTTTCCATCCATTTGGATTACATAGTTTTAACATAAACAAACTAATAAACTTAATGTGATTCATATTTGTCAGTCATACGTAAATGAAATAGGTACGTTTTATGTAATAGTACACAGCAAAATGCCCATGATAAATTAACACTGCCTAGTGTTCATGTGTGTGCACAATACAGGATTAAAGTACCATTGAAGCATTGTTGAAGTTAATGAGATAATTAAGTGATGACTGAGCATTAATGATGGACACCTGAATCACTGAAGGAAAGAGAAACAAGAACAGAAAAGAGAGAGAGAAACTTCCAGCCACAGCCGAAATCAACTGAAGATAAAAAAAGACATTAAATCTCTGAAGATCTCAGCAGAGGAGGATAAGTATCTATTAGTAATAAGTGAAGCTGGTAATGCTGTTTATGGAGTAAACAACTCCATAAACAGCATTACCAGCTTCACTTATTACTAACCAGATTGACTTTATTTCTGTTAGACATATACAGAAGTTCTTAGGCAAATTAACAGAGGTTTAGATGATGATGATGATTTATTGAGTTTCAGTGTTTGCTTTAATTGGGCTCTTGACCCTTGACTTTATACCATTAGCTTTTCTCTGACTGCTGTAACTGTGTGTATATAAAATACACTTGTTCCCTTTCGAGGGAACTCGCACTGCGTCGGAACGACACTTTGGGGACGCTCCCTTAGCGTTGCGCGTCTGAAGCATGAATGAAACTAAGACCGATCTTGATTGGTGCTACGTCATGACGTAGTATGTGACGGCATACCCGGAAGTATAAAGGGACGCCGGCTCACAACCGCGCTAGCTTTTTCGCTCTTCAGCAGCGCTCTGTGTGTGTGTGTGAAGTGAGACTGATATTTCTAGTTCAGTAAAATAATTTTGTGAAAAAGAGTGTTTGAAAAATGACGAGTGAGCAGTTCAAGAAGTGTGTGCACCCCTGCCCTCGCTACATCACGGGTGGGGACACGCATTTGTTGTGTGTAGACTGCTTGGGAGCGCAGCATGCTCGGTCAGCTCTCGAGGGGGCTGGCTGCGAGCACTGTGAAGCACTATCGATCAGAGTGCTGCGCTCCCGCCTGGCCGTGTTTGACGAGGCCGGCCAGGCTCGCGTTCCCCGCGGTTCAGGTCCCGCGTCCGTTGAGGCGGCCCGGCGGCTTAGATTGTGGGAATCGCAACGGGAACTGGCTGATGAGATTGGGACTGCCGAGGCACTTTCCCAATCATCCTCAGACAGTTCTGATGCCCTTCCTCCCCGTGCAGAAGCCCACGCTGCGGCTTCTTCTGCGCGAGGAGAGGGTCCGATGTTTGTGCTGTCTGCATCTGAGGATGTGGATGTGCTCAACATCGAGGCGGGTGACGTGGAGGTTCACTCGTCACCTCACGTGCCCGCTTATGAGGAACTCGTAGAGGTTGTGACTCGTTTCGGTGGCCAGACTTAACATCAGCTGGCCATCACAAGTGCAGGAAGCGACAGTATTAAAAAGCAAGCTTGATGAGTGCTTCCTGCAGCACAGGTCTCAACCTCAACGCCGGGGTTTACCATTTTTTCCTGATTTGCACAATGAGTTGTGCAAATCGTGGAATAGGCCACACTCCTCCCGCCTCTCTAATCCATCAGTGATGGATTATAGTAACATCGTGGGGGCGGGAGAGCATGGCTATGGGAGAATGCCGCGTGTGGAGGAGGCTTTGGCCAGCTACCTCTCTCCTGATGCGGCGTCCTCCCTAAAAACCCCGGTGCTGCCCACCAAGCCATGTAGAGATACATCGGCGATGGTGGGCAGGGCATATATGGCGGCAGGTTCTAAAAGACTTGGATGAGGGCGAGGGACCCACACCCGAGGATGTGGCTGAGCTCCGCAGAGCGACAGATTTGTCTCTCCGTGTCACCAAGGAGACGGCCCGAGCTGTGGGCCGCTCCATGTCGGGTTTGGTGGCCACGGAGAGGCATCTGTGGTTAAATCTGTCGGGCATCAGGGAGAAGGATAAATCTGTTCTTCTTGATGCTCCTCGGCGACGCTGTCAACTTGGTCGTCGACAGGTTTCAGGAGGCAAAGAGGCAGTCTGCGGCGTTCCAGCAGTTCATCCCTCGCCGCTCCAAGTCTAAAGGGGTTGGTCCTAAGACCGACCAGCCCCAGCCGTCATCGAGCTCCTCGTACCGACAGGTACAGAAAGAGAGCGTCACCTCTAGAGCCCCTCCTCAGGGAGCTTGGCAACAGAGGCAGCGTTCTCGCCCAAAGCCGGCTCAGCAGAAGGGCGACCTGAGGGCCGTCCTTCAGGCTAGGAAGAGTTTGGGGAAGAGGTCCTAGCTGTGGTAGGACCTCTGAGGGCAGTCCCCTCCGTAGAGAAGCGGCTGAGGCCGTCTTCTTCGCGGAGCCCTCTGGAAATCGATGTGGTAATCCCGCCGTCTGTGACGCTTCGGGCCACATCAATTTCCAGTGTACGCGCGCTGCCTCGTCCGCCCCGAGGGGTTTCGGGCGGGCAGCGATGGCGTCCGCACACCTAAAATCGTCCACGACCTCTCCCTGCCGGTCAGCCGCTTCAGGGGGTCGAGAGCGGTATTCAAAAAACACAGTCTCGAGAGGCTGATTCCCTTAGTAGATTGTCTCCAGGCGTGGCAACGGCTGTCGAATGTGTCACCATGGGTCCTGCGGACTGTAGAAAAGGGGTACAGACTGCAGTTCGGCCACAGCCCACCAAGGTTCAATGGGGTGGTCTGGACTGCAGTGATCCCAGAGCAGGCTCTGGTTATGGAACAAGAAGTACACTCCCTGTTGGTAAAGGAGGCCATAGAACGTGTTCCTCCGTCAGAAAGGGAGTCAGGGTTCTACAGCCGGTACTTTATAGTTCCCAAAAAGGACGGGGGTTTGCGTCCAATTTTAGATCTGAGATATTTGAACCGGTCTCTGAGGAGGTTCAGGTTCAAAATGCTCACAGTATCTATTATCGTGAATCAAATTCGGTCCGAGGACTGGTTTGTCACGATAGATCTAAAGGACGCATACTTTCATGTTTCCATCAGTCCTTCTCACAGGAAGTTCTTGAGGTTCGCTTTCGGGGACGAAGCGTTCCAATATCGGGTTCTTCCGTTTGGCCAAGCTCTTTCCCCTCGAACGTTCACCAAATGCATGGATGCAGCTCTGGCTCCACTGAGACTCCAGGGCATTCGTGTACTGAACTATATCGACGACTGGCTCATATTGGCCCAGTCGCGAGAAATGGCAGTTCGGCATCGAGATGTCGTCCTTGGCCACATTCAGAGCTTGGGGTTGAGACTCAACACGAAAAAGAGCGTGTTGACGCCCTCCCAGAGGACCACGTTCCTGGGAATAGTATGGGACTCGAGGACGATGCGGGCACAGATGTCTCCCGTACGGATCGAGTCCATACGCGCGATGGTCTCCAGTGTAAAGCTAGGCCGCAACATCACTGTAAAGCAGTTTCAAAGACTACTGGGGCTCATGGCAGCTGCGTCCAACGTAATACCTTTTGGCCTGCTGTACATGAGACCCCTACAGTGGTGGCTGAAAGCCAAGGGGTTTTCCCCGAAGGGAAATCCATTCCGTATGATCAGGGTAACACGCAGATGCCTTCGTTCCCTATCAATATGGAAGAAACCCTGGTTTCTGTCCCAAGGGCCAGTGTTGGGAGCGTCATGTCGCCGGAAATCTGTTTTGACAGACGCCTCCCTCACTGGTTGGGGCGCTGTCATGGACGGCCGCTTTACCCAGGGTCTGTGGCAGGACCATCATCATTCATGGCATATAAATTGCCTGGAGATGCTGGCAGTGTTCAGGGCTCTGAGGAGCTTCCTCACAGATCTCAGGGGTTATCATGTTCTGGTACGATCCGACAGTATGTCAGTGGTCGCGTACCTGAACCATCAGGGGGGTCTGAGGTCTCGCCCTCTATGCAGACTGGCGCATCAGATCCTCCTGTGGTCCCAGGGGAAATTGTCGTCTCTCAGAGCGATGTATATCCCCGGGGACCAGAATCAGGGAGCAGACATCCTGTCAAGGCAGGGGCTGAGGCCCGGGGAATGGACACTTCACCCAGAGGTGGTGAAGTCCATATGCGAGAGGTTCGGCCCAGTGGAAGTGGATCTATTCGCATCTCGAGAGACGTCCCACTGTCCACTGTGGTTCTCCCTCACGCTGGGGTTGGATGCCATGGTGCAGACGTGGCCGAGGCTGCGCCTGTATGCATTTCCACCGATAGCTCTGCTCCCGGGAGTTCTGGAGAGGATCCGGCAGGACGGGGTCAGTCTACTCCTAGTAGCCCCGTACTGGCCGGCCCGAGTATGGTTCTCAGACATCATAGCACTGCTGGCAGGTCCTCCTTTAGTCGTACGTTTCCTCCGTGGTACCTGGAGGATGAGGCCTGCAACTCGTTCCAGAGTTCCAACTTGGGATCTGGCGGTGGTTCTCGAGGGATTGGCTTCGGCCCCCTTCGAACCACTCGAGTCAGCGACAGATCGAGTTCTGTCGCTAAAGGTGGCACTGCTCCTTGCTATCACCTCACTTAAGAGGGTGGGGAACCTCCAGGCCTTGGCTATAACGCCGACTTGCCTGGAGTTTGCCCCGGGCGGAGTTAAGGCTATCCTTCATCCGAGGCCAGGCTATGTGCCCAAGGTGCCATCGAGTGTGGCACGGCCTACGGTTCTGCAGGCTTTTCATCCTCCACCTCATGTGTCGGCTGAAGAGGGGAGACTTCATCTGCTCTGCCCGGTCAGAGCATTGCAAATTTATCTGCAGAAGTCTTCGCAGTGGAGAAGGTCGGACCAACTGTTAGTGTGTTTCGGGTCTCCTAGGAAGGGGCTACCCGCGTCCAAGCAGACGGTTAGTTATTGGATCGTCCAGGCGCGCCTATCAGGTGCGCGGTTTGCCTTCACCTTTGGCCTTGAGGGCGCATTCCACTAGGGGCATGGCCTCTTCTAGGGCCCTTCATTTGGGGGTCCCACTTCAGGAGATCTGTGAGGCAGCTGGCTGGGCTAGCCCACACACTTTTATCAGATTTTATAGTCTGCATCTTCCTGTGACGCCAGGCGCTAGGGTGCTCTCGTCCTAAGTGTGCCTGGGTTCCAGCTTCACACTAGGGCAGGCATGGTTCGTGGTGGCATAGTGGGCATTTCGTTCCCCAAAGTGTCGTTCCGACGCAGTGCGAGTTCCCTCGAAAGGGAACGTCTCGGGTTATGACTATAACCCTTGTTCCCTGAGAAGGGAACGAGACACTGCGTCGCCTTGCCACGCCTCTCCATGCCTGGGAGCGACTTGCTTCATCGCGAAAGAGCTAGCGCGGTTGTGAGTGGGCGTCCCTTTATACTTCTGGGTATGCCGTCACATACTACGTCATGACGTAGCACCAATCAAGATCGGTCTTAGTTTCGTTCATGCTTCAGACGCGCAACGCTAAGGGAGCGTCCCCAAAGTGTCGTTCCGACGCAGTGTCTCGTTCCCTTCTCAGGGAACAAGGGTTATAGTCATAACCCGAGACGTTATGGGACAAAAGCCAAGATAAAATATGGTCACGTGTTGATGGTTATTATTTAGTGACCTGATACACTGATCTCATTCAGAGTCTAATATATGATGACATTTGCAACCAGAAGCTTAAGCTTAGCATTGGCTACCTGAAACTAAGGAAAGTACTACAGATGTATTTAATTATTTTTATAATTATTATAAATTAAAGTTATTATTTTTACTTTTTAGCTATGTTAAGACTACATCTCTTAAAACAGAGTGCTCTGGCTATCATTTCAGTAATGTTTTATATCCTGGCAATGCATACATTAATCATTGCTTTTGTCTGTTTCAAAGATGCAGAGAGGGTGTTCTCCATGGTGGGTTTAAACAAAACCAAAACTAGGAACAGTTTGGCTCTGGACGGAATGCTATCATCTATCATGATGGTGAAAATGGCTGGCCTTGAGCCACAGGGCTTTAAGTTGGAGCCCCCTACCCCTGTGTATATAATGAATATAAGGATGTTATGATGCAGCCTTTCTAAGTTTTTCTAAGGATGCAGATTTGTAGAAGGCAGCAGTCTGACTCTGATATGGTGAAAGGGGACATGGTTTGTGTAACATTAGCAACACATTATTAGCTGTTTGATAACGTAGTCAAGTAAAAGGCTAATCATTTGTGACCCGTGTTGGCCAAAGGAGTCGGACTGCGCACATAATTTTGAGCTACAGGCAAAATTTTGATTTTGAGATTTTCACAAAAATGAGTTAATTACGCCATCATCTAGTGATCCAAATGCTCCAAATAGCAATTAAACTTCTAAAAGTAACTTTATTTGTATGTTTTCAGAGAGGAGTACCTTTCCTTTGTCCATGAAAACGATCTTACTCGCGTTGACTGACAGATCCGACATGTGTGCACTAAGACGCCTCAGACAGTGCGCAATCCTGATATACACATACACAGAATTATAGTATTTTAAAATATCTGTTATCTGTTCTATTCACGCTAACATTATCTGTTATGTCTTAAGTGAACGTTTGGTTAACTGTTGGGGAAAAAACATCTGATGTGTAACATTATTTTATATCCGTGCGGTACAGTTGGCCTTAATATATAGCTAGTCTGTCTGTTTGATTAATATTAATAAAACAGACAGACTATATAATTGTGGTATCATGGGAAAAAAAGTTGAATATATATTTTTCCTATAGATATTTGGTTTTGACTTGGTGTCAAACTTGGTGAATTACCAGAGATTTTAAGGTATGGTTGCTAGGTGATTTTGTTTTGGAATCTCAAAATTGACTTTGCTGACTCGATCCATTTAAAACAGGTGTAGCTTAGTCATTTTTTTTTGTCTGATTTCAACAAATCATATCATTTTGTAGGTCTTTGAAAATAACAATACATTTTTGCAAATTTGCTCATTGAGACTCATTTTGCCAGCACGGGTCACATATTAATTACCGTTATGTGTCCAACGTTGTAAGGAACGATACCATTGTGCACCGTTTACTACAGTAAAGTTGACAGAGTGGATCAGGTATTCTGAGCTGGTGTAAGTGTTTGGAGGCGGGGCTAAATTGCATATTGATGGGTCTAAATGAAGCAAGGGTGTATAGTTACATTCAAGCTATTTTAAGGCATAAAGGGAAAAAAATTACAAGAAAAAAAATGTTTAATTTTGGTGATCAAAGATGAGTTTTAAGGGATAAAATCATTGACTACAGGGGGATTTTAAAGATTGTGAGGGCACACAAATAAAAATTAAATAATGTGCACTGAAAAATAATTTATAACAATTATGGCAATATAAAAAAATGTCAAATTTGATTTAATGGTGACCAATCAAAATTTATAGTGCAAATATTTATAGGCCTAATGATGTCATTGTTGTGGATTCTGTTTTGAATGAACATATTTTTAATGTCAGTCTGAATTTTTTTTTTTTTAACAGTTTAAACAGTTTAACATTTTTTTAAATGTGTAAAGTTTACAAAAGGTAAAATTAAGGTTGAAATTAACAAAAAGTTTTAGAGAGGATAAACATAGGTGCACATATGGGCCTATTATAAATTCATTCAGTGCGAATGATGAGGAATGTTCAATAAAAAAAACAAAAAAACAAAAAAAAACTTGCATTTATAATTAAAGACTACATACATTGGTCGAAGAGAATCACTTGGAAAAAAAGTGTGACGATCTTCAAAATATCTGAACACCGAGGCTCTCTCTGCTCTGAGCATGTGGTCTTTGAAGTTTGTGTGGCTGCATCAATTCAGCTGTCAGTAAGAGACAGGCAGCAGCACTAGAATCATTCCACTCAGAGTGTGCCACTCGGTACAGGCGGCCGATTCTTCATCTCTCCTTCTCTCTTCAGTCCAGGATGGCAAAATAACACGGTGAAGGCGGAGAGATCAGCATCTGCGTATATGGGAGCCTGTTATTACAGCCAAGTTTAGTTTCCACTAGAGTTAAACACTCTAGGCATCTACGCTTGTAAATGCGTATTGGTAAAATGAAAGTGAAGAGATCGGAGATGTGGAGAGCCGGTGTCCTGCTGCTGTTCGCCGGCTGCGTGTGTACGAGTGTTCCGGAGGAGCCCGCGGACAGAGCGGCTTCATCTGACGGCTACTGCAGCTGGATAACGCGGGCTCAGCCGCACGGAGCTGGAGGCAGGAGAGAGGGCTTCAATGAGTTCAGACTGCGAGTGGAAGGAGACCCGGAGCATTATCATCCCGCGAGCACTTATCGAGGTACATGTCACTGTTTCAGCTGTTGTTAGGACCACCGGCGCGGACAGAGACGCTTCATAGCGCGCGCTGGAGATATATGTTGTCTCAAAAACTAGCGAGCTGCCTACATAGGCAGCATGTTTGGACATCAAATTGCCCAAATGATAGTGGAAACTGGGGTTTGTTGTCATGCGAGGAAGTTGTCTTGGTAAATATGAGGTTTTGAGTCAAAGGTTTAATTGTACAATGTTTGTGTGCTCTAGCATGGGTCATCTTTGCTGGTTGGGCGCTTTGTGTCTCTTCCAAACTAATAACTAACTAATACGCTAACTACATATCATCATATATTTCGTATAGCTACAGAAGCTGTTGGGTAAACAAGTATTCACAACACCACATTAGCATTCAGCAAGAATGTTGTTAGATTTTAATTGTTTAATTGTGTTTTCAGGAGGTATATTTAATCAGTGTCAAGGCAAGTCGTCACATTCATATCAAGGCTTGTCTCATATTTAATTGTAATTGAACTACTCTGTCTGTTTTTTGTTTTTGTTTTTTTTGATTAACCTCGGTGGTTTTATAAATTGTTCAATTGTTCAAAAGCTCTTATATAACTTACAATACATTTTAAATACAGATGTCATAGAATATGGCTTGATTTATTTTAGGCAGTGTTGTCATATTTCTTTCTAAAAAATGCCCTGTCCGCTAGCCCTGTTCTCCCCTATGATACTAAAAAATTGTGCACCTGGTATCAAAATTCTGTCTAATTAGGTAGCCCAGCGTACAAGGTTTTGAGACACGAAAGGAATACTGCAGATAATGTCAGGTTTAAAATACACTAAAAGTGTGTATCGTTTTACCTACACTAAAACAGGATTTTATGCGTAGTACATTACACAAACTTTTACTAATAGGTCATTACCAAACATTATATAATCCTAGATCAGTAGTGCGTATACATAGTTTCATGTAAAATTTGACTATGCAAATCAAAGTTTTATAATTTTTCTAACCATTTGTGCATTGACCTGTTTATATGTGCGTTATAATGTATGTTTAAAATATTTAAAAATATATATATTTTGTAGATTAGAAGTAGGTAAACCAGAGGAATATAGAAAGAAGAAAAAGTAAATACAGGTCATAGGGTTGTTAGAGTTGTTGTTTTTTGCTACAAAAGAAGGAAAGTTCCTAAAGGAAAGTTCAGGAGGAGTGAACCCATCTGGTCTTTCAATGAACTGCCTGAGCATATAAGCAGTGCACACCTTGCTCTGGCATCAGCTGTTTCAGCATCCCTTCACACCAGAGCTCAAAAGTTGAAGCCGCTTTCTTGAGCCCCTCCACTGCAAACAGCTAGTCAGAAAAGTTTAACCACAATAGCTAAAGATTATAGGGGCAAACAAACTTGTGAAATGCTAACAATTCTATATCAGATACCTGGTATATGCTTATACGCACTGCTTATATGCTCTGTATGTGTTTTATTGATTTTGATCACCTGTGAAATCAACCAGAAAGGTCATGCACCTGAATAATTATTGTGATTATTTCCAGTAACCCTGTATGCTGCCAACCCTGCGTACTTCAGAGGCTTTACTCTTATTGCTCTGAAAGAAGGGCACAATGGTGACCAAGAGGAGGATTATCCTGGAAATTTCCAGGTGAGATGCATCACATTACAATACAGTATTTAATACAATATATGCTTTAGAATGTGTGTTCTGGGGTGTTGTAGTTCTTTCTTTCACTAGTCTAAATATAATTAGCTGTATAACGACTATAAATGAGACCAACATGCAGCTTATATTGCAACCAATCAGCTTTCGTGTTATTGGCACGAGTCTCTTTCGGATTGTATCACAGAGACAAAACAGATTTTATTCTTCAGCTAATAGTTCTCCAGTTCTTTTAGTTCCGCTATCTTGAAAACAAAGCAAATCTTTCTCACCTGCCGTCTCGCATAAGCGCCAAGGACCGGGCGAAGCGATTACGCAAGGTGGATGAACGATCAAATAAAACATATGATATGCCTGATAGCACTAAAAAAGAGTTATTAAAAGCGATGTTAACCACAAACTCAATTTGGTACTGACACACGGACCAAATTTCTGGAAATTACCACCACAAAATCAGATATTTTGAATAAAAAAAATAATAATAAAATAAATAAATAAATATATATATATATATATATATATAGTATCTTTCTAGTGTTTTTCTCACTATAGTCCCCTTTATCTTGCTCACTGGGGTTGTGAAGTAGTATTCCTAACGCAGTACGTAAGCTGCTTACATTTATTGTGAAAGTTGCTTATACAAATAATTTTTAATTGAAAAGGTTCTTCAGGTTTATACACTCACCTAAAGGATTATTAGGAACACCTGTTCAATTTCTCATTAATGCAATTATCTAATCAACCAATCACATGGCAGTTGCTTCAATGCATTTAGGCGTGTGGTCCTGGTCAAGACAATCTCCTGAACTCAAAACTGAATGTCAGAATGGGAAAGAAAGGTGATTTAAGCAATTTTGAGCGTGGCATGGTTGTTGGTGCCAGACGGGCCGGTCTGAGTATTTCACAATCTGCTCAGTTACTGGGATTTTCACGCACAACCATTTCTAGAGTTTACAAAGAATGGTGTGAAAAGGGAAAAACATCCAGTATGTGGCAGTCCTGTGGGCGAAAATGCCTTGTTGATGCTAGAGGTCAGAGGAGAATGGGCCGACTGATTCAAGCAGATAGAAGAGCAACTTTGACTGTAATAACCACTCATTACAATCAAGGTATGCAGCAAAGCATTTGTGAAGCCACAACACGCACAACCTTGAGGCGGATGGGCTACAACAGCAGAAGACCCCACCGGGTACCACTCATCTCCACTACAAATAGGAAAAAGAGGCTACAATTTGCACGAGCTCACCAAAATTGGACAGTTGAAGACTGGAAAAATGTTGCCTGGTCTGATGAGTCTCGATTTCTGTTGAGACATTCAGATGGTAGAGTCAGAATTTGGCGTAAACAGAATGAGAACATGGATCCATCATGCCTTGTTACCACTGTGCAGGCTGGTGGTGGTGGTGTAATGGTGTGGGGGATGTTTTCTTGCCACACTTTAGGCCCCTTAGTGCCAATTGGGCATCGTTTAAATGCCACAGCCTACCTGAGCATTGTTTCTGACCATGTCCATCCCTTTGTGACCACCATGTACCCATCCTCTGATGGCTACTTCCAGCAGGATAATGCACCATGTCACAAAGCTCGAATCATTTCAAATTGGTTTCTTGAACATGACAATGAGTTCACTGTACTAAAATGGCCCCCACAGTCACCAGATCTCAACCCAATAGAGCATCTTTGGGATGTGGTGGAACGGGAGCTTCGTGCCCTGGATGTGCATCCCACAAATCTCCATCAACTGCAAGATGCTATCCTATCAATATGGGCCAACATTTCTAAAGAATGCTTTCAGCACCTTGTTGAATCAATGCTACGTAGAATTAAGGCAGTTCTGAAGGCGAAAAGGGGTCAAACACAGTATTAGTATGGTGTTCCTAATAATCCTTTAGGTGAGTGTACATCCAACATTAAGTATAGCCAATTTAAGTTTGGAAACAATATGTTGTATTTACAATGTCACACTTACTATTTATCTAACAGTTTAAATGTTTTTTCATACATAAAAATATATAAATGGATTTTAGGAAGGGGGTCCCTCATAAAAGGTTCATCATATTTGGGGGTCCTTGGCATCATAAAGTTTGAAAACCCCTGCTTTGTTCAATTTGAATAAACTAATTTGCTTTGCAAGTAATTTTGTGATTCTACATTTCCTTTGTATGTTTTTTTATTGTGTGATATAGTTCTTAAACTTCATTCATAATGGTCTTAAAAAGGTCTTAAAAAGTCTTAAATTTGACTTGGTGAAACCTGCAGAAACCCGGATCAAATGTCAAGCAAGTACGGTTGAGCTTCCGTTTACCCTATTTATTGAGCTCAATATACAGGTATGTGCATTGATCAATTCTTATATGAATAAAAGCCTACATTAATCTATTCATAATATAAAGCTATTGTGTCTCTTCAGAAGACATTAATTAAACTGCTCAATTCATACGGAGTAAGTTTACAATGTCTTTGTGAACTTTTTCAAGAGTCAAAGTTGCATGGACTTGCAATGAAGGGACAGAAATCTTCTTTTTTTGATGATAAACTAAAGTCTCATGGGTTTGTAATGACATGAGGGTGAGTAAATGTAAAACATTTTTTTGATGAACTAACCCTTTAAAGGACAATTTTATTATTTCTGCACTATGTTGGGCCTCTACTTGATGTCCAAAGAGCAATAATTAAGTATACAACATTATAGATTTCACAGTTGCCTTAAGAAGAATCTCATGAATATTAGGTACCTTATAGTCCTTCTGGGACAATGAATTAGACAAGATTTCACAAATATAAAGCTGATGGTTTAGTTTGTATTAAGGCAGCCATCCTGATTGCCTGAGTGTGGGATCTACTGTACTCCCTTTGTGTGCTGGAGCTAAGCTCAGATTCAGCCACACCTGGCAAAGCTCTTACATCAACACCATATGCTGCCTCTCCGCACGAGCTCTCATGCTATGCCAGAGAGTGGAAACGGAACAAAAAAGGCCCATTAAATGTCACATAAACCATAAATCTCAGCTCCCTGCAGAAATGCTCTGCTCAAACCTGCTCTTGCACAGAAGAGATTTCTTGTCTCGCAAGTGGGATGTACGTAGAACAGTGGTTCTTAAATGGTTTTGTTTCAGGTTCCATTTACAGTTACAATTTGCGATGAACACAATACAACACCATACAAAAATTGTCCACCATTAAAAAGTTAACAAAAATGAATTAGAAATAAACTGGAATTTATATTACCAAAAACTATGTTGGACCAACAATATGAACAATTTGGATTGTTTCATGCTCTTGAAAGGGTGTGCTTAACCCTAATCATGTTTAACCTTATTAAACGTAAACTAATTTTAATCTGGGAAGCATTTTTTATAACCCTGCATATTTTTGTTTGAGGATGAGGGCATGTCATGCAACCTGTCTATGTTGACATTTGTCTAAATATATTAAATTCTACCAAATGGCAAATTAATTTGGGCCAAAATAGAGTTAGATTTAATACTTGGTAGTTGACAGAAACTGTATTTCTCTCTCTACAAGCTATTCATAATTATATGGTTAGTTGCTTTTTTTATTATTTGCATTTTACACATGCTGCCCTACGCTGATGTATGCAACCTTACATCAGAAAAAATAATAAGAAAAAAAAGCATGGGTCATTAACTGTATGATATAAAGGGCATTGGATAAGTTTCATCTCACATAATTTTTTTGTTTACGAGTTCTGGTGTTTTTTTTTTCTGATATCTAATGGAATAATGGAATTATTATTCGGTTATGCTAGTTTTACAAATTTTTCAGTCTGAATACATTCCTTCTGATATTGCATATTCTGTTTTCATACCTGAAACTCTACAATGCGATGAAAATATATATTTTGTTGTACATATGCAGTGTGTGTAGATGCATACTGTATGTGAAGAGTGTCATTTTATGCATGTTACCATAGTAGTGAGAAGCTTATCAAAGAAAGCCAGTCATATGAGTAAAAAGAATTTTGCATATGTGTCAGAGCAACTCAGCATCACAGCCCTGTGCACAACTGGTGTGCTTCCCTTTCTAACATATCTTGAATTTGAAGAATTCTAAAAAAAAAAAACTAGCTACATGGTCATTTCTCCTCCAACAATTAATCATCTCTGAATCAAGAGTATGTAACAAAGTTTGGTGGGAGAGAGTCCTGGACTGCACTGTGCATACAAGCAAGGTATTGCTTGAGTAAACAGTAAACAGTCTCATTTAAAAGTTTTACCATTGATTACTAGATTATATACATTTTTATATACAGATTATAATACATTTTTTCAGTAGGATACAAAAAATTTAGTTTGGCTAAGTTTAGTTGGATCACTAATTATTAGAATGAATAAGTTTGTCAAATTCATCTAAACCGCAATGGTTCTTTGCTGCTTAGCTTCCGTAAGTGATTAGTATGGAAATACTCTCCCAAAAAGGCAAGGCCTATGGTGAGCGCTTAGCATCACTTAACACTAACTTGCAAGAAAGTGGACAGGAGTGGGAGAGAATATTTGATTTGAATAGAGAAAAAAGCTAGATGCTTCAGACTAGGGTTACTGGTAATGTGCTATGATGGAAGATTACATAAGGAGGCCAAAAACAAACAGCAAGGGATTTTTGGCAGAACAGCCATTGTTTTCAGATTTTTTTTGCTTGAACACAGAGTTCTAGCTTAAATCTGTAACAAGATCTGCCAAAGTCCTTGATGTATGACATAATATAGTGGCATAGACACGGGACATAACGTACTTGGAAATATCAAGTTGTACTGTATATGTTGCTTCTCCACGGCAAACAAAAATATATCAAAAAGTTTTTGGCCTGACCAGGGCACTACCATTGTGCTATCATTGTCTTGGAATTATTGGGCTATAAGTGACCCCCTCACAACATTATGAGCTAATTATATAATAGTTCGAGCCAGTTACTTATACGTAGACGAGGCATAAATGCATGTACATTTTTACATGAATTGCAGAAAACATGTGGGGTAACACTTTTCTGTGATTAATGAATAACTACACAGGAACAAATGAGTAATGCAATATTAACATTCTAATAAATACTATTAACTAACAAGAAACTGATTATATAATATAATGATAGCGCTCAGTTGAATGAGGTAGTTCAATATCATCTAATCAGTAACTACTATTTTTTTCATACCTCCCAGAGGACTACTAAGAACTACTATTTACAGCTTCAAAATTAATGAGAGTAATGCACAATGTATAATTAATTCTAAAGTAAAGATTATGATAACCTACTAGTTATTACTAAGATATAACCAAATCCTTTAGAAGGAATTACTAATTATTTAGAGCAGTATTCTAAAGTGAAGATCATGGTAACCCACTACTAATGACTCAAGTATTACCAAATCCGTCAAAAGCAAGTACTATCCAAAACCTTACAAAATGTGACTTCAGTAATTACTAGTGGGTTACCATGATCTTCACTTTAGAATTAATTTCTATGCATTATTTACATTAATTATGAACCTGTAGTTCTTAGCAGTCCTCTGGGAGGTGTGAAAATGTTTTAGTTATTGATTAGCTAATAGTGAACTACTTAATTGAACAGTGCGCTTTTAGTAATTAGTTAATCAGAGTTTTTTGATAGTTAATAGTTACTAGAATGTTAATATTGCTTTACTCATTTGTTCCTGTGTAGTTATTCATTAATGACGGAACAATATTCTAAAGTGTAACCGAATGTGGATTGTTTTGAGGTTTTTTTATTGGTCCAGTTGATACAGCATCAGAAGGTACAGAAGTTCTAAATCTAAATCTAAATCTATGTGATTTTCTTTTTTCAAAAATTTGTTTCGGCAGTTTTGCCTTTATTTTATAGGATAGCTTTGGGTGGTGCTTGGGTGTGCTGAACCTGAGACTGGTGGTTTGTCCGAATACCTAGCCTTAAGTATGAGCAACACTGATGCTGGTCCTTATTACTACCTTGTCCTGTAGTCATAAACATAATTTATTATGCCTATGTAATTAACTGAAATAGGATCAGCAATGACAGCTTTTGGTGTAATTACTCAGGCTAAAATATGCCCATGTAGGCAGCACTCCCAAAGGGATGTGAGCCATGGAGGGCTGAAGGAAAGGTTGGCGTCTCGAGGAGACACCCTCACTGCACCTCTCTCCTTCCTCATCCCTGTTCTTTTTGCTCATTTCCCCAGAGAGCCCACCTTCATGTCTCTGCCCTTAATAAGTAAGAGCACTGCCAATACTGACTCTTCCAGTCAGAGCCGCCACACGGAGACTCACCTTTCACCCCTCTGCTGCGTTAACCCCTGTAGCTGGGAGAGACTAGTGTTAATACTGGGGATCTTAAGTGCTGTGGAAAAGTTTCATGAGGTGGGATCTGTTTTGAGACAAGAGGCTTAAATGTTAACTGTATTTGGCTTTTGGATCATCTTATTTTTTACACCATACTGTGTTGGGTTACTTTACACAGAATATAAAAACAAAAAAGTACAGAAAAGGCTACTATGTTTTTTGATATTGATAATTTATTTTTGGTAATATCTTGATAATATTTGCAAACCATGGATAGAATGGTAGGTAGAATAGAATAGAATGGTGTATTTCAGTGTACCATAGTAAAACCATCTAATAACAGTGCTATCGTCAATGATTTTGTAAGGGTACTCTGAAGAGAGTTCCTTCAGAAACCCAGAAGATTCATGACCACAAGTAGCGACCTCCCCATTAACCTCCAGAACTAACCTGGAGGCAAGTCGCATTTATTATTTCGTTTCTTATTATTCCCAGGAGCTGGCAGACACCCTCTCTCTTTTTTGGGCTTTTATTTGCTGTTGAAATTGATTTTGTGCCATAGTTAATTAGTGCCAGCCTTGGGTTTCTTTGAATGGATGATGTGTGGTATGGCTCTGTGAGTGGAGACTGTCGAGGAAACACAGTGATATGCTTCCTGGCCGTATTCAAATTCAAATATGATTAAGGCACTGTGAACATATTTCCCGAATACCTGAATCCCACTGCAGTGAATGAATGACAAAAGTGAGAAAAATTAATTGTTTTGCAGAATTTTTGCTCTGGTGGTACTTTGGAGAAATGACACAACAACAGATTTGGAGAGTTTAAACAGAAACATGCTTCATGGCTCTGTTTCAAAACCTAGTGAATTGCCTTGCTGACTACTGGCTAGGTAGCTGCCTTATCATTTTTATTTCACATAGGGAAAGTGCTTTATTACAGTTTTTTCTAAATTGCTGTTCAATTCTCAAATGAGATTTTTTTCCCTCTCAAAACAATAAGTTCAGATCTCTGAACAATTAATTTATTGTTCACAACAGATTTTAATTTCTTATTCATTTCACTAAATTGCACATGTTTTGGCACATGTGTGCAAACGATTAAGAATTGTCTACAATTTGTAAAATAATTAAATGCACGTAGCAAAACAAAAAAAAAGTTGTTTCTGATCAAAACTGATGAGTTGTTTCTCAGTGAAATTTTTTTAAAAACATTTTTTCGTTGTGTGAGCCATCACATGCAAAATGATGCATTCAATTATAAAAATCTGTAGGACATACAGTATGTGTATTCAATACATATCTATGACATGTAATGGGTGTGATGTCTGCTAAATTGGCAAATGAAATGCCTGTCACGGTTTATCACAGGGATGAAGAAGTTGGGCGAAATAGACTCAAGTTTAACTTGATTTATTAACCCTTTCGCATGTACGATCACACCGGTGTGATCAGCCTCGGCTGGTCCCTGGAGCATATGATCACACCGGTGTGATTAGAATGTTCATTAAATCACATGATCAACTGCTAAATTCAAATGTGCTTTTGCGTGTTGGCTGGCGCAGAGGCGGACGCTCTCAGCGCTTGTCATATACAACCACTATTCAATGTTTTTTTAACTGCATAATGTTTATTTTAGGTTTCAGACGTTTAAATACACACAAGTACCAGCAAAACATTACATTTAGAGTTTGTAAAATACACAATGATGTCTATGGAAGCCGCAATAATAATCCTTTCCATTATAATTTATTCATATCAGATACACATTGTGTAAGTAACTTTAAAGTTTACGTTATTCTTCTCCCAGTTCACCGGCCACTTACATTCATGTATTTCGGGAGAAGTGGAGGAATTCAGGTGTTGTAAATCCAATAGATCCACATTTATATAGATCAGTGAATAGATCCGATTCTCTGAACTGCGGCGCCGACCGCGCATGTAGCTCAACTAACGCAATTGTTATACAGGTGTTTAAACAACAAACTTAATTCATTTGCCCATATTTGACAATCATAATATCAGATATTTCATGCTATAGTTAACAAATTTGTGAATATTTTAATTAAAAGAGGAAAAATTAAATAAAAGCAGATCATCAGTCATACAGCACAATTGTGACTGCGGTGTGTCACGTGCGTGACAAAAAAATGACGTGTCACCGAAACAATAAAGTGACACGTTTTAAATAATGGTCGCCTTGAAAAACTCATGCTGGGGTGTGAAAGGGTTAACATAAAGAAAACTAAGGCAATGCAATAACAACAAACACAAATGAGACAGTGTGCTATGCACAAAACAATACTGAACAATGACCATGAGCAACAGAGGAGCTTAAATACACAAGGTGATGAAAATAATTACAAACAGGTGTACTCGTTAAATAAATATCCATGACAACTGACAGTGGCGGGAAACTAGAATAAAGTAAACAGGTTGGAAACTAAATGTGACACTTTAATTGTAATGAAATATTAATTACAATCTTAGGCCTGGGACACACTAGACGGTTTTCACATCTTAACCAATTTTAAAACTGTGGAAGACCACAGACATAATGATTTTTAGCATTATATTCCTCTGAACGCACACACTAGATGATTCAGCTGGACCGCGAGACAACACACTTGTTGATTGTAGGAATGATTTCACAGTGACACGAAATCTCATGGAAACTCGCAAGATCAAACATGACTTGGGAAGCAAAACAAATGGAGGACAATCAATGTTGTCAGCTGGCTCTCCTGGAGAGCGTTCTGTTTTACAGTGAAAAACAAAGTAGAAAAAAAGAATATGGGTGATCTTCTTTGTCAATACTACACTTTCGTGGCATGTTTGTGGCTGCCAAGTTTCAGCTATAGAAGCACGCAGCATCCTGTTGGTGAAGCTTGCTCGCTCTCATTGGCTATCGCGGGTATCACGTCAGATGCAGCCTGATGAAGAGGCGTAAATATCAAACATGTTTGATATTTATGATTTGGGATCGTGTGGGCTCTGACGCGAACACCTAGGCCCGGTTTCACAGACAAGGTTTAGATTAAGCCAGGATTATACCTTAGTTCAATTAGGACATTTAAGTAGCTTTTATAAACTTTACTGGAGTGTAAAACGTTAATAAACCGTTTATTCTATATTAATATGAATTAATATTAATATTAACATAAAAATAAATATAAACATAAATATAATTAAAAAAATGCATTTTACGGTGAATGCACTAGGCAGTAAGCATACACGACACGCCACTCGCGCATACACGCACAGCCCACTGTTTGTGGCTGACTTCAAGGCTTCAAGCTCATGCATTAGCGTTTAACATACCGTCATGCGCTTTGACAGATGCGTGTGCGTCCTCAGCGCAAAAAGTTAATTTTACAGGTTATATCCTCATCTGTAAAATGTTACTAATTCACGCGAGTATTTCCATTTTGCATGAAAGCGCGTCCTGACAGTCTGGCATTAATCTTTAAACTTCACTGAATGAGCGGTGGGCGCGCACATTCGCGTCAAACAGAGAGAACGCAGTAAAGAGGGAGACAACGAAAAAGACAGTTCAGCGAAAAAACATTCATTTAGCTGAAATATCTGCTGTTGTAAGCTACATTTTAGTTTGAACATGTACACTACCAGTCAAAAGTTTGGAAACTGTACTATTTTGATTGTCTCTCCTGCTCACCACGGCTGCATTTATGTTATTAAAATACAAAAAAAGCTGTAAAATTGTGAAATATTATTAAAATTTAAAATAACTGTTTTCTATTTGAATATATTTCTAAAATGTAATTTATTCCTGTGATCAAAGCTGAATTTATCATCATTACTCCAGTCTTCAGTGTCACATGATCCTTCAGAAATCTTTCTAATATGATGATTTGCTGCTCAAGAAACATTTATGATTATTATCAATGTTGAAAGCAGTTGTGTAAAAAATTTTTTTAGGATTCTTTGATGAATAGAAAGTTCAAAAGAACAGCATTTATCTGAAAAAGAAAGCTTTTGTAACGTTGTACTACGGTTCAAAAGTTTTGGGTCGGTAAGAATTTATTTTTTTTATTTTTTTGGGAAAGAGCTTAAAGGAACACGCCGACTTTTTGGGACTTAAGCTTATTCACCGTATCCCCCAGAGTTAGATAAGTCCATACTACCATTTTTATCTCCGTGCGTGCCATAACTCTGTCTGACGCACCCACCGCTAGCCTAGCTTAGCACAAAGACTGGAGGTAAACGGCTCCAGCTAGCCTACTGCTCAATACGTGACAAAATAACAGCAACATTTTCCTATAGTTACATCGTGTACTAAAAAGTTGAAAATTAAAAGTAGCAATTTTCTAGATTGATATGGCTAGGTACTATACTATCATTCCTGTGTAATGATCCAGGAACTTTGCTGAAGTACTATGGGTGCAGCGGTGCAATGATATTACGCAGCGCTTGAAAATAGGCTAACTTCCGTCAACATAAATAACGTGACAATCTGCTTGCACATAGAGCATGCTGGGGACTATTTTCAGGCGCTGCGTAATATAATTGCGCACCCTGCTGCACCCATGGTACGGCAGCAAAGTTCCTGGATTATTACGCAGGAATGAGAGTATAGTCCCTAGCCATATCGGTCTAGAAAATTGCAACTTTTCATTTTCTGTCGGTCTTAGTACACGATGTAACTATACACATCACAACATGTAAATAGGAAAATGTTGGCGTTATTTAGTCATTTATTGAGCAGTAGGCTAGATGGAGCCGTTTACCTCCAGTCTTTGTGCTAAGCTAGGCTAGCGGTGGGTGCATCAGACAGAGTTATGGCACGCACGGAGAGGAGAATGGTATGTATGGACTTATCTAACTCTGGGGGATACAGTGAATAAGCTGAAGTCCCAAAAAGTCAGCATGTTCCTTTAAAGAAATGAATACATTTATTCAGCAAGGATGCATTAAATTGATCAAGTGACAGTAGGCCTATAGACATTTATAATGTTGCAAAAGCTTTATATTTCAGATAAATGCTGTTCTTTTGAACTTTCTATTCATTAAATAATCCAGATTTTTGTATGTTTTTATAGCACTCAGCTGACATGTTTGTTTGAAGGGCAGGATGTGAAATAGTGTTTTGTCAATAAAATAAAATAAAAAATTGGCTTTTTATCCGAATAAATTGAAAAAATAATCAGCCAACTAATCGATTATCAAAATAATTGTTAGTTGCAGCCCTAATAATATTTATTCTTTTAAAATGTTTTTAAATAATATGTATAATTTTTGTTTGTATTTTCTTGCTGTAGAGCTATAATTGTAAATTATTTGTAATTACAATTTATTTTATTAAAGTTCTATTTAGACCCCTAAAGTAGGTGTTTTTTTGTTTTTTTTTACTTCCATAATATTTGGAGTGGGGAGGGGGGCACCACAATACAATTCTGCTTACCTATTTGGCCAGCAGCGGCCCTGCACCGACATATTTTATGATATAAACAGCTAAAACATGCATTTTAGTCTGGGACTAGGCTTAAGCCTTGTTTTTGAAACTGGGGGCTAAACATTTTTGACCAGTACGACTCACATGCTGACATAAAGACTTTTTATTTTGGTGGCATTGGCAAGTTTATTGGCAGAGTAGTTTTTATTTTATTCACACTGGAGAGCTTCTTTATAGGGGAAATTGAAGTTGTAATTCTAACTAAAAGTGTTACTGACACTGTTTTTTCATGTTTAATGTTTAGCTGCTTGCTTTAAAGCAATATATTGTACAAAGTGGTATATAAATAAACTGGAGTGACAAATTGCAGAGTTCGTAGAAACAAATTGCACACTGGTTGGCTATATACTACCTTGGAGTCCCAGTTACAATGTTCCCCAGTAAGAGGGTGTTTCACTACAGCAGTGTTTCTCAACTGGTGGGTCACCTGAGAAAAACGTGTTGTCCCGATTCAGATGCTTTCTTTACTGCTGTTTTCTCACCACTGTCATTTTTGGTGTGTGTTTATTATGCTATTGAGAAGAAAGCACATATTTACATATTCATCTAAGCACCGCTCCCAACAGCGTGGTTGGTGTTGGAATATTTGGAAACAGTATACCACTGCAAAGGTATTTCCTAAACGAAAATCTAAAAAGAACTTCACCACGAGTATATCGGGGCCTGGAGTATATTTACTCTGGAGACTCAGGCCTCTTTTCGCACTGGAGAGATCTGGCTGGAGAGACAACTATTTCAAACCAGCCACCTCAGGAACACCCTCCCTGGACCTGGTTGCTGGTTTAGATTCAGTGCCTGGAGTGAAAGTCACTTAGAACAGCACTCTTTCTCTCTCTCACTTGTTCGTCAGCCTTCAAGGTTGATATGGCCTAATAAGGCCTGGCTTTTATTTTTTTTATTTTTGCTGTGCCTCCAGAGAAACCTTTTGCATCTAGGGTTATTTGAAGTATGGCTTATTTAAAATCTGTGAGCATGCGCCTTCTTAGCCGTTTTTGAGACTGCTCTAAAAGCACTTTTTGTTGGGTTCTCCTGGGAGGTGAGCTGGCACTGGTGCTGACTGACTGACTGCTTTCCTTTGGACTTGATAACAACATGTGCTTTAAACAAAGCAAATAAGCCAATACATTTATTGCAGGTTCTGCATCTTGTTCTTATTAGGTTGAGTAATCATGCTGTGGTACCTACTGAAACAATAGGCCAGCTATGGTTTGAACTGTATATACTGTATTTAACTTAAAGGAGTCATGAACATTATTTGAATGGGAGAGAATAACTGTCATTTCTTATATGGCATTCTTTTTATAACTATAATGTTATATTGTTATATAATTAATGGAGGAATTAATTACACTACTACTACAGTGGTCATTTTGACTTTGCAGTTTCCAGATCAGACTTTCTTTATTGATGTCATTTTTTTTTACATGATCTGGGATACCAGCAGTACTTAAAACCACTAACTACGATCTTACCCAGAAAGCTGTTACAATCTCTAAATCCACAATGATGGTGTATGAGACAGGAAAATAATACATTTTGACTGTTAAGGTCAAAATAAGTGAGAAGCGTTGCAAGAAAAATAATATACCGCCATCAGAGACATTTCCTATTTGGATGTTAATAGATTTATAAGAGGAAGCTAGTTAAAAAAAAATCCTTTGTCATTTTTACCACAGTTGTGTGAGAAAAAAAACACAGACTTTGATTCTGATGGGATTGCATAAATAAGTGGTAGTGGTTGTGCTCAGCTTTTTTCTCTAAAGATTTAGTGATACATTATCAAAACTGCCTGTGTGTGATCAGTTTGGATTTTTTTGTGTGTGATCAATTTGGATTTTTGTACTAAGAGTTTTGAAAATGTACACCTTACTTGTGAAAATAGTACCAATAAAAAAAATATAAAAAAACTATAAGGGTAAGTAAGCGGATAACCTCAACTTTCGGTTCCAAAACGGTGGTAACTTTCAGGGTATGCAAGTAGCCATAGGAACTCACTCCCTGAACATAACCTGCTCCAGAGCAGGTTCTGTTCCAAGGTTAGTTTGATTCAGAGGTGTTCAGTGCATGTGTGCCCTATTGATGAGGCTCCAGTGGGCGTGACAGACAGTATTATATATTGTGCGCGCACTTCGGTTCTGTCAATCCACACATGTAAGATTGTTTTCATGGACAAAGGAAAGGTACTCCTCTCAGAAAATGTACAAATAAAGATACGTTTAGAAGTTGAATTGCTATTTGGAGCATTGGGATCGCTAGACGAGGGCTTAACCCTCTGAACCCGAAGAACGCACTGGTGCGTTTTGCTGGATTTTTCCTCATGACAGTGTAAAACAACTTACAATACTCCGTCATTTGTGGCCTCACAGACATGAAAGATATGTCTTTACAAAGCTTAAAGTGTCTACTTTTATTTGTGTACACTCAAAATAAAAACTAAATGTTGTGCTTTTCGCTAAATAAAGAAAACAAACAGGATGCGCATTCTCCCGTCTGTCTCCCCATGAAGTCCATTCTGAAATGCGTCTGAAAATGAACTGTAACTCAGAGAATACTTGCCACAGACACGACAGATATCTCTTTATAAAGCCTGTAATGTCTACTTTTAAATGAAGTAATTAATATAAAAAACAAATATTCTCTGTTTATGTAATCCGTATGAAAACAGCGAGAGGTACAGTTTCTCAAGCGAGCCTCATTATATTTAATGTGACCACACCCATGCGCATGCAAAGAGATTCACATGCAAATCGTCCACGTGAAGAAACGTGAAACTGTAACCCCCCATCACCTCAAAGCAAAGCATCATCTTCATCATTCTTCTGCTTTTCATTGAGTTTGGAAGACACGCTGTGAGTTTACCTGGGATTTACCTTAGAATAAGAACGTAATTTTAAGATGAGAATTTTTAAGGAAAAACATTTCTTCTCACTTACATTAGCGTTATTGTTGTATAAACTTCACATTGTAGGCTACTAGTTAAACTATTGCTAGACTAAAATGTGTGAAATCAACGGAAACATGTTGAAAATGAAATATAGACAGGTAGGTAACCTTTCAATGCTAAATAAAGATATACATATGACATGAGGGTATTTTTATGCTGTATAATATTAAACACAGCATGATATATTTTTCACTTGTTTTGTCTGTAGCTCGAAATTAGCCTGCGCTATCCTACTCCTTTTGCCAGCACGGGTCACACACATATAAATACATATATATATAATTCTGCAATCAAAACTGGGAATCGATCAGAATCGGAGTCAATAAGCAGAATCGCTAAAATTCAAACGATACACAACCCTACTTTTGACCCAACACTTCTCAAACTACTGGGCTTTAGACTCACTTTTTGAGCGAGTTGTGGATTGTTATAGTACAAACTGGTAACACTTTAGAATACTGTTCCGTCATTAATGAATAGCTACACAAGAACAAATGAGTAACGCATTAACAACACTCTAGTAACTATTATTAACTAACAAGAAACTCTGATTAACGTATTAGTAAGTAATAGTGCTTAGTCGAATGTGGTAGTTCACTATTAGTGAATCGATAACTACTATTTTTTTCATACGTCCCAGAGGACTACTAAGAAGTACTATATACAGGCTCATAATTAACATGAATAATGCATAATGTATAATTAATTCTAAAGTGAAGGTCATGGTAACCCACTAGTAATGACTCAAGTATTTCCTCTTTTTTTTTTTTTTACTAATTACTAATTATTTGGAACAGTATTCTAAAGTGAAAAGCATGATGGCATGATAAAAAAATGATAAACTCCCTAGTATGATAAACTCCCTAGTAATGAAGTCTAGGGGTGTAACGATTTTCAAACCGAACCGAAAAACCGTGATACACCACCCACGGTACGAACCACGATACTCTCATGTCGAACCAAACGCGCCCCGCCCCGCCCCCTGCTGCCCTGGCCCAGCTCTCACTTCACCTTATGTCACAAAACTAATTTTTCCTTCCTTGACATTTGATTAAATAGTAATTACTACTCTTTTAACAACTAATAAGAGCTGTATTTTTACTAAAAATTATTATAATGATATTATTTACTAAATATAGGTTTTGTCACTAACTTTTGTCTTCCAAGTGCATGTCACGTGACTTGGGTGATTGCTCAAGTTGCATGGTGGAAGGACAAAGAAAGCCAGTTTCCCAATTTAGCCAGGTTGGCTAAATACTACCTTGGAGTCCCAGTAACATCGGTCCCCAGTGAAAGGGTGTTCTCTACAGCCGTGTTTCTCAACTGGTGGGTCCGTCTGAGAAAAACGTGTTGTCACGATTCAGTATTTGCGATCAGTTGATATGTTGTAAGGCTACAGGTGCTGGTCATATAATTAGAATATCTTAAAAAAGTTGATTTATTTCACTAATTCCATTCAAAAAGTGAAACTTGTATATTATATTCATTCATTACACACAGACTGATATACAGTATTTCAAATGTTTATATTTTTTAATTTTGATGATTATAACTGACAACTAAGGAAAATCCCAAATTCAGTATCTCAGAAAATTTGAATATTACTTAAGACCAATACAAAGAAAGGATTTTTAGAAATCTTGGCCAACTGAAAAGTATGAACATGAAAAGTATTAGCATGTACAGCACTCAATACTTAGTTGGGGCTCCTTTTGCCTGAATTACTGCAGCAATGTGGCGTGGCATGGAGTCGATCAGTCTGTGGCACTGCTCAGGTGTTATGAGAGCCCAGGTTGCTCTGATAGTGGCCTTCTGCTCTTCTGCATTGTTGGGTCTGGCATATCGCATCTTCCTCTTCACAATACCCCATAGATTTTCTATGGGGTTAAGGTCAGGCGAGTTTGCGGGCCAATTAAGAACAGGGATACCATGGTCCTTAAACCAGGTACTGGTTGCTTTGGCACTGTGTGTAGGTGCCAAGTCCTGTTGGAAAATGAAATCTGCATCTCCATAAAGTTGGTCAGCAGCAAGAAGCATGAAGTGCTCTAAAACTTCCTGGTATATGGCTGCGTTGACCTTGGACCTCAGAAAACACAATGGACCAACACCAGCAGATGGCATGGCACCCCAAACCATCACTGACTGTGGAAACTTTACACTGGACCTCAAGCAATGTGGATTGTGTGCCTCTCCTCTCTTCCTCCAGACTCTGGGACCCTGATTTCCAAAGGAAATGCAAATTTACTTTCATCAGAGAACATAACTCAGCAGCAGTCCAGTCCTTTTTGTCTTTAGCCCAGGCGAGACGCTTCTGACCCTGTCTGTTATTCAAGAGTGGCTTGACACAAGGAATGCAACAGCTGAAACCCATGTCTAGCATACGTCTGTGCGTAGTGGTTCTTGAAGCACTGACTCCAGCTGCAGTCCACTCTTTGTGAATCTCCCCCACATTTTTGAATGGGTTTTGTTTCACAATCCTCTCCAGGGTGCGGTTATCCCTATTGCTTGTACACTTTTTTCTACCACATCTTTTCCTTCCCTTCGCCTCTCTATTAATGTGCTTGGACACAGAGCTCTGTGAACAGCCAGCCTCTTTTGCAATGACCTTTTGTGTCTTGCCCTCCTTGTGCAAGGTGTCAATGGTCGTCTTTTGGACAACTGTCAAGTCAGCAGTCTTCCCCATGATTGTGTAGCCTACAGAACTAGACTGAGAGACCATTTAAAGGCCTTTGCAGGTGTTTTG
The DNA here is from genome assembly GCA_039654625.1 of Rhinogobio ventralis. Lineage (NCBI taxonomy): Eukaryota > Metazoa > Chordata > Actinopteri > Cypriniformes > Gobionidae > Rhinogobio > Rhinogobio ventralis. Next base: position 28,593,604 of record CM077206.1, on the reverse strand, counting down.
AGTTAATTAGCTGATTAGAGTGTGGCACCAGGTGTCTTCAATATTGAACCTTTTCACAATATTCTAATTTTCTGAGATACTGAATTTGAATTTGAAAACTTTTTGATGATATTCTAATTATATGACCAGCGCCTGTATATGTCAGTGGCATTTTTGTAGCTTATTACAAAATAAAAAGTCTCTCTCACCTCAGAAAACCGAACTTTCCTGTCCTGTCAGCAGTTATACTGCACTCGTAGCGCACACTCTTCAATTACATGCACAAATGCGGCAGCGCGCGCTGTATATCACTTCATAAACCGCAAGAGAAACTACGAGCATGCAACATTACGTTGTCAATTCGTAAGTCATGAAATAAAAGTAGTACCAATAAATCACGTAACTGGTATGATGTGTGTTAGCTGGGAAGGATTTGTATGCAGGTATGATGTTCTTTCTATTCATCAGGAGCAGTTTTCATGTTTCATTAATAGTTCATGATGTATTGTGTATTCGCCATTGTAACTGTTGTTTCCATAACCCCAAAATGGCACTTTATTTTCACTTTCTTATTTTGTATGTTTTTAAATTAGTGTGGTGGCTACTTTACTGTATTAACAAAAACTGCTATTTAATAGCTTTACCTTATAGGCCTATTTATTCATCAGTATTAGTCATCATACAATTTATGTGTTTAAGTAGGCTAAAATGGGACATTACTTGTGTGTGTGTGTCATCAATTTTTGTGAAATAAATTTGCTTGTTTTTTAAAAAAAAAAAACATTGAACACAGAACCCTGCCCCCACAGCAAACAGAACCGAACCAAACCGAACCGTGGCTCCAAAACCGTGATATGACCCGAACCATGGCATTGGTGTATCATTACACCCCTAATTAAGTCATTGAAAGCTTTTGAGGTGTTTGTAAAGGTTGGGATAGTGCTTTTAATACAGTGCATCCGGAAAGTATTCACAGTGCTTCACTTTTTCCACATTTTGTTATGTTATAGCCTTATTCCAAAATGGATTAAATTAATTATTTTCCTCAAAATTCTACAAACAATACCCCATAATGACAAGAAGTTAGTTTGAAATCTTTGCAAATGTATAAAAATAAATAAATAAATAAAATAAAAAAAAATCACATGTACATAATTATTCACAGCCTTTGCCATGACACTCAAAATTGAGCTCAGGTGCATTCTGTTTCCACTGATCATCCTTGAGCTGTTTCTACAACTTGATTGAAGTCCACCTGTGGTAAATTCGGTTGATTGGACATGATTTGATAAGGCACACACCTGTCTATATATGGTCCCACAGTTAAAGGTGCTGAATGTAAGAATGACAGCTAGTGGTTAAAATGGCTACTGCAGTCTAAATTCAAAATATAGTTTGCCCCGCCCAATCATCCTCAGAATTGACGCTCACGCGAGTTGCCAATTTGAGGACTCACAACTGGAATGATGATTTGATTTATCTGCGCTGCAAACATATTATGGTATTTTTATGCTTTAGTACAGTCAAAAACTTACATACAGCACCTTTAAAAGTGCATGTCAGAGCACAAACCAAGCCATGAAGTCCAAGGAATTGTCTGTAGACCTAGGCACAGATCTGGGGAAGGGTACAGAAACATTTCTGCAGCATTAAAGGTCCCAATGAGCACAGTGGCCTCCATCATCCATAAATGGAAGATGTTTGGAACCATCAGGACTCTTCCTAGAGCTGGCTGCCGACCAAACTGAGCGAGCTCCAGTGTTTCTCTGTGGAGAGAGGAGAACCTTCCAGAAGAACAACCATCTCTGCAGCACTCCACCAATCAGGCCTGTATGGTAGAGTGGCCAGACGGAAGCCACTCCTCAGTAAAAGGCTGCCTGGAGTTTGCCAAAAGGCACCTGAAGGACTCTCAGACCATGAGAAACAAAATTCTCTGGTCTGATGAAACAAAGATTGAACTCTTTGGCCTGAATGGCAAGTGTCATGTCTGGAGGAAACCAGGCACCGCTCATCACATGGCCAATTCCATCCCTACAGTAAAGGATGTTTTTGTGGGGATGTTTTTCAGTGGCTGGAACTGGGAGACTAGTCAGGATTGAGGGAAAAATGAATGCAGCAATGTACAGAGACATCCTTGATGAAAACCTGCTCCAGAGCGCCCTGGACCTCAGACTAGGGTGAATGTTCATCTTTCAACAGGACAACGACCCTAAGCACACAGCTAAGATAAAAAAAAGGAGTGGCTACGGGGCAACTTTGTGAATGTCCTTGAGTACTTGAATGTACTTAAACCTGATTGAACATCTCTGGGGAGATCTGAAAATGGCTGTGCACCGACAATATTTTTATTTTTCTATTATTAGTAAATTTGCAAAACAAACTTCTTTCATTTTGTCATTATGGGGTATTGTTTGTAGAACTTTGAGGAAAATAATGAATTTAATCAATTTTGGAATAAGGCTGTAACATAACAATATGTGGAAAAAGTGAAACTCTGAATATTGATCTGAATATTGAACTGAATATTTTCCGGATGCACTGTATCACTTGAGTCATTACTATCCAAAACCTTACAAAAGCCTCAAAAACTTACAATGACTTCATTCATTACTAGAGTTATCATGTTTTTTACTTGAGAATACTAATCCACATTATAATTAGTAATTGCTTTAGATAAATGTAGTAACACTTGAGTCATTATTAGTGGGTTACCATGATCTTCACTTTAGAATTAATTATACATGCTTGTCTTTGTAACCTTGTATCAAAATGTGAAAATTAGCGTTATCTCTGGAATGGCTTTGATTCTCTGATGATTCATTCTAACTGCTAGTCTGCTACAAGCAAGTGAAAAAAAATACCCAAACAAACAGAAATGGTGTAATAAAATCAGGCCCTGCCCACTATTATTTTCTTATTCAGTGTTCCTTTTCATTCAGAAATGTCACAATATTGAAGGAATGTCGGTCAGAACTTCAGTTTCACACAAACTTCAATGTCACTTTAAATGAATGGCATCATGCTCTGTTGCTCTAAAAGCATTTGACCGGTAAGGTTTGTTTGGCTGGAAAGGTTTTTTTGACAATACATTTCATTGCCTCAGCTGCGACAGCTTGCTCACCATCAGTCACCTAAATAGTGGAGGTCAGGGCAGTGGAGGTCAAAGGTCACCTAAACACTTTTCACAGTTGAATATATTATAGGATGCTTGTGAGGAGTCATAGAGACAAAAGCACATAAGTACACAAATATGCGTTTATTTCCCACAGCTAATGTTAAGATTTTTGACAACCCTTTGGTTCTTTTCACAATGTGAGTAAATATTTTGAGAGAATATATGGCGTGAACAAAACTTTATATCTGATCAGTGCATTCCTATGCTCCTAGTTACACTAGGATGAAATTGTTTGATGTCAAAGCGACAAAAAAAGAAAAAAAAAAAAACTCACCTTCCATTAAGATATAAACTATTGGAGCTGACAGCTGTTGATAGAGTTGGTTTCTGAACAGCCATAATGATAACAAAAAAAGAGCAAAAACTGATAGAAAAAGCAGTTATTGACAATGACTTGAAATCACCTTATATTTACTGTATATTGTACCCACCTAGCACATATTTTATTTTTTTTAAGTTGTAAGTCAGGGTCAGTGAAAGGACACTCCTATTTATGATTTATTTTAAATTATTATTTATTTAGCAATAAATCACAATGCAATTCATACCTTTTATACAGTTATTACCAGTGCTAGCTGGATTACTTACAAATTGTAGTCTACAATACAAATTACATGATAAAATTGTAGTTAGTAATATAATCTATTACATTACACATTTTCCCCCAGGTTCACAGACAAGGTTTAAGCCTAGTCCCAGACTAAAATGCATGTTTGAGCTGTTTTAACTGAAAGCAACTTGCACCTCCATATCTTAAAATATGTCAGTTCCATTGTTTTGTCTCAAGATGCACACCAGCCAGTTTTTTTTTTCTTTCTAAGGCACGTTTATAAAAGCTACTTAAATGTCCTAATTAAACTACGGTCTAATCCTGGATTAATCTAAGCCCTTTCTGTGAAACCAGGCCATGAGGTAATATAATCTGACTACTTTTTGATTGCTTTTAGATTACTTTGCTTTTAGATGACTAGTGCTGTCACTCGATTAAAAATGTTTAATAAAACATTTTCACATACTTATCGTGCAATTAACCATATCACATCATTATATCACATTGCTATATCCAGCAAAGTAAACAATCAGATTGAAGGGCGAGTCTCACAAAACTGTATTTTTTGCAAGCTTCAAGGACCCTTGGAGACTTCCAAAGGACACCAAATAACCAAATAATTTAAGGAGTCCATATATTTATATTATATAATACATTTATGCATACCAAAGAACACATGAAAAAAACATTACAGAAAAAAAAAATCTTTACAGAATTCACTGTGTATAGTATGTTTACAGAACAACAACAAAGAGCTTGTTTTCATTTTAGACAAGTCAATCTGTGATACCGAACAGGACCACATGGAGTAGCATGTGAATAAGTGAATATACTTAAATGTGTCTGTACATAAATGCAGATTGCGATCAGTGATCAAAAGCGTGCATGCATGGTTACTGAGCTTACTGTACGACTCCTGTACGTCACCAAAATTGCGCTCTTCAGAAACAATCACAGAATATGACAGAGCTTGTGTTTTAAAGCAAAGCACATACTGGAATGAATAATTCACTAAAAACAGAGTGTCTATTCTCTCTGATATCTCTGATGTAATCAGCCTGGCCTTCTTTACGTTATTGCTGTTTTGGACTGATTGTTTGAATTAATTTGATTACTGAACTTGATATCACTATTTTTTATTTTTTATTTTTTACTTAAGCAATAGGCTTTTTTAGAATAGAAATAAAAATAATAATTAGGGAGAGTCAATTAAATCTGAATAATTTACCGCCATTTTGGGAATATTAAGTAATAACATAATACATAATCCACCAGATTACATATTATCAGTTACTACTCATTACTGGTTATTACATGCATGCTCATACTGTTATGAACATTTTAATTTCTAAATGAATTTTTTGCTTATTTATGTTAAGGTCATAATTTGACTTTATGACATGGTAAGTTTATTTCAGGGACTTTTCTCTACTTGTCTGGCATTCCAGACAGTCTGGCAGTCTGCATTAGTGGTGGGGATTCCCTTTCAAGGAACACCTCTGCGTGATTGCGTCGTGAAGCACTTGTGAAATCAGTCCAATGGCGTGACGGTATGTCATAGGCGGGTGACGTCATTGACCAGGAAACTACAAAGTACCCCTGAACCAAACAATGTCAGCTTCTGTTGTCTTCAGCAAGCGCTCTGTGTTGAAATCGTTTGTCTAAAAAACATCTCGGTTACTTATGTAACCCTCGTTCCCTGAAGGAGGGAACAGAGACGTACATCGGAACTGACCGACGAATTGGGATATATTTTCAGAGACCGATCTACTTCGAGTGTTCTAACGAGCCAATGGCATGCGGTTGACGCATTCCACGATCCGCATCGTGGGTATAAATACGGAAGTGGAAGTACCGCATATCGCTTTACAACTGAGGAGCCGAGATAAGTGACTCTGCCTTCAGCTGAAGCACAGCACCTGGCGACGGGACGAACGTCTCCGTTCCCTCCTTCAGGGAACGAGGGTTACATATGTAACCGAGACGTTCCCTTTCAGTCGGTCACGTTCGACGTACGTCGGAACTGACCGACGAATTGGGATCCCTACTAACACGCCAGAGATGCTGGCCCTTCCAGCGCCTTGCCTGAGCTCACTGGACCACACCTATGTTGGTGTGGGAGTCAGGGCTCCGGGCAGGGAGGTCAGTCACAGCTGTTCCTGCAAGACCCACTCAGTATGACTATTGGATAACGCTGGGAAAGCGTGCCCGTCTCGTGGAGATGGTACGCTGCGGAGCCACGTCCTTCAGTGGAAGGAGAGGTGGAAATACTCATAAGGACTAACTTAGCAGGGTAGTGCTACCTATGGCAGTCTCTGTGGTGGACCCAACCTGGTCCCAGGGGGGGGAGAACACCGCCAGAGACGACAGAGTGAGCTCTGTCAAGGGAAAGACATGGGGCTAGCCGAGTAGGGTAGCTGGTACCATGGAGAATACACATATGAGGTTGCCGTTAGCGAACCGCTACATATGGAACACAGCCTACACACACGTTCCACAAGCATACGGGTGGTTGCCTAGTGTCAAACGGCTGCAACGTCTGACACCGAAGAGGTAGCCGAGGAACTCAAAGGGTTAGCCGTTTCTGGGGAACACAACTGGAGAGGAAGAGATGCACGTATCCGGCCCGGAGGCGGGAGTGGTGTATGCAAGCCGACACTAGAACGGGCACCTGGGGGCGAGGATGCCGGAAGATACCGGCTCTACACGGAGGCTATAAAATTCTTGGGCACAATGAAGTAGGGGCTGTAGAACCCCGACCTCATATCGGCTGGAGGAACCGGCTCGATCGCATCCTTCGCCAGCAGGACATCGATCTCGGACCGCAAGACATGGGCATCGCTGCTCCGCACGGAGGTGAAGAGGATGCCCCTGTACTTGGGAGGCCGGCGAGCAAACTGAAGTGCGTAGCCGAGTCTGATGGTACGGATGAGCCAGCGAGAGGGCCCCCAGAGACCGAACAAGCGGGAACAACGGCACCACAGACGTGCCCGGGGTGAGGCAGCGAGGTGGAGTACGCAGACCCGACTCGGGAGGCCCGGAGGCGGCCCGGAGTGTTGCCTGAGTACTCCAAGGTGGGGCAGAGTGTGGGTGAGAAGGCCCGGGGGCCTCCTCAGTGCCCACACCGCTGCCCCCTGGCAAAGGGGAGAGGGGAGGAAAGGAGTGGCAAGGCCCGGGGGTATCCCTCTTGGGGCCCAGGGAGGGAGGAAACTGCTCTTTTATTGAGAATGTGGGTACCACTGGACTCCGGAGAGCCAGCGGCAGGATGTTGTGACCAGTCTGTGTGACATTCTCTTCCCGGTCCTCCTCCGGGGGGAGGAGGGGTGCGGACACCACCTCCCCCAGAGCAGCTCCTCTTCTCCCTGGGCTGCCCGTCCCAGGGACCCTGGACGGGTTGGGCGGCACCCCTGTGCCCGGCAACCTGCTTCGCTGGTGGAGGCTGCTGCTTGGGCTTAGCAGGGGTGGAGGCAGACGCAGGGGGACGCCCTTGGCGACGAGCAGACGGGGGCGCTGTGGCCGGCGACTGGGTGGAGGCAGCAGCGGGTCGCCGGGGCAGGATATTTTTAATCGCCTCCGTCTGCTTCTGGGCAACCGAGAACTGCTGGGCGAAGTTTTCGATTGCGTCGCCGAAGAGTCCCGCTGCTGCTGAGGCACAGCGAAGGCTCACGTCTTGGGGTTCGCAAATGGATCTAACATCGGGATTAGAGACGGCGAAGCCCTTTCTCTGCCCTTACCTGTTGGACCCAACGTTTCAGATCACGAGTCAGAAGCACGCTCTGCGGTGTCTTCTGCTCGCGCTGAAGCGCAGGTGCAGCAGCATTCCAGTTCCGAGGAACTGGATGTTGTGAGCCTGGATCACATTGATGAGGATTCGCCACCTCATACACATGCTCAAGAGGAGCTTATGGAGGTTGTGACTCATGCTGTAGCCAGGTTGAATATAGAGTGGCCAGCCGAGAAGCAGGAGGTTCGTCATGGAAGTAAATTAGATGAACGCTTTCTACCATCTAGGTCACAACCTCTAAAGCGGGGCTTGCCGTTCTTTCCTGATCTCCACACTGAAGTGGCGAGATCATGGAAAAGACCGGCTTCATATAGAGTGTTCAGTCTTGCAACATCAGCATATTCAAATATAATGGGACTGAAACATCATGGTTATGCGGCGATGCCTCAGGCAGAAGAGATGCTTGTGAGCTATCTCTCTCCTGAGTCTGCATCGTCGCTGAAAGCCCCTGCAGCTACCCACTAACCCAGTAAAAGCAACATCAGCTTTAGTGGGTAAGGCGTACTCGGCAGCAGGTCAGGCAGCTGCTTGTCTACATATTATGGCACTACTGCAGGATTATCAGGCTGACCTGCTGAAAGATATAGATGATGAGTTTGAGGAAGTGGGACAGTAAACGATCGCTGAGCTCAGGAGAGCTGCTGATTTGTCTCTCCGGGTGATCAAGGAGACGGCCAAATCCATTGGCCGTTCTATGGTAGCCCTGGTTGCTACGGAGAGACACCTGTGGCTGAATTTATCTGATATGAAAGATAGAGATAAAAAAGTCTTATAGGATGCTCTGGTCTCTCCTTCTGGCCTCTTTGGCAACTCAGTAAACACAGTCGTAGATAGGTTCCAGGAGGCAAAAAAACAGGCAGCAGCATTTCATAAGTTTCTCCCATGTAAATCTCATGTCTCTGGGGCTGCTGGGCGTGAGCAGTCCCAGCCGAGTATGTCCTTCTTATAAAGAGCACAACAGAAAGTGCTCCTCCAGGGAGAGACTGGGGGTCGGGCAGCGCTCTCAGCTCTCAGTTTTCCTGGGATAAAACAGATCTGAGGACTGTTATTATCTTTAGGAAGGCTTTGGCGAAGAAGTCCTGACTTGAAGTCTCCCTTGAGTGCCATCAGGGGGCCGTTCTGCCAACCCTGCCACTTCGTTTGCTTCAGGGCGCAGCGGTCCTCAGTGAACATATGTCTCTGTGTCTGCCCGGAAACGTAGTGGCACAGGGAAGTTCGCTCCCTCCGAGGAGGGTTTTAAAGTGGCCAGTTTGGTTGTTACCTGCCGGTTCGCTGCTTCAGAGCACGGAGGTGGTCACTTAAAATACACCAGAGGCCAGCCTCGAGAGGCTGGTTCCCTTAGTAGATTTTCTGGCAGCGTGGAAACTTCTGCCGAATATATCTCATTGGGTCCTGCAAACAGTAGAAAAAGGGTACAGAATTAAATTCGGGTCACACCTGCCCAGGTTCAAAGGGGTGGTGTCCACAGTGGTCTGCCCCGAGCAGGCTCTGGTCATGGAACAAGATGTACAGGCTCTTTTGCGAAAGGAGGCTATAGAAAGGGATGGGGTCAATTTTTCACCCACACCCAGAGTTGTGGAAACTGTGGGCTTGGCCTCTGAGGGGGCCCAGCTCATAGATTCAGGTCTTTCCACTGAGGTGGTAGAGACTATTCTTCACTCCAGAGCTCCTTCTATGAGGAGGCTTTTGCCCTTAAATGGAGAGTGTTTGTCTCATGGTGTACGAGCCGTATGTTGAACCCAGCTAGCTGCCCGGTGGGTTCAGTACTGGAGTTTTTGCAAGACAGATTCTCTTCAAGGTTATCTCCATCCACCTTGAAGGTATATGTGGCAGCTATTTCTGCTTACCACATTCCTTTAGAGGGTGCATCTCGCTTCCTCCGTGGTACTCTGAGGCTAAGGCCTGTGGCACGCTCAAGGGTGCCGACCTGGGATTTGGCCATAGTTTTGGAAGGCCTAGCTCTGGCTCCCTTTGAGGTCCCTGAGAAATTTCTTACTCTTGACAGTAAGACAGTAATTTCCTACTCTTGACTAAACAGTGTTCATCTTGGCTATCTCATCTCTCAAGAGAGTCAGAGATTTGCAAGCATTGTGCGGAGATTTGCAAGCATTTTGCAAGCATTGTGGCGGGCCCTATAATGCTGCAGGCCTTTTCTCCGCCTCCAGACGAGGAGAAATTAAATCTGCTCTGCCCAGTGAGGGCTTTAGATGCTTGCGCCCACAGAGCTGCCCTATGGCGTAAAACCGATCAGTTGTTTGTAGTAGTAAAGGGAAGTCGGCATCAAAGCAGACTTTGAGCAAATGGATAGTCGAGGCTATATCAGTTGCTTATGAGACGGCAGACTCTTGGTATTATGGCGGCGTGGGTATTGAGTTACCGCAGCGCTTTGACGCAGTGCGAGTTCCCTTAAAAGGGAACGTCTCAGGTTACGCATGTAACCATGGTTCCCTGAGGGGGAACGAGATGCTGCGTCGCTTTGCCATACCCCCAGCATGCCTGTGACCGACTTGCTTCGACATTTTATAAGCTGACATTGTTTGATTCAGGGGTGCTTTATAGTTTCCTGGTCAATGATGTCACCCTCCTATGACGTACCGTCACGCCATTGGACTGATTTCACAAGTGCTTCACGACGCAGTCACGCAGAGTTCCTGCAGTGCTTTGACACAGCGTCTCGTTCTCTCTCAGGTAACCATGGTTACATACGTAACCTGAGACGTTTTCAGTGACACTTTCTGCAGGTTACACTGTTACATCAGCAGGTGGCAGTAAAAACTCTTTATGAGCGAGTCACTAAATCATTCATTCACATATTTGTTCCACAAAACAACGATTCATTCAGGAAAGAAACAAGTGTATTTATTAATTAGTCATTGAATAATTTACTCAACTGATTGATTCAGGAATTAAACAATATTTATGAGTTGCTCAAAATTGTTGGATTTTTTAGAAATTAGAAAAAAAAAGAATTAGAAAAAAAATTGTTGCTCTGATGCTTTATTGTAGGGCAAGAGGTTTTGCTGTAGATGAAGTACAGTGACCTCCATATATGGCTCTCCATGTCAAATCAAATCCATCACCTCTGTTATTGCTGTTTGGGTTATTGGGTGGAGGAATTGTGGGTATTGTCACTCATTTGTCACACTCATTTTGGCAGATTTTCGAGGCAAATTGAGATTTTTATAGACACAGAAGGTAAGTAACAGGAATGCAACCATATTTGAGTCGGACACATTTGTAATAATGAATATGGGTTTGTGCACTCTGCAGATAATCGACGAGGAAGACACACAGTTTATGACAAACTGCCCTCCAGCAGTGACAGAAAGCACCCCTCGCAGGAGGACCAGGATACAGGTGTTCTGGACAGCGCCACCGTCAGGCAGTGGCTGTGTACTGCTGAAGTAAGTGACACAACTATTCTCACCTTATAACCAAGGGTTAAATTAAGGGGAAGCCTAGGATTTTATGGTGATCATGGTACAACAAGTTTTTCATGGTAGGACAAACTACTGCTCTCAAAACAATTTCCAAATTGTTGGTCACTTGGTACTCTAGATGTAATATGTATAACAATACTAGACACACAGATTTTTTTTTAAATTAAATTCAATGAGTTTATTATTTATGATGATAATCATTATAAGTAAATAATACATAAACATTTAAAGGCTACATGCTGTTTAAAAGTAAACATTGTTCAAAAGATCAAGTGAAAAATAAGCAACCATCTAGGCATAATTATTATTATTAGTAGTAGCCTATTATTATTACATAGAGACGTAGCTAAATCTACTATACAACAGTAGCCTAATATATTTCTGTCAATTTCTTCAAGTTAAACCAAACTTTTATTTTGACGGGTTGCCATGAAGACCTGTGAGTGTCTGTGTTCATGATATGACAGTTTTCTCAAATGAAATGGTAAATCCTCATGAAGTGACGGTTTATGCGTTCATGTCCTCATATAGTGACATGGCAGAGGCTAAAAAGACAGCGAGTGTCACGCGTGTGTGCACACGCAAGCTGCAAATGAAACCGCGCATCTGCGCCCATCATTCACACAGAGGGGAGTCCAACATGCAGGAGTAATATTTAAATAGTATTTTAAGTTAATATTAATTAATATATGTATTATTATGTATTAATGTATTAATTAATATTCACAGACACTAGTACATATTCGGTTACAGTCTGGAGCCCTGCGCTCAGATAAACACGGAAGCGACTGAATGCAGCTGCGGGTACCGAATATACTCAGGAGTCGGTACTACTGGTACTACAGAAATGCTGGTATCGTCACATTTTTTAAATTTCAGTACTGACTTGGTACCAAAGTACCAGTACTTGTGACATCCCTAATGCAGATACTTATTATGTATTGATCTGCAAGTAAGAAAACATACGTCACATTGTCACAGTTATCTTTTATTCATGGACTTCCTGTTTTCATTTGTCACATGTTCCTTTGTTCTAGTTTTCCTGCCACTCGTCAGTCGTCATAGTAACCATCATTATTAGTTCATCTGTGTCAGCTGTGTCTTGTAATTATCTCTTTGGTGTTTGCTATTTTAGTTCTCCTGTTTTCTTCAGTCTTTGTCTGGTCTCGTCTATGTACGTTAATGTATAGAGTGTGTTACTACCGACCTGTATTACGCACCTGAGTGTTCTACTTCATTAAACTTTGTTTGAGATTTGTATTTACCTGTCTTTGCCTTCCTGCCTAAACACAACGTGACACACATAGGGCAAAATGTGTTCATTTAAATAGAATGCTATGCAACTTAGACTGTCGCAATGTCCGCCATTTTGACGAAAAGGATCATAAAAATTACTAGCCGTCATTTTAATTTTCATATTTTAATGATAATAAGACATTTAATAGCTTCTGTTTTCGTTCACATTTTAATTTGTATTCACAAACTTACAGGACAAACATATAGGCTATGCATTTATTGAATGAACGATCATCCCTTCCTCTTTACTATGTTACAGAACAAAATAAACTTGAATGAACATCAGAAAATATGTTGAAAGATACAGTATAACTTACCGAAATCTGTATCATGTCTCATGTAATCGCTCAATCAGTGTTGCAAACAATGTCACGTAACATTATACCTCAGAAAAGCCATTAGTTGACCATAAACTTGATAGTCAGCAAGAAAAATAACTCTAGAGAGGATAATTTTGCTAAATATATGCACTATATTACATAATCGTATATTTTTTTACTGTTCTTTAATATTTAATGTATATTTCAATGAATCTGTCAAGTTTTTATGACAGCCACCTTTCAAAACAAAACAAACTGGATTAGAAACTTGGTTATGAAAGTATAAGTATTATAACTTTATTATTATATAATGGATTTAAACTGATTGCTTGTCCATGTGTAAGCTTGGACAGACTTCTCGTGTCAGTTTTCATTTTATTCTGTAGACTGAACTCGTGCTCTGCTGCCACACACTTTTACCTAAAACCTACCACGTTTAGACAGCATGACCACATTCAAGCACTTAATACAGTGGGCTTAAACAGCTCGCCCTTTTACAGCAGATTTAGTTTACAAACACTTGTGACCTAAATGATTTTCATTTACAATAATAAATCCTAAAATCTGTCATTAGTAACTTAATTTTAGCGGCATCAGTCGCATGCACTGGAACTCTGAGGATCTCCCATTCTTGGCCCATTTTGAGTCAGACTTGTTAATTCAGTGAATTATTAACTGGAGACTTGCTCTGACTGGATCATTAAAATTAGTGAGTTGTTGACTCGAGAACAGATGCAAACAGATTGGTCCAATTCATAAATGAATTGTTCAGTGTGATTTGCACAGTTAAGGTTACAGGTTAATTGAAAAGAATCAGCCTATTCACTAATCGGACCCCGCTATAGCGTCTCTGAGCGGGTGACAATTTCTACAGTTCAAAACGAGGAACGACATGTTTTTATGAAATGTACTGGGGTAAAAATCATGATATTATGTTTTGAAATGTAGTGAAGTAAAAGTTTCCCAAAATATAAATTCTCAGATAAAGTACAGATACTTGACAAATGTACTTAAGTACAGTAACAAAGTAAAAATAAATACCTTGTTACTGTCCACCACTGTTCAGAAGATGATGTTTTATTGGCTGCAATTTGACAGTAATTTAAACGGACTAATTTCTTATAATAGAAAAAAAATAATAATCTGGTCACTTTTGAGAATTTGACATACTGTTTTAAAGTCGGATGAAGAGCCTGCGTGCTTAAAACGTCACCTGTGTAAGAGTCCATCATTAAATAATTTTTGGAGCCTTGGTGTGCCGATTTGTTTTCTGTTTTGTATTTTTCCTTACTTGAGCATTTTTGCCAGTGATGTGCATGCTTTTGTCCCATTTGCAGACTGTTTCATGCAGTTTTGCTTGCAGACATGCAGACTGTTTCACAGTAAAATCTTAGCAATTGTTTGTTTTGTATTGGATTTCATTATTACTACCCACCAGGCTCTGGCCTGTGCTGATCTTTTATCATGCTCGTCGGGTCACCCTTGTTTACATGGAGAAGTAGATGAGAGTTGTGACATTCTAGATGAGTGTCACTGACTTAAAAAAATAAATACATTTAAAGATGGTGGGAATCCATTACATTTAGTCCTGGCCCACTTTTTTTTTTTTTTTACCTTTTGATTGTAATATATACACTCACCTAAAGGATTATTTGGAACACCATACTAATACTGTGTTTGACCCCCTTTCGCCTTCAGAACTGCCTTTATTCTACGTGGCATTGATTCAACAAGGTGCTGAAAGCATTCTTTAGAAATGTTGGCCCATATTGATAGGAGAGCATCTTGCAGTTGATGGAGATTTGTGGGATGCACATCCAGGGCACGAAGCTCCCGTTCCACCACATCCCAAAGATGCTCTATTGGGTTGAGATCTGGTGACTGTGGGGGCCATTTTAGTACAGTTTCATTGTCATGTTCAAGAAAGCAATTTGAAATGATTCGAGCTTTGTGACATGGTGCATTATCCTGCTGGAAGTAGTCATCAGAGGATGGGTACATGGTGGTCATAAAGGGATGGACATGGTCAGAAACAATGCTCAGGTAGGCTGTGGCATTTAAACGATGCCCAATTGGCACTAAGGGGCCTAAAGTGTGCCAAGAAAACATCCCCCACACCATTACACCACCACCACCAGCCTGCACAGTGGTAACAAGGCATGATGGATCCATGTTCTCATTCTGTTTACGCCAAATTCTGACTCTACCATCTGAATGTCTCAACAGAAATCGAGACTCATCAGACCAGGCAACATTTTTCCACTCTTCAACTGTCCAATTTTGGTGAGCTCGTGCAAATTGTAGCCTCTTTTTCCTATTTGTAGTGGAGATGAGTGGTACCCGGTGGGTCTTCTGCAGTTGTAGCCCATCCGCCTCAAGGTTGTGTGTGTTGTGGCTTCACAAATGCTTTGCTGCATACCTCGGTTGTAACAAGTGGTTATTTCAGTCAAAGTTGCTCTTCTATCAGCTTGAATCAGTCGGCCCATTCTCCTCTGACCTCTAGCATCAACAAGGCATTTTCGCCCACAGGACTGCCGCATACTGGATGTTTTTCCCTTTTCACACCATTCTTTGTAAACTCTAGAAATGGTTGTGCATGAAAATCCCAGTAACTGAGCAGATTGTGAAATACTCAGTCCGGCCCGTCTGGCACCAACAACCATGCCACGCTCAAAATTGCTTAAATCACCTTTCTTTCTCATTCTGACATTCAGTTTGGAGTTCAGGAGATTGTCTTGACCAGGACCACACCCCTAAATGCATTGAAGCAACTGCCATGTGATTGGTTGATTAGATAATTGCATTAATGAGAAATTGAACAGGTGTTCCTAATAATCCTTTAGGTGAGTGTACATCATAAACAATATGTGATTTTTTTATGTTGATGTCTTTCTAATATATTGCTTGTTATCCTTAGAAACCATTGTAGGTGTTTTCAGCCTGAATCTTTAGTGAATCCATACAAAAATTAGACAGTGCGGATCATCGGTGGATGTTAATGAGGGTACAGGTATGTAGGCAGGAAGTTGACAAAACAAAAAGAGATTATCACTCATAACTTTATATGGTTCACTGCCTGTAATGGAGTGGATTGGGGCTGAGCTCCAGCTCAAAGTCCCTCTTTTGAAAAAAAAAAAAAAAAAAAAGAGTGTTACAGTGGTTGGTAAATAAAAAATGCAGCATGAGAAAAGACAGGCAGAGTGTAGAGGACATGAAAAAAAGTGCAATATCAAAAAATGTAAGACATGGAAGCATCAAACCAGCATGAGCAATGGAGAGGGCGTGCCTGAGGCAGACAGGATATGGAGAGGTAGGGAGTAGGGATGAAGAGGTGGAGTGTGCGTAATGAGTAGAGATCCATGGTGGGGTTGCTAAACTCGACTCTTTGCTGTCTATAAGTGAATTCTAGAGGGGATGCTGGGAGCAGAAATGCTCCATGAAATCAAAAGTTTCTCTTTCTCCTATTTACTCCAAACAGTCTCTCAAGTAAAAACAAAAGAGTGGAAAAACTAGCTTGACATTGCAAAAGAGAGCAAGAAACTTTCTGTGGTGTGTCAAATAGTTTCTTCATGCCCTCCAAACCTCCCCTGCAGCTGAGATCTCATGATTAAAAACTTGATCCAAAAAAAAGACAAATTAACTTGCAAATCCACTGGTTAAAGAGTCAACATTTTGCTTGTTTACTTTCACATTCAAGTCGAGTCCCTGGTGTCAGTTTAATGTTCACTTTTATTTCATTTTTCCATTTTATTCAGAATATTCAAAATATTTTAATCAAATATGTCTTTTTAACAATACTTTAAAATATCTTATATTCCGATTCTCAAATACATGTGAGTAAATGTATTTTGACACCTTTACAATGATCATAATAGTTGATCTAGTTAGTTTGCGCTGCAACTTTCGGATTTACAAAACAAAAAATCATCCACTTCTCCAAAAATACATGAAAGTAAGTGGCCAGTGAACTGGGAGAATAATAGAGTAAACTTTATAGTTATATAGTTATTACTGCCACTTAAATTGACATTAGTGTGCATTTTATAAACTATACATGATTTTTGGTAGAACTTATGTGTATGTAAATGTTTGAAACCTAAAATAAACATGTAGCTGAAAACACAATTTTTGTGTAATGATCTAATTTCTATGACTGATAGTTGTGTCAAGATAAATGACTCGAGATTCAGTTGCAAGTGCAATAATCCATTATTAAGGATAAAACGTGGAACAAACGTTGGAAACGTCATGGGTGCAGAGGGAATTCTTGGCAGCACAGGGACTACAATGGGCAGATGATCCAGGACAGAAACTCCAACAAGAAATTCCACTATGCAGGAATAAATCCAGAAACAGGCAGAAAACTGGAGCGCAGGACACAGGAGACAGACAAAAGACACTGCACAAGGAACACAACGTGAGCAAAAGACGATCCAACAATGAATGAACAAACACAGAGACATATACACTCACCTAAAGGATTATTAGGAACACCATACTAATACTGTGTTTGACCCCCTTTCGCCTTCAGAACTGCCTTAATTCTACGCGGCATTGATTCAACAAGGTGCTGAAAGCATTCTTTAGAAATGTTGGCCCATATTGATAGGATAGCTTCTTGCAGTTGATGGAGATTTGTGGGATGCACATCCAGGGCACGAAGCTCCCGTTCCACCACATCCCAAAGATGCTCTATTGGGCTGAGATCTGGTGACTGTGGGGGCCATTTTAGTACAGTGAACTCATTGTCATGTTCAAGAAAGCAATTTGAAATGATTCGAGCTTTGTGACATGGTGCATTATCCTGCTGGAAGTAGCCATCAGAGGATGGGTACATGGTGGTCATAAAGGGATGGACATGGTCAGAAACAATGCTCAGGTAGGCCGTGGCATTTAAACGATGCCCAATTGGCACTAAGGGGCCTAAAGTGTGCCAAGAAAACATCCCCCACACCATTACACCACCACCACCAGCCTGCACAGTGGTAACAAGGCATGATGGATCCATGTTCTCATTCTGTTTACGCCAAATTCTGACTCTACCATCTGAATGTCTCAACAGAAATCGAGACTCATCAGACCAGGCAACATTTTTCCAGTCTTCAACTGTCCAATTTTGGTGAGCTCGTGCAAATTGTAGCCACTTTTTCCTATTTGTAGTGGAGATGCGTGGTACCCGGTGGGGTCTTCTGCTGTTGTAGCCCATCCGCCTCAAGGTTGTGCGTGTTGTGGCTTCACAAATGCTTTGCTGCATACCTCGGTTGTAACGAGTGGTTATTTCAGTCAAAGATGCTCTTCTATCAGCTTGAATCAGTCGGCCCATTCTCCTCTGACCTCTAGCATCAACAAGGCATTTTCGCCCACAGGACTGCCGCATACTGGATGTTTTTCCCTTTTCACACCATTCTTTGTAAACTTTAGAAATGGTTGTGCGTGAAAATCCCAGTAACTGAGCAGATTGTGAAATACTCAGACCGGCCCGTCTGGCACCAACAACCATGCCACGCTCAAAATTGCTTAAATCACCTTTCTTTCCCATTCTGACATTCAGTTTGGAGTTCAGGAGATTGTCTTGACCAGGACCACACCCCTAAATGCATTGAAGCAACTGCCATGTGATTGGTTGATTAGATAATTGCATTAATGAGAAATTAAACAGGTGTTCCTAATAATCCTCTAGGTGAGTGTATAGCAGGGCTGACGAGTCGCAGCTGAACCTGATCAGCGATCGTGGGTTGCCCAGTCAAGGCAGTCAGAGAAGCGACTAGTTGGGTTTAATTTCGAATAAAATGCCGGTAAAAATTGGCAAAACCTAGAAACCTCTGCAGGACCTTGCGGGAATCTAGAGTTGGCCAATCCACCACAGCCTGAATCTTGTCAAGATCCATGCATATAATGCCCCCTGCATTAAATGCAGTCTTCCATTCATCCCCCTCCCTGATGCAAACCAAATGATAAGCGTTACGGAGATCCAACTTCGTAAAAAAGGAAGGCCGAAGACATTAAGGGCAAAGGATACGTATTCTTTGCCGTGATGTTTTTCAACCCTCGGTAGTCAATGCAAGGTCGCAGAGAACCATCCTTCTCCACTAAGAAAAAGCTGGCGCCAGCTGGAGAGGAAGAAGGGCGGATGATCTTATATATATAATAAATATATTTCTCCATGGCCTCCCTTTCCGAAGCAGAAAGCAAGTATAACCTGCCATTAGGCGGAGACGTACCTGGCAATTGTTACAGAATGGTTGAGTAAACAAAGCGCATGATGAAGGAGAATGAATTAGAGTTATATTTAATAGAAAACTTGGAGAACATCAATGATAAACACAACTTGTTGTAAATCAGCCAACTCCCAAGCTGCCTCACGGCCTGAAACCGCCTGGTCAAAAACCCTCTTCATGTCCTCAGTGAAGGACTGGAACGAGGCGCAGCATGGGTGTTGATTATCCCACACTGCTGTTCCCCAAAGAGCAGCACGCCACGATAACAGAGTGATCATCAACGCCACCTTAGACTGCTCCGTAGGAAATGAAGCCGGTTGAAAAGTGAAAAACAATGAGGATTTAGTCACAACATAATTGTGGCTCACCGGAATAATGAGCAGGAGGTGGAAGACGAGGCTCGGCATGACGATCCACTCGCTCAGTTGGAAGGGGAACAGAGGGTGGGGTTGGCACAGTGGGCGCTTCATCTTTTTCGGTCTTAAGCTGCTGGAGCTGGGCAGTCACCTCAGACACCTGTGCCACCAAAGCTTGCACTGCATGACCTGTAGCCAATATCTGTTCTTCCTGTTGATCCATATGAATGTTGTTATTGGAAAGAAAATGTCTCCACTCACCACTTGCTGAATCCATCCTGGTCGGATCGTTATGTCAAGATAAATGACTCGAGATTCAGTTGCAAGTGCAATAATCCTTTGTTAAGGATAAAACGTAGAACAAACAGTGCAATGGTTGGAAATGTTGTGGGTGCAGAGTGAATCCTTGGCAGCACAGGGACTACAATGGTCAGATGATCCAGGACAGAAATTCCAATGAGAAATTCCACAATGCAGGAGCACAGGACAGGGGAGACAGAAGACACTGCACAAGGAGCACAACGTGAGCAAACAATGATCTGACAATGAATGAACAAACACAGAGACATATATAGCAGGGCTGACTCAACATTCAAACAAATACCGGTAGTGTTTCTGTTTGTTACCAGTCTGCAGCGTGCTTTCAGAAACCCACCAACTTCCCCAGCTTCACCTGTATAGATCTGCTATGGGGGTTATTTCATGTATGTTACATGTGCAGCAGCAGCATGTCTTACATGCTCACAGCAATGTCTGTGAATGTATTGGCAGTAGCAAGTTCCGCAACTTACTCTGCAGCAGCAAAATAGCATATCTATTCCTCGAAGACCAAATACATTAACATTGCCATATCCATTACCATTCCAATCTCTATTACCATACCAATTTCCTGAGAGTTGTCATGACAGAACTAAGATTAATAAATGCTGTAGAAGTATTGTTATTTCTTAATTCATGTTAACTAAAGTAGATAACCAATTTTAACTAATGAAACCTTATTTTAAAGTGTTACACATATTATTTTTCTCTTGGAAAATGCTATGTTATGGAGGTAAAATGGGCTGTAATTGTTGTTTCATGTTCACTTTAAGGTGAGACACGGCAGGCTGTCTAATCCAAATATGGGCATTTCCTTTGTAGAAATCTACAGCCGAAAACCACACCGACTACGTGATTGGTTCTCACGTGTGATGTGATACGCGCTGCTGCTTCCTTGTTTATTCTCCGCCTGAGAGAAAATGGCGACAACTCTGAAATCAGCTCATAACGTTCACACTTGCAAGAGCTAGTAAAAAGAAAATAAACAGATTTGACGATAAAACCCCGTCAGCGAATTAGATTCAGTTAGTTATAGATGGACATACAGTTCGATTGCAGTTTTTGTGACTGTTATGTGTGTTTGTTAAGGTAATTCTCTTCAGCTTAAGGCTACTGCTATTAATAATGTATTCATTTATCAATTTCCATGTGTTTAAAATATTATACACTACTGATATTAATGAATGTCTCGGTTACGACTGTAACCTTAGTTCCCTGAATAGGGAACGAGACACTGCATCACCGCTTCGGGAACGCCTCTGCGTGATTGCGTCGTGAAGCACGTGTGTAATCAGTCCAATGGAGAGACGGAACGTCATAGGCGGGTGACGTCATCGACCCGGAAGGTATAAAGCATACCGGCAAACAAACGCCGCTAGCTTCTGTGAAAGGCTGAAGCAAGACGCTTGCGGGCATGCGGGGAGTATGGCAGGGTGACGCAGCGTCTCGTTCCCTATTCAGGGAACTAAGGTTACAATCGTAACCGAGACGTTCCCTTTCAAAGGGGGGTGCAACCCCGAAGCTTTTAGAGCGACAGAGAGAAAGAAGACATCTTTAGGAGTGAGAGACTTCTCAGGACTTCTCCAAGCGGCTCGAAGGGAGCCTAGAAAGGCCTTGAAGGACAGAGTCCCAGGCTGGCAACCTGGCGCGTACTACAGGTCTTAACCTCAAGTGCCACGGAGGAAATGGGTAACTGGAGGGTGTAGCCCAATGAAACACCATTGGTAAGCTACTAAGGCCACCACAGCACCTTTATTGTGGAGGGCGCTAACCCAGTGGAGAACCTCCCCTGCAGGAATTCCAGCACCGCGCTCGCAGGGCAGTTAACTAGGTCCCACAGGTGATCTCAGCACCATAAGGTGGAGAGTCTCCGCTTCAACGTACAGTTTCTCCGTGGAGGGAGCTCTAGAGTGTAGAATGGTCTCCACAACCTCGGTTGAGGGACCAGAACTATGAGCTGGGCCCCCTCAGAGGCCAAGCCACAGTTCTCCACAGCTCTGGGCGAGGGTGCAGGATGGCACCGCCCGTCTGAGAGAGAAGGTCCCTCCTGAACGGAATCTCCAGGGGAGAGCCATCGAGGAGCGACACGAAGTCCAAGAAGCCTACTTGGGCTAGCCAGAACGGAGCTAATAAAGGAGACGGGCCCCGTCCCGACGTACTCTCTCTAGAACTCCCGGAAGCAGAGCAATCAGGGGGGATGCATACAGAGGCAGCCTCGGCCACTCTCGTACCATAGCGTCCAGTCCAGGAGGAGCTGGAGGCGTTAGGGAGAATGCAGTCGACAGTGGGTGTTAGATTGTGTGGCAAAACAGGTCCACTTCGGTCCTGCCGAATCTTCCCAAAGGAGCTCCACCACCTTGGCCTTGGCCCCTGTCTCAACAGGATGTCTGCTTCAAAAAATGGGTCCTGGGACGAGCGACCACTCATGGTTGCCCCCCACCCCCCCCCAGCCCGTGAGGGAGGCGACCGTGACCAGAGGAACTCGCTGACACGGCGCCCCCAGTGACGGGCTTGGGCCAGAAAGGAAGAATCCTCCCACATAGCCAAGGGGCGGAAGCACCGCTGCGTAGCCTTGACCATGCGAAAGGGGGTTCCCCCTCGGGGAAACCATCCTCTCCCCCTTTTTTTTTTTCTTTTTCTTTTGTCACCACTGCGACGGCCACATATAAATGCTGGCCGGCTGTGACACGGCAGGAAATGTAAACATTTCCAGGCAATATGGGCCACGAATGATGACAGTCCTGTCATGAACCCTGGGCTGAGCGACCACTCGTGGTCACCCCCCCAGCCCGTGAGGGGGCACCAGTGATCAGAGGTACTCGCCGACACGGTGTCCCCAGTGACGGCCCTTGGGCCAGGAACCAAGGACCTTTCCGTATAGCCAAGATGCAGAGAGACTACGCGAGAAAGGGTTACCCCTCGGGAAATCCCTTGGTTTTAGGCCACCACTGTCTCTCTGATAGACAGTGAGTGACTAGTCTAGCACCAACCCTTAAACTGCCGAGAGGATCGGCCCCATGCGAGACTCTGATAAGCGGGCCTGCATAGGGATCGAATTCCAACTCACGCAAAAATACGTTATTCTCTGAACTGGAGAATGAACGCTCTTATTGAAGTTGAGCCTCGGCCCTAACTTCCTCATGTGCGCGAGAACAACACCTCGATGTTGAACCACCAGACGTGCTGACTGTGCTAAGATCAGCCAGTTGTCGATATAATAAATAAAAAAAAAACACGGATCCCCTGCATACACAAGGGGGCAAATGCCACATCTACACACTTGGTGAAGGTGTGGGGAAAGGGCTAGGCCAAGGGGAAGCACCCAATATTGGTACGCTTCTCAAAGCGAACCCCGGATGTTTTGTGTGCTGCGGAAGGATGGAGACATGAAGTATGCATATTGAAATCTTATTGTGACAGACTTGGTCCGAGACACAAAGTAGGCATCCTGAACCGAGCTGCTGGGCGGTTGAGGACGTGCAGATCTAGAGGAGGACGCAGCCGCCCCCATCCTTCTTAGGCACAAAGAAGTACCGGCTATAAACCCCTGACTCACTTAATTTCCTGTCAGGACAGGGCTTCTATAGCCTTCTTCTGCAGAAGAAACTGTACTTCTAGAACCATAATCAGAGAATCTACTAGGGAGAACCAGCCTCTCGAGACTGCACTGCACCGTGAGCACAGCGCCCTGAAGCAGCGAACCGGCAGGGAACAACTGGCTCGACAGCGCAGAATCCCTCCCAGAGGGCTTAGATGACCCGCAAGGGCTCTCCACGCCCCGGCACTCGGGCGGGGTTGGTGGATTGACCCTGTGGGGGCAGCGGGGGCAGATGGGCACCGTATACTGAGGTGAACACCACCTGCCCCCGGGGGCTATTCTGCACCGCGAGCACAGTGCCCTGAAGTGGCGAACCGGCAGGGAACAACTGGCTCGGCAGCGCCAACCCCCTCTTTAGGGGGCACGAGCCATCCTCAGATGACTTGCGAGGGCCCTCTACGCCCCGGCACTCGGGCGGGATTGGTGGATCGACCCTGTGAGGGCACCGAGGACAGGCGGGCACCGTATGCTGAGGTGAACACCGCCTGCCCCTGGGGGGGGGAAACGCCCTCACTGCCCTGAGCATACTGGCATCAGGGCTTCTTAGACACAGCCTTCCTAGGGATGAAGACCACTGGAAGGTTGCGCCTGAAGGCGCCGCCCACCACCCCACCCCTTCTGAGGGGGAGTGCGGGTGGCGGCGCTCTGCTTTGCTGCGCCCGGTGTGAGGAGCTTGTACTCGGTGTCTGCTACTCCCGCACAGCAACAGAGGAGATCTGGGGCTTACTGGCTTGAAACTTTGCTTTCACAGCGCCAAAAAACTGTGGAAGATCAGAGCTCACTCTGGTCTCCTAGCTTCCCCCAGATCTACGAAGGATCAGCCTAGAATGCCTACATGATATTTTTATAGTGCGTAGATTGCGTGGCCTGACCCGATACCGAGTACATCCATTATTATTAAAATATATGTACATACATATTTAATGCAGCTCACGTGGCTTACAGAGATGGGGCTTAATGGTCGATGCCGAAGGGAGAGAGATGGCTCGCAAGCGACACCTCTGCCCTTGGCACCGTGCCATAACCTATGTCTCTTCAGACCCAAGATACTGTTGTATACTTTGATGTGAGGGGACTGAATAGAGTAAGGACATGTGCCGCTTCGATGAACACGACACCTCAGTGTGGGGATCAGTGAAACGTCAAGCCCCATGGAGGTTGAGCAGAGCACAGACAGGAAGCTCTACTTTTATTTATTTATTATTTATTTTTGCGCGCTCCTGGTATCAGGCAGTTATCTATTTCTTTCTTGATGTTAACTTGGCCACAGCTCTGTTCAGAACCTCCATGAGCTCCTCACTAGCAGGGGTTTGAAGTGGCGAGTCCTCAACCCCTGCATCGAACGCTACAAATATCCACCTCCTCAGAGCTGGATAACTGTAGCACCGAGACCGCCCTCTGGGTGGGAGAAACCGCTGTGCGGGCTCCTGAACCCAGAGAAGCAGCACTGGACCCAACAGATAAAGGCAGAGAAAGGGTTAAGCCCGTCTCTAACCCCTCTGACAGATCCATTCGCGAACCCATGGCACAAGCTGGGGCGGGATTGCAGCTCTCTCTCAGAGGCAGAGCCTCATAATGCTCGCGGCCGACCCCCTCGAGAGCCGACTGAGCGTGCTGCTTTCCCATACAAACAATGCACATCAAGTGTGTATCCCCACTCGTGGTGTAACGAAAGCAGGGAGGAACACACTATTTGTAACACTGTTCGCTCGCAATAATGTCTCTCTTTTAGTGTGTCAGTATGTGTTGCAAACTTGTTATATGAAAACAAAAAAGTCTGAACTCAGACACAAACACAGAGCTGACAAAGGACAATGATACACAGAGCGCTTGCTGAAGACAACAGAAGCTAGCTTTATACCTTCCGGGTCGATGACGTCACCCGCCTATGACGTTCCGTCTCTCCATTGGACTGATTACACACGTGCTTCACGACGCAATCACGCAGAGGCGTTCCCGAAGCGGTGACGCAGCGCGAGTTCCCTTGAAAGGGAACTGAATATATATTTTGTTTGTAGGTTGGGGGTTTCAATAGAAATGTATGAAATTATACAATATAAAACTTTAAAGGCCGTTTTCTCAAAATTAGTTTTTTCTCACACTCAGAGTCAGATATATCCACTTCAGTAGCACCTACAAGCACCAACTTTTCCAGTCTTATACTTAACTATATTTTGAAGGCTTTTACAGAGGGATTTGTTGATATATCATTCCTATCCTGAGTTATAGGTCCTTTTACTCCAAAAAACATGGCGAAAACAGATTTTTTAAGGCTATTGTTTTCTCTAATTTACTAAAGCACAAAATAAGATATCCAGAATCCCCTCTGTAAAAGCCCTCTCATCTAATATGTCAACAAATAGAACCAAAACATTAATTTACACAAAACTTATTTTTTTTCTTCTTATGTTTATGCCAGTTATAAACTGGAGAAGTTTCACAGTGATATCTTCTAATTTAAAAAAAATAAAAATAATCCCTATTCACCTGTAGTGTCTCGCCTTAATAGTGCTTTCACACCCTTTTGCTTGGTCTATACCAAAGTTCGATTGCTACCCCCTTTGGTTTTGTTTTCTAACAGAATTTGCGTCTATCTGCCGCGAATTAACTGCAAAGGTTCCGAAGAATGCTGGAGTTAATTTCCACTGGAGGCGAGCAGAAATTGTGTATACATTTCTCTCTCCTTGCAGTGCATCATCCCGCTTATCAGGAAAGTGAGCACTCACACACACACACACACACACACACACACGCATGCACACACACACAAACACACACACACACACACACACACACACAATTTGACCAAATCAGATTTCATCAATACCAAAAGAGAAATGTTAAGCACGGTTTGACATTGTCCTTCTTTACACCTGATTTAAGGATCTTTGGGTGAGCTGAGAAAACATGAATGTAACATGCATCACTGTGGCTCCTGTGATCATAAAGAAATGGTTTTTGATTTTGTAGCTGCAACCATTATTCACTTCACCACTGCATGTTGATGAAGGGCAAAATAAAATATTATTAAATAAAATAAGAAAGCTTGAGAAAAATGGGCTGACTAAATGTTTTGATCTCCATTTACACTGTATTTAGTGGATCACCTGAAAACCAAGAGATGTCAGCAAAAGTTATCATTTTATTTTCAATCAGTTGCAGGTTATGAGAAACAAATTTAACTTGTGATTTCTCTTTCTTATGGGTGCTACTTAAAATAAAAATATGACATCTGTGAAATCAGCTAATGCCCTTACTTAGGTCGGACTGATGCACAAACAAGATAAATATAAGCAATTTATGTTCAAGCTGCTCTCAAACACTGATTTTTCCCTTATAAATGTTTGAAGTAAAAGCAAGGTGAAGCACTGAATGAAAAATAGATTTTCTTAATGCAAGTGAAGGCTCATTACAGACCTTGCGCAAAAAGCAATTTTGCTAAAAGCCAAGACGAATAATCCAGTTTAACAGCCACAAGGTTAAATAATTACAGTATAATTATATGCCACATTTTTTGGGGTTTCCAGGTTCACAGTGTATAAATACAAATGTAACCTGCATATTGTCTGTCAGTGGCACAAATCTCACTGCCGGTGGTTTTCTGGGTTGATGCAGGTCCTTGAATTTGCATTGCATAGCCTTGAGCACTGGCCTGAGAAGATCTCTCTCACAGACACACACATTGGGAAAGGCGATTAGCATCAGCTGTGTAAAAGCAGGAAAGTGAGTCTGCCCTTAATAACATCTCATTGATAGAATTTAAATTGGATGTTAAATAACCATTACCGCAGCTGATTGCCTGGCCAGTCCTGGAAAGTGAGGAGGCTTTCTGCCAAAGCCACTCTTCTTCAGATATGTGAAATTGGGGTGAGATTGAATTAGAGCATGGACAATTAGAGTGGTACCATCAGTACCTTAACATAAAAGGCGGCGTGGGTGGGTTTGAGTGTATTAGAGTCCTTCTGTGTCTCTCTCATTCCTTGTACGGTCTGTTGACCCATGTTTGTCACCCACTATCTCTCTAAATGAATGTTTCTGATGGTGAATAGTGATTGAGACAGTGGTGTAGGTTTAATTTGAACACCAAAAGACATGCTCTGTGGAAGGGGTAAAGTTGGAGTGGGATATGTGGCTCAACTCTCTGTTGTCTGCCTCAAAAGCAAAGCAATCAAAATAAACAGATAGAGTTTGAAGCAGTAAATAGAAGAGCTGCCAGTTTGCTCCTCACATCATCAAAGATAATGTGGTTGAGGAAAGAGTAACTATGGTCATGGCCACCCATAGCACAATGCAATCCAATTAGACAACTGAAATAATTGGGGAAAACTCAAGAAACAATGCTTGAATGCTTGAATTGTTTTTCCTCTTTCCTTCCATTATTTCTTTAAAGTTGCCATGAAATAATTTTTTTTTATACATTCCATTCCCCAAAATGCAAAAAACTGATTTGTGATAACTCTGCAAATGTATTCAAACAGAAAGAAAAAAAACCCCGAAATGATTCAGACCCTTGCTGTTGGGAAGGTATTGCGCAGGTGATGAATGATGCCTGGTTTCCTCTAGACATGTTGCTAGGAATTAAGGTTCATCAGACCAGATAATATTGTTTCTTATAGTCCTTTAGGTGCTGTTTTTTTGTGGCAAATTCCGAGCATGTTTTTATTTTTGTCTGCCATAAAGCCCAGATTGGTGAAGTGTTGCAGTGAGGGTTGACTTTCTGCAAGTTTCTCCCACCTCCACACATATCTGGTGCACATCCAGAGTGACCACCGGTTTGGTCTGGCCACCAAGTCTAGGAAGAGTTGTGGTAGTTCCAAACTTCTTCCATTTCTCCCAACCCAGGGAGAACATACAAATCCACACAGAAAAGCCTCCAGGACTTGAACCAAGGACCTTCTTGCTGGAAGGCAACTGTGCTACCCCCTGAGCTACCTGTGATATTTCCATATTTTCTTTGTAATGCATTTGCAAAGTTATCACACATTTGTGTTTTTTTTTTTTTGCTTTGTCATTATAGGGGAATGGAGTGTAGAAACAATAAGAATAATAATTTAAAGCATTTAAACCTTAGGATG
The DNA here is from genome assembly GCA_039654625.1 of Rhinogobio ventralis. NCBI lineage: Eukaryota > Metazoa > Chordata > Actinopteri > Cypriniformes > Gobionidae > Rhinogobio > Rhinogobio ventralis. The sequence goes on along the minus strand of CM077206.1, from coordinate 28,565,495 downwards.
CAACAAAATGTGAAAAAAATGAAGGGATATGAATTAGGACTCATGATATCAGATTTTTCAATTCACGATTATCGTGGCCAAAATAATTCACAATAACAATATATCGCAATATAAAAATCTTGAAAAACAAAAAATAATGCTATCAGTCAAAATAATCTTTGTTTATTTTGCATACAAAAGGAACAATTACACTTAATGGCAACCAGTTTGAAATCACTTCCTTTTGTGAACTGATGTGGCAGAAATTATATTATATAATAGTATTCTATACAGTGATACAAGCTATGTCAGTTGGCATTGCATTATAATATACATTAGCCTTATGAAAATAGATGGCTTGAAGAAATAAAGATAGAAATTAGAGATAAACCATATATTGTCGCAATGGTGTGTTAACAGAAAAGCGTCAGCAGTTAGTTAATGTAACATGTCCTGTTTTAGAACTACTAAAATATTTGCAACTTACTCTCCGTACAATGGTCAAATCTGCAAGATAATGGTGGAGGTGGGTGAACAGTTTGGTGGTATTGCCCCCTTTTGATTGGCAAATCCTGCAGACTGGGGTAATTAACAAGTAATTTTCGCGGATTGCAGGTAGAGTGTCTCGTCTGTCATATCGACATGCTTTTACGCGGCAGTAGCAGCTGCACGCTGTGTCTGCTTGTGTTTTGTGACAGGTTGCAAGCAGTTAAGGTGCAATACTGACACCTACTGTAAGTTGTGATGTCAACCAGATACTGCCGCTGCATTATTTACTTGTCATATTATCATATATGTACTATTCGTTAAATATTACGGTTATTGCGACAACCTAATTAACACTACACCTATTTAATTTTTAATAACGCGATTACCATCAACACTGGTATATCACAACACCCCTATTCTGAATGCATTAAATAGTATGCTGCATACAGTATGTGCTATGATTTGCATGAAATAATCTCAATAATGTTGGTAATTTAGCGCCCAAGTAAAGCCTAATGCTTGAGTGGTATTTTGTGTTGTGGGCACCTGTTTGCATTCAGCAACTATCTCTGCTTAGACGCTGTTCCCCTTGCATTGAAGTCAGCTTCTTAGATTGCAGTGAGAGTGATGTACAGTAGTTTCGTTGTATTGCATTGTATGCAGTGTAAACACAGTCACATATTACACTGTATAGATCAGCGATGGGCAACTTTGGTTCTGGAGGGCCACTGTCACAGATTTTAGATCTATCCCTAATCGAAACACCTGCCTGTAATTTTTAGATATTCCTGAAGACTTTGGTTAGATTTTTCACAAGTGTTTGATTAGGGATGGAACTCGGTTTAGCTCCATGATCAACTACTAATGTATGGAATGTTACATGGTACTCTTTACACTAAGAAAATCCTGTCATGTGACATGTGGACCACTTTTTTGTGAGTACAGGAGAGTTAATAATTTTCAACTCCAAAATCATTATAGTTGAGCTGTTAGTGAAGGTTTGGAATGAGTTTTTGCCTTTCACACGTTTTTTGTTTTTTTTCTAACCAACAGCATCTTTCATCTTTCAATGGATAATGACCAGTCCAGTGAGTGAAAACTACCGGTTCATAAATATTCCTTGTCATTTGGATGAGGACCACCTGGACTGGTCCCAGCGCTCAGTACAATAATGCCAGGCCTGTTCCTCAGATGAGAGCTTCAGTGTGTGAGGAAGGACTTTTTGTTTACTCTGAGATTTTTCTAGGCTGTATAAAGACCTCCATGGCTGCCACAAGTATATGAGATGGCACCATGTAAACAGGCTTCACCAACTCTTTTGGAACCAAGAGCTTAAGCTATGTTCAAAATCACTTATCCGATTTTAATTACAACTACTTGACCAAAGTCTCTCTCTTTCTCTCTTGTTTACATTCTCTGTATTCTTGGACTATGCTACCAGGTTCATTTACATCTTTAAATCAGCTGTTTACTCTGCTAAAGATCTAAAGATCATATTTTACCAAAATTAAATTGCCATAATGATCCAAGCTGGTTTAGTGATGGTTTAGCTTCTGGGCCATGTTTACTACCAATACTCTGGTTGACTAAAATGATCATTATGGTGAAGCTGATTGACCAAGCTTTGCTGGTATATTAAAATGTCTGGTGGGATGACCAGCACACCAGCATCCAAAATCCAACTGGAGACCAGCTTTTGGCCCACATTTAGATCCATATAGACATGTTTTTTTTTTCTCCTATTGTACAGTACATCAGCACACATAGTGTCATGATGATCAGCCTGCTAAAAGGGCAACTTGTGTTCTAGTTAGAAATGTCATTAGAATGTAACTTTTTTTAAAGTTCCAGCAGAAACGAATAAATATGCTTCACATCAGCTGGCTTGTGATATCCAGGACGCAGCTTCCTTTAGTGATGTACTGCCATTCGAATGGCACGTGCCTCTTTTTGTGGATTACAATCACTCCATGGGGGTTCATGATTGCTGCCTTTTCAATGTGCTGATTTGCAAGTTATACTTTCCTCTCTTTTCTTTTCTTTTCTTTTCTTTTTTTTCTGATTTCCCTTCATTACCTTGTTCTCTCGTCTCTCAATCTCTAGGGCTAGTATTGTTCAGAGGAAGATCATCTCATTCCAGGATGAGGGCTCGCTCACGAAGCGGATGTGTGAGAGAGGTGAGTCTTTCATTAATCCTAGCTAGATGGTTTAGCACATTACAAGCAGTTATTCTATGAGATGTTATTTTACAGTGTATAGTGCCTTTCCTATTTTCTCTCTTTCCCCCCAATGTGCCTCCTCATATAGCTGTTTCTATCTGAGCTTTGTTTGTTTTGCAGGCCTGATTGTTACAAGGGAAAAAATAAAATGAAAAAATATACAGTATATATTCTTGCACTTTCCTGTAGATTTTAGCTTCAACATCCTGCTTGGAAGTTTCTAGCAGAGATGTCCTTATTGACACTGTAGTTCATAAAACTGGCCACTCTGGCCCTCGAGATCCTTGCAGAGTTTGATCTAACCCTAACAAAAAACACCTAAACAAGCTAATCAAGATTTTCAGGATTAATAGAAAGCTACAGGAAAGTAAGTTTGATCAGAGTTGGAGCTAAACTTGAGGATCTCGAGGGTCAGAGTTGTCTAGCCCTGTCATAAAAACATGAATAATTTTACTTTATATAGTGATAAAGGTGCTTTTTAAAGTATAAACTTAAAAGCACATCTAAGCAAACAAACAAATGAACCAAACAATATAACAAGTACAATATACATAATACAGACACAACATGAGTCAACAGCATAGCCCAAAGTGATGATCCAACCCGCCCAAACAAAATGAGTGAAAAAAAAAAAAAATGTCCAAGTAGTCCCTGCTGAAACGATGAAACAAACATCCAGACCAATAGGTATCAGTATAAAGCCAAAAGCCACTGGTACTGGGATGAAAAATAAAGCAGCTATGTAAAAGTGAAAAAAAAAAAAAAAAAAACTGCACATGTATGATCAATTTGTTTAGGACAAAACAGCATCCCATACTGGGGACCAGTGTTCAAAACAAAACATAGCAAAAGCGACATCATGCATTTTTCAATACTTTACATTTTTGACATTGTATGTGTCACGATTCACCAGTGAGAGTGCCCCTGATTACCATCAGAGGGCACTCCAACCCAGACTGTCACTCCATCAAGGACTACATTACCCATAATCCTTTTCCCGGACTCATCATCACTCATTGTTTACACCTGCACCTCATTTCCTTTGCCTATATAAACTAGGGATGGGTGATACCACTTGTTTTGTTTTCGATACGATACCGATACTTTCAAGGCCAGTATCACCGATACCGATACCGATACCGATACGATACGATACGATACGATACTATACTATACTGAACTTTTTAATTATTACATTTATTAAATTATTAAAATCACTTTCAATTTTAACATTCAATATGCCTTAATTGCAACTTATTAGATCATATTTTTGTTTACACATGGTTACAATTTGTTTACTTGCAGTGGTAACCATGGAAATTTATGGTCACTGTAGTAAAAAATAAACCATGGTTCATTTTCATAAGAGACTACCAGTGACAGGAGATTGCACCCATAAAATGCAACCTTTTTATTCTGACATGATTTATATTAACATTAGTTACAGAATAGAACATGATCGATATCAACTTTTAACATTAAATTTAAAGAGTAGGCTACAATTTCTATTTGTTTATTGTGAAATAACTCAAACATATGTTTTCTGTATTCTGATGAGTATTGTTCTGGGCTGCGTTTCCAAAAGAATCTTGGTATCTTATGATAGTTTTGGGAAACGCAGCTCTGTTTGAATACAGTGTCATAAGTGAGCGAACGCTCTCTCTGTGATTGACTGGTTCTGTCTTGCAGCATATGTGTGCGTTCAGATCATGGTTCAGATGAGCAGGAAAATAGTCCTATACTACACAACTATTCAGTAACATAGGTTATTCTTATTGTATACATTAAATAATCTTTTTAAATAAACAAAATTACTGGTAAAAAGAAACACCTTATTATCGATACGTTTCGATGTTCACATCAGTATCGATATATTGATACTTAATATCGATACGCCTATCCCTAATATAAACCATGTTCACCTTGTCATTTACTGCGAAGTCTTGTTAAGTGTAATACTGCATTTCTGAGCATTCTCCCTGGTTTCTTGTTTCTTGGTCTTGGATTACTTGCCTGTTCTGTGGATTACCCTTTTGCCTGTCTATCCTGCTTTGTTTGCCTGTTTGGACTGCTTGCCTGTGTATGACCTTTTGCCTGTTTTTGACTACGATGTTTTTGAACCTGCATTTGGATCCTCAACCATTCAAGCCTTGGAGTAGTTTGTTACAGTATGATGCATATCTAGTGACTCAACAAAAGGTTGTGTGAATGTGTGTGATTGAGCTGTTGTGCAGTTTAGATATACATAATTAGATATCATTTTAATTTTGTAGGTATAATAATTGTATAGATCAAATTAATAATACATAAATAATAAATTACTATTTGGATATAAATAACTGTAATAATCCAGCCATTCTCTCTTGTCCTTTAGAACCGCTGTATGGAGAAACCACAGACAAACCCCTGCTGGACTGCTGTGCCTGTGGAACTGCCAAATACAGAGTCACCTTCTACGGGAACTGGTCAGAGAAATTGCACCCAAAAGACTACCCAAGTAAGACACTATGTCCTCAATGACATGTGAGGTGTGTAATTTTTTCAATGTTAAAAAAACTTTCTCCTATCCCAGTTAAAATGGCAGAGACACCAAGTGATTTGAATGTTGATGCACAAATGATACCTTACATTATGCAACCCTCATGAGGAGAGGTTTTCTGTTACTTTTCTTAATGAACAAGTGTAGATTTTTTTCCTTATATTGAAGGAGGGAGGGAATCAAGCCATGTCAAGGGAGCAGAATATCATAGAGCAGTTCTTATGGAAAACACCCAGTGTTACTGGACTAAAAATATAGTATAACATTATAATTTGGGTATGTTAAATAAATGGGTATGTTATATTAGTCCATGTTTTATTTGTGATATACAAGTAATTTGTCTATTTACAAGTTTAACATGTTTGTGTGTCGAAAGGGGACGCTGGACAAAGGCTAAAATAGAGTGCCCTGAAATTCAAACACATTGTTTTCTATGAGTGTATGTTCAAAATCCTGCCGCACTACAGAGGGTCACTCACATAGCTTTCCAGTAAATTACATTATGTCCTAAATTGTTAATGGAAATAGTCAGGAACTCACTATAGCTCCTGCACTAATAATTGTAAACTTGGTATTGAGAAAGGTCACATGTGACCGAAACGTTTGCCTTTTATCTCGCTTCCAATAATTTTTTTCTTGGTAGAGTGTGTGGACTCTTTTGAAGTGCTCTTCTAAATTGTTAATATACATACTGACTTAACCCTTGGCTAGAAGACTGTTTATAGACATTTTTAACACTCTTACTTAATTTACGTTTTGAATTTTGTTTTGCTTCGTCGGAATGGCATGACACTTGGTGACCTTTGTTGCATTACCTATGTGAACACACAAAAAAATCATGGACATGATTCAGATATGTTAAATGGTGAAAATAAAAGTCGCACTTGGCTCCTTCACAGTCAAAAATGACAGACATAGGAAATGAATGGGAAATACGAACAAATATGAAAACTCAGAGAATCTTTTGGTAATACAAACTACTTTTAGAACTAGCGCGACTATAACACAGAGCAAGTTTTTTGCAAATGTGTGAAATAAAATCAATAATTCAGCCACAATGCAGTAAAAAAAAACAGACCAGAATGGAAGAGGTTACACAAGAATGCAAAACAGACACCCACTCAAACAAACACTTACACACGCACAGAATCACATACACAACACAATTATACACACAAAAATGAACTGGTGTGGCTGTAACAATATGATAAAATTAAGCTAAAAGACTCAAATAAGAGGTTGAAATCAGATCAGACCCAGATTGATTAAGTTAGGATACAGCATACCTGTTCATTTTTGGTATATTTTTATTGAATTTTGATGTTATGTGCAAAAACCGACAATTCAAATCAACATTTCAAACAAACAAAAAAATCTAAACCTTGACAAAAACTCTTTAAGAATGTCTAAGTATAAACCAAATCCACAACTTGATAAAAATAAGTATTTATGTCGAAAAACCACTAGAGAATTTATAAGCCACTTTATATAGAACTATACAGACATCTAGTGGTTACACCATGGCATTACATAAGTTTTTTTCTTTCTTTTTACTCCCATCAGATGGGACTAATCCACCTTCAAAAATTGGATCATGGAATACAATCGAATAATAATAATAAAAAATATATATAAAATTTTTCTTTTATTATTTTCAATGGGGAAAAATAGCTTATAAAATGTGCATAAATATTGCATATGATCATAAAATCCCCTCAAATTCTGAATAAGAATAAAAAATATTATTGAACAAAAATATATTACATTGGTTTTCCTGGGGGGAAAAGGTTACATGTCAAGGCATCGGTCACTTTTGACCACAAATGAGGCATGTGTGACCCCCAAATGAAGAGGGTCAGAGGCATTTAAGCAATACGTTTGTATTTTTTACGACTTTTTGAGCATATGCTTTATATAGAAAAATATAATAAAATACAGCGACTGGCATACGACTCCAAAGCTTTGGTTAAATTATAATGCAAAGCTGAATATTAATGTTTAATGTATAAACATAGTTGTGCTGATCATTAAGCAACTACTCAGAACACTGTACACTCTAAACAAAAATGGTGCTAAATAGCACTAAAAGTGGTTCATTGGCTTGTAATCATAGGGGAACCACTTTAAGTGCTATAGCACCTATCTTTTAAGGTGCTATACAGCACCTTTGTCAAATGGTGCAATGTAGAACCATATAACCACCCCGTTTTCCGCCATAGATTTTTAGGTAACACTTTACAATAAGGTTTCATTAGTTAACATTAGTTAATGTATTAACTAACATGAACTAACCATGAGCAATACATTTGTTACTGTATTTCTTAATCTTTGTTAACGTTAGTTAAAAAAATCCAGCTGTTCATGGTTTGTTCATGTTAGTTCACAGTGCATTAACTAATGTTAACAAGATTTTAATAAAGTATTAGTAAATGTTGAAATTAACAATAACGAAGATAAATAATTATAAGTGCAGTTCATTATTAGTTCATGTTAACTAATGTTGTTAACTAATATTAACTAATGAAACCTTATTGTAAAGTGTTACCGATTTTTAGATCTGTTACTTTACTTTCATATGTTTGCTATAAATGGGAATTTACTGCAATGACAAAAGCTTTTTTGAATCACTTTTTTACTTTTCTGAGGTCAAAAAGTCTTGTGTGGGGGCTCTGGAATATTTCCTTATAAGGGGGCCTTGGGACCAAAATGTTGAGAACCACGTTATCTTCAGAAAATACTATGTATTTTAATGCAGTTTTTTAATCCTTTCCCCAACTAAACTAAGAGACTAAGAGAGAATTAGAGAACCTTTAAAGAACTATACAGGGGCTTAACGGATTCTTTGTATGGCAGTGGTGCTATATAGCACCTCAACCACCCTAAAGAACCGTTTAAGAACCAATATTTTTTTTAGTGTGTAGCAACTGCACAACAATGGCTGGTCCCTCACAAGCACACTTGCATTATGACGGCAAGTTGTGCAGTAGCAAGCAGCACTAGTAGTTTACATCTCTTGCCTCAGTATATTTTATGCTCACAATATCTCTATATGGTTGTTGTTCATTTTGCAACAAACATCAGTTTAGATGTGAAATATGCAGTAATTTCCTTATTTTCTCTTAGCACCTATCCTCTCTTGTCTTTTGTGGTTGGTGTGGATAACCTTGAGAGTGTCTCATTGGGAGTAAATTAAGCCTGGGGATTAGAGTCACTCTCCACTTGAGCTTTTGCAGCTCAGATCAATACTCTGATTAGAATGTACTCTGGGAGCTAGATGAACCTGATAAAGAAAGTGTGGTGCCCTAATTTTTGGGCTTAGGAAACAGTGAAAGATATACGGGTAAACAGACATACACTTGTACAGTAGATAAAACATGGGATTTAAGATTGTCACATGTGCGGAAAACATTCCCATATGCCGGTACAATTACATGTATCCTAAAGCATTTGTGTAACAGAAAACACACAAGCACGCTGCTGTGGACATCTGGAATAAGTGCAGTCGTTATTATTTCATTTTGATGTATTTGCATAAATTCAACTTTAATTAATAATAGCCAACAGCACATATTGTAATTTATTCCCATGCCACTTTCATCAAATGATTGAGGCATATCAACCAGTAATATTTTTGACTTCGTTGCTCAAATAAAAACATTTATCAGTGTATAACGCTAACGGTGCAATTATGCACTAAGGTTCAATGCTTGGAGTAAGGGGTTTTGATAAACCTTGCCTTGGCAAGCAGCACTAATGATTGTGAATGTCGAGTCTGCCATTGTGTAATAACAGGTTGTCCTATCCCAAACTCTCACCATTGGATGATAAAGAAATTGACATGTTGGACACATGCATGGGTTGTAATATTGCAATGTTGTCTTTGTAAATAAAGTGCATTCTATTATAAGCATAATTTGCATATAATTAAGGTGTGTTTGCACAGAAAAGAATTACAGTGATTAGAATGGGAGTGTTAGAATGAGAGAATAAGATGAAGTATAAATAGTTTATGTTTTGGCAAATTGATGGCAAATTTTGATTAATTTTAACATTTTTATTTGTACAAAAATGCATGGTTTTAGGGGAAACAAATAAGCATGAGAGTCCATTCCTAAAACTAACAATAAGTGAAGTGAAAGCAGATCATATGAAAACATATCAATGAAATAATACAAACTCATTTGAAAATCAACCAATCAAAATGGCTTACTTGTAGATGTCATTATATTAAACTGGCATATAAGAAAGTATTTTAACATCAAAAACATTACACATATCACCTTGAAGCTTAATTTCAAAACAACTATCTTGCCAATCCAGTAGAGCAAGGGTATTTCTGTAGAAAAATACATATACATATTTTTGAAGGAGATAGAGAGGAGAAATTGAGAGATACTGTGTTTGGCAGGACATATGAAAAAAAGCATTGGAACATCAGAGCGCATCAGTAAGATTTGATACTGGTCTGACGGATTGAACGGATTAGTGGCACAGAGAGGATGTGGTAAGCAGTTCTTCAGAGAGCCAGTGTGAACACTCTGTCATGCTTGTGGAAAAGCTTAAATTGGTGAGTAGAAATTAGATTGAGGGCTTTAAAGGTCCAGATTGGGAGATCTGGAACTTAATACCTCAGGGTAGAGATTTTCCTACAAGGTGACTTATATTGTCAGAGCAGGACATTATAAAGTTAGAAGAGAAGTGTGAAGTAATTTCATAACTTTTTTTACAGATAGGATGTGTCATTTGTGAAACTCTTTTCAGTAGTTCAGAGAAGGACTGTCTGTCATAACTCCAGCATAATGTAGCACCATAATCTAATACATTTATATTAAGTGCAGAATCTTTTTTGTGGTAAGGTGGAACTTGCCATTGAAGGACTTGGCTAAGGGGACAAATTGAGGACATACACTCAAAAAAGCCCTGGGTAGAGCTATTCTAGTGTTTTTTGGCCGGCCCCTGTGGGAGAACCCCATTTTGTGGGAGGTGGAAACCATTTATATGACATTTGTGGAAGACATCATGGAGTAGTTGTACACAGCACACAAAGATTCTCTAAAGCTTCACTCTGCTTCTGCACATTGGAGGGATGCTCCCTCTCCATCAGAAAAGCGGGATTATTATTTTAATGTCTAGAGCTATGTAAAATGCAAAACTTTTTTCAAGGCAAGTTTTCTCAACAAATACTGGTATATGTCATCAGTTGTGCTTAATGAAAGGGTTAGTTTACCCAAAAATGAAAATTATACCATAATTTACAATGCTACGTGTATATGTATATGACTTTCTTATTTTAGCCAAACACAATTAGTTATTTTAGAAAAATCCTGTTATTTCCGAATGCAGAAGCGCAGAGGATAGAGCAAAACACGAATTAGAAGTCTAAAACGAGAATTTTTAAAGAGAAATCTCGGAGGAACTTGAGTTTGTTGCCCAGACCTAATTTTTTGAACTGCGTTTTTCTTACAACAATACATCAGAAGGCCTTTATTAATCCCCTGGAGCCGTATGGATTACTTTTATGATGGATGGATGCGCTTTTTGGGCTTCAAAAAACAAGGTACCATTCACTCCCATTATAAAGCTTGGAATAGCCAGGATATTTTTTTATATAATTCTGATTGTGGCATGATTCATGTGGTAATGTACCATGTCACTCAGGTGTTTCTAATTAGTATACACAAAAGGGGAAATTGTTTGTCTGGGAAGCACACCCTGAAGAAGGCTGTCTGCGCTGCTACACGTGGGTTGCTTTTTCCCATGTCTTTTAAATGTTCTATTATGAAATACCCAGTAAAATAAAGGTGCCTTGGATTTCCTTTTTTCTACATTCATTTGAATTCCCGACCCCAAAGAGCACCTTCAAACATCTTGATGAACTCCCTGAGCACCCCAGACTTTTTTGTCTTTCCATAATTCTGATTGTGTTTGGCTGAAAGAAGAAAGTCATATACACCTAGGATGGCTTGAGGGTGAGTAAATGATGGGATAATTTTAATTTTTGGGTAAAATAACCCTTTAATTAATCTACCGTTTAATTCAAGACTTAATTCAACTACACCAGCCTCAGCAATACAAGTCACTCCTGCCAGGTTATGGTCCTCAGGGGATTTTTTCCCCCCACATTTGTGGAGTGGATTGGTGTTTATCATCTGCTCCATTGAGGAGGACATCCCCAGCCCCACTCTGGACCCAGAGCTTGACCCAAAGCCCTATGCCAGAGCCCTATGCCAGAGCCCAACGCAGACAAGGAGCCCGAGCCTGCCGCGATGCCTACGCCAGAGGGTAATCCCTGTGGTCTCCTGTCCTCTCTGGTCCTGCCTGGCTACAAGTATCCTGTGTCTCTGTTGGTCCCGCCCAGCTCCAAGTCTTCTGCGTCTCCACTGGTTCCCAGGGAACACATCAATAAATATACTCATGTGTATCCCCAATGTACTATACATAAAACCATCTGGCAAATGCATACAGTAAATGTATGTGTATATTTCACTAATGATCAGAAACACATGGAAATTGGTTTATTTAACAAGTAATTATTTAAGTAGTTTTATAATTCATTATTCTAAGATATTTGAACTTATGTACCTTAACAGGAAGAGCCAATCACTGGTCGGCCCTCATTGGAGCTTCACATTCGAAGAACTATATATTGTGGGAGTATGGAGGTTATGCCAGTGAAGGGGTCAAACAGGTCTCTGAACTGGGCTCGCCGGTCAAGATGGAGGAGGAGATTCGTCAAAAGGTAAGGATGCAGAGTTATTGCGTACCCAAACTATTAATTTATTCAGCCACCAAATGCTTATCCAGAGTCAGTCATGACATAAAACAAAAATATGATATTAAGCTATAGTCCTTTTTGGTGTATGTTTTTTTTTTTTATGTTAAATGATTTTTCAACTGTTACTCTGTGAATGAAACGGCTGTTTCTTATCTTCTGTTTTAGTATTGTGCAGTATATCTTAAAAGAATTATGGGATCTTAGTGCTCACCAGTGTTTATATTGTGTTCTAAATTCTGCCTGGATAGCTTTTGGATGAATTAATGTCTTTACACAACTTAAAAATGGCCCATGTATTTTTTGACAAACTCATCTTGCAAACCCACAGCTGCAAACACATAATTGTTTAATCCTAAATCAGCTGGGTGGGCATTATCCTTCTTGTCCTGGAAGAACTTTGATAAGAATAATGATAACATAGAGCTGAAATGGATCAGGTTGATCATTACATTAGCTCTCCACTGGAGAATCATAATTACCTGCTGTTGAGGTCATTTGTAAGGAGCATTGAGAAAAGACCTTTGCAATTGACAAGCTTGCTGCCTATTCTCTCAGTAGAGCTCAGTAGTTCAGTAGAGCGTGCAGATGCTCTTGGAGATCTATGAAAGTCTCAGATGTTTGGTTCCCAGTACGCACAATGCATTTCCATTTGCAAGATCAGCTGATAATTGACATGGAAAGGATAAAGGTAAGAGGATGAGGGAGATGATTAAACAGTTCTGTCTCTTACACTCCTATTTGTCATCTTTCTTACAAAAGTAAAGTTACAATAGAATAATATAACAGTTTAGTAGTGATTTTGTATATAATAAATCTGTGAAGCTTATGACTTATTCTACACTGTTAGCAAGCAACAGTTACGACATCACCAGAGTGATTCTTTTCTTGATTAAAATAGGATTGATCTGGCTTTTTCACACTTGTTGCATTTAATAATAATAATTTTTATTTTATTTTCACACTTTAGATTAGAGTCCAATTCTCACTATTAACTAACTATTAACTATGGCTTTTGCATCAATAAACTCCTAACTGCTGCTTAAAAATGGTTAGTAAGGTAGTTTTTAAGTGTATGTATTGGGTAGATTTAAGTGATGTAGAATACGGTCATGCTGAATAAGGCATTCATTTGTGCTAATATACAGACAATAGCCTAGTAATGTGCATGCTAATTAGCAACTAGTTAATAGTGAGAATTGGACCTTAAACTGAAGTGTTACAAGTCGCTGTTTTATTTACGCTAAATGAGTTTCATCAAATAAAGCAAAATACTACTTATTACATTATGGTCGACCCCCTGAGTATTAGTTCTTTGTTTATTTTATTTTCTTATGTTTATTTTTCCCCATCCCGTTGTTGCTTTTGACTCACTGAGGATTGGAAGGCACCATTCTTTGTGCTAAAAGCTTTACTAACACATTCAGCTGTACTGAAAAAAAGTAAAATGACATTGTCCCTTTAGACCAATTAATTTCAGGCATCCAAATGGCATTGGCTGATATGGTTGGAAATGTCACTTTGATAATTAAGTCTTCAAGTCAGTGCACCAAAGATACTTCAACTCATCTGAGCAAGTGATAGAAACCCTGAAGGAGGTACTGTATCACAGTGTGGCAGCTCTCCAGTAGATCTGCTATGTGAGCCATATCGCTGTGTGTTGCATTGGCTCTTGAGTATGTTGTAAGCAGGACTGTTTACAGTTGGTTTGACTGATAATTATTCTCCCTGGGTTTTTACGGTTCAGATAGCAAACAAATCCTACTGGAGGCTAGAGAGCTGGAGAGATCCATGTTGTGATATGGGTCTTGGCTGAAACGTGTGTTTGGGCAGCGACTGGAAAGTATGTTCACTCTGACATTTACACTTTTACACAGGTTAAATCAGATCAAATCAAAAGGCAATCACAGTTTATAGTAACAGTGGGGTCCAAATCTGAGACACTACTGAAAATGGAGGTTTTATCTAGAAAGAAATTTGGGGTTTCACTTTATTTTGATGGTCCCTTTAGCACATTCTGTTGACTATAAGTAACGTTGCACCTACATGTCTACTAACTCTGCTATAGAATAAGTTGTAGTTGCAAATATATTTATATTCAGTAATATGTCTGTTGGGGGACCAACACAATAATGTATTAGCAGATATTAAGCAGGCAGTCTACTAATACTCTAATGAGAGTTAGTTGAAACATAGGTGCAACGTTACTTATAGTCAACAGAATATTCAAAAGGGACCATCAAAATAAAGTGTTATCAAATTCGGTAACACTTTACATATTCACTTTACAGCCTTTATATATAATGCATTATAAAAAAAAATATATTGAATGCCTTGTAATGTACCTTATAATGATGCATTGTATGATCTCATGAATAATTTTAACCACATAATAGAGTATAATACTTACACTCACCTAAAGGATTATTAGGAACACCACACTAATACTGTGTTTGACCCCCTTTCGCCTTCAGAACTGCCTTAATTCTATGTGGCATTGATTCAACAAGGTGCTGAAAGCATTCTTTAGAAATGTTGGCCCATATTGATAGGATAGCATCTTGCAGTTGATGGAGATTTGTGGGATGCACATCCAGGGCACGAAGCTCCCGTTCCACCACATCCCAAAGATGCTCTATTGGGTTGAGATCTGGTGACTGTGGGGGCCATTTTAGTACAGTGAACTCATTGTCATGTTCAAGAAACCAATTTGAAATGATTCGAGCTTTGTGACATGGTGCATTATCCTGCTGGAAGTAGCCATCAGAGGATGGGTACATGGTGGTCATAAAGGGATGGACATGGTCAGAAACAATGCTCAGGTAGGCCGTGGCATTTAAACGATGCCCAATTGGCACTAAGGGGCCTAAAGTGTGCTAAGAAAACATCCCCCACACCATTACACCACCACCACCAGCCTGCACAGTGGTAACAAGGCATGATGGATCCATGTTCTCATTCTGTTTACGCCAAATTCTGACTCTACCATCTGAATGTCTCAACAGAAATCGAGACTCATCAGACCAGGCAACATTTTTCCAGTCTTCAACTGTCCAATTTTGGTGAGCTCGTGCAAATTGTAGCCTCTTTTTCCTATTTGTAGTGGAGATGAGTGGTACCCGGTGGGGTCTTCTGCTGTTGTAGCCCATCCGCCTCAAGGTTGTGCGTGTTGTGGCTTCACAAATGCTTTGCTGCATACCTCAGTTGTAACGAGTGGTTATTTCAGTCAAAGTTGCTCTTCTATCAGCTTGAATCAGTCGGCCCATTCTCCTCTGACCTCTAGCATCAACAAGGCATTTTCGCCCACAGGACTGCCGCATACTGGATGTTTTTCCCTTTTCACACCATTCTTTGTAAACTCTAGAAATGGTTGTGCGCGAAAATCCCAGTAACTGAGCAGATTGTGAAATACTCAGACCGGCCCGTCTGGCACCAACAACCATGCCACACTCAAAATTGCTTAAATCACCTTTCTTTCCCATTCTGACATTCAGTTTGGAGTTCAGGTGATTGTCTTGACCAGGACCACACCCCTAAATGCATTGAAGCAACTGCCATGTGATTGGTTGATTAGATAATTGCATTAATGAGAAATTGAACAGGTGTTCCTCGGATTCTAATAATATTAAAATCATTTTAACTTTGGTTATAAATATTTATGAAAAGATATAATGCATTTATAACATACATTACTAATACCTTTATAATGCATTATACATAAAGGCTTTAAGTAAACGCAGTGTCTATTCACACCAAGTGCAAATAGCGTGCCTTGTTGGTGCTATCAGTTCAGTGGCGCAATCAGTAAAGCGTATGGCTAATGGAAATAGAATATATCACTATTTACAGCTATTTGCACTTAGTGTAAATATCATCTATCACTAAGAAAATATGTTATTTTCACTTAGTGTAACTAGAATCTAGTTGCTATTTACAATTGGTGTAAATAGCATCTATCGCTATTTGCACTTGGTGTAAATAGCATCTATTGCTATTTGCACTTAGTGCAAATAGCCGCTGCCTTAAGTAAATTTTTACCAGAAATTCTTCTTCAGTTCAACTTGTTTATCAAATTGGTATGTTTAAATGTGGGTGCCAATTAGGTGTATTACTATGTATTTACATTATCTAATTAGGCATTTGATACAATTTACTACAGTTTAGGGTCCTGAAATAATTGAAGTGAAACCAAACAATGAACTTTGTGTTGCATTTTGAACAAAAATTGGCCAAAATGTGTTTTGAAGTTCAATCCAGTGGTTTGAAACAGCCAACTTTCTGTAAAACCTTGTGCCATCTGCTAAACACCTTCAAACTGCCATTGGTCCATAATGTTTAGGTGGGTGTGATTCAGGTCTCCACCTTCTTTGACATGAAAATCTTTTCAGGTTAATTTGTTCATTTAAAAAATAAATAAAAGTATGAGTACACTGGAGTGCCAAATTGCAGAGGTGCACACATTTCCACATCTCTTTGCTTGTGTGTTTGTTGTGTTATTAAAGGGGTCATGAATTGAGAAATCAACTTTTTATTCAGCCTTTGATATATAAAAGTTCATCGTGATATAAGAATATCCTGTACGTTTCAGAGCTGAAAACTTCCTTGTTAGTCAAAGAAAAGCTTTTATTGACACCAGGCCCAGCAAACGCTCAAATCTCAGAATATGCCAACCCTTGACGTCATTGTGTGGTTAAACGCCACCTCAACATGAGAATAAGTACGCCTGATTCTGTAGCCCTGCCCACCGACTCGTGGAGCTAAACGGATCGCGCTACCGAGCAATAAACATGCTGAAGATAGCAAGATGTTGCGCTGTGCCTGGTTGTGGAAGAACACAGTCGCTGCATACGCTTCCCTCGGATTCTAATATTAGGAATGTGTGGTTGAACTTAATTTTTAATGAAGTTCCAGCTCACGTGCGTAAGACATTACACGTTTGTTTGCTTCATTTCACCGCGGAATCATTTGTGAACAAGACACAGTTCGAGACTGGATTTGCAGATATATTGAGATTAAAAGACAATGCTGTGCCTTCTATATTGGATCCGACAGGAATGGTGCAACACACTTATGTGAGTAAAAAATGTTTTTATATATATGTGATAGTATTGCATTGTTACAGATCGTTTGATATCTACTGATTATCTTGCAGAAGTTTTGAACATGCTGATTTGTCTGCAGTGAAGTTTTGTTGATGCACGTACTTGGCTTGTGTGTGTGTGTTAGTGATGCGCGGTTCATGTACTGACGGGGGTGTCGAAACTCATTATTATGCAAAACTGTTATCCAATCATAGCAGTGGGCATTTACCTCCAAGTCTTCAATGCGGCACACCCATAAAAACCGAGCGTTCCAGGAGAGAGGCTCAAAACCAGGGTAGAAAATAGCCTATTACTTATTCATTATGATGTTTTTGAATGTAAAAACCACGCGATCGTAATAAGTTGACCTCAGACAACAGTATAAAAAAATTTAAAAAGCCATTTCATGACCCCTTTAAGAAAAAAAGTGTGCATCACATATACTAAACACAGCTCCCTGCATTGTGGACGGTGTCTGGATATTTGAAACAGTTTATCATTGCTCAGATAAGATATTTAGAACTTCCGTTTTTCCCCTGAGCGATGAGTGAATAAGAACTTTGCAGACAGAATGTCAAGGACTTTAGGGGCAAGGCCAACAATGTAATTGCAGTTAAATTTATACTTCCATATACTTTATAACATAGCAGCACATATATGCACAATAAGTATTTTTGATAAACTGCTTTTTTTCCACGTAAATGTAAAATGCACAGGAAATATAGCTCTATGCATGTATTCAACAGTCTAGTCAAGTCATGTTTATTTGTATAGTGATTTTAACAGTACATATTGTTTTAGCGTGATATCTGTCAAACTCAAAACAAAAAACCCTGCAGCTGATTTCATTGGTCCACTCAATTACAAAGTCACGTTTTAAGAAAAGTTCAGACTTCATGTATTTAGCTTAAACAAATCATGCATGGATCCGATTGTGAAAAACAGTAATGCTATCTGTCAGGATGTGCTACCAATTCTATACTAAAGTTAAAGTTAGGGGTTATTTGTTTTAATGTTGTGTAGGAAATTAGTAATGTGATTGACATAACCAGTGAACTGGGTTTATGCTTAAATTGATTGGAAATCAGTCTTACAGAAAATGCTAGCTTCAATGGTACAATGTATAAGGTCATATTTATTGGTGACACCTGTTGGTTCTATAGCAAAGTTTCTGCCTGCTCTTACTGGTCTCAGACTTCAATGTCAAAGTCAATGTTGTTTGCTCAGTTCACAGTAAATATGACTATTATTACAATCTACAGAGTTCATGAATGCTCAGTTAGAATTCATATTGACCTTCAAGAACAATCTGAATGCAACAGGCTCCATGTACAGAAATCCGATAGTTCTTACTATTCAGAGTTAGTACACTTGCCATTCTCCGAGCTAAAGGCAACACTTTGACAATAGCAGTGCTTAAATTGAGGAATCATTATGTGCTGTTACCAACTCGATCGAAATGAAGCAGTTGGTCGAAGCCCAGAATTAGATGATATGAATGTAGGGGGTCTTTGGCACAATGAACCAGCGGGTGGGAACTCCACAATGTGACATCTTTTCTTCTCTCTAGCAGAATAGAAGCACCATCTGTCTGAGATGTCTAATTTATGTTCATATCTATCCAATGACTGTGCTTTCAACTTTCAAGTGGCTTTTAAAATATGGAATTTGGAATTATGAATTACCTCTCGTTGAAATTAAGCCTCAACTATTGCCAGAGGACAATTTTCTACCATCCATTCTCCAAATGTCCTCAGTAGGTTGTGGGGATGTTGGAGCTTATCCCAGCGACTGGATGGTCAGTCTATTACAGCATGATTAAAGATATTTTACTTTAAATTCTTTAGAATTAAAAATGAGGTCAACTAACTAAATAGTTTAGTGTAAAAATGTGCATCATTATAGACCACCTGCAATTCAGTTTAGCCAGCTTTAGTCAAGAGCACTTTCTGAATTTTAAACAGTTGAGTTAGATGCCTAAATCACAGTAGTGGTAAGTATGCCAGGTTGTGGTAGTCTGCTGCATCCATTACAACATGGATAATTGCACTGTGCCAGTTGCATTCAGCACAGATTTTTTGGACGTTTCCACTGTTACCTGACTTGCATAATTGTGAATCAAGTAGTAAAGTGCATGCAAATAAACAACGATATAAGCATTATCATTTATTAACAATTACAGAGCATAAAAAAACGATTTTCACATAAACCGATGATAAGAAATGTCACATTTAGCTTTGCCTCTTATGTAGTGTGTTTGGTGATTTTTCTGTGTCTGCAATACTCTGTCATCTCTCTGTTTGAATGATAACTATTAGCTTAAAAGTTTATTTTGCACTTTTATTTTCACTATAAATATGTAATAAAATTAATAGGTAAAAAATTTGTAAGAATCACTGTAAGTAATTTTTTTTGTACTTTAAAGTTTATTTTATACATTAATTTTCATGACAAATAAGTAATAAAATAAATAGTTAAAACATTTGCTATCAATTTTTTTATGCAAGAATCAGTCTTCTCAATACAATATCAGTATCGCATGTATTTATACTCATTTCTGCACTTAATCATATCAAGCACGTTAATGATAGGATCCCAAACAGGTAGCCAGACAGAGTTTGCAGTGCACAGTGTACTACACATTGGTCGCACACGAGAGTGAGCACAGCTTGGTACATGCGGACCATCCTCAGTTTGCCTCTCTCTTTTGCTTCGCAGAGCTGGTGAGCAGTGCACAGATAGCGTGATCATATACTGTAATTCTAGCCAAAGAATGTGGGAAAAAAAGATATTAGCATAGCTACTTCAGGAATTAAAAAAATGTATGCTGTGTTTATTGCAAATATTAATTGCAGAAATGAACACATTATTTTCTCCAGCCCTATCTTTTACACAAAAGACCTAAATACTTTTAAAATATTCAAAATTTCCATTATTTGTTTAAGACATTTAGCAATATTGTATTATTTAAAACAAAAGCAAAATAAATAGTTATATGACAATGTTACTACCACTCTTCTTCTCTCAGGTCTGTCTCAGGTTTTTTTTTTCTTTTTTTTTTTCTTTTTTAATAATAATAATTTGTGCTCGTCAGGTGGATGGATGTGGATGGCACACATACAGTATAATTTGGTTAGAAAGGTCCACGTTGAGATTTCTGACTTTTGATTGCTGACTTTGGCATTAGACATTTATGGAAGCTTGTTTCCGTCACTGAATAATACAAAAAAAAAAAGGTAACTGACACTTTTTATCTCACAATTCTGGTAATTGTGTGTTATATAGTGTTTTGGAAGCTTGTTTTTTTCCCCCTCAGAATTGAAATGTATAATTCAAAATTGCGAGTTTATATCTCACAGTTCTGAAAAGAGAAGTCAGAATTGCGAGATATAAACTCGCAATTGCAAGAAAAAGGGTTTCGGAAGCTTGTTTCCGTCACGGAATAAAACAATTTAAAAGATAATTGTGACTTTTTATCTCATAATTCGGACTTTATTTCTTACAATTGTGAGTTATAAAGTCATAATTGTGAGATAAAAGTCACAATTATCTTTTAAATTGTTTTATTCCGTGGAGGAAACAAGCTTCCATAGAAATTGTTGTGATCTCTTCCAAAACCCTTGAGGAGACACATATGGGATTACTGAGGTTGTTATGCTGTAATTATGCATATTGTCATCTAGGGGAAAATTTAAATATATATGTATAGAGCTTCTCCATAGCTGCAGCTCTTGTGGGGTGTTCCCGGTCTGCAGTGAAAGTAAAGTGAAAGGGAAGTGTAGGACAAGTATGGTGACCCATACTTGGAATTTGTGCTCTCCAATCCAAGTGCACACACACAGATAGACATATCGCTGCGGTGCCCGGGGAGCAGTTGGGGGTTCGGTGCCTTGCTCAAGGGTCTCACCTCAGTCGTGGTATTGAGGGTGGAAGAGAGCGCTGGTTATTCACTCCCCCCACCGACAATTCCTGGCGGACCTGAGACTCGAACCCGCAACCTTCGGGTAACAAGTCCAACTCTCTAACCATTAGGAACAGTGGGGAACCAGCGACAGGGTCATGGGAGGCCAAGGCTCATTGATGCACGTGGGGAGCGAAGGCTGGCCCGTGTGGTCCGATCATACAGACGAGCTAGCTCAAATTGCTCAAGAAGGGTGTCAGAATACGCAGTGCATCGCAACTTGTTGCGTATGGGGCTGCATAGCCGCAGACCAGTCAGGGTGCCCATGCTGACCCCTGTCCACCACCAAAAGCGCCAATAGTGGTACGGTACGTGAGCATCAGAACTGGACCACGGAGCAATGGAAGAAGGTGACCTGGTCTGATGAATCACATTTTCTTTTACATCACGTGGATGGCTGGGTGTGTGTCTGTCGCTTACCTGGGGAATACATGGCACCAGGATGCACTATGGGAAGAAAGCAAGCCCGGCAGAGGCAGTGTGATGCTTTGGGCAATGTTCTGCTGGGAAACCTTGGGTCCTCCCATCCATGTGGATGATACTTTGACACGTACCACCTACCTAAGCATTGTTGCAGACCATGTACACCCTTTCATGGAAACGATATTACCTACACCACAACGAGTTTGAGATGTTGACTTGGCCTCCAAATTTCCCGGATCGCAATCCAATCAAGCATCTGTGGGATGTGCTGAATAAACAAGTCCGATCCATGGAGGCCCCACCTCGTAACTTACAGGACTTAAAGGATCTGCTGCTAACATCTTGGTGCCAGATACCACAGCACACCTTTAGGGGTCTAGCGGAATCCATGCCTCAATGGGTCAGGGCTGTTTTGGCAGCAAAAGGGGGACCAACACAATATTAGAAACGTGGTCATAATGTTATGCCTGATCGCCGATCAGTGTTATTCACTTCACCTGTGTATATATATATATATATATATATATATATATATATATATATATATATATATATATATATATATATATATATCAGTGTATATAATATTTTCCCCCACCCTTCGTGTTGTTGGTTCCAGTATTTTTTTTTTATATTTTAGTTGCTCCTTTACTGTCTTGTCCTGGCAGAGGTGACTCAGCAGCTATGATGAATTCTGCACTCTGAACTGCAGCAAGAAATGCTTCCTTGTGAATGCTGACCTGCACAGAAATAGTCTACTGTATGTATTTGCAGTACAAATTCAGTCAGGGCTTAGTGTGTGTGGGAAAAAATTAGGGGCTAGAGTCTTTGTGTGGAAATTTTCCAGACAAACAGGTGTGGCTGTAGAGATGGCTTGTAAATGATGGCTTTATTTTGAGTAGCGCAGACCATTTCAGCATCTTAGACAAGTTTTATATCTGTGTTCCCATCTGTCCAACCTTCTGTCTGGTTTGTATTGTTTTCTCAGTTTTTGTGTTGATAAAGAGCCATATCCTGTTGATAAATAAGCAGTCTTTCTTCTCAATTTCCTGCACCGCAGCTCATCATGATGTGTCTTCCCCTCTAGAGGCCATTGCTAGTCATTGTTGTGTGCTAAAATGTTTTTCATAAATTTTCAGGTCATTGTTGACGCACTGTGGGGGAGTAAATGGAAAATAAAATCTCCACGCGTCGGTGGATCTATCTCATTCAGCTCAGATAACACTAATGTTTTCTCCAAAACCTTTATGCTTCTGCTATTTCTAAAGAGTCCCAGGTTCCACGCGACAATGAGAGTGTGATTGTTTGTGTTCTCACCCGTGTAATTCCCTACCTAAATGCCACATGGCCATTATATTAGTGCTGTATGTTTGCATATCTTGTAAGGCATTTCTTTATGAAAGTTTTTTTTTGTAAGATTGGTTATATTTTATACTTGACACTGGAAAGATGTTCTCTTGTCACTTTTAAAGTCAGTTTGAAATATCTGTTAGCCATTTTATTCTCGTATTGTGAAAATAGAATATTCAATCAAAATTAAGGGGGGAAGAAAAAATTATAGTGGTGATGTCTGCCAAAAAGTGAAGTTGTTTCAGGGGCGAAGCAAGTATTTTGATGAAAGGTTGCAAAGAAGGATTGTGTTTAGAAAAAAACGAAAAGTCATCAATTTCTTTCAACAAATAACAGTGAAGATAAATCATTACAAACTTAAACGTGTATCTAGAGGGACAATCAAAGGCTGTTTAAAAAGCCCTGCATGAAGTCTGGTATGTGTACACTGTAAATAAGACTTTTTTTGAGATTTACTTTACTTTTTTTATTATTATTATTTTGTCAATTCTAATACATTGGATAAATCAGTTGGACAAACACAATAAATTCAAAGATTTTATATAGATTCAAAGATTATTATATAAATTAAAGATTAAAGGTGTAGTTACCCATGTTTAGTCCAGTGGAATACCTCATGGAATATTGTTACATTTATGGGAAATCGGGTGACCAGATTGCAAAGCAGAACACAAAGCCGACGTATAGCTTGATCTCCTAATGTATGGGTTCACGTACCTTCCTCATTCAGCACAAATTCAAATGTTTCTATTTTAACAATGTAACATTTGGTTGCTAACCTATTATTTTTTTTGTAAACAAAGCTTTGTACTTCGTCCACATGTCATACTAACAAGAAACTATGCTTCTAACCACAGGTTGAGAGCTGTAGTTCCAATCACACAAGTTTGCAATGTTGTTTGCAAATGTTTGTTGAAAATATGGTATCAGGGAAAGCAAAATTTTGCTTTTTTGTGTGTGGTGTATGTCAGGCGATCTGTGACAGTTCTGTATGCATATTACTGGAGCCGGAGACTAGACGAGCAAAAACAATAACGATTTTGTTAAGGACACTAAAATATCTCCTTTTCCTGATGTTATCTGAGCTGTACACTACAGGGCTGAATAATAATATGGCCTCAGCAGCTGATGTCATTGTATTGCCACACCATTTTTTTCCTCACTTCTCACCCAGTTGGTAATTTGTGTATGCAGCTGGCTGCTACCTCAGCTCAGTGTGGTGCTAATGAGAAGACTGCTGTTGTGGTGCTTTTAATGGCTGCCTTGTCTCTGACTCAGGTTCTGCTGGCAGAGGCCACCAGAGGATCTCAGATGGATTGTAAAATTCTCCATTTCCTGACTGAACAACTGCTGTTCTCTCCCCACATGGACAAAAATAAGGTTCCACCTGAGATAAAGATGATAGTATATGCTAGTCAGCTCTACTATTGCGGTCTGCATGAGACACTGGACATTTTCCACTCTTTTTTACGGTTTCTATTTGTGCTATTTTTTCTTACTTAAAATCCTAAACTGAAGTATTCAAGTCATAAAATATGCTCATAAAATATGCTTCTTTTAAGTATGTTTTTTTTTTTTGTAACTGTATTATGTTTTAATATCTTCTATAGTGATTATACATATGCCAAATGCCCAAACATAAGCAAGACAGCACTCTAAATCTATATTTAATCTCTAAAGACAAAAGCCATCTTTCTTACACATCATCACCATGGTTTGAAATGAACACACGCCAACCACGAGTGATATCAGAGGTGCGCTGATTCTTATCTGGTGTTTGACTGGATCCCTATTGGAGATGAGTACACTTTTTTATATACACTCACCTAAAGGATTATTAGGAACACCTGTTCAATTTCTCATTAATGCAATTATCTAATCAACCAATCACATGGCAGTTGCTTCAATGCATTTAGGGGTGTGGTCCTGGTCAAGACAATCTCCTGAACTCCAAACTGAATGTCAGAATGGGAAAGAAAGGTGATTTAAGCAATTTTGAGCGTGGCATGGTTGTTGGTGCCAGACGAGCCGGTCTGAGTATTTCACAATCTGCTCAGTTACTGGTATTTTCACGCACAACCATTTCTAGAGTTTACAAAGAATGGTGTGAAAAGGGAAAAACATCCAGTATGCGGCAGTCCTGTGGACGAAAATGCCTTGTTGATGCTAGAGGTCAGAGGAGAATGGGCCGACTGATTCAAGCTGATAGAAGAGCAACTTTGACTGAAATAACCACTCGTTACAACCGAGGTATGCAGCAAAGCATTTGTGAAGCCACAACACGCACAACCTTGAGGCGGATGGGCTACAACAGCAGAAGACCCCACCGGGTACCACTCATCTCCACTACAAATAGGAAAAAGAGGCTACAATTTGCACGAGCTCACCAAAATTGGACAGTTGAAGACTGGAAAAATGTTGCCTGGTCTGATGAGTCTCGATTTCTGTTGAGACATTCAGATGGTAGAGTCAGAATTTGGCGTAAACAGAATGAGAACATGGATCCATCATGCCTTGTTACCACTGTGCAGGCTGGTGGTGGTGGTGTAATGGTGTGGGGGATGTTTTCTTAGCACACTTTAGGCCCCTTAGTGCCAATTGGGCATCGTTTAAATGCCACGGCCTACCTGAGCATTGTTTCTGACCATGTCCATCCCTTTATGACCACCATGTACCCATCCTCTGATGGCTACTTCCAGCAGGATAATGCACCATGTCACAAAGCTCGAATCATTTCAAATTGGTTTCTTGAACATGACAATGAGTTCACTGTACTAAAATGGCCCCCACAGTCACCAGATCTCAACCCAATAGAGCATCTTTGGGATGTGGTGGAACGGGAGCTTCGTGCCCTGGATGTGCATCCCACAAATCTCCATCAACTGCAAGATGCTATCCTATCAATATGGGCCAACATTTCTAAAGAATGCTTTCAGCACCTTGTTGAATCAATGCCACATAGAATTAAGGCAGTTCTGAAGGCGAAAGGGGGTCAAACACAGTATTAGTATGGTGTTCCTAATAATCCTTTAGGTGAGTGTAGATGTCAATAGAGGAGTGGCTTCAGTACGCTGAAATCAGTACACTGACTTTTGTGAGGAAACAGCTAACCACTTTATGAATTGACAGCATGCTAATCTTCAACACATTTACCATTAAATAATAAGTTTAGAGTGTGCTATATTTGGAAATTTCAACAAAATAAATGCTATTTTATAAGAAAAGTCACACAGTTTTTTTAATTATTATTTCTATTTTATAAAGTTTTTATGGTTTCGTTTTGCCTTTTTGCTTGCACACTTTTTTTGGTTCGAGGTTCAGTTGTTGTGCTTCAGGTTGCTTCCACTGCATATAGTAGTAGCTCATTATTTAAATATTGTTAATTTCCAGCAGAAAAGTAGACACTTCTCCCAGAAAAGAGCGTGCACACCAACCAGAGCAGGAGCGAGAGCACGCCCATCGTTTGGGTAACGCAAGTTGAGAAGGATTTTTTTAACAATGTCACCAAAGCAGTGTGTTTTTGGATGTGAGGAAAAGATAACCTTGTTCAGCATCCAAACAACCCAGCGTTAAGGGAACAATGGATGCAGTTTGCTTTTTAAGTGTGTTCCTGGCATTTTTGGTGACGAATGTTTTATAAGCAAGGCCCGTTGGATTTGCAGATTGTTGCAGGCGGTGAGTGAAACTGCATCAAATGTCTGTGTTTTGTTGGCAATCGGCACGCAAGTGCATACAATGTAAACAACACAAATGTATAGTGAATCAAAAGTTATCCATAATTAGAGCTGCACAATTAGTCGAATTTCTAATCGTGATTATGATTACGGATGCCACGATTATGTAATCGTTCAAAGCCGCGATTACAAAAAAGAAATCCACTTATATTATTCTGCATGCTTAAGAGGTGTGTTTAGATCATGTTACGTTGTGAGAGGTGAATCACGACTATTTCAGAGTAGGGTGCTAGGTAGACAATCCAACGCAACTTTGAGGGGAGCAAGCGAAATATGATTATATATTTCTGCTCAGCTAGTGACATTGGACATCAACCACATGGCAAACGATAATACTTTTTCATTTAATGTTTACTTTCTTTGTATAACAGTTCTATCTAATAACGTATTAGACAGGATAAAAGTCACAACAATAAGCGTGGCTTGCGTCACTTCAGTGTTCCTACTGTGGTGCGAATGCAACCAGGAAAATGACCCTAGGGGAACATTTAGTTCTCGGGAACCACCCTGATGCCTAGTTCCTATAACTAAGTTCCTAGAACTACCCGGTGTGAAAACCCCTATTATTGAATGCATATTTGTATTTATTTTTTATTTATTTAAAGAAGAAACCAAACCAATATATAGTTGACATTTCAGGATTAATGCTACAGAAAAGCAATTAAAGTTTTTCAGGAAGAGTGTTTTCAGCTTCTTTTTTATTTTTATATAAAAATATGGCATGCAGTTGCTTCAAACAATGGTATAAAGCTATTCAAAACATAATTCAATGTAAATCGTGCAGCCCTATCCATAATGCGATGCAGTGGTGTAATTTTGTTTTACAAAGTGGGTGAGTGGGGGAAGTCATGAGAAGTCATGTTTAACATGATAGTTTCATCCTTAACGTTACATCTCCTAACTATAGCATAATATAATATTGTCAGTCCTGAGATTATGCACATAGATTTGCGGTCCAGTGGAAGAGGTTTTGTCCGGTGAGCGTGTCTGAGGTTTGGTTCTGGGTTCGAATCTACCATTGTATAGTTTTTTTTTTTTATTAAAACCAAAGTTATTCATCAGTGATTCTTTATCAAGAGCAGGGACACATTTGTGTACATTTTATTTTGTGATTTAACCGGAAAGAATAGAGTCTATGATGCAATGACGTGTTATGTGTGTGTGTGTGTGTGTGCGCACTTGACTCTTTGGCTCCACGCTCAGCACACCTCCCGGATAGGGTGACCACCCGTATTGAAATTGGGAGCTTTGTCCCGCAAAACTTAAGTAGTGTCCCGCAATTTTTTTCATCCCTGAAATTACAATAATATCACAGTAAGTAATATAATACAAACTGGGACTAGCATGTAAAAATCTATTTGTGCAGCCGTCATGTTCTAGCTGTAAAAAAAAACAACCAACGCAATCGTAGAGAGAGAGAGGTTTTCCCGCTGATGACAACTGAGTGGACAGTGCAAAGGAATAAGTGCGGTAAGTCGGAAAAACACAGCTACACCAGCAAGGATTTCATCTTACATACTGGAAAAGAACCTCAAGATCTGCTCAAAGCTGCCCAAATTGATTTTAATTTATGGCATGTAATCATCCATCCTGATGGCAAATATTTCCAACGAACATGTACCGATCGAGCGGAATCCACGGAAATGGTCGAGCACCTACGGAAAAACACGAGATATTCTCCATTAATTTTTAACCAATAAAAACAATGCTTTGCAACTTTCAGACACAACGTTAATAGTTCATTTAAGGCGGTTTCTGTGGCGTTATAATAATGACAAATGTCAAGAGTGCATAATTGTATTGCGAGTGCGCATCAAATGCGTGAGCAGGAATCTTTCCGCTCACAGGCGTGTCACACAAAACTGGATGCGTGCTCTCTCTCTCGCTCAGGTATTACATGTGCTTGCTCAAACCTTTTCTTCCTGCATGTGCACTTGTGAATCTAGAATTGCCTTCTCTAGGATTTAATGTTGCCAGAAGCACAACATTATAGTTTGGGCACCCACCGGCAGAAACATTAATCAGCGCATATGTCAAGTTTGCCAATGAATGTAAATCAATATTTACATGGCATAATAGTAGTAAATGTATCTGTCTCACACGTGTCCCTCATTGTCCCGCAAAATCACATCTATCACATCACCTGCAACAGTTCAATAGCCAGGTGGTCACCCTACTCCCGAAGCTCTGCATTTTTCGGAAAGAGTCGGTACAGCTTATCTGTCTTTTATAAATCTAATAAAACTAAAGACATTTTTGAGATATGAAGGATGCAGTACTACTCTGTAGGTACTCAAGATTAACATGAGACTTTAATTTCATACTTTGATTGTCACATCACTACCTCAACCCCTATTAAAACAGTGGGCATCCATGCTGTTGGAGGTTCTAGGAAAACTTGAGTTGGTTGAGAGACAGTGACATTGCTCATTGTTATCATGACAGCTTAGAATTTTAGAATTTTGAGAAATGTTTCACTTCTGTGGATATAACAGTGTTTATTTGTGTTCATTGTCATGTCTCAACACTTAGAAACTGTGGATTCATTTAGTTTATTTATAGCTATACTGTCTTTGCTCTGCCAGCAGAACTTCCCAGCTTTAGCACTTGAAATCAGAGCAAAAAAAAACACCCATAGTTGTTGTTAGAGTAGCGTAGGTGAGAGAGAGAGAGAGAGAGAGAGAGAGAGAGAGAGAGAGAGAGAAAATAATTTGCTCTATGGCAAAAGAGCCTTGACTAACAGACATAAAGGAATGGCTTGATGTTTGACACTGTGACAGAATTGACATGAAACAACATTCAGTCAGCACTCCGCTGGAGGTATTTTCTCTTCCATTTGATGAGGAAGTGTTACATTCTCTCTCGTCTATTTCCCTACCCTGCCTTCACAACTACAATAACCAAATAATCATTCTCCAAAGCTTTGACACAGTCTGCCTTAAAGAGTAGCCAAAACGTTTAATTAATACAGGGTGTGAACAGACACTCTGTAAGGATGTTCATTAAGACGAATGCAATATTGATCTTCCCTTTTATGTTAAATGCAAAAACATGAAACAATCTGAGAGAAGGATTGTTTGTGCCTGCTGAGAAGAAGAATGGGGAAGGTGGAAAATTCACACTATACAGGAATTTTCAAATGTGAAACCCACGCAGGCACTTCAGCACCATATGCAAAACTGCAGCACCATGTCTGTTTTCTTTTTTAGGGGTGTGGGGCAGGGGGGTGTTGTACATGTTTGGTGTTTATTACAAAAAAATCAATATGCTTGCGTTTAAGGAAGTCTTTCTAAATGGCAACAGACATTTTATCAACTATGAAACTTTAAATGATTATTATAAAATATAAATTGGCCGTCAAAAAACAATCTGTCAACCACTACATTCAATCCTGTCAGTTCTTAAAATTCCTTTAACTATCAAAATCCAGTATGTTGATAGTTAAAGTAATTTAAAGGACAGACAGGATTGAAAGTAGTGGTTGACAGATTGTCATGACAGAACTTTAAATAGCAATTAAGTGAACATAGGGGTGGTTTTTTAAAACAATAATTGCACTACTTTGGTTTGAGCAAATTGCTTTTTATCCATATATTATTATATATATATATTTATTTATTTATTTTCAATGGCAATTATCAACAAATGGCATGTCAATTAAAGTAAAAAAATTTAAATTAAATTAATTTTAACCCATCCAAGTTAGTGCACACACACATTGGGAGTAGTGAGTAGTGAACACACACACTGCAAACCTACGAGGGTAACTTCCATATTACATCAGAAGAACATCACATGCATCACAATAAAATAGAAATTAAAAAAGAGGGAAAAGAAGAAGGAAGAAAACAACAGAGAGGGTACATATCTATATATTGTTGAACAAGCATAACTAGATACTTTTTTATATGAAAATATTAAATGAAGAACATCACATTGCAGTTGTTTTAATATCAGATTTTGATATCACATCTATGCACATTTTAATATTCTTCTTAAGTACTGTAAAATTGGGTTTGCCATTTATAAATATATTTATTTATTATAAAATTTGGATTTCATACATTCATTTCTTATTCAAACAAAATCCTGTCATCCAGCCATCTCCTCCCTTCCTCTTTCATCCTCATCATTTTCAACAAAAATTTATTTTAGGTGGACAAATCAATACAGTACAAAGAACATTAAACACCACGCAGAACAAAACAAACCTGTGGTCTGTCATTTGCGCCCAGTTTAAAACTGAAAAACTAATTTTCTTTTCTTGGTTTCCTTCGTTGCTTGGCAGGTCTTTCCTTTTTTCATTGGTGTTAGTTACCCCAGGCAAGTGAAGTATCGGCACATTATTATGTTTTTTTAATTTTCGCTATTGCTTCAATGCAAATGATAAGCGCGCCGTTATTTGTTGCGTAGTGACGTGTATGTTTAAGCAAGCCAGATATGTGCAGATTCTGTGCAATACGCTGTATTTCATATATCATGATGACTCAGGAGTTGAGTATTTGCGCTAAATCTGCGCAGATTTGGCTTACACAAACTTCCTCAGCAGAGTGAGTGAACTGGAGTGAACATAATAAGTAACCTGCCAAATTGGCTAGTTATTTGACAGCGTTACGCGCCACAGCTAATTTTTACCGCATTTGCCGCATTTTAAAAATTGTGAGTTCATATGTTATTCATTACATTGTCTCTATAAATTGAGGACATGAAAATATCTTGTTGCTGGTGTGTGTATTGATCTGCTGGTTAAAGACATTATCAGAATGATCCTTGTTTGTATTTCCTGCTGCTGCATGTATATAATAAATTACAGAAAGCTATTCTGAGTATAAATAGTACCCATTAAACAGCATCCATGCCTGGGTGGGCAGACAAGCTGTGAGTTTTTTTTCTTCATCTTGTAATCTCTTTGTTGCTCTTGTGAGAGAGCCCCTGTGATGAGTCTGTCAGAGAATCGACTGGCCAGATATCTTTTAATGGATGACATGCTGACAATGACCAGTGTTCTACCCCGCCCCACTGTTCCTCAAATCAATCCATAACAGAGATCTTTATGAAATACCTCTTTATCTCCAAACACACCTCTTTCCCTCATCATTACGCCAGACTTAATAGCATATGACAGAATAAACACATACTTGCCTGCAAGTCTCAATGTCAGCCACAGTTCACCGACTCTCTGATGCATATTGCATAAATGCAGACACTGACTCAAATTGACAGCTCCAACCATCGGCGGTCACTCAAAACGAGAATGACTGTCCTCTCCATTGGGTCTACTTGTGGGTCTTCAGATGGCTGTAGAGGCCGATCCGCAATCCACATACTTTGGTGCAGTGTGGGCAGGGAAGAGTAGTGATCATTGGTGGTGGTTGAGCCTTTTTGTCTTTCTCCTTGCGAAACTGTCGCTTTGTCTCTGCGGCAGCGAAGTTCTATTGTTCCATGGCTTTCAGGTGCCTGCTGTAGGTGGTCCATAACTCAGTACAATACAGCAGGGTGGGGAGGACAATGGCCCTGTAGACCGGGAGTTTTGTTTGGACTGTTAGGTCTCGGACTTCAAAGACTCTTTTCCTGAGTCTGGCATAGGCTCCACTGGCACATCTCAGATGATGGCTAACCTCAGAGTCTATGTCAGCTTTTGAGGAAAGAAGGCTGCCGAGGTAGGGGAAATGGTCCATTTTCTCAAGAGCAGTGTCATCCACTTTTATGGTTGGCTGGGTAGCTGGCTGGTTGGGTAGAGACTGATATAGGACCTGGGTCTTCTTGATGTTTAATTTTAGGCCCAGGGCTCTGTACGCCTTGGCAAAGGCTCCTGATGGTGTCTTGAACCTCTGTTATAGTCATAGGTTCTCCCATGTCTTCTCTGATGGGACTTTGGGGGATGTGTTTGGTAATGTCTATTTCGATTGTGCTCTCACTGTTGAGGAGTTCTTGTAAGTTATCTTTCCATCAGGCGTTAATGGATTCGTTGTCCTTCAGCAGCTCCTGCTCGTCCTTTGTGTGCAGGGGTTTAGGCCACACTTCTATCTCTGTATCATTTTCATCAAACCAGTCCTAGTGTTTTCTCTGCTCAAGAATGGTTTTGCAGGTAGCAAGAATGGTAGACTTTAGCAGATTCCAGTGCTCTTTGATGTCTTCAGGGTGTTCTTGTTGCAAAGTTTCACCAAGAGAGGCCTTAAGTCGCTGCTGGATGGCAGTTTCCTCCAGACTGTCAATGTTCAGTCTTGGTTGGAACTGCTTCTTTTGAGCTTTCCTCTTCCGCTTGAGTTTGATTAACATTTTGGAGTGGATGAGGCGATGATCTGTCCAGCATCACATCACATCACAGCCCTTGTGATGTTCATGTCATGGCAGTTCCTGGCTCGTACAATGACACAGTCAATGAGATGCCACTGTTTGGAGTGGGGAGTCTCCAAGATGCCTTAAATTAGTTTTTCTGGTGAAAGAGAGTGTTAGTGATGGTGAGGTTAGACACTTGCTGAGAAGCATGACTCCATTAGAGTTGATGTTCCCAATGCCTTCCTTTCCCATAGTGCCCTTCCAGAGGTGTTGATCCTGGCCAACCCTGGCATTGAAGTCTCCTAGGAGAATAATCGTATCTTTCCTGGGGATTCTTGACAGTGTCTCATCTAAGCAGGCGTAGAAGGTCTCTTTTACTTCCTCTTCAGAGTCTAAAGTGGGGGCATAGGCACTCACAGCTGTTGCTATCTAGTTGTTGGCAAGCACCAGACGAATAGTCATGAGACGCTCACTAATCCACACAGGAAGTTCATAGAGGTGGCTCATCAGCAGCTTTTCCTTTCCAGAAGTGTAGCTCCTCGTTCAGTTGACCTTCATCCGCTAATCAGGTTTCAGAAAGGGCACCTAGGTCAATCCAATATATTCTCAGTTCTCTAGCAATGATTGCGGTTCTCCTCTCCGGTCTATCACTGGTTGCACTATTCATCAGTGTGCGCACATTCCAGGCTCCAAAGTCCAAAGTATTTCTGATACCATACCGCCATGGGTGGCCTTACCAGGAGCATAGTTCCAGACGGCATTGCTCTTGGGATCACAGGACCACACAAGCCTCTCCACCACGTCAAGGTCGCAATCCATGGAGAGGATGCTCCAATACTATTGGCTGGCTGCTACTAATAACTTAATGTGCTAAAGTTTGTAAAGTTCATGGCGCTGACTCTTTGAAAGATAGTCAGAGCTTTGCTTGAGACACTAGTTCACAAGTGAACTAGATATCTATGAGCAGAACCAGACATTCTCCTTTTTCAAATTCACAAAATCTATCCCGACTGCTCAAATTAGAATTCATTATTTTAAGCTTACTGTTGTGAATTGGGTTAAGGCAAGGTGACGATCTGTTCAAATCCGGTTTGAACAATGATTTTTTTACTTGCTCAATTGAAGATATACAACAGCAATCAATTGAATAGATTTTAAATTTATTCCTCAAAGCTTTGTTTAATTTTCGTAAAATTAAATATGGTGTTTACCATGACTTGCATTCTTTTTAACAGAATAATTATTCCAGTTGCTAGAAGCAGCCTACACAATAACATTTGACACTGTACTTATTAGGGATGGTAATCTTAAAGAATTTAATGGTTATGGTTCAACTCTATATTTTTTCATCTTAATGTAACACTAATAAAATACTAGGCAATAAGTGTATATATATATACACACACACACACACACTATATTGCCAAAAGTATTGGGACACCCCAAATCATTGAATTCAGGTGTTCCAATCATTTATATGGCCAAAGGTGTATAAAATGAAGCACCTAGGCATGCAGACTGCTTCTACAAACATTTGTGAAAGAATGGGTCGCTCTCTGGAGCTCAGTGAATTCAAGCGTGGTACCGTGATAGGTTGCCACCTGTGCAATAAGTCCATTCGTGAAATTTCCTCACTACTAAATATTATTTATTATTATAAATTATTATTATAATAAATGTATTAATAATATTTATATTATTATTATTTGTATTATTATTATTTACTAAATTAATAAATACTAAATAAAATACATGGTCAACTGTTAGTGGTATTATAACAAAGTGGAAGCAATTGGGATCATGTGCAATCAGCAATCAGTGCATGCTGAGGCGCACAGTGTGCTGAAGTCGCCAACTTTCTGCAGAGTCAATAGCTACAGACATCCAAACTTTGTGCTGCTTTCAGATTAGCTCAAGAGCAGTGCGTAGAGAGCTTCATAGAATGGGTTTCCATGGCTGAGCAGCTGCATCCAAGATTTACATCACCAAGTGCAATGCAACGCGTCGGATGCAGTGGTGTAAAGCATCCCGCCACTGGACTCTAGAGCAGTGGAGACATGTTCTCTGGAGTGACGAATCATGCTTCTCTGTCTGGCAATCCGATGGACGAGTCTGGGTTTGGCCCCTTAGTTTCAGTGAAAGGAACTCATAATGCTTCAGCATACCAAGACATGTTGGACAATGTCATGCTCCCAACTTTGTGGAAACAGTTTGGTGATGGCCCCTTCCTGTTCCAACATGACTGCGCTCCAGTGCACAAAGCAAGGTCCATAAAGACATGGATGAGCGAGTTTGGTGTGGAGGAACTTGACTGGCCTGCACAGAGTCCTGACCTCAACCCGATAGAACACCTTTGGGATGAATTAGAGTGGAGACTGCGAGCCAGGCCTTCTCATCCAACATCAGTGCCTGACCTCACAAATGCGCTTCTAGAAGAATGGTCAAAAATTCCCATAAACACACTTCTAAACCTTCTGGAAAGCCTTCCCAGAAGAGTTGAAGCTTTTATAGCTGGAAAGGGTGGGCCAACTCCATATTAAACCCTACGGATTAAGAATGGGATGTCATTAAAGTTCATGTGCATGTAAAGGCAGGCGTCCCACAACTTTAGTGTGTGTGTATATATACAATGTATATACAATATAGTGTGTGTATATACGTACATATATACATACTATTTTAGCAAAATTAAATGTTATTTGTACCTCTAAGTACACGTTATCATATAAACAACCATTTAGTAATTACACTGATCCTTGATTTATTGTTTGGATTATAGTTTATTATTTGGATATGGCCTAAATCAATTACTTGCGTTTTAATGAGCATTCATTTGTCAATAAACAATGCAGTACAATAATGTGTTTTTTTATTTATTTATTTATTATTATTATTAATTATTTTACTGTACCACAGACACTGCCTGTTTATTCAATGTTCTGCATCTACAGACGTTGAAAAACTGTTAATTGAACTGAACATTATAAATTACTTGTAAAATTGCAGTTCTTGTACCTGGCTCTTTTTGTTTTTGTGTTTGTGAAATTCTTTGAGGGTAGTGTAGTCTTGAAAGGACTGCTGCATCCTCTCCATCCTGGTAATTAGAACCAATCCTCCAATGGTTATGTTTTCACCATTACCGGATTCATATTACTTTAATGAATTGGGTGCTAAAACAATGCAGGCAGTGTGTACACATAAACAACGCTATCAGTGACTATAATTCCTTCTTCCCTGTGTGTACTGTCTTGCATAAAGACTTTGTCATCAAAGAACACACTCAATAGAGACTTACATATTCTGAAAGGGCAAGAAGTGGCTTAGCAACAAGATGGATATCCAGGTGGGCACATTCTCTTTGCGTCCCATCTATCAATTGTGTCTGTGTGTGAGTGGCCTCTCTACAATGCCGTACTTCAACCTTGAAAGCATCAGACTGGAGAGATTGCAGTCTTTGAACATCCTCTGATAAATGTGACATCTGGTGTACAATTGCTCAGGCGAGATACAGATTCAGATAAAATAAATTAAAAAAAACATATCCTGTGCTAGCTGTAATACACAGCATATTAAACAAAGATGGTAGATGAAATATGATTAGCCCCTGCTAATAGCATTCTCTCTTGCTGCATGGCTGTGACCTCTTCCATGGCTACTATGCCAAAGTCTAAGGTGGCTGCAGGAGAATGCAGTGAAAAAAAACATTTCCTGATTTCTTTTCGCAGACAGTCTTAAACCATCAGAAATTTGGATGACCGCCACTGGGTTCTTACTTGTTTTCACTTTCTCTCTCACTGTCCATGCATTACATCCCTGTGCGGGTGCCTCTCTCAGGGCCTTGTGCCTTCTCAGGCTGCTGCATTGTTTGAAAAACGCTATCCTGCATAATGCTGTTGATGATTGTTTAATTTCAGTCAACTGGCAGATTTTTGGGCGCTTGTCAAGTCAACTATAACGCTGGGCAGAGCTGTTGCCTTTTAGGAAAACAAAGAGCGTTTTCAAATAGAACAGCTAAAAATGATCTGTTTTTTGGCAGGCAAAACTGTTATTATGATTCAACATCCTGCGATACTAAGCATAGGAGAGTAGGTCTTAAAACGCAGTATTAAATTATGATTGTATGTGTCTGTGTGTGTGTGAAATCTGTGAAATTTTTTATAGTGATGATTTCAGTCTTGCATATTGAAAGCTCCAAATTGAAGATGAGCAATAAAACTCTCTCAAACTTTGATTGCGATAAAATTATGTTGCCAAGCTATCACACAGCAGAAATAAACGCGACAACAACCAGTCCAACACACTCAACTATGTGACAAAATGATGGCTAATTCGTATTAATTCATACAGTCCCGTTCAAATGTTTTTGTATGATCTGTTTACGCCCGTTGGTTTATGATGGTTAGGTGTAGGGATGGGGTTGGATGAACCTTAATGCTTATGTTTTTTTCTAAAAATATATTGCACGTTTCCGTACAAATCACATTGTATGGATTGATTGAAAAATTGCCACCTTGTAAAAAGTTGTTTTCTCATTAGATTGGAATTTGGGAAGGGAAAAAAACTCAATAGACATGGTCACTAAAAGATGTGTATGATAAAAATCTTCATGAAGATCCCATGAAAAGAAAAACCGAATTTGTGTTTGGAATATGTAAATAAAGTTTAAGCCTTAAATGCATGACTGTTTCCCCAATCATTCTTACATTTTCGGGTCTTTAGCGCCCCTGATCTATATCTATCACAGATGGATCTCTACCTGTCATGTTAATATAAAACTCTCCTGAAATTAGAGTAACAATTACAGAAGAATATAATAAAGTATATTTTGTTGCCTTCTGGAGCTTGGAAGGGTTCAGTTTGAGCAGATGTTTTATACCATCATCACTGTCCTCGACAGAGCTCATTTCCTAGTACATTCAGCATTCAGATAGTTTTAAGAATATGTTATATATATATATATATATATATATATATATATATATGTTTCACGAATATGAGCCCAATCGCAATCTCAAACATATTCTCAAAACTTTCATTTTCAACATCTTCAAAATCAATATTTTGATCACTGACAGCTTCTTCACCAGATCCACCATCAAGTGACAGTGACTTTTGAGTAGCACTTGCTCTGCAGTAAATCCATTTCAAGTTTTGCAGATTATACTATTCTTTCGTTTTCTGCCTGCGGTAACTATGAGTGAAACGTCACTTCATTATTGTGTATCAGACATTGCCACCTTGTGAAATAAATGTGAATTGCACTTATTCCGTCATTAAAGATTAAATTATTGCTGTGCAGAAAAACATATATGTACACTCTTACACACCTCGGGTCGTTAGCGACCCTATACAATTTTTACAACAAAAAAAAACAGGCATTTTTTTATAATTTTATGATTTTTTTCTTGTTATATTGTTCATAATGAATTGATTGAGGAATACTAAGAATGTTGATGTAAAAATGAATGAGGAGGATAGTGAATGACTTCATTTTGTGCAGCAGAATATAGATTGATTGTATTAATAACAATGTTGATATGAGTTGAAACTGCTGAGGTCATGTGCAAATTTTTTGGAGGGCACTGCTGAATATTTCAGGCCAGGCTGGTGTAGCTTGGAGCTGGACTATTTGTCTTTTCCAAAACAAACCCTTAGACACAATAAAGTAAGTCTGTCCTTGGAAAATAACCAACGTCTTGGTTTGCTGTACGAGATTGAATGCTATCTGTATGCTGTAGAATAATACAAAGAATAATAATAAACGGAGCAATTCCAATAGAGTCCTCGCACCAATGGTGCTCGGGCCCTAATAAAGTGATATAGCAGTGCTGCTTATGAAGGTATGGTTGTTGTATTTTACATTTAAAGACCCTGTCATGGACCTTGCTGTTTTTAACACAATGTAACGTTATATCTACATGCTGAAACTTTTTTCCATCAGGTTCTAAGTTAAATGCGAAATTGCATGTGTTTGTTGGTCTTGGAACATCATTCCTGTAAAATAAACATAAATACACATTAACAACACCTAATTACCATTAACAAGACCTAAAATTTAAATCTTGTCAAAGCCCCAATTCCAGCCCTAAGCCTAATCATACATACAATGTGATCCTGATCCTGGAACATGATCTGCACTCTGCTGAATTTCCATGCTGGTCTAGGTTTATGCTAATTAGTGCATATGCTGGTTAGCATAGTCATTAGGTCTCATTCACTAATAATTACGTGGATTATTTGTATTTATGCACACAGGAGAACTTCTCACGAAAAATTTCTGCCTAACTCACAACACGTGCGTACGCACATAGATTTTTTCTTAACATCGTTCTTACGGTAATGCATTTGGAGTAGAGTATTCTAAATGAGCGACTTTTTTCCCGAAGTTAGAAATTTGCATAAGATTTGCCCAAACCATGTCCATATAAGGGACACGCACACCCTTTCCTTACCTCACTCTCAGCAAACATGATGCCCTCTAGGATGCGCTCTCACCTGAGA
The DNA here is from genome assembly GCA_039654625.1 of Rhinogobio ventralis. Lineage (NCBI taxonomy): Eukaryota > Metazoa > Chordata > Actinopteri > Cypriniformes > Gobionidae > Rhinogobio > Rhinogobio ventralis. The sequence goes on along the minus strand of CM077206.1, from coordinate 28,526,168 downwards.
GCAAGTGTAGCAAGATCCTCGAGCAATGCCAAGTGTGCTATCCTCCAAACAAGTTCAAACACAATAAACACCTTTAATACAGACTCAGATTACAGACATCTGATTAACCAGCTGTACATATGTGTATCTTTATGCAGAGGAAACTCACAGCTCGAGCTATAATATAATGCTATATAACATAATGTATATATAATGATGAAATATATTTAAATATGTGAAATATATTTAAGATGAAATATGTATGTATGTATAACATTTCATCTTAACACGTTTATAAGATTTTTGCGTACGTGTGGTTTCAGTTGTTCCTAAATTATTATTTTTTTTCATAATGTAGAATTACATTTAGAACGAAAGTTATTGATGAATCAGGATTTGTTCGTGAAAATGTTTGTACGCAGATGTCACGCACAAATCCATGCATGCGCACGTTTAGTGAATGAAACCCATTATTTTCTCCAGGAAAGAGAACCTTGGTGAACCTCGGCTAGCACGGTTAACAGTGTTAAGCCGGTTGATTAAAATTGTCTTGTCGGTTAAGTTAGTTTAGCAGTCTGATAGCATATTTTAAGCCAGGCAACTCCACACCCCAGTTTTATGAAACAACATGGACCATTAAATGACCAAACCCCTTTAGAGGTTTTCAAAATCCACAGGTGGCTAGGGGAGCTGGGAAGCAGGGCCTGCTGCTGAGCTACATATGCTAATGTTTCATTTATTTATCAGTCCATTACGCCTCAGCATTCAGTGCTCCTGGGCCAAGAGGGAGGGTCCTGATGACTGAATACTGCTGCTTGACAAACTCAGCTCCTGTGCCTCCATGCCCATGGCCACATCACAGGCCTCTGTTTGGTCATGCTGGTGAGATATTCTGGCCGTTTTCCTAAGCCTCCAAAGGTATGGTGGCCATTTTACAGCGTAAAAAATAGCTATAAGGCATGAGCTGCTTTCTTTGTAAAGTAAAAGATAAATGCACAGAAGTTTTATGTTTTTATTTTTATTTATTTTTTTTAGTTTGGTTAGTTAATCGGTATTATGCAATCTGAACATAGTGCATGTAAATTAACATGCTTGTTCCTATCCAGTCAGTTAACATAAATAACTGGTGAGCCAGGCTGTGCGTTTTGTTCCATAACCAATAACCAATGTGTGTTTTGTGTTCCATAACCAACAACCAATGTGTGTTTTGTTCTCCAGTCTATCAAACAGTGTAAAACATATTGTGTAACAGCAACCAACATTTGCCTACTAAATCTCACTAAAATTCGACTCAACTCAACTTAGTATCAGACAAAAATATTCTGCTCTAGTGATGTTCGGTTCTTGAAATAATCGTTCTTTTGAGCTGGTTCTTAGCAAGTAACCAGTTCAGGCGGTTCATTAATCGAACTGAATTGAACTTTAGTTCCGGGTTGATGACGCAAGACGCAAAAGCCGAAGTAGCATGTCCGACTAAAAAAGAACCGAACAAGCCAGTTCAACCAGCTGTCGAAGTTTGCCGAGGATTACCGAGGATTCTGAGGATTGAGTTGGCGAAGCAAGTCTGAGGCACGTACTGGAAATATGCTTATTATGACTACTGTTATTAAATATCATTTTATTAAAACCTAAGAGATTTAAATACATTATTTGTGCATGCAGTTTATATTTTAAGTTGTTAAGCGAATTTTATAAATGTATAAGACTGGTTTATTCTTTCTATATAGGCTACTTTAGACATGTAACATATCCGCGTTTATGCATGTAACGTGTGCTATATGTGCGTAACTTTTAGGAATCTTATCCAAGATGTGGGCTACTCAATATTGGTCAGTCATATCCGACATATAGGAGCCGCAAATTAAACTAACCACAAACACCATTAACTTAAGTGAACTGCTTTTATTGAATAGGCCTTCATTTTATTAAAACATGAAGAAAAAAAATACTATGGTTTTGCGCGTGCAGATTGTATTTTAAATTAATGAGTTTATAAGGACAGTAAACAAGGTGTTGATAAGTTTGGTTTACTCGTTCTATAGTAGGCTATAGCCTACTTTAGACATAAAGAACATATCTGCGTTTGTTGATCAGTGCCTGTAATGTGTGCTGTAGTTGCGCAGCTTTCAGTCGAATCCGACGTGAAGGATAAATGAATTAACAGTGAACACAAACACCATTAACTTCAGTGAATGAAAGGCAATAATCAGCAACATGCACTCACGCAAATAACTTTATTCGATTGTTTCAATATGCATTGACACAGATTACTTTATTTGAATGTTTCCTTGATATAACATGATACTGAGAAATGCATAAAAAGCATTAATAAATGCATAGTCACGTCATTGCATGATTACGTCAGGAACCTATGAACCGGTTCATTGAGTCAAACTGGTTTGCGGAAATGAATCGGACTTTGCGTCACTGTTCTGCTCTGGGGAATGATAGTGTCACGTGTGAGCAGGGATGAAGCAGAGTGAGAATCCAAATAACATGAACAAAAAATTTACATCAATATTTATATTAACTAACATTAACAAAGATTAACAAATACAATAACAAATGTATTTCTCATGGTTAGATATTGTAAGTTAATACATTAACTAATGTTAACTAATGAAACCTTATTGTAAAGTGTTACCCATTTTTATAAAGAAAATATTTTTTCTAGTATTAATTTGAGTAAAATTCTTACTAAAAAATGTAGTAATTGTAAGTAAAAATATATTTTAAAATCATTATCCAATAAATCACAAACAAAATGGAAAATCATGTAAATGAATATATCACATATATAAAACAGAAGTTTTAAGACATTACTAGCCAAATACAGTGTGGCAATGGTCCAACATTCATTTTTAACTTACTGTGGAGTAATATACAAAGGGGTTATTGTCACAGTGTGGTTAATGCAAGGTGAAATAAAGAGCTAAATTTAGACACAGCAGAATGTTTATTATTAAAACTCAAAAAATAAACAAAATAATCTCTGTAAATCTCAGAATCAACAGGAACAGAACAACCAACAATCTTGACGAGAATGGACAAGACAGTATAAATATACAGACAAACCAATACAGCGAAACATGCCCAGGTGTACATGATAAATAATGAGAAACCATAGAAACTAACTGAAGGAAACAACTAAAACAAGTCATACCCACCCAAAAGAGAAACAGACACAGATGATTCCTTACATTTAAGGCCCCATCAAGAAGGGACGACTACGTGCCTTAACTATAATAACAAAAAACAAGTCCATCAGAGGAAGGCGGGAGGGGGCGTGTGAGTACACCCTAAATGAATTTAGCTTTTTTAGGAACATGCTAGTCCAATGCCCACAGTCCATTTTACTGCTTGCCTAATGTCTTTGTGGAAATAGGAACATGCGGCTCCTTAAGTCAGTTATGTCAAGTCAGTCATTGCATTGATTACACCTGACATTTTGTTTACCAGCAATTTAAGGCATGTTTCTTTATAAAGCATGCAGAAAGCATTCAGCGACACATCTGGTGTAAGGGAAGAGTCCTTTCTAGTAAATTTCGTAACCAGAGGAAAGCACTTTAATGCCGTGTTTATAATCACAGCTGGTTGATAACACACAGTGACAAGCACCCAAAGGCTCTTAAACAGAGAGGCACAGATATGCCCACCCATCAACACACACACAGAGGATGCATGCATCTCCAAAGATGAAAGTCAGAAATGTTAATCAACTTTTGATCTAGGCTGTTTACACACGCTGCACTGCTAATTTTTACTGCACTGCTCACAGGTGTAAAATAAACCTGTACACACACACACACACACACACACAAATCTTTACTTCAGTTGACACGCTTTATGCATGTTTCTATGTCTTTACACCCCTCTGTCAACACCATCAATTTGAATCATGTGTTCTGGCTCATCTTTAATTCATGTGCCTCTCTTCATAAATCTGTTTACTGTAATAGTCTATACCTGGCCTGTTTTATGTATGTAAATAAGCCCTCTACTCTGAGAGATTTTATAGCAGCTTGATATGCATCTGATTTGTACAGCGCCTGTGAAGTCACCTGTAAGAGAAAAAAAACAAAAAAAACAAGACCCACAAATCCATAGCCACAGTTTCTAAACCAGGGTTCCTCAAACTCTGCCCTGCAGGGCCACTGACCTGTAGAGTTTAGAGATGCATCAGTTTAATTATGCATCATAGCTAAGCTTCTGGCCATCCAGAAACAGAAGTTTGAGACCAGTCCAAACGTTTTTTGAATGCGATCACAACCATGCACATTCCTGAAAGTGCTAAAAATAATGACCTTTGGAGCATTTGGACTCAGACTTAACCCTCTTCTGGGCCCGTATTTATCAAGCTTCTCAAAGTGCCATTTTAGTCTTAATTGCTGAGATTTCATGAAATTTACTCCTACTTTTAAACGTGAGTATAAAAGCAAGTTATCAAATTTCTTAAAGCTAAGAATCACTCTTACTCTCCCAGTTATTTAAGACAGCTAGAGAGGTCTCTCAAGTAGTTAGGAGTTGCCAGTAGGGGCTTGTGATGGCACTGCGGAGACAGAGTCGTGCGCAAATCTTTCAGGAGAGGAAGAATCTTTTTGAATTTTTTTTTTTTAGAAATGTTTGACGGTATCGTTTGGACAGAGCAGACATCGTCCTTGTCAGCGCTGGTTAATGTTGGGCTGAACTTGCCTTTTATAACATGTTTCTGCTGTTTGACTAATTCAGCAAGCAGTAGCACTTCTTCCTCCCGCCAGTTCGTTTTTCTTTTGGAATTCATGGTGGCTGATTATATCATAAAATCTAGGCTATATATAGGCAGGTCCAGTTAACAGCACACCAGTTTAAAATTTGTAATTAAGACATGGTGAAAAACGTGTTTATCTTTCATTTTTGCAATGTGTATGTCATAATGTATTCTTTTGAACATTCTTTAATGTCAAATGTGTGTTAAATGTAAACTCCCTTTTAGGTATTTCACCATTCAATGTGAATTTATCTGAGAATATTCTTAAATAAGGAAATCTGTTCAGTGATTGGTCCATGCCTATGTCGTCATTCAAATTCACGTTTGTGGCACATCAAAGTGTCATGAATCATCTCTAAGACTGACATTTAAGATTTAGTCCTACACTTCACTTAAATTATGACTGAGATGCTTGATAACTAACTTTTAAGCACAGCTTTGAGACAATTTTTTTTTTTTTACTCTCAAGTCAATTCTTAGCAGTGTTCTTGTGAGTAATTCACAGAATCTTGATAAATACGGGCCTAGGTCTCACTCTTGACTCAGACTCAAACTAGGTCTCAGCCTGGACTCGAATGTGCTAGGGAGTATTCCAGAAATCAGGCAATGTGACAGACCCTGTTAAGTATATGGATAAGAAAGCGGAAAATGCTGCAGCAGGTTATGTTCAGGTTTAGGTTACTCATGCTAATTGGAGCCTATTGATGAGGTTTATACGGATTAAGGTAGTGGACGTAATAACCTGTGAATTTAGTGGGCATGTTGTAGAAGTGTTCAGGTCAGTATTGTCATAGATTGTAATTGATATCAAATGAAAACTAAGCTTCTCTTTTTTCAGTGTTTTGTGATAAGCATTTCCCTCCATTTCAGCAAAACCTCTCTGAAAAGTTTCATTATGAGAAAGATTTAGTTTGTATTAAAGCAGATGAATGCACATTCTTCATATGACTAACATAATTTATGCATGTAAAATACACCGATCAGACATAACATTATGACGTTATTGTTTTTGTCCCCCTTTTGCTGCCAAAACAGCCCTGACCTGTCAAGGCATGGACTCCACTAGACCCCTGAAGGTGTGCTGTGGTATCTGGCACCAAGATGTTAGCAGCAGATCTTTTAAGTCCTGTAAGTTGCAAGGTGGGGCCTCCATGGATCGGATTTGTTTGTTCAGCACATCCTACAGATGCTCGATTGGATTGAGATCTAGGGAATTTGGAGGCCAAGTCAACACCTCAAACTCGTTGTTGTGCTCCTTAAACCATTCTTGAACCATTTTTGCTTTGTGGCAGGGCGCATTATCCTGCTGAAAGTGGCCACAGCCACCAGGGAATACCGTTTCCATGAAAGGGTGTACATGGTCTGCAACAATGCTTAGGTAGGTGGTACGTGTCAAAGTAACATCCACATGGATGGCAGGACCCAAAGTTTCCCAGCAGAACATTGGCCAAAGCATTACACCGCTGGCTTGCCTTCTTCCCATAGTGCATCCTGGTGCAATGTGTTCCCCAGGTAAGCGACGCACCTGGCCATCCACAAGATGTAAAAGAAAACATGGTTCATCAGACCAGGCCACCTTCTTACATTGCTTTGTGGTCCAGTTCTGATGCTCGCATGCCCACTGTTGATGCTTTTGGTAGTATACAGGGGTCAGCATGGGCACCCTGACTGGTCTGCGGCTATGCAGCCCTATATGCAACAAACTGCGATGCACTGTGTATTCTGACACCTTTCTATCAGAACCAACATTAACTTCTTGAGCAATTTGAGCTACAGCAGCTCGTCTGTTTGATCGGAACACGGGCCAGCCTTCGCTCCCTACGTGCATCAATGAGCCTTGGCCTTCGCTCCCCACGTGCATCAATGAGCCTTGGCCTTCGCTCCCCATGTGCATCAATGAGCCTTGGTCAATATATATTATGCAATATATATACCCTGTCGCCGGTTCACCACTGTTCCTTCCTTGGACCACTTTTGATAGATATTGACCACTGCAGACTGGGAACACCCCACAAGAGCTGCAGTTTTGGAGATGATCTGACACAGTCGTCTAGCCATCACAATATGGCCCTTGTCAAACTCGCTCAAATCCTTGCACTTGCCCCTTTTTCTTGCTTCTAACACATCAATTTTGAGGACAAAATGTTCACTTGCTGCCTAATATATCCCACCCACTAACATGTGCCGTGATGAAGAGATAATCAGTTTTATTCACTTCACCTGTCAGTGGTCATAATGTTATGCCTGATCAGTGTAAACGATTAAAAAAAAGGCAACAGGCATATTTTAGCATGCAAATATTTTCTGTAAATTCCATTTCATCAATATTTGCCATGGCTACTTCTAACTGAGTAATTGTATAGTTAATTCATTCAACAACAGGTATTTGGTAAAATGGTAATTATGAAGCCTTCAGTCAGCTCCACCAAGAAGAATGAAAGCTTAATGGAACATAGACGAATAGTCAATTAAGCACAAACAATACATGGTTATTTATTTATTTATTTATTTATTGAAGACATAAAAAACCCTTCCAGACATCTGCCACCCATTATACTTAATAAAGTCTGTCTATGTTAGTGTTTATAACCTAAAATAGACTCAAGACAGATTTACCAAAAAACGGACATATGCAAAGATAGAATTTTGTACGTTTTAGCTGTGTTAACCCTGCTTAGTTAAATAAACCTGATTGCTTGACACCAACTGCTCAGCACAGCTGAGGATGGAGGGCTTATCAGAAAAGACATGCTGCTGAGGAAAGGTAAGCTGTGGCTTTCTGTGACCCACTGGCATTGCATTTGCCTGAGGAGATTATAAGGACAGTAGGTGATAAAGTCAGCGTGGAGACATTCTAACAGTAAACAACTGTAATGTTCAAACAGTATAGCCACAGGGAAGTAGTTATCCTAATTTTCTTTGTTATTCCACATTGCACTGGTTGGCTTTAGGTCTTTTTTTATAATTAAGGTTGTCAATCATCCATAGCCACCTGTATAAAAAGAGTCTTTTAAACTTAATTGATTGTGCTTCTTGAAATAGCTGCTACCAATCACTTCTTTGAATTCAAGAGCTGGCTGCATCAAAAGGTGTCTTGTCTTATGTTTATTTCAGTCCCCTTTAGTATTTTATAACTATATTATTTTGTTTTTTAGGAAATTAATGGTGCACATTTTAGTGCTACAATTTTACAGATGAATTAAATGAATCTCTCTGTTGTGGCTGAAGCAGTCAATAAAGAACAATTTTGCACATCCATTTCTCTCCACTAATGCAAAACTATTAGTTGCAAAAGTGATAAGCTTTATAACATACAAGAGGCCTTTTATCCAGAGAGGCCTTTAGTCCCATTACACTATCATCTAAAGTGATGTTCGTAAAGTTAACTGTAAAAAGGCACTACGTTTTAGAATGTTTATATATACACTCACCTAAAGGATTATTAGGAACACCATACTAATACTGTGTTTGACCCCCTTTCACCTTCAGAACTGCCTTAATTCTACGTGGCATTGATTCAACAAGGTGCTGAAAGCATTCTTTAGAAATGTTGGCCCATATTGATATGATAGATTCTTGCAGTTGATGGAGATTTGTGGGATGCACATCCAGGGCACGAAGCTCCCGTTCCACCACATCCCAAAGATGCTCTATTGGGTTGAGATCTGGTGACTGTGGGGGCCATTTTAGTACAGTGAACTCATTGTCATGTTCAAGAAACCAATTTGAAATGATTCGAGCTTTGTGACATGGTGCATTATCCTGCTGGAAGTAGCTATCAGAGGATGGGTACATGGTGGTCATAAAGGGATGGACATGGTCAGAAACAATGCTCAGGTAGGCCGTGGCATTTAAACGATGCCCAATTGGCACTAAGGGGCCTAAAGTGTGCCAAGAAAACATCCCCCACACCATTACACCACCACCAGCCTGCACAGTGGTAACAAGGCATGATGGATCCATGTTCTCATTCTGTTTACGCCAAATTCTGACTCTACCATCTGAATGTCTCAACAGAAATCGAGACTTATCAGACCAGGCAACATTTTTCCAGTCTTCAACTGTCCAATTTTGGTGAGCTTGTGCAAATTGTAGCCTCTTTTTCCTATTTGTAGTGGAGATGAGTGGTACCCGGTGGGGTCTTCTGCTGTTGTAGCCCATCCGCCTCAAGGTTGTGCGTGTTGTGGCTTCACAAATGCTTTGCTGCATACCTCGGTTGTAACGAGTGGTTATTTCAGTCAAAGTTGCTCTTCTATCAGCTTGAATCAGTCGGCCCATTCTCCTCTGACCTCTAGCATCAACCAGGCATTTTCGCCCACAGGACTGCCGCATACTGGATGTTTTTCCCTTTTCACACCATTCTTTGTAAACTCTAGAAATGGTTGTGCGTAAAAAATCCCAGTAACTGAGCAGATTGTGAAATACTCAGACCGGCCCGTCTGGCACCAACAACCGTGCCACGCTCAAAATTGCTTAAATCACCTTTCTTTCCCATTCTGACATTCAGTTTGGAGTTCAAAAGATTGTCTTGACCAGGACCACACCCCTAAATGCATTGAAGCAACTGCCGTGTGATTGGTTGATTAGATAATTGCATTAATGAGAAATTGAACAGGTGTTCCTAATAATCCTTTAGGTGAGTGTGTATATATATATTTATACCTTGGTCTGTTCAAATACTCGATTTATCGTTTAATTTGTACGGTGAATATGGCAATTTTGAGAAATGGGCCCAGGCACAAGACGAAATAGAAGACTTGGAGAAGACGTTGAATAACAAAAAGCGGCACAAAGAATTAACACCAGCAGATCTAGATAAGATAGAAGACGACAAAGATGAGGTCAATACGAAAAAGACAACTAAATGGGCAGTTAACACTTTCAGTGACTTTTTGCGCCAAAAACAGAACAATTGTGATGTCGAGACCAACTCTGCTTCTCTTTTAAATGAGACATTGCGGGAGTTTTATGCCTCTGTTCAGTCTACCGCTGGACGCAAATACAGTGTTGATGTGCCTCAGAGCAGGTATTAACCGTCACATTACAAAATACAACATCATAAGTGATAAAGACTTCAAGTCAAGCAATGCCATCTTTAAATCAGTTTTAAAGCGCTACAGGAAAAATGAAAAAAAGACACCAGCGTTCATCTTGGAGAAAATTAGAAATGCACTCTCCCCTTTCACACCCACAGGACTTGTAAGAAAAGTTTGGTTTGACATACAGCTGTGTTTTGCACGGAGGGGAAGAGAAGGAAACCGTAACCTATCAAAAAAGTCTTTCGTTCTGCGGCAAGACAAGAATGGGAAAGAGTACCTGACAGTGGCGCATAACCCAGAGACAAAAAACCACAAGGATCCCACTGCATCAGATAGAGAAAATTTACGAGGATTTATGTTTGCGAGCCCTGGCGACCCATTTTGTCCCGTGGACAGCTTTAAAAAAAATATCTGTCAAAGTGCATCCGAGACGCATCGAGAGCACCGGAGTGTGGTTCACCAGGGAGCCGATGGGGCTCAACTACCTTGGCAATATGCTAAAAAATATTTCTGAAGAGGTTAAGAGATATTTTGATTTTGCCCATTAATTTAAACTGTGTTTATATTATTTTCCAAATCTAAATTGTATACTTTAAATTCTTGTTGTTCAGTTGGAAGGTATCTCACAAATGTACACAAACCATAGTTTGCGGAGCACTGCCGTTGGACGACTCTCTGATGCAGGACTAGAAAGTCGTCAGATCATGTCAGTGACAGGCCACAGATGCGAGGCGAGTTTGTGTTCATATTGGGCCCCATCTTTGTCAGAGAGGAGGGCATGGAGTGACATACTGACATCTAGAACCTCAACAAGCAAAGCGAAACGTCTCGGTTACGACTGTAACCTTAGTTCCCTGAGTAGGGAACGAGACGCTGCGTCACCGCTTTGGGAACGCCTCTGCGTGATTGCGTCGTGAAGCACGTGTAATCAGTCCAATGGAGAGACGGAACGTCATAGGCGGGTGACGTCATCGACCCGGAAGGTATAAAGCATACCGGCAAACAAACGCCGCTAGCTTCTGTGGTAGAGTGAAGCAAGACGCTTTTGCGGGCATGCGGGGAGTATGGCAGGGTGACGCAGCGTCTCGTTCCCTACTCAGGGAACTAAGGTTACAGTCGTAACCGAGACGTTCCCTTTCGAGGGAACTCGCGCTGCGTCACCGCTTTGGGAACGAGAATACCCACGTCCCCATAGGAGCCGGATGCCCGCCTGTGCATTGTCTAAAAGGCGAGCACCCGAGCCCCTGGAGTAATGTCAAGTTCGTAGAACCTCACGAAAGTGAGCGGCGAGGACCACCCCGCCGCGTCACAGATGTCTTGCAGGGAGGCCCCTGCTAGGAATGCCCGAGAGGCAGCCATACCCCTAGTCGAGTGTGCCCGGACAGCCAAAGGGAAAGGCTGCCCGACCACCTCATAAGCAAGTGAAATAGCCTCAACTATCCACTTGCTCATCCTCTGCTTAGAGACCGGACCCCCTCTCGAGGGTGGACCGTAACACACAAACAACTGTTCCGATTTTCTCCACAGGGCAGCTCTGTGGACATAAGCGTCTAGTGCGCGAACAGGGCAAAGCAGATTGGATCTTTCCTGGTCAGACGTCAGAAAGGGAGGTGGACAAAAGGCCATAAGTACTATGGGTCTCACAGTATTAGTGGGAACCTTAGGAACGTACCCCGGTCTGGGGTGCAGAAAAGCTTTAGCCATACCGGGAGCAAATTCCAAGCACGAGGGTGCCACAGAGAGGGCTTGTAAGTCCCCTATTCTTTTTAAGGAAGAGATAGCCAGCAGAAAGATGGTCTTTAAGGTGAGGAGTTTCTCAGAAATTTCTTCAATGGGCTCGAAGGGAGCCTGAGAAAGGCCCTGAAGGACAATAGATAAGTCCCAGGCCGGCACCCTGGTGCGTACTGCGGGCCTCAGTCTGATAGTGCCACGGAGGAAACGAGTAACTAGGGGGTGTCGCCCGAGGGTAACACCATCGAAAGGAGAGTGGTAAGCTGCTAAGGCCGCCACGTACACCTTCAAAGTGGAGGGAGCTAACCCAGCGGAGAATTTCTCCTGCAGGAACTCCAGCACCGCGCTCGCAGGGCAGTTAACTGGATCCCACAGGCGATCTCTACATCATAAGGTGAAGAGTCTCCATTTCAATGCGTACAGTTTCCTCGTGGAGGGAGCTCTAGAGTGTAGGATGGTCTCCACAACCTCGGTTGAGAGACCGGAGCTTAGGAGCTGGGCCCCCTCAGAGGCCAAGCCCACAGATTCCACAGCTCTGGGCGTGGGTGCAGGAAGGCACCGCCCGACTGAGAGAGCAGGTCCCTCCTGCACGGAATCTCCAGGGGAGAGCCGTTGAGGAGCGACACAATGTCCGAGAACCAAACCCGGGCTGGCCAGAACGGAGCTACTAGGAGCAGATGGGCACCGTCCCGACGAACTCTCTCTAGAACTCCCGGAAGCAGAGCGATCGGGGGGAAAGCGTACAGGGGCAGCCTCGGCCACTCCTGTACCATGGCGTCCAGTCCCAAGGGAGCTGGAGGAGTTAGAGCAAACCATAGACGACAATGAGTGTTGTCTTGAGTTGCGAACAGGTCTACTTCGGCTCTGCCGAATTCTTGCCAGAGGAGCTCCACCACCTCGGTGTGGAGTCTCCACTCCCCGGGCCTCGGCCCCTGCCTCGACAGGATGTCTGCTTCCGTATTCAGGCGCCCTGGGATGTAGATTGCCCTGATTGAGAGCAATTTCCCCAGGGCCCACAGGAGGATTTGACGAGTCAGCTTGTACAAAGGGCGAGACCTCAAACCCCCCTGGTGATTTATATAGGAGACCACCGATGTGTTGTCTGTGCGAACTAGAACATGATGGCCCCTGAGATACGGCAGGAAATGTCTCAGAGCCTGGAACACAGCAAGCATTTCCAGGCAATTTATGTGCAACGCACGATGAGAGTCCTGCCACAGGCCCTGGGCCGAGCGACCACTCATGGTCGCCCCCCAACCCGTAAGGGAGGCATCCGTGGTCAGAGTGACCCGCTGGCACGGTACCCCCAGTAACGGGCCTTGGGCTAGAAACCGAGGGTCCTTCCACATGACTAAGGCGCGGAGGCATCGCCGCGTTACCTTGATCACGCGAAAGGGATTTCCCCTCGGGGAAAAACCCTTGGTCTTGAGCCACCACTGTAAAGGTCTCATGTACAACAGGCCACGAGGAATGACGTTGGACGCTGCTGCCATCAGGCCTAACAGTCTCTGATACTGTTTGACAGTGAGTGGCTGGTCTAGTTTCACCCCTTTCACAGCTGAGAGAATCGACCCTACGCGAGGCTCTGATAGACGGGCCTGCATCAGGATCGAATTCCAACACACACCCAGATACGTTATTTTCTGTACTGGAGAAAGAACGCTCTTCTTGAGGTTGAGCCTCAGCCCTAACCTCTTCATGTGCGCGAGAACAACATCTCGATGTTGAACCGCCAGACGTGCTGACTGAGCCAAAATCAGCCAGTCGTCGATATAATTGAGAATGCGGATCCCCTGCATACGCAAGGGGGCTAATGCCGCGTCTACACACTTGGTGAAGGTGCGGGGTGATAGGGCTAGACCGAAGGGAAGCACCCGATATTGGTACGCTTGTCCCCCGAAAGCGAACCTCAGGTACTTCCTGTGCTGCGGAAGGATGGAGATGTGGAAGTAAGCATCTTTGAGATCTATTGTGACAAACCAGTCCTCGGACCTGATTTGGGACACGATATGTTTGAGTGTAAGCATCTTGAACCTGAACTTTGCCACTGCGCGATTCAGAGAGCGCAGGTCCAAAATGGGGCGCAACCCCCCATCCTTCTTTGGCACTATAAAATAGCGACTGTAGAAACCCGACTCCCTGTCGGAGAGAGGAACCTTCTCTATGGCCCCCTTCCGTAGGAGGGTCTGGACTTCTTGAGTCATAACCAGAGCCTGCTCGGGGCCCACCAAGGTAGGTAGGACCCCCTTGAAACCGGGTGGACGACACCTGAACTGGATGGCGTACCCTGATCTTATTATCTGCAGGACCCAACGAGATATATTTGGCAGTTTTTCCCATTCTGGCAAAAAATCTACTAGGGGTACCAGTCCCTCGAGACTGGCCTCTGGTATACTGAGTGCTGGGAGCACAGCGCCCTGAAGCGGATGACCGGCAGGGAACGGCTGACTCGACAGCGCCACCTCCTTGTCTGGAGGACGCGGGCCATCCTCGGATGACTCGCGAGGGCCTTCCACGCCCCGGCACTCGGGCGGGGTTAGTGGAGAGACCCTGTGAGGGTACCGGAAAAGGACGGGCACCGTATGCTGAGGTGAACACCGCCTGTTCCCGAAGGGGGAAACCCTCATTGCCCTGGGCCCACTGGCGTCAGGGCCTCTTAGACGCAGCCTTCCTAGAGATAAGAACAGTCCGCAGATCTGCTCTACCCCTAGAGGGCTGCGTCTGGGGGTGTCGCCCACCGCCCCACCCTTTCTGAGGGAGAGTACGAGTGGCGACACTCTGTTTCTGTTGCGCCCGGTGTACGGAGCTTGTACTCGGTGTCTGCTGCTCCCGCACAGCAGCAGACGAGGCCTGGGGCTTTCTCGGGAGGAGCTGCTTGAGCGCCGCAGACTGTTTCTTTGCCTCCTGAAACCTGTCGGTGACGGTAGTGACAGCGTCACCGAACAGGCCGTCAGGAGACAGCGGCGCATCAAGCAGAAAGCTCTTATCTCTCTCCCGAATCTCGGTCAGATTAAGCCACAGATGCCTCTCCGTAGCCACCAGGGCTGCCATAGAACGGCCTATAGATTTGGCCGTCTCCTTGGTGGCTCGGAGAGCTAAATCTGCTGAAGATCGGAGCTCATTGACTAAGTCTGCTCCGATCTCCTGGCTGGACCCCAGGTCTCTTAGCAGGTCGGCCTGGTATGCCTGCACGATGGCCATAGTGTGCAGGCACGCGGCGGCCTGACCCGCTGCCGAGTACGCCTTGCCCACCAAAGAGGAGGTGGTTCTTAATGGTTTGGTGGGCAAGGTCGGAGTTTTAATGGCCGATGCCGACTGAGGAGAGAGATGGCTCGCAAGCGTCTCCTCCACCTTCGGCATCGGACCATACCCATGCTTCTTCAGCCCCTGGATGTTACTATACACTGACGTTTGGGGGCTGAAGACACGAGAGGACATGGGCCGCTTCCACGTTCTCGACACCTCAGTGTGGAGATCCGTGAAAAACGGTAAACTCCGACGTGGAGGCTGGGCAGAGCGGGAGGGGAGAAAGCGCTCGTCCAAACGGCTCTTGGACGAGACGCTCTCTTGATTCTCTTGTGGCCAGTCAATGTTTAGTTTGGCCACAGCTCTGCACAGGACCTCCAAAAGCTCCTCACCAGCAGGGGATTGAAGTGGCGAGTCTTCAACCCCCGCGTCAACGCTGCAAATATCGATCTCGTCAGAGCTTGATAAAAGCAGCGCTGAGGCTGCCCCCTGGGTGGGAGAAACCGCAGGGCGGGCTCCCGAACCCAGAGAGGCAGCACTGGATCTGCCAGGTGAGGGCAGAGAAAGGGCTGGGCCCGTCTCTAACCCCTCTGACAGATCCATCTGCGAACCCCACGACATAAGCTGCCGCTGTGCCTCAGCAACAGCGGGGCCTGTGCCGCGGGGAACGCGAACCGGGACACCCTCCTCAAAAAGTGCCCGGCGGGATCGCAGCACTCTCATAGGCAAAGCCTCACAATGCTCACAGCCGGCCCCCTCGAGAGCCGACTGAGCGTGCTGTTCACCCAAACAAACAACGCACATCAAGTGTGTATCCCCGCTCGTGATGTGACGAGAGCAGGGAGGAACACACTTTCTGTAACGCTGTTCGCTCGCCATAATGTCTCTCTAAATGTCAGTGTGTGTGCAAACTTGTAGGAATAGAAAACAAGAGAAGTCTGAACTCAGACACAAAACACAAATCTGACAATGACAATACACAGAGCGCTTGCTGAAAGCAACAGAAGCTAGCGGCGTTTGTTTGCCGGTATGCTTTATACCTTCCGGGTCGATGACGTCACCCGCCTATGACGTTCCGTCTCTCCATTGGACTGATTACACATGTGCTTCACGACGCAATCACGCAGAGGCGTTCCCAAAGCGGTGACGCAGCGCGAGTTCCCTCGAAAGGGAACATAATTTCACCTCCAAGCCTAAACCTGAAATAACCCTACCCTTTTCCATGTCTAATTTCATGATACATGGAAATGTTGAGTTTAACATTAATTAGTATAACGATGAGTAAAACAATCCCCAAACGAAATTTCCAACTGTTTTATTTTTTGTTGTTGTTGTTTTTATTTAATTTAATGCATTTCAATAAGTGTAATGTGTCTTTATATTTATAGTAGCCTAAACTTTTATTATGTATGTAATTCATTTATTTAAATGAATTACATACATAATTCATTTAAATAAATGATATGATTAGTTCAAATAAAGATTGCCTTGTCACTGTCAGTGTTGCCTGTCATTCATAAATAATTTTAATAAATCCATTAAAGAATCATTAAGTAAGCCTATGTTAGCTATATGCTTACTTCAGACTGTAGACTTTAAAGAAGAGATGCACACAGTGCAGGTAACTTGCGCACGCATCTCTATCTCTCTCTCTCTCTGATCTTTCTCTTTCAGTTCTCTGTCTCTCTCTTTTAATAATGAATTTAAATAAATGTGATAATTCGTTCAAATAAAAACAATCTGATGGCTCTACTTTATTTAAAGCGGATAGAGTGCTAGAACTAACGAGCCGTAACTTAAGAAAATAACCGTCATTTTAACCCGTCTGTTGAAAAATTACACTGTAAACATCAGTTACAGCTTTAACTTGTTTTTAACTTGGCAAATAACCAAGTTATAAGCGGGATAATCCACGGCTAGCCATGCATTAAAGGATTTTAATGCACGACCTAGAGGCTTTGCGTCGGGTGGTTCTTCGCCTCTACGTTGTGCATTAAAATCCTTATACAATACTATATATATATACAATGTACAATATGTAAATATGTAAAGGTATATAACATACTGAAAGGCAAAAGGCCATAAATGGTTCTTCAAATATGTTTCCTTAATAATTCCTTAGGTTTACAGATTAAAATAGTTTAATTGATCATTTAAAAAAAATAATAATAATTATTAATATTATATATATATATATATACTAAGGTAATAGAGACCAGATTTTTCTACAGCACCACTGTGTTTAACCAGCTTCTTCAAAATAACTGTTACTGTTACCTGAAAGTAATATACTGATTTTGTCTGATGTGTGTAACGGGGCCTTTGAGCTTTAATAACCAGTAGGAGCAATCCATCAATAATTTTACTGCTTCACTGCCACTGCAAGTCATTTCCAAAAACCAGTGAACTGCACTCACCAGAGCCATTCTCTGGAATATGGCAGAACAATGATTAGATGATTGAGCAAGAACTGTCTGCACCTTAATACAGAACAGTGACTGTATAGTAGTCAAAGGAAAATACTTACTTTGTGTGACTTACTACTGATAAGATTAACATGATGTTTTATATTCCAAATAAATAATATTTATTATATATTATATTATTTAATGATATTCCAAAATAATATTTAAATCTGAAATTTAAATTTCCCATTCAGTCGGTCACTCTCGAACCCACGTCGGAGTACCAACGAATAGGAATCTCGCTCGCGAGAGCCAATCTACTTCGAGTGAAACTAAACGAGCCAATGCACATTGGCATGCAATGATTGCACCAGGTGCTCATGCCACGCAGCGCGGGTATAAATGAGACACAGGTGTTTGCATCAAATTAGCTTTTTGCTGAGGAGCCGAGTGGTAGATGGTTCAGCCAGATATCACTCTCTACTTCGCAGTCCTGACTGAAAAGAAGCCTGCCCTTTTGGAAGCGATCTCTTCAGTCGGTGTTGGTGTAACGGCACTGCAGCGGGTCGTGTGGTTTTTCGATCATCTCTTTTTCTCTTTGAGCAAACACAAAGGCTGTTCTCACAGCTGGTTTGGTGCGCTAGGTGGAGAGCGCTGAAAAGCCGTTCTTACGGCTGGTAAGAGAGCGCCTTCGTGTGAGAGAGCGCGCACGTCAGGCTGCACTATCCCCTGACTGTGTCGCCGCGACCCCTCCCCCTGCGTGCTTCAGTACCAAGGAGAGCGTCCTTCTATTAGAGCAACACATTCTATCTGTGTGTTTCTGGATGCGATGGTTATCTGTCACCGAGGGATGGTCACAAGCGCTGTATCTCGTGTTTGGGCGTTCAGCACGCTGAGGCAGCGCTGGTGGATGACTCATGTTCTCACTGCGGGAACATGACCATCTCGGAGTTGCAGTCGAGACTCCATCTCGCAAGGGGTGGAGTCCCCGTGCCTCTGCCTCGATCTAATCCTCCACAGAGGGCTACTTCAGGCAGTAGCGCGGGTGATCTGAGGATTACGGTGAGCGCGCTTCCCCCAGGGACCCAACCCCCGGGGAACCCTCACCCCTCCCGTTGGAACGCGGTGGGCCACCCACGAGGTGTGTACCATCCGTATCCTTCGGGGCTCCTCTTGACGATCAGATGTCCATCGCTGCATCGGAGGCAGGGTCAGAAGTTTCTGGAGATGACGTGTCGGCGCAGGGGGCTCCTTCGGGAAGATCCGCTGTGCCCGATACGGATCCGGAAATGATGGCCATGCTTTCCCGGGCCGCTGAGAGAGTCGGGCTCGCGTGGAACCCTCCACCGTGTCCCGAACCCTCGAGGCTGGACGATTGGTTTCTCGGGGTGGCCCGTGCTGGTTCTCAGCGCCCCACCCCGGTTCCTTTCTTTCCGGAGGTGCATGACGAGCTCACTAGGTCGTGGACGGCACCTTTCACTGCCCGAAACCGGCCCATTGGCTCCTCCTCCCTCACCACCCTCGATGGGGGAGCGCAGAAGGGTTACACGCAGGTTCCTCCCGTGGAACGGGCCTTTGCTATGCAACTGTGCCCTAACTCCACTTCCAGGGGGAACCCGTGTCTCCCCTCCCGGGCCTGTAGGTACTCGTCCGATCTGATCGGAAAGGCCTACCAGGCTTGTGGGGATGCTGCCTCCTCCTTACATGCTATGGCGTTGTTGCAGGTCCATCAGGCCCAGGCACTGAAGACCTTGCACGAGGGTGGTCACGATCCCGCAGTTCTCCAGGAACTGAGAACCGCAACGGATCTCGCGCTTCGTGCGACGAAGGTTACGGCGCGGGCAGTGGGTCGTGCGATGTCTACTATGGTGGTCCAGGAACGCCATCTCTGGCTGTGTCTGGCTGACATGAGGGAAACCGACAAGATCAGGTTCCTTAATTCCCCCGTGTCCCAGACCGGCCTCTTCGGCGACGCGGTCCAGAACTTCGCCCAGCAGTTCACGGCCGCACAGAAGCAGACTGAGGCGATCAGTCACATCCTGCCACGGCGGACAGCTGCTGTCTCCACCCCGCCGCCAAGGGCGGCCGCCTGCGTTTGCCTCCGCTCCGCATCGCAGCAGCAGCCTCCACCCAAACGACATCGTGGAGCCGGGCGTAAGCAGGCCTGTCCAGGCCTCTGCCAAGAGGGGTGGCAAGAGCAAGGGCAAGCAGCCCTGAGACGGGCGACCTGGAGATGGGGAGGACTGCTCTTCTGGAGACGGTGACCTCACCGCTCCATCCCCCGGTGGAGGGCTGGGTGGAGAATCTTGTGTTCCGTTTTGTTTCTGTTCCGCCAAATTCTCAGTAAAAGAGCAGTTTCCCCGGACCACACTCATCCTCCCCCTTCGCCAGCGTGCAGCAGTGGACCATCCCCTCACGTTCCTTCTGCCCACCTGTGGAATCAGGTAAGTGTTGCAATGCACACTCACACCTCGCTGCGGGCCGCCTCCACGAGACAGCCGCCCCAGCCCGGTACCTGCATTCCACCTCGCTGCCCCACGGTGGGTACGCCGGTGGTCCCTTTGGTCCCGTTTGCACGGTCTCTGCGAGCCTGACTAGCGCTCCCCAGTCCGTCTCGCTGGCTCATTCGGACCATCAGGCTCGGCTATGCGATTCAGTTCGCCCGGCGCCCCCCCAGGTTCAAGGGCGTCCGCTTCACTTCGGTGAACGCCGCAGACGCCCATGTCCTACTGGCGAAGGACGCCATAGAGCTGGTCCCTCCAGCCGGTCCCTTCTACAGCCCGTACTTCATTGTACCCAAGAAAACTGGTTGGTTACGGCCAATCTTGGACCTGCGAATCCTGAATCTGAGCCTTCACAAGCTACCGTTCAAGATGCTAACGCAGAAACGCATCTTCGAATGCATCCGTCCCCAAGATTGGTTTGCAGCGATCGACCTGAAGGACGTGTACTTTCATGTCTCGATTCTTCCTCGACACAGGCCGTTTCTGCGCTTTGCGTTTGAGGGTCGAGCATATCAGTACAAAGTCCTGCCCTTCGGGCTGTCCCTGTCCCCCCGTGTCTTCACGAAAGTCACGGAGGGGGCCCTTGTGCCCCCTCCGTGAGAGAACAGGGCGTTCGCATTCTCAACTATCTCGACAACTGGCTCATTCTAGCACAGTCCAGGGATCAGTTGTGCGAACACAGGGACCTGGTGCTCAGACACCTCAGCCAGTTGGGTCTTCGGGTCAACTGGGAGAAGTGCAAACTCGCCCCCGTGCAGAGGATCTCTTTTCTCGGTATGGAGTTAGATTCGGTCGAACGGACAGCGCGCCTCACAGAGGAGCGCGTCCAATCGATGCTGAACTGCCTGAACACGTTTTTAGGCAGGATGGCGGTTCCACTGAAACAGTTTCAGAGGCTCCTGGGGCATATGGCAGCCGCAGCGGCAGTAACACCGCTCGGCCTGCTTCATATGAGACAGCTTCAGCATTGGCTACACGTCCGAATCCCGAGATGGGCGTGGCAACGCGGCACTCACCGGGTGAGCATCACACCGGCCTGCCGCCAATCCTTTAGCCCATGGTCAGACCCCTCGTTCCTTCGGGCCGGAGTGCCTCTGGAACAGGTGTCCAGGCATGCTGTGGTCTTCACGGATGCCTCTGCCATGGGCTGGGGAGCCACGTACAATGGGCATGCAGTGTCAGGGGTTTGGATGGGCCCGCACCTGCATTGGCACATCAACTGCCTCAAGTTGCTAGCAGTGCATCTCGCTCTGAGCCGCCTCAAAAGGCTTCTACGGGGCGAAGATGTACTGGTCCGCACGGACAACACTGCGACCGTTGCGTATATCAACCGACAAGGTGGTCTGCGCTCCCGTCGCATGTCGCAACTCGCCCGCCATCTCCTCCTCTGGAGTCAGAAGTGTCTGAGGTCGCTTCGGGCCATTCATGTCCCTGGTGTGAGCAACCGTGTGGCCGACGAGCTTTCACGAGCTGCGCTCCCAGGGGAATGGCGACTCCACCCCCAGGTGGTTCAGCTGATTTGGAGACAGTTCGGGGCGGCACAGGTCGACCTGTTCGCCTCCCCAGAAACGTCCCACTGCCAGTGGTTCTATTCGCTGACCGAGGGTACACTCGGCATGGATGCACTTGCGCACAGCTGGCCCCAGGGGCTGCGCAAATATGCGTTTCCCCCAGTGAGCCTACTTGCACAGACATTGTGCAAGGTCAGGGAGGACGAGGAGCAGGTCCTGTTGGTGGCGCCTTACTGGCCCAACCGTACCTGGTTCCCAGTGGCACCCGCGTCCAGATCTATGGATTTTCGGTCGACGAATCGTGCCTAGAGTTCGGGCCGGGTGACACCCACGTGGTACTGAGACCCCGGCCTGGCTATGTGCCCAAGATTCCCACCACTCCCTTCAGGGACCAGGTGGTGAACCTGCAAGCGCTGCCCCCGGAGGAGGCAGACCCAGCCCTAGCTTTGCTCTGTCCCGTCCGCGCTCTGCGGATTTACGTGGATAGAACTCAAAGCTTCAGGACCTCAGATCAGCTCTTTGTCTGTCACGGAGGCCAGCAGAAGGAAAAGGCTGTCTCCAAGCAGAGGATGGCCCACTGGATAGTGGATGCCATCACCTTGGCTTACCAAGCACAAGGTGTGCCCTGTCCGCTCAGGGTGCAAGCACACTCTACTAGAAGTGTTGCATCCTCCTGGGCGCTGGCACGTGGCGCCTCGCTGTCAGACATCTGTAGAGCTGCGGGCTGGGCGACACCCAACACGTTCGCTAGATTCTATAGTCTACGTGTAGAGCCAGTGTCCTCCTGTGTTCTCGCCTCAAACGGGTAGAAGCACTGAGAGGCCCTGGCTCTTGTCGGCTTGCTGCGCCACGGCGCTTAATTCTCCAGAAGCAAACTCTGTCGAGTCCTCCATCACCCTCGGTGCCGGACGTGGCGGAACGTCTGGCATCAGGCCCCTTGCCGCTGAATCCTTGAGAACCGGTACTGGGCTGGGGATATATGAGTGACCCTGCGGGGATCCCATATATTTTCCCACGGCCACTCCTACGGGAAGCCTGTGTCTTTCCCTTGGGAGAGCCTTCCCGTCACTGGGACTGAGCCCCCTCTCTTCATTGCGGGCCACGGCTCAGCATTGTACTCCACATAACTCCTTCGGGGTACGATGGGCTCCGCAGTGTTCCCTACACTAGGGCACGCTTTTCCAGTGTTATTCAATAGTCACTGAATGGGTCATGCGGAACAGCAGTGATGGACTTCTCTGTGTGAGCCTCGTCTCATTAGGTAAGAGAGCTCAGGAGGTTCACACGGGGCACTGGATGGGGGCAGAGGCCATGGCGCTTTGGTAGGGATTCCTATTCGTTGGTACTCCGACGTGGCGTCTCTGTTCCCTCCTTCAGGGAACGTCTCGGTTACGTATGTAACCCTCGTTCCCTGAAGGAGGGAACAGAGACGCCACGTCCCGTCGCCATGCCCTCTGCACCCTGCTGGGGTGCCAGTCTACCTACTCGGCTCCTCAGCAAAAAGCTAATTTGATGCAAACACCTGTGTCTCATTTATACCCGCGCTGCGTGGCATGAGCACCTGGTGCAATCATTGCATGCCAATGTGCATTGGCTCGTTTAGTTTCACTCGAAGTAGATTGGCTCTCACGAGCGAGATTCCTATTCGTCGGTACTCCGACGTGGCGTCTCCGTTCCCTCCTTCAGGGAACGAGGGTTACATACGTAACCGAGAAGTTCTCCGATTTCTTATCTTCCTGCACAATTTCACTATCCCTCAATTTTGAGACATACATTGGCATCTGCTATATATGGGGGCAATAGTTTAAGAAAAATAAAAGTGCATATGTGGCACATATATGGCATAAATGGCACTGTTTCCAGATGATGAAAATCTGCCTTTAAATGTGAGTTAAATAAATATAGGCTTATCAGTAACCATTTTCACTTGATCTGGAACAAAGATGTCACAGCTTGCACCAAATACTATGAAAACCTTAAAGAACCTATACTGTAGAGGGGGTAGTGCAGAGAAATAGATAGATAGTTCAAATTTGGTCAAAATAAACTGAGAGTTAACATCCACTCTTTCTCCTTGGTTTTTCCATTGTATCTTTGTCCACCCTGATAAATGACAGTATCAGGCTTTACAAGCACACATGGTGTCCGCATAGTTGTTCTGTCCACAGTGGATGGCCACAGTTGGCTAATCATTTTGAAATCTTACCAGAGGGAATGGAGGTGTTCTTCTATAACATATCACCTTAAAGTGGGGAAGCATTCGGTTTAAACATCATCACCAAACTGGCCTACAAGATCCAAATAGAACCTTTCACCAAAGATTTATGAGCTGTTTTATCCCTACTGTACCTGAAGTGTTACTTGTTAATTAATTCCTGACAACGATAGCAGTAGCACAGTTATGTTTCCAAGTGGAAATGGCTAGTATTATATGTACTTGTTGCTAATACTGTCTTTGTGTGTGCTGACACAATGAAGAAAATGCTTGTGACATCAGAAAACCAATGTGCTGGAGATGACTTCCAACAGAGTTGCAAAGAGATCTTCTCCCAGTGCCTAGGGCAAGAAGAGAAATCCAAGACAATTATTTTAGCATTATCTGGACTTTGCAAGCTCCCTGGTTTTCACTGCTAGTGATATGGCAACTATGGCATTTTTGGAGATTCTTGGACATTTTGTTGAGTTCTTCTTTTTAGTACATTCACATTATAAAGGACAGAATCACCACTGTTTCACCACTTCAGAAAATGAACAAATATAATATAAAATTCATGTACATACAGTTTTTTATTTATTTATTATTATTATTTTTTGTATAAAGCTTGCCTCCAAACATTAAAGGAAGGTATTTGCATGCTAATTAGCACTAATGATCTTTTTAGCACAATGATTAACTCCAGGGTGTTCAGCTGGGATTGAGTGCCATGGGGAGACTACAGAGCCAGCTGCTGATGCCAGCATGGACTGTTCTTGAATGCATCTATGCATTTACCATAAACTGCAAATACATTAAAGATAGCAGTAGTTGGGCATGTATGCCTTATCTTTGCCAAATTTGTGTTATATTCACAAAACTAATGGTCTGTGTGCATACACATACACTTTGTGCAGTTTTCAGTTTTAATAGCTGAAACCTAAAATAAAACTTTGTGGTTGAAAACACTGAATAGTTGTGATATGGGAGCATCCGTGATCTGTGATCTGAGTGCATCCGTCTCTGGCTCAGCGGCAGCCAAGCACGCAAAAGCATCTTTGAATTTAGCAGTTGATCACATGATGCACTAAACGTTCTAATCACACCGGTGTGACCATACGCTCCAGGGACCAGCCAAGACTGATCACACTGGTGTGATCTTATGTGTCAAAGGGTTAACCCTTGTGCATGAATTCAAAAGTTACTCTGAGGTACTTAGAGGACAAAAATGGCAGTGTAAAAAACTATCACAAAAATGTTAAGCTTTGGAGCACAGGCTTAAGTTTGTTCTCATTTTAAAGAAGACCCTTGGAAGATTATTGTTGAAGTGGAAAAAAAAGGTACAATGAAAGCCTATTAACAAAGACTGCATACTGTGATAGTTAAATGGCCCAGGGATTAAAAATTGCTGTTTTAATGGGTTTCAATGGGGACATTTTTTCCTTAGGTCCTAAGTGTAAATATGTTGTGTACCTAGTGTAAAACAGATTTAAAGCAAGTGAGAAAGAATACAATAAAAATACATACTTCTGCCAAAATTTATGAAGTTGGCATTAACATAGGCAAAATTATCAAAATAATGAAACTGAAAAAAATTTTTCCTTAAGTATGCACAATATTTGTTTGAAGCATATTATTTCTGTAAATTTGTATTATTTATTTGACTAACAACAACTTTTTAAAAGTACGCTAAAGTGTACTTCTTTTTCTTTCCTTTTGACGTGAACAAGTGTGCAGTGGTCAGTGGCATAATCAAGTTATTATGAAAATATTGTGTATTAGAGACCATTTGTTTTTGCCACTGGTGTTATTTGTGGTGTTAATGTCTTTGGTCTAATTGGTTCTAGCTGATTGAGAAATTTAAGAGATTTTCAGATGCAAATGTCTACACATTTATAGACTGACCCAGCTCACCCAGCTGACCTAAAGCCTTACAAATCTCATCAGGACAACTCTTCTCCAGTCCTTATTTTACCCAGTTGCATTACACAAAGTCAGAGCCTGCAAAGTCTGCCATGGTAATGCTGCATGCTTTCAGCAGAAGTCAGTGGCAGCACGTTGCCATTTCCTCAAGGCAGGACACAATAATTGGGCACACTTAACCATTCATGCTCTCCTACTGGGCATGCCTGCGGCTGTCCGGAGGTGTTGGATGCCATGTGTTCTTACAAGCTGGAATTTTCTTGTCATACTTATATGAGCTCTTGTGCATGTGTAGTTATCTAGGGGCAGTGTGATAATTGCAATTAAGGAGTGTTTCGCTGCAAAATTGATCTAATAAATAAGGTGATGTTTTACTCTTATGTAACACAAAAAGACAATTAAACCATCTGCTATGTCCTATCCTTACAAAACGAATGACTTGTCAAACAGAACTTGAGCTATTATTTGTGCCTCATCAACTCATCAACAAGATGGTCATGCAATCTGCCAGAAAAAGCTTGTTAGCCCACTCAGCCTTGCCATGTTATGACAGTTATTAGGGGATGGAGTAATTGTTTTGGTTTTAAAATTGAAATTGTGTTAGAGATGGCAAAGCAAATGAGGCATTGGCCAGGATGTCTGATTAGCAGAATGAGTGGGAAACATCTTTTCTTACTTCCCCTTACGAAAATGAAACATGGTTTTACTACAAATAAAACCAAAAAACCATGGTTATTATAGTTAAACCATGGTAACCACAAATTAACCATGGCTTGGGTACTCTAACCATAGTTTAACCATGGTATTTGTGGTAAAACTGTGGTTATATAAATGGTAATTAATTAGCCAAAAAACCATGGTTACTACACTTTTACTATAATAAAACCATGGTTCATTTTCATAAGGGTCAACTCCTCTCTGCAGCTGCATTTTAATAGATTAGCATGCTGGCTTTTTCAGTATGCCATTCACAGACATCATCACATTTGGGTTAAACTACTCTTCCTTAACATGGAAGTATTTCTGCTAATGTAAATTAAACATCTCAAATAATGTTTCAATGCATTTGTGTCAGTTTATGTTACATAGACTCACTGGTCTTCAGAAAGATAATTTGCAACTATTTCAAAAGCTCTGAAGTGGCTTTGTTTTTCTTCATAGATTTGTTTTCCCCCACCTTTCAGACTTCTAGGCTTCTGAAATAGCAATGCTTGCTTATGGGTCATGGGTTTGCTGTCAAGTCCTTGTGGCTTATATGCTGCCTACCGGAATTATCGTAAATACTAGTTTGCTAGTTAAAAAATTAGTTTGCCCTCTTAAGTCAAAAATTGAATGCAATGAGCTCGTAATTACGACTTCAGAAAAATTTGGAGCCACTGTATGAGCCCTTTAAACAGCATTTTTGCATCATAGTTACATTTAAAAAACTCACCTTGGAATTCTTGAGAACACTGTTAACCAGGGCTCAACTGCAGTCCAGGGTCCAAGGCTTCAACTCTAATCAAACACATCTGAACAAACTAATCAAAGTCTTCAAGGTTACTTGCAAATTAAAGGCAGGTGTATTTGATTATGGTTTTAAATAAAGTTCATAGGACTCTGGTTCTTTAGGACCTGAGCTGAATATCGCTGCTTTAAAACTTCTAGGAGGATCAAGCACACTTGTAAACAGACCGCTTAATCTCTGTAGTAAGTATTGACAAGCTTTACTTGTTTCCACACTGTTCTAAAAGTAGAAACAGATGTTTTGTTTTGCACCAGATCCACTGGTGAATGCCAGTGGGATGGATGCTTTGCACACACCCAAAACCATCTGCTGCTCTAAATAGTATCATGGGGTTCATAGCTTCATGGGGTTCAAATTCAGTCATTGGAAATCTATAAATATGGGAATCCATTGTGTTACTTTGGTACCATCAAATAAAGCTTAAAGTGTATTTGAGGAAGTACTGTATATTTCAAGCAAAAGTTTGTCTGTGAAGATAAAAACAAGGGATTCTAGAATCTGTGGTTAAGCGGTGGCAGGATGCTGAATATGAGCTAATGTGGCTCAAATGTGTGTGTGTGTGTATATATATATATATATATATATATATATATATATATATATATAATATACAACAAACAATGTGCGTTAATCTGCACAAAACTCTGCATATGAACAGTCAATAGCAAATACTTTAACAAATAGTAAAACATACTTACAGGTTCTGATTCAGAAGCGCCATATTGCCCTAGCAAAGTTGGAATTGCCCCCATTTTTTAGAAATAGCCTTTGTGCACAGCCGGCCTTGTACTCTCCCAGGCTCAGGAAACTCCTCCGTAAAATCCGCTGCACACAGACATTTGGGTTGTACTGTTCTGGAACAGTGATGTAAAAAAATTATTAACCACTGATTCCTAATTGTGTCCACTTTCGAAAGGCTAAATAAGGTGTTTTTGCTTTCGCATAGAAACACACAGTGTCTCCAAGACATGGTGGCGACAACACTACTACAATAACTGAAGCCACACCTTCTTTCTTTGCGTATGCATTTTGTTGGCATTATGCAAATATTTCCACTTAGTGATGTAGGTAGGTGAGGGAGAATTTGATTGAGGGATTTTAGGTAGGTCTGGAGCTTTGTAACTTAGAAGATCTTATACATAAACAAACAGCTACATAGCACACACACACACACAAAAGGAAAACATGAAAATGCATCATATGACCCATTTAAGTGTGGGTGTTCACAAGTTTGAAAAACGTTTTTTTTTTTTTTCAAATAAACATTAATAAACATTTGTTTGTCAGTTCAAGTTTTGTAGTTGGTTTTATTCTATGTTTGTGTGACCGGGTCCGCCACTCATTAAGGAGAAGGATAATACATAATCTAACAAACTTTAAAGTTTTGGAGTAAACTGACAGTTACTGCTTTCAGCAATTGAGAAGAGAGATCATATCATCACTTATTTTGAACGATGCTGACAACTGATTTAATTACTACTTTTTGGAAGACTGAAATGAAAGTCCAGGACAAAAAATGGTAGTAAAATGATTCAACTCATACACATAATTCATATTCACAATATTAATTGCAATATTGTCATACAGTCGAACCAAAATTTATTCAGACATTTTCTCACATTATCACAGTTTATTCACTATAGTAATAAAATATGACAAGACAAGAATATGAACAGTTAAACTGTGTCAGAACAAATTCATCTATAAATATAGCTGCAAGCAGCCATTATCGGGGCCAAGCGCAAAGAAGAAGATAAGACATGCCAGCATGGCTGGGAGTGTCAGACTGTAACAATGAGCCATTAAAGACCTATTAAGTTGATTTTAGGCAAAATAGCTGCAAAAGTATAAATACAGTCAATAATAATGATTTAATGGTTTATCACTTTCGTCCAATAGGTGGCACAGTTACGAAATTGATGTGGTGGGGTCAGAATAAGGGAACAATGACACATGCAAAGTTTGGTGTCAATATGTCAAAGCAGGGTGTCAATATGTCATTGCAGAGATATAGCCTCAAGAGGCCTTATCATTATAAGTATGGACCACATGGTGGCGCTGTCTCGAAACCTTTTGAGTACCTTAAAGGCATGGTGCTGATGACACATACCAAGTTTTGTAATGATACACCAATGCATTTGTAAAATATAGCATTAGCATTTTATATCATCATACTGCATTGTAGTCAATGGGAATTTCATGTTTTGTTCTATTATAGCGCCACCAAGAGGCACAATCCCACCATTTTTTTAAGTGTCCTCAGAATGAGCCCATACATATGTGTGTTGAGTTTGGTGACAATATTGCATTTTGTTTAGGAGTTATAGACATTTATAGCGATAACAGCATAAAAAATGAACCATGGGCAACTTTGTTTTGATTTTTTCGCCACTTCCTATCAAAATTTTGACATTTGGGTTGAATAACTCATTTAATCAACTTGTATTCCGTGTTTCCTAAGCAGGTTTCGTCTCAATCAGAATAACGGTTTTGAAGATATTCGCAAATGTTTTTTAAGCACTAAATCATACCGCTGCACAAACCATAAGGCGAAACCTGACATGTTTGGTATCGGACTCGGCAAGGATTCAGGAGATTAAAAAAGTTAGTCCCGTGAAAATAAGTTGACCACACCCAAAGTTATAAGCATTTGAAAAAATAAAACTATTTAGAAACTTGTCAGGCTCCTTCAGGGCATCGTGGTGATGACCCATACCGAGTTTCGTAACAATCCGTTCATGTGTTCATAAAATACAGCATTTTAGCACATAATGGAATAAACTCAGCATGACGTCCCGAATCTAACGAGACCACTTTTATGATTTTTGAACAAACAGTTCAGAAGTTATAAGCAAAAATAGCCATTTTTCGTATCTCCGGACCAGTAGGTGGCGCTGCGCCGAAACGCTGCATGTTGCCTCAGGTCATGCTTGTGATGACATGTACCAAGTTTGGTTTGAATACAATAAAGAGTTGCGGAGATATAGCCTTATGTGTATTTTCGCAACCGCTACGTAAAATTTGTTTGCGCGTTTATCGAAAACGATTTGACGAATCAACTTGAATTCCATAACTTTTTGTCGGCACTGCCTGATGATGATCTGGTTCAATTTTCGTGCAAATCGAATTAACAGTTCAACAATTTTCTCTCTTGATAGTTTTTTGCAATCGAATCGTCTTAAGCCAAGGAATCAGAGGAAAAAAGAATTTTGTTTCTAACCATTATGGTTCAAAAGTTATTAGCATAAATATGAGTGAAACTTTGGACAGGTGGTGGCGCTAGAGGGAATGAGTTAGAGACTCCAAATTTGGTGTGGTTACTATTGGTTCTGACCTCTATCAGTGTACCAAATTTCACAACTTTCCCGCAAGCGGTTCTATGGGCTGCCATAGACTCAAGAGCCAACGATTTCAATAGGTGCCCCTAATAATGTCAGATAACCTTAATAGAAAGGTATGTAATGGATTACAATTAACCAATCAGCTGTTAAATATAAGTACACAATTAAATAATACCAATTTAGGTCAACCAATTATCAAGCAATGCTTAATTTTGTTCAGTCTGTGGTGTAAAGGTCGCATTAGCAATTAAAGAAAAAACACTTAAGCAAAACATGGTCAGGACAGATGTCTGAATAATTTTACTGGTAGTCCACTGTATGAAGAATTTTTGGGTGTAATATGTCACAGTTTACTTTTATTTTGCTATCCTTGCTTACATAAATGAACTATAGTGTCCTGCACCCACTAGTAAAAAATTATATCTGGTGTCTGAATAATTTTTGGTTTGACTGTATATATAGACATGTATTATCGGTACATGAAAATGTACTGCATAGAATTAACTCAATCCAGGCTCACTGGAAAAAACGTGTCTGTGGTGACATTTCTGCTAAATAATATTATTTAGCTTTTTGCATGTTTTAGCTTGTTCAGTTTAATCTGAAACAGAAAAATGTGAATCTGGCAAAAATATATTATGTTGGTTGTTTTACATATGACAGCAGTTAAGAAATTTAAATGTCCAGTGAGTGCCGCTAAAATTGCATTTGACAATAACATGCCACCTACACTAAACCCTATCCTAAACCTAACTTAACAAAAGCAAAAACTAGATGAAAAATGCTATACCAGGAGAGCTACCAAGCAAGTTTACTTATGTCAGAAAAGCCATACATATGGAGCTGATCATGTTGTGCAACCGTCGAAAGAGAATCACTCAAACTGTCTTTTTTTTATTCTAACCAGACTTAACGACAACCGAGTTGAACATAACAGATGGTATAATTACCAGGCGAACATAATGATAGATGATGCAGATGATACGTAATCATATGTTCAGAACAAACAAGGACATAATCAGTAACCAAAGAAACCGAAACTAAACAGAGTGGGGAAACAGGAACTAAAGAAAAACAAAACAGAATATCAAAATAAGAGTCCAATGAGCTTTGACAGCACTATGGTAAAAGTGTTTTAACATCAGAACATAGCAGAGATGGGCACTCGAGTTAGTGACTCGGACTCGAGTCGCACTCGAATCGCATTTTATGAGACTTCAGACTTGACTCGGGACTCAGCCTGAAATGACTTCAGACTTAACTGACTTGACTCGACAAAAAAGACTAAATGTACGTGACATGGTAGATTGGACCCTTGTCATAGAATTTGATTGCGGATGTCAGTGTATTGCGCACGTCATAAGAGTCCCATGAAAAATGACAGGATCCATCATGCCATATGTTCTCACATTTGGATGCATTACCATGTCAGATCGGCTAAATGCAAAGGTTGTGTGGAAAACAATTAAAGACACCGGAATGTCTAATAAAATGACGTCGCATCTACAAACAGGCCCGGTTCTAGGCACCTATAAAAGGGTGGGCTGGCAGATATCCTGGGTGGGCTTTTCTTTGCGTGGGGGGGGTCTTATTTTTCTTATATTATTAACTATAAATATTAATAACATTTTATAACACACCTACATGACTTTTTTATCTTTACTTTGAATAAAATGCTAACTTTTTCACTTTTCTACTGTCCAGTGATAATTTGGAAAGAAAACATAATGGAAGCCTATGTTACTATAGCAATGAATGCAACTGTAATTCCGTGAAAAAGGGCAATTCAATTCTTTTTTCATTCCATTGCACTACTTTTCTATCGTTTTTAATGTAAACATCACCCTAGTGTTTGACTGTTGTATAAAAGATATAAACAGCGCATTCTTATTTCAGTGCTGTTATTTAAGCAGACAGTAGACCTATTTAACAGCATAAACAGCAAGCCAAAGAGGGCAAGGTTTCAACTGAACTATGCATTTAAACACGTAGGATTATGTTCTAGCTCCTCTGAGTCTGTCCATGCAATAAATGCACATTCTTAAATGAGCGAGTAGCCTATATTTTTATAGCTAATTTCAACTTGGTATGAATCAAAAATCAGAGCTAATATTTACAAGATACATATTCACAAATACAGTTAATCTTAATTCACACCTTATAGCACGCAAATATTTCTGCCCGTTTTCGCTCGTGCGAGTGTCAGCCTCTGCTTTTCTGCTACAGACTGAAGCGCATGAGTATGTAACGCGCTGCGCCATTACTTTCATAATAAAGGAAAAAATACTGCAAATTTCTGGTGTTATTTTTGTGATTGTTTGGAGCCATTATACAGCCCTTCATCAAACCTTTCAACACAGAGCCTACCTCCGATTGTTTTTAATCAATGCACGAATCGTAAAAACAGAAACAGTATCTGTTCCTAAATTCTGATTGGGTGGGCAAGGCAGACGTTTGCCTAGAACCGGCCCCGTCCACAAAGCTCGCTGTTTTACCGTAGTGTAGATGGGTGGCTCTTATGGATTGCCTGCCTATTAAATCATGAATAAAATCTAACTTTTAAACCTAGCACTACGTTTTACTTTTATCAATCTTTTTGCAGCTTTTCTTTCTCTTGATGTGTGTCTACGAGAGAGAGATAGAAAGATGTTAATCCATTTATTTCTTAAAGCGCATATTTTAACGTATCGCAATCAGCATGCATACAGTTTTCTATTGAATTGAAACAACAAGAAACATCTGAAGGTTTGATATTTTCTGATAATGTGTCGTCAATAACAACGCTGTATAACAAACGTGACTGGCGGCATCTTGTGTCCATTCAGCGACTGTATTGAAAATGACTACTCGTCTTGTTGCCAGGACAATTGTTTTTTATTTTACATTATAATGGATTATAACGTAACAGGCTGGATGTATCCCTTACATCTTAGGACCTTTATTACAAACAAAACAGATGATAGAAAGGTCATATATTTTGTCTAAATTAAAAAAAAAAATTAGATTGAATATGATATAAAATTACTTGAGACTCGACTCGGACCCGTGAAAAAAGACTCCAGACTTGACTTGGACTCTAGCTTAAAGACTTCAGACTTGACTCGGACTCCAGATGAAAGACTTGTGAACATCTCTGGAACATAGCAATGTGCAAAGAACTGCATGAAAATAAGTCTGCATGTAGTAATTTGTGTGAAAAGGAATAAAATATATGTTTGTGCTTTACTTAAACTACTATTAATTTTAGCTGGAAACTGCAGTGTTACTGAATAGTTAGTAATTAATTCAACATAGGCTCACTGGAAAACAGGCCTCTAATAAACTTTCTAAATGTACCTATACATTGTATGTATGAATTAATTACTAACTATTCTTTTAAGGAAATTAAATTTACTACTTCTTTTATGATTTTCATTTATATTCTGCACATGGCTGATCCTCCTCATGTTCTGTCAGAAGGAATAACCATCTGCCCATCTGCCTGTCAAACCGTACTCATTCCTCTGTCCTCCACTTTAATGCACCCGTTCACTAGACATCATGTCCTGTGAGGCAGCCGTAAGCTCCGTCCAGCTGTTTCACACTTCCCTTCAGATTTCGGACAGCCTGTTCGTGCTAATGTAAAGCCAGCATGGAGTCATGAGCAAAGCTAAACTCCAGACATGATGTTCACAGGCACACTGACCCGATCAGCAACCACAATGATAAGCTCTGTGAATATGTGAACTTTTGCTGCTTTTTCCCTCCGGGCACTGTAAGCTTTCTCCGGCTTATGACAGGGTACGAGAGGTGTCTCCAGAGAAACAGTGAAATATTCAGTCTCTCTAATGATGGAGGACAGCCAGAGGAATGTAATGCAGCTGCTGTCTCATCAAATTCACTGTCAATAGATTCTCCCCGCTGCCCTTCTGATGTACTAGACATCAATCAGCTCACCATTAGGACTGAAATTTTGGACACTTTCACAAAAAGCTTTGCTTCATTTATCACAAAAGCTGACAGATATAAAAGATACCACTGCCACTTCCACTGCTGTTCTTAAAGGATGATTTTTATTTTAGTTAAATAGTTAAATTAACAGGTTTTAAAGGAAAACTGAAAATTCTGTCATCACTTTTGCTTTCACCCTCATGTTGTTCCAAACCTGAATGACTTTTTTTTGTTCTAATGCAAAAGAAGGTGTTTTGAAGAATATTCTCTTTTACTTACAAAGAAAACTACACTTTAAAACCTTAAAATTAATAACATTTCTGTACTCTTACCATCACTTATAATATTATATTTTGTGCGGAGGGAATTTCTAAAAATCCTGTCTCAAATTACCATAAAATACACCAAAAACACAACATAAAATGATCATAAAAGTAATCCATTTGTACACTACAATCCAAATCTTCAGAATCCATATGATTGCGTTTGGTGAGAAACTGACTCAAATTCAAGCCTTTATTCAGAGGTGTTTCGTGTTTTGGGTGATGTGTGTGTGTAAATATTTGCGTCTTCATGGAATAATTTACAGCATTTAACAACTTAAATTCTGCTCTGTACCTCACACAAAGCTCACCCTGTATACCACTAGAGAGGACTGCGAAACATGTTGTCATTTGCACTACATTCTGACAAAAAATACTGGGGAACACATGGCCCCAGGATGCACTATGGGAAGAAGGCAAGCCGGCAGAGACAGTGTGATGCTTTAGGCAATGTTCTGCTGGGAAACCTTGGGTCCTGCCATCCATGTGGATGTTACCACCTACCTAAGCATTGTTGCAGACCATGTACATCCTTTCATGGAAACGGTATTCCCTGGTAGCTGTGGCTTCTTTCAGCAGGATAATGAGCCCTGCCACAAAGCAAAAATGGTTCAGGAATGGTTTGAGGAGCACAACAACGAGTTTGAGGTGTTGACTTGGCCTCCAAATCCCCCAGATCTCAATCCAATCGAGCATCTGTGGGATGGGCTGAACAAACAAGTCCGATCCATGGAGGCCCCACCTCGCAACTTAAAGGTCTTAAAGGATCTGCTGCTAACATCTTGGTGCCAGATACCACAGCACACCTTCAGGGGTCTAGTGGAGTCCATGCCTTAACGGGTCAGGGCTGTTTTGGCAACAAAAGAGGGACCAACACAATATTAGGATGGTGGTCATAATGTTATGCATGATCTGTGTATATACACTCACCTAAAGGATTATTAGGAACACCATACTAATGAACTAAGAACTGCCTTAATTCTACGTGGCATTGATTCAGCAAGGTGCTGAAAGCATTCTTTAGAAATGTTGGCCCATATTGATAGGATAGCATCTTGCAGTTGATGGAGATTTGTGGGATGCACATCCAGGGCACGAAGCTCCCGTTCCACCACATCCCAAAGATGCTCTATTGGGTTGAGATCTGGTGACTGTGCGGGCCATTTTAGTACAGTGAACTCGTTGTCATGTTCAAGAAACCAATTTGAAATGATTCGAGCTTTGTGACATGGTGCATTATCCTGCTAGAAGTAGCCATCAGAGGATGGGTACATGGTGGTCATAAAGGGATGGACATGGTCAGAAACAATGCTCAGGTAGGCTGTGCCATTTAAACGATGCCCAATTGGCACTAAGGGCCTAAAGTGTGCCAAGAAAACATCCCCTACACCACCACCACCAGCCTGCACAGTGGTAACAAGGTATGATGGATCCATGTTCTCATTCTGTTTACACCAAATTCTGACTCTACCATCTGAATGTCTCAACAGAAATCGAGACTCATCAGACCAGGCAACATTTTTCCAGTCTTCAACTGTCCAATTTTGGTGAGCTTGTGCAAATTGTAGCCTCTTTTTCCTATTTGTAGTGGAGATGAGTGGTACCCGGTGGGGTCTTCTGCTGTTGTAGCCCATCCGCCTCAAGGTTGTGCGTGTTGTGGCTTCACAAATGCTTTGCTGCATACCTCGGTTGTAACGAGTGGTTATTTCAGTCAAAGTTGCTCTTCTATCAGCTTGAATCAGTCGGCCCATTCTCCTCTGACCTCTAGCATCAACAAGGCATTTTCGCCCACAGGACTGCCGCATACTGGATGTTTTTCCCTTTTCACACCATTCTTTGTAAACTCTAGAAATGGTTGTGCGTGAAAATCCCAGTAACTGAGCAGATTGTGAAATACTCAGACCGGCCCGTCTGGCACCAACAACCATGCCACGCTCAAAATTGCTTAAATCACCTTTCTTTCCCATTCTGACATTCAGTTTGGAGTTCAGGAGATTGTCTTGACCAGGACCACACCCCTAAATGCATTGAAGCAACTGCCATGTGATTGGTTGATTAGATAATTGCATTAATGAGAAATTGAACAGGTGTTCCTAATAATCCTTTAGGTGAGTGTGTATATATATATATATATATATATATACACTTAGCTCACGAGACGAGACACAAGATTGGGTTCACGAGAACGAGACAGAATGCACAGTATTTTTAAGAAAAATTTGACAAAATTCATGACTGGAAAAATCTGGAAAAGTCTGCAGGTGCATTTTGAAATGCTTTAACTAATTATCTTGTAATGAATGTCATTTCAGATCTACTTTCTGAGAATGAATTATCATATGCATTGAAAGACAACAATATACAAGCACTGTAACAAACAAACTCATCTGAATGGCTTCTCTCCTGCATGATTTCACAAGAGTCTCTTCAGGCCTTACTGTACATGAATTATGAGCTTCCAGATCTTCTGACTGAGGCTGTGTGTGTCCTCCTAATTGAGATAAGAGGTAGTTACAACAGTACACAGCCCAGCATAAGACAAGTTTCAAATTTGGAGTCTGGCTATTGTATGTTGCCTAATTTGCTCAAATCACAGAGCTTGTGTTTACTTTTGCTTTTGATTCGCAATCACACATACTCTGTGTAAAGGGAGCGGCGGTGCAGAGCGCACATTCTAGATAATAAGACAAGACACACTATAAGGCTTTGTTGTGCACAAATCTTCTGCCATGGTCAATCTAACCTTACTCTTATCAAATGTGAACTGTGATTCCTGCAGCTCAGACGCAGTCGCACACAGTGCAGAGCAGACGTTTACAATAGTTCAACTTTTAATTAAAGTGACCGTTTTCCAACTGAATTAAATGTTTTTTATTTCTATAAATATATATAAATATATATTTCCAAATATAGTTCGTCTCACCTTTCTCGTAAGGGCTTGAGCGTTCAGCGCGCCGTGTGCCGTCGAGCGGCCGGCTGACAGCGCGGGTTATCACGCCAACCCAGCGCGTCACTCTGCGCTATAGATGCGTGGTCGAGACTATGAAACCTCAAACGGAGTTCAGTCCCTTTGCCTATTCCCTGATCTAGTTTATTTTCTGGTGCAAGCCGCCCTGCTTGGCTAGTCCGGATGTGTAACTGCCACCTCTTCTTCCTTAGAAGGACGTGGTTCCGCAGCGTTCCTTCTCCCATTGTTATCCAATAGTCACACTGAGTGGGTCTTGCAGAACAGCAGTGACAGACCTTCTCTGCTTAGCTTCTCTGTTGCCGCTCCAACAGAGGGGCAATCCAGGGAGCTCGAGCAGAGCGCTGGAAGTGCCTGCATCCGTAGCGTTTTGGTAGGATCCCCAATTCGTCGGTCAATTCCGACGTACATCGAACGTGACCAACTAAAAGGGAACGTCTCGGTTACGTATGTAACCCTCGTTCCCTGAAGAAGGGAACGGAGACGTACGTCCCGTCGCCACAGGTGCTGTACCTCCGCTGAGCGGCCGAGTCACTATTTCGGCTCCTCAGTGGAAAAGTAAAGATGCAGTGCTTCCACTTCCTTATTTATACCCTCGATGCGGGGAGGAGCGTGGAATGTGAGAACCACATGCCAATGTTCATTGGCTCGTTTTAAAACACTTGAAGTAGATTGGTCTCTGAAAGCGATCCCCAATTCGTCGGTCAGTTCCGACGTACGTCTCCTTTCCCTCCTTCAGGGAACGAGGTTTACATACGTAACCGAGACGTTTAGATTTGGGGGTAGGGTTAAGGGATCCAAATCTATTTATCTATAACATTTTTAAAGAAAACACGAAAATATATAAGATTTGTAAATATTTTAAATTTCTATTGCTGTAAATAAATACATACTAATGTTTACGTTTTAGATGTTGTTGATGCGTCTATATTGTATGTTTCAGTATCTATCTAAACATATGTATGTCTAGTTACACTTTACTTAAAGCCTTTATGTGTAATGCACTAATTATGAATGTGAAACATGAAACAGATAAACTTGATTCTGGCAAAAAAAATTATTTATTACATTGTTCTTTGTATGTATCTCCGCAGTTCTAAATTAACATGTCTGCTGAGTGGCCCTAAAAGGTTAATGCTCCATTGCATTTTAAAATAACGTACACCTACACTAAACCCTAAACTTACCAGATAGTGTTAACAAAAGCAAATTTTACCAAAAAAAACGCAATACCTGAACTCGTACCCGAGCTATCCGCATCTCAAGTACAATTCTGTACCAGCTGAGCTACCGAGCAAGCTTAGTGTGTCAGAAAAGTTAAACACATGGAGCTGGTTATGTGGTGCAAACTCCAAAATGTATTTGTTTACAAATTATGGTAAAAAGTGTTTTGAGGTCATAATAGGTGCAAGGAGCCGCATGAAAATAATCTTTATTAATCCATAATCTGCCCCTGTAATCATAATTTTGTATGAAAAGGATTAAAAGTGCTTGCTGTTCATTTCTGTTGGAAACTGCAATTATATGTATGTATTGGTACGTATTTTGCATTTTGCAGAAATGTTGCCACAGGAAAGTTTTTTCAATGAGCTTGAATGTGAGGGAATTTGAGACATCACAATTTCCAAAATAAAAAACTGAGCTTTTCCATTAAAGTTCATATTTGTTGTATTAAGGTGACCTGTTTGAAATGCATGTTGGTCAAGCTTCAGGCAGCACTTTTTATAAATTAACTGCAAGCAGACAATATATGAGCAAACCACAAAACATGTCCACCCTGTTATGGTCGCGTAAATACATTTTTTTATTTGCATAGTGATTATAAAATGTATATTTACAGAAAGATATTTAGTCCCTTTCTCAACAATACATTTTAGTTAATGGGAAAAGTATTTTGATAATAATTAAATTACTGCAAAATATTTGTTTCCCTATAAAATATGCAATAGTTGCACATTCCTTCATCTAAAAACAAAGATATCTGGTCAAACTTTCAAAGAATACTAACTCACCCTCATTTCTTTATAAAAAAATCACACAAAAGGTTTTGCTAACTTATTTTCATCAAAGATGAAGATGACAGGGTGGACCATGGCATGATAGGGTGGACAAAGTCTTTAATGAGTGAAAAGAACAGGAACATCAGAGAAACATCAGGAACAAGAAACCCTTAAGCAATATATGATACTCTAAATATGAAATTAAAACTGCTCACTTGATAAATTAAAAACCACAGATTCATTCAGTAACAAAACACCACTGTGTATTGCTCAGAGATGCAAAACAGGTATTTTTTTACTGGTATTTGCACCATTATTTACCACCCCCCAAAAAAACAGATGCTAATTTGCGCTACACCTGGTAGATTGTGTTGGTCATTATGCAGATGATCCGGCTGCGTCTGTGTTCTTTAAAGTCAGTAGATCACGTACAGAACTTCCCACTCCCATCTGCGCCTTTTTGGAATTGCACTCTCAAGATATTTTATAATTTGCCCTGTTTAGTAAATCTGGCCCTTATGTACTTGCAGCAGATGTTTTAACCTCCATTGAAGAAAGACCAGGGGTGGGAATATCACTGAGTACATCAGTGGGTTTCTTAAAGGGGCAGTTACCCCATAATGACAGGGTGGACAGCAATTTCAGGGACACGTGCAAAATGTTTAATATTATTATGAAAATAGAATATAAATGAACAAATTGACTTGTTTTATCAAATAACTTGTTTACAACAATAGGAATATGAATTAAGTTTGTGTAATTTAACCACTTTTTACACTCACTGAAAATCACATACATCCAATCAAAGAAAATGGTATAAAATGAGAAAAATACATTTAAAGAGACTTATGCTTGTACTGTATGTGTGTGTGTAAAGGTTTGGTCATTCATCAGAATTTCATTATTTTGCATTATATTCATGATGACTGCATGATTCTGATGAGACCACCAAAGGAACTTTATAGTGATTTTGACCCACATAAGAGTATGGAAGAACATGAAGGTGAGTAAACAATGGCATCATTTTGAGTGAGCTTTAATACATATGTATTACACAGCAAGCACAATGATGAATATAAATGCTGACAGGTGTTCAATGTTTATTTTAATTGGCATCTTCCTCAAAAGCTTCAAGCATGAAGAAGGACACTTTGAAGGCCTGTGGGAGAAAATGCCACACCTGTTGTTTTGTTTGGCATGTGTTGACATGAGAGAGAGCTAGACCTAGGACAAATTACCAAGGATCCCTGATGGATTTCATGAATAATAAGATAAAGGCATGAATTAGCAATGGCTGGATGCTGCTGCTTGGATTGCCTTTTTTTTCAGGACAAGAAGATTAAAAGATTTTTGGTGTAAGGATTGAACCTTAATTGGGCTACTTCCCAATAAGACTTTTAAAAACTATGGAGAAATGTTAATTAATACAGCATTTTTTGTTGTGCAGCGGAGCTGTGCCTTAAAAAGACATGTCTCTGATTTTTCATGTAGAAAACTAAATTAAATATTGTGTGCATTGTTTTGTGGGCACTGCGGAAGGCACTAATAAGGGTAGAAGTTAAGGTTTAGCTCCTCTTTGTATGCTTAAAAACAAGCTACAAAAAGAAATCACTGAGAGAATATGTTGATAAACTAACTGATTGACATTGTTTTTAACACACTGATGTCTCATAAAATTTTACAAAAACAAATAAATAAAAATGAAAATGCTAATTTAAATGAAAATTCAAAGGCTTTTGTGGTACACCCTTTAACTACTTTAGGTATTTTTTTATTTTTATTTTTTTATAATTTTGAATATTTTCATTACAGTATACCCAAACAATACCCTCTGATCTATGAAATTTGCAGGGGTGTGGCTATGGGTAGGGCAAACTCCAGGCCAGCAATCTCTGTGCATAAATTTAGGACAGAGCCAATGATATTTACTTAATAGAATTGCTTGCTTTTATTAGATTTAAAACCTGCTGTTTGATGTTGTTTATTTGGATGTCTATCTAAAACCTTCCTGAAATACTACCATTTCTTTTGTATTAATGATGTTACACAGAGTATCTATAAAAAGACACAAATAATGAGTCCTAATTAGTCATAGATGTTTAATTGCATACAATACAAAATAAATATTCAGTATGAAATCCTTGTCGTCCATGTAGTTCCTTGTTGCACTATACTTGTATAACCTGAGTAAATGAATGACCGAATGTACATCTATATTCTTACCATAAATTGAGCTTGTATTAAATTGAGATAGTATAATTACAGTGTAGTGTTCATAATTTACATACTGGTTAACCAGTTGGATTATTTTCCATAAGTTCTAATATAGATGTGAAATTCTATTAAGTTATATGACAGAACAAAATTTCTGTAAACTCAAAGGGCCAGATTAACAGCTTGCGCCAGCGCAAACCCTCTTTTGGCATTAAAAAACTACTGTCAGGATTTACTAAAGACGGGCAGTGATAAATTAGCCTGAAAAGGCGTGGACACAATTATGTTTGCAGCTGACCTTATTGCATATGTATTTGTAGGAGTTTCCCTTTCAGGCGCAAAATGTATGGGAGGAGAGTATTTAAATGAATCACACAAGGTGATTTACAAAGGTTTGCGCTCGTCAATTTACTGGTGTTTGCGTCATTATTTACTGCCCAAAAAAAGCATGTCTTAAACCAGACGCTAA
This sequence comes from Rhinogobio ventralis, assembly GCA_039654625.1. Classification (NCBI taxonomy): domain Eukaryota; kingdom Metazoa; phylum Chordata; class Actinopteri; order Cypriniformes; family Gobionidae; genus Rhinogobio; species Rhinogobio ventralis. The sequence continues at coordinate 28,484,140 of CM077206.1, read as the reverse complement.
CGGGTAGATTGCGCTGGTCATTATGGAAACGATCCAGCTGCGTCTGACATGTTATAGAACACTCAGGCAGTCAAATTAGTTAATGTTTCATCATCTCTATATGTGAGATTATCACTTGTGTCATCTTAAGAGATAGAAATCTAAGAAATTGACAAGAAAGTCTTCAAGTGTACTTCAATTGTACTCTTATTGCAGAGGGAAGCAACTGAGACCCTGTTTTTTTTTGTCTTTTTTTCTTATAGTTGTGTGAATAATTTTCTTATAGTTATATGAACAATGTTCACATGAAAGATTTTCTTACATTAATTATTAAATGACCTTGTAGATTAAAATAATATATATATAAATTACTCCGGGGGGATTGCATAGAGATAGAATAATTATCCTAGGACCTACATTTCTGTACGTTGATATGGTTTAAAGTTACTGACAATCTGCTTAATCAAAAAGATCATTTGTTAACTGGCATTGCTTATAATCATGCCACTTTGATCCTTAGTCCTGTCAGCTGTTCTTTCAGAAAAAACTAATTCGCTGTACAATTATAGTAATAAGGACTCATTCAGCACATCAAATGTGAGACACTTTTCTATGACAGAGAATTGAATGAAGATCAAAACCACTGTAATTCTCTTAAATGGGTCATGAACTGTCTTTTTTCATTTTTTTATACTGTTGTCTGAGGTCAACTTATGACATTTGTGTGGTTTTTACATTCAAAAACATCATAATGAATAAGTAATAGGCTATTTTCTAGCCTGGTTTTGAGCCTCTCTCATGGAATGCTCGGTTTTTATGGGCATGACGCACTGAAGACTTCGAAGTAAACGCCCACTGCTATGATTAGATAAGCTTTGCATATTATAATGAGCTCCGTCTTCCCCATGAGGACACGTGAGGAATTGTTTTGAAAGCGTGTGGGAAAACGGTAACCGGGATGATTCGCCCACAGGGCTCGCAAAATGTCTTTATCAAACAAACACAATGATTTATCTCTCATCCACCCGAAATTAATTGGAATGTTATTTTTTATTACTTGGCCCACCTGATCGGTGGATATAACCACGAACCGTGCATCACTAACACACACACACACAAGCCTCACTGCTGAGTCTGACAAATAAGCATGATCAAAACTTCCGCGATTGTATTTTTCCTTCATATATCAAGTCAAGTGTAAGTGTTTACACAACAATGCACATCAAGAAAGGAATGTTATTTCACTAATTAAGATTCACCGGCTGGTCTGCTTATGTTTTTGTAGCCCGTCTGGAAAACATAGCCCGTTGGGCTTTGCGAGGCCTGGCCCATACATGTTCTAGTTTGATCTCGAATCGCAGCACAATGAACCAACAACACCTCAAATAAAGAATTCTCCAGCCTGTGACGGCGTGCTTATGAAGTTATGTTCAGTTAGACATGTACACATAATCAATAGATATCAAACGATCTGTAACAGTGCAATACTATCACATATAAAAAACATTTTTTACTCACATAAGTAAACATTGCTTCATTCATTCATGTAATCTCATTGTGTCTGCAAATCCAGTCTCTTGTTTACAAACAAATCCGTGGTGAAATGAAGGAACAAACGCGCAATGTCTTCCCCACGTGAGCTGGATCTTCATTAAAAATAAAGTTCAACCATGCATTCATAATATTGGAATCCGAAGGAAGCTTTTGCAGCAACAGTGTTCTTCAACAACCAGGCCCAGCACAATATCTTGCTATCTTCTGCATGTTTATTGCTCGGTAGCGCGATCCGTTTAGCTCTACGAAGGCCCATGTTATTTATGTTACATTTCTTGCATGAGTCGGTGGGCAGGGCTACAGAATCAGGCGTACTTCTTCTTCTGTTGAGGCGGTGTTTCACCACACTCTGACGTCACAGGTTGGCACATTCTGAGATCGAGCGTTTGCTGGGCCTGGTGTCAATAAAGACTAACAAGGAAGTTTTCAGCTCCGAAACTTACAGGATATTCTTATATCACAATGAACTTTTATATATGAAAGGATGAATGAAAAGTTGATTTATCAATTCATGACCCCTTAAATGGAATGCATAGTCTGATCAGGGTGTGTTGTAGCTATTTCTTATCCAGTGCCACATAAGCAACTGAAGTTATTTTCAAACATATTAATTATTATTATTTTTGAATTTATGGCTTTGTTCTAAAAACTAGTGAGATGCCTTGCTGTATACTGCCTAAACTCGCAGCATCCTAACTAAAATCTCATAAATGCCTGATATGGGACATTCTACATTGGCAGCAACTCTGTATGCCATACAAATAGCATAATTGAATCTGTAACGGTATCCACGGCATCATCCATTGCATACCTTAGACAGTTCATAAATACTTGGTGCATAGTAAAAGTGCGTAGTGTATAGTATGTAATTTGTATTGTAGCATAATTATGCTGCATGCTTTTTAGAACAGCCTTAGCATCGAGTGTACTTACGTAGGAAGCTCACTGTGTTGCCTTATTATTCTGTTAAATAACAGAATATATAATATTCCATACCTTGAAGCTGTTGGCAGAAATACGACCATCTTGACATTTGACTTAACTATTTCTGGACAAAAACTAGAAAAAAAGCATGGTCTCGTCAGATTGTCTTCTGCGAACAGATGATGTTCGCAGAACTTGTATTTTTTCCACGTTTTGGCTGCTTTAGGGTGGCATGAAGCAGCACAATGTGTCATCACTCACAGCTCTGATGTGTTCCTCTAATTAACCATAGCAATCTACAGCGGATACACACACACGCAGTTGTCTGTCTGAGTCTAATGACGTCACAGAAGATAAGTGGAATTAGAGTTGAGCATGCACATGGTCCATCAATGCATACACACTTTTTCTTGTTTCTCGGCACCTCTCTCTCTCCTCTTGTTTCACCGGTTCCACAAAATACCAGCGCAACACGCTGCCCTCTTCTTTTTCTCACACTATGTGTGCTCTCGTCTCTCACACATTCACATCCACCCATCAACCCACACACAAACTACATGCTGTCTGCCCAATGCATTTCCATCCCTATGCTTGAGGCTGTAGTGATATCCACTGCATCTGTTCTGCTATCTCTCTGAGGCACATCATCATTGATGAATGACGCAAATAAAATTTTACTTAAAATACAAGAATAATGTTCAACCAAAATTCTTTTTAAATAATAATAATTTTAGTAATAGTAAACATTTAGTAAAATAAAAATTGAATTCATTTTAAACTAGAAAATACATACACATTTCTTCCTTTTTTTAAAATATATAATTGCACATCCAAATGTGTTTTCTAATGATTTTGGCCATTTTTAATGCACATTTTTGTTAAAACAATAAGACAAAAAAATCTGTGCATCATGCATAAATGTGTAGCTCTCACTATTGTTCAGTACTGGCAGGCTGTATAATAGTCTTTTTTCTTGTGTTTTAGGTTGATGTTAGTAAGTTTTATAGAAGACAGAGAGGAAAAGCTGTACCCTTTCCAGAAAGTATTGATGGTAGTGACAGCAGTGCATCAGAAAATGTTTTAGTTGCAGTAAGAAAATAAGAAGTTGAGGATCAAGGAGGATAGAAGCAGTAAGGGTGAGAGTAGAGGTGAAGAATATAAGTTATAGATTGTTGTGGAAGTCAGCCATTTGGGAACATTATCCTATGCCAGTTTGGAAGATGTGATCTATACTACAACCAGAGGTCAGGAAAGATGCCACTGCCTATTGACCTCACTACACTGACAAGCAAATGCTTCAAAAATGATGACTAAACGGGTCAAAATTGTTACATGTGGAAAGTGTGGGGTACACTGAAAAATAAGTCTTGTTGATTTTCACTTGTGCTACAGTCATTGATTTGGAATTCCAATAAAGAACTTCTCAGCTACATTTGGTAACCCTTGTTCCCTGATGGAGGGATCGGAGACGTGTATTGAAACCATCATATGGGATTCCTCTTGAGGTCCCCAATCACCTATGAGAATATCAGAAAAAGACAATGAAATTGGCATGCAGAATTTGCATGCCAGGCCACACCCGTACATACAGTGCACTTCAGTTTTGTTCTAAGGATCCGAGGTAGCATCTCGGCCACTTTAGTAGTCAGTACAGAGTTGTGGCCAGAGGGACACACGTCTCTTTTCCCTCCATCAGGGAACAAGGGTTACTATATGTTACCGAGATGTTCCCTTTCTGTTGGTCTTTTCGACGTGTGTCGAAACCAACATATGGGGTCCCTATACTAAACACCACAACAACTGTACCGTGTAACAAGACAAGTGCAGCAACACTCACTCGTAACCTTCCAACGCCCAGAGTAAATTACCTCAGGTCTCCTACTCATCTTACAAGAGGTCACTGCAGCTTTAGGGCCTCTTCTATTTTTTTTTTGTAAGGCAGTAAGCGTAAGCTTAGAGAATGCACAGCTGCATACACCTGGATGTTAACTTTGGGAAGCGTTCTCTTTCCCGGGGGAGCACCATGAACTCTGTAAACCAAGTCTGTTTGGGTCAGTAAGGACAACCATTAGGACTTCTTCCTCATTCTGACTCCAAATGAGGAGTTGCCGGCCGTGTGGCATGCTCACCTGGGGAACTTTCGTGTACCCCCTGGCTGCCCCTCCATCGAGGGTAGTGAGGGCAAAGAGATTTTGAAGTAGATTATGGCAGTGTCTGCCTTCCATACTTCGTGAGCTCTTCATCCACTTCCGGGAAGAGAGGCACCAGGGTGGGACGTGACAACTCAGCGTCACCCTCTGTTGCTGCTATTGACAGCTCGTTTTTTTTGCTTTTTTTTCCAACTGATTTGCTAACCGGCCAAACCTTGACTTCTTGGTCTGATCAAATGTATAACAAAGGCATGTTAAAGATCAAGGCTGATATAGTTTACAGATCATTTGTCACACTGGAAATTAAAGGTCAAGTTGATCATTGGTTGTGTGATAGAGTATTCTAAGCAGTGCTGTTGTGTACTTTTGGATACCGCTGTATGTATGTATTTATATATGTATACATGTATCTTTCTATCTATCTATCTATCTATCTTATCTCTACTTATTTATTGGTTTGTTTCAGTTTATAATGAAGTTTATAATAATTACCTTCCGGTTTCCTATAATTTATGTCATTTTGTCATAATTTTATTTGATTATTTGTGCCATACTACTGCATATGAATGCTATTTTGTCCTTTTTGAAACTAAGCCAAACAAGGTTTACTTCTTTGTTATTTGGAATTAAACACTCATTTCAACTATTTAACCCAGTCTTTAAACTAATTGCTGGAGGTCTGTCATTTTGTAAATGCTTTAACTCCATAGACCTAGACTCCCTGTGTTCTATCACCGGACTTTTCAATAATTTTTTACATAATTGACATTGTTTAATATCCTTAAAAATCATATTGTAAAACCATACAAATTCATTCATGTCACCTCTGGGAAAAAAAACTGGGATTAAATGGGTTAAGATGTTTTTTTAATAAAAAACATAACCACACTTACTCAGACCAAACCTTATGACCACAGCAGCAATTTTTCTAAAGCACAGTTCATTTTTAGTTTTACTCTGCCTTGAACTAATTTCATGGCTGATCTGCTCAGCTTTCCAACACGACAGGCCAATTCTTCCTAGACAAGAGAACCCTGCTCTGAGTGCCCACAAAGAGAGACTTGGGGTTTCAGCCAGTATTGTCCCCATTTAACAGGTCAAGAGCAAATTAAAATATGCAGTAAGCCTTCCACGCATCCACTAATTAAAACTTAATATAGGTTTTAATATTTTATAAGTGTCCTTAGAAGTGATTCTGTAGGTAAATGAAGGCTTAAAAACTTCTTCACTCAAATGACATTATGCAAAGACAGACACTGACTCACACATGGATATGCTGGGAAGCATTATATTTTGAGGAGCGGGATCATGACTCAGGGTTGGTATCAAAAACCCACCGAGTTCAATAAGAAATAGAGTGGCTGCTGCTGCATTTAAACCCACTGAGATGAAGACAGTTATTTTGACACGATCTTTACTTGTGGCTTCATGGATTAAGATTAAATTTTAGAAATATTTTCTTCAGTAGCCATCTGGCAAAGGATACTGCAGTAATACTAATCACATCAGCATTTCCATTTTTAAATGGGTCTTATCATATTTATGATATATAATTTCATTCCTGTGATTGCAAAGCTTCATTTTCAGCAGCCATTACTACTGTCAGGGGTGGTTGGGAGAAAAGGGAATGAGGACTCAGTCGCAGGAAGAAGATGATTTATTAAATGAAACAAATAAAACAAACACAAACAAAACACCCACGGGAAAATCAAACTCTAATACTTAAACACAAGGAACAGGAACAGGTAGCACGACATCAGACAACGATCCAGCATAGGACTGCAAACACAAGGAGATTATAAATGGTACAAACAAGGCAGGTTATGAGAGAGAACTTTTTCCACATTTTGTTATGTTATAGCCTTATTCCAAAATGGATGAAATTAATTATTTTCCTCAAAATTCTACAAACAATACCCCATAATGACAACGTGAAAGAAGTTTGTTTGAAATCTTTGCAAATTTATAAAAAACTAAATAAATAAATCACATGTACATAAGTATTCACAGCCTTTGCTCAATACTTTGTTGAAGCACCTTTGGCACCAATTACAGCCTCAAGTCTTTTTAAAGATGATGCTACAAGCTTGACACCTATTTTTGGGCAGTTTCTCCCATTCTTCTTTGCAGGACCTCTCAAGCTCCATCAGGTTGGATGGGGAGTGTCGGTGCACTGCCATTTTCAGATCTTTCCAGAGATGTTCAATCGGGTTCAAGTCTGGGCTCTGGCTGGGCCACTCAAGGACATTCACAGAGTTGTACCGCAGCCACTCCTTTGTTATCTTGGCTGTGTGCTTAGGGTCATTGTTCTGTTGGAAGATGAAGCTTTGCCCCAGTCTGAGGTCCAGGTTTTAAGGCCCTTCCCCCCCAATAACTCAGTTTGGCCGAACAGGAAGAGTCCTGGTGGTTCCAAACGTCTTCCATTTACGGATGATGGAGGCCACTGTGCTCATTGATACCTTCAATGCTGCAGACATTTTTCTGTACCCTTCCCCAGATCTGTGCATCGATATAATCCTGTCTCAGAGGTCTACAAACAATTCCTTGGACTTCATGGCTTGGTTTGTGCTCTGACATGCAATGTTAACTGTGGGAACATATATAGACAGGTGTGTGCCTTTCCAAATCATGTCCAATCAACTGAATTTACCACAGATGGACTCCAATCAAGTATGATCAAGGATGATCAGTGGAAACAGGATGCTCCTAAGCTCAATTTTGAGTGTCATGGCAAAGGTTGTGAATACTTATGTAAAAAATTTTTTAATACATTTGCAAAGATTTCAAACAAACTTCTTTCATGTTGTCATTATGGGGGTATTGTTTGTAGAATTTTGAGGAAAATAATGAATTTAATCCATTTTGGAATAAGGCTGTAACATAACAAAATGTGGAACAAGTGAAGCGCTGTGAATACTTTCCGGATGCACTGTATAGGTTCATTGTTTAAAACAGCTAAACAGTTCAGTTCTACTCTGCAGTCATGTCTGTCCTCTGCACTTCTGTAATTGTTTGGTTCAGCTCGGCTACCAAATCAGACCTCAGAAGACAGCGGAGAGTCCGGACTGCTGGGAGAATCATTGGTACACCCCTTACCACTATCCAAGAACTGTACTTATCCAGAGTGAGTAAAAGGGCTGGCAAAATCACTCTGGAGTCCTTACATCCAAGCCACTTCCTCTTTGAAATGTTGCCATCTGGTTGGCACTACAGAGAACTGAGCACCTGAACAGCCAGGCACAAGAAAAGTTTCTTTCCTCAGGCCATCTACCTCATGAACAATTTAATGCCCCCACTTTGCAATGAACATGTGCAATACACAACACTATTTATACTCATATTTATTCAGCATACCATACCTCTTATTCACATTCCCTTGCATTGTATATAACAGTGGTTTTCAAATGGTGATTCCATCCGGACTGTGGGACATAATTGCGCCATTTACCGTTTCTACAGATTAAAGCAGCGCGTCAAAACAACAGAGCGGTACAAACAACAAGCACTCAGGGTCGTTTACTCTAATGATCTTTTTCGGCACTATATATTTATATATTTTTATCTAGAGCCAAACGCCCTTTCCGCTCTGTGTGTGTTGCTTCTCTCTCCCACTGAAGATGTAAAGTGCTTCATTATGAGCTGTAGATGACGCAGTTATTTTAACAACAGTAGCAGAAACACGGTGAGCAGCAACTCTGTAGAAAACGAGGATGCAGCAAATGTAATTATTTTTATTTGTCATACAGATGACTACAACTAACTATCTTTGATGAGTATTTTGAGTGTTTAGGATTTATTTCATTTTACAAAGTACTATGGCTGCCCAATGGAAATGTATAACTGTTCCGAAAAATGATTGTCCGGACCTCCACTGGCAAGGAAATATAGAGACTGGACCTCTTGGAACTTTAATTGAATACCCTTGGGGCCCGTTTCAGAAAGGAGGTTAAGTGAAAACTCTGAGTATGTTAACCCTGAAATGAAGGGAACTCTGGTTTTTCCGTTTCAGAATGGGAGGTATGTTAAACCCGAGAAAGCGGGGTAAGTCAAGCCCGTTTCTGAAAGAGAGGTAACTTATACTCAGAGTCAGTTACCAGGGTAACTTACTTTGTGAACCTAACCTGGTTTCTTCAATAAACCCAGTTTCTTTCGGAATCCTCCCCCTTTTTAAAGCACCAGTGGTGTAGAAAAATAATCTTTAGATATTTTGACTGGAAATTACAAGACAAAAGAAAAGCAGTGCAGGTACATTCATTCACTGCGAATATTTTCATCAAGAGGACACTGTCAAAATGACAATGCTGAGGAGGCTGCAAAAATTTGGAGAGGATTTTTTTTGCTTGCTATATCCACATGCATATTTATTTGAGCAGTACAATGTTTTAATGAGAGTTTTCTATATAATATCAGGGATGCAGAGTATATTAGTAAGGCCGCTGTATGCAGAGAGGTAAGGAAAGTTTGCTTCACTTTCACGTGAGCTCTTTCTGAATATGTTTGTGTTGTTTCCTGGGCACAAAGACATCAGAGCATCAAAGAGGAGTTTTACAGGATTGCAGGTCAGTGCTGTAGAAATTAGTTTAAATGACGTTCACTTGATATCTTGTTGCAACCTCTGGAAGTAACCTAATAATTAGAATTTCCTTTAGGATTTCCAATGTGGTTGGATGCATTGATACGCATTCCCATCATCGCACCTTCCAAAAATGAAACAGATTACTGTATGGAATGAAAGAATACCAGATGGAAGGGTAGTCTGAAATATATGCCATACACCAGAGGTATTAAATAAACACAAATTATTCACACTTTATTTGGTCATCTTTATTTGCTAAATACAAAAGCAACAGTTCCCTTTCATTCAGTCACTCAGAGTAACGTCAGTTTCGCTTAGAAGCCTATCATCTTCGAAATGTAACAAAGCGGAATTTGCATAGCGATGAGACTCGATGAGCTTCGCAAAGAAGTGAGAGTCCCCTCTGCCACACCCCAATCTACTGTCTCCACGAGAGGCGGTACTTTGGCTGGTGGCCAGGGTGACCTGAGGGTGACGGTGTGGAAAAAAATCCCTGATGCTAGCTCCTCAGGCCACGCTCCCCTCTTGCGCACCGTAACCCGCAAGCCCTCGGACTGAAACAGCGGGCCTGGATTGTCGAGGCAGCCCTTGTGCCACTCAGACAACACGGGGTTCGCATCCTGAACTACCTCGACGACTGGCTGATTCTGAGTCACTCTCGAGAGCAGGTGTGCGAACACAGAGACTTGGTACTCCACCACGGATCTCTTTTCTCGGTATGGAGATCGACTCGGTCGCCAAGTACGCGCAGCTTTTGAGCGAGCGCACTCAGTCTCTGAATCTGCAGCCGTGGTAACGCCGCTCGGATTGCTTCATCCGAGCGGCGACCGCTTCAGCAGAAGACCGCTTCAGCACTGGCTTCGCGATCGAGTCCCGAGGTGGGCATGGCAGACAGGCACGCTCCGGGTTCCAGTAACTCGGCCTGCCTACAGACCTTCACCCCGTGGTCGAACCTCAGCTTTCTACGTGCCAGTGTTCCCTTAGAATGAGTTTCCAGGCATATTGTTGTATCAACAGATGCCTCCACCACGGGCTGGGGTGCCATGTGCAATGGACGTGCTGCCGCGGGCTCCTGGAGAGGACCCCAGTGCCGCCTGCATGTCAATTGCCTCGTTTGCCTGGTTCGCCCTGCACCGCTTCCGAGCGTTGCTCAAGGGTCAACACGTTCTAGTCCGCTCAGACAACACGGCCACAGTAGCGTACATCAACCATCAAGGTTGTCTACACTCCCGCCGGATGTCGCAATTCGCCCACCACCTCCTTATGGAGTCAGAAGCATCTGAGGTCACTTCGTGCCATTCATGTTCTGGGAGATTTGAACTGTGCAGCCGACGAGCTCTCTCGGCTCCAGCCACTCCCGGGGGAATGGAGACTCCATCCCCAGACAGTCCAGCTGATTTGGGAACAGTTCGGCGCGCAGGTAGACCTGTTTGCCTTCCACGACTCTTCCCACTGCCGCCTGTTTTACTCCCTGACCGAGGGAACCCTTGGCACGGACGGACTGGCGCACAGCTGGCCGCGGGGCCTATGCAAGTATGCGTTTCCCCCAGTGAGCCTTCTTGTGCAAGATCAGGGAGGACAAGGAGCAGGTCCTTCTGGTCGCCCCGTATTGGCCCGGCCGGACCTGGTTCTCCGAACTCATGCGCCTTGCGACAGCCCCTCCCTGGTCGATTCCTCTGAGGGAGGACCTCCTCCCTCAGAGACGGGGCACCCTGTGGCACCCGCGTCCTGATCTTTGGAGCCTCAGGTGGTGGCTACCATCACTTCCGCTAGGGCCTTGTTTACTAGACACGCCTATGCATTGAAGTGGAATCTCTTCATCACCTGGTGCTCTTCTCGCAGAGAAGACCCCCGGAAATGCCAGATTGGGTAATGCCCGATTGGGTCTGTGCTCTCGTTTCTACAAGAAGGGTTGGAACGAAGGCTGTCTCCTTCCACCCTGAAAGTCTATGTGGCCGCTATCTCAGCCTACCACGACCTTGTAGAGACAAAAAAGGTAAGTTAGCACGACCTGGTCATCAGGTTCCTGAGGGGAGCGAGGAGACTGAATCCTCCTCGCTCTCCCCTCGTACCCTCTTGGGACCTCTCAGTAGTCTTAGATGCTCTGCAGAGGGCTCCCTTCGAGCCTTTGCGGTCAGTCGAGCTTAAGTTCCTGTCTATGAAGACATCGCTTCTGATCGCACTGGCCTCCATCAAGAGGGTAGGGGATCTGCAGGCATTTTCGGTTGAAAAAGCGTGCCTGGAATTCGGGCCGGCCGATTCTCACGTCATCCTGAGACAGCGTTCAAGGTTCCCGGCCTGGATATGTGCCCAAGGTTCCCACCACTCCGTTCAGGGACCAGGTGGTGAACCTGCAAGCGCTGCCGTTGGAGGAGGCAGACCCAGCCTTGGCACTGCTCTGTCTAGTACGCGCCCTCTGCGCTTACGTAGACAGGACGCAGTGTTTCAGGACCTTAGACCAGCTCTTTGTCTACTATGGTGGGAAGCTGAAGGGAAGAGCTCTCTCCAAACAAAGGTTGTCGCACTGGTTAGTGGACACCATTGTTTTGGCTTACCAGAAGCAGGGACGTCCATGCCCCCTAGGGCTCTAGCGCATGGCGTCTCGCTGACAGACATTTGCAGAGCTGCAGGCTGGGCGACACCTAACACATTCGCCATAACCTCCGAGTGGAGCCTGTGTCCTCTCATGTACTTGCCTCAAGCAGTGGCCGGTAGTGGCCGGCATTGCATCGCCATTGGGCGCTTTGTTACATCTCGAAGATGATAGGCTTCTAAGCGAAACCCCCATTCGTCAGTCACTGACGTTACGTCTCCGTTCCCTCCTCGGGTAACGAGGGTTACATACGTAACCGAGACTTTCTTTTTTTTCCTGTTGGATTTTAATATTCTTCCTCCATCTCCTCTTCTTCTGTCAGTGGTGGTGGTGCAGGTGGAACCTCTGCCTTCTTGCTGTTGGCTAAGTAGAAGTTAAATGTTAATTTCATTACCCTAATTCAGAAATGTAACAGGTTGGATTAGAGAACATTATGTGAAAAGAGCATTAGACTATGTGGAAAAAGCTGCTGCACACTGAAAAAGACACTGAATGGTATTTATTTAATATGTCAAATGTTTGTAAAAGTCATGAAACCTACACCCATGGACCTTTTATGCTTAAAGCTTTACATCATGTGAGATCCATGATGGCGGCGCGAGTACATCGCGAGGCTCGGGCTCTCTCCAGATTCTGCATTTCGGGTCTGTTCATGTTCTTTTAACCCTCGTTGATCCCACTCCCCCTATATACTGATAACCCTCCTCTCCCCCTCACATCTGCCTTCACTTGTTATTTGCACTACTGGATGCTCATTTGCACTATCGACTGTTTATTACAGTAACACCTGTTCATATATGCATCTTGCACTACTTACCTAACTGGAATATGCTCATTTGCACTATCGACTGTTACTACAGTAACACCTGTTCATATATGCATCTTGCACTACTACCTAACTAGAATATGCTCATTTGCACTATATCGTCCATTGCTATACTGCCCATCTTAGCCTAACATATCATTATATACATCTATCTGTAAATTCTGCTTATAGTAATAGCCATCTGTATATATATTCAGTACATATCTACCCTGTAAATTCTGTTTATAGTAATATCCATCCGTATATTACATTCAGTATATATCTATCTATCTGTAAATTCTGTTTACAATAATAGCCATCTGTATATATATTCAGTACATATCTATCTGTAAATTCTGTTCAGTATATATCTATCTGCAAACTGTTTATAGCAACATCCATCTGTATATTATATTCAGTACATATCTATCTGTAAATTCTATTTATAGTAATAGCCATCTCTATATTTATTCAGTATAATAAATATGCTATTGCTGCTATTGCACTTCTGGTTAGACCCAAACTGCATTTCGTTGCCTCGTACCTGTACTTGTGTAATGACAATAAAGTTAAATCTAATCTAATCTAATCTAATGATTTAATTATATTTTTATACTTCATTTTTAGCTGCTACCACATTCTTTTTTCCTCTTTTTTTGCCCGTGGGATACCATGAAAATGAATATTAGTTCAACAAGTTACCGTTCTGCCAGTTTTCACCTCTGATATTATAACAATGATTAAGAATTAAACTTACGTTTGACCCGGAAGTATGCAGACGTCTTTTTGTTGGGTGTTGTTGCCATGGTGAATCGTTATTTCGGAGCTCCATTGATCATGGATTTTCATAGTCGTGGTGTACGCGCTTAACTCAGAGTCAGTCTACTCAGAGTTTAAGTGAATTATCGATCAGAACCTGTGCAAGAACAGCTGTTACAGGACGTTTCAGAATGGTATGTTTTTAATTTGTAGTTTTCTCATACTTTGTAGATACGCTGTTATTTGTAAATGCTACTAATGTTAGCTTTTGATATACGGTTTTAGCCTTATTAAAGCTTTAGTACAGCAGAATACATGATTGCCTTGTAGCCTTTTTTTCATATAATCGTTCTAACAAATGATACTACAGTTCTCGAAGGGATTATTTGATTACAGACTGGATCTACTGTAAGTATATTGCTACTGACAGTATAGCACCATTAGTTTTGTCTTTATACAACGAGTGTAGCCAAGTATCTGTCGCCAGAACGATGAGACCATTACGAAGACTTGTCATGGATTTATTACAGTGGCCATATCAAACACAGAACCATGTTTAGCATTAGTTTGGAGCAGGATGATCTGTTTGTCCAAGCAATGAAAGATGGCCAGATCATTTGGGAAACCTTTTGGAATAGTCATTACTTTTTGCAATACCATCTGCTGCCACTAGTGGTGCAGCAATTACACATTTTACCTTTAAAAATAGACTTGATTATCTCTAAAGCTCACTTGAATTTGTTTCAGTCCAGGTGTGACATTATGATGCCTTTGAAGCTGATCTGAATTCAAGTTATTTCAGGTGTGCCTTCACAGCTACAAACATCAAATAATTATTTTCTTTTTGCGTACTTTTCAAAATGTATTTCACATGTCCCATTCTTTTCTAATGTCTTATTAAATCTGATGGGCTATGTTTAGTCTTGAATAATTTTGCCATTATTTTTGATTAATTATCATGAATTATGGTTTGATCATAATTTGCATTTTGATGTATAGGTAATTGAATGTAAGTGCAGAATGAGGGAATGACACTTTTGGCATTAATCAACGTATATTCATTTTATGTATGCAGAGCTCCATGCAGATAATTAAGAGCGGCAGCTGTTGTGTTATGGAATAGCACATTAAAAACCCAAACTGATGAAGCTTGTTTTGTGTACGATGGCATTGATTAATGAGGATCAGGAAACATTGTACTAACTTTCTTAAGACTTCTTTGCAGAATTGAAAAGTAAAATCCATACAGGCATTGGGCCAAGTTAAATCAGGGTTAAACATATCTTTCCGGGGTAATTTTTAAGGATTATTGTTCTCCAGAGTTTTAATACTTTATTTTTTTGGCAAGGTCTCATAGCGTATGCATAAGAGTGAATAAAAAGGATTAAAAAACAACAACGACTTGAGACAGGCAGTGCACATTCTAAAGTGTATATATATATATATATATATATATATAAATATATATATGTACACTCACCTAAAGGATTATTAGGAACACCATACTAATACTGTGTTTGACCCCCTTTCGCCTTCAGAACTGCCTTAATTCTACGTGGCATTGATTCAACAAGGTGCTGAAAGCATTCTTTAGAAATGTTGGCCCATATTGATAGGATAGCATCTTGCAGTTGATGGAGATTTGTGGGATGCACATCCAGGGCACGAAGCTCCCGTTCCACCACATCCCAAAGATGCTCTATTGGGTTGAGATCTGGTGACTGTGGGGGCCATTTTAGTACAGGGAACTCATTGTCATGTTCAAGAAACCGATTTGAAATGATTCAAGCTTTGTGACATGATGCATTATCCTGCTGGAAGTAGCCATCAAAGGATGGGTACATGGTGGTCATAAAGGGATGGACAAGAAACAATGCTCAGGTAGGCCGTGGCATTTAAACGATGCCCAATTGGCACTAAGGGGCCTAAAGTGTGCCAAGAAAACATCCCCCACACCATTACACCACCACCACCAGCCTGCACAGTGGTAACAAGGCATGATGGATCCATGTTCTCATTCTGTTTACGCCAAATTCTGACTCTACCATCTGAATGTCTCAACAGAAATCCAGACTCATCAGACCAGGCAACATTTTTCCAGTCTTCAACTGTCCAATTTTGGTGAGCTCGTGCAAATTGTAGCCTCTTTTTCCTATTTGTAGTGGAGATGAGTGGTACCCGGTGGGGTCTTCTGCTGTTGTAGCCCATCCGCCTCAAGGTTGTGCGTGTTGTGGCTTCACAAATGCTTTGCTGCATACCTCGGTTGTAACGAGTGGTTATTTCAGTCAAAGTTGCTCTTCTATCAGCTTGAATCAGTCGGCCCATTCTCCTCTGACCTCTAGCATCAACAAGGCATTTTCGCCCACAGGACTGCCGCATACTGGATGTTTTTCCCTTTTCACACCATTCTTTGTAAACTCTAGAAATGGTTGTGCGTGAAAATCCCAGTAACTGAGCAGATTGTGAAATACTCAGACCGGCCCGTCTGGCACCAACAACCATGCCACGCTCAAAATTGCTTAAATCACCTTTCTTTCCCATTCTGACATTCAGTTTGGAGTTCAGGAGATTGTCTTGACCAGGACCACACCCCTAAATGCATTGAAGCAACTGCCATGTGATTAGTTGATTAGATAATTGCATTAATGAGAAATTGAACAGGTGTTCCTAATAATCCTTTAGGTGAGTGTATATATGAAAATGAATATTAGTTTAATAACTTACCGTTCTGCCAGTTTTCACCTCTGATATTATAACAATGATTAAGAATTAAACTTACGTTTGACCCGGAAGTATGCAGACGTCTTTTTGTTGGGTGTTATATTATATACATCATATGTTATATTGATAAAAAAGTATATATATATATATATATATATATACAGTGGGGCAAAAAAGTATTTAGTCAGCCACCAATTGTGCAAGTTCTCCCACTTAAAAAGATGAGAGAGGCCTGTAATTTTCATTGAGCAGAAAATCACATTGTCTGATTTTTAAAGAATTTATTTGCAAATTATGGTGGAAATTAAGTATTTGGTCAATAACAAAAGTTCATCTCAATACTTTGTTATATACCCTTTGTTGGCAATGACAGAGGTCAAACGTTTTCTGTAAGTCTCCACAAGGTTTTTACACACTGTTGCTGGTAGTTTGGCCCATTCCTCCATGCAGATCTCCTCTAGAGCAGTGATGTTTTGGGGCTGTCGCTGGGCAACACAGATTTTCAACTCCCTCCAAAGATTTTCTATGGGGTTGAGATCTGGAGACTGGCTAGGCCACTCCAGGACCTTGAAATGCTTCTTACGAAGCCACTCCTTCGTTGCCCGGGCGGTGTGTTTGGGATCATTGTCATGCTGAAAGACCCAGCCACGTTTCATCTTCAATGCCCTTGCTGATGGAAGGAGGTTTTTACTCAAAATCTCACGATACATGGCCCCATTCATTCTTTCTTTTACACGGATCAGTCGTCCTGGTCCCTTTGCAGAAAAACAGCCCCAAAGCATGATGTTTCCACCCCCATGCTTCACAGTAGGTATGGTGTTCTTTGAATGCAACTCAGCATTCTTTTTCCTCCAAACACAACAAGTTGAGATTTTACCAAAAAGTTCTATTTTGGTTTCATCTGACCATATGACATTCTCCCAATCCTCTTCTGGATCATCCAAATGCTCTCTAGCAAACTTCAGACGGGCCCGGACATGTACTGGCTTAAGCAGGGGGACACGTCTGGCACTGCAGGATTTGAGTCCCTGGCGGCGTAGTGTGTTACTGATGGTAGCCTTTGTTACTTTGGTCCCAGCTCTCTGCAGGTCATTCACTAGGTCCCCCCGTGTGGTTCTGGGATTTTTGCTCACTGTTCTTGTGATCATTTTGACCCCACGGGGTGAAATCTTGCGTGGAGCCCCAGATCGAGGGAGATTATCAGTGGTCTTGTATGTCTTCCATTTTCTAATAATTGCTCCCACAGTTGATTTCTTCACACCAAGCTGCTTACCTATTGCAGATTCAGTCTTCCCAGCCTGGTGCAGGACTACAATTTTGTTTCTGTCCTTTGACAGCTCTTTGGTCTTGGCCATAGTGGAGTTTGGAGTCTGACTGTTTGAGGTTGTGGACAGGTGTCTTTTATACTGATAACGAGTTCAAACAGGTGCCATTAATACAGGTAACGAGTGGAGGACAGAGGAGCCTCTTAAAGAAGAAGTTACAGGTCTGTGAGAGCCAGACATTTTTTGTAGGTGACCAAATATGTAATCACTTGAAGTTTGTAAAGATTAAGAATTTTCTTTTTTTAAAAGAAATTAATACTTTTATTCAGGAAGGAGGTGTTATATGGATAAAAAAGTGATAGTAAATATTTATATTGTTAGAAAATATTTCTATTTTGAATAAATGCTGTTCTTTTTATTAATAAATAAATGATTAATTGATGAACGTTTTATTCATCAATGAATCCTGTAAAAAGTATCACAGGTTCCAAAAAAATATGTTTCCAACATTGATAATAATGGTGTATCAAATCAGCATATTAGAATGATTTCTGAAGGATCACGTGACACTGAAGCCTGGAATAATGGCTGATGAAAATTAAGCTTTGCATCACAGAAATAAATTATATTTTAAAGTATATTAAAATAGAAAAACATTATTTTAAATTGTAATAATATTGCATGATATTACAGTTTTTTCTGTAGTTTTGATCAAATAAATGCAGGCATGATGAGCATAAGAGGCTTCTTTCAAAAACATTAAAAATAGTAATTTTCCAACGTTTTTTTTTGACCGGTACTGTATATATTTACTATTGTTTTCTATTAAATTAGTCAACAAGCAGAAATGCCAATCTTTCCCAACAGCTAATTAGCAGATTTACCAACAGGAAGAACAAGCCCTTGTGTCCTGCTCTTTTAGTGATGTGGTTTCCTGCTGTCTGTCATGTCTCCAGTGTATATGGTCTTCCTGTTTGGTTAGTTTTTTTATTTTTATTTATGCAGGTTCAAGCTGTTTGAGTAACAATTATTTTGAGTGTATGTGATTTTTATTTTCATTTCATGCAGTCCCTGAGACAACAACAGTAATATGTCAACTGTCTGAAAGTCACTTGTATATAATATTTAATTTCAGAAGCACATCCAGAAATAAACTTCACAAATGTAGAATTGGAGACACAAATGTGTCAGTAGCTGACACTATGGGGAACTACCTTTTCTCTGAAAATAAAGTCCTATGAAATCTCGCAGATGAGAATTTGCCTGCCAATGGTGTTCAAGCCTGCAAAATATAGGCAGCCCTGAACGTCATTCCCATGATGCAAAGGGAATCACAGTCATTTAATGTAAAGAGAATTAGCAGTATAATACTGGGTGATAAACAGTAAATAACTGTACAAATTACAGAAATGTCTAACAGTGTAATGCACATAGATAACCTTGCAAGGGTGATCATTTGTGCAGAGTGGCAGCAGCGTCGACGCCTGTAACAACTGACCATCAAACGGGCTATACGTCCTAGTTGAACACCACTTCATAGGGGAATTAACAACTGCCACGATAGGCCACACGGCCTAATTGAACACCACTTACAAATTGTTCATTAAGTTATGAAAAACACAAGCAAAGTGCCTTTAAAAGCTTTTATTCTTGCCAAAAAAGTCAATTCGGACATGCAGGTTGTGCATTCAGAAAAGACAAAAACAAAAGCCCCTCACTCGTTCTTTTATACTCTCATTTCAATGGGTGAGGGCCAATAACACAAAACACAAAAACAAACTCCTCAGTTGGTGTTATCTGCAGCTTTCCGAGAACTTGTTCAAGGCTACAGACAACGAACACACCAGTTCTATTGAGAAAAGTATCAAAGTCTTATCAAACAAAAATGTGTTTACTACAGAAAACTAGAATTCCCATTATATTTAACAAAAACATCTTGTAAGTTTAATATAATTTCAAAATTTCCCATTACACTCCCAATTTTCAGAGTTTATACTATTCTCAATCTATACATCAGGTTATTTAAATTAATTATTATTATTTAATATAATCAATCACTCTTGATTCATAAATGTTTTTTTTTTTTTTCTAAAAACATAGACATCTCTGTTAGTTTATCAAGCTAATTATTAATAAAATAATAAAATCCATCTTTACAGTTCCTTTCAATGTGCACCATCTCGTAAGACAGACAAAACCTCCTTTAAACCTTCAACTAATCATCTTCTCCCAACATTCTATTTTCAAGTAATGAAAGCTATATGTGTGTTCTGCACAATCTTAACCATTTTCTTAACCATATTTTGTTAACTTTTAATGCAAGCAGGCAGTGGTTTTACTTAGTTTAGCTATTTAAGTACATATTTAATAATCTAGCCATAAAGAGTTTTATCTCTCTTTTTTTAACACAAATATTTTGTATAACTTTAATCTATTGTTTTAAACGATGAAGTTGTTTAAAATTAACTTCTGTATAACCCAGCTCTTGCCATGAGAATAGCCTTAGCTGCTGACATGCAATTAAATCTTTAAACTAGTCAATTTTGGTAATTTTGGAGAACTGGTATAGTTCATAATTGATCCATTGATCCAGATCATCAACTCGGTAACCACACTGCAAAATAGGTAAGTTTTCAGAATTTTGCTTTAGCAATAGCATACTTCACAGATTTTCAGGATAAGCCAGAATTTCTTTTTATTTTATTTGTATTTTTTCCCTTTAATCGGATTACTTTATAATATTCAGACCTGGTCCTTCAAAGTGGCTTATCACATTCTCTCTTTTTAGAGAACTGTTGCAACTAATACAATTTGTAGCATGGTTGTAATGTCTTCATTAGAATTTTTAAATCCTCAAGTTTCTTCAATTAATAATTATTTTTTATTTTACAATAATGTAAAGTAAGAATCCCTATAGTCTATAGTATTAGATTTTCCTCTTTTCAATTTACATGTACTTGAAATATTTTTAAATGATCAGTAACTAATCAAATCATGAGATCTATAGCAATACTCTGTCCTATAGTTTGATTGAATCAAATACAATCATCAAAAACATCACACAAACTGATTCTTCTTCTAAAATTAAACCATTAGTTGGTTCACATCTTCTTCCAGGTGTGTTGATCATCTCTTTTGCCCCGTAGACG
The DNA here is from genome assembly GCA_039654625.1 of Rhinogobio ventralis. Taxonomy (NCBI): domain Eukaryota; kingdom Metazoa; phylum Chordata; class Actinopteri; order Cypriniformes; family Gobionidae; genus Rhinogobio; species Rhinogobio ventralis. Next base: position 28,463,665 of record CM077206.1, on the reverse strand, counting down.
GTCCATCCTTACCAGGGTGACTCTTTGCGAGCCGTTGCAATGGGCTTTCTATCGTTGGCAAGGGAGGTTCGTTACTAGCACGTAACCTTTATCCCCCACTTTATTCTGTGTTGGGTTGCTGAGGCTGGTTGATGTAAGATGAGATGAGATCACAATCGCACCCCCATTGTTTTGTATTGTTGGAGTAAAGCATTTCCTGGCTGCTGTCACCTGTGAATGTAGAGCTTGAGCATTTTTGTTAGTGACAGCATATATTTAAAGCTGCTTTCCGTAACTTTTTTTGTGTTGAAAATTTACAAAAATTATACAATGAGAATTTACAACATGAATCGATTTTCCAAACCGTGTTATTGTCTTACCCTGAATCATTATGTTACACTTATAATAAGTGTTTACATTGGGACTATTTCAGACCGATCTGGTAGGAACCGCTGCGGAGGAGCACAGTCCCAGCGTGACTTGCCATAGACATAAACAGAGAGAAGTAGCTCCAGCTGCATGCAGTTCTTTAACCGCTAGAGCGCAAAAAGTTACGAACTGCAGCTTTAAATCATCTGCTTGTCTGGCTGGTCATCCTTCTTAGCGTGACCTGTAAAATTTTCATGGTAACAGTCACAAAACAATATTTTATACATTTGGACAGAATCAGTTCCATTCGCTGAAATCCATCATGACATACTGCAAAAGAAAAAAGTAAAGTGTTGATGGACAGGGAGAGCTCACTTGCTCTCTGCCTTCCCACGTTATGTGCTGCACAGGTGTGGTTTCTTTCTGCCACAACAATAACTCAGACCAATATAGTTAACCAAATTCATCCATGGCCATTATATTTTATGGTCCGCTTAATAAATTTAGATACAGCTGTTTTAAACAAAAAGTCTTTCTGGGTCTGTGAGGCCCAGCATTGACAATTTCTTCAATGCAGTTTTAAGATTTATGAATGCCAAAGCTGCCTCTGTTGTCCAGACTATTTTATCATGAGGGTTGAGGCCTTTTCCATTAGCAATTGAGCTTGACATAATATAAATGTTCGACAGTAAGAGCACATACCCAGAAATGACATTAACTGCTTCTTTGTTGCAGATTTTGAATTTTCTGGATTACCCCCACATGTTTTTCTTTTGCTTTGGACAGTGCCTTCCCTTCTCTGGTTATTACATGACCTAAAATGTAACCTCTCTTTGTACATATTGCAGTTTCAACAGGCTAATGTTGTGACCTTCTGTTGCCAGATGTTTCAAAAGTCACTGTATGCTGTTCGCACTGTTGCTTATTTGAACTACAGATCATAAGGTCATCCACATATTGCAACATCGCTGTACCTGACATGAGCTGTAATGGTTCTAAGCTTCTTCTCAGTGCCTCATTATAAATGGTTGGTGATTCACAATAGCCTTGACAAAGGCTACAAAACGCCACTCGGTGGGCTGGCCAGCCTCTCTTATCTTTTTAACTGGGAAAATTAGTGTACGTACAGGCAAATTATCACAAGGCATAATAATGCCAGCTGTTTTTAGTGACTTGAACACTGGTGTAATACCATCAATGGCTTCCTGTTTCAGTGGATATTGTGGTTTGCACGGTCTATAGTCAGATGTTGGTGTTATAACTACTGGTTCCGCATTTTTAATTAGCCCAAAATCATATTTATTTTTTGCCCAAACGGTTTCTGGGACGTCCTTTAGGCCCTCAATATTGACTGCCTCTTCCTCTGAGAGGAGACAGTGAGTAATGTTATCTTCGTCAACATACACATGCAGTACGAATAACTTCATCGGTTTTACATATTTTTGTTCGATATGCAGATCAGAGAGGGTTAAATGTGACATATTTTTCTGCAGTATCTTGCCAATCCGTACTAAACATGTATGTTTTCACAAATAGTCCAACATCTTCCCAGTGGTCACCGTCTGCCTTTGACAGTGACACATGGGGAAGAGAATTAACTACATCAGAATACTCAAAATACTCAAAATACTGTTGATTCTTCGTTTGAATGGCCCAATAAATTTACTGGACATACATCTGAGAGTAGAAAACAATGTTTGAATGTCATGCCAACTTAATCTTCACATTTTAATGGAACCGAGAATTTCTCTTTCAAGGTTTGGCCTAATGCCCCCACTGACCAGACATAATTTCCACTTAACTTTAGCACTGGTGTAATTTCTTCTATTTTAATTACACTGTTTGCATCTCCTGAATGGATTATAAATACTAATTTAACATTTCTGATGCACAATCTTATTTGGGGTAATTGTTTGTAAGCACTGTCAGTGAGATAAACATATGTGCCTACCTTTTGCTGATTTACTAGTTGTCTTATGCGAATATGACAGTGAAGTCACCATTTTGCCCCGTCATGTTTCCACAGTAGCCTTAAATGGACAAACTGCTCTACAGAGCGCTAGGTGCTCTCTGTTGTCTCAGATGACGACATCTTTGTCCTGTGTCGGCCACCGTATTCTCTCTATGTGCTTCAAAAGGGAGGGGTGAGCAGTGGATGGTTGAAATTCACAACCTCACCACTAGATGTCGCTAAACTTTACACAGTGCACCTTTAAGCTTGACATTGTCTAGTCCAGTGGTTTTCAAACCTGTCCTGGAAGCACCCTAGCCCTGCACATTTTGTGTCTCCCTCATTTATCACACCTGATTCAACTCATCAGCTCATTAGTAGAGACTGCAAGAACTGAATTTGGTGTGTCTGATAAGGGAGACATACAAAATGTGCAGGGCTGGGGTGCCTCCAGGACAGGTTTGAAAACCACTGGTCTAGTCGCTGATCATGGCCTGCAGTATTTTAGTGTACTGGCAGATAAACAATCAGTGAACATATATCACATGCTTACCATATCCACACATCATTATTGTCATGATGTTTACTGCATCCACAGAGAGTTTCTTAAAGCCCCTCTACTGATTGGATAGATTGAATTTTAAGAATTATTTTCCTGTTTTGACTATTTTCTTACTAGTTAAAAGGCAATCATTATAGTGTTAATGGATCTGAGATGTATCCACTTTATCCCTCCCAAAGACTGACACTATATATTACTGTTTATTAGTATATTATTATTAACTGGTTTATAATATGATTAAACATTATAATTTTTATAATAAACACACTATAATTCCTCATGAAATACAAATAAATGCAAATGGATAGCATACTGAGTAAATAACTTAATATTCTCTTAATGTTCTCAATATTAAGTCTCTGATTTTTGACTGGATACCTTGCATCGTGGCCAATTTAATCACAGTTTTAACCATTTTTGAAACTCTAGAGGAGATATGTGTGAGATTAATGGGTTGTTTTTTTGTCAGGGGAAATCTAAGTCAAGCAGTTTCCAAATCTCTATCAAATTAACTCCATCAAAAGTCTCCATCATGATCTGCAAATTGTCCTATCTACTCTCTTAACAAATGGCAACATGAGAACTGCTCTTCATTTCAGTCCTACTTCACAGGTATAACTTTTGATATTTCTTAGAGGAGAGCAGTGTTCAAGTTACAACAACTTACCACAGCAGGGCCTCAGGGTTCGCTACTTGCCCCTCTCATTTTTTCTATACACAAAATTATTGGAATTTGTTACAAAGGAAAAAAAATTTACCCACACAGAGAGGTATAGATGTTCTAAACTAATAAAGAAAACAAATTGTTTCAAGACCAATTGTAAGGAACAAAGGTTCTTGGATAATTTCATCTGGGTCCTCACAGATACCTGGCGAGGTAAAGAAGTGTATCTTTATTTTGTAGGGGGTCCTGGAGTATGTTCCCACAGGAAAAAAAAATAGCTTTGAGAGAAGCCTTTTTATGCGCTGTATTCACGTACTGTAACTATTGGCTAACAGAGACCCTAGTCTAACCCTGGTCTAACCAAATACATTCTTGTGATAAAAACACAGGACACAGTGCAGCAGGTCACCAGAGCAGAACAAAACACACTTTTGTTGTGAACAACACCTTATTCACAGAACACAGTACTAGACACAGTACAACTGCATTTGGGGGCTTGAAAATGCAAACTTTTGAAAACGGGGTTTCAAAGTGCAAGTTCTTGAAAACGATACCGTTACCATCTCTGTGCAAACAATAAAGACATGAATTTGAGAAAGCAGTGATGTCATGTGCATGCATATTGCGTGTTCAGTCTATAGGCGCGTAGTGTTTTACAAAGTGACATTGCCAACTACTACTAATACAGCATTTTTAATCGTTTTTGTGGATCCGTGTGCATGGGGATAATTTTGATGTTGTCGTCTGTAGGCAAGTAAGTAGGCATTAATTGAATACGCTACACTATAGACCAGGTAATTAGTAAAAACTTTGCCTATGCCAGTCTACACTGTGTTCTCTTTCATCTGTGTCTAAACCCTGCGCTATTGTGACTTTGTTTTGCAAATTTGTATTGGATAAAAACAATGAATAAATTAATAAATATAAATGTACTTTGCCATTTAATAACATTGCAGTCTACAGAAACAATTGAGATATTAAATTTGTGATTTTTCTTTCTTATGGGCAAGTTGTTCACAAGTCCTGTACCACACATTGTGTTGCTCTTACAGTAAGCTCAACATTGTTGTGCAAATTCAGCAGTCAATATACATTCTCTGAAATATCTTTGCTGAAATGTGTTCATTAGGTTATGAAACAAACAAAGCTTTAAATGCATAATGTCAGCTATAGCTGTTTATAGCTTGATAAGCTGATTAATGGTCTGTGGTATATTATGCCATTAAGCCAATAAAACCTGCTGATGCTTTTCATTAGCTGTAATAGCAAAGTTGCAGAGAAAAATGGTTTCAACAGATGATTTTATTATTTACGTTCTTTTAGTGACTGTAAAGTGGTTACATCATAGGAAAGGGATGCCCCAGGTCCCGAACTGAATAACTTATATTTGAGAGCAATGCAGTTTGATCTATTAAGACTTGTTTTGATCTACTAGTTATGTTATTTCCAACAAGGGGCACATGAGGACTGGTTCCAGTATTTGACTTTGCTCTCTTGCGATTTGTCTAAAAAAGCAACAAAAAAAAAATTCAAAGCACTATGGATGCTGGGTAATCCACATAGGGTCCCTAATGAAAGGAGTACATCCAGCTCTAACAGGAGCTTATCTACCAAGGGGGTTCACAAGAATCTTTTGACCTTTCAGACCAAACTCAGGGAGCGAGGTTCTCTATAGGACGATCTATCAAACGAGGGAGTACCTACAGCTCTAAAACACTGATCTACCAAGGAGGTCTCAAGAGAGTCCTTCGACCTTCTGACCAGATGCAGGGTGCTAAGTACTCAGCACAGTGTCAACTAAGCTGGGCTGGGGTGCCTCCAGGACAGGTTTGAAAACCACTGCTCTAGGGAGCCAGGACACTCAAACTAGTGAAAGGAATGTAGCTCGACCTGGAGTATCGTCATCAAGGTTTGCCCGAGGAGGGCCAATTACTTGGAAACAAGTCTAACAGAGATAGCTGGAAAACTCATTAACATTACCACACACAAGCAATGCACTCAACACACTCACGTTCTACCCTTAAACAAGGGGAGTACAGATCTCATGCAACCAGACTGTCGAGGAGGCCTCTATGTAGGGCTTACTACTTCAGAATATCACGGGCATGGGCTCAGGGCTAATGCTTGAGCTCTAAGGGAGCGTACTCAACACCATCCTGAATAGGCGTGAGTACTTAGTCAGAGCATAATTGGTATTGGACACAAGGGGCACAGAGCACTGGGAGCGAGGCACTCTTAGAGGACCCTAAACAAGGGATGTTAATATCAGCTTGACCCGAGACAAAGCTCAAGGGTGGAGGTCCAAACAAATAATGATTCTTGCTCAAAGACAGGTTGCTGTCTGAGATAAGCTCTGGAGGAGTAAAGGCCTCAACAGGATGAAATTCCACGGAAGAGGCTTAGGACACTCAAACCCCACGACTTGATGGTCACAATCAAGGAGCACTATGGAGAGTCTGCTCTAGAAGGCCACAAGCTAGATAATGCTAGAGAGCGGATAATGCTAGATAATGCTTCCTCTGAGAGGAAGTCTAACAACGCCCAGAGGACATCCACAGGGGAGGCTTTCCAGCGCGGTATGCATGATTTAAACTCAGCCAAGTGCACACTCGCCTACCTGAATTTTTCCAACCACCACCTCTACGGAGGTGCCAAAAAGTTCCGACAGCGAGACCTGTCATGACAGATGCCTCTCCGTTGCCACCATCACCGCCATCGATCTGCCAACTGCGGCGGCAGTCTGTTTGTTGTCCTCGACATTTGCATATTTTGCATGCCTATGTCAGTGGATGTGGGCTGAATACGGATTCTTCCATGCCTTCTTGATCTCAGTGTGGAGGTCAGGAAGGAATGGAAGGCTCACGGGAGCTGGGAGCTGGAACTATGGTTTTGGAAAACACTGAACAACAGAAATTGCGAAAATTTTTGGCTGAAAATGCTTAAGAAAAACTTAAGCACAGCCCAGCCTGACACTGCAACACAGACTACCTTTTTATCCGGCCAGTGGGAGTGTTTGGAAAACATCTTACGACTGTTCGTCTAGACAAGCAGTCTCTTCCCGAACATGCTCCCACAACAGTTTAAGCCTGTCTGAAGTGCGTTTTATAACCCCCAACAGCTCGTCATACAGTCGTGGGGAAGGGTGGCTGTGAGGGCTCAGATGTCTCGCCTTCTTCACCCTCAACATCCATCTCCTGCTCTTCCTGGCAGTGTACCAGTAGAGCACTGTCTGCTGAACCAGAGGATTCTGGATACTGCATCATTGTCCAGCAGAATGCTCTTTTCAGCTGCTGAAATGCGTGAAAGATTAACTCCTCTCTCAAACTCTTCAGCTAGCTTCCTCTGTGATCCCCCAAATGATCTTCTCTCCGCCTCAGCACGAGAAGGACCTGAGCCACCAGACACAGATGCCTGTCTCTCTACCCTCGTGAAGATAGACAGATGAGAGCGGAGTGACCTTAACGGGAAACACTTGCAGTGCACGCAAACAGCTCCCTTAAGAACTGAACGTGCATGCTCTTCTCCCAGACAGTGAATGCACAAGTCATGTGTCAGAAATCTTGGACACGGGTCAGCACACTGCTTGAAACGTTTCTCAGACATTTTGTTATTTACCTGATTGAACAGCACTTTAAACAAAACAGTCCCTGAAGAAGAAAAGAGGATGACATGTTCTCTAGGCGCTCCTTATATACTTCCTGGTCACACTAGTAGTGATGTCATAGGCTATCGCATTCCCCAATAGCGTCTCAGGACGCAGTGCAAGTTCCCTTTCGAAAGGGAACCCATTTGAAAAGTGTTTGGTGACACTAGTGGTGCAAAAAATTATACACCACCCTTAAATCTTAAAAAAAACAAAAACAAACTGTAATATATTAAAGTTTTAAATAATTAAGCTAAATTATTTATTTATTTATTTTTACTAAACGCAGTAACTCTATAGTAATACAGTGTAATATGACTTATTTAAAAGAAACACATTTCTGTTTTTTTTGTCAATGGCAGGTCTATGTTGAAAACACTATTAGTAACATCTGAATGTCCCGATGCAGTGAGACTGATCGAGGTCATTGCTTATTTGATAAAGATTTCCATCTTTAAAACCTAGAGAGCTATACAAAGAGAGGCGACCGCAGGGGTTTTACCAGTGTTCCAAATAGAAGAAACTCTAAATTAAATTGACACTATTGGAGGTTTGCTCTAACGCACAGATGGTGTCTGGGGGCCTTCTTGTATGATGAAATGGGTTGTTGATTGAATCTAGAGTGGGGAAAAGAGCCCACTTTCACTTGCGGTGAAAACATCTAAGTATGGAACATTATAATTGTAGATTGCCTTTCAGTGGATTCTAAAGTTTATAATAGGGTTAGCAGCAGGATGCAACTTTAGCTTTTAGTTGACCATGCATAACGTAATAAATTCAGCAACCTGGGTTTTGCAAAGGCTTGCTAATGAACTGATTATAACATTTCAGGAGAGGAATATGACCTGCAGAAACAAACTAAAAAAAAAACTTAAATAAATGCATCACATTTTTGGAACTCTCACAAAAAGTAGAATTTCACAATGTACATTAGTTAAGCTCAAGGAATTAGAATGTTGTTGTAGCAAAGAAGATTTAACAACAGAGAATACTTTGACATTGCCAATTTTGCTGGATTACTCACATTCATGTAATATTAAATTATTTCTCATAAACAATTGGTATTCAAAATTATATTTATAACAAAACCAAGTAAATTTAAATTTATAATGTTCATATATTATTAATATTTTATTATTCAATATTATTTGGTGATTGATTAACGTCTCTGTCTCCTGTGCATGTCAACGCATGCTGCATGATTTCACAGACCTGGTTGTGAATAAATTTTTGGGGTTTGAAATATTTATTTTGTGTATACATACATCCATGGTGTGGTGGTGGTGTAAATCAATACTGTATTTTCTGTATTTTCTTTGTGAATAATGGATTCAGGTAACCTTTTTAAACGCTACTACAACAGTGTTGAAGAGTGTAGCTGAGTATACGGATCAACTGCTTATTGCAGATAATGGACTCTCACCGAATGTATGATGAGACACTTATAAATAAATGTATAACTATAAATGACATTTATATATAAATGTATATAATACATTTGGATATTTACAGTACATGATATGTTTTATTTTTACATTAATCCATATATAACTAACATAATATGAAGTAGCATAAATAAATAAAATAAAATAATATTTAGTGACAGCTTTATGGCACGGTTACATAATATGATTACCACAAGCAAAAATTATGTTTTATTCAAATCAAACAAAGACTGTATTAGTTAACAGTCATAACAAGTGTTTTTGCTGCTATTTAGCAGTAGCCTGTTTACCATGTTGTAAAAAGAAAAAATTGTAAAAAAGTTGAAACTATTTTTTTGAGCAGGGTTGTCCCACCTGACGGAAAAGCCATGTTAATATGGATTTCTGCTGTTCCCTTTCAAGGGAACTCGAGCTGCGTCGAGATCCTGTTGGAACGCCCTTGCCTGTCTCTAACCCCTCTACCAGGTCCATCTGCGAACCCCACGATCTGAGTCGCCACTCTGCCTCGGCAGCAGCGGGTCCAGAACCGTGGGGAATGCGAGCCAAAGCGCCCTCCTCAAAGAGTGCCCAGCAGGAGCGGAGCAAGACATTCGCTCACAGTGCTCACAAACACGCCCTGGAGGGCTGACTGAGCATGCTGATGAAACGAGGGCAGGGAGGAGCACATGGCTTAAACTGCTGTTTGCATGTTATAAAGTTTTTGTTTTGTCACGTTTTCACAAAGTTGCTTATGAACACCTGATTAACAGAGAGAATATTGGACTTTTTTTTTTATACAGACAGACACCAACGGGACAAACGATTGCATAGAGAACGCTTCTTGAAGACACAGAAGCTAGCGCTTCGTTCCGGGTATTCTTTACAGTTTCAGTCACCCGCCTATGACATTCCGTCACGCCATTGGACTGATTTCACATGTGCTTTACGACGCAATCACACAGGGGCGTTCCCACAGCGTCTCGACGCAGTGCAAGTTCCCTCTTTAGGGACTTTTTATTTCCCCCATCTTTGCTCCGCCTGCTGATGACCTTTGCAGATTTTCACAATGCTTTTTTTTAGGTTTTAATTTCTTTTTAGTTTTAGCTTTAGCTTTAAAATGTTTTGATGGGGAATGAAAATAGGAAAAGCTCATTTAGCTTTTAATAATTTAAATAAAAAAATTATTTCATGAGACATGAAAATGAAACTATCCACAAAATTACTTTATTAATATTATCATTTCAATATGGATATGAATTACATATATACATTCATACATCAGATAGATAGATAGACAGATAGATAGATAGATAGATATTATTTTAAAATGTTAATATAATATTGATTAAAAACCTATTGTGTGAACCTAAAAACACTATATCAAGAGGGAGAGAGAGAGAGAGAGAGAGAGAGAGAGAGAAAGAGAAAGAGAGAGAGAGAGAGAGAGAGAGAGAGAGAGATTTTGTATTGCATACTGCAATACAGTCCTAACTGATTTACTTGTGACTACCAGCAGTGTTTCTTTATTTTTCCTGTCTCTTTCAGTACATGATGCAAATGGAAGTGTAAATGAAGAAAAAAAAAAAAAAAAAAAAACTCACAAATAGGCACCGGAGGCTGTTAGATCTACCACACATCTCAAATAACAATGGTCACATTTTGTTAACATGAACTGAATTAGCATGATCTCTGTGCCATGTTTGGAGATCAGTATGCAGGAAACCAGAGGCACTGACAGTTCTATCATGACATCCATATTAAAACTCTGATATATTTCAAGAACTCTGGGCTTCTAGCTTTCCCTTAGATAAACAGGATAAACTTTCTTTCCCCCTATATTGCAAATCATACCGGAACATCCTATAACTTTTGATGGACTACTTTGATAGGCTAGTGGTTTAGATAGATTGTGAATTAGCTTTGGTCATCCTATTTTACAATCATTAGAATATGTGTAAATATGTGGTTCCATGTTTTCAATGGTTATAAACCTCTGAATTTGATAGTAAAACCAAAGCCAGTGTGAGTTGAATAGTTTTAATAAGGTAGTCTAGGTAAGTGTAAATGCTCTGCAAAAACATCTACACAAATTACTCTGAACTCCACTTTCATGAGAGCCAAGCCCACACTACAAGACCACACTTCTTTTAGTAGCAACCTATGTGGCATTATTGCAAATTTATTTGGCATTATTGCAATAACAAGACACTTCAAAAGACCTCAAACAACAACAAATATTTCTAAACTTTGACAAAAATACTGATTTAATGTATTTTGTGATGTTTAAATATATATATATATATATATATATATATATATATATTCATCACAAAAGCAGTTGGCCACACCCAGAAAAATGAATGGACCTCTATGGGGCCTCTGCTGGAGAGATATGGTAGCTACACTTTCTTTCTAAAACTATATTATCTGCAAAAATATATATATATATTTTTTCTTTTTTTTATTATTATTTTTTTTTAATAAAAATGTAATATTTCATATGCATGCTAAAGGTGTAGTTGAGAAATTTTGCAGTAAATAGGTAAAAAAAGTACTTCATATCAAAACACAGCATAAACGTATATATGAGAAGTAAACTAATGATATATAATTTGTATTATTAAAATGTATATTTTTTTGTACAATTGCTCAATAAATCTTTAGGGTCATATTGACCCCAAAGACAAGGGGCCTCATTCATGAAACACGAGCAGAAGGAATTTTTGTGTAAATCGTTCGTAAAGCCGTTTTGACGTACATTTTTGGATTCACGAAAATGTTCGTATTTTTAAAATGTTAGTTGGTACGAAATAAATGTACACCTACTCGCTACCACGTGTAAATGGTGCGTAAAACATTTGAACCGTCTGTGTTCTAATTTAGCCAAACTGATGACATTGCATTGTGATGCACTATGTACCATATTTCACAAGTTGATTTCCCCGGTGTTTTTTTGTTTTGTTTTATTACTTCAACTTTGGGTAATAACAATAGGCAGCACTCGTCACTGTCACTTTTTACCCAGCCGTCCAATCACACTGGAGGAGGGGCGGGACTAATACAACACCGACCAATAGGCCCTACTGCATTTTTATATTCAGTAATATTTTTCAAAATGAGATACTAGTAACATATTACTGCCATGGATGGATATTTTGTATCATAGCAAAGTATCTCAGCTGGAAAAACGCTGAGCTGCGCAAAGCGCTTCAAGCGCCACCAGCTGGCTGGTTTCAGAGGAGCACCAGGCATTTTTTAACTGGCTAAAATGCTTTGGTGGACACATGGATGCTGTCATCATGAGCTAGATGAACAGGGTCTAAAAATCTGTGTGTATGCTCCACAAGGGTGCATTCCCCCTGGGAGAGGCGGAGGAGTAGAGCTGCCACTAGATCCATGCCGTGGATCTAGTCATGGCGTGGTTGCAGCAAAAATAAAAGAACATGATCTGATTGCAGCAGTCTCTATTTATTCACAAACTCAAAAATAACAAAGATACTCAGGATTCACCCATTACGGTGAAAAAAATAAAGGACACGCGAATTGAAAGGCCACAAGACCGAATGTCCATATTTTTTGATGGCGGCGCGAGTACATCGCGAGGCTCGGGGTCTCTCCAGATTCTGCAATGTTGCGGTATATTTCTTGCTCATTTCGGGTCTGTTCGTGCAGAACAGTTGTGCCTTTACATCGTACACCCGATGTGAGCTTTTGGATATTGGTTTGCGAATTTCTGACAGTTTTATGGACAACCTTCGACTCCTTCCTGAGATCACCAGAACACCCGATGCTATGCACTCTACCCGTCCAGGCGGAAGTGCTCGCAGGCGGCGTCGAGATCGTAAACAAAGGCGGGGGAAGCGCGGAGGACTAAGAGCTAAGCTAAAGCTAACACCACACCGGCTCTCTTTACCCAGCATTTTCCTTGCCAATGTACGGTCGCTGGTGAACAAAATGGAGGAGATTCGACTCAGTATCACACACAGCAAGAGATTTTTGAACTGTAACGTTTTAATATTCACAGAAACTTGGTTAAACAGCGGAATACCGGACAACGCTATTGAGCTAGCGGGACGCCACACACGGATAGAACATTAGATGGCTCCGGTAAGACCAGAGGTGGTGGATTGTGTATTTACATTAACAAAGCTTGGTGCAAAACTGCTATTGTTGGGAGACATTGTTCAGCTAACCTTGAGTTTCTCATGGTTAAATGTAGACCGTTTTATCTACCGCGGGAGTTCACTTCCACCATTATAACTGCAGTCTATATTCCCCCGGATGCTGATGCTAAGCTTGTTATGAAAGAACTTCACGCAGCCATCAGTAAACAACAGACTGCTCACCCGGAAGCTGCGTTTATTGTTGCTGGTGATTTTAATCATTCAAACTTAAAGTCAGTGCTACCGAAATTTCACCAGCATGTTTCCTGTCACACCAGAGGAAACAAAACTTTAGACCATGTTTACACAAACATGGCTGGAGCTTACGTTGCAACACCCCTCCCCCACCTGGGACAGTCAGATCACCTTTCTTTGTTCCTCACCCCCAAATATGCACCCCTCATCAACCGTGTGAAGCCATCATTGAAGACAATCAAGGTGTGGCCTGAGAGGGCAGATTGTATACTCCAGGAAAGGTTTCTACACACAGACTGGAGTATGTTTGCTTCCCAAGCCACCAGTGGCTCTCACACAGACATTGACTGCTACACCTCCTCTGTACTGGATTATATCAATACCACCACTGACAGTGTTACAACCCAGAAGCAGATCACCACATACCCTAATCAGAAGCCATGGATGAACAGGGAAGTGCGACTCCTGTTGAAGACACGCAATGCTGCCTTCAGATCAGGAGATGCACAAGCCAACAGCACATCCAGAGCAAACCTGAAGAGGGGCATCAAAGAGGCCAAGCACTGCTACAAGCTAAAGATAGAGGGACACTTTTCCAACTTTGACCCTCGACGCATGTGGCAGGGCATTCAGGTCATCAGTGACTACAAACCCACCCACTCCACCCCCGCAGCCACTGATATCAACTTCCCGAACGAGCTAAATTACTTTTATGCTCGCTTTGAAAGGGACAACAGAGAAACTGCCACCAAGGCCAAACCCTCAGCTGACCACTCGCCAATCACACTCTCCTCCACAGATGTCTGCAATGCACTGTGCCGAATCAGACAACATCCCTGGACGCGTACTCAGGGCATGTGCAGAGCAGCTCGCTGGGGTTTTTACAGACATTTTCAACTTGTCTCTTGCCCAAGCAACTGTACCAACATGCTTTAAATGCACTTCCATTGTGCCAGTGCCAAAACACTCTAGCCCGATGTGCCTTAACGACTACCGCCCTGTAGCACTCACACCCATCGTTATGAAGTGCTTTGAGCGGCTGGTCTTGGCACATCTAAAAGACTCTCTACCATCCACATTGGACTCACACCAGTTTGCCTACCGTAGCAATAGGAGCACAGAGGATGCAGTTTCCTTGGCACTGCACTCTGTGCTCACACATCTGGACAATAAGAACATGTATGCACGTATGCTGTTTGTTGACTTCAGCTCAGCATTCAACACTGTTATCCCAACCAAGTTAATAGCCAAACTTGGAGACCTGGGCATCAACACCTCAATGTGCAACTGGATATTGGACTTCCTGACCAACAGACCCCAGAATGTTCGATCAGGCTCCACCTGCTCCACCTCCATCACACTTAATACTGGTGTACCACAGGGCTGTGTGCTAAGCCCATTTCTCTACTCCCTCTTCACCTCCGATTGCAAGCCTGTGTATGGATCTAACTCCATCGTCAAGTTTGCGGACGACACTACGGTGATTGGACTCATCAGCAACAACGATGAGACTGCCTATAGGGAGGAGATCCAGCACCTGGCCACATGGTGCACTGAAAACAATCTGCTCCTCAACACCACCAAAACGAAGGAACTCATCGTGGACTTCAGGAAAGAGTCAAGAGGCACACACGACACCATCCACATCAATGGAATGGCTGTTGAGCGTGTCTCCAGTTTCAAGTTCCTGGGGATCCACATCTCGGCGGACATGTCCTGGACAACCAACACCTCCAGCCTGGTCAAGAAGGCTCACCAGCGTCTTTTCTTCCTGAGGACACTGAGGAAGAATCAGCTATCCTCGGCTATACTGGTGAACTTCTATCGCTGCGCAATAGAAAACATCCTGACCAACTGTGTTACAGTATGGTATGGGAGCTGCTCTGTTGCAGAGCGCAAGGCACTGCAGCGGGTGGTGAAAACCGCCCAGCGCATTACAGGGACTCCACTACCTGCCATCGACCACATCCAGAGGAAACGCTGTCTGCATCGAGCTCGCAGCATCCTTAAGGACTCCTCTCACCCAGCCCACAAACTGTTTTCTCTCCTGCCCTCCGGTAGGCATTTCAGGTGCCTCCGGACCAGGACCAGCAGACTAAAGAACAGTTTTTTTCCCAGAGCTGTCTCTTTATTGAACTCTAACCCTCGTTGATCCCACTCCCCTTATATACTGCTAACGTTCCTCTCCCCCCTCACATCTGACTTCACTTTGTTATTTGCACTACTGGATGTTCATTTGCACTATCGACTGTTTATTACAGTAACACCTGTACATATATGCATCTTGCACTACTATACCGAACTGGAATATGCTCATTTGCACTATATCGTCCATTGCTATACTGCCCAACTTAGCCTAACATATCATTATATACATCTATCTGTAAATTCTGTTATAGTAATAGCCATCTGTATATTACATTCAGTACATATATATCTGTAAATTCTGTTTATATTAATATCCATCTGTATATTATATTCAGTACATATCTATCTGTAAATTCTGTTTATAGTAATAGCCATCTGTATATATATTCAGTACATATTCATGTCCTGCACTTATGAAACCACTGCATATCCTGCACATGCTGCTATTGCACTTCTGGTTAGACCTAAACTGCATTTCGTTGCCTTGTACCTGTACTTGTGTAATGACAATAAAGTTGAATCTAATCTAATCTAAAAAATGTGCCATTTAGGACAGGGCTGTATTAATCCTCATCAGAAATATAAATAAGCACAATAATATGATTGTCACAAGTGCACCAGTCCTCCTTCACTGCAACATTCCCTCACTCACACCCTGGACTACACTTCCCAGCATCCCTCCTGGTTCTCACCTGCACTCATTCAGCCACCTCCCACACCTTCCACTGATCATCACCTCATCAAGACACGCATAAGAGCACACACTTCTCACTCCATCATTGTCTGGTCTACGATAAGGAATACAGACTACTTACCTGAACGCTTACTTCTAGTGATTCTCAGACGAATTCCTACCTGCTACTCGAGTCTCCTTTTCTCCAGGGATCCTTCTTCCTCTTCCTCTTCGGATGTGTCAATCAGTGCGAGTAAGATCGCTTTTTTACGTCAGCATGAGTTTGAAAATCACACGTCATTGGTTCAGACATTGGTGCCATTGAGAATTCGCTATGAATATGGAATGAAGTTGGAACGCTATGAAGTTTGAATGCTGGGCTTTAAAACAATGCCAGGGGAAGCACCAGCCACAGAGAAGCGAGCAGAGAAAAATGCATTTTTCATGGACAAAGGAAAGGTACTCCTCTCAGAAAACATACAAATAAAGCAACTTTTAGATGTTTAATTGCTATTTGGAGCATTGGGATCACTAGACAAGGGCTTAATTAACAAATTTTCACTTGTTTTGTCTGTAGCTCATAATTAGCCCGTGTGCAATCAACTAAAGATGTTACAAATCTGGACATGTCTCTAAATTGTCCAAATGAACAGTGAGGAGAAGAGTTTGAGGTGCCAAAGACTCTCCATGGATCACAGCTGGAGAATTGCAGAGATTAGTTGAGTCTTGGGGTCAGAAAGCCAAAAAAAATGTATCAAGCAGCACCTACATCCCCATAAGTTGTTTTGGAGGGTTTCAAGACAAATCCTCCTTGTACATCCAAAAACAAACTCCAGCATATTCAGTTGTCAGACATGACTGGAACTTCAAAACGGACCTGGTTCTATGGTCCGATGAAACTATAAAAAAAAAAAAGCTTTTTGGCAGCAAACCCACCAGATGGGTTTGGTGCAAACAGGGATAAAAAGTACCCAATGCCCACAGTTAACTATACTGCTGGATCTTTAATGTTGTGGGCCTTTTTTTTTTTTGGAGGTCCTGGATATCATGTTCAGATACATGGTATCATGAATTCTATCAAATCCCAACAGATAACATTTTTTAAATCTGAACACTTCTGCTAGAAATCCTAGAATGGGCCATGTTTGGATCTTCCATCAGGACAATGATCCAAAACAAACACAACACAAAATCAACACAAAAATGTGTCACTGAGCACAAAATGAAGCTTCTGCCATGGCCGTCACAATTCCCTGACCTAAACCCTATAGAAAATGAGTGGGATGAACTGAAGAGAAGAAGCACCAATGTGGAGCTGGGAATCTGAAGGATCTAGAGAGATTCTGTATGAAGGAATGCTTTCTGACCTCTTCTCGGGTGTTCTCCAAACTCATCAGGCATTATAGAAGGACGTTGCAATAATTGGGTGCCAATAATTGTGGCCAACGTGAACTAGAGAAAAAAAAAATCATAATGAGATTTCCCCTCCACTTTCAATTCTTTTACTTCAATGAAAGGTTAGATTTTTTATTTTTTTTTTAAATGAAAGATCAAAAGGATAAACAATGCAGATTTATTTTTCACAGCCGCCTTTGCTCATACTTACCAAGGGTGCAGGTTTCAAATGCCATGCAATAGTAATATAGATCTTAGTATTTTAAGTGATATAAAAGATCATTTTCGGCTTTCTCCAGCTCTCTGCACTGGCGTCAGGCACAACCGAAAGTGTTTATGCGCACACTCACTAGTTTGTAAATCCAACATGGTGGCCATATGCAACCAATCAATCAAACAAGCCAACAAACAAACACAATTTTAGATTACTACAATTCATAAATTATGTTTTAGCTAGATTGCTAACAAATGCTTTATTTTAAGGAAGCAAATATTAGTGGACAAATCTAGTTAATACATTCCATATTTATTTATGCAATACACATTTCAAATATGTGGTCCTGCAGTTTAATTTTATTATATATGCTCTCCTTACTCTTTCCTACTTATCAGTTCAGTATATTGTTATTCCTGATATCCAAAACAACCAGACTCTTGCTCATGTAATATTGCTTGGGGTGTACTCACACT
This sequence comes from Rhinogobio ventralis, assembly GCA_039654625.1. Classification (NCBI taxonomy): domain Eukaryota; kingdom Metazoa; phylum Chordata; class Actinopteri; order Cypriniformes; family Gobionidae; genus Rhinogobio; species Rhinogobio ventralis. The sequence goes on along the minus strand of CM077206.1, from coordinate 28,445,809 downwards.
AGGCAAGGTTGCCTTGTACCGTGCCAGAGCGTGATTGTCCCCCCTCCCCCCTCCCCCCGCTGGCCTGCACTCACATTGCACTTAACTTACTGGGCCAGAGCACGCTTACGCCATTCACGATGCAACTTTTTGTTTTGAAGAATACAGGAAGAAAAGCACTTTCGCTAATAGACTGCCTTATAGATTTATAATGTATGCCACGCAGCGATTTTCACTTAATTGCACTGCACTGATTATTACAGAGGCAGCTGACTTTGATGGAGGAATTTGCAGCTTTACTCGCAAACTACAATTAATGTTCATCAATAAGGCGAGAACCAGGACCGTTATAAACCTAAATATACTTGAATTAATTGAAAAGTGTATCCAAGTAGTAATAGTTTGGGGTTTTCTGTCGTAATGATGTCAGTAGCGCACAGCTGTTCCGTGCTCTGGCACGGTTAGCGATCACACTACATGCGTACTGCGCCTGAGCCCAACCAAACCTTGCTCTGGCCCACCTCTTCCAAGCAGGCCAGGGCCGGCTAAACGAACGGCACCCGGGCACGGTACGGAGCACTCACACTAGTCAACCGAACCAGACTTTGGAGATCAAACGCGCGTGGTTAGCATTTAGATGTAAATGTACCCCCCCCCCCCCCCACCCCCACCATGTAACAAACTGGTTAACGTAAAAATATTATTAAAGCTCAACATGAGATGTCTTTATTATTTTTTTATTTTTACCTCTCAGGCAGGAGATTTAGAAGTTATCCTCCCATGTCCTGCCCTTTCCCATTTGCCTTTTTATCTTCTCTGTAACATTGATTGTCTTCATGCCACTTTATTATTGATTTTTCAATACCAAATTGCGAGGGCTGATATGGCCAAGTGCTGTCCAAGTGCTTCCTGCCAAGGGATGGGGGAATTTAATGCTCTTGTCTTGTGGCTTGTAAATGATTTAATATGTTTTCAGTAATGCTGGCCAATAAACCAGGATGATCACACAGTTGACGTCAGGAAAGGTTTCGCCCTGTACCCCTCTTACAACAAATAACCCTGCAAGGAAGATGACTTTAAGTTCTTTGCTCAGCACTGTAATGGAATTGATGCCATGTGATACTGAAGCAAAATTACATTATTCTAATGAATTCTAAAAACTCAGCAACCTGCATGTTCTAAAATTTTAAGTCTTATTTCATGGTGCTGAGTGAGTAATTGCACATATGCAGTTATTCTAATACTTCCCACAAGGAGCTTCCAATTAAAACTAGAGTTTAGTTTGAGCTCCTCATCAAAGGTTTCATTAAGGATTAGAATGAGCTGATTGTTGAAGCTGTTTCCTAAGAGATGCATGTTCAACCCCTTATACAATTAAAATGATATACACTCACCTAAAGGATTATTAGGAACACCATACTAATACTGTGTTTGACCCCCTTTCGCCTTCAGAACTGCCTTAATTCTACATGGCATTGATTCAACAAGGTGCTGAAAGCATTCTTTAGAAATGTTGGCCCATATTGATAGGATAGCATCTTGCAGTTGATGGAGATTTGTGGGATGCACATCCAGGGCACGAAGCTCCCGTTCCACCACATCCCTCTATTGGGTTGAGATCTGGTGACTGTGGGGGCCATTTTAGTACAGTGAACTCATTGTCATGTTCAAGAAACCAATTTAAAATGATTCAAGCTTTGTGACATGGTGCATTATCCTGCTGGAAGTAGCCATCAGAGGATGGGTACATGGTGGTCATAAAGGGATGGACATGGTCAGAAACAATGCTCAGGTAGGCCGTGGCATTTAAACGATGCCCAATTGGCACTAAGGGGCCTAAAGTGTGCCAAGAAAACATCCCCCACACCATTACACCACCACCACCAGCCTGCACAGTGGTAACAAGGCATGATGGATCCATGTTCTCATTCTGTTTACGCCAAATTCTGACTCTACCATCTGAATGTCTCAACAGAAATCGAGACTCATCAGACCAGGCAACATTTTTCCAGTCTTCAACTGTCCAATTTTGGTGAGCTTGTGCAAATTGTAGCCTCTTTTTCCTATTTGTAGTGGAGATGAGTGGTACCCGGTGGGGTCTTCTGCTGTTGTAGCCCATCCGCCTCAAGGTTGTGCGTGTTGTGGCTTCACAAATGCTTTGCTGCATACCTCGGTTGTAACGAGTGGTTATTTCAGTCAAAGTTGCTCTTCTATCAGCTTGAATCAGTCGGCCCATTCTCCTCTGACCTCTAGCATCAACAAGGCATTTTCGCCCACAGGACTGCCGCATACTGGATGTTTTTCCCTTTTCACACCATTCTTTGTAAACTCTAGAAATGGTTGTGCGTGAAAATACCAGTAACTGAGCAGATTGTGAAATACTCAGACCGGCCCATCTGGCACCAACAACCATGCCACGCTCAAAATTGCTTAAATCACTTTTCTTTCCCATTCTGACATTCAGTTTGGAGTTCAGGAGATTGTCTTGACCAGGACCACACCCCTAAATGCATTGAAGCAACTGCCATGTGATTGGTTGATTAGATAATTGCATTAATGAGAAATTGAACAGGTGTTCCTAATAATCCTTTAGGTGAGTGTATAGTATATTCATTCACACTTGAGAATAGGGACATGGGTGAAGACATCATATGCACAGTGCAGGGCTGTTAATGCAGTATGATTCAGTGACTCTCATTAAAGCAATAGTTCACCCAAAAGTGAAAATTTTGTCATTATTTTGTCATGCCATTACACATTTGCCAAGTTAAAAAAAACAAACACCATTAAAGTAAGCTTGTTCTATATTCCATAACATGAAGATTATCTGTGAATAACTCTGAAATAACTTTTTGACTGTTCCTCATACAATCTATTGTGTCGCGTTCAAAGACTTGGAATATGCCGCTAACTATAACTATTACGTTTTAATAATCGTTTGGTAACACTTTATTTTAGGGTCCAATTCTCACTATTAACTAGTTGCTTATTAGCATGCATATTACTAGGATATTGGCTGTTTATTAGTACTTATAAAGCACATATTAAAGCCTTATTCTGCATGAACATATTCTACATCCCTTAATGCTACCGAATACCTAAACTTAACAACTACCTTACTAACTATTAATTAGGAGTTTATTGAGGCAAAAGTCATAGTTAATAGTGAGTAAATAGTGAGAAATGGACAATAAAAAAAAGTGTGACCAATCGTTCTGTATGAGAATAGTGAAGTACATGCCACATCTACAACAATAATGGCACAGGGAAACAATATAGTTGAAATTACTTTCTGAACACTTTTTTTCCCAGCTAATGAATAATAATAACATTGACAGTCAATCAGAATTGACTTAATTTGAAAGAGCTTGAGCATTTAGAAGCAGACAACATAATTGCAGCATGCACTTAAAATCAACAGAATGTTATCATCTGCTGGTGTGGACACTAATATAGTTATTATAATTCCCCTTTCATAGGTGGACTCAATGCTGCATCAGTTGCTGATACTATGGGAACACCACTCAGGTGTGCCAAATGTCGGAAGGCCACATAGAATCACAGTGTCACCCGTGCCTCAAAAGGATGCCTGCACTACCATTCCTCAGATTTCTCTTTTTCACTGACTGATCCCTTAAGGGATTTGAGAAAAGGATCTACTGCCACCAGTCAATTTTGTTATTTTAGGCATTATCAGTCTATCAGAATTTTGCTGGAAATGTGGCATTCATATGACAGATTGCTATCAAAAATCTCATCCAGGTTTCTAAATGACAACGAACATTTGACAGATCTGCCTATCAAGAGTTAGACTATTCTAAGTTATTAGGTGTGGAGGTTTTTAGTCCAATTCCATTTTTTTCTGAATTTAGTAGTAGGAAGTTACTAGTTATTTTATCATGCATTCCATCAGTTTTGTGAATTGGTATGTTTCGTCGAGCATCAAGGAAATATAGAGCTGAACATTATCAGCATAACAGTGACAATTCATGAACATGATTTGGTTTCCAAGCGAAATGTAAAAGCGCCTATTTAAGTGAGTTTATCATTGTACTGTTCTGTTGTGTTTTTCATTAAGAATAATAGGCTCATGAACCCACCATTCAAGCAACCTGCCCCCGAATTGGCACTAATTTCAAACCGAAAGTAAAATGAACATGGCCACACTAGCATTCATTCACCGTGCGTGTCCACTGGTACGTTTTCAGTACATTCCTATGAAAGTGTCATTGAATTCATTGAAAAAATTCATTGAAAACACTCACTTTGCTCCGCAACGTTATGAATGCCATTGCGGCTGTTCACATTTTACTTTCGGTTTGAAATTAGCGTTTTAAAAGCCCCTGCCGGTGATACCGGTATTACCGGTGTTGTCACACGTCGATTAACCGGTGGGAAAATTTCCTCACCGCCACATCCCTACAATGTACGCAAGAATGGTTTTTACAAATATTTTACTCAGAAATTATGCTCTGAGGGGGTTATGCTTGTGATTGCATGATTGCAACCCTGATCAGGTAACATAACTTTTTTTTGTATTTGTGCATGCCTTTATGTATAATTACTACCTCAGTATATATTATTTCAAATAATAAAAAACTAATTTCTGCTTGTAATAACCTCTAAAACAACCTTCCTTTTCTGCTAACATCACAAATCTATCTTATTTTTCAACCCTGCCAAACAAGAAGCTGGCTCTATTCTGGTATGCAACAGTTTTATTATCAAGCTATACCTGCAAACAACCTAAAACTGTGCAATTGTTCTTTGGAAAAACAGTTTTAAAGCAAATAGTGATCACACAAAATATTGTTTTGATTGAACAAATGGAAGTTAATTAATAAACCATTCATGGCATACTGTAATTTTTGAAAACATTCTCACTTAACAGCTTTTTTTTTTTTCTTTTTTTTTTTACAAGTTCCTAAGCTTTTCACAGTACTGGAGTTTGCTTGTAGAACATTGGAAACGTTTTGAAGGAGTTGTCACAGGTCTTATATGGATTTGGCCATCTCAATAGCTTCTGTTTTTTCATGCAACTCCAGACTAGCTTAATTATGGTGATATCAAAGCTCTGTGTGAACCATACCATATGTTGTATAGAACTTTTATGTATTTATTTATTTCCACCCTCTTCATATACAATCCTTTAGGAGCCCAGTTGCTTAATGTGATATCTCAGGATACTTAGAGGTATTACTATTTTGATCTGGAAATGTAATATTATCTCCATTCAAAGTACCTCCACACTCCACATTATCTGCAATCTTGCTGGAATCCTTTTGTGGTTGTGTCCACTGACGATTCCTAAAAGAGGATTTCTAATCCATTACATATGAGTGAACATAATAATACGACTTTCTTTCTCTGCTGAGCAGAGATGAGTCATGTGTTCCCTAAATGAAATCAAATGGATTTTTAAATGACTCAGGCCAGGACTGCAGAAGTTCTCAAAAGAGGTTAGTAGTTCAAAGTGCATTGCAGTGCTCAGTGTTTTGAAGGTAAGAGCCATTTCAGAGCCAGATTCCACACTAAGCTTCAGTTAATGGCTTTTTCTTTAATCTTTCTTTATCCTAAATGAATGCTTACAGTGCAGCGTAAGCAAAGTGCTTGTATGCATTGGCCAATCGCAGTGTTGCTTCATGAACTGCATAGTTGATAAACAGGAGAGCCAAATCTCGCTATTTAGTATATGTTCACATATGGACAAGAAATAATGAAAGAAACTGCTGTAACGTGTATAAGATTTCCTTGGTTAACCAACTTACCATGCTGCTTGACCATCTTCACCATCTAATAGCTGGTCAACCAACTAAGCCAGTCTAAACGGGTCTTTTCAGACCATCTAAAACCCACACTGGAAAATCTAATTAGCTAAAAAAAAAAAGCAAACTGATTGCCTTAGAAAAAAAACAATGTGAAATAAGGATAGCATGTTAACAAATGCATATTTAGTGTAGTACACTTACACAAGAGTTTAAGTAACTAAAAAAGAACTGTATAGATTTATTTTAAATTACTTTAGATTTGCTCTTGATTTAGAACAAATCTATTTATCTTAACGTGGGTTCCCTATCTGTCAGTCGCTTTGACGTGAATGACACTAGGGGTTGCTGCTGGGAGCCCTAAACACCTCTGATATAGTCAGAAAAGGCCAATAAGAACTGGTGAGTGGAATTTGCATGTCAGCCACTCCCCTGGACATACGGGTATGTATAAAAGTAAGCTGGCATGCTCTACTCATTTAGCTTTGTTCTTCTGAGCCAAAGCACCACGTCTCTTATGGTAGAGAAGTGATTTTCTATTCACCTCCCTACACTGCTGGATCCATGAGCACATTTCAGCGTTCTCTCTCAGTGTACACAGATAAGTGCAGGGAGTTCCCCTGTGTGCATCTGTGGCTTTCTAACAGAGGCAATTTACTTAAAGAAAAGCAAAAAGAGCTACATGGCAGATCGCGTCTTTTTAAAGATGCCTTTCCGTCCGTGTCTTTCAAGGGTGCAGGCGATTTCTCTCTCCCTTGGATGGCCATGATCACTGTTTTGAATGCCTGGGGTGTGTTTAAGCAGAGACAGCATTTGTGGATGGTTCATGCACTCACTGCGAGAGCATGGCCATGGGAACATTGCAGTAGCGACTCTTGTACTTTTTCAAAAGGTCAAGAGTCACCTCTTTCCGTCCTGGTTCTTTTAAGGGCGATTTGGGGGTTAGGGAGAGCTTCCGCCGGGTGAATCCCTGTGGGACTCTTGTTCCTTAGCACGCTCGTGTCTCCCGGTTTCTGGATAAATTAGGCAGTTCACGCAAGGGTGTTCCTTACGGCTCTGGTGCTGCTGCTACTGAGGCAGAGCAGTGACTCAGGTCATGGGGTTCACAAATTAATCTGGCAGAGGGGTAAGAGATGGGCTCTGCCTTTTCTTTGCCCTCACCTGCCGGGTCTAATCTCTTACAGTGGGGCAAAAAAGTATTTAGTCAGCCACCAATTGTGCAAGTTCTCCCACTTAAAAAGATGACAGAGGCCTGTAATTTTCATCATAGGTACACTTCAACTATGAGAGACAGAATGAGAAAAAAAATCCACAAAATCACATTGTCTGATTTTTAAATAATTTATTTGCAAATTATGGTGGAAAATAAGTATTTGGTCAATAACAAAAGTTAATCTCAATACTTTGTTATATACCCTTTGTTTGCAATGACAGAGGTCAAATGTTTTCTGTAAGTCTCCACAAGGTTTTTACACACTGTTGCTGGTAGTTTGGCCCATTCCTCCATGCAGATCTCCTCTAGAGCAGTGATGTTTTGGGGCTGTCGCTGGGTAACACGGATTTTCAACTCCCAGGTTTTTAAAGATTTTCTATGGGGTTGAGATCTGGAGACTGGCTAGGCCACTCCAGGACCTTAAAATGCTTCTTACGAAGCCACTCCTTCGTTGCCCGGGCGGTGTGTTTGGGATCATTGTCATGCTGAAAGACCCAGCCACGTTTCATCTTCAATGCCCTTGCTGATGGAAGGAGGTTTTTACTCAAAATCTCACGATACATGGCCCCATTCATCCTTTCCTTTACACGGATTAGTTGTCCTGTTCCTTTGCAGAAAAACAGCCCCAAAGCATGATGTTTCCACCCCCATGCTTCACAGTAGGTATGGTGTTCTTTGGATGCAACTCAGCATTCTTTTTCCTCCAAACACAACAAGTTGAGTTTTTACCAAAAAGTTCTATTTTGGTTTCATCTGACCCTATGACATTCTCCCAATCCTCTTTTGGATCATCCAAATGCTCTCTAGCAAGCTTCAGACGGGCCCGGACATGTACTGGCTTAAGCAGGGGGACACGTCTGGCACTGCAGGATTTGAGTCCCTGGCGGCGTAGTGTGTTACTGATGGTAGCCTTTGTTACTTTGGTCCCAGCTCTCTGCAGGTCATTCACTAGGTCCCCCTGTGTGGTTCTGGGATTTTTGCTCACTGTTCTTGTGATCATTTTGACCCCACAGGTGAGATCTTGCATGGAGCCCCAGATCGAGGGAGATTATCAGTGGTCTTGTATGTCTTCCATTTTCTAATAATTGCTCCCACAGTTGATTTCTTCACACCAAGCTGCTTACCTATTGCAGATTCAGTCTTCCCAGCCTGGTGCAGGTCTACAATTTTGTTTCTGGTGTCCTTTGACAGCTCTTTGGTCTTGGCCATAGTGGAGTTTGGAGTCTGACTGTTTGAGGTTGTGGACAGGTGTCTTTTATACTGATAACGAGTTCAAACAGGTGCCATTAATACAGGTAACGAGTGGAGGACAGAGGAGCCTCTTAAAGAAGAAGTTACAGGTCTGTGAGAGCCAGAAATCTTGCTTTTTTGTAGGTGACCAAATACTTATTTTCCACCATAATTTGCAAATAAATTCTTTAAAAATCAGACAATGTGATTTTCTGGATTTTTTTTCTCATTCTGTCTCTCATAGTTGAAGTGTACCTATGATGAAAATTACAGGCCTCTCTCATCTTTTTAAGTGGGAGAACTTGCACAATTGGTGGCTGACTAAATACTTTTTTGCCCCACTGTACGTTTCCTGACATCCAGATCACAACCTCCTCATTGGGGCTTGCTTTATCGAGATTGTGGAAGAAACCAGTTTCCTATTGTGTCTTCTGCTTCCAAACTTAGAATTATTCTTCCATCATGGGGCTGAGGGAACATTGGTATGGGGCGATGCCTAAGGTGGAAGAGACGCTGGTTAGCTATCTCTCCCCTGAGTCAGCGTCTTCCTTAAAGGCCCATATGTTACCCACCGAGCCGGTCAGAACAACTTCGGTATGGTGGGTAGAGCGTATTCAGCAGCAGGTAAGGCCATGGCATGTTTGCACACTGTCTATTCTGCAGGCATACCAGGCTGACCTGCTCAGAGACCTGGATGAGGGTAAAAGTGTGATCCCGGGCACAATAAGAGAGCTGTGCTAGGCCACAGATTCAAGGTCACAAACGGCCAAGTCAATTGGCCAATCTATAGCAGCTCTGGTGGCCATAGAGAGGCAATTATGGTTAAACTTGTCAGGCATGAAAGGCAAAGATAAGAACTTCCTTATGAACGCCCCGCTTTCCCCCCTGGCCTCTTTGGCAACACTGTCACATCAGTCGTTGAGAGGTTGATGTATATATTCCTTTTGGCTTTGCGTTGCATAATTAATAACCTGTTTTTCTCTTTGGCTTAACAGCAAATAATGTTTGTTAAGAGATTAATTAAAAATGCATTGCATTTCATACCTCATTAAATTGACAATGTGCATAATGTAACATGTCTCTGATTATTTAAAAAAAAGTTAGAGCCATAAGTGTTTTTAGTTAAAAAAAAAAAGAGATTATGTTATTTTGATATAAAGATCGCAAGGGTTCAGATTATTTGGTAATTCCAACAGTGACCAATAAAATGTACTCCACTGTGCTCAACTTAACTGGAGTACATTTCCCAGTAACACGTTATTTTAGGGTTAAATTCTCGCTATTAACTAGTTGCTTATTAGCATGCATATTACTAAGATATTGACTGTTTACTAGTACTTATAAAGCATATATTTATGCCTTATTCTGCATGACCTTATTCTACATCCCTTAATTCTACCCAATACCTAAGCTTAAACGCTACAAAAACTACCCTACTAACTGTTAATAGTAAATTAGAAGTTTATTGAGGCAAAAGTCGTAATTAATAGTGAATATGTGTTCCTCATACTAAAGTGTTACCCATTTTCCATACAACGACAGAAATAGCTGCTTAACCACTGTAGTATGATGCATCATTAGAGAAATTAACTTGCTAAGGATGAACTTTTGTAACGTGTGCACATTCATTGCTTGCACCACATTGATTCAACAATATAGGACTTTCATTAATGAAGTCACATGCAGATGGACATACACAGATGGTGGAGATAACTTCTGCTAATTAATCTATTTGAGAATGCAATTAATGTCTTTTTAATACATTAAAATTGGTGTGTAAGACAGCTGGGGCAATACTGTATGTAAAGCTCAAAGTGTGAAACAAAGTGTCGTGCCTTTGCATGATAAAGAATGATGGCTTTTAACCCCAGCAGTAAAACCTTCCCCTTGACAGTCTTCAGTGATGCCCTTCCCATGAACTCCTGATATGGTTTGAGTGGAAGAGAGCCATACACACACTGCTGGCCTGCGTGCCGTGAGCGATTGATGAAATATTTATACAGCTTTTATGAGACTCTGATGTGATCACTCTATCAGCAGGAAGAATAGAAAGCTTCATACATTACTTCCTGTCAAGACAAACAAAGGGATGGCATGATAGAAAAAACGAAACTCTGCAAAAAGTACTGTAATTCTTAGTCTTGTTTTACAGTGATTTTACCATGGCTAAAGGAAGTTCTTAAGCATTTAAGTATGTAATATATATTGATTTACTCTTTTTGTGTTTTATCACACAGGGTGACGAGGTCTTGACCGTAATAAAGATGAAGGCCCAATGGCCAGCCTGGCAGCCCCTCAATGTGTGAGTAACTGTCATCTAATCAGTCTGTGTGTGTATGTGTGTGTGCTGGTGTTATATCTTTCCTCTGTATAATGTTTCTTTAAAATACAAACTAAAGTGTTAAAGGTGAAATATTCTAGTTTAAAGGACTAGTTCACTTAAAAATGAAAATTACCCCATGATTTACTCCCCCTCAAGCCATCGTAGTTGTATATGACTTTCTTCTCTCTGATGAACACAATCAGAGTTATATTAATAAATATCCTGACGCTTCCAAGTTTCATAATGGCAGTGACGGGGTCCATTGAGTTTGAAGCTCAAAAAAGTGCATCCATCCATAATAAACTAGTTGACTTTACCTTTTTTGTAAACTTTTTATATGTTAGATAGTAAGATAGCAAGTATATCATACAATAGAAGTTCCCTTGCGATACTACACGAGTACTGCGAGTATGAGTATGAGTCTCGCCTCTCTGCGCTCGTGGATAGCGTTCTTTTCAGAACACGACCCCGCCCCTTGCGCCCTCCCGCTTTCTTCCTCCCAGGAACCCTCAAGAAAAAAATAGCGGGGCAGAGGATCTCAGCGCTTGGACGAGGGCAATCTCACGTCGGCTAAGCCCCCGCGTGACACCTCTCTCCCCACAAGAAGAGGTTCTCCCCATCCATTGCTCCCATCCAGACCAACGTCCCTCTGCAGCTGCGAGTGACTTGGTCTCGTTCGGACCAAAAGAGAAAGAGCTCATTATCCCCCAGCCAACGTGTATCGTTCCTGGGGATAATTTTAGAGTCAACCCTCTTGAGGGCCACAGTCACTCCAGAGACATGCTGTAGTCCCGTGCTCTGGTCATTCAGCAGCTCACACAAAAATTTACACCCGGGGTTTTTCTGCCGCTCAGAACGTTTCAGAAAATGATAGGCCTAATGAGCTCAGCATCTTCAGCTCTGCAGATGGGGCTGCTTCAAATGCGCCCGCCCTCAGCCTGGCATCATGGCTGTTACTCGCTCAAGGTGAGCCAGGCATGTGTCACAGCCCTGGCCCCTTGGATGAACCCTTGCTGGTTCGAACAAGGCGTGGCGATAGGTGCTATGAACAAGAGGAAAGTTGTCTTCACAGACGCCTCCAAGACAGGTTGGGGAGCTCTGTGCAACCGCCCAGCCTTTGGGGCTTGGAGCAACCTGGAAAGCGAGCTACATATCAACCGTCTAGAAATGATGGTGGTATATAGAGCTCTCTAGGTCTTTCTTCCTCTTCTGGTGGGACACCACGTCTTGGTCAGATCAGACAACATGACAGTGGTGTCCTTCATAAACCACCAGGGCGGCCTCTCTTCAAAACCCCTCTTCACTCTGGCGAAAACCATCCTAGAGTGGACTCTCTGAGAGCAGCGCACATACAGGGCGTAATGAACGTAGGGGCGGACATGCTGTCCTGGAGCAACCTTCCCTCAGAGCAATGGTCACTCCTATCCCGCTCGGTTCAGGAGATTTGGGATTTTTTCGGGAAGGCAGAGGTCGACCTCTTTGCCTCAGAAGACAATCATCACTGCCCAATATTTTTCTCAAAAACCAGGGATGTGCTGGCCCATGATTGGCCCAGCTGTGGGACCTTCATGTGTGGTTTCTCTACAGGAGCCCCTAAACCTCCCTGAGAATATCCTAAACACTATTTCTCAGGCCAGATCTCTGTCTACAAGACGTCTCTACACCTCAAAGTGGGCCGTCTTCGCCTCCTGGTGCAAAACCCACTAACTTGTGACATATTGACACTTTTTGACACTGATATTGTCATTTCTTCGAGACTTAATGGAGGCCGTTCCCCCTCTACTCTTAAAGTCTATGTTGCGGCTATAGCAGCTTCACACACTCCTATAGCAAGGCAGTCTATAGGAAGAAACAACCTTGTTGTTCGCTTCCTTAAGGGCTCCAGGATGCTAAACCCTCCTCGTCCCCTTATGGTCCTTACTTGGGACCTGTCTGTGGTTCTTAGAGGCCTTAAAAGTCCCCCATTTGAACCAATTTAGACTGCTGACCTTCGACCCCTGTCGCTAAAAACCGCATTGCTGCTAGCGCTGGCATCGGTTAAGTGTGTGGGAGATTTGCAGGCACTCTCTGTGAGCCCCTCGTATCTTGAGTTTGGGCCTAACGACTCTAAGGTCGTCCTGAAACCTAGACATGGACACGTCCCGAAAGTTCTATCTACCCCCTTTAGGGCACAGATGGTAGTTCTCTCCGCCCTTCCTCCTTCTCAGGACGAACAGGAGTTGAACCTTCTCTGTCCTGTCAGAGCCCTGAGGACGTACATTGATCACTCCGCCTCTTTTTGTCAGGCGGAGCAGCTCTTTGTCTGCTTTGGTGGCCGCACGAAAGGTCTTCTGGTCACAAAGCCTACACTATCTAGATGGATAGTAGATACCCCCTTACGAAAATGAACCATTTGTTTTACTACAAATAAAACCAAAAAACCATGGTTATTGTAGTTAAACCATAGTAACCACAAATTAACCATGGTTTTGCTATTCTAACCATAGTTTAACCATGGTATTTGTGGTAAAACTGTTATATAAATGGTAATCAGTTAGCCAAAAAAACATGGTTACTACACTTTTACTATAATAAAACCATGGTTATTTTTCGTAAGCGCCATAGCTCTTGCGTACTCCTCCTTGGGCCTTCAATGTCCCTTGGGAGTCAGAGCACACTCCACGAGAGGCATGGCCTCCTCGTGGGTGTGGTCCTGTGGTGTTTCCATTGATGACATCTGTGTGGCAGCCGGCTGGGCCTCACCGTCCACATTTGTTCGATTTTATAATCTGGAGGTCCCTGCGCTTCAATCGCAGGTCCTTTCTGCATAAACCTACTGCACTCGCATGCTTTCTTGTTATATCCCCGACTTAGTCTGGAAGTAACTACTGTCTGCCCCATATATACATAAGCTAGGCCCCTGGAGGCCCTAGTAATGGGGTTTTGGTGGATGACTTAAATTTGAGTGTCTTGGAGCCCTTTGTCAAGCGTTTCTCACTTTATTTTGTCATCATCTTGCCTAGCACGGCGTGATTGTATTATCCCCGTAGCATCTTGTCTTATTTATATTAATAAGACGAATGACCCAGTACTCATGTAGTATCACAAGGAAACGTACTCGGTTACTAACGTAACCTCGGTTCCCTCAGATACGGAACGAGTACTGCGTAATTTGCCGTGGTTCTACAGCCGGTACTTCATAGTTCCCAAGAAGGATGGGGGGTTGCGCCAATAATAGGTCTGAGGCACTTGAATCGTTCTCTGAGGAGATTCAGGTTCAAGATGCTCACAATTCCAACAATTGTGAGTCAGATCCAGTCCGAGGACTGGTTCGTCACGATCGATCTGAAGGACGCATACTTCCACATATCCATCCTTCCATGTCACAGGAAGTTCCTGAGGTTTGCCTTCGGGGGCGAGGCATACCAATATCGGGTTCTTCCGTTCTGCCTAGCTCTTTCCCCTCGCACCTTCACAAAGTGTATGGATGCAGCTCTGGCTCCTCTCAGACTCCAGGGCATCCGTATACTGAATTACATCGACGACTGGCTCATTTTGGCCCAGTCGCGAGAGATGGCAGTTCGGCTTCGAGATGTCGTTCTGGCCCATATCAGGTGCTTGGGGTTGAGACTCAACCCAAAGAAGAGTGTGTTGACGCCCTCCCGGAAGACCACGTTCCTGGGGGTCGTGTGGGACTCAACGACAATGCAGGCACAAATGTCCCCCGCACGCGTAGAGTCCATACAGGCGATGGTCTCCAGAGCAGAGCTAGGCCGCAGCCTCACTGTCAAGCAGTTCCAGAGACTGCTGGGGCTCATGGCAGCAGCGTCCAACGTAATAATACCTTTGGCCTTCTGTACATGAGACCCCTACAGTGGTGGCTCGTCAACGAACCCAGCTGGGGTTGGATGCCATGACACAGACGTGGCAGAGGCTGCGTCTGTACGCATTTCCCCCGATCGCTTTGCTCCCGGGAGTCTTGAAGCGGGTCGGTCGAGAAGGGATCAGCCTACTTCTAGTAGCACCCCATTGGCCGACCCGGGTTTGGTTCTCAGACATCATAACATTATTAGACGGTCTCCCGTGGCAGGTCCCTCTGAGGAGGGATCTGCTATCTCAGGCAGGGGGCACAATTCTTCACCCCCGGCCAGCTATCACTTCTCTGAGGAGAGTGGGGGATCTTCAGGCCTTGGCGATTACGCCAACTTGCCTGGAGTTTGCCCCTGGCGGAGTTAAGGCCATCTTACATCCCAGGCATGCCAGGTGCCATCGAGCGTGGCACGGTCAGTGGTTCTTCAGGCATTCTATCCTCCACCTCACGTGACGGCAGAAGAAGGGAGACTTCATCTGCTCTGTCCCGTCAGAGCACTAAGAGTTTACTTAGAGAAGTCTTCGCAGTGGAGAAAGTTAGACCAGCTGTTGGTGTGCTTCGGCTCTCCCAAGAAAGGGCTGCCTGCATCTAAAAAGACAATCAGCAACTGGATTGTCCAGGCTATAGCCACGGCTTATCAGGTGCGCAATTTGCCTTCACCGATAGCCGTGAGGGCCCATTCCACCAGAGGCATGGCGTCCTCTGTGGCCCTCCTTTCCAGAGTCCAGCTTCATGAGATATGCGAGGTCGCTGGGTAGGCCACCTCGCACACCTTCATAAGGTTTTACAGTCTACATCTCCCTGCGACGCCGGGCGCCAGGGTGCTCGCGTCCTAAGCGTGCCTGGTCTCCAGCTTCACGCTAGGACAGGCGTGAGCCGTAGACACAGTGCAAGTTCCCTTGAAAGGGAACGTCTCGGGTTATGACTATAACCCTTGTTCCCTGAGAAAGGGAACGAGACACTGCCTCTCATCGCCACGCCTCGTCACACCTGGATCGCCTGCTTCATCACGAAGCTGTCTGTACTATGTGCCGGCCTCCCCTTTGTAGCTTCCGCGTATGCCGTCACATACTACGTCATGACGCAACAACTATCAGGATTGGATTAGTTTTCATTCATGCTTCAGACGCGCTGTTGCTAAGGGAGCGTCCCCAAAGTGTTGTAGACGCAGTGTCTTGTTCCCTTTCTCAAGGAACAAGGGTTATAGTCATAACCCGAGACGTTTTCCCCCATAGCGTTTTGTCTTATTTATATTAATAAGACGAATGACGCAGTACTTGTTCTGTATCTAAGGGAACCGAGGTTACGTCAGTAACCGAGTACGATTTATTTATTTATTTTTTACAGTGAAGATATGCATACTTGCATTATAATCATATTAACGTCAAAGAATAATAAGAAATGATCATGCTGTATGTCCAAAATCTTGGAATTTGAATCTGTTCAAATGAGAAAAGAGTGTTGATTAATTAGAACTGGGTCATATAAATCCCCTCTCTCATCTGATCACATTACTGCACAGATATTGGAAAAGGTGAGAGAGAGCAAAAAAGAAAAAAGTGAGACGCTGAGAGATTTCTTCTTTTATTTTTGAGTAGGTAGTAAGAGTGAACTTTAAACACCTTTAATAAGTTTATAATATTTTGTGTCAGTGGAAATTCTCACATTTGCACATAAACTAAAAAAAAGATTGTTTTTATGTATAATTTATTATAAATGTATACATTAGAAGCCATTTATTTACCCCCATGTTATTCCAAATCCATATCTCTCTTTCATTCAACATAAGAGGAAATACAGAATGAACTTTGAAGTAGAGGTCTGCATTCCCGATCAGTTTTCTTGCGGCACAGAAGTAAATTTCCAAATCAAAGACGGTAGCAGTCGGTAACTCTGGTGAACTTCGGGCGGTCTGACAATAGCCCGGCCACTCCCGACATCCTTTGACAACAGCGTATCCGCGCTTGAACTTGAAGTGAACAAAACTTTCTGCAATGGTGGCGTTCACACAGTTCCCATTTCCCTGCCCTGAACCTGGCAATATATGTTCTTTGCATCCCATCCACGAGAGTACCTTCAGAGAATTTTTGGATGAGAGACAGTCAGCGACATTCTGTTCTTGCATGGATGAACATGCAACCCCTAAAAAAAAATTCATTTTGCAGTAGCTATTAAGCTAACAGTTTTCGTTTATTTATATTTTTGGCTTAAAATTTTGAGTGACAGATGTCGTATTTGATTTAGCCTATTTTTTTCTGTGACATTTTTTACGGTGTTGACAGTATCATGATAAGACAAAAATAACAAATAAAATGATTGTATATATGATTTTCTTCCCGACCCGAATGAGCCCGCTAAATTTAGACCTTGTTTCCAGATTTAAATTTACCCAGTCACTCTCTTTCTTTAGGGTAAATTTTAATCTGGAAACGAGGTCTAAATTTAGCGGACTCGTTCGGGTCGGGAAGAAAATCATTCTAAAAGGTAAGCGAATGAACACAGAGTGAATTTTAAATGGGAGCGGGTGGGTGCGGAAAGGAACCTAGCGGGAGCGGGAGCGAGACAAAAAACTGTCCCAGGCAGACCTCTACTTTGAAGTTAATGTTGACGGACTCTGTCATACTCCAAACATAACAAAAAGGACTATAAAGGTATCATAAAAAAGTCGTCTAAGGCCATAGCTTCATGTGATATTTCCCTCTGCTGTAGCTCTCAATTCTTATTTGCATTATTACATTCAAATATGATTCATCAAGATGTGTCAAGGCAGTTTCATTGTCAATGATGATTTTACATGGAACCAGTGATATTTGATTTCACTGACAGTAAACCCAGAGCAACACGTCTTTAAAACTGCAGTGCGGAACTTTTGCCTCTCTATCAGAATTTTTGCAGAATTTTTTTTTGCGCTTCGGCACTGCTCCTCTATGCGGACTAGTCTGTGATCACCACATCAGAGTGGATCTGTCTCTGCTGTACATTGACATGCTAACAATAAGTATGTCCTCCTAGGAATATATCCAAACAATGCCATCTAAACAATTAATATATCTGCCACTTTTGTTCTGACCAAATGAAAATGTATATGTTTTAAATATATATATAGATTTTAGTGGCTCAAAGGTAGCAAGCAAACTTGCAATGTGGAATCTGATCTGGCTGAGCAATTGTTTTATATATATATATATATACACTCACCTAAAGGATTATTAGGAACACCATACTAATACTGTGTTTGACCCCCTTTCGCCTTCAGAACTGCCTTAATTCTACGTGGCATTGATTCAACAAGGTGCTGAAAGCATTCTTTAGAAATGTTGGCCCATATTGATAGGATAGCATCTTGCAGTTGATGGAGATTTGTGGGATGCACATCCAGGGCACGAAGCTCCCGTTCCACCACATCCCAAAGATGCTCTATTGGGTTGAGATCTGGTGACTGTGGGGGCCATTTTAGTACAGTGAACTCATTGTCATGTTCAAGAAACCAATTTGAAATGATTCGAGCTTTGTGACATGGTGCATTATCCTGCTGAAAGTAGCCATCAGAGGATGGGTACATGGTGGTCATAAAGGGATGGACATGGTCAGAAACAATGCTCAGGTAGGCCGTGGCATTTAAACGATGCCCAATTGGCACTAAGGGGCCTAAAGTGTGCCAAGAAAACATCCCCCACACCATTACACCACCACCACCAGCCTGCACAGTGGTAACAAGGCATGATGGATCCATGTTCTCATTCTGTTTACGCCAAATTCTGACTCTACCATCTGAATGTCTCAACAGAAATCCAGACTCATCAGACCAGGCAACATTTTTCCAGTCTTCAACTGTCCAATTTTGGTGAGCTCGTGCAAATTGTAGCCTCTTTTTCCTATTTGTAGTGGAGATGAGTGGTACCCGGTGGGGTCTTCTGCTGTTGTAGCCCATCCGCCTCAAGGTTGTGCGTGTTGTGGCTTCACAAATGCTTTGCTGCATACCTCGGTTGTAACGAGTGGTTATTTCAGTCAAAGTTGCTCTTCTATCAGCTTGAATCAGTCGGCCCATTCTCCTCTGACCTCTAGCATCAACAAGGCATTTTTGCCCACAGGACTGCCGCATACTGGATGTTTTTTCCTTTTCACACCATTCTTTGTAAACTCTAGAAATGGTTGTGCGTGAAAATCCCAGTAACTGAGCAGATTGTGAAATACTCAGACCGGCCCGTCTGGCACCAACAACCATGCCACGCTCAAAATTGCTTAAATCACCTTTCTTTCCCATTCTGACATTCAGTTTGGAGTTCAGGAGATTGTCTTGACCAGGACCACACCCCTAAATGCATTGAAGCAACTGCCATGTGATTGGTTGATTAGATAATTGCATTAATGAGAAATTGAACAGGTGTTCCTAATAATCCTTTAGGTGAGTGTATATATTACTGATGTTTAGATCTAACAATTGCTCAGCCAGATCAGATTCCACATTGCTTGCTTGCTACCTTTGAGCCACTAAAATCTATTACCTGTTCAGCAGAAAGAAAAAAAAACATATCTGTGTCAGTCTTCAATCCCTTTAGATCTTGGATTTGTCACCTCCTCCCAAAAGCCAATGCCGATATTTACTCTCATTTTAGCACAGGCTCTATCACTTTCCCTTTTTTACTGCAGATTCTCCGCAGTTTGAGGTTTCTTGGTTTTGACAACAGCTGATTCCCAATATGTCAGCGATGATTGCTGTTTAGACCTTTCTAGATTAAAAACAGCCATCTAGATGACAAATTTAAATTCTCAGCACACACCATGTACTAGCCGGGTCTTCTATCTGTTTACGGACGTGCCGTTGAAATGTACATTTCCTGCAAAATTTAACCCAACAGCTCAAACTATAAATCATTCTTAAGCTTAAATCATTCTTAAAGGCATTGCAAATCAGGGTAAGGTAGGGAGACAATTTTAAACACTGATGTCTTATGTAGTTGCTCATTAACTGATTTTTATTCTTTAAAGGTGAGAATAATAATGTTGAGCACTGCTCTGAATGGCTGTTTCACAGCAAGGCTCATTTCAGTAGCTCACAGCCGCACACAACTGACTTACCCCGCTAAACATGTTTACAATTAATAATAGTACACAATTAATCTGTCCTTATAACGCAGCACCTACAATTACTGACTGTATTATTACACAAGAGGCTGCAGTTATTCAGCAAACACAATCGAAAATAGTCGAGAGAGCCATGCTTGAATGTATTACAGTTCATCACTGAGAAGTGAGTCGTGACAGAACACAGACCGACTGAATGACACTTTAATTTAAGCAGAAAATCTCAAAGGAGATCGCTGAAATCCAGTTTACTTGTTTATTGGTGTTTTCAGATCATCAGTGCGCGCGCGCGAGAGAGAGAGCTTGCGTGCACATGGTTGCCAGATTGCAAAGTTTAAGTAAAACACTGGATAGAATACGTGTTCTTTTAACAGAAAAGCTCTGATTGAGGGATTTAAAATGACTGAAGTCTGCATGGTTTTTAAAAATTCTCTCCTCCCATAAATTTTGCTTCTGAAAGGGAAACTCCTACAAATTCAAGTGCAAGTCAGCAGCAAAAATAATGTCCACGACTTTTCATTGCTAATTTTTCACTGCATGTCTTTTCATTGAAATATTGAATATTTTTATTTTTATTTTCTAATAAGTTATGTACATTAGGGTTTTTATGTTAAATATTATGCTGTCAAACAAAATTTTATTGCATTATTTTAGTGTCACTTGTGTTACCATGATGGTGTTTGATGACAGAAAAAATGTCAGAAAGAAATGTCGTTGATGATGTGCATGAAAATTTATCCCGCGAGTAAACTAGAGCGAGTAACACAATGCAAATATTCACTTCGCTTTTGGTGTGCACACACTATAAAAGATTCCATTTACAAACCCTGTGAAGACGGGAAATCTCGCAAAATCTCTTTCATCAGACGTGACTTTAAAGTAAACAAACATAGCAGATGACCGGCAAGAACAAATGGCGCTTGTAGTGTATGGACTGCTTTTTAAAGAAAATTTGCGGGAGGAAAAAGGAAAATGTTTAGATGAAGTCATGGAGATGGTGTATCATCCGTAATACAGCACAAGCTGGAGGTAAGTCTTCTATCAGCTCGCTTTCTGATTGGGTATTGTTTCACATGATAATCTCCAGAACATGCGGCCGTGCGCGCGCTTGTCCTCGGTGCCCCCCCCCCCCCACAACAGAATTTCTGAATGTAAATATACATGTTGAATATTTACGATTTGAGATCGGGGCGGCTCCAACGTTCTTCCGAGCAGATTCAGTCACTCTTAACACACCTCACACCACAGGAAAATCTGATAAGATAATCTGTAGAACCATTAAGATAATCGGGACTTTACCTAGGATTGTCTGAAGGGGAGAAATCGGCCCAAAATCGCCCCGATTATCTTATGGTGTGTACCCAGCATTAGGGTATGTTTACACGACAACGAAAGTACTAAAAACAGAAAAGTTTTTTGCATACAGACAACAACGTTGTCAAAATTATCCCTTTTCACACGGATCCGTAAAAACGGCTAAAAACGCTGTATTATGCAAGCCAGGTCAGTGGTTGGTGATGTTGCCCCTAAAACACTGTTGTTGTGTAAATGAACGGCCAAAACGCGTAAAAAGTTTTTAGTTGAAAACGGTGTTGTGTAAACTGCCTCACTTGCACTACTTTCTCCTTGTTTAACATTTTAAGTTATCTAAATTGATCAATGCTCCAAGAATCACCCAAGCACAGAGAATTTCAAATTTATAATGCTGTGTTCACCTGATTGAGTATATTTGGGTGCATTAAGACTTTAGAGCAGACAGGAAATTGCTTTTGAATTGACTTAGAGTGCCATGAAACGCTTAGTATGAGGCAAGAAGTGCTTGAGACCAGAGCTTTTAATGTCTTTTCCTCACACTGTACAATCATTTGACTTCTTAACGGCAGTTTATGTCCAAAAATACTAAATAGGAAACATGTTCTTTCTTTATTTCTCTCTCTACTCTTGTTGTCTTCTCTGCAGATCTGTTCAGTAGCTGTATATTTAGAATAGCAGCTAATGCATTACTCTGCTGTTTCTTTCCAGAAACCTTGAAAAGCTTGAGTTGAGTTGATTAGCAGTGCGCTGACAAGCAGACAGTGAAATAATAGGTTGTCAATGCAAGTCTCTAATTAGCTGCCTGATTTGTTTTGTGTTTGTGTGTGTCTGTGTGTTTCTTTTAAAGGGTGGAGTCGGATGATTTCATTTTCCTTAAAGGGGTGAATAAAGATATGGCTTTAAAACAGACTTTGCTTTCTTGTTAAGCAATTATGTCAAATTTATGCTGACTTTTGCAGCACTGTCATAAAGCATATGTGTGTGCATGTGCATACAATTATGTATGACAGATATTCAGTACTATTTTAAGATCACTGTTTGTTATTTCAAGGGCATATGTGCACATTAAGCATAGTTATGCATTAGTTAGGCTGTGTAATTCATGGCACAGAGTGTGTTTTTATGTATGTCTATTAGGGATGCACCGATATTGATACCAGTATCGATTTCAGCCCAATACTGTGCTTGTGTACTAGTACTTATTACTAGTGTACTTGTTACTAGCCTGCTAGTACAGTGTTTGTGTCCAGACAAAGAAACACTGACAACAGAGCAAACAGAGAGCATAATGAAGATATCAAGAATGTCTATGAAGTAAATGTATCTAATTAACATAATATTAAACAAATAAAATATTTACGGATGCATAGCTGCTGTTCACGAGTTGATAAGTGAAACACGGCATAAGTGAAACACGGGTGGATTGAGCACACAGCATTACTGAAAAATGTGTAGTTTGATTGGATATGTCAATAGCTAAGAAAGTAAAACAAGGAACATATTACAAACATTAAATGATGGAGAGAGAGAGAGCGCACACACTTCTGTGCAACATAGTCGGTTATGTCTTAAGTGAATGCCAAAAGATGAGAAAGAAAATGCATGTGTTAAAGTGACAGCAGCCTAATAAACCTACTGCTGTCTTTGTCCTTAATGTTCATCTAACAACAAAAGACAAAAAGAAATTCACCTACTGCTCTTGACTAAATAACTTTTCACAAGTTCAAACTTACATATAATCAGATATATAGAGCATAGAGTATTATGCATATTGGTGTGCTGTCTGAGTGGCCAAGGCCTTGAGGTCCCCCAATTTTCTTCAGAGAAGTGATAGCAAGGAGAAAGGCCACCTTAAGGGTCAGGTTCTTTGCCTCCGCAGGCCACGGAGGAAACGTACAACCAAATGGTGCTTCCCTAGGGGCCCATCACTTACAGGAGCGTGGAAAGCCGTAATGGCAGCCATGTACACCTTAAATGTGGACGGGGTAAGACCAGCAGAGAAACGATCTTGGAGGAACTCCAGCACTGAAGCCACCGGGCAGTTAACTGGGTCCACCTCACGCTCTATACACCAAGTGAAGAACACATTCCACTTCAGGCTGTACAACCTCCTCGTGGAAGGAGCCCTGGAGCTAAGAATACACCTTCCAATAGGCCAGCCTCTAGGTACCGAGCCCCCTCAGGGGCCAGACCCAGAGCTTCCACAACTCTGGCCAGGGGTGAAATATTGTGCCTCCTGCCTGAGACAGCAGGTCCCTCCTCAGAGGGATCTGCCATGGAAGGCCTGCTAGCAATGCTATGATGTCTGAGAACCATACTCAGGCCTGCCAATAGGGGGCTACTAGAAGTAGACTGATCCCTTCTCGACGCAAATAGATCCACTTCCACTGGGCTGAACCTCTTGCACATGGCCTTCACCACCTCTGGGTGAAGTTTCCATTCCCCGGGACTCTGCCCCTGCCTCGACAGGATGTCTGCTCCTGGATTTTGGTCCCCGAGGACGTACATCGCTCTGAGAGACAACAGTTTCCCCTGGGACCACAGGAGGATCTGGTGTGCCAGTCTACATAGAGGGCACGACCTCAGACCCCCCTGATGATTCAGATACGAGACTACTGACATATTGTCTGCCCGTATCAGGACATGGTGGCCGCGAAGGTCCGGGAAAAAGCTCCTCAGAGCTTTGTAGACTGCCAGCATTTCCAGGCAATTTATGTGCCATGAGAAATGCCGGGCCTCCCATGGACCTCTCGCAAAGCGGCCATCCATGACCGCGCCCCAACCAGTGAGGTAGGTGTCTGTTGAAACGGTCTTCCGGCAACATGACGCTCCCAGCACTGGCTTTCACCTCAGTTTCATCAACTCGTTTCCATGTGCTAGGATCTCTGCCTTTAGACACCAAGGATTCTTCTTGCATACTGGTTAGTATTTTCAATCACCTTGTGCAGAATATAATCATCAATAAAACATGAGTGCATTGCTTTCAGCCAGAACCAGTTTTGTCTTACCGCAAGGCCCTTCTTTGGTGTGACAAATGCTGCATCCTCTTGTCCTGCTCGGTCAGCTGATAACCAAACAAGTAAATTTTTGCTTGTGTAGGACCCTGTTTCATCTGTGGGAACTACAGTGATGCAATGCAACGCAACGTGACTTCTCAGTTATATACATAACCCTGAGACGTTGCCTTTCTAGGGAACATTGACGCTGTGTCAGAGTTTGTCAGGAGTTGGAGTCCTCTTGAGTCATCTCTTCACAGGTGTTGGGGCATCTGAAGTCTTCATAAGCGGCTGGATACAAAGCGGAGCTGATGGATGGGCATGATGGGATGGGCATCCCGAGATTGACTCCTTTTGGATTAATTGTAGCTTGTTTAATGAGGTTGCAGGACAACCAGCTAGTAATGCATTACAGGAATCTAGTCTAGAGGTCATAAATGCATGAACTAACTTTTCTGCATCAGAAACAAATAGCATGTGCCATAGCTTAGTGATGTTCCTGAGGTGGAAGAAGGCTGTTTGAAATATTCGAAAGACAAGTTGCTGTCTAATATAACACCCCGGTCTTTAACAATAAAGGAAGAAGTAACAGCAAATTGCATTCTAAGAGATTCTGTGTGCAGGTTTTGGTCCAATAAGTATAGTCTTGTCTGAATTTAATAGAAGACCATTAAAGGTCATCCCATATTTTATATCTTTAACACACTCTGTCTATTTGGATAGTTTAGAGATTTCAGCTGGTCATGATAAATATATCATCGGCATAACACTGGAAACTAATTGCATTTTTTCTTATAATATTACCAAGTGGTAGCATATATATATTGAAAATAGCAGAGGGCCTAACACAGATCCTTGCAGCACTCCATAATTTACTGACATCATATTACATTTTCCCCCATTTAAATAGAAAAATGTTAACGGTCTGATAAGTATGATCTAAACCAACTTAATGCCTGTCCCTGAATACCGGTGTAATTTTGTAGGAACCACCACTCCCTGAAACACTAGAGGTGGCAGGGTGGCGGAACGATTCCTGGAAGGGAATGAGGGAGAGAGGTGGCTATATGTAGACGGACCACTCTTCTCTCATTCCCTTCTCACTAGAAGGTGTTTGGCATCTTTTTCTCTGCACGCTTGGCTGCCAAACTCCTAATCCCTACGATGGGGGACACGTGCAGCAACACTGGCCTTCTGTTCTTCCCTCCTGGAGCTGGATGCAGGATGGGAGGTAGAAGGACCAGGCTGCTGGACCTGAGGGATAAACTGTCGGAATGCCCCAGATTGTTTCTACGCCAAAGAGGCCAGACAGCGTGACCGGGGTGTCCAGCAGAAAAGTTCTTTCTTTATCCCTTATGCCTTAAAGGTTGAGCCACAGATGTCTCTCTGTAGCCACCAATGCAGCCATAGAACGGCCACCTGCTTAGTGGTGCGGAGAGACAAATCTGTGGCTTTGCTGAGATCTTTAACTGCACTGGGGCTAAGGCCCTCACCGGTGTCGAGTTCTCTGAGCAGGTCAGCCTGGTAAGCCTGTAATACCGCCATGATGTGCAGGGACCCACCAGCCTAACCTGATGCCTAACCTTGCCCACTGAAGACAATGTAACTCTGTATGGCTTTGAGGGCAAGGCTGGCCTCTTTACAGAAGAAGCCAATGCGGTAGAGAGATAGCCCACAAGCATCTCTTCTACCCAAGGCATCGACTTATACACATGTTCAGTGAACCCAACAATAGTTGAATAATCTCAATAATCTCAACAATCTCATTGGTTTATGAACATGGGAGGAATAAGGGGCTTTCCACAACTTCAGATCTCAGTGTGAAGATTGGGAAAAAAGGGGGGGGGTTGTTACATTTGAGTGGCTGGGCCCGATCAGGCAATCAGCTTCCTTAAGAGCTAATCGAGCGTGCTATGCTCCAAGACATAACTCGAACACATAACACATAGAGAACACATAACTTGTGTCTGTCATACCCAGGAAAAGAGTGGGGGCACGGCGAGACATAGTTTTTCTTTTTTTCCCTCTCTTATACTAAGACAAACAGTTTGACAAATTGATTATGCACGTCGTTGCATCACCTGACTTCATCCCAGGCTAATAGCTTGACGTGAACTACACATGACTCAGACACCGGCTGATGCTGAAGGTGTTCCCATTGAGTCAACACCATGATGTGGCGTCGATGTTCCTTTGAAAGGAAACCAGGCTTATTACATCAGAGAGAACAGTGACTCGCTGCCAGTTTTCAGGGAATTTTTCATTTAATCCAAAAGGATTAATTGCGATTAAAAATGTTAATCTATTGACAGGCCTAATAATTATACATGCTTTTCCTTTTTTTTTTTTATTAAAGAATCCTGAAAAAAAGTATCACAGTTTCCACCAAAATATTAAGGAGCACAACCATTTTTAAATTAAATAATAATCAGAAAATTGTCCACCAAATCAGCGTATTAGAATGATTCCTGAAGTATTTCAAATCGTTTGGCACGATAATTACATTTTTTTGAATGATCATTGTTTGAGGAATTTTCACAGCAAAATTTGATTTATGCAATTAATTTATCAACATATCATATAAATAATTTGAAAGTCAATTAAAAGTTGTAATTGATTGACAGCCCTGGTTTAAATACATTCATACATTTTATTTGATATGGTTAAATGAGAGCTGGCGACTAGTTCATCCCCTGAGGACACAATAAATTCCCAGCAAGCCCCACACTCTGTATGTACAAATGTTTGACACCATAATCCTTTCAACGGTGAACATCTACCTGGTGGTCCACCCTACTGCGTGAGCTTGCTACGCTTCTCTCTTTTAACAGAGGGGTGAACTTTATCTCTGACAGCCATATTGAGCCAATACAATGGAAAGATATATGTCTGGAAATGAAGGGAAATGGGGGTTACGGAGACCTGCAGACAGAAATGTTACCAATCACTGTAGTCGTCTTCATGTGTAAGTGTGAGATGTATGTGTTTGTCTGTATGGTGAAAATGGTTATGGAACCTTTTTGGTTATGAAAATAGAGATCTTTTTGTAAATTATTTTGTGTGAAGAAAGGGAGTTAGACTCAGTTTGGATTGAACAAATACCACCTTGTGCAGGAAAATAGGATTGATTGATTGATTGATTGATTGATTGAAATTTGTTAAACACGGTGTACCCATGCAGAAAATATAAACAAAAACAAAAGGGATCACTTGGAATTGTATAATAAACTCACTTGGAAAATAAACTAATTCAAACATTTTAAATATCAGTATTTAATGTCCATTTATCCATTTATTTATTTTGCAAGTAGTCATGTAATAACTGAATATAATCTACAGTCTGTATACATTTTCTGCTTAGCGATGGGGTCCTGGGATTTATAAAAGTTATAATGTACTGTCAGCCAGGAAAGAAAAAAAAAACCTTGGTCTTTTGTGTTGAAGCTTTCTTAGTTTGGATTTTGTTCCTTTATATCACTCTTCCTGTCTATAGTTTCCTCTAGACCTGTTGTCATTTCTCCTGTGTATATATAGTCTTTTGTTTCTGTAGTTCATTGTCAGTTATTGGTTTAACTTTAACGTTATAGTGGTGTGTGTTTTCTTTTTCTGTGCACCATATTCTTCCTTGTGTTTGGATTTTGGATTATCAAATGGTTTTGGTTGATACCAAAAGATGGATCTAGCAGTCGTCCCACTACATGACAATGTCCTCATTTCATATTTTTGAGCAGGCTTATGAGCCTATGATGTTAACCCTTGAACATACCTCAGGTTTTTAGTGACCCGGGACATAATTCACTACCCTCCTCATCATTAATTTTGTAAAGTTAGACATCAACCTTCTTAGTATTCCTCAATCAATTTATTATCAACAATTTAACAAGAAAAAAATATAAATCAATGCCTGACAGTAAAAATTGTATAGGGTCACTAACGACCCGAGGTGTGTAACAGTGTAAGTATATATTTTTCTACACAACAATAATTGAATCTTTGATGACTGAATAAGTGCAGTTCACCTTCATTCCACAAGGTGGCAATGTCTGATACACAATGATGACGTTACGTTTCACTCATAGTTACCGCAGGCAGAAAACAAAAGAATAGGAAGTGTCATCAGCAAAACTTGAAATGGCTCAGCGATTTACTGCAGAGCAAGTACTGAACGCAATCAAATATTAGTAGTATACAGTAGTAGAAATATACAGTAGTGAAGTATTTAGGGGCCAAGCACCGAAGGAGATAAGAAAAATGGCTATTTTCGCTTATAACTTCTGAACCGTTTGTCCAAAAATCATAAGTGGTCTCGTTAGATTCGGGACGTCATGCCGAGTCGACTGATATCCAATTTTACCATATCGGCCATTTTGGCTGTCGGCCATTTTGAATTATGTGCTAAAATGCTGTATTTTATGAACACATGAACGGATTGTTACGAATCTCTGTATGGGTCATCACCACGATGCCCTGAAGGAGCCTGAGAAGTTTTGAAACAGTGTCACCTAGTGGATAATTTTTTTTCCCAAAGGCCTTTAACTTTGGGTGTGGTCAACTCATTTTCACGGGAGTAACTTTTTTTATCTCCTGAATCCTTTCCGAGTCCAACGATACCAAACCTTATGGTTTGTGCAGCGTTGTGATTTAGCGCTTAAAAAACATTTGCAAATGTCTTCGAAACCGCTAGTCCGATCGAGACGAAACCAGCTTAGGAAACACGGAATACAAGTTGATTAATAATATTAAATAGCCCAAATGTCATTTTTTTGATAGGAAGCGGCAAAAAAATCTAAACAAAGTCGTCCATGGGTCATTTTTTTATGTTGTTATTGATATAAATGTCTATAACTCCGAAACGAAATGAGATATTGTCACTCGACACACATATGTATGGGCTCACTCTGAGGACACATAAAAAAATGGTGGGATTGTGCCTCGCAAAAAAACATGTAATTCCCATTGACTTCAATACAGTATTATGATAAAAAATGCTAGGCCTTTGTTTTACTAATTCTTTGGCGTATTATTACGAAACTTGGTATGTGTGTTTGGGACCATGCCCTGATGGTGCTCAAAAAGATTTGAGGCAGCACCACCTTGTGGTCAAATGCTATAATTAAATTTCCAAAAATGCTAATCTTTTTTTATTAAATTAGCCTATTGTAACGAAACTGGACAATATACATTCCTTGGGTCATGCCGAGAACATAGATACCACTTTTAACATATTTGGCCAAACTTCCTGTCCACCATCTTGTTATTTGTTAAAAACCTACTCGTCCTAAACTGTTTGTCCGATTTTCACTAAAATCGAATCGTATCATCCTCAGACCGTGCCGACAAAAAAGTTATGGATTTCACTTTGATAGACAAAACTGTTTTTGTATACCGCAGCGACGAATTTGAGGCATGATGCCAAAATGACTCTCGAGGCTGTATCTCTGCAATGCTTTGACATATTGACACCAAACTTTGCATGTGTTATTGTTCTCTTACTCTGACCACACCACATCAATTTTGTAACTGTACCACCTATTGGTCAAAAGTGATAAACCATTAAATCATATTATTAGTGACTCTATATATGATATTTCAGCCATTTTGCCTAAATCATCTTAAACTGTATAATTGTTCATTGTTGCAGTTGGTCTGACACTCTCAGCCACGTTGGCATGTCTTGTCATCTTATTTGCGCTTGGCCCCGGTATTGCTGCTTGCAGCTATATTTTTACTTTCTACTCAAATAAATTTTTCATGTATATATTTTATCAGTGTTTTTTTTTTTTTTGTTGGAAAACTTCACTACATTCCAAAGCATTATTTATAATGTCATACTTTTTACTTCACTACATTTCATAAATATGCAAACTATTTGTGCTCAATTATTAATAATGGTTCTTAGTATTATCAATGCTGAAATCTGTTTTTGCGTATTCATATTTTTGTGGTAACTGTGATACAGGATTCTTCGATGAATAGAAAGTTAAAAAGTGCAGCATTTATTTGAAATATAAATAATTTGTAATAATTAAAAATGTCTTTACTGTCACTTAAATTAATTGAATGCATCCTTGTTGAATAAAAGTATTCATTTCTATTTTTTTTTTCTATATTTGTTTTTATCTTACCCCAGACTTTTGAATGATAGTGTATCACGTTTTCCACAAAAATATGAAGCATAACATCTGTTTTCAACATTGATGATAATCAGAAATGGGTTTTTTTACCTTTAATACTTAATTACATTAA
This sequence comes from Rhinogobio ventralis, assembly GCA_039654625.1. Classification (NCBI taxonomy): domain Eukaryota; kingdom Metazoa; phylum Chordata; class Actinopteri; order Cypriniformes; family Gobionidae; genus Rhinogobio; species Rhinogobio ventralis. The sequence continues at coordinate 28,415,808 of CM077206.1, read as the reverse complement.
AAATATAGGACTTTCTTACTTGTACTTGAGTAAAAGTATACAATACTACATTTTTAATGTAATTAAGTATTAAATGATATGCAATATGAAACATAGTGCAGTAAAAAGTACAATATTATGTTTCAAAATGTGAAGTAAACGGTTTCCAAAGAAGAACACTGATAAAGTACATATACTTGAAAAATAAAATTACTTGACTACTGTCCGCCTCTGCTATTAATAAGCAGTGATTAGGAGTTTATTGGTGCAAAAGTTGTAGTTAATAGTTAGTTAATGGTGAGAATTGGACCCTAAAGTAAAGTGTGACAAAACAAACATAGTTGTTAGTTTTTCTCTTTTACCTCCCTCTCATGTATGAATGAGACGTATGCCATCTAAATGTGAAGTCATCTGATTTCTCTGTTTACCTCAGTCGAGCAGCTCCCTCAGCCGAGTTCTCAGTGGACCGTACACGTCACCTGACATCCTTTTTGACGATGCTGGGTCCCAGTCCTGACTGGAACGTGGGTCTGTCATCAGAAGACCTTTGCACCAGAGAATGTGGCTGGGTCCAGAAGGTGGTTCAGGACCTCATCCCATGGGATGCAGGAACAGACAGCGGGGTCACTTATGAGGTGAGCACTCATGGAAAGAGATGCAATGTGGTCCAAAAGTCTGAGAGCCTTTCTATTTTGCAATTTGTCTAATTTACTAGAGAATTTGTCATCACAAATTACATTATCGGCAGGGCAATTTGAGTGAGCAGCTGAAGTGAAGGTGAACATGAATTTCAGAATTCCTTAGTTTTTGGTACAGGTATGTTCAAATTGTGAAAAATGTATTGGAAGAAAGGAAATCACACATTCACGTGCACTGCAAAAAAAGGGGGGCCTGAAATCTATGATAATTTCTTTTCTGAGGTAATAATTTTTAATAATTCTTAAAAAATCTTGGAAAATCTGTGGAATCTGTGGAAAATTTAGACTGATTATATAGTTTAGATGTGAAGTCAATGAAATACTACAGTGAATCAGGGGTGATCAGCCAATCAAATCGAAGAAGGCGGGATTTAATGTTCACAGAACCCGAGCAGCATGGCGCCTTTTAACAGAAGCTAAGAGTGAATGTTTGTATATCTGTTTTCAGGCATTCTTCAGTAATTTCACTTGTCTAAGGAAATTCATAAAACTCAAAATATCATTCTCAAACTTACAACGTAAATCTGATTCATTCTTCGATGAATAGAAAGTTCAAAAGTGCAGCAGTTGTTTGAAATATAAATCATTTGTAATAATTAAAAATGTCTTTACTGTCACTTAAATTAATTTAATGCATCCTTGTTGAATACATTTTTTCTATATTTGTTTTTATCTTACCCCAGACTTTTGAATGATAGTGTATCATGTTTTCCACAAAAATATGAAGCATAACATCTGTTTTCAACATTGATGATAATCAGAAATGTTTCTTGAGCAGCAAATCAGCAATTTAGAATGATTTCTGAAGGATCATGTGACGTTGATGAACTCAGCTTTGATCACAAGAATACATTTTACAATGTATTCAAATAGAAAAAAAATTATATTTTAAATTATAATAATATTTCACAATATTACTGTTTTACTGTGTTTCTGTAATACATAACTTGGTCATAGTCTCCTCTGATAACAAATCACTTTACATTGTAATTTTCTGTAAAGCTGCTTTGAAACGATCTGTATTGTGAAAAGCCCTATACAAACAAATGTGAATTGAATTGAATATTTTTCATCATCATACGAATTTTTATACTCTTTCCACAATTGGAGCTCTATTCCATGAAATGACAGGAGATGTCAAGCTCCTGAAAGGACAAATACTATAACCACTAGAAAGGCATCATAAAAACAGTCCACATTCAGCACAACATTCCAAGTCTTACCAGAGCATTGTGTTATATGGACTGATTGTATGGTAGGTATTGAACTTTAGTGATATTAAACTGTCCCTCTATGTAAAAGAGCTGTGTAAAATTCTTCAAAATTATTTACTGTTTGCCATGTACACCAGAAAAGACCAATTATAATGTAAAGCAGCATGCCAGTCAAATTCATTAATGTTAATGATAACCATTTCAATTAAAGAATTTAAATAGCATTTATATTTCTGTATTTTGTTATATTTTTCATGTTAGTAAGTGGTGTTAAAAATTGCTCTGTGCATACTGAGATGGTGGGTTTATGGTGAGGTGTGTTGCGGACCGGGTGTGGTGGGCCGCTCTATGCCAGAAAGTCAAGGGCCACTTTTTAGCCCCAATCCGCCTCTGCAGTTCAGTCTTTGGATAATAAAGGTTGTGACTAGTATAGACATGCTCAAGGCAAACTGCACTAAATGAGTTTTCTCTGTATTAATAACACAACAAAATAAAAACAGGAAAAATTATGACTTAATTTAAAAAAAGCAATTTGCCAGCTGAAATGGTCCACCGGAGACCATACAGTCATGACCATAGCTTGATTCTGCCATCTACTGGTGTGTGTCAGTCTATGTGTGTAAGTTTTGAACAAAACAGACACTCACACATATACAGTGTCTGTTCTGAACAAAACTGCTTGAATTGACATCATTCCGATGGATATCGATTGTTTGTTTGTTATATTTACATACTGAGAGGTTACTATTTTTACTTGTGGAGTAGTTTGGTGGTTAAAGGAATATTTCGTATTAAATATAAATTAATTTCTTTGAATAGAATATTTAACATGTAACCATTCACCTCAGAAAATAATTTATTTTTCTTTTCTCCCCAACTTGTCTCAGATGATGTCAATAAAGTTCATGTTGTATTGAACCAGGAACATTCCTTTAAATGTATCCGCTCCTAATACAACCTTGGATTCTTCACTTGTATCCCCCCCTATCATTAGGGAGTGGGTCTGTGTATATAATTTGTATTGCTCCCCTGGTTGAGCATGTTATGTTCGACCTCTCTAAGCGACCTTGCTGCAGTTGACTGCGGTGCTAATCTCTCTTTTCGAAGCCTAAAGGCTTGGTATGGTGGTCTCTTTGTTTTGTGAGTTGATTTTAAACTGTAAAAATATGGAATAACAATGTACAGTCAAACCAAAAATTATTCAGACACCAGATATAATTTTTTACTAGTGGGTGCTGGACACTATAGTTCATTTATGTAAGTGAGGATAGCAAAATAAAGTAAACTGTGATATATTACACCCAAAAATGTTTCATACAATGGACTACCAGTAAAATTGGTAACATTTTGGGACAAAAATTATTCAGACATCTGACCTGACCATGTTTTGCTTAAGTGTTTTTTCTTTCATTGCTAATGCGACCTTTTACACCACAGACTGAACAAAATTAAGCATTGCTTGATAATTGGTTGACCTAAATTGGTATTATTTAATTGTGTACTTAAATTTAACAGCTGGCAGCTGATTGGTTGATTGTAATCCATTACGTGTAATCCATAATGACATTATCAAGATGAATTTGTTCTGACACAGTTTAACTCGTCCTATTGTATTACCATTTTCTAAACTATAGAGAATAAACTGTGATAATGTGAGAGTCAGTAAATTTTGGTTTGACTGTATAATAACCATCCCTTTAGATGTTTAATTATGTTTTGTTTTATTTTGATTTATATTGCATATTTCAAAGGAACAATTCACAAAAAAAACAAATTTATTTGGTTGCGTAAATGACATTTTTGTTTTAACCATCCCTTTAATTCATACAACTGATATTGGTTTAATATGATTTTCATGTGGTTATTTATATAAATGACTTTTATTTATTTAATGTGCCTTAGTCTCCCAACAAGCCTACAGCACCTCAGGAGAAAATTCGTCCCCTCACAAGTTTAGACCATCCACAGAGCCCTTTCTACGACCCAGAGGGTGGTGCAATCACTCCTGTGGCCAGAATTGTTGTGGAGAGAATTGCCCGCAAGGTCTGTTTCTTTACTTGTCTTAGAAAATTTCAGTTTAAAAAGAAAATGCACTTGAAAATGTAGCTGTTGCATTTTTAGTTTTTATTGCTGTGCAAAACATCTCTGCATTATTCATGTCATAAAAGTCTATGACTAGACAACAACAACAACAGATTATACATATTTATGAAGCCAACATGTCACAATAATGCCCTGAAAGTATTGAAAGTCATGCATCCTTTATTGGGAGAGAGTTAGATTACTGTATGGGAATTAGGACAAACACAAGGAAAAGTATAACCTGTGTCATCTTTTTTTGCAGTTTTCAATCAGAGAGCAATAGTGAATCAAATCCCATCACTGAGTAGAAGAATATGATTGAATGCAGGAAATCATTTACACTCTGTTTGAAAGTTTAAGTTGTTTTCTGATGTCTGCAGGGTGAGCAGTGCAACATTGTGCCTGATAATGTGGATGACATTGTGGCTGACATTGCCCAGGAGGAAAAAGAAGAAGGTTTGCATCTCTTTATCTTTTCGTCAAAAGCGACCTTTGAGATAGAGAGAGAGAGAGAGAGAGAGAGAGAGACTTCACTTTTTAAAATCCCTTTATTAATTCAATAACATTTGGGATTGTCTCGGTTACATATGTAACCTTGTTTTTCTTTAAACAATTCCATATCTATATTTTTATGTATACGTCTCCGTTCCCTTCCTTCAGGGAACAAGGGTTACATACGTAACCAAGACGTTCCCTTTCAGTCAGTACGCTACGAGTTACGTCAGTACTGACGGAATGGGGGTTTCGCTCCCATTCCGCCAGTACTGACGTAACGTCTCCGTTCCCTTCCTTCAGGGAACGTCTTGGTTACATATGTAACCCTCGTTCCCTGAAGGAAGGGCACAGAGACGTATAGATAAAAATATAGATTTGGAATTGTTTAAAGAATTTATATATATATATATATATAATAAAATAAAATAAAAAAATATTTAAACAATTCTATATCTATATTTTTTTCCCTCATCAACACATTAGAAAATGTTTAGATTAATGCTTTCATACCCATCAGGTGCACACAGAAAATTATTAAAACACAGAATTATTTATTAAAAGATAAAAAAATTATTGAACATTATGTGTAAGGCTGTAAAAGCATACTCTGTCAACCTTTTTTTTTTTTCTTTTTTTTTTACAAAACATTTTGTTAATGAAATAGGATCAATACCCCCCCTTTCTTCTTTGTTTTTTCTAGAACACCAAATCGCCAACTTCACCATTCCATAAAGAAAATGAGAGAAAACAGAGTAAATAAATAAACAATGAAACATTAAACAAACCCATTAACTTCAGACACCACCCCTTCACTAACTGCATCAAAGTTTTTAGGTGATAGCATTCCATAAATGTATGAATCACAGTTTCAGATACAAATAGGACAACCCTCCCCAACTAAAGGATCCAGTCATGCTATGTGTGATCTCCCACTCTCTTCTTAATGGGTTTTTTGTACAAGGACTGCCAGCTACCTTTCAGGGAAGAGCCTAACCCCAACACTAAAGTCCATTTGCTTTCTGTTAGATCTTTAAGGTCTTGATAGTTCATAGTTTTGACACATGCAGTATATAAAGTAATTTTTTGATAAATTATTGAACAAATTTCTGGAACATTTCTGGAATATTCAAAGATAGCAATTTTGCAGGATCTTCCTCTTGATAATCTTTTATTCGTCAAAAAATTTTATTCCGGAAAAGAATATGGCTCTGTATTATCTCCTGTACAAGTCTCTTTGAGAAATTCATTTTAGCTCAAATATCTATTAGTCCTTGTACCCCTTCTTGAACAGGAAGATAGAGAACAGCAGCTCTTAGCCAATGCTGACCAGACCAAAAAAAATTCAAAGTACCCTTTGAATTTCTTGGATTAACATCACTGGTGGATCCACAACCATCAATTTATGGCAAAGCATTGTATTTCCCCCCTAAATGATAACTGGGGTAGCCACCATTTCCGACAACCTCGCACAGACCTTCTCCACTAAACCCTCCCAATTTTTCTTTTTATATTCCTCTTGACCTAGATATATTCCTAGATATTTAAAACCAAGTGTACCCCACTGAATATTACTAGGGAGTTTTGGCAACAACATATTAATGTTTTCAGCTGAGTCATACCACACAGCTTGTTTTATCCCAGTTAAGCTTTGCAGACAAAGCTCTTTCATAGACTTCTAAAGCTCCCTTTAAATTCTGCACATCTTCCTGCTGTTGAACTATTACAGTAATATCCTCACCATATGCGGACAATATGACTCTTTTCTTAAACTACCATTTATAGTTAAACCTTTTAGTTTACGTCTAAGCAAACACAATAAGGGTTCAGTCGCCAAACTGTACAGTTGGCCAGACACTGGGCAGTCTTGTTTGATTCCTTTTTGTATTTTAACTGGTACACTAAACCCACCCCCTATTTTTATCATACTCAAGGATCCTTTATACAACAATTTTATCCATGATATTAACTTATCACCCAAAACCAAAACACTTTAAAACATGAAAAAAATACTGATGAGCCACACAATCAAATGCTTTTTCTTGGTCTAAAGATATTAGACCAACTCTAACATTGTACATTCTTAAATATTCTAAAATATCTCTCATTAAAAACAAATTATCATAAATACATATTTTGGGAACACAATAAGACTGATCTTCATAAACCAAGAAACCTGAGGGCGTTTTTACACTGGCAGTTCGGAACGGGACATGGAAAAATTGCAAATGTGAAAGCTGTCATGCAGACTTGGGAGCGCGCAGAGGTACCGAATAGCAATACAGACTTGAGTGCGCGCTTGTTCAGAAAGTAAAGTAACCTGCACATGTTTTAGCCAGTTACAATGTATTTAGTTCAATAAAACACATGTAAGGGATGATAGTGTTCATGATTTACCTTGGATACAAGCGAGAGTGAGCCTGCAGTGTAATCGCGCATAGTGAGTGCAATCAGGGCAACAAATGAATGGCAAGCTGCTGTCTCCTCAAAAGAGTCTGTTTGCAAGCAGCAGAAATCCGCTGTATGCAACACACATACAGTAAACCCAAGTGTTCTTTACTCTGCTGCGCAAAATAGCACCAACTTAATAAAAAAGGACCTGCCCTCTGACAACTTTTGGGTAGTACCTTCAATTTATAACTTTCTTCTATAACTTAACCCTTGTGCGGTCTTCGGTCATTTCTGACCGGAGAATTTTGCGTTTTGAATTGTTAAAAATCACAGCTTCATCGAAATGGTACAAAACTTGGTGACTTTTATGACACTTGGAATGTGAACACAAAAAAAATCGAGGGCATGATTCGAACAGGCTAAGTGTTAAGGCTAAGAATTTTTGTGTGCACAATCTACAAATCGGCCACAATACTGAAAAAAAGTACACAGCAGTGAAGGGATGACACTATAAAACATCAAGAATGTGATATAGAAATATCCACTCACACACAGACGCACACACTTGCACACCTATGAACCACTGTGTCTGTAACACAGAGCAAAGTTTTGACAATATATGAAATCTATTCAATAATTCAGTCATAATTCAGAAAAAGTTCACAGAAGTGAAGGGGTAACACTCTAAAACATCAAGACTGTGAAATAAACACACCCATTCCCACAGTTGAGAGTATGTAAAATTAATTCAATAATTCAGTAATAATGCACAAAAAATCTCACCGCCGTGATGTGATGTGATGTGATGTGGTTTTTTAAATTAAATTCTGAATCAAAAAATGGGTAACAAAATGCTTTCTTGCGTTCTCTTTCTAACACAATGTTCAGGTTTGACTGTAATCATAATGCATAAACTAAAACTTCAAATCACTATTTCTAACAAAAAAAATCTAAAACTTGAGATTGTTTAAATAAGTCTTCCACCTAATGTAATTATGTCTAAAAACAACTAGGCAATTCACAAGCTGCTCTATAGAGAGCTATACAGGAAACGTCTCGGTTACGTATGGTAACCCTCGTTCCCTGAAGGAGGGAACGGAGACGTACGTCGGACGTCACCGACGAATTGGGATCACTTCTGGGAGCCCCTATCAACTTCGAGATATAGAGAACGGGCCAATGGCCATTGGCGTGCGAGATTTGCATCTCGCGCTCCGCCCCGCGCTGCGGGTATAAACAGGAGGCGAATGCAGCGCACTATTGTTTTTCACTGAGGAGCCGAACTAGTGACTCGGCCATGCAGTGATGGTACAGCAACTGTGGCGACGGGACGTACGTCTCCGTTCCCTCCTTCAGGGAACGAGGGTTACCATACGTAACCGAGACGTTCCCTTTCAGTCGGTCACGTTCGACGTACGTCGGACGTCACCGACGAATTGGGATCCCTTTGGAAAACGCCACAGTTACTACCACTTCCAGCGCCCAGCGAGAGCCCTTCAGACCCCGTCTGTTCCGGGCGGGAAATTCACGCAGGGAAGTCACACTGCTGTTCCGCAAGACCCACTTCAGCAGACTATTGGATAACGCTGGGAAAGCGTGCCCAGAGGGACGCTGCGGAAGCCACATCATGCCCGAAGGGAGTTACTATGTGGAAAATACACGTATGGACTGGCCGTGGGCAGTGCAACATACGGAAGTCCCAGGGGTGGCCCCGGCCAAACAGGCGGGGGAACAACACCTAACTGAGACGGCAGAGAGCTCTGCCGAGGGAAAGACACGGGCTCGCCGTAGGGAGCCGTACCGTGGAAGAATACACATATGGGACCGCCGTGGGGGTCACAACATATGGAACCCAGCCTAACACAAGTTCCACCAATGCATACGAGTGTTAGACCTGGCGTCGGACGCTCCGCCACATCCGACTGCCGCGGGTTGCGGAGGACTCAACAGGGTTCGCCGTTCTGGGGAACTCGACTGGAGCATATAAGCGCACGTATCCGTTCCACAGGGAAGGGAGTGGCGCAGCAAGCCGACACTTAGAACGGGCACTTCGGTGTTACTGACTATGGGAAGCGAGCACACAGGAAGATACCGGCTCTACACGGAGGCTATAAAATCTAGCGAACGTGTTAGGTGTCGCCCAGCCCGCAGCTCTACAAATATCTGTCAGCGAGGCGCCACGAGCCAACGCCCAGGAAGAAGCTACACCCCTAGTGGAGTGGGCTCTTAACCCGAGCGGGCAGGGCACGTCTTGGGTTTGGTACGCCAAGACGATGGCATCCACTATCCAGTGGGCCATCCTCTGCTTGGAGACAGCCTTTCCCTTCTGCTGGCCTCCATAACAGACGAAGAGCTGTTCTGAGGTCCTGAAGCTTTGAGTTCTGTCCACGTAAGTCCGCAGAGCGTGGACTAGACAGAGAAAAGCTAGGGCTGGGTCTGCCTCCTCCGAAGGCAGCGCTTGCAGGCTCACCACCTGGTCCCGGAAGGGAGTGGTGGGAACCTTGGGCATATATCCGGGCCGGGGTCTCAGGATTACATGAGAGTTACCGGGCCCGAATTCCAGGCACGATTCGTCGACCGAAAATGCCTGCAGGTCCCCTACCCTCTTGATAGAGGCCAATGCAGTCAGGAGTACTGTCTTCAGAGACAGGATTTTTAACTCAACTGACTGCAAAGGCTCAAAGGGCGCCCTCTGCAGTGCGGTTAGCACCAGAGTTAAGTCCCAAGAGGGTATAGAGGGAGAGCGAGGCGGTTTTAGTCTCCTCGCCCCCCTCAGGAACCTGACGATCAGATCGTGCTTCCCTAGAGACTTACCACCTACCATGTCATGATTAGCGGCGATAGCGGCAACATAGACTTTGAGGGTGGAGGGAGACAGCCTTCGCTTCAACCCGTCCTGTAGGAAGGAAAGCACAGAACCGACCGAACATCTCCGGGGGTCTTCTCAGCGAGAAGAACACCAGTCGACGAACAGGTTCCACTTCAACGCATAGAGGCGCCTCGTAGAGGGAGCTCTAGCGGAAGTGATGGTGTCTACCACAGCCTGTGGTAGGCCACCTAGAACCTCCGCGTCCCGTCCAGGGACCAGACACCGGACGCGGGTGCCATAGGGTGCCCCGTCTCTGAGTCAGGAGGTCCTTCTCAGAGGAATGGGCCAGGGAGGTGCTGTCGCGAGAACCAAGTCCAGTTGGGCCAATACAGAGCAACCAACAGGACTTGCTCCTCGTCCTCCCTGACCTTGCACAGAGTCTGTGCAAGAAGGCTCACTGGGGGAAACGTATACTTGCGTAGGCCCCGGGGCCAGCTGTGTGCCAGCGCATCCGAGCCGAGGGTCCCCTCGGTCAGGGAATAAAACAACTGGCAGTGGGTCGTGTCCGGGGCGGCAAACAGATCTACCTGTGCGGTCCCGAAGCGACTCCAGATCAGCTGGACCACCTGGGGATGGAGTCTCCACTCTCCGGGGAGCACTGGCTGTCGTGAGAGCTCGTCGGCCGCACGATTGAGCAGGCCCGGAATGTGAATGGCACGAAGCGACCTCAGATGCTTCTGACTCCATAGGAGGAGATGGCGGGCGAGTTGAGACATGCGACGGGAGCGTAGACCACCCTGTTTGTTGACGTACGCAACGGCCGCAGTGTTGTCCGTACGGACCAGAACGTGCTTGCCTAGTAGCGGCGTTTTGAAGCGGCCCAGCGCAAGACGAACTGCTAACAACTCGAGGCAATTGATATGCCATTGCAGTTGAGGCCCCGTCCACAGACCCGAAACTGCAAGCCCGTTGTACGTGGCACCCCAGCCGGTGGATGAGGCATCCGTGGAGACAACAACATGCCTGGACACTTGTTCTAGGGAAACTCCTGCCCGTAGAAACGAAGGGTCCGACCACAGGCTGAAGGTTTGGCGGCACCTCGGAGTCACGGGGACACGGAGGGATCCGCTGTGCCACGCCCATCTCAGGACTCGGTCGTGTAGCCAGCGTTGAAGCGGTCTCATATGAAGCAATCCGAGCGGCGTTACAGCGGCTGCGGATGCCATATGCCCCAGGAGCCTCTGAAAATGTTTCAGTGGTACCGCTGTCCTGCATTTGAACGAATTCAAGCAGTTCAACACCGACTGGACACGCTCCTCTGTGAGACGCGCTGTCAGATTGACCAAGTCCAGCTCCATACCGAGAAAAGAGATCCTCTGCACGGGGCAGAGTTTGCTCTTTCCCTAGTTGACCCGAAGTCCCAACAGGCTGAGGTGACTGATCACCGTGTGTCTGTATTCACACAACAGGGACAGTCCTGAAGGGAACGACCTTCAGGTCGATCGCTGCAAACCAATCTTGGGGACGGATGTACTCGAAAGTGCGCTTCTGCGTCAACATCTGAACGGGCGGTTTGTGAAGGGCCCGGTTCAGGACTCACAGGTCCAAGATTGGTCATAACCCACTGCTTTTCTTGGGCACAATGAAGTAGAAGTTATAGAACCCCAACTTCATGTCGGCTGGAGGGACCGGCTCCAATCGCGTCCTTCGCCAGTAGGACTTCGATCTCTTTCCACAAGATGGGCGTCGCAGCTCCACACAACAGTGAAGTGGACGCCCAGAACTTGGGAGGATGCCGTGCGAACTGAATCGCATAGCCGAGCCTGGTGGTGCAGGTGAGTCAGCGGGACCGTCCCGGAAGTGCTAGCTAGGCTTCCGGAAACCGTACCATGAACACACCCGCCCCACAGACGTACCCGCAGTAGGGCAGCGAAGTGGAGGGCAGGGACCCGACCCAAGAGGCACAGCGTCCTGAAGTGGGGTCTGAGTGTGCACGCAGCACCTACCTGCCCCCACGGTTGGACGGAGGGTATGAGAGAAGGCATGGTAGCGTTCTCAAGCCATACGCTGCGGTCCGCTGGCGACTGAAGGAGGGGCAGAGAGTGGCAAGGCTTTGTGGCGTCACACACTGCCTACCTCACCTCCTTCCTCAGCGGGGAACAAGAGTGGCGAGGCATAGCGTCGCGCACTGCCGTCCTCACACCGCTGAGAAGAGGGGAATGAGAGTGGCGAGGCTCCCCGGCGTCGCACACTGCCATTCTCGCCCTCTTGTGGGGAGGGGAATGAGAGCGGCGCGGCTTCATAGCGTCACACGCTGCCATTCCTGAACTCCCGAGACCCAGAGGTATTGGAACTGCTCTTAAGAATTTGGGTACCACTGGCTGTAACACCGGTGGCGGAACAAAATTTAGCAATGATTCTCCACCCGGCCCTCCTCCGGGGAAGAGCAGCTTCAACCAAGTCCAGGTCACCCGTCTCAGCTGACTGGCAGCCAAGACGGGTGGCATCGTGAGATGCCCATGGCGAGCAGACTGAGGGGTTCCATCTGCTTTGCACTGTGGAGGACTGCTGCACAGTCACCGACAGTGTCGCCGAAAAGGGTCACCTTGTGAGATGTGAGCATCGAGAGAGCGTACTCTGGCGACGTCTCACACCCCTGCAAGGTAGCCCAAGGGTGTTTCTGGACCAGGGTGGACATCGTCTGGCCAAGGGCCAGCGCTGTGACTTTAAATGTAAATCAGTCACGGTGCGCAGCTCAACCTCAGCTCAGAACTACCCTCGTGCACTAAGAGCGCAGGGCGGAGGTGGCCTGCCAGTGGCACTGCCACCTCACCGATGAGGGTAGTGAGAGAGAGGAAAACTTTATCCAGATTATGGCACCATTGGCACCCCATATTTTGGCACCAAATAGTTCCACACTGCCAAAGCTTTCCAATGCACATCCGGGAAAAAGGCAAGGGGGCGGGCAAGGCGATTTACGCGTTGCACTACGCCTCAGCCACCCAGGAAAGCATGGCTGTCAAGTCTGAATCTGATTCAGCATGAGCACACACCATTATAGTGGGAAACTCAGCATCATCTTCATTTCCAGCTTATAACAGCCCTCTCTCCGATGCAGCGATTGACATCTGTCCTCTGCTAGAGCCCCAGATGAAACGCTAGGTCCCCTTTATTTATTTATTATTATTTATTTATTTATTTATTTTTGGAACCAGCAATCCCACCTGTAAGCTACCAGCAGGCATGCAAGACTGTGAGCGTGGCCGTCGAGACGGCACACGGCGCGCTGAACACTCAAGCCCCTATGAAGAAGGCGAGACGAACAACGCGCCGACGTGGTCATGCTCTCATGAGAGAACATGAACCACCCACGAACACAGTCTCAGCATGCTTGCGATGCGATAGAGGAGTGAGGGCCCACGGAGATGTACTCGGCAGGGAAGCCCCACTGTAATCCTCAGGTCACCAAGGCTTATTAGCCGAAGTAGCCCCTTTCTGGTGCACCAGAAAAGAAACTAGATCGGGGAATAGGCGAAGGGACTCAACCCCGTTTGAGGTTAAGTCTCGACCGCGCATCTAAAGCGCCGAGTGACGCGCTGGGTTGCCGTGACAACCCGCGCTGTCAGCCGGCAGCTAGACGGCACACGGCGCGCTGAACACTCAAACCCTCACGAGGAAGGCGAGACGAACAACGCGCCGACGTGATCCCGTTCTCCTGAGAGAACATGGATCACCCACGAACGCAATCTCAACATGCTTATGCGAGAGGGATCGTGGCCGTCAAAGGACAGGAAACAACCGCATCCAGAAACGCACGGGTGGAATGACGTCTTGAAAAAGACGCAGTCACACCCGTGCTGCTCTTTTAGAAGAAAGCTCTTTTAAATGTGCTGAAGCACCCAGGAACGACCGCGGCAAAACACAGGAGAGTAGTGCAGCCTGTGTATGCACTCACCGTTGGGAACGCCCTCACCAAACCAACAGTGCTGTAAAAACAGCAGTTTATCACTGTATCAGTGAGCTCGCGGCCGCCGCTGATCGTGCCTTCTCCCCCAGCACTCAAAGAAGCGTCTTCTCTCATTCTCTCTCTTTCTGCTGAAGCAGGAACAGTCTCCTTCATCAACACCGTGTTCGGCTCCGAAGTGAATGACAATAGTGCGCTGCATTCGCCTCCTGTTTATACCCGCAGCGCGGGGCGGAGCGCGAGATGCAAATCTCGCACGCCAATGGCCATTGGCCCGTTCTCTATATCTCGAAGTTGATAGGGGCTCCCAGAAGTGATCCCAATTCGTCGGTGACGTCCGACGTACGTCGAACGTGACCGACTGAAAGGGAACTAGTGGTTACACCAGGGTATTACATGTTTTCTTTCTATACTCTCAACAGGTGCTAACCTGCCTTCAAAAAATTGGATTTTAAAGGCCTAGAGTGTATTTTAACCTGAAATACTGCATAAATTTAATTTTTTTTTAATTATTATTTTTTAATTATTATTATCTATGGGGAAAATAGATATTATTTATTGCATAAATATTAATTAGTACTGTAAAACCCTCTCAAAATGCTAAATAAAAAAGAAAATACATTATTGAAAAAAAATTTATTAGAATGATAAAGACCCAAGTAAAGACCGCACAAGGGAGTCCTGTCCAATTATTCCCCAGAAGATCCATCAAGGTCTGGTACTCGACCAGTTGAGAGTTGTTTTACTGCATCAGTTATTTCTTCAAATGTAATGTTGAAGTCTAGAAATAGCCTGGTAAATCTGTAAAAAGTTCACATGTTGTATTAAGATCAATGTCCTCTTTTGCAAATAATTTAAAATAAAAAACAACAGTAGTACTTTTCATCATTAAAGGATCTTAAGTAATACTTCCATCAGGTCTTCGTGAAAAATGCATGAAATTATTATGAACAACCTTCTTTTCCAAATTGATTTTTTTCTTTTTCTTTGTAGGGGCATCCATATCATGGATAAAAGTAAACTGTGCTTTAATAAGTGCTGATTTCACTTTTTCGTGTAAAATAACTCTTAATTCTTACTTTTTACACTCCTGAGTCATTCTTATTTAAAAAAAACAACATATAATGCAGAAATATCTTCTTCTAATTTAGACATGTTCCCTTTTATACTGTACTAATCCAAGCTTGTGATGAATATTTTTGGCAGAAAAGCTTAAATTGAATATTTCCCACCTCCCACCATTAGTCCATTAGTTCCACTATTTTTTTTTTTTTCCATGGAAATCAATATTCTCTGATAGCTTTTTACTAAATCTCCAATAAGAACAATAAGGAACCAATTTTTTAAAGAAATTAAATGATGATCTGAAATAGAGCTTGGGCATAACATTATGACGACCTTCCTAATATTGTGTTGGTCCCCCTTTTGCTGTCAAAACAGCCCTGACCCGTCGAGGCATGGACTACACTAGACCCCTGAAGGTGTGCTGTGGTATCTGGCACCAATATGTTAGTAGCAGATCCTTTAAGTCCTGTAAATTGCAAGGTGGGGCCTCCAGTTTTGGAGATTCTCTGACCCAGTCGTCTAGCCATCACAATTTGGCACGCTTGCCCGTTTTTCCTGCTTCTAACACATCAACTTTGAGGACAAAATGTTCACTTGCTGCCTAATATATCCCACCCACTAACAGGTGCCATGATGAAGAGATAATCAGTGTTATTCACTTTGCCTGTCAGTGGTCATAATGTTATGCCTGATCTGTGTATTTGTCTCTTCTATTCTACTACACATTGTATTTTTGACATAAAATCTATCTAAACATGCTGAACTAACCCAATTTTCTGTCACTTTAAAGGGGTCATGACATCTTTTGGCATAAAGGAGGTCTTTGTATCATTAATACATCCTGCAAGTTCCATAACTCAAAACGTCCTCTTCATCAATAAAAAAAATATTTATATAATCAAGCTATAAAAAAGCTTTGTTTGTCCCCACCCACTGGTGTTCAGTCGATGAGCAGCGAGTGGATCGAAAGTAGGTGTTTATGATAATATTGTGATATTGCAATGCCACGCAGACATTGTGCTGTTCCTGGCTGTGGAAAAACATCATCTTTGCATAAGCTGCCGAAGGATTACAATGTCAGAGAAAAATGGATTCAGTTGATTTTAATGAATGTCCTAGTCACGTCAGTGCTGACTTGTGTGTTTGTACCTTACATTTTAACAGTAACTGTTTTGAGAACAAGTCGCAATATGATACTGGCTTTTCCCAAACACTTTTGCTCAAAGATCAGGCTGTGACAATGGTTCTGGAACCATCAAGGACCCCTCAAACTGTAATAACGTATTTAACTTTTTTCAGTTAAATTCATAATGAATAATCCTAGTATTTTTACTTCAATGAACGCTCTCTTTATAATGGCTGAATCTGTCGATCACGCAGAGCGAGTTTATCTGGACACTTGCCAAAACTCCAGTTATAGTGGTGCTCTTACACTACACAATGAATCTCTTACTGTATTTACATCGTGTTTGCATTGTTAGTTATGGTGAAAGCATTTCGTGAGAATCGCGAAATTGCGTTGCAATGACTCATCATTGACTCGTGCAATGACTCATGCTCATCACTGCAACCTTCTATGTGAATGGGAATAGATCTAAATATATTGTAATAATTAATTAATTAATACACTTAATACACTTATATATAATAACACTTTTCATGATTTGTTAATTTCGACAGCTGTAATAGTAAAAATGTAATAAAAGTATTCGAAAGGGTTCCACATGTACTACTTATTTCATATGCAAATATGTCAGCCAATCACAGCAGAGGGAATTTACACTGAAGTCTCACAGCAGACACACCCCGTTCAAATCAAAGGACTAAAATCAGGGTAGAAAATAGCCATTTATTTCTAAATTATGATTTTTTTTTTATGTAAAAATCATATTAACATTATAAGTGCACCTCAGGAAACATGATAAAATAATAAAAGAATCCAGTTCATGATCCATTTAATCCATGTATTTAATTCATGCTTTATTTTTCCCTTTCCAAATATCAACAAGTCTATATGTGGTAAATATGTGGTAATCCTTTAAACAATACTGATGGAAAATGAGGTTCCCTTTCAGTCGGTCACGTTCGACGTACGTCGGACGTCACCGACGAATCGAGATCACTTCAGGGAGCCCCTATCAGCTTCGAGATATAGAGAACCGGCCAATGACTATTGGCGTGCGAGATTTGCATCTCGCGCTCCGCCCCACCCAGCCCCGCAGCGCGGGTATAAAGCGGAAGCGAATGCAGCGCACTGTTGTCATTCATTTCGGAGCCGAACGGCGTTGATGAAGAGCGAGACTGCCTGTCTATTTAGCGAGAATACTACAGAGAATGAGAGAAGACGCTGCGTGCTGGTGTGACGGCACAATCAGCGTGACCGCAAGACCACCGCTGCTTTATATAAACAAACTGCTGTTCTCACAGCAACTGTTGGTTCGGTGAGGGCGTTTGTTTACAGTGAGTGCAGACACAGGCTGCACCTATATCCTGTGTGCTGCCGCGGTCTTCCCCTGGGTGCTTCAGCACCTGGGTGCTTCAGAGCGTTTCCTCACAAAAGAGCAACACGGGTGTGACACTGCGTCTTTTCAAGATGTCATTCCACCCGTGCGTTTCTGGATGCGGTCGTTCCCTGTCGCCAGCTGACGGTCACAATCGTTGTGTCACGTGTCTGGGCATTCAGCACACTGAGGCAGCTTTTGTGGATAGTTCATGTTCCCACTGCGGGAACATGACTATCTCGGCGCTTAGATCGAGTCCCCTTACCCATACCTCGATCTAGTGCTATTTCTCAGAATAGACCTACTTCGACGGATGGCCGTGGTGATCTGAGGATTACGTTCAGGGCAAACCCGCCGAGCCAGCCTCCGCAGGCCCCTGATCCCTCACAAGCGACACAGCCGGTAGAGCTTCCAGAGGAAATCGCTGGCCCCTCCCATGGGCGTCCAGTGGTGACCTTTGGGGCTCCGGCAGACGAACAGATGTCGATCGCTGCATCGAACTGCGAAGGCTTACAGGTCTTGTGGCCAGGCTGTGTCCGCCTTGCATGCCATGGCGTTGCTTCAGGTGCACCAGGCCCAGGCACTCATGGACATGCACGAGAGTAGGCCTGACCCAGAGCTCCTCCGGGAGCTCCGGACGGCGATGGACCTCGCCCTCAGGGTGACGAAAGTCACCGCCCGTTCCCTTGGCCAGGCGATGTCCACCTTAGTGGTCCATGAAACGGCATCTCTGGCTCAACCTGGCCGACATGAGGGAGACCGACAAGTATCGGTTACTGGACTCCCCCGTTTCCTCGGCCAGGTTGTTCTGGACTTTGCCCAACAGTTCTCGGCCGCCCAGAAGCAGACGGAGGTTATTAAGCACATCCTGCCCTAGCGGCCACCTGCTGCCTCCACCCTGCCGCTGGTCGCAGCGCCTCCGCCTGCCCGTCGCCGAGGATGTCCGCCCGCCGCCGCTCCCGCTCTCGCTCCCGCCCCAGCCCAGCAGCAGCCTCCACCCGGGCGTAGGAGTGGAGCCGGCCGTGGGAAGGACGTCCAGCCCGCTCAGGACGCTGCCAAGCCAGGTGGCAAGCGCCGTCGTAAGAGACCCTGAGACGGGCCACCCAGAGATGGAGGAGACTGCTCTTCAGGAGATGGCTGCAGCACCACTCCTTCCCCCGGAGGAGGGCCGGGGGAGAATCTTTTGTTGTCCATTTGTTTTTGTTCCGCCGCTAGCCCCAGTGCCAGCGGCACCCAAAATTTCAACAAAAGAGCAGTTTCCGAAATCTCTGGGTGCCAAGAGAGCGCGCTTGGCGGTGTTCGATGCTCCCATGCCTTGTCACCCTCCCATGCCTACCATCACTGCATAGCCGAGTCACTAGTTCGGCTCCTCAGTGAAAAACAACAGTGCGCTGCATTCGCTTCCGCTTTATACCTGCGCTGCGGGGCGAAGTGCAAATCCATTCCTAAGACAAGTAAAATCTAAAGTACAATTCCAATCTCCTCCAATTACTAGAAAATCCTCATTAATATAAGAAGAAACCACATCTGAGTTTAAGAAAAAAAAAGCTATTCACTCTCTACCCATTGTAGGGGCATAAACGTTTATTAAACCAAAAACTCTTTTTTATTTCTACCCTGAGAGCAAGTAGGCACCCTTTCAGTACCTCATTTTTAGATAAAATTTTAACTTTACATCTGGGTGAAAATAAAATTGCCACCCCTGCACAAAGATTGGTACCATGACTCAAAACATGATCTCCCTCCCACCACATCCCCCAATCAGTTTCATTATCTTTGTTACTATGTGTTTCTTGTAAAAACACAACTTGGGTTTCTTTCAAATTTAAACATTCTTTTAATAATGGTTATTTACTTCTGTCCCTTGCCCCGTTTAAGGATCATACTCTAAGAACATCCATAGTAAACAGGGGAAAGGAAAAAGAAAAGGAAAGAAATAGACTCAGAAAAGGCCAGATACCCATGCACACTTATTTAGATTTAGTTCTAGTAGACCTATGTTTACCCTAATTCTTTTTCACTGCTGTGAAATATTTATTTAATCTATACTTTTTTTTCTGCGACAAAACCTCAACGCTGCATTCTTTTTGAATTAATAAATGTTTCTAGGTTAGGAAAAATGTATTCACTATCAACATTCCTCCCCTTAGTTTCATCTAGGAAACGATTTATCTGTTCAACAGAATAAAAATCTCCATATCTACCGACATATACATCAATGCATGAATCGTCATTTCTAACACTCTTGTCTTTGGACTGTTTTTCCACTTCATCATTTGAACCTGTAATGCCTTCTTGCATTAAGTAATAATACAGCTATTAGTTGAAACTTCTTAATTTCTACCCTCAGTACTTTCAGACATGTTTACACTCGCCTCTACTTCATCACCAGCTTCATTCTCTCCTTTTGCTTGTCCTTCTTCTCTTTGAGTACCTGCATTACTGGACAGCCTTTCCACCACAGTCACTCCACTATTCTCACCCGACAAACCTGACATGCCTGTTTCTTCTTCGGCCTGTTGTTTATGAGAGTAGGAAAATCTCTTGTGGCCGATATCTCCACACTCAAAACAGCGTAAATTATCAGTACTCACGTAAACCATATAGGAGCTCTCTACACTTGAAACATGTCACTTGAAACATGTCACTTGAAACGAAACATCCAGTGTTTTAGTAGGAGATGTACATGAAAACGTGTCATCTAAAAGACAATGCATGCTTAAGTTTAGCAGATTTTCAACCCAAAGGAATCGTTTTTACAGCACTAGCCAAATTTCCAAAACAAGTTCATTCTCATACGATCGCAACATCTTTGACAAAAAGGGGCACATTGGAAATTGTCACTTTTGTAGCTGGAGCATAAACAGGTAAACTTTTCTTTCACCCAAATGCCACTTTCAATTAGCCTGATTACCAGTTGTTAGTTTAAAAAAACAAAAAACAAAAGAGAAAAAAAAGCTGCTTTGTTCATACGAGATGCAGAAATAATGTTTTCATGACCTACCTGTTCCCTTTCGTTCAGTCACTCCGAGTTACGTCAGTGACTGACGAATGGGGGTTTCGCCTAGAAGCCTATCATCTTCGAGATCTAGAAAACGCCCAATGGCAGGCCAGTGCCATTGGCATGCAGAATTTGCATAGCGTAGCTCCGCCCCACAGCGTGGGTATATAAGGAAGTACGCTGGCAACATTGCATTATGTTTCTGCTTCGGAGCCAAGAGTATCTCTCTCTTCACTCCTCAAGCCTTCTGAGTATCGTCAGCTCCTTCGAGACGAGCAGCTTTCCAGTTGGTGTTGGTGTTACGGCACGTTCCAGCGATCGTTTACTGCCTGCCTGCTGATCTGTGCAGTGGTCTGCATTCAGCTGGTATTCGGTCCCTGGGTGCTTCGGCATCGCTGTGAAGTTTTCCTCTCTAAAAGAGCTCACACGTGGCACGTCTTTTTCAAGATGTCTCGCCCGTGTGCTTCTGGGTGCGATCAATCTCCGTTGCCATCTGAAGGGCACAATCACTGCTGGACGTGTTTGGGCTTTCAGCATGCTCAGGCAGTGTTTATGGATGTGTCATGTTCCCACTGCGGGAACATGACCATCGCGATGTTGCGGTCGAGACTCAATGACCTCCGTAAAGGAGAGAGAGTCCCCTCTGCCACACCCCAATCTACCGTCTCCGAGAGAGATGGTACTTTGGCTGGTGGCCAGGTGTTTGGATGGAAGTGACGGGACCGTCTATTGACACCCTGCACGCTTCGTTCACGCACCAGATGGCGACGAGATGTTGTTCGCCGCATCTCAAGCTGGGCTAGAGTTCTTTGGGGATGAAGATTCGGCTGTGCTCCGCCTTCGGGCGTGTTAGCACTGCCCGGGTCCGACCCAGAGTTGACAGCCATGTTATCTCGGGCAGCCGCGAGCCTCGGGCTGGTGAGGAACTCTCCGCCCTGTCACGTGTGCTCGCGATTGGGCGATTGGTTTTTGGGGGCGGCACCTGGCAGCTGCTGGGCCCCGCCCCCAATGCCTTTCATTCCCGAGGTGCATGGGGAGGTCACGCGGTCCTGGAAGTCCCCGTGTCTTCCCAGGGCCGCGGTGGCCTCCTCCGCCTTCTCTGCCCTCGATGGGGCCGCAGCCAAGGGTACATTGGGGTCCCCCCCTGTTGAACGCTCTGTTGCAACACTACTGTGTTCCATGGAGTGCTTCGATGTGGCGTGGCTATCCTAAACACCCTTCCGAAGCCTGTGGGCTCTCGTCTACTTCGGTGGCAAAGTCCTGCAGAGCTACGGTCGCTGCCGCCCCCTTGCACATGCACGAGGGTAAAGCCGACCCAGGGCTCTTCGATGAGCTGCATGCCGCCACCGACCTCGCCCTCTAGGCGACGAAGGTGGTCACACGCTCCCTGGGTCGGGCGATGTCCACAGCTGTGGTCCAGGAGAGACACCTGGGGCTTAACCTGGTTGATGTGGGAGAGGCTGAGTGAACCCGGTTCCTCAACTCTCCCATATCCCAGGCTGGCCTCTTCGGCGGCACGGTCGAGGGCCTCGCCACTCTCGTCCCTCTCTGACGCCAGTCTCCTCTCAGAGCAGACCCCAGTGGAACGCACATCCTTCCCTGGTCTCCTCTGTCAGGACGCGGCTGCTGACCATGCCCCCACACCGGGACGCTATGCCTCCCACGTTTGGGCCGGTCACACCGCCTCGCTGCCCCACCCGGGGTATGCCTGTGGTTCGCATGTCCCCGCTGGTGCAATTCTTGGGAGCCTGGCTAGTGCTTCCAGGACTGTCCCGCTGGGTAGCAAAGACCATCAGGTTTGGCTATGCGATTCAGTTTGCTCAGGCTCCTCCCCGCTTCCGGGGAGTCCGTTATACCATGGTGGGGCCCAATGCCCCACTCATGCGTGCGGAGGTTGCTACCCTGCTGGCGAAGGGTGCGATCGAGCCTATCCCTCCAGCCAGTCCGGCTTCTACAGCCCCTACTTCATTGTACCCAAGAAAACCGGTGGGTTACGACCGATTCTGGACCTGCGTGTCCTGAACCGATCCCTTCACAGGCTTCCGTTCAGGATGTTGACAGCGAAACGCCTTTTCGAATGCGTTCGTCCAGCAGATTGGTTTGCAGCAATCGACCTGGAGGACGCCTACTTCCATGTCTCCATCCTTCCTCGACACAGACCGTTCCTACGGTTTGTTTTTGAGGGGCGAGCATATCAGTACGCAGTCCTCCCATTCGGGCTAGATCTGTCCCCTCGCGTCTTTACGAAGATTGTCGAGGCAGCCCTTGTGCCACTCAGGCAACACGGGGTTCGCATCCTGAACTACCTCGACGACTGGCTCATACTGAGTCACTCTTGAGAGCAGGTGGGCGAACACAGAGACCTAGTGCTCCAGCACTTAGCCCGTCTGGGCCTTCGGGTCAACTGGGAGAAGAGCAAACTCTGCCCCGTGCAGAGGATCTCTTTTCTCGGTAGGGAAATTGACTCGATAGCCATGTGCGCACAGCTTATGAGCGCGCGCGCACAGTCACTGCTAACTTGCCTCCGTCAAATCGAGAGCAAGAGTGCGGTTCCACTGAAGTTATTTCAGAGGCTCCTGGGGCATATGGCATCTGCAGCCGCGGTAACGCCGCTCGGATTGCTTCATATGAGACCGCTTCAGCACTGGCTTCGCGATCGAGTCCCGAGATGGGCATGGCAGTCGGGCACGCTCCGGGTCACAGGGACTCGGGCCTGCCTGCAGACCCTCACCCCGTGGTCGAACCTCAGCTTTCTACGGACCGGTGTGTCCTTAGAACGAGTTTCCAGGCATATTGTTGTGTCAACAGATGCCTCCACCATGGGCTGGGGTGCCATGTGCAATGGACATGCTGCCGCGGGCTCCTGGACAGGACCCCAGCACCTTCTGCATGTCAATTGCCTCGAGTTGCTGGCAGTATGGTTCGCCCTACACCACTTCCGAGCGTTTCTCAAGGGTCAGCATGTGCTAGTCCTGTCAGACAACACGGCCACAGTAGCGTACATCAACCATCAGGGTGGTCTACGTTCCCGCCGTATGTCTCAACTCACCCGCCATTTCGTTCTATGGAGTCAGAAGCATCTGAGGTCCCTTCATGCTGTCCATATCCCAGGAGTCTTGAACCGTGCAGCCGATGAGCTCTTCAGCCACTTCCGGGAGAATGGAGACTCCATTTCCAGATGGTTCAGCTGATTTGGGAACAGTTCGGCGACGCACAGGTAGATCTGTTTGCCTCCCACGACTCTTCCCATTGCTGCCTGTTTTATTCAGTGATCGAGGGCCCCCTCTGCACGGATGCTCTGGCGCACAGCTGGCCGCGGGGCCTCCGCAAGTATGCGTTCCCCCCAGTGAGCCTTCTCGCACAGGTACTATACAAGATCAGGGAGGACAAGGAGCAGGTCCTTTTGGTCGCCCCATACTGGCCCGGCCGGACCTGGTTCTTCGAACTTGTACTCCTTGCAACAGCCCCTCCCTGGTCCATACCTCTGAGGAAGGACCTCCTTTCTCAGAGAAGGGGCACCCTCTGGCTACCATCACTTCCACTAAGGCCTTGTCTACCAGACACGCCTATGCGTTGAAGTGGAACCTCTTCGTCACCTGGTGTTCTTCTCGCCAAGAAGACCCCTGGAAATGCCCGATCGGGTCCGTGCTCTCATTCCTCCAAGAAGGGTTGGAACGAAGGCTGTCTCCTTCCACCCTCAAGGTGTATGTGGCCACGATATCCACCTACCATGACCTTGTGGAGACGAAACAGGTAAGTCAGCATGACCTGATCATCAGGTTCCTGAGGGGAGCGAGGAGACTGAATCCCCCTCGCTCTCCCCTCGTACCTTCTTGGGACCTCTCAGTAGTCTTAGATGCTCTGAAGAGGGCTCCCTTCGAGCCATTGCGATCAGTCGAGCTTAAGTTCCTGTCAATGAAGACAGCGCTCCTGATCGCTTTGACCTCCATCAAGAGGGTAGGGGACCAGGCATTTTCGGTTGACGAAGCGTGCCTAGAATTCAGGCCGGCCAACTCTCACATGATCCTGAGACCCCGGCCTGGATATGTGCCCAAGGTTCCCACCACTCCGTTCAGGGAACAGGTGGTGAACCTGCAAGCGCTGCCTTTGGAGGAGGCAGACCCAGCCTTGGCACTGCTCTGTCCAGTACGCACCCTCTGTGCTTACGTAGACAAAACGCAGTGTTTCAGGACCTCAGACCAGCTCTTTGTCTGTTATGGTGGGAAGCTGAAGGGAAAGGCTCTCTCCAAGCAAAGGTTGTCTCACTGGATTGTGAACGCCATTGTCTTGGCTTACCAGACGCAGGGGCGTCCATACCCCCTTGGGGTCAGGGCACACTCCACCAGGGCTTTAGCGCATGGCGCCTCGCTGACAGACATCTGCAGAGCTGCAGGCTGGGCGACACCTAACACATTATATACCCACGCTGTGGGGTGGAGCTACGCTATGCAAATTCCGCATGCCCATGGCACTGGCCTCTCGAAGATGATAGGCTTCTAAGCGAAACCCCCATTCGTCAGTCACTGACGTTACGTCTCCCTTCCCTCCTCAGGGAACGAGGGTTACATACGTAACCGAGACGTTCTCCTGTTGCTAACAGCACCTCCTCAATCTTTTTACCTGACTCGGTAACACACCTGAAACCATTCCGAAGCGTCAGGGATGGCTCTTCCCCTGCAGAGGTAGACACCATCCTGCTTTACTATATCAGTGATCCAGAAAGAGAAAAGAAAAAAAAAGTTTATATAAATCCTGTGGGAAAAAAAAAACTTTTAACTATAAAGAAAGTTTTGAAACATTAGGTATATTTACATTAAAGTGCCCCTATTATGCTAATTTAAAAGTTCCTAATTTTGTTTTGGAAGTCTCCTACAATAGGTTTACATGCATCCAAGGTCAAAAAACACTTTAATCTTCTCATAACGTACATTGCACAACACCTAATTTCTCAAAGAGTCTAAAAAAGGTTAGTTTAAAGATTCAGTCTCTCTAAACCCCTCCTTTCCGTGAGCCTACTCTGCTCTGATTGGTCAGACGGCCCAGTCCAGGGGTTATGTTACAATAAAAATTTATGGTAACATAAAAATACCCTTACTTTCAGTAATATATATATTATATATACATATAGTATATATATATATATATATATATTTTTTTTTTTTGTAGCCTGACATCCCTTCAACATGTTTGCATTATTTAGTAAAACATTTAATTAATATAACTCTCTTGCTCACTGCTTAGAGCTATGGATTATCTTGCACTGCAAAAAAACATCTTCAGCCACCCTCAAATCTAGCACAGATCATTTAACCAGTAGCGGTCAGGCTGTAGTTCTATATCACTTTGGAATAAAGTTTAATTTTAAAACCACAAGAATACTTGTTTCCTTTCCTCCAATTCAACATAAAATGTAAGGCCTAAGAGCTGGAACAGACATTCTTCTCTAATCTGTCGGTCTTCTATACAATCATTTTCATTAACAATGTCTCTTACACAGAGGTGGACAGTAGTGAAGTATTTTTACTTCATACTCAAGTACATATTTCAAGTAAATGTACTTTATCAGTGTTTTTCTTTGGAAAACTTTTACTTTACTACATTCCAAAGCATAATGTCGTACTTTTTACTGCACTACATTTCATAAATAAAAGGTTTTTGTTTTACCTTTAATACTTAATTACATTAAAAATGTAGAACTTTCTTACTTGTACACAAGTAAAACTTTGAATTATTGTTACTTGAGTAAAAGTAAGAAATTACTAAATTTTTCATTTTTAAGATTACTTGGAAAGTAAAAATACTTCACTACTGTCCACCTCTGCTCTTACATATGTAACTTGGACCCTGAGTGCAAAATGTTCTCCGTAATCACAAGAACAGAAATAATCAGAGAGTTCCCCCAGCAGAAGTTACACTATGTCTTCCTGCACTCTCCTTAGAACCACTGGAAGCAGACTTATCTGAGAGAAAGCATACAAGCAGGGCATCAGATCCACCTCTGCCCTGCCGAATCTTTGCCAAATCAGACCCATGGTTCGAAACTGCCATTCTCTAGGCCTCAACCCATGCCTTGAGAGAAGATCTTCTCCCATATTTAACCAATTTGAGATATGCACTGCCCTTAGTGACATAAACTTGTTTTGCACCTAAAAAAATAATCAAACCATATGACAGTCCTGGATGTCTGGAAGGAAATAGCTTAAAACTAGAAAAAAACAACAACATAACTTTCAGGTAATTTATGTGACACGCAAATATATATTGCCCTTCCAGACTCCATAGGCTGTGGGACCTTTGTAAAAGCTGCTTTGCCCAAAAGAACATGCAGAGTCAAAAACTGCCATTATTTCCAATGTAACTGATAGCATTTGCTCCCAACACTTATTGTGCGGTGAGAAATTGTTAATCCACCACTGAAACAGTCTCATATGACACAGGTCCTTCTGCCAAGAGACCCATAAGCCTGCAAACAGTCCTACAGGAATGTCTTTTCCTGCTCTGAATCAATTCAGACAAAGGTGAAATGAAAGGCTATAGACAATCACTCTTGCATCATGCATGAGTTCAGTTCCACCCCTAGGAATACGGTGTGTTGCTTCGGCAACAAAACAGTCTTCTGAAGGTTTAGATCTAGCCTCTGTAGGTGATCAAGAACAGGTGAGTCACTGAAACACAATAAAACTCTGAATATAGCATGGACAAAAATATCTTCTTCCTGAAGAATAGAAACCTGAGGAGTGATAGCACATTCTTTTGAGTTACTGGTGACACACCTGGAGGGTGTTCTCTTAGCATCAGCTACTGACGTAGAGTCAAGTAAACCTATGAAAGCCAACATCTTTTTTTGTGGCAATCAACAAAAGCATATGTTGAAGCGGGACTTAATTTACGTTTTTCGGTTATCTCAGATAATATGGTTTTGGGAGAATTTAATGTTAAAGAGTTCATACTGAAGTCTCTAATATTTTTGATTGTAGACTTTAGCATCTTAGCAAATCTCAGTGAGCACATTTTTCCTTTAAACTCCACAGGAGACGTGAGATTATTTTTCTCTGTAAAAAAAAAAATAATAATTGGAGAGATTTAAGCAACGTTTTCTCTCCATTTAATCTCACGGAAGTTTAGTAGAAACAAAGGAAATATTTTTTAAGATCTCATGGGCACTCTCTTTATGAGCTTTCAAAATGCTAACAAACTAATATGTTCTTATTATCAAACTTTTTATCCTCTCACTTCTTAATTTTTTCCTGTTTGGTCAGATGACACTCCAGAGACATGTATCTACTCCAACTGGTCTCCATGGTCTGCGTGCAGCTCCTCGACGTGTGAGAGGGGGAAGAGGATGAGGCAGAGAATGCTGAAGGCACAGCTGGATCTCAGCGTGCCCTGTCCACATACACAAGACTTTGAGCCCTGCATGGGGCCTGGCTGCAGTGATGAGGGTAAGAATCAAACACACAAAATCAGGGTTTCATTCCCCAGATGTAAATGAACATGGAAGATATTGTCATTCATATTTAAAGCTCTGTTTAAAACCATAGAGATGAGCCTTACCGTCTACTGTCTATATAGGCAGCTGTCTTCTAAGGGGCCATCCACAAAGGACATGTTCTCATTTTAAAAACAGCATGACAGGGTGCAATAGAATGAATGCAGTGACTAAGGGTCCTATCATACACCCAGTGCAATGCAACGGCAGGAAAGTGTTTTTTGCTAGTTTCAACCCAGCACAGTCATCATTTTCATGTCCAGCGCTATGTTGTTTAAATATCAAATGCAGTCGCGCCCATCTGTTCGCCCATGGGCATGCTGGTCTGAAAACGAGGTGTGTTCAGGTGCATAGTTGGTATTGCTATTTTGAGGCAACTGAAAATGACTGCGCCATTGACCAACAAAAACCTGGTCTAAAGTCAATAGTGCAGTATTTTTTGTGTTATTTAAAGGGCATGTTCCTATAGGCGGGTGCACAACGCACATGGACTCTGCTTATTACACACACAGGGACGTGCAGCAGCCATGTAAATAGTGAATATGCCATTGTGCAAGCGCAACTGGCTTTTAAAGGGAATGGGAGATGAGAATCTGATTGGTTTATTGCACGTTACGCCTAAAACACACCCATGTCTTATTAAGAGACTAGGTAAAACCCTTTTGGACCATTGTTATTTCTGTCCGTCGTTAAACTAGCAAAAGTGGATTCGGATACACCCTAAGTGCACCTGCGCCACACGCTTCGGACCATGCACTCAGATCGTTAAAAGAGGGCCCATTCTTTTTTTTCAAAGTTTAAATTAAGGGGGCGTTTACACAACACCATTTTCAAATAAAAACTAAAAACGTTTTATGCGTTTTGGCGGCCTGAAAACAGGTTTCAAATTGCAAGTTTTCGAAAATGATATTGTCTCGCGAAAAACACAATTTTGTGAAAACAGTGACGTCAACGACATGCGTACTACATGTTCAGTCTATAGGCATTGTGTTGTGTTTCTTTACAAAGGGACATCGCCAACTACAGGCCTGCCATGCATAATACAGTGTTGTAGTCTTTTCACAGATCCACGTGAACAGGGGTCATTTTGACAATGTTGTCTTCTGTACGTGAAAAAAGCACAATTTTTAGTACATCGTTGGCATGTAAATGTACCCTAATTTTACTTGACAGTTTTTTATTTTATGTTGGTCTATGTACATCAGATTGGTGTCCTTGCATCGTATTGCTGTTTATTCAGCATCTCTCATGAGCCATAGACTAATAATAATAATTTTTTAAAAATGGTTTGAGAGTTCAGAGTCAACAGTCTTGAATCTCCACTGATACTGTAAGTTATGGTTTGATGAAACAGCTTAGAAAAATAGAACATTAGTATTACAGCTCTCATTTGTCATTCACATTAAGATAAATGCTAAAAATTGGTTGGCTGCTGGCGACTATGTTTGTTTATCTGTGGCTACTGTATCAGGCTGAGGTGTCAGATCAAATCACCTTTATTTGTATAGTGCTTTATACAAAACAATGATTCAGTGATGCATTAGTTTAATTCAGCTCAATTCAATTAAAGCAGCTCTGAGTGTCGCTTCGGGTTCGAAACTCGCGCCACCTTGTGGTTGTTGTGGTGTTTCAGAGAAGTGTCAGGAGTAGAGTGTCAGAGAGTTGTGTCATTGTCGCTTATTGTGGTTCATATGTGTAAGGGCTATATATTATTACATTATACTATTATACTACAACATTATTACTATTAGGTTAGAGAGTTTTTCTCTAATAGAGTTTTCCTCTATTATTAGGTGTCCTTTGACATCTGCTGGATAGCACGATTGATCACAGTATAAATAAATAACTAATTAACAGTGTGTCTGACAGTTGTCTTTGTGAAAGTAAAGTCAGACAGACTCGATAGATAGATAGATAGATAGATAGATAGATAGATAGATCATGATTTTATTAATAATTCATTAAGCCACATTTTATCAAGCAGAACAAATGCCAGTAATTTGAGAGAAGAGGGAAGTCCAGGCATTGCAGCATAGACTTTTTATTTTGACCATTTAACTATAGCTGATTAAGTAATATTAGCAATTATCGATGTTCTTGATTCAATTTCACAGTTGAGTGAGCATTGTTAATGAATGTATATTAGAAAATTTAATATGGTTTAGAAAGGCTAAATTGGTTTAAGAAAAAAGTTAAACAGATCTCATGTCCTGCTGGTAAATATTGAATGTGATATTTGTATTTTAGAACAAGTAACTAGACCATGAATAAATTGGCTACCATATTTATTGATGTGATTGTTCTAGTAGCTCTTGACCAAGATGTTCTAACAGCTTTTCCAGGCCCCAATTTTTCCTAAACCAGCTTTGACCAGCTAGAAACCAGCTACCATGTTCCAAAACAGCTAACACTTCAAGCTAAATTTATCTGGATTTTCTAGCAGGTCTGATGGTTGAATGTGAAAAGATTTTTGAATAAGAACAAGGTGATCTTTTGACTTTTACAGATGCTTCCACATGCATGATGTCCGAATGGATAACATGGTCACCATGCAGTGTGTCATGTGGTGCAGGTGTGCGCTCTAGGGAGCGCTATGTAAAACAGTTTCCTGAGGATGGCTTTGCTTGCACCCTTCCCACTGAAGAGACAGAGCCATGCACAGTAAATGAGGACTGCTGTGAGTATTATTTATCTGTTGGCACACAAGCCAGATTCATTGAAAATTTTTACACATTACAGAAATTTAGTTTAGCTATAATTCTCAAAGGTCCTGACAAATCATGTAAATATTTCACAACTTCATAAAACTTCAGGAGCGACTCCTCGTCTGCCGTTTGGCAGACTGCGGGGCTGGAGCAGACTGGGGCGCCTTCCTGCGACCGCCTTCCTGCGACCACCTCCATGGCGCGGCCTGGTGAAGGCTGCTGCTGGGGCCGGTGGGAGGGACTGGAGCTGCAGGGGGGCGCCCTCGGCGGCGAATAGGCTGAGGCGACTGAGACGGCGGCTGGGTGGCAGCAGCTGGCCACCGGGGCAGTACATGTTTAATGGCCTCAGCCTGCTTCTGGGCGGCCGAGAACTGTTAGGCGAAGTTCTCGACCGCGCCGTCGAAGAGGCCAGCTTGGAATATGGGAGAGTTGAGGTTAAGCCACAGGTGTCTCTCCTGGACCACAGCTGTGGACATCACCTGACCCAGGGAGCGTGCGGTCACCTTCGTCGGTGGCGGCACGCAGCTCATCCATGAGCCCTGGGTCGGCTCTACCCTCGTGCATGTGCGAAGAGACGGTGGCCTGCCCCGCAGCTCTGTAGGATTTCGCCACCGAAGTAGACAAGAGCCTACA
Source organism: Rhinogobio ventralis (assembly GCA_039654625.1). Taxonomy (NCBI): domain Eukaryota; kingdom Metazoa; phylum Chordata; class Actinopteri; order Cypriniformes; family Gobionidae; genus Rhinogobio; species Rhinogobio ventralis. The sequence continues at coordinate 28,384,785 of CM077206.1, read as the reverse complement.
GGCTTTGGAGGGGTGCTTAGGATTGCCACGTCATGTCGAAGCACTTTGTGGACACAGTTGCATCACAACAGAGCATTCAACAGGGGGGTCCCCAGTGTACCCTTTGGCCGCGGCCCCATCGAGGGCAGAGAAGGCGGAGGAGGCCACTGAGCGGTTGCGAGAAGACAACAGGGACTTTCAGGACCGTGTGACCTCCTCATGCACCTCGGAAAAGAAAGGCATTGGGGGCCTAAAAGCTGTCAGGGCGCACCGCCCCCAAAAACCAATCGCCCAACCACAAGCACTCGTGACAGGGCGGAGGATTCCACACCAGCCCGAGGCTCGTTGCTGCCCGAGATAACATGGCTGTCAGCTCTGGGTCGGACTCAGGCAATGCTGGCACACCCGAAGGCGGCAGCACAGCCGAATCTTCATCCCTAGAGGACTTTAGACCACCTTGAGATGCGGCGATCGACATCTCGTCGCATGCGGAACATGCGGGGTGTCAACAGACGGTCCCGCTGCTTCAGTCCGACCACTCGCGGGTAGCGGTGTGCGAGAAGGGGTGTGGCCAGAGGAATGATCATCGGGGCTTTATTCCACACCATAACCCTCAGGTCACCCTGGCCACCAGCCAAAGTACCATCTCTCGCGGAGAAGGTAGATTGGGGTGTGGCAGAGGGGACTCTCTCTCCTTTACAGAGGTCATTGAGTCTCGACCGCAACATCGCGATGGTCATGTTCCGGCAGTGAGAACATAACTCATCCACAAACACTGCTTGAGCATGCTGTAAGCCCAAACACATCAAGCAGTGATTGTGCCCATCAGACGGCAACAGAACGCAGAACGCGCCGTCACACCAACACACTGGAGAACCGCTCGTCTTGAACTGAAGAGAGAACTCAGAATTCAGGCTTGCAGGAGTGAAGAGATGCTCTTGGCTCCGAAGCAAAAACATAATGCGAGAATATCGGCGTCTTTCCTTATATACCCACAGGGTAGGGCGGAGCTACGCTATGCAAATTCCGTAGACCCGTGGCATTTCATTGCCATTGGCTTGTTTTGTAAGAACTCGAAGGTGATAGGCTTCTAAGCAAAACCCCCATTCGTCAGTCACTGACATAACTTTGAGTGACTGAACGAAAGGGAACTATAATTATCATAATCTTCAAAATCAATATTTTGATTGCTGAAAGCTCACTAGATCCACCATCAAGTGACAGTGACACTAATATTTAATTGTGTTCAGTACTTGCTCTGCAGTAAATCGCTGAGCCATTTCAAGTTTTGCTGATGATACTTCCTATTCTTTTGTTGTCTGCCTGCGGTAACTATGGGTGTGTCTCAATCAGCTCCCTAGTTCATTAGTCAGGGCACTGATCAGGGAGTCTGCCATTTTAAGGGCTTCCAGTGCACTGAAATGTTTGCTCCCTAAAAAGTCCTACAATGCACCGCAAAACCCAGGGTGCATCGATGCTCACTATGCTCCCTTAACGGAAGTTCTGAAGCGCAAAACTCAAATCACGTGAGCCAGCTCACTACACATAATGACCGACAACAACACACAATATGTGTTTTTAAAAACAGAAACCATTATTTTATTATATTTCAGCATAAACATACATCATTAGACAGGTAATGAACACAATCTAGCTAACATTTATAATTTATTTACAGCTAAAATGTTGCACGTATATGTAACAAGCAAATTATTTATCATAATGTACTTTAAATAACATTACAAGTAATGTCAGAAAGATATCAGCTCTGCTGTTGTTCATAAATACCAGTAATGATGTTGTACAATGAGGACGTATGTTGTCACGTCGCCGGAAATTGAGTCATCAGTGTCCTATTGTGTAGTGAGCCAGCTCTTTTACTGTCTTTACCAGTGCCCGAACTCGTGTACAAGATATACTGATTCACAAGCTCGGGAGCTAGGGAACTGAATGAGACACACCCTATGAGTGAAACTTCACTTCATCATTGTGTATCAGACATTGCCACCTTGTGGAATAAAGGTGAATTGCACTTATTAATTTATCCAAAATTCAATTATTGTTGTGCAGAAAAAATATACTTTGTTACACACCTCGGGGTCATTAGTGACCCTATACAATTTTTACACAAAAAATGTATGGGAAAACAGGCATTTTTTTATATATATGTTTTTCTTGTTATATTGTTTATAATGAATTGATTGAGGAATACTAAGAAGGTTGATGTCTAACTTTAAAAAAATGAATGAGGAGGAGGTTAGTGAATGGCATCCCTGGTCACTAAGGGTTTAAGAGTTAACATTCTTATTTATCTGGTTGTTGCATTCAACCACAGAATAATGACCCAAATGTTGTCGCTTTTGCTTTATGTGTGCATAATTTTTTTTGCCATTCTGAGTCATAACGACCATGTGACTGGCCATAAAGGCCATCCCTTTATGAGAACTCCCTGCTACTGACAGAGGGGAAAAAATGTTTTTCACAAAAAAAAAAAAACACCTCCCAAAAATAGTCTCTGTAAATCACAATATTAACCTTCATGTTTTACTTCATGTATAATGATTTAGCATTTTTAGGCCTAATTGTCTGAGACTAACCAGCCAATCAATAATTTTAATAATAGGCCAAATGTTGTTTTGAGCAAAAAAAGGTTGATAAAAGTTATTCTCCCACTGACACATTCTCCACTCCAATGATACTATATATGTTTCTACTGATATAGCTCCAAGCAGTTGCCTGGTTACTGAATGGGGTGAATGGGATATATGCAGTGCCACCTGTGGGCTTGGCATGAAAAGACGGGAACGGATGGTGAAAATGCCCCCGTCTGATGGCTCCATTTGTGGGGCTGAGGTGGTGGAAGCGGAGAAGTGTATGATGCCAGAATGCCGTAAGTGCCAATACTCACATGCATGCCCACATAATTATGCACATCCATGTACGCCCAGTTTAACATATTCACACACATTCACAGGCACATTAACATATTTCCATGCATGTATGTGAATGTTTATGTGGACATTATTTAATATATTAATATACATACATGGCCAAAAAGTTGTTGTCCACAATTACATATACACCGATCAGGCATAGCATTATGACCACTGACAGGTGAAGTGAATAACACTGATTATCTCTTCATCACAGCACCTGTTAGTGGGTGGGATATATTAGGCAGCAAGTGAACATTTTGTCCTCAAAGTTGATGTGTTAGAAGCAGGAACAATGGACAAGCGTAAAGCTTTGAGTGAGTTTGACAAGGTCCATATTGTGATGGCTAGACGACTGGGTCAGAGCATCTCCAAAACTGCAGCTCTTGTGGGGTGTTCCCAGTCTGCAGTGGTCAGTATCTTTTAAAAGTGGTCCAAGGAAGGAGCAGTGGTGAACCGGCGGCGGGTCATGGGTGGCCAATGCTTATTGATGCACATAGGGAGAGAAGGCTGGCCCGTGTGGTCCGATCAAACAGACGACCTACTGTTGCTCAAATTGCTCAAGAAGTTAATGCTGGATCTAATAGAAAGGTGTCAGAATACACAGTGCATCACAGTTTGTTGCGTATGGGGCAGCATAGCCGCAGACCAGTCAGGGTGCCCATGCTGACCCCTGTCCACCGGTGAAAGCGCAAACAGTGGGCATTTGAGCATCAGAACTGGACCACGGAGCAATGGATAAGGTGGCCTTGTCTGATGAATCACGTTTGGCTGGGTGCATGTGCGTCACTACCTGGGGAACACATGGCACCAGGATGCACTATGGGAAGAAGGCAAGCCGGCGGAGGCAGTGTGATGCTTTGGGCAATGTTCTGCTGGGAAACCTTGGTTCCTGCCATCCATGTGGATGTTACTTTGACATGTACCACCTACCTAAGCATTGTTGCGGACAATGAACACCCTTTCATGGAAACGGTATTCCCTGGTGGCTGTGGCCTCTTTCAGCAGGATAATGCGCCCTGCCACAAAGCAAAAACGGTTCAAGAATGGTTTGAGGAGTACAACAACGAGTTTGAGGTGTTGACTTGGCCTCCAAATTCCCCAGATCTTAATCCAATCGAGCATCTGTGGGATGTGCTGAACAAACAAGTCTGATCCATAGAGGACCCAACTCGCAACTTACAGGACTTAAAGGATCTGCTGCTAACATCTTGGTGCCAGATACCATGACATACCTATAGAGGTCTAGTGGAGTCCATGCCTCGACGGGTCAGGGCTGTTTTGGCAGCAAAAGGAGGACCAACACAATATTAGGATGGTGGTCATAATGTTATGCCTGATCGGTGTACACACACATGCATAACTACATATTCACACAAAACACTAGTAAACACATGTACCCCCCACTTTAACATATTCAAATACATAACTCACAAAAATACACTCTATATTAATGTGTTAATACACATACATGTATGTGAATATTAATATAACATACATAAACATTCATATTACAATATTCACACACATATTCACATGTATGCCAACATTAGCATATTCAAGCAGAATACATGGCCATTTATACAGAATATACATTCTCATGCCTCCAGTCCTCAGTGTTATTATGCTGCATTTTTTTTTGTGTATAGATACTATCCCATGTTTACTGTCCCCGTGGTCGGACTGGAGTGACTGCAGTGTGACATGTGGTAAAGGCACACGGACACGTCAGCGCATGCTAAAATCACCGGCAGAGTTGGGAGAATGCAGTGAGGATCTAGAACAGTTGGAGAAATGCATGCTGCCAGAGTGTCGTGAGTTGCGCATACTCTTTCTCTATCACACACAAACACACATTCTTGAATATGTGGTTTGTGGGGACTCCCTAGGCGTAATGGCTTTTATACTATTCAAACCATATATTCTACCCCCTTACACTAACCCTACCCCTAAAACTACCCATCACACAAAACTTTTGGCATTTAAAAAAAAAAACACTGTTTAGTATGTTTTTTAAGCTATTTGGTTTACGAGGACACGTCAAGCATGTTTATAGTTCTTTTTATTAATTTACGTAGTTTTGAATTTAAATATCATGAATCCTCCTCCAAAGCAAATATTACGTGGCAATATTAGCCATTTCAGTGTGCATATATCAAAAGAAAGAGCAGACCCTCTGCTTTCAAAAAAAAAAATATATATTTTAGCTTCATGAATTCCTTTTTTTATCAACACTTAAATATGGGTAATTTTCATTAAAAAAACATTTTGAACAAAAAGCTGAGAAAATCAAGTTTTTGTCAAAGACTACATCCAGATCAGATTCAGAGTGATGATCAAACACAGATAGAGTAGATCGAGTCCATCAACACCCCTAATGCTTGCACCGTCCTATAGCTCGTCCTGGGTCGACATTTCATTCAGTAACATTAGGCAGTTTTGATTTATATGACGTTTAATGTTGATGATCACGTTATTTTACATATGCATCTGTTTACATACGATCGCTTGTTTTTCTTCGTCTGTGTTTTGGTCAGGAGATTCTGTACATATTCAGAAGATGCATAATAGGGCCCCCCCTAGTGTATAACAGTGAAAATTTTCCGGGTTTCCGTGTTAGGCGGGGAAGCGTTTTCTTACAAATAACGGAAAATTCCGTGTTTGGCGGGGAAAGAGTTAAGGCAACCAAGGCAACCATTATAATCACCTTATTATTGTCACGTGACACACCGCAGCCACAATAGTGCTGTATGACAGATGTATTGCTTTTATTTAGTTTTTCCTTTTTTATTCAAAATATTCACAAATTTGTTAACTATATCATGAAGTATCTGATATTCTCAAATATGTGTGTGTGTGAAAGTGTTTTGTTGTTTAAAACCCTTTATAATGATCATGGGCAATGCCACGTTAGTTTGCACCTTAATTCAGAGAATCGGATCTGTCGGATTTACATCAATTAATTTCACCCACTTCTCCCGAAATACATGAAAGTAAGTGACCGGTGAACTGGAAGAAGAATAGAGTAAACTATATAGTTACCTATACAGTGTGTATCTGATATGAATGAAACATTTCATTGAATTATTATTGCTGCTTCCATAGACCTAAGTGTGTATTTTATATAACTATAAATGTATTGTTTTAAATTTTTAATGAATGCAAACGTTCATGTTATTTGTAATTAAGGTTACACATTTCATAGGACATAAACTCAGTCAGTAGACACATGTTTTTAATAAATACAGAAATATCTATTTAATCAATGTGTGTGTGAATGAGCAGTGACTAACAAACAAAATATACAAACACAAAATGATAAACAGCCTTTGAAACCATTCATTTTCAATTCAATTTCTCCTTGTGTTTGAAAATTGTCTCTTTGGTCCCACTTTATATTAGGTGGCCTTAACTACTATGTACTTACATCAAAAAATAAGTACAATGTACTCATTGTGTTCATATTGTATTGCAAAACACTTTTGCTGATATTGAGGTGGGATTCGGGTAAAGTTAGGGACAGGTGTGGTGGTATGGGTACGTTTAAGGGTAGGGTTAGGTGTAAGGGAAGTGTCAACAGTGTAATTATAAAGGTAACTACAGAAATTAATTACAGATGTAATTACATGCAGGTAATTTAAAAAAATGTAAGTACAATTTAAAAACATGTATGTATACAATAAGTGCATTGTATCAAATTATTAATTAAAATGTTAGTACATATTAGTTAAGGCTACTTAATATAAAGCTCTTTTAATTTGTCTTTCTCTCTCTAGCGATGGACTGTATGATGTCAGAGTGGTCTGAATGGTCAGAGTGCAGCAAGTCCTGCGGGAAGGGTCACTTGATCCGCACACGCATGATCACCATGGAGCCTCAATTTGGAGGAGATCCATGCCCTGAGACCATACAGAGAAAAGCATGCAAGATCAAGAAGTGTAATCAAGGAGGGTTAAACAGTGAAGAGAGGAAAAGACGCAAAGAAGACCGCAAGAAGAGGAGGAACAAACAGGGAAGGGAAGAGAGCACAGATGAGCTCGCAGGTGAACATGCACTGTCATCTCTGTTAAACCAATACTCCACTCAAAACTGAACATTCTCTCATCATGTATTCACTCTCATGCTGTCCCAGATGTACATTACTTTTTTTTCTTTGTTTTATGGAAAACAAACTGAGTTTTTTTTTTTGAAAAATAATCCACAAAAAAAAAATCTCTGTGAGTCCATAAATAAAAGTGCCTCAAAGTTTACACTATAGGCAAAGCGAACATTGCTGTAATTCAAATAACCCCAGTAGATGGTAGGGAGACTGGAAGATAGAAATGTTCCAGTAATCCTCTCTGCAGTTCTTACAATGCATTGCAGGGCCTTGTGGTCAGAAGCATTGCAACTGCCGAATCAGACAGTGATGCATGTAGTTAAAATGCTATCAATGGTTTCTTTGTAAAACATGGTAAGGATGGATGGGAGGAGGTTTGCCCGTGAGGTGGCACTGAGGGACGAAGTTTGATAGTCTGTGATGTGTAGACCCAGAAACTTAGTGATAGTAGAAATTATAGGTTTGTGTAAAAAAATACTAAACTTTTTAAACTATAAACCACTACTTCTGACCAACTGTGAGGATGCCGTGAAGTGTGATATAAGCAAAGAAACTCGAATGAGAAGTAATGCAGAAGCACAGAGGACTGTCACTTTTCTCACACACATATTATTTTGCTTCAGAATACATTAATTAATCAACTGGGGCTGTATGGATTAACATTGTTAACACATAGTATGTGACGGCATACCCGGAAGTATAAAGGGACGCCGGTTCACAACAGTGCTAACTTTTAGCTCTTCAGCAAGTGCGCTGTGTGTTGTGTGTTTGAAAGACTGATTTTCTAGTTCAGTAAAGTAACTGTGTGAAAGAAAATGACGAGTGAACAGTTTAAAAGATGTGTGCATCCCTGCCCTCGCTACATCACGGGCGGGGACATGCATCTTATGTGTGTGAACTGTTTGAGAGCGCAGCACGCTTAGTCAGCTCTCGAGGGAGCTGGCTGTGAGCACTGTAAAGCACTACCAGAACATCAGAGTGCTGCGCTCCCGTCTGGCCATGTTTGATGAGGTCGGCCAGGCTATATCTGCATGGGCCCTGCAGACTGTAGAGAAGGGATACAGACTGCAGTTCAGTTACCCTCCCCAGAGCAGGTTTGGGTAATGGAACAGGAAGTTCACTCCCTGTTGGTAAAGGAGGCCATAGAACATGTTCTTCCGCCAGTCAGGGAGTCCGGGTTCTACAGCCGGTACTTCATAGTTCCCAAGAAGGATGGGGGGTTGCGTCCAATTTTAGATCTGCGGCACTTGAATTGTTTTCTGAGGAGATTCAGATTCAAGATGCTCACAATTCCTACCATCATGAGTCAGATCAGATCCGAGGAGTGGTTTGTCACGATAGATCTAAAGGACGCATACTTCGACATATCCATCCTTCCATGTTACAGGAAGTTCCTGAGGTTCGCTTTCAGGGGCAAAGCGTTCCAATACTGAGACTCCAGGGCATCCGTGTACTGAACTACAACGACGACTGGCTCATATTGGCCCAGTCACGAGAAATGGCAGTTCGGCATCTAGATGTCATCCTTGGCCACATTCAGAGCTTGGGGTTGAGACGCTACTTGAAAAAGAGCGTGTTTACGCCTTCCCAGAGGACCATGTTCCTGGGAGTAGTATGGGACTTGACGGCAATGCGGGCACAAATGTCTCCCGCACGGATCGAGTCCATATGGGCGATGGTCTCCAGCATGAAGCTAGGCTGCAACATCACTGTAAAGCAGTTTCAAAGACTGCTGGGGCTCATGGCAGCTGCGTCCAATGTAATACCTTTTGGCCTGCTTTACATGAGACCCCTGCATTGGTGGCTGAAAGCCAAGGGGTTTTCCCCGAGGGGAAATCCATAACCCTATGATCAGGGTTACGCGCATCAATATGGAAGAAACCTTGGTTTCTGTCCCAGGGGCTAGTGCTGGGAGCATCATGTTGCCGTAAATCCGCTTCGACAGATGCCTCCCTCACTGGTTGGGGCGCGGTCATGGACGGCCACTTTACCCAGAGTCTGTGGCAGGACCATCATCATTCATGGCATATAAATTGCCTGGAGATGTTGGCTGTGTTCAGGGCTTCCTAACAGATCTCAGGGGTTACCATGTTCTGGTACGATCCAACAATATGTCAGTGGTCTCGTACCTGAACCGTCAGGGGGGTCTGAGGTCTCGCCCTCTATGCAGACTGCCGCATCAGATCCTTCTGTGGTCCCAGGGGAAATTGTCGTCTCTCAGAGCGATGTATATCCCTGGGGAATAGAATCAGGGAGCAGACATCCTGTCGAGGCAGGGGCTGAGGCCCGGGAATGGAGACTTCACCCAGAGGTGATGAAGTCCGTATGCGAGAGGTTTGGCCCAGTGGAAGTGGATCTATTCGCGTCTCGAGAGACGACCCACTGTCCTCTGTGGTTTTCTCTCACGCATCCAGCCCTGCTGGGGTTGGATGCCATGGTGCAGACGTGGCCGAGGCTGTCTCTGTATGCATTTCCCCCAATAGCTTTGCTCCCGGGAGTTCTGGAGAGGGTCCGGCAGGACTGGGTCAGTCTACTCCTAGTAGCCCCGAACTGGCCGGCCCGAGTATGGTTCTCAGACATCATAGCACTGCTGGCAGGTCCTCCATGGCAGATCATGGTATTTTCCACTTGGTGCAGGGAGCGTGAGGTGGGCCCAGTTAACTGCCCAGTGGCTTCAGTGCTGGAGTTCCTCCAAGATCGTTTCTAGGTGGGGCTTACCCCATCCACATTTAATGTGTATGTGGCTGCCATTACGGCTTTCCACGCTCCAGTAAGTGATGGGCCTCTGGGGAGGCACCCTTTGGTTATACGTTTCCTCTGTGGTACTTGGAGGATGAGGCCTGCGGCTCGCTCCAGAGTTCCAACATGGGATCTGGCAGTGGTTCTCGAGGGACTGGCTTCGGCCCCCTTTGAACCGTTTGAATCGGCGACAGACCGAGTTCTGTCGCTAAAGGTGGCGCTGCTCCTTGCTATCACCTCGCTTAAAAGGGTGGGGGACCTCCAGGCCTTGGCTTTAAAGCCGACTTGCCTGGAGTTTGCCCCTGGTGGCGTTAAGGCCATCCTTCATCCGAGGCCAGGCTATGTGCCCAAGGTGCCATCAAGTGTGGCACGGCCTACGGGTTCTGCAAGCATTTCATCCTCCACCTCATGTGTCGGCAGAAGAGGGGAGACTTCATCTGCTCTGCCCAGTCAGAGCACTGCAAATTTATCTGCGGAAGTCTTCGCAGTGGAGAAGTTCGGACCAACTGTTAGTTTGTTTCGGGTCTCCTAAGAAGGGGCTGCCCGTGTCCAAGCAGGCGGTCAGTAATTGGATTGTCCAGGCGATTGCCTTGGACTATCAGGTGCGCTGTTTGCCTTCACCTTTGGCATTAAGGGCGCATTCCACTAGGGGCATGGTCTCTTCTAGGGCCCTTCATATGGGGGTCCCACTTCAGGAGCGACTTGCTTCATCGCGAAAAGCTAGCGCTGTTGTGAACCGGCGTCCCTTTATACTTCCGGGTATGCCGTCACATACTACGTCATGGCATAAAGAAAAAAATATTGATGCTCAAGAAGGCAACACAATGCATTAAGATGGGGTGTGTGAACTTTTTGAATTGGATAAACAGGATAAATATGTACTTATTTTGTCTTCTGGGAAACATGTGGTAATTAGTTTCTGAAGGGCAGTACTAAATAAAAAAATATGATCTTTAAACAAAATTAGGAAAATTTACACATCATCCTGTTCGAAAGTGTCACCCCCTGCTCTTAATGCATTGTGTTTCATGGAAGCTTGTTTCCGTCACTAAATATAAAAATAAAAAGGTAATTATGACTTTTTAATTTCACAATTCAGACTTTTTTTTCGTAGAATTGCGAGATTTAAACTTGCAATTGCGTGTTATAAAGTCAGAATTGTGACTTTACCAATTATTGTTTACATTAATTGCCCGTTACAGTTTAAATTAATGTTTAAATTAAATAAATGACATTACCAAAGTGATTACTTTGTATTTTAATCTAAAATACTTCTCGGATGTAACTGTAAATTGATTACCACCCATTTAAAATGTAACTTTAAATACTTAACTAAGTTACATGTATTTTGTTACTCCCCAACCCTGATCATAACATTACCACTTCAGACACTGACACTACACTCTCTGTTAGTAAATTTGCATTAAAACATAGACACTTCCGATTCAGACATTCCCCATTAGTAATTTTGTATCATTACATTGACACTGTGGATACTAGGGCTCTTTATGCTTTTTTTTTTTTTTTTGCCCATCAGAGTCATATCATTCTCATTAAATGTTTAAAAGACTTAAGATTAAAAGACTACAGATGCCAATACTCTCTGTTGGCAAATCAGCATCACAACATCACCACTGCAGATGCTAACATTCTCGGTTAGTAATTCTATTTAATAACATCACGACTACAGATGTAGAAGCTCTCCTTTACTACAGACAATGTCACTGAAGAGAATTTCAGAAAATTAACTGATCTTTCTGCCACTAACAGCTGTTGTATCCGGTCTAAATTTCTTCCAAAAGGATGCAAAATGAAGCCGTGGTCTGGATGGACTGACTGTACCAAGCTGTGTGGTGGAGGAATCCAGGAGCGGCTAATGACGGCCAAGAAGAGATTCAAAAATGCACAACTAAATAGCTGTAAAGACCGAAAGGAGATACGGGCCTGCAATGTCCACCCCTGCTAGGGCTGTACTGAGTGGGCTTGTGGGATGGGACCCAATCTAGATTATGAACAGACTGGGACAAAATGTCTTGCAGTAATTTAATGCACTCTGTTCGGGGTTGGAAAACTGCAGCAGGTAGTCTGTTATTTTGACTTTTGTTTTCTAGAATTTATAGTGACCCAGGCCTTGTCTAGCCTGTAAACGGACAAGAAAACAAGAGGGAGGGTGCTCAGAGTTGCAATGTACTGTACAATTCAGATGTATTAATATGCATTAATATTCAAGAGTAACAGCCCTTTGCTTTAAAATTATTTTAAAGATTTATTTTTCACAAGCAGGACCATGGCATTATTGTGTTCTGACATGAAATTTAAGAAAATTTCTTTTTTTATACTCTGTGATCCAAACACACACAAACACACATACAGAAAATAGCATCCTTCCAAAAAAAAGAAAAGACTTTTAAAATCACAGTCTCAAGAGTCGGTGGTTCAAAGACATCATGTTATGTGAAATATGTCTATTTTTTTCTGACTATTACGAACAGGCCAGAAGAAAAAATACACATGTTCACATTCAAACTGTAATCAAAGTGATCAGAAAAGCTACATTTAGATGCAAGCAAACAATTCATTCAAGAGGTTTGAAAATCAATGCTAAAATGATCATATACGTAAAAAACTATTTTGTTTTGGTTGTATACTATTTAAACATTTAAACAAAGGTGTTAGCTTGTAACATTTAAACAAAAGATACAAAAATGTAGAAATACATACTTTTTGTTCTTAAGGATAGATACTTAAAATATGGAACTATTGACAGCATCTAAATAATGTAAACATTATTGTATGTATTTCATGTATTTACAGATATAGAAGTCTTTTATGTCATAAATATATGTATAGTTAAATTTGTACCATTTTATAGATGTTAGAACCCTTGACCCTACCACCAAACCTAAACAATAATCACTTTTATAGAGTAAAAAAAAAATTATAAAACATAGCAGGCAGAAAGAAATGTATAATGACAAGTTTAGTTTCAAAATACCATTAACTAGATATTTAATTCTAATTGCTGTTGCAGTTATAACTATCAGGGCTGTTATAGTCATTATTATAGTCATAACTATTATAGTCATCTCTGCTTTTATATATTTTATGGTCATTTTGAGTCATAGCATATTGAGAAAAAATATTTTGTGTCCCACAGCAAAACAAAATAACATGACAATTAATGGTTAAATGATTACAGACCGATTCGTAATTTGTTTCTATAAAGTTGTTCATACATAAATAATTTACATTTTAGATGCTGTCAATGTTTTTATTGTCTATTCAAAAGTAAATGGTAAAACCACACTTAAAATACATAAGAGGTATGATGAGATCACAAGATCATTTTGATGCACAATCAAATGCCCAAAAAGAATTTTGATACTTGGTCTCACTTAAAAGTCTCACTTTTTTTCCCTTTGTACTGGAAGATAAATTATCAAACCAAAGGGCATCCTCAAACAAATTATGTTAGGCCTTCTTTTAGAGCTTACTTCAATTCAAAATTGACTTTTATCCAGCTAGTATCACACAAGTGTCCTAGCAAAGTGCAAGTGAAGTTTATCACTTTAACTTGTTCCACTATACAAAATAAATAAATAAAATAAATGGTCCACTAACATCTGACAACCAGAAAGTGTGCAAATACAAAATAATGTCTTTATTTTGAACATTACATCTATTGTTTAATCATTTAAATCATAAAGAGACATGTTGAAAAGTATGCAATGATTTACAATGTACAATGTTTAAAATAAATAGTTCATGGTTTTATACATTGTGTCTAATGCAATAACATTCATACAGTTTAGTTATGTTTTCAGTGTCTTCATATTTTGGGGAAACATTACAACACTAAATATTACTTTTAAACAAAAAGTAGAAAAATATTAACAATCACATAATTATTGTTGAGTTGTTGGAAGCAGATCCCTTCCAGCATAAACATTTGCCACTCAAAAGCCACTCAAAAATTAAGACTTAATTCACTTAAAGCATATAGGATGTACAGTACAGGTAACATCTGCAGTTAAACAGTCAGTCATTGGGGGGACAAATGTGTCAAGACCAAGTCAATTTGCCCATATAGTTGCCCTTTTGTAATCAAGCCCTAGATCTGATAATATGTTTGATTTTAACATGTTCTCTGCCCAGAAGTATTGCCATGTATGCAAATCAGCTGTACTTACTTTTGCAAGATTACTGTAAAATTGTTGTGGGTAATGATAATGGCTATTAGCCTATTCCTATTCAAGTAAGTAATGGAACTGTTGTCTCATGTGATTCATTTTTGGTGTGTAATTTTCCTGAACTAAAGCACATATAACCAGCCATTCCAGGATTTTCTATGTCTCATGTTTGAAATGAGTGCTGTCTAGGACCCACTGATCTGTTATTATTTTGTTCCCCACTGTAAGACATGTAGATACCTTTTAACTGAAATGTTAATTCGTTGGATTTTGATTTGCTTTGGTTTTATCAGCCCTTCTGATAACTCCAATTTTTTATAAGAAATTATTCTTACCAAAGTCTTGCGTAGATGTTTTGTAGTTGTCTCTCTTCCTTGTTGCTCCTCTGACATGATTCATACTTTTTGAATATTTCCTCTTTACAATAAAAGGAAATGTAACAAAGTGCCTAATTCATTTCCTGATTATTTGTGCAAAAGGTTTTGTTATATAAACCCACTAATTATATAATCCCCCAAACCATACAAATGCATCTAAATAACACATTTGTTGTGCCACTATGCCTGGTCTTGGGCCTTTTGTTGTTCTCCCTGTATGTGATCTCTTTAGATGTTATCATCAACAAAACAGCTGTGTCACCTGCCTAAAAATGAAAAATAATGCAATGTTTCCTTTTGAAAAGAAACTTTGATGCTGCATGATGGTGTTGACGCTATGAGAATGCTTCAAAGTAAACCCAGCTTGAGGGCTCTGACTGCGTGCATTGAGAGAAGTTCAGCTTTCGCAAGCTCCGATCCTGCTGGGCTCTCTTCTCGAGGGAGCTCATGCTGTCCGCATCTGATTCTGAGGGATGTGGGCATGCAGGCAGGTGTTTTGGGCAGAGCAGTCTTCTCAAACTTCCACATTTAAGGAACTCAAGCTTGTTACTCATGTTGTAGCCAAATTAAATCTGGATTAGCCCAGTGAACAGAGAGTGGTTGTTAATTCCAAGCTTGACGACCGCTTTCTTAAATCATGAAGAGAACCTCCCTGCCGTCATTTCCCAAGCTTCCCCGATCTCCACACTGAGGTGTCAAAAATGTGAAAGAATCCATACTCTGCTCATGTACATACCCATGCGACATCAACAATATGGTCGTTGGTATGCTCAAGCAAGGGTATGGGCGATACCGAAGGTGGAAGAGACATTTGCGCACTATATTTCCCCTTCAGCCGCATTGTCGTGGAGTAGGGTAACATTGTCTTTGTAGAGTAACATTGAATCTAGTGGGCAAGACGTAAGCGGCAGCAGGTCAGGCTGGTGCATCGTCAGGTACCAGGAAGCTAAGTGACAGTTGATGGCATTCAAGGAGTTAATTAAATCTTAAGAAGAGTGTTCTATCTCCCAGTGAGAGAACCCAGACTTTTCTAGGGGCAGTATGGGACTTGACCACGATGCAGGCACATTTGTCTCCTGCATGTGTAGTCAAGTCACGTTTATTTATATAGCAATTTATATACAGATTGTTTGAAAACAGCATTACAGAGATACAAAGGAAAGTGATGATTCAATGATGCAAACAGAGTTCAATTTTGCTGCAAAGCAGCTAGAAATTATGTTTTATTAACAAGACTTGGGAGGAACACGTTTAAATGATCTATCCAATCAGTCAGAGAGGAGGCCTATATATAGTGACGGTTGACAGTTTTCTGCATCCCTCCAACAGCCCAACTCTTTACTCTTGGCTGGTTACTTTCCCAGCCAGGGTTACAGGGGGAGTAATCTCGGTTTTGGCCAAATTCAAAGTTTTATCTAGCTAAATTTTAACTAAATTTGCCACACTTTATTATAAGGTTTCACTGTTACACTGTAATTATACATTAAGTACTGAGTAATAATAAGAACTACATGTACTTACTATAGGGTTAGGATGAGGGTTTGGTTTAGGGTGTAACAATGACATTGTAAAATAAGGTGTTACCAAAAAAAGTGATGTCATCACAAGGAACCCAAACTTCATCTGTGACAGAAATGGAGAAAAAACCCTTGGTAGAATCCAGGCTTAATTGGAGAACTAGTTCTCCTCTAGCCAAACAAACCAACATTGTGTGTTTATGATTCCAGGCTGCATCACAAATCAGATTGTGGATTTGTATCATTCACAATTTTTCTTCCAGTTCCTTGTGCTTGAAGATTGGAATACATATGGTGGGGATGAGTATCTGGTTCTTGTGGTCTTTGCTGAAGATCTGTGCCGATTGCTGTCATGTCAACAAGGTCTTCACAGGAGATCTAAATTTAATTAAGTTTATTGAACAAACAATTTGAGTGCACACTCTCTCAGTTATAAAAATAATCATATTGGTTTTAGCATGCATAGAATCATGTTCCCTATTTATCAGTCAATTCGACTTGTGATTAACACTAGGGGTCACTCTTGGGAGCCCCAAACACTTCTGACGTATTCAGAAAAGGCCAAGAAAATTGACGAGTGGAATTTGCATGCCAGCCACTCCCCCGGACATACGGGTATAAAAGGAAGCTGGTGTGTTCCACTCATTCATCTTTGTTCTTCGGAGCCGAAGCATTGTGTCTTTGATTATAGAGTACTATGTATACTGTAACGTACTGCTCCAAGAGACACAGGTAGAGGATCCAAACGCAGCTTTATTGAAAGGGTAATCCACAATCATAGTC
Organism: Rhinogobio ventralis; assembly: GCA_039654625.1. Lineage (NCBI taxonomy): Eukaryota > Metazoa > Chordata > Actinopteri > Cypriniformes > Gobionidae > Rhinogobio > Rhinogobio ventralis. The sequence goes on along the minus strand of CM077206.1, from coordinate 28,368,168 downwards.
AAGAGTTCAGACAAGATCAAAACACAGGCAGGCAGTCCAAGCAAACAAACACAACAAGGCAGGGAACACGGGCAAAAGAGTAATCCAAGAACAGGCAGGTAATCCAAAAACCAAGAGACATGAAATCGGTGAAAACGCTAAGAATTGCAGTTGTTACACTAAACAAGACTTAGCAGTGAATGACAGAGTGAACATTGTTTATATAGGCTGAGGTAAACAGGGTAATGAGACACAGGTGGATGTAATCAGGGATAATGAGTTCGAGCAGAGAGTTATGGGAAATGTAGTCCTAGAGTGACAGTCCAGGGTGGAGTGCCCTCTGGTGGTAACCACGGGGCACTCTCACTGGTGATTGTGACATATACAGTATGTGCTGGATTAAGAGCACATTTTAGTGGTCTCTCTCTCGGGTGCACAGACAAGTGCAAGGAGTTCCACATGGTATTTCAGTGGTGCTCTGAAAGAGGCAATTTCCTTCTAGAATGAGCAAATTCCTCGTTAAGAGCTACATGGCGGATTACGACTTTTTAAATATGCAGCTCCTGACCCCCAAGGTCTCTAGCCCCACCTGATCTTTGTGGAGGGTGGCCCCTTGCGAAGTCTGCTTTGGCCTCACCACCGCCTGGACCAGCAGCTAGACCCCCACAACAATCCTCTTACAGGAAGGTGGCTAGCTGAAGTTGCTGCAAGCCACTCACATCCCAGGCGACCTCATTCATGCAGCAGACTCGCTCTTGCAACAGGTTATACTCCAGCTGATCTGGAGTCAATTCGGAGAAGCACAGGTAGACCTATTTTCTCCCCAGGATTCCTCCTATGTCCTCTGTGGTATTCCCTGACCAAGGTACAGACACACTGGCACATAGCTTGCCCCGGGATGTGCACAAGTATGCATTTCCCTCAGTGAGCCTCATCGCACAGACAATGTGCGAGGTCAAGGAGTAAGAAGAACAAATCATAATGGTTGCACTCTATTGGTCCAACCAGACTTGGTTCTCAGAGCTCACTCTGATGGCATCAGCCCACTCCCTGGCATATCCCCTTGAGAAAGGACCTTCTTTCTCAGGGGCAGGGCACAATCTGGCACCTGCACCCAGACCTCTGTAACCTCCACGTTTGGAGGCCACGTTTCACTGCCATTATAATGCTTGGATTAGCCAGGACATTGTTTTTTTTTTTAAAAACTCTGATTGTATTCGTCTGAAAGAAGAATATCATATACACCTAGGTTGGCTTGAGGGTGAGTAAATTATGGGATAATTTTCATTTTTAGAAAAAACTATCACTGTAGCAACTCATAATGTAATAAGTATTACATTATTGTTGTAATAAAATTTTCATAATGTAATCATTTCCTCAAAACATAATAAAATCTTGAGCTCATAATGTTATAACAATTTTTACATTGAGAATTTGTTTACATTATAAACTCACTAAAAACATGTCATATTTTCATTATTGTAATAGCTTTTAAAACCTAAAAAATATTAGTATTCCATTACAGTCGATTTTTAAAAAATCTAAATCAAGTTTTAAAGGTCCCATATTGTGGATTTTTTAAATTATTTTATAATGTTTCCTGAGGTGTACTTATATTGTTAGTATGATTTTTACATCATAAAATGTCCTATCCTGATTTTAACCCTTTGGCTTAAATGCTCTGTTTGAAGGGTCATGTTTGCTGTGAGACTTCAGTGTAAACGCCCACTGTTTTGATTGGCTGACCAATCTTTGCATTTGAAATGCGTATTACATGTGGAACCTATGGAAGCCCGCTTCTGCCACTAAATAAAAAAATAAAAAGAGTAATTGCATTGTAATTGTAATTATCTCAGAATTCTGACTTTTTTCTAACAATTGTGAGTTATAAAGGCAGAATTCTGAGATATAAACTCGCAATTGCTTCCATAGGAACCCTCTCGAATACTTTTACTACGTTTTTTTTTACTATTACAGCTGTTGAGATTAACGAATCATGAAAGTGTTGATTATAGCATTATTTTTTAGATCTTTTCCCATCACATGAAAGGCTGCAGTGATGAGCATTGAGTAGACAGTCTGTTTATCGCGTGAATGCAGTGATCTTGTCATTGCAACGCGATTTCTCTCACAAAATGCTTTCAACACAACTAACAGCAAACACGATATCGATATGAATAAGTACGAATTTACAGTGCAGCATAACAGCATCATTCATTATAACGGCAGTTTGGGCAAGTGTGCAGATATACTCGCGATGTGTGATTGACAGCTTCGAACATTATAAAGAGAGTGTTCTTTGATCGCTCTCTATAGTTTAATCGCAATTTAAATAACAGATTTTTGTCATGCTACAAAGAGAAACAATGTGAAGTTGATCATTTAGTCACTGGCTTGATACTGATGCATAAACAGTATTAAACGATTTAGAAAGAAAATCTGTGTTAACTTGAATAATTAGCTACACATCACTGATCACAGATCAGGCATTAATGAACACTGTTACTTACTGTTTGTGGCAGTACTGTCGAATCCATATCTAAATATCTGTTTGTAAAGCCTGTGCTGACATTGCGACTGAATTAAATGTGAAAAATAAACTGAATCCATTTTCTCCAAATTCTCTTGGCGGGCAAAGCAGAGAAATGGGAGGTAATCTGTACAAACCCGACCCCTAAACCTATCACACAAAACATGTTTGTTGTTTTAAGCCATTTGATTTACAAGGACACAGGAAGTGTCCTCATAAACCATGTTTATGTTGTAATAACCATGTCATTATACACATTTGTGTCCTCATAAACCACATATATCTGCACACACACACACTCTCTCTCTCTCTCTCTCTCTCTCACACACACACACCTCATTGGTATATTGATACTGTGTATATATATATATATATATATATATATTTTTTTTTTTTTACAATATTTTAACACAGTGTTGGTATTTAACACTGTTTGTCATTTAACAGTAAGTATGCCATATGTATACTAGAAGTAGAAGTAAAAATAGTAGCAGTAGTGGTAGTAGTAGTAATATTAATAGTAGCAGTATCAGTAATCTGGTGGATTTTGTAGGCAGGTTAAGATTTAGATTTTTAAAATGTACTCTAAAGGAATACCAATGCTTTATGTTTAATAAACAAATAATAATAATAACTAGAATGTACATTTCCTGAAGAAAATGTGAGTGGTGCTTGCTGTGGCAAAACTCGGGACCCGGTTGCTACCGTAATGCAAAAGAGCCAACCACCATGTCTGTACGATGTTGTGGAGCTGAGATATGGCTTATTCATGTGTTTGTACGGTTGCTAGGGTGTTCTGGGTGGTTGCTAGGGCATTGCTAGGGTATCCTGGATGGTTGCTAGGGCGTTGCTTGGCGGTTGCTAAGGTATTCTGGGTGGTTGCTAGGCGGTTGCTAAGGTGTTCTGGGTGGTTGCTAGGGTGTTGCTAGGTGGTTGCTAGGGTATTCTGGGTGGTTGCTAGGGCGTTGCTAGGCGGTTGCTAGGGTATTCTGGGTGGTTGCTATGGCGTTGCTAGGCAGTTGCTAAGGTATTCTGGGTGGTTGCTATGGCGTTGCTAGGCAGTTGCTAAGGTATTCTGGGTGGTTGCTAGGCGGTTGCTAGGGTGTTCTGGGTGGTTGCTAGGGCGTTGCTAGGTGGTTGCTAGGGTATCCTGGGTGGTTGCTAGGGTGTTGCTAGGCGGTTGCTAAGGTATTCTGGATGGTTGCTAGGGCGTTGCTAGGTGGTTGCTAGGGTGTTCTGGGTGGTTGCTAGGCGGTTGCTAAGGTACTCAGGGTGGTTGCTATGGTGTTGCTAGGTGGTTGCTAAGGTGTTCTGGGTGGTTGCTAGGCGGTTGCTAGGGTATTCTGGGTGGTTGCTATGGCGTTGCTAGGCGGTTGCTAAGGTATTCTGGGTGGTTGCTAGGGCGTTGCTAGGCAGTTGCTAAGGTATTCTGGGTGGTTGCTAGGCGGTTGCTAGGGTGTTCTGGGTGGTTGCTAGGGCATTGCTAGGCGGTTGCTAAGGTATTCTGGGTGGTTGCTAGGCGGTTGCTAGGGTGTTCTGGGTGGTTGCTAGGGCGTTGCTAGGGTATTCTGGGTGGTTGCTAGGCAGTTGCTAGGGTATTTTGGGTGGTTGCTATGGTGTTGCTAGGCAGTTATTAGTTGTCACAGATGGTTACTATAGAGTGTTTATAGAGTTCTTAGCATGTTATTAACCTGGTTTAGCCCCTTAGCTAATCACTATTAGCATGTAGCTATTCACTGCTAGCATGTGTAGCATGTTGGAAGTCCTGTTTGCTAGCATGAGTCAAAAGACCCAACCCCCATGTCTCTACGATGTTCTGATGCAGAGATATAGGTCTTGCTAAACGGTTGCTAGGGTACTCTGTTTGGTTGCTATGGAGTGGCTTGGCAGCTGCCAATGATGATACTCTTGTCAGTATGAATGATATAAATCAACCCCCATGTCTCTACGATGTTCTGATGCAGAGATATAGGTCTTGCTAAACGGTTGCTAGGGTACTCTGTTTGGTTGCTATGGAGTGGCTTGGCAGCATTCAATGATGATACTCCAAAAGCTCCTTGCCAGTATGAATCATATTAACCAACCCCCATGCCTCTATGACATTCAGATGTGAAGATATCCCTCTGTGGATTTGGGTTGCTAGGGTGCTTGATAACGGTTGCTAGGGCGTGGCTAGGAAGTGTTGAAGGTGATTTGTGATTGGCTGTTGATGCCCTGAGTCCCACCCTCGCCCACCCTCGTGTTCCTATGACACTTCTATCCAAAGATATCCCTTTGATCTCTTTCAATGGAAGTCTATGGGATCAGTTGCTAGGGAGCTCTAAATGGTTGCTAGGGCGTAGCTTGATAGCTTCACGATGATCCTGAGATAGTGATTGGTTGCCTGAGTAAATTGAGCCCACCCCCTTGTCTCTGTGACACTGTAATCCTGAGCTATGGTCAATAGAATATCCCTATGCAAGTTCCCATAGTATGAAAAACACATGCGTTTAATGGGACGTCCCTCACCATGTAAGTCTATGGGGGCAAATTTCGGGCAGCTCTTGCACCCCTGGGGTAAAAGATACACCCCATTGCGATGTATGTTGTTACAGGTCCTGTCAGCCTCTTGAAATGTGGTAACTCACAAGTTTCTACGAAATCCTCGCTCTGAGCTATGACTCGTTAAAGTTCGCCGCAATGTTAAGTCAATGGGATTTTTCGGCTACTTTTTTGCCCCCGGGGCAAACATCGTACCCCCGAACCCTTAGAAAAGATATAGCACACCATTCCCGAATAGGCCGCACGATTTGACGCCTCATTCGTGGGTCTGTGACAAACGGTGTGGGAGGAGATACGAGCCGAAATTTTTGTCCAGAAGAAGAATGAGTATGGAGAATAACAATAGTGATGCCTTGCTTTCAGCAAGCACCACTAATAATTGCATGAATATATTTAAATGCTGCATTTCACAGGTAGTTTAAGACTGGCTTTAGATTTTTTAAAATGTACTGTAAGGGAATACTATTATTTTTATGTTTTAAAAGCTATTACAATAATCAAAATATGAAATGTTTTTGGTGAGTTGATAATGTAATAATTTTCTCATAATGTAAAAATTGTTATTACATTATGAGCTCAAGAAATTATTACATTATGAACATTTTATTACAATAATAATGTAATACTTATTACATTATGTGTCTTTTTAAATGATGTGCAGTTATTACATTATGAGTTACTACAATCCCTTTAAATGTAATTCTTTGCTACTGTTGTTATTGGCTTACTCATTTGCCACTGTAGTGTTTGGTTTTGTAAGGTACTATTCTCTATGACAGTTTGCATTGTGAAATGTGCTCTGCAATAAAAAATAATTACATTTTTAATCTTTTTTTTAAACAAGGATTTTTAAAACTATTTCCTCTTCAGCTGTGTCTCTTGTGTTTGGCCACTAGAGGGAGGTATTAAGACATGGAATGTTCACTGTTTGGACCATTAAAATTTGGGGTAGGTAAAGATTTGCTTCTCTGCTTATCTATGCTTAACCACATTGACTATGATTAACTCATATCCAGTTATCACTGTCTGATCAAGCATATAAAGGGATGTGCCAGAACCGTTCCTGTAAAAGTTCACGCTCAGATGTGCCTGCAAACTATGTGTGATTTTGCAATTGCCTAGTTTCACTTGGCTAATTCCACACTTATTTTCACACTGAAAAACTGAGTTCATGTAGGGAATGTGTATGGCACTTGTACAGAACAAGTGTGGAAAGGCCTTACACCTGCAAAAAAAAAATGTGAAAGGCAATTCTGACTAAGTGAGTTGACCGTCATATCACCAGGAAATCAAAATTGAAAATTCTTGAAAAATATTTTTATGGAACATTGCATTACATTTTGTATTAATTCATGCACATCGTCTAGGGGCTAAAGGCACAAAATGTGCTTTTCACCATTCCCGTAAAAAAGATGTTTTTATTGAACACTGATGGAGCAACAGATTTTGTGTGATAAATAAATGACAAATAAATCATAAAAGTGTTTAAAAATCTTCTGAATGTATGAGGTGGCAAGGTAGGCCTTTTACCCCACACATGGAGTAAAAAGCACAAAGTATAAAAAAAAATACTTTAGGTAAAATAATATGTTTTTAATAATGTCTGAGTTAATAATTGTTCAAAACCATCACTTTAGCAAAGTTTGTACTTTGTTTATTTTGATAAATAAAATAATACATTTTTGTCCAATAAATATATACTGTTGTTAAAATATGTTCATTTTAAAAATACAGAATCAAAAATTATTTTAAAAATTGAAAGCATTGAATGAGATCCCATAATAATTTAAAGGGTTAGTTCACCCATAATTTATGCACCCTCAAGCCATCTTAGGTGTATATGACTTTCTTCTTTCAGCCAAACACAATCTGTGTAATTTAAAAAAATATATCCTTCCTAGCTTTATAATGGGAGTGAATAGTATTTCATTTTTTGAAACTCAAAAAAGCAATCCATAATCTATATATCTTAATAAAGGCCTTATAAAGTGAAGCGATGCATTTTTGTAAGAAAAATATCCATATTTATAACTTTATAAACTATGATAACTATAAAGATGAGGGACAAAACATGCTTTAGAAGTTAGTTTTATTATTTAATAATACATTAATTATAAACTGATATATTTGTAGACAAAGATCTCAGCTAATGAACCATGTAAGGGAACAGGTTTTTTTGAAAATGTTGTATTTTTCGAAAAATGTACATGTATTCACTCCATAACATAATGTATGTCAACTCTGGCAGACGCATTAAAAGGCATGCTATTTTAATTTGATACATCCAACAACAGTGTAAAGTCTTCAAGTATGTAATAATGGTGTTTAGTAAAAGAGCTAAGTGAAAAAATTCTCTACGTTTTTTTCCTGGGTTAGGGTTATATTATAACAGTCCAGTTCCTAAAATACCATCCTTTTTAATATTAAACATATATAACCAATGTTCTTATAAGTACATTAGACATAATATCATGTAGTTCAGTTGATGTTTTAATATTTTAACACAATAAATGGAAAAAAAATAATCAAATATTTCTTTCAAAATGAACAGAAACCTTCATCTGACAGTGTTAAATACTGTTGACAAAAACTGACGGAGATGACAAAGGTCCACCTGAAGGTTACAGCAACTGAAAGATAACAAATTAAGACAACTAACAAATTTTTAAACTAATATTTAATTTAATACAACAATCCTTCCAGTGGTCCTTCCAGACAGTATGCCTCATTCTGGGTCTCCAGTAGTTCACAGAATACAAGTGTATGTTAGGTTGAGTGTAATGGTAAGCATTATTATGTGCCGCCCTGTAGCAGCAACAGAAACGTTCCCAATGTGAATCTAAAGGATCTGTAGCCTGTCTTTAAACCGCATCAGTTACATATATTTCTTTTGTGCCTGACCTGCATGACTTTAGCAGTGGGAAACTGCCGTCGGACATGTTTGCTTTCTATGAAGTCATTACATTACATCAGGGTTTGTTATTGCTGTGATCTCATGTGAGTGACAGGTTGTAAAAAAAAGTTACAAATTAACTATTTATAATAAAAACTACAATATTTCATTAAAAAAATAAGAATCATCCATTTTGATTTCATGGTGAGAGTAGATGTAAATATGCTATGTATAAATCAGGCCAAATATATATGTAAAAATTAAACAAATTAAAAAACATTAGAATAATTACACATATGCAAAAAATAAATAAATAACTATATAAATCACTATTGTTTCGGTGGGACTGAGACGAGAGGCGTGCGGATCCATATGTGTAACGGATGTGAAAGGACTCATTCACAAATGGGGTTCAACTTAAATTTATCTTTTTTGGAAAGAAAAAGAAGAAAATTCACATTGGCTGAAGACAGATTGCAGACATTCATAAAGGACCACAGCATCGACACTCGAATATGCTGCCTTACAGCCAAACTCATTCATATTAAACACATAGTAATAATATAAAATGTGAAAACGGTAACAATATACCTGTAATTAGTACCACAATGTACAAGTACAGGATAATTAATTGTAGACGATAACAGTAATACTTAAATTAAGAAATTAACTCATGCTCGCTTGTGTGACGCGCACTTTGACACTTTAACACGGTTGTTGGGATTATTATAAAATGTACTGAAGTGTTATATGCATTATATATATGTTCAAATACATGTATGAAATATATTGCGTCGAAAAGATTCACTTAAAACATATAATCTTCACAATTAATCGTACATACCCACAGCAGACACTTGAATCTGCTGCGGTACGGCAAGAGAAGAGCGACAAAATACAATATCTGCAGTACCATTAATAGCCACAGGAGGGGAGCCTTTGAACACCAATGAATACAGCCAAATGCCTTTTTTTAATGAAATTCACACAACAATACTCTTTAAATTAAAAGTTATTTTAACCCTGTTACATATGCAAAGCCTTTTATTTACAAAAGATGTGTTCAGAACAGGCAGGGGTCAAACAAAGGCAAGCAGGTATGATATGGGCAAGACAAAGAGCATTCCAGGGACAGACGAGGGTCAACAAACAGAGAACGTAATCCAGTGGACAAGGCAAGAGGATAAGCCAACTACCAGGCTAAAGTCCAGGTGTGAGGCAAACAGTATCCGAACAGGGCAAGGCGAAAGAGGCAAGCAAGAGTCCAGAGCAGGCAGAGAGCAGGCAGAACACAGGAAAACCAGGCTAGGCTCAAAACAAATAAGCAAGAGTAAGACTAAAACAGACTAGGAACACTAGGATTGGCTCCATAAAGATGCTATCAGCTAGACCAGTGGTTTTCAAACCTGTCCTGGAAGCACCCTTGTGTCTCCCTCATTTATCACACCTGATTCAACTCATCAGCTCATTAGTAGAGACTGCAAGAACTAAATTAGGTGTGTCTGATAAGGGAGACATACAAAATGTGCAGGGCTGGGGTGCCTCCAGGACAGGTTTGAAAACCACTGAGTTAGACAGCGATATTCGCTAACAATACTCGGCGATCTGTGAGCTTGTGCATCAGTGTTTTATAGTCCTTGTGATTAACTACAGGTGTGGAAATAATTAAAGCAATGGAACATGGGAAATCTGGTGGTGAGTGGACAGAAACGGCAGGCGTAGAATACGTGACAGAGCCCCCCTCCAAGGAGAGGCTTCCAGACGCTCCTAAAACAGTATAATCCAGGAGTGTGGTGGAGCAGAAACGGAACAGGGGGAGGTACGGAGGGCCCAGGACCATGTGGCGGGAGAAGTACTGAAGACAGAGTCAGATCGGGAACCCAGGGCGGAGCAGACTGAGCCAGCAGCCAGGGCAACGCAGGTTTGATAGACGGCCAGACCGAAGCAGGCTGGACAGACGGCCAGGGCAGAACAAGCTGGGTTGAAGACCACCAGAGCAGGTCATAAGACCACCCCGGTGGAGCAGATGGAACAGGCGGAGCAGAAGACCACCAGAGCAGGTAATAAGACCACCACGGCGGAGCAGACGGAACAGGTGGAGCAGAAGACCACCAGAGCAGGTAATAAGACCACCACGGCAGAGCAGACGGAGCTGAAGACCACCAGAGCAGGTCATAAGACCACCACGGCTGAGCAGACGGTACAGGCGGAGCAAAAGACCACCAGAGCTTGTCAGCAGACCACCAAGGTGTCCCAGATGGATCAGGGACCCATGGCAAAGACCGAAACCTAAGGAAAACTGAGACATAAAACACAGACAATGGGACTTGCAGAAAATTCAGAAACAGATTCATTATAGGCAGATATTTCCAAATGGAGTGTATTGATAGGAACTGAATAAACAGACTGTTCAACACCAAAAACATTGACTGAAACTGGCAAGACAGACAGTTCAAAATCAGACACATTTGGGAGAACTGGATGGGTAGATAGTTCATAATAAGACTCATGGATAGGAACGGGATAGTCAGATAATTCATTTGTGGCATCTCTGGTCATGACAAAACTACTGGAGCTGGCAGGAAGCTCCTGTACCGTTTCTAGGGTCGTGCCAGGGCTAACAGGGCAGAGAAAAAGTTCATTTATGACCTCTGTGGTCGGTTCAGGACTGAGCGAGAGTTCAAAAAATAGCCTCCTCGGCCGGTTTAGAACAGGATGAGAGTTCATAGGTGGTGAGATGATCAAATGAAAGTTCATAATTGGCTTCTGCAACCGGGTCGGAACAGGACCAAAGTTCAGAATTGGCCTCCTTGGCTGGTTCAGGACGGTACAAGAATTCATTGACGGTCTGCTTGGCTGGTTCAGAACAGGATGGCAGTTCATAGATGGCCTCCGTGGCCGGGTCAAGACAGGATGAAAGTTCATAAACAGCCTCTGAAGCCGTTTCAGGGCAGGACAACAAGGGTTCAGAAATAGTCTCCATGGCTCGTCTAGGACAAGACAATAGTTCATAGTCGGCCTCCGGAGCTGGTTCACAACTGAATGAAAGTTCACAGACAGCCTCTGCAGCTGGGTCGAGACAGGACAAAAGTTCACAAAAGGCCTCCGTGGTCGATTAAAAACAGGACGAGAGTTCATCGCTAGACGCCACCACCGCGCCAGGAGCTGAAGCGAACGGCGCAGCCTCATAAGGTTCTGCAGCGTATGCCGTCACCTCTAGGGACATTGCAGCATAAGCCGCCACCTCTGGAGATTCAGCGATGGTGTAGGCCATATAGCGACCCCCATTATAGGGAGTGCTGCGGACAGGTGAATAAGTTCAGGAGCAGGAGGGCTAGAATGAGTTGGTTTGGGGATACCAGCTGTGCGTACTGACATCAGCGGTGGATCCTCCACACTGGATGCCAACCTCAGACGCTTGATGACGGTTTCCCCCGACAGATCATAGGAGAGTTGCGGTACGACAACCGCAACAAGACGTGGCTCTGAGGTGGCAGACCTGACGTGGCGAGGTTTTAGAAGATCTGCTGAAGTGTGACGAGACTCTGGAAGATCTGGTGAGATGTGACGAGGCTCTAGAAGATCTACGGAGATGCTACAAGGCTCTGGAAGGTCTGCTGAGACGACACAAGGCTCTGGAAGGTCTGCGGAGACGCTACGAGGCTCTGGAGGGTCTGCTGAGACGAGACGAGACAAAGCTCTGAAAGATCTGCTGAGATGTGACGAGACTCTGGAAGATCTGGTGAGATGTGACGAGGCTCTAGAAGATCTACGGAGATGCTACGAGGCTCTGGAAGGTCTGCTGAGACGACACAAGGCTCTGGAAGGTCTGCGGAGACGCTACGAGGCTCTGGAAGGTCTGCTGAGACGAGACGAGACAAAGCTCTGAAAGATCTGCTGAGATGTGACGAGGCTCTGGAAGGTCTGCTGAGACGGGATGAGGCTCTGAAAGATCTGCTGAGACATGACTAGACTCTGGAAGATCTGCTGAAGTGTGACGAGACTGGAAGATCTGCTGAGACGTGACGAGGCTCTGAAAGATCTGCTGAGACATGAAGAGGCTCTGAAAGATTTGCTTAAGCGTGACGAGACTCTGGAAGATCTGTGGAGACGCTACGATGCTCTGGAAGGTCTGCTGAGACGTGACGAGGCTCTGAAAGATCTGCTGAGACGAGCCAGGGCTCTGCGAACCCCACAGTAAAGAAAGAGCCAGTTAACAGTAGAGCATAATCTATAAAATGACTGAGCGATGCACGAGGACCCTCATGGATTAATCGAGACTTTAAGAGTTGATTTATGCCAATGAGATAAAGTGAGAACACAATCAGGCAGATCATAAAAATATGCTAAATCCAAAAACTCCTAAATATACACCTGTAGCGGTCGCATACCCTGTTCTAGGGCTAATAATAGTCTTGCAAGGTTCATACCTGACCAGTGTCCTTTAGAAAAGCCACTGGATCCTCGGGTGGCCGAGTATTCTGTTATGGTGGGACTGAGACGAGAGGTTTGCGGATCCATATGCAAAGCCTTTTATTTACAAAAGATGTGTTCAGAACAGGCAGGGGTCAAACAAAGGCAAACAGGTATAATATGGGCAAGACAAAGAGCATTCCAGGGACAGGCGAGGGTCAGCAAACGGAGAACGTAATCCAGTGGACAAGGCAAGAAGATAATCCAACTACCAGGCTAAAGTCCAGACGTGAGGCAAACAGTATCCGAACAGGGCAAGACGAAAGAGGTAATCCGAGACAAGCAAGAGTCCAGAGCAGACAGAACACGGGGAACCAGGCTAGGATCAAAACACAGGGCAAACAAACAAGAGTAAGACTAAAACACACTAGGAACACTAGGATTGGCTCCGTAAATATGCTATCAGCTAGACAGCGATATTTGCTAACAATACTCTGCGATCGGTGAGCTTGTGCAGCAGTGTTTTATAGTCCTTGTGATTGACTACTGGTGTGGAAATAATTAAATCAATGGAACATGATCTGGTGATGAGTGGATGGAAACGGTGAGTGTAGGATATGTGACAACTATATAAAGAGTTTTGTGAGCACTTGTCAAGTCCATCAGCTTACAAGTCAACTCCATCAGACATAAAACCTGACAGAGATGACCTCTGACGGAGTTGACAAAACTGAATATTTTCGACCTTAACCACGTGTTGTACAGTGGAGCAATTTTTTTTCCTCAGTTGTAGCTGCCTAATGAAGATATCAAAAATGCTAAGATGTATCACACAACTATTTACAGAAGCTATTACACTGGGATGGTGGAGTTGACATGTTAAAGCTGTGACCACAGAGACTTCAACATTGTTTGTAAAAAAAAACAAAAAAAAAAATTCATGTATTTTCCAAGTATAGAGCAATAATTAGTGCTGTCAATCAATTGAGAAAAAAACAAAAACAAAAAAAAACTAATTAATAAATTTTTTTCTGTAATTAATCACGATTAAACTCGAATGAATGAGTGAATGAATGAATGAATGAAAAGAACATTTTCATTTTACACATCATAATGTTCATAAAAAAACAGAACGTCTGAGAAAAAACTCTACTGAGGATTTCTTTTTAAACAATTATCTTCAGTGTAGCTTTATTAAAGACATTTAGTTGCACAAACATTCTTTAATATGCCTGTATGTTTCTTTGGTGGAACATACAAAGTTATACAAACAAATGACAGAATGTTATTTTTTTATGCAGTCCCTAGAAGTTCCTGTGTCTGAATCTTGAAATGCGTTTCACACTCTTAACACTCAGGGGCAACAAAAGACTATGGTGCGAAGTAGATCATGGTGAATGGGGGAGGGCATGAATGGAAATACAAAACCCATCAAGTGCAGTTCAGAACTGCAGTCTTTATTACTAACCTGATTACCATGAGCCTGCAATAGTTTGTGATGAACCTTTTGAATGCGGTTGCCATGGGAATGTTAGTGATGGTCTTAGCCCTCCGAAGCTGCAGTCTCTTTGACAAATTCTGTTGCCTGAGCTCATGCTGCGCTGTACTCTACCATAGCAAATACAAACAGTCAAACAAACACTTGTACTGTCTCATTTTGTTTACATATGGACACATAATTACACAACAATATCAGTGCACAGGTTCTCCTGAGATACAAATTAAAATAATGTAAGAGAATATGAGATAATTGTGTGTGTGTGTGTGTGTGTGTGTCTATCTCTCTTTCTCTGTCTATGTGTGTGTGTGTTTGGAGTATGACTAAATTATTCAGTATGCACATTAAACATTATAAATTGTTGTCGCTATGGTAACACTGTTACGCCTTAGCAGGGGCTCTGTTAGAATTTTTCATAGTGATGTCTGTTGACATTTGTGTTAAACATCTATAGAAATTGCTTTGGACTACAAGATGGTAACATGGTTTGAGAACTGCCTAATCATTTTCTCTCTCTTGCTCATACAGATTTGTTTTTCTCTTGTGGATATAGCGTGCTTGACAGCAGGGGTTTTCTCATAATCATTGACATTGACTGGGCTAAATGGAGGATCTCTTGCCTGCATTCTCTGCAGCTAGAAGGTGTCAGTATAGCCCCGCCCACAACATTTGAGGTCGGGAAGTTCGGTCTGTGGAGCAACTATGCTCGAACCAGAGCTGTTCGGACCAATCAAATTGTCAGGGCGGCTTTATGCGATGATGGACAGATGATCAACAGTAACGTAATCATCCACGTCACCAAAGAGTGCTTGGGTTGAATTCGTTCTAATCCCAAATGGAGAACTTGTTCATATATGCATTCACCTTTACTATTTCTCTCAAAAATGATGATCGTGTTGGTAAGTACTCTGTGTATCCTTAAATTCTTTTCACAACATCGGCAAAGATAGTTGATACTCATCTTCTTCTTCCACTTCTTCCAGCGTGCGTGCAGTTAAGTTCTGTTGACAACTATGCATTGCTCAACATACGTCACTTACTCCGTTGCTGTGATTGGTTGTAGGTTTCGTTTGAAACACGCCCCATAATCACAGCCCAATGGAGCAGTATCAGACTCATATATTCTGACTAGAATCTGAGTATGACGACGTCAGGCTACCTTTAGACAGTTCTCAGTGTCACATTAAATAAGGATGTCAGGTCTAGATATTTTTATCTGCTGTGTTTCTATTAATATAATAATGTTAATAATAAAATAATATAAGTATTGATGATAGTGATGGCAGTGCACCAGAAAAGAAGGTTGTAGTAAGAAAGTAAGACGTTTAAGATCAAGGAGGATAGAAGCAGTAAGGGTGATGACAAATCATAGATTATTGTAAAGTCAGGCATTTTGGTACATTATCCTATGCAAATTTGGAAGTTGTGATCCATACTACAACCAGAGGTCAGGAAAGATGCCACTACACTGACAAGCAAATGCCCCCAAAATGATGACTAAACAGATCAAAATTGAGTTACGTGTGGAAAGTGTGGGTATACTGAAAAAGAAGAGTCTTGTTTATTCTCACCTGTGCTACAATCATTGATTTGTAATTCCAAGAAAGAAACCATGATAAAGATGTTTTTTTTTTATGTTTTTTTTTTTTTAAACACTAAGACATTTTCACTACTTTTCAGGCAGTGAAGTTGCATCTGAATTTGTGACAGGTTTTGAAAAGTTCCAAATGAAATATTGTACCAAAAGATTAAATAGAATGTTAATAAAGCTTTTAATGTTTTTGATTAGTCCCATAAAGGTAGGGTCAACGGGATGCTGCATAATATAATATTAGTGTACATAGTTACCCATTACTTTCACCTGTTTCTCATTTGTGTGTTGCCTGTATCAGAGGATGGGTACATGGTGGTCATAAAGGGATGGACATGGTCAGAAACAATGCTCAGGTAGGCCGTGGCATTTAAACGATGCCCAATTGGCACTAAGGGGCCTAAAGTGTGCCAAGAAAACATCCCCCACACCATTACACCACCACCACCAGCCTGCACAGTGGTAACAAGGCATGATGGATCCATGTTCTCATTCTGTTTACGCCAAATTCTGACTCTACCATCTGAATGTCTCAACAGAAATCCAGACTCATCAGACCAGGCAACATTTTTCCAGTCTTCAACTGTCCAATTTTGGTGAGCTCGTGCAAATTGTAGCCTCTTTTTCCTATTTGTAGTGGAGATGAGTGGTATCCGGTGGGGTCTTCTGCTGTTGTAGCCCATCCGCCTCAAGGTTGTGCGTGTTGTGGCTTTACAAATGCTTTGCTGCATACCTCGGTTGTAACGAGTGGTTATTTCAGTCAAAGTTGCTCTTCTATCAGCTTGAATCAGTCGGCCCATTCTCCTCTGACATCTAGCATCAACAAGGCATTTTCGCCCACAGGACTGCCGCATACTGGATGTTTTTCCCTTTTCACAGCATTCTTTGTAAACTCTAGAAATGGTTGTGTGTGAAAATCCCAGTAACTGAGCAGATTGTGAAATACTCAGACCGGCCCGTCTGGCACCAACAACCATGCCACGCTCAAAATTGCTTAAATCACCTTTCTTTCCCATTCTGACATTCAGTTTGGAGTTCAGGAGATTGTCTTGACCAGGACCACACCCCTAAATGCATTGAAGCAACTGCCATGTGATTGGTTGATTAGATAATTGCATTAATGAGAAATTGAACAGGTGTTCCTAATAATCCTTTAGGTGAGTGTATATACTCAAAGTAAAAGTACCATTACTTACCAAAAAAAAAAAAGGTAGTGTAAATAGAGTAAAGAATACTTGTCCAAAAATCTACTTGAGTAAAAATGTCATGGAATGCGGACTCAGACAAAGAGAAATGACGTTAACGGTAATGTTTATTAACAGCACAGAGCAGAACAGGCAATTACTGGTGAGTATACAGTTCAGATAGGCTTAGGAGAGTGGATATGGCGATGTAACTGAACTTTCCTTTATCTTACAGGTGCTGGAGATCATGGAAGACCGAGCAGATGGATGGATGCACACACCTTGCTGTGAATGGTAAGTATGGTGGTATAATTTCCAGTAGGATTCACAGGAGAGACGACGGTAGGGGAAACTGTAACGTTTTCCCACTTTTTTTTTTTTTGGGGTGCCAGACAGGATTTCTGTCATTAGTTTAAGTTTCAAGTAAAAAAAAAAACGTACAGAGATCTTGTGTAGTCTGCTTTGTCTTGGTTTTACACAAAACCCCTCTTAATGAGATAAGAAATTTACACCAGCAATTAATGCAATAATACCCATAATAATCACTCTTTAGAAAACAAAACCCATTCAACACGAATAGAATTGCTTTCAAATATATATATTCAAACGTGTGCAAATTCAAGTGTCCCAAAATTGACTTTTAACCTCTTAACTTGTGCCCCTATTTTTGAGAATTTTCTGAAAACGACATACCCCAAAAAAAATGTCTGCAGCTCTTAAGGTTTATATTCATAAATCTGGTCTTATTTTAAACTAGACACTTGAAATGTTGTTACTCAAGAGTCATAATACCTCAATAACTTTTTTTTTAAGATGACGCCTTTTGATTGGTTACTATGTCCATTCATCAAAACTTTGCTGTCGAAGCATTGGCTAGGCATTGACTGGCTTTATCCAACGAAAACCATGAGTGCTATGATTGACACCTCGCCAAGCCTGTAATGCGCTTCCTGGATATATTGAGTCACCAGAACGCCTGTGATTGAAGGAGAGACACAAGGTAGGGCTCAATTTGAGCGCAAGAGTCCAAAGTACAGACAAGAATGATGGAATACGGATTAGAATCAATTGTAATTTACAGTTTACAATGTCAACATTGCATAAATCCCACCCACCATTGTAAACCAAATAATTTACAATGTCAACATTGCATAAATCCCAGCAGCCCAATACTATCAGGGATAACGTCTCGGTTACGTATGTAACCCTCGTTCCCTGAAGGAGGGAACGGAGACGTACGTCGGAACTGACCGACGAATTGGGATCTATTTTCAGAGACCAATCTACTTCGAGTGTTTAAAAACGAGCCAATGAGAATTGGCATGCGGTAGACGCGTCCCACGCTCCGCCCCGCAGCGCGGGTATAAATACGGAAGTGGAAGTACCGCATATCGCTTTACAACTGAGGAGCCGGCTAAGTGGCTCGGCCTACAGCTGAAGCACAGCACCTGGCGACGGGACGTACGTCTCCGTTCCCTCCTTCAGGGAACGAGGGTTACATACGTAACCGAGACGTTCCCTTTCAGTCGGTCACGTTCGACGTACGTCGGAACTGACCGACGAATTGGGATCCCTACTAACACGCCAGAGATGCTGGCCCTTCCAGCGCCCTGACCGAGCTCGCTGGACCACACCTAGGTTGGTGCGGAAGTCAGGGCTCCAGTCAGGGAGGCCAGTCACTGCTGTTCCTGCAAGACCCACTCAGCGTGACTATTGGATAACGCTGGGAAAGCGTGCCCGTCTCAGGAGATGGTACGCTGCGGAGCCACGTCCTTCAGTGGAAGGAGAGGTGGAATTACTCATAAGGACTAACCTAGCAGGGTAGTGCTACCTATGGCAGTCTCTGGGGTGGATCCAACCTGGTCCCAGGGGGGAAAGAACACCACCAGAGACGACAGAGCGGGCTCTGTCAAGGGAAGACACGGGGCTAGCCGAGTAGGGTAGCTGGTACCGTGGAGAATACACATATGGGGTTGCCGTTAGGGAACCGCTACATATGGAACCCAGCCTAACACACACGTTCCACAAGCATACGGGTGTAGGCCTGATGTCAGACGGCCGCAACGTCTGACACCGAAGGGGTGACGGAGGAGCTCGACAGGGTTAGCCGTTTCCGGGGAACACAACTGGAGACAATAGACGCACGTATCCGGTCTGTCAGCGAGGCGCCTTGAGCCAGCGCCCAGGAGGAAGCTACACTCCTAGTGGAGTGAGCTCGCACCCCGAGCGGGCAAGGCACGTCTTGGGACTGGTAAGCCAAGACGATAGCATCCACTATCCAGTGGGCTAACCTCTGCTTGGAGACAGCCTTTCCCTTCTGCTGGCCTCCGTAACAGACGAAGAGCTGTTCTGAGGTTCTAAAGCTTTGAGTTCGGTCCACGTAGGCGCGAAGAGCGCGGACGGGACAGAGCAAAGCTAGGGCTGGGTCTGCCTCCTCCGAAGGCAGCGCTTGCAGGTTCACCACCTGGTCCCGGAAGGGAGTGGTGGGAACCTTGGGCACATATCCAGGCCGGGGTCTCAGGACAACGTGAGAGTTGGCCGGCCCGAATTCTAGGCACGATTCGTTGACCGAAAGTGCATGCAGGTCCCCTACCCTCTTGATTGAGGCCAATGCAATCAGGAGCACTGTCTTCATGGACAGGATGTTTAGCTCGACTGACTGTAAAGGCTCGAAGGGAGGGCCCTGGAGCGCTCTGAGCACCAGGGCTAGGTCCCAAGAGGGTACCGAGGTTGGCCGAGGAGGATTTAGTCTCCTCGCACCTCTGAGAAACCTGACGATTAAGTCGTGCTTACCTAAGGACTTACCTTCAACTACATCGTGATACGCCGCTATTGCGGCGACGTACACTTTGAGGGTGGAGGGAGACAGCCTTCTCTCCAACCCATCTTGTAGGAAAGAAAGCACGACATTAACCGAACACCTTCGGGGGTCTTCCCGGCGGGAAGAACACCATTCAACGAACAGGTTCCACTTCAGAGCATAGAGGTGCCTTGTAGAGGGGGCTCTAGCTGAAGCGATGGTGTCTGCCACTGCCTGTGGCAGACCACCTAGAACCTCCGCGTCCCGTCCAGGGACCAGACATGGAGTCTCCAGAGGTCTGGACGCGGGTGCCATAGAGTGCCCCGCCCCTGAGAAAGCAGGTCCTTCCTCAGGGGGATCGGCCAGGGAGGGGCTGTCGTGAGGAGTGAGAGTTCGGAGAACCAGGTCCGGTTGGGCCAGTAAGGCGCAACTAACAAGACCTGCTCCTCGTCCTCCCTGACCTTGCACAGTGTCTGTACGAGAAGGCTCACTGGGGGAAACGCATACTTGCGTAGGTCCCGGGGCCAGCTGTGCGCCAGTGCATCTGTACCGAGGGTGCCCCCGGACAGGGAGTAATACAACTGGCAATGGGTCGAGTCCGGAGAGGCGAACAGGTCTACCTGCGCGGCTCCGAAGAGGTCCCATATCAGCTGGACGCTCCGGGGGTGGAGTCGCCACTCTCCCGGAGGTGTCGGCTGACGAGAGAGCTCGTCGGCTGTCTGGTTCAGCGCACCTGGGATGTGAATGGCCCGAAGCGACCTCAGACGCTTCTGACTCCACAGGAGGAGATGGCGGGCGAGCCGGAGCATGCAACGGGAGCGTAGACCACCCTGACGGTTGATGTACGCAACGGCCGCAGTGCTGTCCGTACGGACCAGAACGTGTTTTCCCTGTAGCGGCTTTTTGAAGCGGCCCAGGGCGAGACGTACTGCCAGAAGCTCTAGGCAATTGATATGCCAACGCAGTTGGGGCCCCGTCCACAGACCCGCAACTGAGTGCCCGTTGTACGTGGCCCCCCAACCCGTGGAAGAGGCATCCGTGAAGACCACAGCATGCCTGGACACCTGTTCTAGGGACACTCCGGCCCGTAGAAAGGCAGGGTCCGCCCACGGATTGAAGGTTTGGCGACAGTAAGGAGTAACTGAGACCCGGTACTGGCCGCGCTGCCACGCCCATCTCGGGACTCGGTCGTGAAGCCAGCATTGAAGCGGTCTCATATGAAGCAATCCGAGCGGCGTTACCGCGGCTGCAGATGCCATATGCCCCAGGAGCCTCTGAAAGAATTTCAGTGGGACCGCTGTCCTGCCTTTGAACGTATTCAAGCAGTTCAACACTGACCGGACTCGCTCCTCTGTGAGGCGCGCAGTCCGGTTGACCGAGTCCAGCTCCATACCGAGATAAGAGATCCTCTGCGTGGGACAGAGTTTGCTCTTCTCTCGGTTGACCCGAAGGCCCAACAGGCTGAGGTGACGTAGCACCAGGTCCCTGTGTTCGCACAACTGCTCCCGGGACTGGGCCAGTATGAGCCAGTCGTCGAGATAGTTGAGAATACGAACGCCGCGTTCTCTGAGCGGAACAATGGCTGCCTCTGCGACTTTCGTGAAGACGCGAGGCGACAGGGACAGCCCGAAGGGCAGGACTTTGTACTGAAATGCCCTCCCCTCGAACGCAAAGCGAAGGAACGGTCTGTGTCGAGGGAGAATGGAGACATGAAAGTACGCGTCCTTCAGGTCGATCGCTGCGAACCAATCCCGGGGACGGATGCATTCGAAAATGCGTTTCTGCGTTAGCATTCTGAACGGGAGCTTGTGCAGGGCCCGATTCAGGACACGCAGGTCCAGGATTGGTCTTAACCCACCCCCTTTCTTGGGCACAATGAAGTAGGGGCTGTAAAACCCCGCCCTCATATCGGCCGGAGGAACCGGCTCGACCGCGTCCTTCGCCAGCAGGACATCGATCTCGGACCGCAAGACATGGGCATCGCAACTCCGCACTGAGGTGAAGAGGATGCCCGTGAACTTGGGAGGCCGGCGGGCGAATTGAATCGCATAGCCGAGTCTGATGGTACGGATGAGCCAGCGAGACGGCCTGGGAAGACCTAACCAGGCCCCCAGAGACCGAACAAGCGGGACCAACGGCACCACAGACGTGCCCGGGGTGAGGCAGCGA
This sequence comes from Rhinogobio ventralis, assembly GCA_039654625.1. Lineage (NCBI taxonomy): Eukaryota > Metazoa > Chordata > Actinopteri > Cypriniformes > Gobionidae > Rhinogobio > Rhinogobio ventralis. The sequence continues at coordinate 28,346,570 of CM077206.1, read as the reverse complement.
GATGGAGTACCCAGGCCCGACTCGGGAGGCCCGGAGGCGGCCCGGAGTGTTGCTTGAGTACTCCAGGGTGGGGCAGAGTGTGGGTGAGAAGGCCCGGGGGCGTTCTCGGTGCCCACACTGCTGCCCCCTGGCGAGGGGGAGAGGGGAGGAAAGGAGTGGCAAGGCCCGGGGGCGTCGCACACTGCCAACCTGACCCTCTTGGGGCCCAGGGAGGGAGGAAACTGCTCTTTTATTGAGAATGTGGGTACCGCTGGACTCCGGAGAGCCAGCGGCAGGATGTTGATACCAGTGTGGACATTCTCCCCCCGGTCCTCCTCCGGGGGGAGGAGGGGTGCGGACACCACCTCCCCGAGAACAGCTCCTCTCCTCCCTGGGCTGCCCGTCTCAGGGCCGCTTACCCTTGCGCTTGCCTGCAGAGACAGCGGGGCCCTGGACGGGTTGGGCGGCCCCCTTGCGCCTGGCGCCCTGCTTTGCCGGTGGAGGCTGCTGCTTTGGCTTGGCAGGGGCGGAGGCAGACGCCGGGGGACGCCCTCGGCGACGAGCAGGCGGGGGCGCTGCAGCCGGCGACTGGGTGGAAGCAGCAGCAGGTCGCCGGGGCAGGATATTTTTAATCGCCTCCGTCTGCTTCTGGGCAACCGAGAACTGTTGGGCGAAGTTCTCGATCGCGTCGCCGAAGAGGCCGGCCTGACAGACAGGGGCGTTGAGGAACCGCACTTTGTCGGTCTCACGCATATCTGCCAGGTTCAGCCACAGGTGGCGTTCCTGGACCACAAGTGTGGACATCGCCCGACCCAGGGAGCGTGCGGTGACTTTCGTCGCCCTGAGGGCGAGGTCCGTCGCGGTACGCAGTTCCTGCATAACCCCTGGGTCGGAACTACCCTCGTGCAATTCCATGAGCGCTTTGGCCTGGTAGACCTGCAGGAGCGCCATGGCATGCAGAGATGACGCGGCTTCTCCACAGGCCGTGTAAGCCTTGCCGGTTAGCCCGGACGAGAACTTACATGCCCGGGAGGGGAGACGCGGATTTCCCCGCCAGTCGGTAGCGGTCTTAGGACACAGTTGCATCGCAACCGACCGCTCCACTGGGGGGATCTCCACGTAACCCTTCGCCGCGCCACCGTCGAGGGTAGTGAGGACGGAGGACTCAGTCGATCGGTTTCTAGCGCTATAGGGCGCTGTCCACGACTTCGTGAGCTCCTGATGCACTTCCGGGAAGAAAGGCACTGGGGCGGGGCGCTGAGAACCAGCACGGGCCGTCCCGAGATACCAATCGTCCAGCCGCGAGGGTTCGGGACGCGGTGGAGGGTTCCACTCGAGCCCGACACTCGCGGCGGCCCGGGAAAGCATAGCCGTGAGCTCTGGATCAGACTCGGGCAACGCTACCACACCCGAAGGGGGCAGCGCAGCCGAATCTTCATCTCCAGAGTCCATTAGCTCGTCCCCCGATGCGGCGATCGAAACCATATCCTCAACCGGAGCCCCAAAAGTAACAGCTGGCCCCCCGCGGGAAGGACCAGCATGCTCTTCCGGAAGCTCAACCGGCGCAGTGGAGGGGGGAGGGGCCCGAGGAGCCTGTTGGCCCGGCGGGAGTGCCCTCACAGTAACCCTCAGGTCCCCACCAAAGGCATCAGCCAAAGTAGCAGCCCTCTGCTTCGGAGCAGGAGGGCCACTAGATCGGGGGATGCGCAATGGGACTCCACCTCTTTCAAGGTAGTCGAGCCTGGACCGTAGTACTGCGATGGTCATATTCCCGCAATGGGAACATGAGTCATCCACGAAAGCCGCCTCAGCGTGCTGAACGCCCAAACACGTGAGACAGCGATCGTGTCCGTCAGCTGGGGACAGGTAACGACGGCATCCAGAAACACACGGTTTGAATGACATCTTGAAAAAGACGCAGGGTCAAACCGTGTTGCTCTTTTAGAGGAAATGCTCTGATCAGTGCCGAGGCACGCAGGGGAAATGGCCGCGGCTCGCAGCGGTTCAAAGGTGCAAGCCCGCTGAGAGCACTCAACCCAAAGCTGTAAAAACAGCTGTTTGTTTTTTTCGCGACCACCGCTGCAGGCACCGTCACACCGACACTGGCAGAACTCCAACTCTCTCTGTTCGCAGGAAACACTCTTCGTAGGAACAAACACATGAATGTTCGGCTCCGAAGTTGAAAGCGATATGCGGTACTTCCACTTCCGTATTTATACCCGCGCTGCGGGGCGGAGCGTGGGACGCGTCTACCGCATGCCAATTCTCATTGGCTCGTTTTTAAACACTCGAAGTAGATTGGTCTCTGAAAATAGATCCCAATTCGTCGGTCAGTTCCGACGTACGTCGAACGTGACCGACTGAAAGGGAACCAGGGGTTAACTGGGATTTCAGAGGCGGGTGAACCCTTTTTAGAATTATTATAGAAATATTTAGAATAAATAATTCTTTTTACTTGCATTTTTATTATTAGTATTATCATTAAAACATCCCTTGAAATAAAATATTTTCAGTCCATTAAATTTAGTAGATTCTCACCCTCAGTGGCAAGAGGGTGGTCAGGACTCACTTCCATACCCTCATACTCCATGAGGGCTCCCACAGCGATGGATGGAGCAGCCGGCTCGCACACCTGGTCAGACGTGGATAGCTCAGGCTTCAGGGTGATGTCGTGCTCAATTGCTCCTCTTGGTGTGGGCTTAAACATCACGGCAGAGGCGGAGTCTTGGTCTGCGGTGGGACCTTGCTTTGTGCACTGGTGCGCAGTCATGTTGGAACAGCATGGAGCCATCCTCAAACTGTTCCCACAAAGTTTGGAGCATGAAATTGTCCAAAATGTCTGCTGAAGCATTAAGTGTCCCCTGAAAAACAACCCCACACCATAACCCCCCCTCCACCAAAACCAGCCAGTGAGAGCACTGCCTTTAATGCAGATTTACTCTGCCTCTATCATTAAAGCTGGTGGTTCAGAGAGTGCCAAACAGCCATCGTAGAAGTGTGAGGGGGATTTAAACACCTCGCTCCCTTCTAAAAGCCAAACACTAACTTTTGCCTCACAACCGAGCATTGGTCCACCTGAACATAAAATGATGTGATAGCGGCCACATGCACTTTAAGTGTAGATGGCGAGCACCCACTGTCCAAGCGGTTTTGCAAAAATTATAAAAATTACAGAGACAGGACAAGTCACTGGGTCCTCATTATGCATCTTACACCAATTCACAAACACTTTCCATTTATTAGCATCCAGGTACCTAGTACCTAGCCTCTGCTATAGTATCCACCACGTTTTGTTACACACCTACCATTCCTGGGCCAGCTAATCTGCCAGACATGCAGATCCATCAGATCTGTCCTGGGATGACAAATGGTGCCCATTGCCTGGGACTCCCTGAAGTGGGACTGGCCACAGGGGTGCCATAAAGAGCTGCATCAGCTCCAGGAAACATGGCTGGTAAGGCCATTTTGGTGCAACTAAAAGCTACATCTCCTGCACCATCCTGACATTGTTCAGTAGGGCTCTGACTGGAGGAAATGCATCTTTTGCGCTAAAATCAACAGCGCATCCCCTCCCAGGGGAGAGTGTGTTAAAGGAAAAGAACAGTAGGAAACATATGACTTACACTTGACATACCGCGGGCGCAACTCAGGGGAATTGTTTGCCCTGCAAGAGGCAAGACTTACAATTTGCATAGCACTGTGCAAGAATGGGGACTCGCTTACATTGTCTGAGCATTGGATGAATAAGAGGAGGAAAAGAGCTCTGAAATTGAGGCATGTTTGTTTTTGTTTTTATTGCAATGTTTATTACAGACAATAACACAACATTCAAACACTCTATGCTGTTGCCACCTTAGGGACCATCAGCTTGTGGCTCGTGCTGGGCTCCTCCTTTCCTCTGGCCTTAAACTAAATGCATGAATCAAACGGTTAGCTGAAATGTTCACAAAATTAAAAAACAACAATGAAATAAGAGTGTGCGGTTTATCTTTAAAAAAAATGCACATGAAAGTTTTGTTACCAGGCCCACATTAATGCGTAGGCTTCCATTAGCTGAAACCTAGGGACCTACACTAGGGAAAATCATATTTATTTAAATAATTACTTTTATATATAGGAGTTTACAGAAGTGACAACTGTATTCTATAACTGAACAACCTGTACATTGATACACAACCACATTTTCAGCGTAACCCTAATTTGTGAACCGAACCGGACTAGACAACTAGTTTTCTGTAACATTATACAGTGCGAGAGAGGCACTCTTTGCTGAAAGTGGGTTAAGGCATCCATACACTGAAAGATAATCTGGCTGATTTTGGGCTGATTCTCCCCTAGGTAAAATCCAGATTATTTTAATGGTTCTACAGATTATTTTATCAGATTTTCCTGTGGTGTGGTGTGTGTTAAGAGTAATTGAATCTGCTCAGAAGAATGTCGGGGCTGCACTGATCTCAAATCATAAATATCCAAAATGTTGAAAATGTCGATCAGAAATCCTGTTCTGTGGGGGGAGCCCCAAAGACACACGACACAATCTCTGTAGATTGTCACGTGGAACGATACAATAGCCAATCAGAGAGCGAGCTGACGGTAGACTCGTCTCTAGCTTGCGCTGTAACATTTAAAGTCCATGTTGTTCTGCTGTTGCCCAGGGGCCTCCTGTTATCTTATTATAGCAACAGTAGACTTCCATGTTTTCTTTCAGAAACATTAAAACATTTTTAATATTAACCACTTAACTGTTAGTCCCATTTTGGGGCATAGACCCCAAAATGACAAACTGACACATTTTATGCAAAAGCCTCTAAGTCCGTCTGACATTTTTCTTTAAAATTAGGATTTTTGTCAGGCTCCTATGTATAGGTTTCTACCCAAGTACCAGTACTTCTGAATGGGCTGAGGCTGGGATTTAGGGTTTGAAGTGAAAGTATTTGATGAACGTATACTATTTGCGGAGAGCATTCACTCAGTATAGTTATCTAATTTTTGACCGAGGTGGCTTTTAGAGGCTTTTGCATTGGAAGTCTTCAATTGTATTTAAAAAAAAATATATATATAGAACTTACTCATTCAGTATATCAGTTATTGTTATTTGGTGTTATTTGTTACAAGTGGATATTATTTAAAATTTGCATTCAAGTCTATACTGTGATTAACTCTTTCCCCGCCAGCGTTTTTGGAAAAAAAAAGTTGCCAGCATTTTTGATAGTTTTCACAAAGGTTTGATGGCCCCCGGAATATTTTGTTGTATGAATATCTGAACATGCAATATGTCAAAAGAAAGAACAGACCCTCTGCTTTTAAACAACAACAACAACAAAAATATTCTAGCTTCATGCATTCCTTTTTTTTAATAACACTTGAATATGGGTACGTTTCATTTTGAGCAAAAAGCTAAGAAAATTGTGTTTTCGTCAAAGACTTTGTCCTGATCGGATTCAGAACGATGATCAAAACATAAATTAAGTATATCGAGTCCATCAACACCCCTAATGCTTACACAATCCTATACCTCATCCTGGGTTGACATTTCATTCAGTAACATTAGGTAGTTTTGATTTATTTGCTGTTTAATTTTTGTAGGGTTTGAGGGCACACCAGACACAAATGAATTATCCAGATGATTTGTTTAAACATAATTCCACAAAAAACTCAACTCAACAAATCAACAATTTATGGCCTTAAGAAGAAGTGGGCGCCATTCTGTCTGCCCCAAGCTGACAAACCCCCCAGCTAATTACTTTCTGGCCTGACAAACTTTGGGCCACCCCAAGATAACGACAGAGGTTGTTTGATCTCCAAAGACAAAGAGTTAAAGCAGATCCCCTTGGTCTCAACGAACTTTAAATGAATTCTGAGTGACACGGAAATCCACAGAAAAATCCACAGAGACTGTTGTTACATATAAACAGCATCAAATCATTCAAAAAGGGATGATAGTCGGACTTACATTCAACAGCCTTCTACTGCATAATTCTATATCATGCCTATAACCAATACACGTGACCATTATGCATATATATCACTCACATTTCATGTAATTGTATAACTATTGAATGATTGTTTGAAAGTGTACCTTGCTTGGTATCAGTATGATTGTATTCTTATAATTCAGAAGATGGCTTGATTGAAATCTGTGTAGAATATATCGTGTTCTTATAATAAGAAATCATGTCTAACTGTACTCTGCTTAGAGAGGGAAGTTAAGAGACCACAAATAACAGGTAATTTATGTTGAGGGGTGGGGACACAGTCACCCCTGAACTAAATATGATACCTAATTGGTCAGAACCCATCCTGGAGGGCAGACATTTAAGTTTAAAATCTCAGAACACAAACAAACAATTAGACAGAGTTTGGACAGAGTTTAGACAATGACATGACGAATAGATGATCGGACAAAGACATCAAGGCAGACCAAGATCAGAGAAAATGGGTTAATTTCAATCAAGCCATCTAAATACTCTCGTCTCACTTTCCTTTCTGTTACTTAGCTTCTTTTGCCGCAAAGTTTCGGTCAACGATTCTACAGCAAGGCGCGCTTTAACTTCAAACCTCCACGAGACTGTCCAGCCATCTGCCAACACGCCACGTGATTGGCTTCTCAAGATGCCGATCAAAGACACGACAAGACCGTCAGCGAATCAAAGAACCTGGGAAACCCCTCTCAAGCCATGGCCGAAAGGGAATCTCCATTCAAAGACGATACGAGCTACAAACGCAAGTAATACCTCCAAATATCAAATTTAATAACCCTGCCTAAGAAATGATAGGAAGGTTAAATTAATGATTGATGGTTCGTTCAGGTCATGTGTTATAACTGCATATATTGCTAGAAACGTCTCGGTTACATATGTAACCATCGTTCCCTGAAGGAGCGTCTTCAGAACAGCTGGACACCTGGGGATGGATTCTCCAACCTTCCGAGGGCACTTGCTGTCGTGAGCTCGTTGGCTGCACGATTGGGCAGGCCAGGAAGGAGTGGTCCTCAGATGCTTCTGACTCCAGAGTAGGAGATGGCGGGCGAGTTGCAACATGCGACGGAAGCGTAGACCACTCTGTTTGTTGATATCCGCAATAGTCGCAGTGTTTTCACACAGACCAGGACATGCTTGCCCCGTAGCGGCCCCTTGAGGCGGCCCGGTGCAATACGTACTGCTAGCAACTCGAGGCAGTTGATGCGCCAATGCAGTTGGGGTCCCGTCCACAGACCCGAACTGCATGCCCGTTGTACGTGGCCCCCCAGCCGGAGGCAGAGGCATCCGTGGAGACACAGCATGCCTGGACACCTGTTCTAGGGGAACTCCTGCCCGTAGAAATGAAGGGTCTACCCACGGGCCGAAGGTTTGGCGGCAATTCGGTGTGATTTGAACACGGAATGAACCGCTCTGCCACACCCATCTGGCAGAGTCTGCTCTTCTCCCAGTTGACCCAAAGTCCCAATGGGCTGAGGTGACTCATTATCGCCGAAAGGGTCACCTTTCTGGACCAGGGTGGACATCGTCTGGCCATGGGCCAGCGCTGTGACTTTAAATATGATCAGTCACTGTGCGCAGCTCAACCTCGGCTCAGAACTACCCTCGTCTCTTTTTAAGAGTGCAGGGCAGAGGTGGCCTGCCAGTGGCTCTGCCACCCCACCGATGAGGGTAGTGAGAGAGGGGAAAACTTTTTTTTTTATACATTATTATGGCCCCTTTGGTGTTCCATATTTTGGCACCAAATAGTTCCACACTGCCAAAGCTTTCCAATGCACATCCGGGGAAAAGGCAAGGCGTCCGACGTATGTCGAACGTGACCGACTGAAAGGGAACTTAGGATTTCATCATTTCACTCTCTTAAAACTCATTCTTTCCTCACTTTCCTCCTTTTTGCAACTTGTGAATGTGTGTGTGCATGTGTTTGTGTTAGATATTAGTTTTATGTGTTAGAGTAATCAATACAGTTTCATTTGTATTTAAAGATAAGTGTTCTTGTGTTATGTGCTTATGAATTCAATGTCTTAAACTGCTGATCTATGTTACCTGGCTATTAAGTAGTGTTTCACTATTGTTTGGATATTTATATCTGCTGCAGAGTTGATAGTTACGGCCTGTTTAAATGAAGGCTGGACCAGTAATTTGCTCGGCCATAAAATAATTGACTCTTTAAAAATCCCCTATGAATTAATTAATAAATTAATTTGAGCTAAATAGACCTGTTTCCCTTATACAGAATCCTACATTTTGATGATCGCGTTATTTTACATATGCATCTGCTTATAGAGTGGTGGTCAGAATTATTGGCACCCCTGCTAAATATGATCAAATATGGCTGTAAAAAAAAATCTGCATTGTTTATCCTTTTGATCTTTTATTTAAAAAAATCACAAAAATCTAACCTTTCATTAAAGTAAAAGAACTGAAAGTGGGGGGTAAATCACATTATGAAATAAATGCTTTTCGCCAAAACACGTTGGCCACAATTATTGGCACCCTTTTATTAAATACTTTTTGCAATCTCCTTTTGCCAAGACAACAGCTCTGAGTCTTCTCCTATAATGCCTGATGAGTTTGAAGAAAACCTGACAAGATATCAGAGACCATTCCTCCATACAGAATCTCTCCAGATCCTTCAGATTCCCAGATCCATGTTGGTGCTTCTTCGCTTCAGTTCACCCCACTCATTTTCAATAGGGTTCAGGTCAGGGGACTGGGATGGTCATGGCAGAAGCTTCCTTTTGTGACACATTTGTGTGTTGATTTTGATGTTTGTTTTGGGTCGTTGTCCTGATGGAAGATCCAACCACGGCCCATTATAAGATCAGAGGCCATCAGGTTTCGATTTTTTATCTGTTGATATTTGCTAGAATCCATTATACCATGTATCTGAACAAGATGTCCAGGACCTCCAGCAAAAAAATAGGCCCACAACATTAAAGATCCAGCTGTATTTTTAACCGTGGGCATGGGGTACTTTCTATCCCTGCTTGCACCAAACCCATCTGGTGGATTTGCTGCCAAAAGAACCAAAGAACCAGGTCCCTTTTGAATTTCCAGTCATGTCTGACAACTGAATATGCTGGAGTTTTTTTCTTGAATCCCTCCCAACATGTGGTCATGTAGGGGTTGTTTTCTTTTTTTTTCTTTTAGGCTTTCTGACCCCAAGACTCAACTAATCTCTGCGATTCTCCATCTGTGATCCTTGGAGTCTTTGGCACCTCAAACTTTCCTCCTCACCGTGCATTAAGACAATATAGACACACGTCCTCTTTCAGGCAGATTCGTAACATCTTTAGTTGATTGGAACTTCTTAATTATTGCCCTGATGGTGGAAATGGGAATTTTCAATGCTTTAGCTATTTTCCTACAGCCACTTTCTATTTTGTGAAGCTCAACAATCTTTTGCTGCACATCAGAACTATATTTTTGGTTTTACTCATTGTGATGAATGATTAAGGGAATTTGGCCTTTGTTTTTCCTCATATTTATACTCCTGTGGAACAAGACATCATAGCTGGACAGTTTCATGTTCCTAGTCACCCTGGTGTGCAAATTTTTTTTAAATATTAATGGGAATATACACTCACCTAAAGGATTATTAGGAACACCATACTAATACTGTGTTTGACCACCTTTCGACTTCAGAACTGCCTTAATTCTACGTGGCATTGATTCAACAAGGTGCTGAAAGCATTCTTTAGAAATGTTGGCCCATATTGATAGGATAGCATCTTGCAGTTGATGGAGATTTGTGGGATGCACATCCAGGGCACAAAGCTCCCGTTCCACCACATCCCAAAGATGCTCCATTGGGTTGAGATCTGGTGACTGTGGGGGCCATTTTAGTACAGTGAACTCATTGTCATGTTCAAGAAACCAATTTGAAATGATTCGAGCTTTGTGACATGGTGCATTATCCTGCTGGAATTAGCCATCAGAGGATGGGTACATGGTGGTCATAAAGGGATGGACATGGTCAGAAACAATGCTCAGGTAGGCCGTGGCATTTAAACGATGCCCAATTGGCACTAAGGGGCCTAAAGTGTGCCAAGAAAACATCCCCCACACCATTACACCACCACCACCAGCCTGCACAGTGGTAACAAGGCATGATGGATCCATGTTCTCATTCTGTTTACGCCAAATTCTGACTCTACCATCTGAATGTCTCAACAGAAATCCAGACTCATCAGACCAGGCAACATTTTTCCAGTCTTCAACTGTCCAATTTTGGTGAGCTCGTGCAAATTGTAGCCTCTTTTTCCTATTTGTAGTGGAGATGAGTGGTATCCGGTGGGGTCTTCTGCTGTTGTAGCCCATCCGCCTCAAGGTTGTGCGTGTTGTGGCTTCACAAATGCTTTGCTGCATACCTCGGTTGTAACGAGTGGTTATTTCAGTCAAAGTTGCTCTTCTATCAGCTTGAATCAGTCGGCCCATTCTCCTCTGACCTCATACTGGATGTTTTTCCCTTTTCACACCATTCTTTGTAAACTCTAGAAATGGTTGTGCGTGAAAATCCCAGTAACTGAGCAGATTGTGAAATACTCAGACCGGCCCGTCAGGCACCAACAACCATGCCACGCTCAAAATTGCTTAAATCACCTTTCTTTCCCATTCTAAAATTCAGTTTGGAGTTCAGGAGATTGTCTTGACCAGGACCACACCCCTAAATGCATTGAAGCAACTGCCATGTGATTGGTTGATTAGATAATTGCATTAATGAGAAATTGAACAGGTGTTCCTAATAATCCTTTAGGTGAGTGTACTTCAGAGATATTTTACTCATAAAAAATGATAGGGGTGCCAATAATTGTGGCCAACATGTTTTGGAGAAAAGCTTTTATTTCATAATGTGATTTACCCCCCACTTTCAATTCTTTTACTTCAATGAAAGGTTAGATTTTTGTGATTTATTTTTAATAAAAGATCAAAAGGATAAACAGCCATATTTGATCATATTTACCAGGGGTGCCAATAATTCTGACCACCACTGTATATAATATTGTTTGTTTCTGCTTTTCCGCCTGTGTTTTAATCAGATGATTCTGTATTCTTTTTGAAGATGCGTAATAGCGCCCACTATCGTATAACAGTGAAAACACAGAAAGCGTCAATGGCAGGGAAACATTGTCTCACAAATGATAGAAATTTCTATCAATGGCAGGGAAAGAGAAACTGAATTTAGTTAATTAAAATTAAATAATAAAACAAACAATATCATTTATCAATTTATTACATATGTATTATTTTAATGTCCTGATTATCCTAAAACAAAAACAGTTAAAACCTCTGCATTACATTATTTCAGACCATACAAATGCTAGGGCTCCATCTCCCACACCTACAATCTCAGCTGTGTTTCAAACAGCATTTCATTTGCATACATCACCCACATTGAATTCCAAAACACAAGCATGCCAGCAGCGCTACACATTACCCATAATGCTTCTATTACTAATCAGTGTTCTGATTTGAATACAAACATTCCTTTTACAGTGAAGTCAAATGGATTTTATTGTCTATATATTTTTTAAACAACCACATATGTGACCCTGAACCACAAAACCAGTCATAAGTCGCACAGTTATATTTGTGGCAATAGCGAACAATACATTGTATGTCAAAATTATTGATTTGTTTTTATGCCAAAAATCATTAGGATATTAAGTAAAGATCATGTTCCATAAAGATATTTTGTAAATGTATTACTGTAAATATATAAAAAAAAAAATATTATTATTAGCAATATGCATTGCTAAGGACTTTTTTAAGGACAACTTTAAAGGCGATTTTCTCAATATTTTGATTTTTTTTTTTTTGCACCCTCAGATTTCAGATGTTCAAATCTCGGCCAAACATTGTCCCATCCTAACAAACCATACATCAATGGAACACTTATTTATTCAGATTTAATATGATGTATACATCTCAATTTCAACATATACTTACGACTGGTTTTGTGGTCCAGGGTCACATATATGGTACAGTACATTGAAAAATGCCCCCAATACTACTTTGCCTCCAAAAGAATCAAGAACGTCAAGGGACAGCCAAAGGGAGCATGCTCAACCCTTCCAAGACCCTTTTAATTTAAAAATATTGAATATATTTTGAGACAAATGTCTTGTTAATGATTTTCAGTTTTGCACAAAGTAAATAAAGCAACACATTTTCAATAATGGAAGATTATGTAAAAGTATGGTATTTGGGATAAAAGGCACAATAATTAACATGATAAACAGCCGGCTGACTTTTCAATTTGTTGACATGACATGGTTAGATTCAGATGGTAAATATCATATATTAAGTTGGTTGTCCACCTTAGAGATAATAATCATATTTATAATGAAACCATCACATTTAAAAATGTTATAATAATCATATCATATGATAAAAATATGTATATATATATTTGTTACTACTCTGTAAAATCCAACAGGGATTCTAACTGACACTTTTTAGTTAACTTTACTTAATGTCTTAACTTAATTGTAAAAATCTAGTAATCTGTACTATTCGCGTACTATTCCTTGTTTACTCAGAAAACCCAAGTTAAGATTAATTAATTGGTTTGAGTGCCATTTTGTCAAGCAAAAAAAAACAAAAAAAAACTCACCATTGTATATGTTATAATCCCTCTATATTTGTAACTATCTTGCAGTTGACCATGCTTGAGTCACACACAGACTTCAACATTCAGCATGCAAAACACAACAATGGTAACAACAATGGTAGCTATACTAAGCCAAGAGTAAATCTAAAGTAAAACATCAAGTACCTTCTACAGTTCTTTTTTAGTTACTAGAACTGTTGTGTGAAGTATACTAACATTTGTTAGCGCAACATACTATTCCTATTTTACTTTACTTGTTTTTTTAAGGCAATCAGGTTGCATGCTTTTTTTAAGTAAGTCTAACTAATTCGATTTTACAGTGGTCAATCTTTATTAAATTATTATGGGATCTCATTCAGTGCTTTCAGAATCTTTACTTGAAAAAAATTCTGGATTTTTAAAATATAATTTTATAATAACATATTTTAATATTTATTGAACAATAAATAATTATTTTATTTATCAAAATAAACAGAAAATAGTACAAACTTTGCTAAAGAGATTTTTTTGAACAAGTATTAACTTAGACATAATTAAAAAAAAAAATTTCTTAGGGTGTGCCTTTAGCCCCATTGTACCCTATGATACAACTCATTTAGAACACTTATAGTATATTACCTTTTTAATTGTGTACAATTAATATGGTCTTAATAAAATATCATAAATATGATGTATGTTATAGATATTAATATTAACTCAGACAATTGATTATAATGGGAAATATACTTTACAGGAGTTAAAGTGTGACAAACTGTCAGCTAAATATCCTATATGATGATTTACCCACTGGCTTGCTGGAGCTTTGAATCCATATTTGCAATGTTGAACGGGCTTTAGCCTCCCTTTGCTCTTTCTCACTCTGTCTTATTTTTGTGAAGTCATTGTTTTTTGTCTACAAAGTGTCCCGACAACAGTAAATTTGGTGTTATTTATATTAGATCAGATCAGGTACAATAATTTGATTAGACAATTAATTATCTTCCAAGAACGTGGATATTTTGCACAAGTTGTTAGCACTATTAGAAGACTAGGAGCAAAACATTACAGACAGAAAAACAAAAACAAACTACCAAATTACTAATTCCGTGGATCAACCACTGTCTGTAATGTGGATTGTAGTTTGTAATCTATTATTGGGACGGCATTCTGGAACTGTCTTCTCCACAGAGAGCGGGCACTGCCACATTTTTAACGATCGGAGCATGTTTCATGAAGTTACCAGCGAAAACGCAACTTTTATTTTCTAAGCAACTTTTATTTTCGTGTGTCTGTGCTGTTTTTTGTGTTATACCTCAACGAGGAATATCTTTAGATCTAAAAGACGGATTATGGTCACTTTGGGCTATTTTTAATCGTGAGAATCTGCTGTAGATAACGGTGTGCCATTTTCCACGTTTCATGAAGATACGAGTGAAAAACGCCACGTGAATGCCGCATCAGTATATTATTTACATATGGGTCTTGCAGGGCTTAACTTACCACAAAAACTTGCCTAAGTTTAGTCAAAGCCCAAAACAATTAGGTTTGTTGTATTCTACTCCGTGAGACCTTTCAAATGACAGATAACACATGACTATCTGAGCTGTATGATGTTTTTGACACATTGCAGTACATAGTAATTGCACTCAATTACTCAGTTTTAGAGGAATAACTCAGCGTTCGTTAAGAGTTGATCAAAATGGATAGATGCATTGAAAAGCTGAGATTCTAAGAAACAAACAAGGCTAAAAGACAGAGACGCCAGTTCAAGCTTCCATGACGTTCTTGTGCGAGTTTCATCTGATTCCGACTCAAGTCGGAATGCACTGCCCTTTTGTTTGGACTGTGTTCCTGCCTCACCTATCTTGTGATGTGCCTTTTGTTGTTAATAAATATGGCTGCTTTCTCAGGTCAAGCTGCAAAACTGCTTTCATATCTGTGGATAGAAAGGTGCTTGGGGTAGTAAGAGCCAACCACAGGCATCAAAAGAGTGTAGACTATGCCCTGAAAATACAATTAAAATCAACAACGAACCATGGAACATTTGAAAGACATCCAGTGTCATCACAGAAAGCCAATGAGAGCATGATTTGACCTGAAGCATCATTATATGTTTAGACAGCAGTGCAATGAAAAGTTAAATTAGCCCAGTTTGACGCAGTGGCAAGGCAATCCTGTTGTCCCTGCATCTACCACCACCCTAACGACCCAGGTTTGTTTTTCTTGTTGGTAGGGGCATATATATATATATATATATATATATATATATATATATATATATATATAAAGTGGTTAAATTGGGCTGGGGCTCTCCGGGGCTCAGCCCCGGCACATAAGCCTGCTCGTTTGTGTCCTGATGTGCCTGTTTGCAGTCAGCAGGGCCGGCACAAGCTCAACTGCCGCTCTAGGCAAAACACCGTCGTGCCGCCCCCACACACACAATTAAAAATAATATTTGAGATGCATGTGAAAGACTGGAGATTTTGTTAATTGATAAAATTGCACTAAAACAAAAGCATACAGAAGCATGTTTTCAGATTTTTTTTTTTAATTCTGCAACGTTAAAAACAAATCAGCACCACCGACATGAAATTTCTCTGTACTGTAGCCAACTAGTTGTAGCCATTAAAACACGTATTTAGTTTCATATGTTTAAATATTATAATGTTATTTTTTAATTTCATTTACGTTGATTATGAAAAGTGAACAGGACACATGCGCAATATGTCAGAAGACATGGGGGTCAGAAATGATTTTGACCACTTCATTAAGTTTTGTTTTGTAGAAAGCCTTTCTTTGAATTTCGTTTTGTATAAATTGTATCTTAATTTTAATCAATGTTTTGTCAACCAATTGCCTGGATTTAATAAATAATAAGCAAGTATAGCAAACAATGACATGGAGGCGCCGGCGCCGCGTCAACAACGGCTAGTGAACAACTACTAGAAAAAAACTTTAGTTGGGGGCAGCCCTAGCTACTTATTTCGGATAGGCCTGTATACGAACCAGAATTTCAAAAAAGGGCATTCTGGGTTGAGCGCGTGGCGCTGAGCGGAATGAGCTTCAGAAATGAACGGAATCTTCAGAAAGGCGCTCTCCACTCCGGAGGAAATATTACCGCTCTTTCTGCACACCGCAACGGTCACAATATGACTTCATGTTTGTTTTAAAAACATAATTCAACATATAAATAATACTTTTTAATGGGCCACTTAAAGTGTTTATTACAAATAAATTACTAAATGCTAAAAATGAATAAATGGAAATGAACAAAAATTTGCATTGCATTTGCAATTCTGTGAGACCAGCACCCCCACTTCGACATACGGGACGCGGAAGTCTCTAGTTCATTTTTAATGAATGACGCATGCAAAGCGGCAAATCAGTGGTAGTCTCTGCGTGCACAGCTCTTCGTAGCGGTTATAAATATTATTAATATCAATATGGCATCCCAGCAAACATTGACCAAAAACCAAAAATCTGACCAAAAATAGCCGCTGTAGGACGGCATAAACCGGGAAAAAATGTAACATTAAATTTCCAAAGAATGCATTCAGATATGCTCAACATACGTCCAGTCATCTTTCATTTTGGAACTATTTTTCAACCATGACAGGACGTGTCGGAGGGACGTCTTTTCAGCGGTCATTAAACATCCAAATGTTAGCTGGAATATATAAATATTACGCACACAATAAGGTGAGCCACATAACTTCTCCTCCGCTTTCTCTCACATAGGCAACACATGCATACGCCTACCTTTCAGAAGCACCTGTCGAGCTTTAAAATCATTAGCCATCACCAGCAGTAAAAGTAGTCTTCTTTTGTATTCATGACGGATTTTTTTTTTTTTTTGATGATATTATTGGATGTACGTCAGGGAGTTTTTCATGTAGACCGATGGCGCTCTAGTGTGGGGCGGGATGTGGTGGGCATGGTAGGCTACTAGAATGAAGGAAAGTTTAGATTTAGAATAACTATGGAGTGATAACTTGACGATGGAAGTGCAATAATTTAAACGAATGTCCAAAAAAATAAAAATAAATAATTAAATACTTGCTAGACCTACTTTTAGCTACCAAGCAACCTTTCCACAAGGATACATTGATTTTATTTTTGTGACTTGTGCATACCTTGATGTGAAATGACGCAAAGTAGGCTGTGTCTGTGTGTGTTTTTTTGTGTGTGTGTGTGTGTGTGTGTGTGTGTTGTAGTAGTAAAGAGAGAGAATGGGAGAAGGAAGTTTGTGTGAGGTGGACCTGGTCACCACAGAGCCAAATCTTCTCAGCTGTTGCTACTGTCATATACTGCATTGTCTCTTCATGTGGCACAACATTATGTTTGGCACATTGTATGGGTCACTATATCATAACAATGTAATAAAATGTGTAACAGTAATGTGTACTGATTAACAGTAATGTAAATGCTAAATGTCCTAATACCTGTTGATACTACAACAATGCAAAGTATATGCTCTTAACCTTGCCGTTTTTTACATATCATGTAAGACTCAATTTCTCCATTTCTTTGCACAAAACTCTCCAGAAAGTGCCATTTAATGATTTATAAAAAAAAATAAAAATAAAAATAATAATAATAATAATGATATATATATATATATATATATATATATATATATATATATATATATATATATAATACTGACAGGTGAAGTGAATAACACTGATTAATCGCTTCATCACGCCACCTGTTAGTGGGTGGGATATATTAGGCAGCAAGTGAACAATTTGTCCTCAAAGTTTATGTGTTAGAAGCAGGAAAAATGGGCAAGCGTAAGGATTTGAGCGAGTTTGACAAGGGCCAAATTGTGATGGCTAGACAACTGGGTCAGAGCATCTCCAAAACTGCAGCTCTTTAGTGGGGTGTTCCCAGTCTGCAGTGGTCAGTATCTTTTAAAAGTGGTCCAAGGAAGGAACAGTGGTGAACCGGCGACAGGGTCATGGGCAGCCAAGGCTAATTGATGCACATGGGGAGCAAACCTGTACACTCGTGTTTTCATTCTAAAATGTTTTCCATATATCTAATAAATATTGACATTACACACACACAAAAAAAATATAGTTTTAAGGTTTGGTGTATTTTGCTGCAGCATATCTTAATGAATGTAAAAGTGTGGTAAAAAATTTTTTTTTAAATGTGTGGCTTATATTCAAGTAAATCAAGGTTTTTGAAGATTCTAAGTCCAAACGGCTCTATCAGTGAATTAAAGAGACCATTTTATTATTGTGGGTTTCTTCTGTCATCTTTAAAGGGGTCATGAATTGAGAAATCAACTTTCCCTTGAGCTTTTGATATATAAAAGGTCATCGTAATATAAGAATATTCTGTAAGCTTCAGAGCTGAAAACTTCCTTGTTAGTCAAAGAAAAGCTTTTATTGACAGCTGGCTCAGCAAACGATCAATCTGCGAATTTGCTTCCCTTTGACATCAGAGAGCAGTGAAACGCCGCCTCAACCGAAGAAGAAGAACGCCTAATTCTGTAAGCCCCGCCCACCAACTCACGCATGACATGTTATAGATAAATATCATAGGCCTACGTGGAGCTAAACCGGATCGAACTTCCAAGCAATAAACATGCCATTGAATTATGCACAGTCGCTGCATAAGCTTCCTTCCGTTTCCAATATTAGGGATGCGGTTGAACTTTATTTTTAATGAAGATCCAGCTCACGTGGGTAAGACATTGAGCGTTTGTTCACTTAATTTCCCTGTGGATTCATTTGTAAACAAGAGACTGGATTTGCAGACAGAATGAGATTAAAAAACGATGCTGTGGCTTCTATATTGGATCCGACAGGAATGGTGCAACACACTTATGTGAGTAATTTTTTTTTTATATGTGATAGTATTGCATTGTTACAGATCGTTTGATATCTACTAATTATGTGTAAGTCTATCTAAACATAACTTACCACGCTGTCACAGGCTGGAGTATCCTTTGTATTTGAGGTGTTGTTCATTGTCCTGCGATTCGTGATCAGACTCAAACATGTATAGGCCAGGGCTCGCAAATCCCAAACATCCTGGGGCTAATGTGTTTTCCAGTTGGGCTACCAAAATGTATCACCGGCCTGCCCAATGAGCTTAAATAGTGAAATAACATTCCTTTCTTGATGTGCGTTGTTCACTCTCGACTTGAAAAATACAATTGCAGAAGTTTTGAACATGCTGCTTTGTCAGTTTTGCTGATGCATGCACTTGGCTTGTGTGTGTGTTAGTGATGCATGGTTCGCAGTTATATCCACCGATCGGGTGGGCCAAGTAATAAAAAATAACATGTTTGTTTGATAAAAAATTTTTTCGAGCCATCATTCCGGTTGCCGTTTTTCCTTTTTTTCAAAACAATTCTCCACGTGTAAGGGAGCCGAAGCTCATTATAATATGCAAAAAATGTATCCAATCATAGCAGTGGCCGTTTACTTCCAAGTCTTCAATGCGGCACGCCCATAAAAACAGGAGCTAGACTCAAAACCAGGGTAGAAAATAGCCTATTACTTATTTATTATGATGTTTTTGAATGTACAAACCACGCAAACATCATAAGTTGACCTCAGACAACAGTATAAAAAAAAATAAAACAAGCCAGTTCATGATCCCTTTGCAATATTGGTTATCATTATTGGCTTCAAATGTCCTAAACGGTGCTCAATTGGTGGTGAGATGTTGGGGTGAAAAATTTGAAAGGAGAGACTCATCCGGGGCCCATCCATCTCCAGCAACAAAATAATGTCATATAACAAGGAAAATAATTGGGAAAGGATTAGCTGGATTAGATGATCATGGATTTGACACAATTTCAATTTCACAATTTTAACTGTAAATGAGAAAGCTTAGGTAAAGAAATAGGCCACAGAAACATTATTTAAAACAAAGAATTTAAATTTAAGAACCTGAACAACGCTGTCAGGGTGTGGTTGTAGTAAGGCAAGGAGAGAAGAGGATATTTTCCAACAGTACTTATTTCAAGGGAAAACAAAAACAAAAACTACATCCAAGATGTGCAGAAGTACGGGAGCACAAGAAATGTAAGAGCTCAAGCAATCATACTGTAGGGACTCTGTATAAGGGAAACAGGTATATTTAGCTCAAATGAAATTATTAATTAATTCATAGGGAATTTTGAGAGAGTCTGATTTTACGGCCGAGCAAATGACTCGTCCAGCGTTCATTTGAACGGGCCGTAACTATCAACTCTGCAGCGGATATTAATATCCAAACAATAGTGAAACACTATTTAATAGCCAGGTAACATAGATCAGCAGTTTAAGACATTCAATTCGTAAACACATAACACAAGAACACTTATCTTTAAATACAAACAAAATTTATTGATTACTTTATTGATTACTTACTTTATTGAACACGTAAAACTAATATCTAACACAAACACGCACACACACATTCACACGAGTTGCTGAAAGGAGGAAAGTGAGGAAAGAATGAGATTTAAGAGAGTGAAATGATGCAATCCCAAGTTTCTAGCAATATACGCATTTATAACACATGACCTGAACGAACCATCAATCATTAATTTAACCATCCTGTCGTTTCTTAGGCGGGGTTATTAAATTTGATATCAATGCACCAGTTCAGTTAGAATCTGGAGGTTACTTGCTTTTGTGTCTCGTATGGTCTTTGAATGGGGATTCCCTTTTCGGTCCTGGCTGGAGGGGTTTCCCAGGTTCTTTGATTTGCTGACGGTCTTGTCGTGCCTTTGATCGACGTCTTAGGAAGCCAATCACGTGTCGTGTTGGCGGATGGCTGGAAAGTCTCGTGGAGGTTTAAAGTTGAAGCGCGCTTTGTTGTAGAATCGTTGATTTAAACTTTGCGGAAAATTAACTTAGAACACGAGACTCAACGGAAAGAAAAGAAAAGAAACTAAGTAAAAGAAAGGAAAGTGAGACGAGAGTATTTAGATGGCTTGAATGAAATTAACCCATTTTCTCTGATCTTGGTCTGCCTCGATTGACTTCGTCCGATCATCTATTTGTCATGTCATTGTCTAAACTCTGTCCAAACTCTGTCCAAACTCTGTCTAATTCTTTGTTTGTGTTCTAAGATTTTAAACTCAAATGTCTGCCCATCCTCCAGGATGGATTCTGACCAATGCCACCAATGCTTCCACCTCACCCCACCAGGGTGTCCACCCGGTCACCAGTATGTTCCACGACGTCAACGCACTCTACTTATCCTCTCCACTCACTCATCTCTGGGCACTGGCCACCCAGGGGCCAAAAACACCCTTTCACTGCTGAAAGATCGCTTCTGGTGGCCCAACATGGCCAGGGATGTGAGAAGGTTCGTACAGGGATGTAAGGACTGTGCCATCTCCAAGAGTCCCCGCCATCTACCATCTGGCAAGCTACAACCTCTGCCCATTCCCCATCGACCATGGTCACACCTAGGAGTGGATTTCATCACTGACCTGCCTCCATCTAACCGTAACACATGCATCCTTGTCATCATTGATCGCTTTTCCAAGTCATGCCATCTGCTTTCTCTTAAAGGACACCCGACAGCTCTAAAGACAGCTGACTTACTCTTCAACCACATCTTCAGATATTATGGGATTCCAGAGGATATCGTATCCGACCGGGGTCCACAGTTTATATCCAGAGTATGGAAGGTATTCTTCACCCTCCTAGGTGTGACCATAAGCCTCTCCTCGGGATACCATCCTCAAACGAACGGGCAGACGGAAAGAAAGATCCAAGAGATAGGCTGCTTCCTACGAACCTTCTGCCATGGTCACCAGAACTCTTGGAACCAGTTCCTTGGCTGGGTCGAGCACGCCCAGAACTCTCTGCGCCAACTCACTACTGGACTCACTCCCTTCCAGTGCATACTCAGTTACCAGCCACCCCTGTTTCTCTGGTCTGGAGAACCTTCCGATGTCCCTTCCATCAACCACTGGTTCCGAGAAAGTGAGAGGGTCTGGGACGCAGCTCACCATCGGCTTTAGCAGGCAGTCCGCCGACGAAAGATCACAGCTGACCGTCGAAGATCAGAGGCACCACCATACCAACCCGGTCAGAAGGTTTGGTTGTCCACCTGAGACATCAGAATGCGGCTGCCCTGCAAGAAGCTAAGTCCCAGATTTATTGGCCCCTTCACCATCCTCAAGCAAATCAACCCGGTCCCTTTCCAGCTCCAACTCCCACCGCACTACAAAATACACTCATCCTTTCATGTGTCACTCCTCAAGCCTTATCACAACCCTGTTTCTGTTCCTACAGAGCCTGGCCCAGCCAAAGAACCCCCCTTCCCAAAGGTCCTGGAGGATGGAACCATCTACCAGGTGCGAGAGATCCTGGATTCCCGGCGCTGTGGTGGGACCTTAGAGTATCTTGTGGACTGGGAAGGTTACAGAGCAGAAGAAAGTTTTTGGGTTCCCAGAGATGATATCCTTGACCCCACACTACTGTCTGCTTTCCATGAGTCCAACCCACAGCGTCCTGCTCCCCGTGGCAGAAGTCGACCACCACGTCATCGGGGTTCATCAGGGTCCTGTGACAGACCTGCCAGGCTCTGCCACCACTCAACCACAGCGCACCCAGTCACCGGAGTACCAATCACACACACCTGCACCTCATCTGCACCCTCATTAGCTGGCTACATAAACACACACCACCTCTGTCAATTGTCTGTTCTCATTGATACATACGGAAACATTACCCATTCCTCCAAGCCTTACCTTCATGTTCCATGTTCATCCGTCTGTGGTGAGGTGTGTGCATCCAACCTGGTTTCCATCTGCTACAATTCCACGAGTCCCTGCATCTGTAAGGAAAAGACATTCCATCATTCTCATATCCAACGAACTACATGTCTCTACTGTTTGTCCACTTACCTGTTGAAACTGCTTCATGCTTCATGCTGTTTTGAATAAACTTACATTAACCATTCCTCTTTGTGTTCTGAGTATACATTCCATAACAAGCAACAAATGACACGGACTAAACACAGAAAAAGAAACTACGAAACCAAAAACGAAACCAACTAAATGTGACAAATGTCCCTAATGCCCACAAACTAAGAAGTGAGGGTGATGACTGTGGGGATGATATTTTGAGATAAAACATTCATGATCGCAGTTCTATTTTCTTAGCTCATTTATTCTCTGATGGGAAGCATTTTCTGTGCTTTCACACTTATCCCAATCTCATCCTAAAGCAAAGCTCTCGTTTCTCTCAACACAATCCCATGTAAAATTCATGTGTTGTGTGTTGTCAAGTCCAGATGTTGGCTGCTACACAGTGCATGATTGTCTGGCCTTTCAGGATTACACACACACACACACGTCTGGTTCGCTATCTTTGTGGGGACAAGACGTAATGGTTTTTATACTGTACAAATTGTATATTATATATCCCCCTACACTAGCCCTACTCCTAAACCTACCCATCACATCTTTCTGCGCTTTTACATTTTTACATTTACAAAAAAAAAAAAATTCATCATTTTGTATGATTTATAAGCTTGTTTCCTCCATGAGTCAGTGTGCATTCAGGTTGAAGTCCCCACCGGGATTTAAAAAAAAAAAAAAAACATGAACACACACACACACACACACACACACTTTTTTATGTATAATTCCCAGTATTTCTTTAATTTATTTGTTTTCTTTTGATTCATGCCTTAAAAATCTGTACATAAATCTATGTATTATTTATTAAAATAAATAATAAATTTATATAAAGTGTGAAAACAATTAGCAAGACAATGCATAATATGTTTTCTTATGCTACAGAGATGAAAACAGCTGGCATTGTCATACTACAGAAAAAAAAAGTTAATTTTATAGCATCATGGTCTGTCTTGCTGGATTGTCACAGTTGGTTTTCCATTGTGAATCATACATGAAGATAAAATTAATGCATGGGTCATAAATTCATTGGGTTCCTGCTATGTAAAATTAAATAGTCAAATATAAAGGATTATCCCTGAAACTAAGACACTAAAACTAACGTGACATAGTAATGAAGCTGATCCATATCTAGCAGTGTGACTGCCAGTGAATCGTAGCCATAACTACATGAATGTTTACATATGTTTGGCTGAAAGCTATTAGAAAGAAGAGCTTGTCTGAGAGCAGAACATGCTTCATCATTTGATTATGAAATGGAGCTTGTGGAATGAAGATAGAGTGAGATAGACTGAGTTCTCACAATAAACCAATTAAAAATAAGAGCTCACGATTGCACTGCCATTCATCAAGCCTCACGTCACCATGACAACGACACCCAGCTCCAGCAGCTCATTTGTGTTCCACAGAGATGAGGAAAAGATATAAATTCTGTATATTAGAGTCAAATCAGAAATGCAGCACCTTTGACAGCTTGGCGAAGCTACCTGTGAGGTGTCATGAATGGAATAAACAAGTTACATGCAGGAGATCAAACCAATCCAAAAATTAGCTGCAAGGTGAAATTGCTCCTTGGAGATAACAGCAGAATTCACCACACATATCAGGACACTCTGAAATCTATTTCTGGCTTAGTAAACTGCAGGCAAGCTTAATTTTTTTTAGGCTTTGGCTGCATTGTTGCTCTGCGTGATCAAATATTATCGCCTGTGGCTCACATCAGTGTGTGTTTCTGTGGCAACAGCTTTCCCTTAAACCGTGACAAGTGTTTGTGTGTTCGCCAGTGTGTTATATATGTGTGTGCATATATTCTCTAAGCGGGAAGTTGAAATCCCACACATAAGAGGAGGAGGCGACCATCGATCTATTCTTCCAGAGATGAGCTGAGAGCTGGGAGGTGCGGTGGGGAGATCTCAGCATAGCTAACATCCCATCAGGTGACTCCCTTACACTTATCAGGATTTGAATAGCATCTCAGCTCTCTAACAAGTCTCCACAGTCTCTGTTGTCGAGAGAACAGAATGTAATAGTTGTGCTCTACTGGGGAATCACTAAAACTGCTCGGTAAAGAAGTTGAGTGCATTACGTCCACATAATATTTTATGCACTGCAATAATATTACATCTTATGATTATACAGAGTGTTCGAGTTAAAGGTTTTGACATTTTCTGTCCTAATTGTACTGTAAAACCATGTGTTGTTGGAGAGATTAAATCTGTTGCGTGTTTTCAAGATTTCAATATGAACTTTTCCCAAGTATCTGTTAAGGTTCTGATTTGTTCTGTTTTGGTTTTATCCATTGCCACGTTCCGGTTTACCTGAGTAGTTTGTTTTTATAGTTACTTATGAGTTCTGCACCTGTTTCAGTTTCTGTTGATTACCTCACTCTGTATATTTAAGCCCTTAGTTCCACTCAGATCTTTGTTCAGTCTCATTTATGTTGAAGTGGCTGTGCTATTCCATTTTAAAGTAATCTTCTGTTTAGTATGTTTTTAGATGTATTCATTGTTGATTTCTCCTTCGTCATGCGATTTACTACAACCACACCA
Organism: Rhinogobio ventralis; assembly: GCA_039654625.1. Taxonomy (NCBI): domain Eukaryota; kingdom Metazoa; phylum Chordata; class Actinopteri; order Cypriniformes; family Gobionidae; genus Rhinogobio; species Rhinogobio ventralis. The sequence goes on along the minus strand of CM077206.1, from coordinate 28,321,583 downwards.
GCAAACCGTTACAGTATCTAAGCTATATCCACCTGATATTGGTTCTATACTTTTGTCTCTTTTTCCCCTTCTAGAATTTTAGTAGAAATATCACTTTATTTTGATGGTCCACTTTAGACATTTACATTTTGATACTACCCCCAAAAACATTCTATTGGTTATAATTAAAGGGATAGTTCACCCAAAAGTGAAAATGTTGTCATCATTTGCTCACCCCCAGGTTGTTCCAAACCTGGATGATTTTTTCTTCTTTTGAACACAAAAGGAGATATTTTAAAGAATGTTGGTAACCAGACCATTGACGGTAGCCATTGGCTTCCATAGAAGGAACAAAAACAAAACAAACTATTGTCTACTAATACCCTAATGAGAGTTAGTTGACAGGTAGTTCCAAAGTTGCTCATAGTTAAGAGAATATCTAAAGTTCACACCGATCCGCAAAAACAACTAAAAAAAGCTTTATTATCCATGTCAGGCCAGCAGTTAGCAATGTCACTTAATATATAAACCATTAATTCTGAAGCATTAATTGTGCTTTTTTATACGTCCGTTCAAAGTAACCATGTCTGTCACGGTGCCAGATACATTTTTGAAATCAATCTTGTTGATGATTTAAAGATGTTTCAAATGGGTCTTGTGGTGCGTTTTGCGGTCTGGATGACTAGTGCATATGATCCGTTCACTCTCTGTACTGGAGCAGACTGTGTGCGCACGTACACATCCTTTTACAGAACAGACTTACGCCAAACACACATACCTTTAGTGTAGACTAAACACGCAATATGCATGTGCATGACGTCACCGTTTTCACAGATTAGCATTTTTGTTGTTTACACAGAGATGATAACGGTCTCGTTTTCAAAAACTTGCACTTTGAAAACCATTTTCAAATGAATGGAAAAAACGCATAAAAAGTTTTTTGATTTTAGTTGAAAACGGTGTTGTGTAAACTGCCCCTCAGTTTTGATTCTGGATCATCTACATCTTCATTGGAAACTAAGACGTCACAAAATACCAGACCTCAAAAATGGCGACTGCAGCAATTAATGTTGCATCACTTCGAAGCTGCCCAGGACTTTTTATTTTCCAGGGTGGCAGATGTTTGGAGGATTATGTGGAGGAGTTTGTTAACATCTGCCACTGTGTGACGTTCAACGACCTCACCCTAATGGAAGGATTCTGGTGCGAGCTGGATGATGCCAAGAGGAGATAACATTTTGAGTTTAGAGAAGTACCTCAACTTCGCTCAGTGGCTGGTTGAATCCTCCTATACTGTAGGCAAGGCTGAAGAAGAGCCCATAACCAGCATCCAGCCCCACGTCACAGCCATCGTCATGTCGCACAACCCAGAGCTTAACCAGCCATCACCTTGTTGCACGGACGTTCAGTCAGAGCACACCGCAGACGGGGAGGTCACACCGGCCGCGATGAGAGAGCCAGAGCCTGGAGAGAGGACAAGGCCAAACATTCGCCCCAGAGCCTGAGCCCCATCACGAGTCTGACCAGGTGTGTGAGCCGGCAAAATCGTGTACCACCGTGGGAGTGCTTGTAGAGTTAGAGGGAATGGAGGATAACCCCGCCCACACTCCCATGAAATTTTTTTTGATAATTTTGAGGACGATGTCTCCTTTTTTCTTCCATCCCCGCTGATCCCACTCAGTTCAGAATTACCTATGTCTTTGTAATCGCTAGTCCTGCCCAGCTCAGAATTGCCTGTGTCTTCAGTGTTTCCACCCAGTATCCCTCGCTTGCCTCCTTTTCACCTCCTCTTCCTGTCAGTTCCTATACCCAGTCTCTGCTTTCTATTGTCTGCCTCTCGGCTTCTCTTCCTCTACCTCCCCTCAGTGGTGTGATTCCACCTTGGGCCTGCCGTTATCCAGCTCCACCTCCGCCTTCAGCCACAGATCCTGTCACTCCACTCCGCTACAATGGCTCCGCCCTTCCTTGGCTCCACCTGGAACCATCTGCCTAATGGCCCCACAAAGCTCCCTCGTTCCTTCTTTGGTTGGACGTCGCCATCTTTGTGCCACAGACTTCCGAGCCATCTACTACACTCTATCTATCCAGCCCTTAAGCTCTGTCTGGCTCTATCCTCCCTCCGGCTCCACTGTGGCCCTCGGTCGCTCTGGTTCCACCTCAGCCCCCCGTTACCCCATTTCCACCTTGTGGGGTCGTCGCTACGGCTCTGTCGCAGCCTCTGAAGCCTACAGTGTCATTTTGTCCTATCGCCTCTCCGTCTGCACCCAGGGTTTCACCCCCATCAGCATCGTCTCTGTCGGTCGTCCCCCGGGTGTTGTCAGCCAAGTTTCCATCATGGCTCCTCCTTTCACTCCCCCGTGGACATCCTGCCTGGCTGCACTCTGGGTCCTCATATGGCCACTCCTCCTATCGATGCCATCCTGGATCCTGCCACCATCTACTCCTACCTGGATCCTGCCTCCATCTATTTTTCTACTATGTTAAAATGACTAACTGACTAAGATATTGAGACAGGGCTTCAAAGAATACATCTTGGTTTACATTTATTTGTCTTATCACATTGATAAGCAGTTTTTTCTTGTTTTAAAAGTGAAGGGTGCATGACATATATATTGTAGATGTTAAATGTGGAAAATGCACTGTTGATTTGTTACAATATTAGTGTGTCATCTTAAATCGGAAAAGTCAATGCGTTACTGAATAAATGTAGGTGTGTGTATTTGTGGTCTACCACACATCCAGTGGTCATTCAGAGATTAAATAATCATGAGATGAGATGGAGGGGAGTTTTACTGTCCTCTATCCGTAATTCCATTCAGTTTTTCTGTGCAGGCAGTGTACTTAAGCTCCCTCGGGATGAGCATGAGGCGATGAGAAGAGGCAGTCAAACAGAGGAACACTCAGTGTGGAAATGATCCATTTACCCAAGTTAATCGCTGCCTTCTGCTGTGCAAGGCCACCTAATGGGTTTACTAGTGCTCACTCTGCAAAATGCACACACACACAAACGTTGCATCTCTCAAGCTCATTCACTTATGCAGTCGACAAAGGAAAGTACAGTACAGCATACAATGACATCTATTGTCACTGTGTATGTTAAATTACTCATGTCTAAAGATAAGGTTGCATAAATTTGTATATTGTATATAAATTTGCTAATTTAGTATATTGTTATTGTGATTTGTTGCCATTATGATACACTATTCTTCATGAATTAATTATTAGGCATAAATGGATGGCGACTACTTTTAAAGTGTAATGAGACGCAGAGAGTGTTGTCCAGACAGTGAATTCATCGATTTTACAGCCTCTTCCTCAGAGCATCTGGGACCTATACATTTTAAGGATAGCTGTATGTATAGCTCACTAAATCAAAAAAAAAAAAAGCTTAGTATAACAGCACAGAGAGGATGTTGAGGATCACTATTGCCTTTTATATCCTCACAATTAAGTTGATACATATGTGATGCGATCTGGGAAAACCCGTCGGATGTCGCGCTGGAACGTTTTCAGGAAGGTCGAAGAATAGGTTGAATGTCAGTATTTTGTAAAAATTGGGTTTTCATTAAATTATTATTCTATAACATCTTGTCTATCATCTCTGAAAATTATCTTGGCAAAATTCACTTGTTTAGTGCAGAAAAATAGCGATTTATAGCGGCAAGCTATAACATTGGATATAGAACACTGGAGGTGCAAAAAAAACAAAAACAAATTGGCCATAGTTTTCGCTCCCTTAACACCCCAAAGACAGTTCACCCATCAAAATAAACCCCATTACATGTAAAAAAAAAAAGGTGTATCAATGCACATTTCCTGCCAGTCCTATGTAAACTACGGCACGCAACGTTTTTTTTTTTTAATACATTATCGTATCGTGAGATGGCGGAGCACAACAACACAGTCTGAAGTAGCTGCTTGTTTAAATGATCTCGCTCGCCTCAATCTGCTTAATCCTGGTGATGTCAGTGCGCTAAACGATGTTATAATGGATTATTTCACATCCAGAGATAAAGGATCGGATGATGGAGAAGTTACTGAAGAGTCAGTTAGCTATGCTGCAAGGTGCGCTGTGCTTGCTAATCTTGTACACTAGTTGTGCGATCTAAACATACAACGGGTGATTAAGTTAAGAGACTGCCCATGATAAACAATGGAAAACGTATTTCACTACTTAGTAAATTGCTGGCCTTTTCAGGGTAAAGTTAGCTAGTCCCCTTGTAGTGATGCAGCTTATAAATTCTAGTTTTCATATTTTCATATTCAGTTCAGACCTTTATTTTGAAATAGCGATGAACACAGAAAAAAATGAAAGATTGGTAGACAACCAATTTGTTTTCATGCCAAGAGTTCAAAATATAACATCCAGTAATTTTTTTTAGATAAAACATTCTGGAAATGTTTTAAATATAAAGGAAAAAATTATAGATATTCCATTTGTGATGCAGCAGTGAGCTATAATAATGCACATCCTTTTTATATTTATTAGAGGTTGAATTCAAATAAAATACTGCCAAACTACCTATACTACTTCTGAATAGGATGTCTGCTTCATAAAATGTATGAACATTATGGAAATATATGGTTCAGATCACTCAAACCATATGTAAATAGAGGTGCCCATATATGGTCAGTAATGGAGCTTGGATGTCATCTAGTGAAAAAGTTTGGTACTGCGCCCAAACAAAATCTTACTGAAAGCTAATTTGTTGATATATCAACCTAAAACTTGGATCACAACTTGTTCATATTTCTGGCTTTGATTGCCTTGTAGTTTTAGAGTAAAACATGTTTTGTAAAATACATATTATTATAAAATATTATATAAAATATGATTATAAAATATATTATATTTTTACATTTTGCATTTTCTATTTTACTTTCATAATTTATTTCACTTCTACAATAATCTGCCAAGTGTCTTCTTTAAAACAAGACCAACCTTAGGTCTATATTCCAAAGTATCCTTGAAATACAACCATTTAAGTTTGGATAGTGCATTTTCATGTCTATGCGAAAAAAGGGGATGACGGTAATTTAAAACAATTTTTTGTAAAATTACGTTCCTAAAAATCACATCGATCAGCCGACTTTAGATAACCATAACTTTTGTTTCAGACAAGCCATGAAAGAAAAAATATATTTGGAAAGGGCTTGACCCCAGCTTTCATATGGTATCAAAAGCTGTAAGAGGTAAAATTTCACCATGTGATGGGTTTTCGTAGATAACATCACACATCTTAAATGTTAGCATTTTAAAGCACATTTATTCTATCAGATCTGAAATGCAGCCTACCAAATGGTCATAATAATTACAGTTTTTACCCAATAGCCCCTATAATGTTTTTTTTTTTTGTGATTTTCCAATCATAATTGTCATTAGTCACCCTTTATATTAGGCGTCATTTACTACTATGCACTGTACTTATTGTGTTCATATTGCAAAACACTTGCTGCTAAGGTGGCATGCGAGTAAGGTTGGGGACATCTTTGGTTGTATGGTTAGATTTGAGGCTGGGTTAAGGTGTAAGGGAATGCTCAGCAGTGTAATTATAGATGTATTTACAGAAATTAATTACAGATGTAATTGGGTAGTTTGTTGCCCAGCCCTATCCACGAGAGGCGTTAAAGCTTGCGATGCTCCTGTACATCGCCTCAGGGGTTACTCTTTTAGCGCAAGTCGACTTGCATACCGCTGACTGCCGGAAGCCAGTTATTTTAGTCTATAAAGTTTTAAATATGGATATTTTTCTTACACAAACGCGCCACTTCGCTTCAGAAGGCCTTTATTAACCCCACGGAGCCGTGTATGGCAGTTTTATGATGGATAGATGCACTTTTATGGACTTCAAAAACGACCCATCAAGTCAATGCCATTATAATGCTTGGAAGAGCCAGGACATTTTTAATATAAACTCAGATTGTATTCGTCTGAAAGAAAAATGTCATATACACCTAGGATGACTTGAGGGTAAGTAAATCATGGGCTAATTTTCATTTTTGGGTGAACTATCCCTTTAAGTATTTGATAATTCCAAATTTTCATGGTGTGGTAGCCTTAGTTATAAAAACACACGTCATTCAGTGAAATGCCAAAAAACTGTTATATTGTTAGATTTTTAGAAAAATAAGTAGATGTTTTGAATAGTTGTGATTAACTTTACTGGTTAAGCTCACTGTTTGACATAGGTTGCAAGTTGATTTCCTGCAAAATAAGCTTAAGTAGAAGTTTCGTCAGTCAGGGTAATGTGTTCTCATTCAGTGTAATGCAAATTCTCTGTTACACCACAGTGTCATCCATCACGCTGAATGACAGTATCACTGTATAAATAACAATTAAGCATCTTATTTATATTACAGATAAATGAGGAATGTTTAGCACAGACACATATGTGTTAAACTTAATAAATGTTAATATTTTAATGCATTTTTGTATTGTTTAATTTGTGTTATTGATTCATTTTAGATGCCTACGAACAGAGAGAGTAGAAAGGCACTGTAAAATGCCAAAAAGACAAAAAGTAAATGCAGACCCAGTTGCTTGGATGTCACTCTTAAAGCCTATTCACACCAAGAACTATTATGATAATTATAATGGTAACTATATCGGCGTCCACACGATAAAACTGTTTATTCTAAGCATGTACTGCAATTTTGTCGTCTGATGCTTTAAATGCTGGAGCTCTTTAAAGCGGAATGGATTCTGATTGGCTGTCAATGTATTTATCGTTCATCAACTAGATAAAATCGTTCTGAAAGTGATTTCACGGTATTGTTTCTCTGTGCCGTTATCGTTATAGTTGTGGTGTGGACTCTACTGTTCTTTTATATTTAGAATGATTTTTTTAAACTATATCTTAACTATATCATTATCATTATCATAATTGGTGTGAACAGGCCTTTAGCAAGGAAAAGAGAAAGGTATTCAGGATTGTGTCAGGATATGTCAGAATAATAGCTTACCAATATTTCTGAACAGAGAGTTCCCCCTCACTACAGTATGTCATAAGTTCAAAAGAGACCATTGAGGGGATTCTCCAACCAAAATACCCTGATAACGTAATTTAGGTTGGCAAACATATTCATAAATATAGCTGCTAGGAGTAATTTTTGGAGCTGAGCAAGTCAGAAAACCATGACAAGCTAAGAAAGCATGGCAGAGAACATCAGAACAGTATAATAAAATGCTTATTATTTTTCATCATCTGCTTCTGCCATCATTTACTCAGGAATATTATTAAAACTAATTTAATGATACGGACTAATACTAAAAACATTGCAATTATGGGAACAATGGCAATATTATCTCCCTTTTTGGCAAAATGTCATTCAGAGTAACAAACCGTGGTCATTCAGTGTAATGGATATATTTATGTAAAAATGAAACAATATATTTATTCTGACCTGTAATTATTAAAATATATAATATAATATGTGATCATACTAAATTGTATTATATTTTAAATATTTTTCACTTCCTTACAAAAACGTCTTGTTGAAAAATGGGTAAAACCCAGTGGTTTGAAGGATAGTGGCAAAGTATAAAGATTTAACATTTTTAATTAATTAGTATTTGTGGCTGCACTGTGATCCTTAAATAGAGTCTTTAATATGTCATCAAATGACTCCTGTATTAAATATGCCTAATAAGATTTTCTGATACATAAATATTGTTACACTGAATGACATTTTAGTGTCTTCTGTAAATCATGGTAAAAAAATGTATGATAGTAATTTTTTTTTGCTCAGAAAAATATAAAATTAAACAGGATACATTCTAATGTACAGGGAAAAAAAGCTAAAGTTAAAGCTTTATTGCACTTTTTTTTTTTTTTTTGATGCTTGAAACCCCCATTTCGTCTTTGACCCAATTACATTTAGGTATTTTTTTTTAAATATAAGTACAGTGCAAAAGCATGTACACTCACCTAAAGGATTATTAGGAACACCTGTTCAATTTCTCATTAATGCAATTATCTAATTAACCAATCAAGACAATCTCCTGAACTCCAAACTGAATGTCAGAATGGGAAAGAAAGGTGATTTAAGCAATTTTGAGCGTGGCATGGTTGTTGGTGCCAGACGGGCCGGTCTGAGTATTTCACAATCTGCTCAGTTACTGGGATTTTCACGCACAACCATTTCTAGAGTTTACAAAGAATGGTGTGAAAAGGGAAAAACATCCAGTATGCGGCAGTCCTGTGGGCGAAAATGCCTTGTTGATGCTAGAGGTCAGAGGAGAATGGGCCGACTGATTCAAGCTGATAGAAGAGCAACTTTGACTGAAATAACCACTCGTTACAACCGAGGTATGCAGCAAAGCATTTGTGAAGCCACAACACGCACAACCTTGAGGCGGATGGGCTACAACAGCAGAAGACCCCACCGGGTACCACTCATCTCCACTACAAATAGGAAAAAGAGGCTACAATTTGCACGAGCTCACCAAAATTGGACAGTTGAAGACTGGAAAAATGTTGCCTGGTCTGATGAGTCTCGATTTCTGTTGAGACATTCAGATGGTAGAGTCAGAATTTGGCGTAAACAGAATGAGAACATGGATCCATCATGCCTTGTTACCACTGTGCAGGCTGGTGGTGGTGGTGTAATGGTGTGGGGGATGTTTTCTTGGCACACTTTAGGCCCCTTAGTGCCAATTGGGCATCGTTTAAATGCCACGGCCTACCTGAGCATTGTTTCTGACCATGTCCATCCCTTTATGACCACCATGTACCCATCCTCTGATGGCTACTTCCAGCAGGATAATGCACCATGTCACAAAGCTCGAATCATTTCAAACTGGTTTCTTGAACATGACAATGAGTTCACTGTACTAAAATGGCCCCCACAGTCATCAGATCTCAACCCAATAGAGCATCTTTGGGATGTGGTGGAACGGGAGCTTCGTGCCCTGGATGTGCATCCCACAAATCTCCATCAACTGCAAGATGCTATCCTATCAATATGGGCCAACATTTCTAAAGAATGCTTTCAGCACCTTGTTGAATCAATGCCACGTAGAATTAAGGCAGTTCTGAAGGCGAAAGGGGGTCAAACACAGTATTAGTATGGTGTTCCTAATAATCCTTTAGGTGAGTGTATGTACAAGCGCATTGTCTGTCACCGTCCCACCGGTAGGACATTTATCATTATATATTTAAAACAATAATACCTTAAACTTAAAGTAATATTGACAAACAATATATAATTTGAAAGCTTGGTGTCAATACAAATTTCAGACTCATAAGGCGTGTTCAGACTTTTATTTTGAAATAGCAATGAACACGAAAACTCATGAAAGAGTGGTAGAAACCAAGAGTTAAATAAACATATATTATATTTTTTATTAGGTGGGAAAAAAGATCTGAAAATGTTTTAAATATAAATAAAAAAACGTTAGATTCTACATTTGTAATGGGGTGGTAAGCTATATTGCACGTCTGTGTTCTTTCCACATGTCTTTTTTGTGTTTGTTAGAGATTTAATTCTCTATATAGAATTTGGCAATACTTCCAAACTGCCTATATTACTTCTGAATAGGATGTTTACTTCATAAATTGTATGAAAATTATGGAAACATATGGTTAAGATCACTCAAACCATATGTGAAAATGGAAAAGTCCTTATATGGTCACCATTGGAGCCTGGATGTCATCTAGTAAAAAAGATTGATACTGCTCAAACAAAATCTTACTGAAAGCTAATTTTTTGTTATATCAAGCTAAAATTTATCTAGGATTTTCTTGCTGTTTTAGAGTCTAACATGTTTTGTAAAATATATATTTGATGTGAGCGTTGACTCTGCTCGCATGAGTCATGGCCGTATTAGCAATAATAAAGAAGATGGCAAACGGCTGACATCTCTCTCTTTTCAAACAGATTACATAAACAGAGAATATTTGCTTTCGATTTGATTCACATTATTTAAAACCTGACATCTCAATGTTTCTTTAGACATATGCCTCATGTTTGTGTGACAAGTATTCACTAAGTTACAGTTCATTTTCTGAAGAGTATCAGATTTGACTTCATTGACAGGGAGGCTGCAGATCGCGCATCATGTTTGTTTTCTTTATTTAGCAAAAAGCACAACATTTAGTTATTATAGTGAGTGTACACAAATAAAAGTAGATACTTAACAGATTATAATGATGTATAACACTTGCCTGAATGATAAGTTATTTGAGTCTCTTTGGCACTGATAAGAAAAAATTTGAGGCGGTTGCGCCGGCGTGATCTTCGACATCTAGGGGTTAAACAAAAGTCCTGAGTTCAGGTCTATAATGAGACTGCTTCTGAGTAGGGATGCAATGATTATAGATTTTGTTGGTATGATTATAGTCTGAGAAATAATCACGGTTTCACGATTCACGATTATTATGCATTCATTAATTTCACAACAATTTATAAAAAACACTCTTTTGATTTTAAAGTTGTTATTTTTTGCTGACTTTTGAACCAGAAATAACACAGTAACCAAATAATACAGCACAAAATAATGATAAAGACAAAAGTCCATCTCTCCCTTTGGAATTAAAGAACGGATTAAAAGAAAGGTGACCTCTGCTCTGTAAACATCAATGTCAGTGTGAGGGGAATAAACTGAACTGTTACTGTCACTAACTGTCATCTATACGTATTCATTTTAATAATCTTTTTAATAACTCATCTCATTTTACATGTGGCCTAAAAAGTCATGTCTATTATTTTGGTTTGTTTGTTTGCGTCACTGATATATTGTCATGAAACAGAGACGGATTCAGTTGCGAGTGAAAGATAGAGAGTTTATTTCTCAAAACACAGTTCGTGATAACAGGTGTGGTCAGAACGAAGGCAGGCGAAGTTTTAGGTGGCACAGGGACGCAACGGGCAGCCAGATCCGGGAGACGATCCACAAAAGAGAGAAATCCTCAGAACAGACAGGAACAACCGGAACAGCGAAACACCAGGGGAATAACGGAGGAAGACAGGACTGGACCACAGGAAACACAACCAACGATCTGACAAACACAATGTGGTTAGCAAGACAATAAGTAGACCGGTAAATGAAGAGCAACAGGTGGTGATGGTAATCAGATGAGCCGGTAATCAGTAGCCACGCCTCCCACTCTCACTCTACACACACTCACACACAGAGAGAGAATGAGCCAGTGAATTCATGAACCGTGACATAAATTCAAACGTGCTTCCGAGCTTTGGCTGGCGCTGAGCTACAGTGCTTTTCATATATCACTATTCATATATACCTATTCAACCACATAATGTTTATTTGAGGTTTCACAGATTTAAATAGACATTTAAATGAATTACTAGCCTATATAAAAAAGACATGTATAGTTTGTTAAATTTAATTCCATACACTGATATATATGGAAGCTGCAATAATAATGCTTTCAATTATAGTTTAAATATATTTTTTATTCATATCAGATACACATTGTGCATGAAACAAAGTTTGTTCTTCTCCCATGTACACTGGCCACTTACTCATATGTATTTTGGGGAAAATGTATGAATTTACGTGATGAAAACAAATCCTCTGAATTGCAAACTCATTGCACGTTATATCAACTAACATGATCATTATAAAGGTGTTTAAATGACAAAACACATTCACTTCCACATGTTTGACAATCGGAATATATCATAATTCATGATATAGTTAACAAGTTTGTAAATATTTTGAATAAAAAAGGAAAAGCAAAATAAACGCGATACTTATCTGTATTGTGACTGCATGAAGCGTTGGCATGGAAATAATACGTTCTAAAATAAAGGTCACTTTTAAAAAAAAACTCACACTGAGGGCTCAGATATAGACTGCCGGCACGGCACTTTAAGCTAGTGTAACTTTGTTTTCATTTTGTGCAAGTTGCAACAGTTCCGTTCCATGTAAAAGAAACACTCAGTGTATCAGAACCTTTACGGTTAATTAACCGGTTAATTCCCTACTTTTGAGCCTTTCTTTCAGCAAGTCAGCCTGGTACGCCTGTAACACTGCCATAGACACATGTGCAGAGCAGCACCAGCTTGACCCACTGATTGAAATGCCTTCCCCACCAGCATGGATGTTATTATGCACGGCTTGGTGGGGAGCAGTGAATTTTTAAGTGACGATGAGCTCCTAGGGAAGAGATAGCCCGCGAGTGTCTTTTTGGACTAGGGCATCGTTGTACAACTACACACCCTTGCACCCACAATAGTTAAATAAGTTGACGTCGAGGGCACAAAGAATAAGGAAGGAATAAGGTTTCTCCCATGAGCGATTTAACGTCACAGAGGTCCTCAAGAAGGCAGTCTAGCTGTAATCTGGCCACTGCACAAGTCACCACCTCGAAGTAACTTCTCATATGCCTTACCATCATTGGAGCTCTAAAAGTCCATTTTTTCAGATGGCTATTTCACTATTTAATTCCTCAGAATTAAATGTAGCTACAGAACAGCCAGATTATATATTAATAAAAACATCTTCTCAACTTCTCAAATTAGATGAGTATTTATCATTTGTGATCCATTCTAACGAAATGGGTTGGAAGTGTTCCACAGCGTTCCATTTTAAGATACGGGCCAATAATGTGGAAAAACTATGAAAAAATTGATTTTTCTTTTTTTAGTACAGATAATTGAGTATAGGTATTGGGTATTTAAATGACTATTAAAGCTGACAAAGTTTTACTAAATTCGCTGGAAATGAACATTTCTCTTCTCAACTCCTCTCGTCACTTCTGAGCATTTCCCTTTATTCCAGGTATCCCCTGAAACTTCACTATCTCTGCTCTCCAAATATGGTGTTAAAGGTTGTATAGAACCAATCAAAAAGCTGATCATTTAGCTGATTATGACATAAACCCTAATAATTTGTCAATGGGAAGCCCCGTTTCGACTGACCTGCATGCGATTGGTCCAGCCATCCTCCTGTCAGACTAGCAGCGCTCTCTCAGACAGCATCTTCTTTTGTGTTCAGCAGAAGAAAGAAATTAATACAGGTTTGAGACAACTTAAGGGTGAGAAAATGATGACAGAATTGTCATTTTTGGGTGAAGTATCCCTTTCAGTTATTACATAATAGGTAAAGACACCTAATATAAAGTGGGATCTAATAATAATAATAAAAATAAGACCAATTCTTTTCAAAGCTTTGTTCCATTGTGATTTGTAGCACAAGGTCCTCAAAGCTAGCCATGATGTCTGAAGAATGTTATTCTAAAGTTCCAAATAATTCATAAAATATGATGTCAGTGTTCTTTGATGGTTATTTGCAGACAGTAAACAGCAATGTGTAAATGTGGAAAGCAGATATGACTGCCATGTTACATTGCTCCAGGGAAGACACAAACTGCTTGACAATAGCTTAAATAATTCAGAAAGCTTGCCGGAGACAATGGAACCTGAACATCACAACCCTCTTACAGGCACAAAGGATGCACAGAGCAAGCAATGGAGGCCATTTCCATATTTTGATTTTTTTTAGTTAATGTTAAAGGTAAAGGTTTGTATCTCCGTGTTACAGACTAAAATAAACAATGCATGTTGTAATAAGTAAAATATTTATTGGTAAACCTTGGTCTAATCATCTGCCAGAAATAACTACTGGCAGTGTTATGAACATATGGGGCATGCCTTTGAACATATTTATATGTAAATATTTATATATAAAAGTATAAAGTGCTCAAGAAAATTTGAATTCTAATAGTCCACAAGACCAGAAGGGCTCATAGAAACACCCTCTCATAGGTAATTTACGTAACTCTGATATTACAAATAATTTACACAATGTCGTTATGATTGTTTTTCATTAACCTATAAGGCCCACTGTTGTAATATTACAACATCAATTTTAGCTCTACTAAAATAAACCTGCAGAGGTTCCCATTCAGTCGGTCACTCTCGACGCCACGTCGGAGTACCGACGAATAGGAATCTCGCTAGCGAGAGCCAATCTACTTCGAGTGTAACTAAACGAGCCAATGCACATTGGCATGCAATGATTGCACCAGCTGCTCATGCCACTCCGTGTGGGTATAAATGGGGCACAGGTGCTTGCATCAAATTCGCTTTTTGCTTCGGAGCCGAGTGGTGGATGGTTTGACCTGAAATCACTCTCTACAAAGCATGTGTTAACATTTTAACGAGTCAAGCTCTTTGGATGGACCTCTCCTCGTTTGGTGTTGGAGTGACGGCACTGCAGCGGGGTCAATTTTCTCTCTTTTTCTATTTTGTTTTATTGAGCAAAAACAAAAGGCTGTTCTCACAGCTGGTTCGGTGTGCTGTAAAGAGCGCTGAAAAGCCGTTTTCATGGCTGGTAAGAGATCGCCTTCTATGAGAGAGAGAGAGAGCGCATGACAGGCTGCACTTTTTCCCTGTCTGTGTCGCCACGACTATTCCCCTGTGTGCTTCAGCACCGCGGAGTGCAGTTTCCCTAGAAGAGCTACACAGATAGAGCTTGCGTCTTTTTAAAGATGACATTCTACCTGTGTGTTTCTGGTTGCGGTTGTTTCCTGTCCTCACTGACGGCCACGAGCACTGTTTCACATGTCTGGGCGTATGCATGCTGAGACGGTGTTCGTGGGTGGTTCACGTTTTCTAATGAGAACATGACCATGTCGGCACGCCTGTCGCGACTCTTTCTCCGGGAAGCTTGAGTCCCCTTTGTTGTTGGCCAGCCGCCGCTCGTGTGTAAAAGCACAGCCGCGGGTCTGCTCGACACTCTGGGAGACCGCGGAGATCAGCGAGAGCTGCCCGCTGGGGAAACCCGGTGGGACCTCACGCTTCTCTATGTGTCGTGTGCCGTCGAGTGCCAGGCTGCAGCGCGGGTTGTCACGGCAACCCAGCGCTCACTCGCCACTCTAGGTGCGCTGTCCCATTGCCTATTTGCCGTTGTAGCGCCCTCCCTGGTGGCCAACAAGAGAGGTCTACTTTAGTGAAATCGCTGGGGTGACCTGAGGAGTGGAGGGCTTCTCCTTTGGGGAACCGACCCCCTAGGGCCCCTCCCCCTCTAGCGCACTGCAAGCTGTGCAGCTTCTGGATGGAACTGCTGGTCCTTCTTATGGAGGAACCTAGCATTTCATTCAGGGCTCCAGCTGAGGATCAGATGTCAATCCCTGCAACGGAGAGAGGGCTGTTGTGCTCTGGAAATGAGGATGATGCTGAGCCCACTGTAATGGTGTGTGCTTTGCTGAATCAGATTCAGAGTTAATAGCCATGCTTTCCCGGGATCTTTCCCGGATGTGCATGGAAAACTTGGCAGTATGGAACGACTTTGGCGCCATAGATATGGAACGCCAGGGGGGCCAAAACTGCAGAAGTTTTCCTCTCTCACTACCCTCAACGGTGGGGTGGCTGTGCGCAGACCACCTCCGCCCTGCACTTTAATGCACGAGGGTAGTTCTGAGTCGGGGTTGAGCTGCGCATGTTGACTAACCGTGATCAAAGTCACGGCGCAGGCCCTCGGCCAGACGATGTCCACCTCGGTGGTCCAGAAACGCCCCCTGGCTTGCCTTGCTGAGGTGTGAGTGGTCGTCAAAGTGCGCTTTCTCGATGCTCCCATCTCACAAGGTGGCCTTTTCGGTGACACTGTTGAGATCTGGGCCCAGCAGTTCTTCGCAGTCGGTAGCAGGCTGAGGCAAGCAAGAGCTTCCCCCGATGCACCACACGAGTGCCTCGTGGGCTGCCCCTCAGTCTGCTCGTCGCCAAAGGCGTCGTCCCCTGCAAAAAAAAACAAAAAAAAACTTCGGCACAGCCTACTCTACTGTGTCCGACGCAGGAAGGCAACGCCACCCGTCTCTGGTGACCTGGAGATGGGCGGGGCTGCTCTTCCCCGGAGGAGGTCCGGGCAGAGAATCTTTTGAGTCAAAATTCTGTTCTGCCGCTGGTGTCACAACCAGTGGTACCCCAATTCTCAAAAAAAAAAATAAAAAAAGAGCAGTTCCTCTATCTCTGGGTCCCAAGGGGGTTCGGAGAGCTGTGGACGGTCCAACGCCGGACCACACTCATCCTCCTCCTTCCCCAGCGGGCAGCAGTGGACGGTTCGAGGACGCAAACAAGCCTTCTCACGTACCCTTTGCCCACTCGTGGAATCAGGTAAGTGTTGCACAGCACACTCACACCCCGCTGCGGGCCGCCTTCACGAGACAGCCGCCCCAGCCCGGTACCTGCATTCCACCTCGCTGCCCCACGGTGGGTACGCCGGTGGTCCCTTTGGTCCCGCTTGCACTGTCTCAACGAGCCTGGTTAGCGCTCCTCAGTCCGTCTCGCTGGCTCATCCAGACCATCAGGCTCGGCTATGCGATTCAGTTCACCCGGCGCTCCCCCAGGTTCAAGGGCGTCCGCTTCACTTCGGTGAACGCCGCAGACATCCATATCTCGACGACTGGCTCATTCTAGCACAGTCCAGGGATCAGTTGTGCGAACACAGGGACCTGGTGCTCAGACACCTCAGCCAGTTGGGTCTTCGGGTCAACTGGGAGAAGAGCAAACTCGCCCCCGTGCAGAGGATCTCTTTTCTCGGTATGGAGTTAGATTCGGTCGAACGGACAGCGCGCCTCACAGAGGAGCGCGTCCAGTCGATGCTGAACTGCCTGAACACGTTTCAAGGCAGGATGGCGGTTCCACTGAAACAGTTTCAGAGGCTCCTGGGGCATATGGCAGCCGCAGCGGCAGTAACACCGCTCGGCTTGCTTCATATGAGACCGCTTCAGCATTGGCTACACGGCCGAGTCCCGAGATGGGCGTGGCAACGCGGCACTCAACGGGTGAGCATCACACCAGCCTGCCGCCAATCCTTCAGCCCATGGTCAGAACCCTCGTTCCTTCGGGCCGGAGTGCCTCTGGAACAGGTGTCCAGGCATGCTGTGGTCTTCACAGATGCCTCTGCCATGGGCTGGGGAGCCACGTACAACGGGCATGCAGTGTCAGGGGTTTGGACGGACCCGCACCTGCATTGGCACATCAACTGCCTCGAGTTGCTAGCAGTGCATCTCGCTCTGAGCCGCCTCAAAAGGCTGCTACGGGGCAAAGATGTACTGGTCCGCACGGACAACACCGCAACCGCTGCGTATATCAACCGACAAGGTGGTCTACGCTCCCGTCGCATGTTGCAACTCGCCCGCCATCTCCTCCTCTGGAGTCAGAAGTGTCTGAGGTCGCTTCGGGCCATTCATGTCCCTGGTGTGAGCAACCGTGTGGCCGACGAGCTTTCACGAGCTGCGCTCCCAGGGGAATGGCGACTCCACCCCCAGGTGGTTCAGCTGATTTCGAGACAGTTCGGGGCGGCACAGGTCGACCTGTTTGCCTCCCCAGAAACGTCCCACTGCCAGTGGTTCTATTCGCTGACCGAGGGTACACTCGGCACGGATGCACTTGCGCACAGCTGGCCCCAGGGGCTGCGCAAATATGCGTTTTCCCCAGTGAGCCTACTTGCACAGACACTGTGCAAGGTCAGGGAGGACGAGGAGCAGGTCCTGTTGGTGGCCCCTTACTGGCCCAACCGGTCCTAGTTCTCAGAACTTATGCTCCTGGTGACAGCCCCTCCTTGGCCGATTCCTCTGAGGAAGGACCTTCTGACTCAGAGATGGGGCACCCTGTGGCACCCGCGTCCAGATCTGTGGAAGCTTCATGTCTGGCCCCTGGACGGGACGCGGAGGTTCTAGGTGACTTACCCCAAGAGGTAGTTAACACCATCACTTCGGCACGAGCACCGTCTATAAGACAGGCTTATGCTTGAAGTGGAACCTGTTCGTCGAGTGGTGTTCTTTTCGCTGAGAAGACCCCCGAAGATGTTCGATCGCGTCTGTGCTTTCCTTTCTGCAACGAGGGTTGGAGCGTAGGCTGTCGCCCTCCACCCTCAAGGTCTATGTTGCTGCAATATCTGCCTATCACGACCACGTAGAAGGTAAGACAGTTGGGAAGCACGACCTGGTCGTCAGGTTCTTCAGGGGGGGCGAGACGGTTAAATCCTCCTCGACCCCCCTCCATACCCTCTTGGGAGCTTGCTCTGGTGCTCCGAGCACTTCAGAATGCCCCATTTGAGCCCTTGCAGTCAGCAGAGCTAAAGATTCTGTCTATGAAGACTTTGCTGTTGGCCGCACTGGCCTCCATCAAGAGGGTAGGGGACCTGCAGGCATTTTCGGTCGACGAATCGTGCCTAGAGTTCGGGCCGGGTGACACCCACGTGGTACTGAGACCCCGGCCTGGCTATGTGCCCAAGGTTCCTACCACTCCCTTCAGGCGCTTAATTCTCCAGAAGCAAACTCTGTCGAGTCCTCCATCTCCCTCGGTGCCGGACGTAGCGGAACGTCTGGCATCAGGCCCCTTGCCGCTGAATCCTTGAGAACCGGTACTGGGCTGGGGATATATGAGTGACCCTGCGGGGATCCCATATATTTTTCCACGGTCGCTCCTACGGGAAGCCCGTGTCTTTCCCTTGGAAGAGCCCTCCCCTTGGTGGGGCTGGAGCCCCCTCTCAGTTGCGGGCTATGGCTCCTTCGGTGTATGATGTGGGTTCCGCAGCGTTCCCTTCCACTAGGGCACGCTTCCCAGTGTTATCCAATAAGTCACTGAGCGGGTCATGCGGAACAGCAGTGATGGACTTCTCTGTGTGAGCCCCATCTCATCAGGTAAGAGAGCTTAGGAGGCTCACACAGGGCACTGGATGGGGGCAGAGGCCATGGCGCTTTGGTAGGGATTCCTATTCGTCGGTACTCCGACGTGGCGTCGAGAGTGACCGACTGAATGGGAATGTCTCGGTTACGTATGTAACCCTTGTTCCCTGAAGGAGGGAACGGAGACGCCACGTCCCGTCGCCATGTCCTCTGTACCCTGCTGGGGTGCCAGTTCACCTACTCGGCTCCTCAGCAAAAAACTAATTTGATGCAAGCACCTGTGCCTCATTTATACCCACACGGAGTGGCATGAGCAGCTGGTGCAATCATTGCATGCCAATGTGCATTGGCTCGTTTAGTTACACTCGAAGTAGATTGGCTCTCGCTAGCGAGATTCCTATTCGTCGGTACTCCGACGTGGCATCTCCGTTCCCTCCTTCAGGGAACGAGGGTTACATACGTAACCAAGACGTTTTTTTTTCTCTCTGAGACCACACTTACACAACTAATAGGTCCTATTGTTCAGCCTTGCAATGCTATTGGATAGAAAATGTTGTGAATAGGCCTGATCAGCTGGCCATGAACTCACACAACCTGCAAACTTGACTTGAAGCACATCTTTATGTTTTACTGGACTGGATAAATCAACATTCTAGTAAGTAAAATGTCCAAAATACTTTTATGTGATTAATAATATTTCTAGATCATGCAGATATTAAGGTGCTGTTGAATGCTTTAATCATATTAGATTTTGAGCTTGTAATGTCAATGTTGAAATTTTACAACACAGGGTGAAAGTGGTAGCAAAATTTGCCTGTGCACCTTGCACATTACATTAATTAATTTGACTTTCCACCTGTTCCATGTGTGGGCGGAGGGTAACACCTGCCGCCGAAGATATAAAATATGTATTGTATATGTTCTCAACTACAGGTCTTCCCAAACAAATGGAAAAGAAAAGCAGAGATGTGCACATCAAATCCTTAATTAACACTTGCAAAGGTTTAAAAGAATAATCATACAAAAGACACAACCTTAAAAAGAAATACACAAAATCACAAATAACAAATTACAAGATCCCAATGGATAATTCAAAACTTGTGAAGGGAAGGTTAAAAGGAAAAAAAAACAGAACAATTAAATTTCACACAACCTCAATTAACACCTTCACACAAATCATTAAACAAACAAAATCAACCCCACTCCAATAAATAACCAACACCACAATCCACACAAACAAGTAAAATAAATATAAACCCTCCCTGTCACAGTAGATAATAGCCCTTGATGGTTATTGATGGTTAGGGAAATTGATAAACAATCAAAGGTGACGATAGCCACTCACAGTGTTCAAAACACAATGAGAAAATAAAACGAAAACAAAAGAAACAAAAATACAATAAAATCCATCACAAGGGAAACATAACATCAACTGATCTTAACACATACACACAAACACTTAACCATGCATTCACACAAGCGCTCACTCAGACATGCACTCCAAGGAGGACGCGTGCTCACCAAGAAAGACGCACTCACAAAGAGACGTGCCACTAACTCAGGTTGGTGCGGTTTGGGCATACACACACACACGATCGTGTGTACTTTAAGGAAACCCTGCGGGACGCAGTGACGAGCCACCACACAGCAGCAAATCAGCAGCAGACAGATTTCTATAAAATAGTTACCCACATTTGTCATTACATCACAAA
The DNA here is from genome assembly GCA_039654625.1 of Rhinogobio ventralis. NCBI lineage: Eukaryota > Metazoa > Chordata > Actinopteri > Cypriniformes > Gobionidae > Rhinogobio > Rhinogobio ventralis. The sequence goes on along the minus strand of CM077206.1, from coordinate 28,301,293 downwards.
TATTGAATCTAAAATTACATTAAGTAACAAACAACTTACAAGGTCACATATAAAACCTACCTGTAGCAGAATCGACCGGCCCTCGGTAAGAGCGGTGAACAATCCACCAATACTGTCTGGATCACGCTAAATAAACAAGCCACCACTAATAAACGCCACTGCTAAAAATAATGCGACAATATAATCCTATGCAGTGACATACCCCAAAATGCGTTGATACCGTTGAACACCCTCAGGCCCAAGATTAGAGAGGAATTTCAGCCTTATACAGGTCCACGGTGCTGAACGAGCTCAATGCTTAATGCAAACCAGACCGCTCTCGCGACACGAGCGCAACACCTGCATACCATGCCAGAGGGAAAACAGAAGTGAACGGGAAATCCCTGCATTTTTAAAGGGGCTGTGAGCTTAACTTCTGCCCAACTCCATCCACTCACGCAACACAGAAGACTCAGCTAAAGGGTCACCCCATTACACTCACTTTTATTAAAATATCTTCATTTTTGTTCAGTGTAAAAATAACATTTGTACGGTTTATTACAGGAGTAGAGTAAGTGATGACAAAATTTTCATTTTTGGGTGAAGACATACTTTTACTCTCTCTTTTGCTTTGAAAATGCTTTTAAACATGTGTTGACCATTGTAGACATTCACAGACATATTTGTTGAGTGCAGTACCACAATGGCCAATCAGAGGCATTTATCAATCTACTCAACAGTGTTCAAAATGCATTTTCGGGTGAACCAACCTCTTTTAAAGGAGTAGTTCACATTCAAAATCTGTCATCATTTACATGCACTCATGTCATTTCAAACCTGTATAAATTACTGTCCTCTGCAGAATTTTGAACAATGTTGGTAACAGAACAGCACAGCCCCCATTCACTATTATTGTATGGACACAACACCAATGCAAGTGAATGGGGCTCCTAACAACATTCTTCAAAATATATTCTTTTGTGTTCTGTGGAAGAAAGTCACACAGGCTGATGTTTAAATAACACAATTACTTGAATTCCTCCGTGGTCAATTTTATTTGAGACATTTAAAAATATCACTAAGCAATAAAACAATAAGCGCAGCCTACTACCCCTTACAATCACGCACGCAATTGTGTATGCTTCTCAAATGACGGCCATTACAATCTGCGGAAATCTGTGTGCGCAGATTCCGTGTGGGCCTGGTTATGTGTTAACATTAATCATAAATGAGAGATTATAAGTACAAGTAAGCAGTAAGTAAGCGGAGCGAATACCTTGCGAACGCGAGCTTCATAATAAATCGATAAAAATCATCATAATAATAAAGTTTCGCGTCTGAAGTGTGCATGTAGCCTACTTTATACGTAGCGCCGTACAGTACCGCACTCCAGCATACCCAAAACAGTCTTTATACTACTTTTCAATATCAAACCATCTCACCTCAAGCAGTTTACTTGTATTATTATTATTATTTTATTTCCACTCGGTTTAACATCGTGATGAGGAAAAATTGTAAACCTTCTAGCCGAGTTAGAGCCGTCAAACTAGTAATACTAACCGTGTGTAAAACAACAGTACAACATAATATTTTATGAAATCATACATGTATAATGTTAATAATACGCCCAAAGTATGTTTAAAATTACTTAGCAATTTACTTGATTCCCGTTTTACCACGCCGAGTTCATCCATGCGGTGTAACAAGATGGCGGAAAGCTGAACGTCCTCACACACGATCACGGATGACGTTACAAGTCACATGACAATGGGAACCAATATTTTTAATTTAAATCAACCAAACTTTTTACTTAACACTGATGGCTAGATAGAAAATTAAATGTTTTGAGTTAGATCAAGTATAACAACTTCTTTAAAGTAATGACATGCCTTGTGCACTTTTTTCAGTGCACGGTGCAGAAAAAAATAGCACTACAAACAAATAAATCAAAAGAAATAAATAAAACTAGACAGTACAGGAAACGTTCGTGCCAACAGTCTATTGTTGAACCACACAGACTATTGTGGCGGTACATACCAATTTATAGGGAAGTCTAACATAACATTTACACAACATTTAGTCACACATTTTTACACACAATAATCCTACATATATTGCACCCAACCCTTTTTATATATTTCCAGCATCAATATATAAATATAAATGTATAAATGTATAAATATATACTATGTGTGTGCACATGTGAAATGAGGGAACGTGCCCCATAGTCTGTATATGGTCACAGAGTATCTTCGTGACAGTTTGGACTCTTTATTATAATTAAACCATTGGAATATTACAAAATACTCTCCTCTTAACTGAACTACTTTGGATTGGTGTAATGTAATGTATTTCTGCCTGGATCATGAACTTGTTATGGTTGGACTGACATGCTCTAAAATAATGAAGTTGTGAATTTTCTTTATCTTTTTGGATGTAATGTTTCGCTGACATTGTTGCTCTTATATGTTTGTTTGGTTTATCTACTCTCAAAACTTAAATACACTTAGCTTTGCTTTTGGATGAATGGGTCCTATTCATTTATATATGTGACCAAAATAAAATTTTTACAATGTTAGATTGTTTCTCTTAGTAGTATTTATTTAAATTGTGATTGAATTATATACAGAAAGCAATCAACAAGCCTCCCTTTATAATCGCTGGAGCTGTCAATCACAAGGAGCGTGTTTATCAGCTCTCGTTCCAATCAGAGGGCTAAAATCAGGGTAGAAAAATGGCCTTTTATTTCTAATAATAACACAATTTTTTTTCACAAAATCATACTTACATTATAATAACACCTTAGGAAACACTATAAACGAAAATATTTTTAAAAAATCCATCGATTTAGCACCACCCTTTAGCTATGCAAGTCCAAAACAACATTAACTGAACTGAATAACACGTCTTCCTTTAAAACGGTAAGAACAAAGATTGCTGTTGCCACAACTCAGTGTATGTGGCCTCCAACACTTTCACAGAAAGAAAAAGTGTGAAACCCATGAGTCAGCAGTTTTATTCTTCCAGGTGCCCTGAAAAAGCTGCCAGTCAGCAAGCTAATTTGTAAATTGAATAAGTGTGACATGAGTTTATCTAACAAACAGGGACTTCGTTTTTTTGGGCCGATTCAACATGTAGAATCAGCGTTGGGGCTTTGGTGAGAGAGATAACTCCGATGGGGTTTTCATCTTAGTGAATGAGTCAGTGCACGAGAATAATAGCAAAACAGCAAGCAAAGAAGTCAAAACAGTACAGATAGAAGGCTGTTCTAATGTTATGTCACCTTACCGAGTTTTCATGGGTGAATATTTTAATATTAACATGAGCAGAGTGAAATAAAGAAAGTGATCAGCAGGATTGATATTCAAAACGGTAAGCATGCACTGTAGCGTCAGTTTCACTTTTTGAATGATGAATATAGATGAATATATCTGCTGAAATAGACAGCTGTCTCATATACACGCAGGTGTAGAACGTGCATGCTAGTTGACAGTCGGCTGTAGTTCTCTTGGTGTGTTTAAGTGCAGCTTTTTTCCCCCGACGCAGGTGACACAAGGCAACAACAGTCAGCTTTTATCAGCGCTAGTTCTGTGGTGTCGGTTTGGTGTGTCCTTACCTTCTAACAAAGATCAATCCTTATTAAAGATACAAATGTTATTCAGTCAAAAGCCTTTGGCCTTTATTGTTTGATTAACATTAAAAAGAGATGGCAGCAGGATTATTAGGCTGCTGTCACTTTAAGACTGAATGCACGGATCCAATAGACGGTTTCAACAGCAACAACATAAACAAACGTTACTGCGCATGTGCGCTTTTGTGGCCCAAACTTAACTTCCGGTATATATATATATATATGTTTTTATTGTTTCAGCATGTTTATTATAAATAATCTCCCATTTCTATCTGCAATATAGAGTGGAGGAAACACCCCCCTTAAAGGGTTAGTTCACCCAAAACTGAAAATTATGTCATTAATTACTCACCCTCATGTCGATCCCAACCCGTAAGACCTTAGAGAAAGATATCTTCATTTGTGTTCTTAATTTGTCTTACGGGTTTGGAATGACATGAGGGTGAGTAATAATTTATCCATTTATCCACCAACGCTGATTTTTACTCGCATTTGGCGCTTGGCGAGTGTTAATTTTAGGCCCTGACTGTAGTCATTGCTGAACATTTTCCTCTGCAATAAAAATCCACAGTTTCAGAGTGTGAAAAAAAAACAAAAAAACGAGCAGCCTTTCACCCTTTGTACAACAGTGAGTACAACAAGAGTTTTAAAAAGTGATTAACCATTTATGAAATATATTTATTAATTTGTAAATATGGATGTGTGTTCCACCGCTGTTTGTATTTTTTATATTGCAGGATATCAGCTCAAAAAAAAGATGGGGCATATCTAAAATGGGGCCTACTTTTTTTTATCATGGTATTGTCCAGGTCTTTACTTAGCACTCACATGAAATAACTTGTGACATCTACATGAGCTAAGGGTTAGTCAACCAAAGCATTGTGTCATCATACTCATCCTTATGCTGTTATAAACCTGTAGGATTGTATGCCTTCTGTAGAACACAAAAAAAGAAATTTGGCAAACTCTCCTCTTTCCCATACATCAAAAAACGAATAGGGGCTGTGGCTGTCACTTTCAAAGCATCCATGATTGTATTCAGTCCAAATATGGCACATCAATTATGTCTGATGTCATCATCATTTACATCTAACCCTGTGGAAGGCACTATATTTGGAATAAGCGCTAACATGAATGTGATAATTGTCAGGGTACACACAGACACAGGAACGAGAGAGGCAAAACTAGAGAACACAATGATAAGTTTAATTATGAATGCTGCTGGATCAAGTCAATGCAGGTGAATAGTGACTTTGATAACAGATCATGGATAGACCAAACTGAATGATAACTAGTGTCATATCTGCTGCAGGCAGAGTGTAATGCGCACAAACACATACTGGGGAGCAGACGAGATGAGGAGCACAGAAAGGATCACCAGGAGAAGACACTGAGACAAGGAGATGACTTGGAGTTGATATAGAAGATACAGCATTGGAGATCATTCTCACCAGGTAAATATCCAGGTAAGTGAGTCCATTGCTCTAGATGAGGACAGACAAAGACAACGATCTGGTGCTGGGGTGGAGAATGAAGGAAGAGCACTATGGAGCCGGAGGGGTGGAGAGAAGAAGTGTTGCTGGAGGTCTGGAAGTCACAAACTGTGCACCTAGGCAGAGCTGGTATCCAGGAAGCCAGAGGCTGGGCCAAGGAGCCAGGTGTTCCCAAGGTCCCAAGGTCAGGGTTGCGGAGCTTGAAGGCAAAGTCAGATGAAGAGGGAGTGGGAGGCTGGGCGGGACCAGTGGCAAAGGAGACTTGGGGCTAGATGGAACAAGGGGAGTTGACAAAGGAGCTTGGAAGCCAGAGAGGACTGACAGGGTAGAAGGAGAGGAGAATGACAAAGAATGTTGCTACTGCAACAGTAGCTACACTGTAAAAAAAAGTATCTTCAGAGTCTTCAGACCCAAAGACTCGAGAGGTGAACTAATCATTTCTGTTTCCGGTACAGACTGCATAGCCTTGCCTATAGGGCTAGGACTTGATGAACGAATGACTCGAACCCGAAGACTCGAGAGGTGAACAAATCAATTCTGTTTCCAGGTATGCATGCATTGCATATGGGGCTCTCACGGCCCAGATCAGTCACAGATGATGAAACTAACGACTCAAACCTGAAGACATGAGAGGTAAAATAATCTTTCCAGGGAACAGACATGATAAATGTGAGGTGACAAAAGAAAGAACGACTTGGGGCTAGCTGGAACAAGGGGAGTGGACAAAGGAGCTTGGTAGCCAGGCGGGACTGACAGGATAGAGGGAGAGGGGAATGACAAAGAATGTTGCTACTGCAAAGCAAGGACGCTTTTACACTGGGCACGCTTGCTGCGTCCTAGTCCAAGCGCGATTGTTCCCGTCGCCCCTGCAGCGTTGGTCTGGTTTCACACTCAACTTGATTCTGTTGAACCCTGGTGCATTTGCGTTCATCTTACGTCATCAGAAACGTGCACAGGCATGATAGAAAACAGAACACAGGTCAATTGGTTTTACTGTATGTGTTGCATAAAGGCGGCTTTCTGCTGCTTGCAAACAGACTCTTTTGAGGAAACAGTGGATTGCTATTAATTTGCTGCCGAGTCCATGTTGCTTTTTTTCACATTTGTTTAGCTGACCACTATAGGTGTCTGTTTGTTTATTGTAAAACCACTCCAAACTACAATACAAAAAGAGTGGGAAAATATGTTGTCATATGTCATATATGTATGGCTGAATCTGATTGATAGCAATGGTTTATTTAGGATAAAGTTTTTTTTTGTCCACGTTTAAGGATGTCACAGCTTTCAGACGCTCTCAACACAATAGCTGCGCACGCTCATGATTCTTTAGCTCCGCCCACACGATAAGCCTCCATCCGCTCAGTTTTATTCGGAAAGACTCAGTACAGTGTATCTTTCTTTTATAAATATAATAAAACTAAATACTTTTCGGAGATATGAAGGATGCAATACTACTCTATAGGTACTCAAGATTGACATGAGATACAGAAACTATGTGTGATACCTCCCCTTTAATGTTTATTGTATTGTGTTATGTCATGTGTTACCATGATGCTGTTTAGTATTTTTGCTAACTTGACTGTGCACACTCTATATATTAGTATTTACCTTCTTAGTTTTTGGAAAAGCTGCTTTTGATTCATCTTGTTACCTTCTCATCACCACCTGTTTTTGGTGGTTGCCAATATCTGTTTGTAAAGGTACAAAACATATTAGCATAGGTTGGTATATTAATATTATAGCAGTTAATACAATGTTTTTTACTGTACATTTCTGGCAACCGCAGCTGACATTTTTTTACTGTAAATTTCACTGATTATTATTTTCTTTACAGTGTACAGTTATGATGAACTTTAAAGGGAAAAAATATGTCAATATTTACCCACCTTCATGTCATTCTAAGCTGGTATGTGGTTACTTTTTGTGAATGATAGTTCATAGTGGCTAATCAAGCACCAGAAATTATATAAAACGTAGAACCTGTGACTTGTGCACTATATTTCAAGTCTTCTGAAGTATGCAACAGCTTTTTGTGAGAAACTGTCAGAAATACAGAGCTGGAAAAAGAAAAATAAAGAAATACAGAAGATCCAATAGCGAGTAAACAACTGGTTTATTAAACAAAAGTTCCTCAGAACTGTAAAAAGAGAATGTCAGGCAGGCAGGTAACAGAATGGTGGTTGGCTTGGTGATGCAGGACTGCAATTGGCAACAGAGTCCAATGGATAATCCAACCCAGAAAACAGGGCACCCGCGCAAACCGTCCAGAAAGCCTAGTCCAGGAAGACGAACAGACAAGAGCGACCACAACCCAGGAAAGCCTGCAACAATCTGATAAACAGGACACTGGATTCTCCTGTACGCAGGAGGAAATTTGAGGTGGACTGTCACTGGACTAAGGACTTTAGTGACAGGAAATGGGCCAATGAATTTAGGTGCAAGTTTATTACAAACGGACTGAAGATTAATGTTTTTAGAAGAAAGACACTTTTTGACCGACACCGTATATGGGAGGCTTCAGCCGGTGGCGATCGGCCTGAGCCTTGTTGCGCGCTCCCACCTGGAGAAGAGTCTCACGGGCTCTTCTTCATGTGTGACGACACCTCTGGACGAAGGCGTGGGCAGAGGGGACTGTGACTTTGAATTCCAGACTAGGAAAAATTGGTGGCTGGTACCCTAAACTACACTCAAATGGCGAAAGGCCCGTGGATGATACTGGTAATGAGTTGTGAGCGTACTCCACCCATCAGAGTTGCTGGCTCCAGGAGGAAGGATTCTGAACCACCCGACATCGCAAAACTCTCTAAAATCCTGGTTGGCTCTCTCGGCTTGACCGTTACTCTGGGGATGGAAACCATACGATAGACTGACAGTCGCTCCCAGTAACTGACAAAAAAAGGGAGACCTGTGACGAAATCCTGTGGGACCAGGGTCTCGAAGGGACAGACAGCAGTTGAAGAAGCCCATCTGGAGGACGATGGGAAGTCTTACCTCCGAATGTCATGAGCCATATAGGGCCACCAAAATCGTTGTTTGACCAAAAAACTGGTACGACTGACTCCTGGATGACAAGCCACACTGGAACCATAACCCCACCGAATTACGTCTGACCGTAATCCCTCTGGCATGAATAAACAACTTGGTGGGCACCCGGGCGGAGGAGTTACCCCTTCTAAGGCCAATACTAAGCGGGTGGGCGTCCTCCTAGACTAGAGTAGACTTGATGCCGCCGCTTTGTTTAGTTTCTTATCAGTTTTTAGGCCTTTTTGGGCTGTTAGCCACCTTAGGTTAAAGTAGATTGTCTCCTCTCTATCATAAGTATTGGAGAGTGTGTAAACTAGAGACTAACGCTTCAGCTTCAGTTAGATCTTGTGTCCGGCCCCTGGGGCTGTGGACATTGTTCTGCCTGAGTGCCTCCTCTCATGGGAGAGTTTCTCTTGAGGCTGCTGCTCCTCTGAGATCTATGCTTGCAGACTGGCCCTCACCAGGGCCGCCTCGGTAGCTGGCCTAGGCTATGCTAGGGATGATGGAGGCGTTTTACTAAAGCATTGCCGCCTCTGGCCCTTCACTATGTGAATGTAGGTTTTAGCATCCCTAATGTCAGCCTCCTCTCATGGTGAGAGTCGTTCGGCCAAGGCCTGCCCCCTTTCTGCATTCTGGGGTGAGATGAGTAATGCAGGTAGGTGCAGAGGCAGAATTTTATAGCGACCTAGCAGTGGTCGTGGGGCAGGGTTAGGCCGTCTTTCGCTTCACGAAGAGACTGTGGGTTTGCTTGACCCCGCCTACCAGAGCTAGCTTCATGGACGTAGGCCCTCACCTTGTGAATTTCAGGGTCATCTGGTTAGTACTCCCCTGCTAAAGCAGTGTATTTTTGAGTACTCCACTTTCAGCTCTGTATCATTCTGCTTCCACCATTATGGCTCAGTCGAGCGGGAATTTGTAACCTTCATTTCATGCTGGTTCTGGAAATATGCTCCTTTGTAGCCAGAGCATTGCCATGAGCTGATGCCCATGCACACAAATGGTAGGCCACTGAATCCAGGGCCTCCATTGAGGCAAGGTGCCATAAGTTGTACTCCCCTTGCTAAAAGGGCTATTTGCGGTTTTGCTGAGTACACTGCCATCGGCAATGTAGTTAGGTACCAGGTTTGTAGGCACTGTGTAAACAGCTTATCTGCCAGGGAAGACTGTGCTGTCATGTAGTAGGCCTCAGCAGGCCTCTATGATGGCCGGCCCCAGAAGGGCTTGTTAGGCCAGCTGGCTGCGAGCAGTTGGCTTTGGCAGTCTGGGCAGTAGACTCCCGGGCAGGTAGTAGGCCTTAGCAGGCCTCCTTGGAAGAGAGTCCCGATGCTTGGGACATGCATAGCAGCGGCAACCAGGTAGCTAGCCTCGAGAGGCCTCCTGTGGGCGGCCCCAATATATGTGTTGGTGTGGTATACTTCCCAATGATGTTGGTTTTGTAGCAGAAGGCTTGTTATCAGCTAGTAGGCCCTACCAGGCCTCCCTGAGGACGAGTCCCCAGCAGTGTGGGTATTTATTTTGTCAGCCAGCTAACTTACTGTCAGCCAATTGGCTTTATCAGGCCACCCTGAGACTGAGCCCCAGAAAGTCTGGGTTCATAGCAGCCAGTTTTTAACTTGCTATCAGATAGTAGGCCTCACCAGGCCACCCTGAAGGCGAGTTCCGAAGTTTGGATACTCTGGCAGCTAGCATGACTTGCTATCAGGTAGTAGGCCTCACCAGGCCTCCTTGAAGGTGAGTCCCCGGGTTTTTGGTTACTCTGACAGTTAGCAAGAACTGCTATCAGGTAGTAGGCCTCACTAGGCCACCCTGAAGGCGAGTTCCGGAGTTTTGGTACTCTGGCATGACTTGCTATCAGGTAGTAGGCCTCACCAGGCCTCCCTGAAGGCTTGCTATCAGGTAGTAGGCCTCACCAGGCCTCCCTGAAGGTGAGTTCCTGAGTCTGGATGCTCAGGCAGCTAGCATGACTTGCTATCAGGTAGTAGGCCTCACCAGGTCTCCCTGAAGGCTTGCTATCAGGTAGTAGGCCTCACCAGGCCTCCCTGAAGGTGAGTTCCCGAGTTTGGATGCTCTGGCAGCTAGCATGAATTGCTATCAGGTAGTAGGCCTTACCAGGCCTACCTGAAGGTGAGTTCCTGAGATTGAGCACTAAACAGCTAGCATGACTCTGACAGCTAGTGAACGCTTGCTATCAGTTGTTCTGGCCTTAGCAGGCAGCACCTGAAGGTTCACACCCTAGCACTACAAAAATGTCACTTTTCTGCTACTGGTTCCCTACAGAAGGGAACCTATTTTTATTTAGCATACAGATTGGTCTACCTACCAGGTAAGGCTCGGTGCTCCCTTCACTGAGGGTCGTTTGTGAGCATGCAGCCACCTGAGTCTGATCAGACGGTCACAGGCCTCTCGTGAGGCCTCCCAGTTAGATTGGTCCGGAGGCCTGTCTGGCCTCCTTAGTGCTTTGAAACATAGGTGCTTTGCAGATCCTTGGATCGAGCAGATCGACTCCCCTAGCTAGCAAGGGTTGTAAAGCGCTACGCTGAGTATTGCTCTCCAGGATACCCTTCTCTGAGATCTGGTCTGAGTTGGTTACTGCCAGTTTCGCAGTCCCTCTGTCTGAATGCCTTACCCAGAGACAAGTGTCCAGAGGCTCTGTTTCTGAACAGACAGGGTTGGCCAGACTGAAGTGTCCAATATAAGTGACACCAGGTCAGGCCTCCCTGGTGGCATTCGGGTGAATATGTTCCCCGAGTAGTGATTTGGCTGGGGCTCCCTCAGTTTCCCTAGCCACATTCCCTTAAAGGGACCCCTTCTGTTGAAGTGGTTGGTTCCAGGCCTTTGAGCGGCCTGGGTAGGACTGCATGTAGTGTATGAAGGTTTCCTCTTGAGGCTTACAGCTTGGGCTATGACCATAGAGAATGCTGTCACTGACAGCCCAGTGTGACCTGAGGGAGAGTGGTTCGGGCATTTAATTTAAATTTGCTTATTCTGACAGTTGTCACTGCCAGTGGGCATGCACTCCCCTTAGCATGGCGGCGTTGGTATATCGTTCCCCAAAGCGTTCTAGGACGCAGTGCGAGTTTCCTTACGAAAGGGAACGTATGTAACCTATGTTCCCTGAGAACAGGGAACGAGACACTGCGTCTCGTTGCCATGCCTCGGGGCCTGCCTACCAAACAGTCCTTTCAGACGATAATGTGAATGTCATGTTTGCAAGGCACCCTTACATACTTCCTGGTCGCACATTGATGACATCATGGGCTGTCGCCGGTCAATAGAATTGCCGTGATTCGATACTAGCTTCAGACACCTGTCACGCTGAGACGTTCCCCAAAGCGTTCTAGGACGCAGTGTCTCGTTCCCTGTTCTCAAGGAACATAGGTTACATACGTAGCCTGAGACGTGTAGCGTCTGGAGTCTCTCTGGATAGGATCAAAGATGAGTCGATTCCACTATAAACGTCAGAAAGCCTTTAGCCGTATATAAATTAGGTTCTGGTACCGAGGAGTCTGAGGAAGATGGCATCGTGGACAGTTTTGTGGCTTGGTCGAGGGAGAACAGACAGCACCATTAGAATCCTGTGAGAACTTCAATCAGGACCCCCCCCCCCCCCCCCCCCCCACACACACACTCAAAAAGATAGGGGGGGCCTAGACACACAGGCTCCTTCCAATACACAGACACAAACATTTTCTTTATGTAACTTTAATTAAACTACCCCAGAATGTATATGATGATCCCTGTGTGTACGCATGCTCCCTATGTCATTGCCAACATAGTGATGATGTACGAACAATGTAAAGTCATTTAAAATGCTTGTATTCATGTGTAAGAATGTATCTCTGCTCTAATGTCTCCCAGCCATACTGTGTTTGATATCTAAATATTCCTCTTTCTTTCTCTTAACCAACGGTGTACAGTAGATGATTATGAAATGCATCACATTATGTTACCCCCCCTTTGGAGTAGAAATGTACCAAGTATGACACCATCATAAATTAGGCAAATGAAGTCATAAACGGAGACAAAGAAAGTTTGATTTGGAGATTTATAATTTAATCACAACCCGTTGCGATTAGTTATAAATAATTGAATAACCACAGGCTAATTCCCTATTGAGCTAATTTAATTTATTATTATTATATGTAGCCGAGTCGCTACATACGTTTTCTCTCTTTTTTTCCCCAATACGTCACTAAGCCACAAATCTTTGCAAGGTCCTTTGAGTGCTTTCACCAGGTCAATGACTTGATATTTTGTCTTCATCTGATTCAATAAATATATTTACTAGACACCTACACGGAAATGGTCAATACATTTTATCAATGACCAATAGAGAGCTCAAGCATTTAAATGAAACCTTTTTAAGTGGTTCAATAAAGGCTGTGAACTCTTCCCTCTGTTTTTCTTTAGGATTCTGCCAAGACAGTCTTTGTTTTGCTGCTTTGCTGAAAAGCTGTAGACAGATCCTATGACGTTTGAGCATAAATGTCTTTGTGAGTAGGAAGACAAACTGCACTTTATTAAATGTAATAATGTGGCATTGTGTGGCACTCAAGAGCTGCTCTGGTCTTTAAAGTCAGCGTTGCACAAACAGATTTTGTGTAGTGAGATATGTCTCAAGGCTAGGGATATCTGTATGAGACAAAGCCTTTGCAAGCATTCATCAAGGCTACAGTGATTGTTGCCATGAAACAAGTTGTCAGAGCCACTGGCACTGTCACATCACACACACAGGCAGATGTGTGAACATTCTCCCCAAAGAGTGAGGAGCAATGTTAACAGATGCAGTAACCTACAACACTCAGGAGGTACCACCCCACTAACAGGGTTGGCAGCTCCGCTTCTGTCAGCCATCAGCAGAGAGTCTGGTGATGTCTGGTGAGTCTCAGACAGGCCTTGGGGAGGGTTACGCTGCACCCAGCTGAAGAGAAAGCAAGTATTTTCAAGAAAGAGTGTCCTCAAAATGTGTTTAGTGTTCAGATATAATTATAACCAGATTATTAATGGAATAGTTTACCCTACAATGAAAATTCTGTCAGTGTTTACGTAAGTATTATATTATAATCTGTATTATAAGGAAAGTCATTATTCACCAATAATCATCCATTTGTGTACTTTTCTTGGCACTTTGTGAATGGCTATGAGACATGTGAGAACCAAAAAAGCTTAGGACACAAATAATTCAGTCTAGTTATTTATTATTAGGTATGTACAAAGTTAATACAGTCTGTGTATATTACTTAAGTGATTGTTTGAGTTGAACATTTAAATATAAATGCCTAAAAATCCAAGTTAATTTATCTAAAATGTATTTTTTTTTTCATAAAAATAAATTCGTAATTAACTTACAATTTTTTTAAAAGATATACTTAATAGTTTTGTTAAATTTCAATCAAAATATATTTGAGATCTGAGAAATTATACAGATCGGCTATAGGCTGGGAAGCACCCTGGACCCATGTCCAGTCCATTGCAGGCTATCGATCCTATGTGTATGACAAATAATTTGGTTTGACTGCAATTCATGAATATCTCTCTGAGTTTATACACCACACTTTATGAATGAGACTATAATCCTTCCTCAGGGAAATGTGATCTTGTAATCTTGCTTTTATTATGCATCTCTGAGTTTTTATTAAACAATATCGTACAAGGTTCACAGAGAAACAAGAAGAGATAATATTACCATGCCAATTAAGAATAAATTAAAGTCTATACTTATTCATGAGCTGCAGAGTAACCTGGGATTTATCTGGGAGTAAAATTCTGCAAGCAATATTAAAATTCCACCAGATTTGTTTATAGCTCCCAGGCATTAACTGTCAGCCAAGAACTTATCAGTGTATAGCACATTGCATAGATAGTTTAAGTTCAGCATTTATGGATATATTAGTATGATGAAAGACTTTTTAATTAAAAATACTTTTTATCATCCGCTAATCATAATTTGCGCATGTTACCCCTGAACATTAACTTGTTTGCCATCTACTCTCCTTTACACTAACTAATCCATTAAAAAGATAGTTTTGCAAAGAAAGAAGTATGTATGCCATTTTGTAAAAGAATGGTATGTAATACGTACACTCACCTAAAGGATTATTAGGAACACCATACTAATACTGTGTTTGACCCCCTTTCGCCTTCAGAACTGCCTTAATTCTACGTGGCATTGATTCAACAAGGTGCTGAAAGCATTCTTTAGAAATGTTGGCCCATATTGATAGGATAGCATCTTGCAGTTGATGGAGATTTGTGGGATGCACATCCAGGGCACGAAGCTCCCGTTCCACCACATCCCAAAGATGCTCTATTGGGTTGAGATCTGGTGACTGTGGGGGCCATTTTAGTACAGTGAACTCATTGTCATGTTCAAGAAACCAATTTGAAATGATTCGAGCTTTGTGACATGGTGCATTATCCTGCTGGAAGTAGCCATCAGAGGATGGGTACATGGTGGTCATAAAGGGATGGACATGGTCAGAAACAATGCTCAGGTAGGTCGTGGCATTTAAACGATGCCCAATTGGCACTAAGGGGCCTAAAGTGTGCCAAGAAAACATCCCCCACACCATTACACCACCACCACCAGCCTGCACAGTGGTAACAAGGCATGATGGATCCATGTTCTCATTCTGTTTACACCAAATTCTGACTCTACCATCTGAATGTCTCAACAGAAATCGAGACTCATCAGACCAGGCAACATTTTACCAGTCTTCAACTGTCCAATTTTGGTGAGCTCGTGCAAATTGTAGCCTCTTTTTCCTATTTGTAGTGGAGATGAGTGGTACCCGATGGGGTCTTCTGCTGTTGTATCCCATCCGCCTCAAGGTTGTGCGTGTTGTGGCTTCACAAATGCTTTGCTGCATACCTCGGTTGTAACGAGTGGTTATTTCAGTCAAAGTTGCTCTTCTATCAGCTTGAATCAGTCGACCCATTCTCCTCTGCCCTCTAGCATCAACAAGGCATTTTTCGCCCACAGGACTGCCGCATACTGGATGTTTTTCCCTTTTCACACCATTCTTTGTAAACTCTAGAAATGGTTGTGCGTGAAAATCCCAGTAACTGAGCAGATTGTGAAATACTCAGACCGGCCCGTCTGGCACCAACAACCATGCCACGCTCAAAATTGCTTAAATCACCTTTCTTTCCCATTCTGACATTCAGTTTGGAGTTCAGGAGATTGTCTTGACCAGGACCACACCCCTAAATGCATTGAAGCAACTGCCATGTGATTGGTTGATTAGATAATTGCATTAATGAGAAATTGAACAGGTGTTCCTAATAATCCTTTAGGTGAGTGTATATTAGTAGCAGTATTGAGTTACCCTGATGATTGTCACCTGTGTCTGGGAAAGCAAATGCGTTTTTGTTAGATCTGTAAAAGAAAAATATCCATATTTAAAACTTTACAACGGCAGTCTCTCATGAACGTGTGTACGACAGTTAGCGGAAGTTAGAGATTACAGTTTGTAAAATTTTAAATATGGATATTTTTCTATGGATATGGATACGCATTCGCTTCCCCCCAGACACAGGTGACAATAATCATTAGGGTAACTCAATACTGCTACTTTAAATATGGATATTTTTCTTATTTTTGTTATCCATATAGGGTGAGTGGGCTAAATTTCATTTTTGGGTGAACTATCCCTTTAACACCACGCTAATCGTGACAGAAAAATTTAACTAAACCGAAATGAAAAAGGAATGTTTTCTCTGACTCCCCTGTGCAGGACTCATCGTCCCAGTCTGGAGTGTCCTGGACAGCATTAGAGATCCTCCGCCATGGATCTGAGCCTGAGCCAGCGCCTGCCACTAACCTCCCCCTACCATGGAGCCAGGGCCTGCCAATGCGTCCATCCTGGAACTAGAGCTGGAAGCCTCAGTCATCCTGGTTCTGCAGCTGACTTACGAGCCTCAGGCTGCAGCTCAGTCCTCCACCCCTTCAGCTTCATTGGGTTCCTTACTCCCTCAGGTCTCGCCCCGTTCTGCCACGCCCCTGTCTTCGCATTGGTCCCTTTAGCCAACAGCATCACCTTGGACTTCCAGGCCTGCAATGTCGCCCCCGTCAGACAGCCCTTTCGATGGTGCTGGGGTCTCCATCTCGTTCAACTCCGCCTCTGTCGATCGGCCCCCAGGCTCCGTCCACGAGACCCATCTGGGCTCTGCCTTGGCTCCTCCCTCCGTCAGTTCTGCCATGGTGTCTACTGGATCCTCCTGTTTCCTGTCCTTCGCCTGCCCATCGTCCTCGTCCAAAACCCCCTCCCTCTCCACCATTGGACTGTTAAGCACAGCCTGAGGGCAGGGGGAGTACTGTAAGGGTTCTGTTTAGTTTCATTGTGTTTTTGTTCAGGTGCTAATTTTTGTTTATCCTTTCTGTTTAGCATTCCCCAATAGTTAATTTTCCTTAGTAAATGATTATTGTCATGTGTCTCGTTTAGATCCCTTGTTAAAATCTGTGTATATATTCTCCCTGTTCTGTTCGGTTATACCAAGTTCACACTACAGGATTTTAAGCCCGTTTTAAGCCTGATTTATAAGTAAACAAGCTTGCTGACAGGTCGGGCTGTGATCAGGGGGCAAATTAGCGGGCAAATTGCCGACACCTCATAGGCGGCAGACAAATATCTAGCATGTTAAATATCTGGAGCTTTTTTTATGGTTTTATTATTTATTTTTATTTATATTTATTTTAGTTAACTATAACAGCCCTGATTAGCAGTAGTCTGAATAGATAGTGGGGGTGTAGTTGATCCAGTGGTATTAATGCTGTTTATGAATAACATAAATAATTCCCATAACAAATAATAATAATTGCAATACTCCTTAGCATAATATATCTTCTTGGTAATTGTAAAATAAATAAAAAAATCATGAGAACATGGATTGGAGGCTAGAACAGTCGCTGGAATGGGCTCCAGCATAACCCTTGCACAATCTGTAAGAGCTTGCAGATAAAGGTACATTCTTACTTTTGACACAATCTTATATACAAATAAATAAATAATGAAACATAAACGAATCAAGCAAAACATATGATCTATCTATTTATCATCTGATTATAATTATTATAAAGAATAATAATAATAATAATTAGAAGCAACCACCCAGAACACCCTAGCAACAGCATAGCAACCACAGAACATCCTAGCAACCGCATAGCAACCACCCAGAACACCATAGCAACCACCCAGAATACCCTAGCAACCGCATAGCAACCACAGAACATTCTAGCAACCGCATAGCAACCACCCAGAACACCATAGCAACCACCCCGAGTACCCAAGCAACACAATGCAATCACCCTAGCAACCACCTGATTACCCTAGCAACCACGTAGCAAGACCTTAGCAACCACCCCGAGTACCCTAGCAACCGCATAGCAAACACCCTAGCAACCACCGGAGTACCCTAGCAAGACCTTAGCAACCACGCCAAGTACCTTAGCAACTGCATAGCAACACCCTAGAAACCACCCTGAGTACCCTGGCAACCACATAGGAACACCCTAGCAACCACCCTGAGTACCTTAGCAACCACATGGCAACACCCTAGCAACCACCCCAAGTGCCCGTGCAACCACATAGGAACACCTTAGCAACTGCATAGCAACACCCTAGCAACCCCCTCTGTACCCTAGCAACCACGTAGCAAGACCTTAGCAACCACCCCAAGTACCCTAGCAAACACATAGCAACACCCTAGCGAGTCCTCTGAGTACCCATCTGACTCTATCTATCTATCTATCTATCATCCATCTATCTATCTATCTATCAATCTATCTTCTGATAGACTGTATTGACTTCAAAACAGTCAAACTTTAAACTATTTCAAACTGTAAAACTTCAAACTTTAAGCTTCTAAAACTTTTTCAAACTTTCTGGTCCAGCTTTCTCAAGTTCCACATTTTGCACTTTTTTCACCTTTGTCTAAGATGACCTCAGTATTCTCCTCTGAGAGAGCGTGTGATGAAAGCTCAAGCAGTGTTCTCCAACAAGGTGCATGCATCTTCATTATTGGTGCTCGTCAAGGTCTGTGCACTTCTGTACACATTAGGCATATACCCCGCTGTCACTTTAAAACAGTCTCTTGGAAACCGTTGACTAAGTGTGATGAAAAATGAGGAAGTTTGACTTTGGTGCAGTATTAATAATGTCTCAAATATACTATAGGCTAAGAATTTCATGTGTGGTTTTCTTTGACTCTCAGATAAAAAGCCAGCTGAATGTTAAATCTTAGTCATAAAAAAGGAAAATACACACACCCAAACACTAATTAATACCTAACTTAATTCAAGATTTAAACAAGATTTAAAGCACAGTTTCCAGAGATTGACAAGTTGTTAATCATTTAGCTGCTTGTATTCTGCTTGTTATTAGAGATCACCATACACTGCTTTATAAGGTTCAGAATCAGAATGAGCTTTATTGCCAAGTATGTTTACACACACAAGGAATTTGTCTTGGTGACAGGCGCTTCCAGTGGTTCCATAAGGTTCTAACAAACACTGATTAACTGACCATTACTATCTGTGAATCTGTGTCAGTTATCTGCAATATTCAGTCTTTAAATAAGTCAGATTTGTAATTGACCTTACATTGTTCCACCCCTGTATGGCATATATTATGGCATATATTGATATTTAATTCATTACCATCAGACAATCAACCAGATCATCATTAGAGCAAACACCACCAAGATAGAACATGTGAAGGCTTTTCATTGACTTTAAGATGTTCCTAACTAAAAATGTATCATGACAAGTTACGTACCAAGTATCACAAAGTTACACTAACTATTGTTACTCAAAACCACAGTTTTGCTGTATGGAAATTGTACTTGCCTGTTTTTTTTTTTGGTAGAAACTGATTCTTACCCAGCTTTAGCTGTTTTAAAAGATTAGCAATGTTAACACTTTAGAATAATGGTCCGTCATTAATAAGTATCTATGCAGGAAGTAATGCAGGACTAATGAGTAGTACTACATTAACACTTCAGCTACTACTATTAACTAATATAGAAACAAGTGCAACTAATCAATAAGTAATATCACATAGGAGATAGTTCCTTGTTAAGTAATCAATTACTGAATAAGATTAGCCTCATTAATAATTAACTAACTGACAAATTATAAAGAACATTATTGTGTGTCTGAGTAATCAGTCATCTTTTTTACTCTGAATATAGTCATAAAATGCCTCACTAATTACTCAAGTGTTATCTAGTCACTCTGCAGGAACTACTAGTGACCTGGCCCTCTATTTTAAAGTGAAAAAGTGTTTTCATTTTAAAATAATGGTCCAGGTCACTAGTAGTTCCTGCAGAGTGACTAGGTAACACTTGAGTAATTAGTGATGCATTGTATGACCACATTGAGAGTAAAAAAAGACAATTGCTCACATCTCAGAGGTTAATGTTGTGATTAGTAATTAATTATTAATTCTTTATAATTTGTCATAGTTATCTATTAGTTAGTGATGCCAATCTCCTTCAGTAATTATTGATTACCTAATAAGGAACTATCTTAGTCATAAATTCGATATTTACTGATTAGTTGCGCTTGTTTCTATATTAGTTAATAGTAGTAGCTGAAGTGTTAATGTAGTACTACTTCCTGCATTACTTCCTGCATAGTTACTTATTAATGACGGACCATTATTCTAAAGTGTTACCGTTTAAATGAGTAAAAGTAAGGCATTAGTATGCGCTACTAGGCAGCTTTGGACCAAGAAACACAGTGATTGCGCTCGTGCTGATGAGTAATTACGTGGCGATCAGGCTGAGAGCATGCGCACTGTCTTCAGCACCACGGAGAGCTTGGACATTGAGCTTCACACTTCAGTTCGCGCGTGTGTGTGTGAGAAGATTCAACCGGTGGCTTTTGTTTTCTGACTCCACTCGCGTCGCGACTGCGCTTCATATCACGGAAGAACGTCACCGTGTAGAGTGAATTCTAAAAGGGAATAATAAAAAAAGAACAATTTCCACGTTAAAAGGAGTTGTCCGCGAGAGTGGGATGCCGTCCGTGAGATGATGTTTCTCTGTGAGGGGATTGCGCTTTAAGCTCCACAATCCAGAAGGATGCTGGTGGGAAATGCCTGTCGACAGAGAGGACGAGATTTGTCAAAAAGCACTAGAACTCTTATCGGATCTTTGTTCTAAGGGGGAGGTTCAGAACGAAAACTGTTTGGATTTCATTTATTATTTCCGAGACCTTGCCAGGCCGAGGTATTCGGACTCAGGTAGGCAATACTTCTGTACAAAACGGTTTCATGCGCTTTTTCCCCCTTCAGCAGCACGAACAACGTTAATACACACTATCTCAACTTCATATCCAGGCTATTTTTTTTCTTTTTTATTTGATTTAGTATTGACTTGTTGCTCAAAAATGTATTCAATTTCATTATCCAGGTGTGATCCCGCTGGAGGAATGTCGACCACATTCACTGTGATATCTTATGTGTCGGTGTCGGTTGAATTTGATTGATGTATAGACTCAAATACTTTTTGTCAGAAATTCTAAAGAAATGCTAATGGGATTTCTCATAATTTGGAATTAATTATAGTAACAATAATCAAATACTAATGAATAAACCGTATATATATATATATACATATATATATATATATATATATATATATATATATATATATATATATATATATATATATATATACGGTTTATATATGTACATGCAGTTTAAGCAGCAGGACTTTCATTCATACCTGATCATTTATGAATTCAGTGTTATAGCAATTCCATATTTTTCACCAGTAGGCTATATGTCATCATTACTCTGTGAAAAGGCTGTTCCTTTTGACATGGACAGATTACTGGTATGCCAAAAGGTTGTAGGTTTGATCTATGAACTATCATAATTGAGTCCTTAATTGAGACACTTACCTCAGCTTTCTCCAGTATCCTCCAGGGTTGTCCCTTTAATAGAATTAGCTTAATAACTAAATAATAATATTAGGGTAATAATAATAATAATAATAATTCTAAATGAGTAAACATGCCAAAACAGAAATTGAGCAATACCTCACACTTGTAGTAATGAAAGATTATTGGAAATTAGGTGGTGACATGATGAACTTTTCATAGCTTCACACCAATCCTGTCCTTATTAAAATCCATTCTCTTAATGCCATGTCCCTTGGGATAGCCTGACCCATCACACATTTATCACGTTTCATCATCATTTGTTTTATTTTATTCAATGATTATTATTCTTTAGATACTATAGTATTGCTGAAGCCACATTGTTCAGGATGAACATTGTTGCATTTGAATCAAATATGGCATCTTTACTTCACATAATTTACTGTGTAGATGAACTTAGATTAAGACACAATGCACAACCTATTCAACTTTAAAAAGTGCACAGTTGGAATCTGACTGCTTGGATTCAAAAGCTACAGCACGAGTCTTTTGGGGATCTGGTAACCAGCATTAAATCTACCTCAATAGCTTTAACAATGATTCATCTTGATGTCTGATGCAGACATAGTTCCTAAACATCAAAAATGTGTTGGATTATTTATTTGCCAGACATATACCGTATTATAATACTCTGTATTAGGGCAAAGCTTTTGGTATAGGTCATGACATTTTGGAAATACGTTTTAAATGCATGAATACACAGGATAAATTTGATCAGATCTAACAGTCATCAAGCTAATATGAAAGGCAAAATGTAACCCTATTCACCTCCCCGTTCACACGTATGCACTCCAGCTCGAGATTCATAGAAGCTATATTGGCATCGCTCACGCTCTTTCTCACACACCGAGCTCCTGTGGCTGCATTGCATGGTTGGTTTTATCAGTTCATTGAGAGCCAATGGCCTGCACCATACCCCAATTCCCACTGTAATGCTGCAATAAAACGCTACAGCTGAGACAGGTCATTTCATATTGGGTGAGAGGCATCACACAAAAAAAGTGAGGGCAACACACGAGTGTAACAATGTCTCTGAACTATTTTGTGTTTTTGCCCTGAATATGTTTTCTCTAAAGGGAACTTGTGGAAGAGGTTTAGTGTGTATGAGCAGTCCAGGTGAGAAAGTAAAAGCATTCTCATGCAAAAGAATGCAGTTGTCAAAAATGCAGATGCAGTGGAAAACTGTTCCTCTAGCTAAATTTTTGCAAGACTCCAAAAACGTAAACGTATAACGCATATATAACAATATTGGCAGTAAAACACCAACAACTTTTACTCCTTTTCAAACAAATCATGATTACAGGGCAGATTGATGAATAAAGACTTGCGTTGTTCCTTGCGCAAACTATGTTATGACCTCAAAACACTTTTACCAATAAAGGGTATGCATTGACGTCACTTTCCCGATGGAAGACGGATTTAATGGTAGAAACTTTAAAAACATTAGTTAAACAAATAATGTTCAGCTTAAACTAAAGGTTGGACTTGATTTAAGTGTTTCTTACAACTTACCAAATATCCAGTGATCCATGGATATTGACATGCAGCCACGAATATATATATATATATATATATATATATATATATTGTAATATCGTCCAGCCCCCAAAACTTGTATAGTTTTTGTCAGAGTTTATTTAAAAACATCCAATTATGCAGAATATAAGATGGTTAATATTTAATTGATGAATTGTCAATACAATATATAACAATACAATATATAGGATATGATTTTACCCCAAAATTCAACATATTGACACAAAAATGATATCTGCAAATCCACGTTTCCATCGAGTCCAGTTGATTTGTTAACTGCAGCGATCCATTTGCTTCTCTTTTCTGTAGCTTTCGGCAGCCTGTAAAAATATGCCTCAGATTTCTTGTCAAATCCATATGTACAGTCAATCTCAAAGCTCTTTCCCATTTTAGATGTGTTTTGTTTGTTTGTCGCGGCATTCACGCTGAAAACCAATGCTGCCGCTCAGTCTTTTTGCCAGTCAGTGGGCGTAACTACAGTCACTGCATCATCACAAAAGTTTATAATTTGTGCGTGTTTTTAAGCACTGCCAACTTAAATATTCAAGTGCAATTAGACACGAAAGTACCCACATCTCTCAATTTGGTTCAAATACTTTCATGTCTTTTCACATTTCATTTCACTCGCATTTGCGACTAAAATAGATGTGTGCAAACTGTAAAATGTATTTAGGAGCAAGTTGGTGAATACAAATCCCAGAGGATGAGTCTTCTTAAATTTAAGGTCATACAAAGTCTTTAATACCTTAAATGGTAAAACAAGCATGATCATTTTAAGGCGTCTTTATTTTGGGAATGGAAAAACATAAATCGCAGTGCTGCCTAATGTGGTTATTAAAATTCAAAAGACTATGATTTCATTAAATAAATGTAGGCGCTGCAAATTTTAAAGTCAAAATGTGGCGCTGTTGTGTGTTCTACTGGCTCGCGCAACAGCACTTCTGACTGCTTCAGAGCCGTTTGCCATCAGTGAATAGTGCACATTTATGCCAAGCGATTGCTTATGAGCTAAGGCTGATCAATTATGACAAAGTTTACTTTACGGTATTTATATTGTAATATGTTGTAAACGGTTGTAAGCACGTTTATTTTATCTCCCTCTCCTGAACTTGAATGAGCGGCCTGCAGTAGTAAAGCATAGACATTTCAAAATAAGAGTTCCGGTGTATTCTGGGCTTTTTTATAAATCAAAGTATATTTTTTGTGTATATTTATGTATATTTTTTCCCCTGGTTATCATTTGGTTACACACACTGTATTTAATTCAATTTCCATTTAATTCAAAGTAAATATTGTATCTTCTGTCACAGGAAGGAAAGACTAAGAACATTAGGCTATGACACATATTATTCAATATATAGATTTTACTAGCATCAGGGATATTATAGAACTAAAACCTTAAAAAAAAC
Organism: Rhinogobio ventralis; assembly: GCA_039654625.1. Lineage (NCBI taxonomy): Eukaryota > Metazoa > Chordata > Actinopteri > Cypriniformes > Gobionidae > Rhinogobio > Rhinogobio ventralis. Next base: position 28,277,275 of record CM077206.1, on the reverse strand, counting down.
ATTGTTCATTACTTGAAATAAATGTTAACTGAAATTAAATAAAATGTAAAAAACCAAAATTATTAAAAATGTTATTAAAGTAGAAGTTTAAAGGTTATGAATAAGCTGGTGTGTTCCAAAACAATGACAAAATTCGCAGCTTCTAATCACATCTTCTGTCCAATCAAATGCTCTCTAGAATTTGAAGAGTCCCGCCCCCTAAATAGACGCTGAAGCTGCGGCTGAAATCGGTCACTTGTTCACACAATTACTATTTTCTACATGGTGAATGGCACAAGGTGTACTGTATAGAGGATAGGGAATGATTCAGACAGAGTAAATATGCTTTCAGTTGAGGCGAATAAAGTCTGGTTTCATGTTAGTTTCATGCGCAGCGCCGCAGCGCCAGAGACACGAGAGCACAGAACGTGTGCGAGTCGGCGCAGACAACAAAACATATCGGACCCATTTGAATTCTGCACAGAATGCTGTATTTCAAAGTAATATGGAGGAGATTATGATGAGAAACGGTTAGAGATTAGGAGGAAACTGTGGCTTTACGGAGCTGAAAGGCTCTAGTCAAACTGTAATATTAACAAAGCACTATTGGCTGTTTTAAAAAAGGGGAGGAGCTGCTTGATATGTCCTGCCCTATCTTCCTGTCTTCAGTGGGACTTTAAAATCTGATTTGTATTATAATACATTAAGGGCCAGATTTACTAAACAGGGCAAATTAGCGTGAGAGCGCAATTCCAAAAAAGCGCAGATGGGATAATTTCCATAATGACCAATGCAATCTACCAAGAGCAGCGCAAATTAGCGTCTGGTTTAATACATGCGTTTTTTGGGTGGTAAATAATGGCACAAATACCAGTAAATTGACAAGCACAAACCTTTAAAAAAAACGCCTGTCCACGCCTTTTCAGTAGGGCTGTCACGATTCCTTGATTAAATTCTGTTAATTGCTGTTATCTGTTTTTTAGTGTTAAACAAATATTAAAAGACAGAAGAAAAAAATCGCTATGTGGCAAGCATGTGGTTTAGCATTACTAAATGGTAAATAAAATTAATAAGTTATTTAGTAGAGAACACGCGTGTTATTTGTGTGTGGGATGGGTGTTCCCACCACATTTTGAAAGCCATTGATTTAATAGCTTGCAGAACCCACGTACAACACACAGAAAAGCATCTACAGTCCCTCATTCTTCATGATTTGATTCATACATTCATAAATTTATTTGCACCGGATTAGTTTGGTAGTCGAATGGTTGGCCGGTTTATTATCAGATCCATTGACACAATAATGTACAACCACTGTCCGCTGTGAGTAATCAGCCAAATGGCAAGTTGCTTCAGTAAAATTGTTATAATTTTTGTTTTATTTCGTTTTTGGTTTTGTTTATAGGTCAGTATAGTGCAGAGATGAAAGCAGGAGTGAGAGAGGAGGAGTGGGATCACGACCCTGGCCAGACAACAGCTTTTATATTCCCTGAGCATGTTCATAGCCCCCCTGTGAAAAAGCTCTGACAAGACTTTACTTAATTTATTTACCAAAAGATTGTTTTACAGTGCTCCCCTCATAGTTTCAGCAAAAATCTAATCTTAATGCTTCTCCAATAGCTTGGATATGATTGAACAAGCAAATGAACACATTTGACCAGTCTTGCAGCAAGAGTGTTTTTGCTCCATGGGAGATCAGGACATTCAGACCAAGTGGCTGTGTAAACTATAATTAAATAATCAACAGCATGAAGCTAGAGTGAAAAGAAAAAGGCAAAACAATCATTATCTAGCATCTCACTGTGCTGGAATGGTCGCCTTTCTGTGAATGCCATGGTAACATTGTTATTTATTTTGGAAGATCTTTTTTTTTTTTTTTTTTTTTTTTGGAGAAGAGACTTGATTATACTTGATTACACAAGGGGCAATATTGAATACCAAGTGCAGTGCTTCTGTGATTTTGCAATGATTCAGTATGTTAAGAGCTCATTTTTTTCACCTTCTTATGAAATACCAACATTTGGTATTCTTCAGTGTGGTTTTTGGTCTAGAGAAAGGGCTGCAGCATCAAAAACCACAGGATGGAGTTCCATTGCTTTATTAACCTCTTATTGGAAATCCTATTTCATCTTCTCAATCCCACTTTGCAGAAAGCTGTGGAATGGGTCAGAGGGTCTAGCATAACTACTCTGAGCTTTGGCATGTAACTAGATACAAAGGGTGAATGACCGCCTAGTCCTTTTAAATGTTATACCTTTTAGGGGTCTATGAACATGTGCAATATTCCTGTTTGTGAAGGTGAATACAAAGAAAACCTGCATTTTTTTACATATGTATGATGTTACATGTGTTACGTATGTCACAATTATGTTCTGTTATTTTCATGGACTTTTAGTTTGTTTATCGTCAGTTTCCTGTTTTCTTTGTTCTAGTTTCTACTTTAAAAAAAAATCAGCTGCTTGATATGTCCCGCCCTGTCTTCCTGTTTCAGGGGAAATTACATCAACATATTGCTGCACGTTTCAAGGCACTTCAGTGAGCCTTTAAGTTCCTCCTTGTACACTCTTCATTTATCCAGTATTGTTCGTGTCATAACATGCTGTACTGTACGTTGCCTACTTCTCGCTTTTGGATTACTTTGTTTTAATAAATAATCCTTTCTTTTGAAACATTTTTGGATAATATTTATCTAGACCAAAATGTGACAATGTAACTTCAAAATGTGTTGATATGTTTGCTGCATTATTATTATTATTATTTAAAATCTTACCTCAAAATGAGCAACTTTTTAGTAAAAAAAAAAAAATGGTTCATTCTTTACATACTGGTTAGCCAAATTGGTCAAATATTGACCTAGTACAGTTTAAAATTAACAGTATTTTCTGTGAGTTCGCAAAAAAAAGCACAAATGCATTCGTACAGGCAGCTGCAGCGCAGTGGGAATCTCAGCTACAAAGCTCTTTGAAGCTCTTTGTGTGTTGGAATGTTTCTATGGGTTACAAGATATGAACCATTGTGGAGCTTTCACTTTGAAGTGTAACTGACACACTCAATAGACTGAAATTGGGCTGCTTTAGAGGACTCTGCTCAATAGGGACAGAGCAAATCAAATAGATTTGGCAGCTGCTGTCTCTGCTGAATGCTGGGGAGATGTAAAAGAAGAGGAAGGGGAAAAAAACATCAACAGTCCAGGTGTAGTTCTATCTAATTGCCATAAAAATGCCATGGTTTGAATTGAGCTGAAATAGTTGAAAAATACTGTATATACAGGTTCATTATTATTATTATTATTTTATTCTACATGGGTTTTCTGTGGAATATGATGTGGATAATAGCATGAAACACAACAAAGTACTATTACAGTTTATTACTTGTAAATGTTTGTTACATGGTTATTACCTGCTACTACCTTGCTACTCGAAAGCTATTATTTAAGTTTTAAAAAAAGCACAAACAAGAGCAAAATAGCACTATTTGTATGTCACATAAAAATAATGGTCAATCATTAATAGGTAATTATGCAGGAAGTAATGCAGTACAATTTGCACATCAGTTACTATTATTATATAGAAAACTACTTAAAAAATCGGTAAGTAATAGCGAATTTAGGACTGGGGCTGTTCTGTATTAGGTAATAATTACTATTTGAGATAATTACTGAATGAGATCATATTCATTAACAAGTAGTATATTTATAACTATGACCAATTATAAATAATTACCAATTAATTACTGTTTACAACATTAAAGTGTCTGGGCCGTGAGCAATTGTCTTTTTTACTCTGAACATGGTCATTGCTCACACCTCAGACAATTAATTAATAATTAATTAATCATTCTGTATAATTCTTGTTCCATATTAGTTAATAGTAATAGCCGAATGGTTAATTTGTCCTGCATTACGTCCTAGTCTATTAATGACTATTATTACAAAATGTGAGCCATTTTTTCCTTCAATAAATGTGTAATTTTTTTATTTAAATAGCACAGATGACAAGACATACCCAGTGCTACTGGATAGCTGATACACATAACTAATACTAAAGGATTTCTTATCAATTTGGTAGACCTCTATTTTATTCAAGATTATATTTGGCTGTGCATTGTGAACTTTGGTAAATATAGCATGCTGTTGGAAATACAATTTTATTTTATATATAAATCCAAAGTACAATGTCATAAAAGCATTTTAACAATACTTTACTTTGTTCATGATTTGTAATTTCATTAGATAATGTGCTCCACAATCATTCTGAAACCGGTTTAAGAAAGCAACACCCAGGTGTTTTGATCAACTGTCACAGATAGTGGCTGTCTCAGAATACCAAGGGTTTTTAGGAATGATGATCTTAAATACTGAGTATTTGATGTAATATATTAAGGGTAGAAAACCACCAGCCAGCTTTTTAATAGGAATTAGACAGCATGATCTATGCCCCATTTTCTTCAACATTTGGAACCCATGATCAGATTTCCCAAGTTCCTCATGTACCAGATGCTCCAACCTACTAATAAATGTGGAACAAGAAGCAAGAGACCAAATAAAGACTATTATTTTATGCCACCTGTGAAACAACATTATGTGGAGTATCTGTCTCCCCACCAGAACGGTATTTCATTGAAGGAGACTCTCAGCAGCTATGGGCAAGTAAAGGTTTGGTCACAAACAATGAACAATGAAGTGTCATTACCACATGTTTTAATAAGGCAAAAAAGGTTTCTGAAAGGACATCAAACATTTACTTGAAGTAACTTATCCAGAAGTGAACCTTTATTTTGTACACACAGAGTATGTCAATGCAATGAAAGCGTATTACAGTTTAGATGCTTATTTCTTTAGTGGAAAAGTCTGTATGTATTGCACTTTATGTATCTTATTTTTTTTATTTCCTTTGTGATTGTGGTACTTGGAGCATTTGTTAAAGGCTTCTGTCAGGGCCGTAGCTAGCCTCGGAGCTAGCCTGGACTCTCGCAGCTTTCACTGGTCAAAGACCGCCCAAGAGGACTTTTGACTGACATGTAACGTAACCGATAATACGTTTTGTTCCATGTCATGTTTAGGGGTGTGAAAATGTAAAGTCGATGTCCTCGCAAAGACAGACAGGCTTGTGTCTATAAATTATTAATTCAAGAACGTTGTGCAAGTTTACTGCAATAATGGAGCCACGAACTTCACATACTTTTGAAAATCTAGCGTTTAGTCGATCCTGGTAAGTGATCATTGTCACAGTTGTAAACACGACGGCGTTCTTCTTCTACAAGGGAGTTTGTTTCCAGGCGGACCGTTAAATAATGCAACACACACGTCTCGCCGACATCCTGTAGAATTCAACCAATCAAATGACGACTTCGAAACTCCTGAAGTGTTTCCAGAAAAATGTGCCATATGCATCAGACGTTCAGCCAATGGACCGTGGGCGTGACGTCTGAGGCTGAGACTAGGTCGTAGCTAATGGGGTTAAAGCTGGGAAAATGTATAGGCGTCAACAGCACTGGGAGGCATGTAGCTGCTGATACAGTATATTGATAATTAAGCAGATCTCTGGAATACTTGATTCTGATTGGTCAATCATGACATTGATCAGTAAAATATTTCTGGATAATGACCAAGAGCCCTCTGCTTTACATTAGTGTCCTTATCCCTATGTCAGGGTGTTTTTCCCCTGCCCTAATTTCTAATGTGCATTTTGACTTATGACAATTACAAATATCTATATTGTTTATTGCTGTGTAATTCCGCTATTGTCTACTTTCAATAAAAGTGTCAGGGTGTTGGGGCCTAGATACAAATATTTGGGGCTTTCTACACCCCCACATTTCCTTGAGATAATGATTAAGGGAGATTTACAATTGGTGATCCTGAACAACCCTGTCCAACCAATGGATACACCACTGCGAGTTCAATTAAACCAGTTTTGTTTTAATTAACTTAAGTTCCTGATTTTAATTAAATTTAATTGATAATTGATTTTAATGGATTTCATCAGTCACCAGTGGTTAAGGCCAATCATCACAGTGATAATATCCAATGTTTCAAATGGCAGTGGCTTAGAATAGGCAGTCAGTTAGAGGTCTAGGGAATACAGTGTGCTCAATAGGGCTAATTTAATGTTGGAAGCTATGGAAGCATTTTTTTTTTTTTTTTTGAAAAACGGAACAGGAAAACTGTATAGACCGAAAGGCAGTGCATATCAAAGTAAAACGGGTGCCACATGTTTAAAAGAAGATACTACTGTAGTGTCTACATGAGAGGTTTGAGGAAAAGGTTGTAAATGTCATCTGACTGGAGATCTGTTAAATTCCATTAAATGATCCTTTGAATTTTGAGTAGCTGCCCAAACATCTTCAGTCTGAATGGCAGTGAACAAATAAAATCAGTGTTACTGGTATGTGCCATACACTCCCATTGAAACCTGTTGGCTCTATGAGTCGTTCAAGGAATTCACGGAGATTCATATAGTTTAAAATGCAACATCAATAGTGTGAAAATGCTGTATGATAATATTTACTAAATATTTTATTTATTAAATATTGAAATGCACCAAACATGTTATGTATTAGCCTATATAAATTATTGAAAATTAATAAATTAATAAATAAAAAATAATAAATTAATTATTGAAAAATGTTGCATTAAATACAAATTTTCATTAAATATGAACAATGTGTACAGAACTGAAATACTAGTAATTAAAGCAGTCTTATTTGGACCTGAACAGCTTGTGCTCCTACCAGTCCTTACGTCTAAATGTCCCATACATCATGTTCCAGAGAGCATTTGTGTAAAATGAACATACATATGTGGCCTATATTTCTACCTCACCCTCTTTTTGTATGCACTCAATTCTTTCTTCTTAGACATATCCATTAGCCTGCTGTCATTGGTGGTGACCGCTTGTGGCTTGGCCCTGTTTGGCGTCTCCCTCTTTGTTTCATGGAAATTGTGCTGGATTCCATGGCGCGAGCGAGGCCTCTCTCCAAGCACCAAGGAAGGACATCCAGACCCACCCTATCCTCCTCCTCCACCCCTTCAACCCCAGCGTCCAGAGGTGGACACCACCCTCGACCGCCGGAATAATGCTCGATGTTCAGTGGTAAAAGAGACAACAGTGCCACCCACTCCAGTCACTCCGCCAGTTCCAGGATCTCCTCCAGCAGTGCCAGTGCCTGAGGCAGCCCTCAAAATAAGCCACACTTCACCTGATATTCCACTGGAGGTGGAGTCTAAGACTCAAGAAAATGGTGTCCATGGCAACACACGCATGCAGAGGCAAATCACAGATCCCTCCTCGACCTGTGTCCGGTAAGTCATCCTTCTATAATTACTTTAATGGATTCTGGTAGAAACATCAGTCTCTCAACAATAGAACTGGCTGAACTCTATTCAGAGTTTATCACTAAGTGTCTCTATTGTAGAGGGCACTGACCTCATAAAAATGCAGTTTTTACTTTAAAGTTGGACAATTTTTTTTGCACATTTTAACATTACAGTATAAAATGACAAGAACATTCCTGAATAAGGAAAGTAAAAAGTCTCTTGAAGCAATCATGTTGATTTTGTAAAACAATTAAGCCACACGATAACCACATAATTAGTTAGTAATCGGATTGATACCAGTCAGACTGAAAATTATTTATGTAAAACAGAATGACATTTAGAAGTGGTGTAGATCTGAAATAATCCAATCAATATAAAAAAAATACTAAGCATGTAAATGCTTGAATATGACTATTTTCTTCAACAAAAAAAAACATGCAGATGCAGTGTCATGATGTATGTTTCTAGAGCCCTTTTATAATAAGATCTATGTTTACATATGTTTCACGTCTTACGAACGTGCATATGTTAATTTACATCTTACAAACTGCTCAGTGAAGGAGACTGCATATTTATTAAATATTTGCTAAAAAAGCTTCTCTGACATATTTGTCAACATTCCTTTTAGGTATGTCATCAAGGCAAAAATGACAATTTCTCCAGTGACAGTGACATTATACAGTCAAACCAAAATTTATTCAGACACCTTCAACATTTTCTCACATTATCACAGTTTATTCGCTATAGTTTAGAAAATGGTAATAAAATAGGACAAGAACTCAGAGTTAAACTGTCAGAACAAATTCATCTTGATAATGTCAGATAACTTTGATAGAAAGGTATGTAATGGATTACAATCAGCTGTCAGCTGTTAAATCTTTTACATTTTTATCAGTTTTACTGGTAGTCCACTGTATGAAGATTTGGGTATAATATGTCACAGTTTACTTTATTTTGCTATCCTCACTTACATAAATGAACTATTAGTGTCCTGCACCCACTAGTAAAAATATATATCTGGTGTCTGAATAATTTTTGGTTTGACTGTATATAAGTTTAGGGTTCAAACTGAAGTTTCAGAATCTGAAATTGTATTGGATTCATTTCAATTGACGAAAATTAATGCATGTAAACATACCTATTGAGGTTGTGCAATAAAGGGACTATGGCCACGAGTAAAGGCGTTACAAGCCACAATAGCTATGTTTCCATCCACCTATTTTGATGTACATTTTGGGATATCGCATCAAAAATTGCTGGATGGAAATGCCAAAATGCGCATAATTTCAAAAAATATGCATTCAAAAAACGTATGCGCTCGTTTGAGTTGGATAGTTTTTTTTACTCAATAAGAAAACATGCGCATAAATTACGATGGAAACATTTACCGAATAAATTCCTCAATGCGCATAAAAAAAATCATGTGACTGCTCGATGGGATGACATAACTGGACTAACCAGCGGAACAATCTTTTTGCACAGCATCTGAAATGCTGTTTTGGTTGTTGTGAAATGCCTAAGCAAAATCTGTTGTCAAAGTGGTTCGGGTATAAATCCCTCCCAGAACTCTCTTACATTCTCTGACTGCATTTATTTGTTTATTGTGTTTCACCTGCACGCTCTGAGATGCAAGTAATTAATATACAGTGGCTGCTCCTACTTTTCTTAATGACATTTAGCCCCAGTTTATAATTTTCTTCTCTTCGACTCACTGGATAGAAACGGTATGGAAGCTTGTTTCCGCCACAGAATAAAAAAGTAGGGCTGGGTATTGACACAAATTTCACAATTCAATTTAGATTCGATTCAATATTGATTATTTTGGATATATCAGGTACAATACTGTCATGGGTGTGTGCAGGCAGGAAGACTAAAACAGGCAGATACAATTCCAAACGTGATTTAATCTCAAATAAAGGCAAGACAGGAAGACGGGCAACAGCACAACACACTAAACATAACTGAGAACGGACAGAGACTGAAGGAAACAGTATATATATAGTGTACACAATGAGGATAATGATGAAACACAGCTGTCAGCTGTTTTTCCAACCTTCTACCCGTGAAAGTGCACTGGAACGGCCTGCCATGCTTTGTTTACATCTAGCTACCACAATTCCTTGCGCTCAGGCAGTTTGGCGTGACTTTGCCTGGAACGGTACAAAGTCGTGAGTCGTTGTTTGAAGTCGTATTTTATAGGCTCAAAAACCTGCCTGGAATACAGAATAATAATGATGGTAACCAGGGAGACAGACGAGTGGCGGGAAACAGAACAAAGGAATATGTGACAGATACAAACAAACTGAAAATCCAAACAAAAACTGAAATGAAATGTGACTGTGACAAATACATGGCAAAATTTTCCCAAGGAAAACAAATCTCTGAACTAATGCTGTAAACTATGGGAGTAAATTAGCCTACTATAATGTTACAGGTAAAAAATAACTGATTTGTATACAAAAATTTAAATTACACTCAATTTTGTTTTTTATAATATTAACTTTACAATTACATAATTATATTTCTACTCCAATTGTTTTTTAAAAATATAAACATTTAAATGGTAGCTGTCATAAAAACTTGCCAGATTTATTAAAACATTGAAAAACATTCAAAATTATTATGAATATGTAATATGGTGCATATATTTAGCAAAATGCTCCTCTCTAGAGTTTTTGATTTTTCTAGCTCACTAACGAGTTTATGGACACTGGATATGTTTTTACTGAGGTAAATATGACATTGTGTACAAGCTGTTTTATCGACGTCTTTCCACGGTTGAAACACTGATTGAACGATTCCACGTGACATGATACGGATTTCGGTAAGATGTACTCTATCTTTTAACACACTTTCAGAATGCTCATTCATGTTAATTTTGCACTGTAACTGGTATTAACGTGGAAGAGAAGATTCGCTTCTCTTGAGCTGAGCTGCGCCAGAGTGAACTCACGTAACAGTGCCAAAACGGTATTTATGTTTTTGAATTTCGTAATAAAATGGACGTCATTTAAAATGAGAATTTGTTTCATATCAAAGCACAACGATTACTGCGATTTATTGGATGGGAGGCGCTCTACAATGTTCCATTCATTCATCAACTGAAAACAGGATGACTTATCGATTCTTGGGATTTAAGAATCGATATCGGTTCGTAAAAATGAGAATCGATTAAAATCAAGAAATCTATATTTTTTACTTAGCCCTATAAAAAAGGTAATTGCGACTTTTTTATCTCACAATTCTGACTTTTTTTCTCGCAATGCTGACTTTTTTTCTCAGAATTGTGTGATGTAAAGTCACAATTGCGAGTCATAAAGTCAAATCTCACAATTCTTATATCTCACAATTCTGAGAAAAGTCCAAATTGTGAGGTATAAAGTCCGAATTGCGAGATATAAACTCGCAATTGCGAGAACATTCAGAATTGCGAGTTAATATATTGCAATATACTGTATATCTCACAATTCTAACTTTATATCACGCAACTGTGTGTTTATATCTTGCAATTCTGACTATATCTCGTAATTCTGACTTTATAACTCACAATTGCGTTTATATCTTGCAATTCTGAGAAAAAAAAGTCAGAATTGCGAGATATAAACACAGTTGTGAGATAAAAAGTCACAATTATCTTTTAAAATGTTTTTTTTTTCTGTGGCGGGAACAAGCTTCCATAAAATGGTACTATAGCAAGGTTCAAAATAGTGAAGGAAGGAAGAAGACAGGATCGGCTTGACTGAGACTTGTGGTCAACTTTATTTATTCTCAATAGATCCAACAAAATATACATTCGCACCACTGGCGCTTTCAACAGCTCAGTCCTTCTCACAGATTCACTCAAGTGCTCAGTCACATACGGGCCACGAGTCTCTCTACCGCTTCTATTCTCCCAGGTGGCTTTATGCGGTCTCTCCACGTCCATTACTGAAATAAGACACACATGTTTGTCATTTGCACTTGACCCACTTATGCCGCCCTTGTCTCCCAAATGCCCCCCCCTGCCACAGGTACTTCATTTGCAAATGCGATATTCCAATTTTTCGCACAAGTTCAATTTGTAATTTTGGATGGAAACATAGTTAATGTGAAGGAGTTAATTCCTTTTTACTCTGGTAAAGTAACACTTATTGTAAAACAGATTCTGGCTTCTGATATGTCAATAGGCTATTTTGTTTCTGTCTCACTGACTTGCCATTTTCTTTCAAAACCTTTTTGACAAAACTGAAAATCATTTAACAATCAACACATAGCTGTCAAAATGCCAGTAGTTTGTGTATTTATTTGTTATTTGACAAAGGTCTGACTAAAAAGTCTTTAGTATGTTTCTTTAGTACGAGACATTTAATTTATTTATTTGGCTCACCAAGTAAGCCTCATATCTAATAAATTGTCTTTAACTCCTACTCTTTGTCAGCAGGCAAAGTTCAATTCGGCGTCAGATGAACCAGTCTAACCCTGACTTCACAGTAACCCAGTTCCAGAGGCAGGACTCTCTGACTGGCATGAGTCTGGGCCAGCTAAAACCAGAACTCTACAAACAACGATCCCTAGATGGCGAGGACAACCGAAGCAGTCGTGTGGGCAGCTGTGGACGCCTCCACTTTATTCTTAAATATGACTGTGACCTGGAGCAGCTCATTGTCAAGATCCACAGAGCCCAAGACCTCCCTGCCAAGGACTTTTCCGGAACCTCTGACCCATATGTAAAAATCTACCTTCTCCCAGACCGCAAAACCAAGCACCAGACCAAGGTGCATCGTAAGACTTTAAACCCTGTGTTTGATGAGGTCTTCCTCTTCCCTGTGGCATATGCGGACCTGCCCACAAGGAAGCTGCACTTCAGTGTCTACGATTTTGATCGTTTTTCACGCCACGATATTATTGGGCAGGTGGTGGTTGACAACTTTCTAGATCTAGTGGACTTTCCCAGGGAGACCAAACTCTGCAGGGACATCCAGTATGTGTCTTCGGTGAGTAGATTTTTATGCTTCTGTTGAAAGGTATATTCTAAGAGATAAGGATACATTTGGATAAAAAAACAAAACAAAAAAAAAAACACTTGAGAGTCAGATATTCAGAGACTATATAATTTATTTCTTCTTTTTAAAAGGTAACATTTTTTTTATATAAACATGCTGAATTTGCAGAAACAACTTTAAGTAAGCTTAAGCTAAGCTTAACTGTGGCTCAGTGGCACTCTCAAACAATTGCTGTTTATTCATCAAAACATTGCTCTTTGGTTGGGTATGCTTGAAATCCAAATTACATAATGTGTTTATTTTGATTGCTGTAATACAAATGCAATCATGGGTCTTTAAAATATCCTGTATCATACATGCACAAGGTGAAACATTTTGTTTGATTGTTGTGCATTACATGCAAAATATTCAATGATTCAGATAAACCATTAGGCACTCTTTTAGTTTCTTGTGCATTTACCTGACCCATATCTTTTTGATTTATGGTGGTGTTGCTCCACACTCTCTTCTTTCTATCCTACTTAGTAAACTACCACTAAGCAAAAAAAAAAATTTTTTTATGAAACGTACCTATATTCAAGTGTTGATAAAAAAGGAATGCATGGAATGCTAGAATAAAACGTCTTTTTTTTTTGTTTGTTTAAAAGAAGAGGGTCTGTTTTTTCTTTTGATATATTGCATGCTCATATATTTATACAAAAAAATATTCTATGGGCTATTACATTTTTGTGAAAATTATCAAAAACCCTGGCGGTGGCTTGCAACTTTGTTTTTTAAAAACGCTGGCGGGGAAAGAGTTAAGCTCAATAAGCAGTGAAAAAGAACTCAATTTAGTACTGAGAGGCAGCTTTATGTATGTGCACTTTGGGTGTGAGCACAAAATCTGCTAAATTAGTCAAATTATGTGCAATACTCGCAATCCCACACCAAAATTTAAGCCCTGTAACACCAACAATATTCATCCGTAGCAAATGAAGTGAGTGAGGGGAGCAGGGTTTGTTTGTAAGAGAGAGAGAGAGAGAGAGAGAGAGAGAATGAGTATTGGAAGCATTTCAGATATTTTAGTATTGATATGTATCAAAAAAATCTATATTTTTGACAACACATATACATATACACTCACCTAAAGGATTATTAGGAACACCTGTTCAATTTCTCATTAATGCAATTATCTAATCAACCAATCACATGGCAGTTGCTTCAATGCATTTAGGGGTGTGGTCCTGGTCAAGACAATCTCCTGAACTCCAAACTGAATGTCAGAATGGGAAAGAAAGGTGATTTAAGCAATTTTGAGCGTGGCATGGTTGTTGGTGCCAGACGGGCCGGTCTGAGTATTTCACAATCTGCTCAGTTACTGGGATTTTCACGCACAACCATTTCTAGAGTTTACAAAGAATGGTGTGAAAAGGGAAAAACATCCAGTATGCGGCAGTCCTGTGGGCGAAAATGCCTTGTTGATGCTAGAGGTCAGAGGAGAATGGGCCGACTGATTCAAGCTGATAGAAGAGCAACTTTGACTGAAATAACCACTCGTTACAACCGAGGTATGCAGCAAAGCACTTGTGAAGCCACAACACACACAACCTTGAGGCAGATGGGCTACAACAGCAGAAGACCCCACCGGGTACCACTCATCTCCACTACAAATAGGAAAAAGAGGCTACAATTTGCACGAGCTCACCAAAATTGGATAGTTGAAGACTGGAAAAATGTTGCCTAGTCTGATGAGTCTCGATTTCTGTTGAGACATTCAGATGGTAGAGTCAGAATTTGGCGTAAACAGAATGAGAACATGGATCCATCATGCCTTGTTACCACTGTGCAGGCTGGTGGTGGTGGTGTAATGGTGTGGGGGATGTTTACTTGGCACACTTTAGGCCCCTTAGTGCCAATTGGGCATCGTTTAAATGCCACGGCCTACCTGAGCATTGTTTCTGACCATGTCCATTCCTTTATGACCACCATGTACCCATCCTCTGATGGCTACTTCCAGCAGGATAATGCACCATGTCACAAAGCTCGAATCATTTCAAATTGGTTTCTTGAACATGACAATGAGTTCACTGTACTAAAATGGCCCCCACAGTCACCAGATCTCAACCCAATAGAGCATCTTTGGGATGTGGTGGAACGGGAGCTTCGTGCCCTGGATGTGCATCCCACAAATCTCCATCAACTGCAAGATGCTATCCTATCAATATGGGCCAACATTTCTAAAGAATGCTTTCAGCACCTTGTTGAATCAATGCCACGTAGAATTAAGGCAGTTCTGAAGGCGAAAGGGGGTCAAACACAGTATTAGTATGGTGTTCCTAATAATCCTTTAGGTGAGTGTATACACACAGTGCATCCGGAAAGTATTGACAGCGCTTCACTTTTTCCACATTTTGTTATGTTACAGCCTTATTCCAAAATGGATTAAATTAATTATTTTCCCCAAAATTCTACAAACAATACCCCATAATGACAACATGAAAGAAGTTTGTTTGAAAATCTTTGCAAATTTATTAAAAATAAAAACATAAATTATGTACGCAAGTATTCACAGCCTTTGCTCGATACTTTGTTAAAGCACCTTTGGCACCAATTACAGCCTCAAGTCTTTTTGAGTATAATGCTTCAAGCTTGGCACACCTATTTTTGGGCAGTTTCTCCCATTCTTCTTTGCAGGACTTCTCAAGCTCCATCAGGTTGGGGAGTGTCGGTGCACAGCCATTTTCAGATCTTTCCAGAGATGTTCAATTGGGTTCAAGTCTGAGCTCTGGCTGGGCCACTCAAGGACATTCACAGAGTTGTCTCGTAGCCACTCCTTCGTTATCTTGGCTGTGTGCTTAGGGTCGTTGTCCTGTTGGAAGATGAACCTTCGCCCCAGTCTGAGGTCCAGAGCGCTCTGGAGCAGGTTTTCATCAAGGATGTCTCTGTACATTGCTGCATTCATCTTTCCCTCGATCCTGACTAGTCTCCCAGTCCCTGCCACTGAAAAACATCCCCACAGCATGATGCTGCCACCACCATGCTTCACTGTAGGGATGGTATTGGCCAGGTGATGAGCGGTGCCTGGTTTCCTCCAGGCATGGCGCTTGCCATTCAGGCCAAAGTGTTCAATCTTTGTTTCTCATGGTCTGAGAGTCCTTCAGGTGCCTTTTGGCAAACTTCTGCCATTTACTGATGATGGAGGCCATTGTGCTCATTGGGACCTTCAATGCTGCAGAAATGTTTCTGTACCCTTCCCTAGATCTGTCTCAGAGGTCTACAGACAATTCCTTGGACTTAATGGCTGGATTTGTGCTCTGACATGCACTGTTAACTGTGGGACCTTATATAGACACGTGTGTGCCTTCCAAATCATGTCCAATCAACTGAATTTACCACAGGTGGACATCAATGAAGTTGTAGAAACATCTCAAGGATGACCAGTGGAAACAGGATGCACCTGAGCTCATTTTTGAGTGTCATGGCAAAGGGTTTGAATAATTATGTAAATGCGATTTAAATTTTTTTTTTATGCATTTGCAAAGATGTCAAACAAACTTCTTTCACGTTATCATTATGGGGTATTGTTTGTAGAATTTTGAGGAAAATAATGATGTGTGTACATTAAATATTGATGATCTGGAATGATTTAATTATCAAGAAAGAATGATACATGAAAATAGCAAAGCTATATAAATAACTTTCAGAGGAATGTGTAATAATAATGCCTAAATAATGGTTTTCAATCCTGAGTACTTATAGCACTGCAACATTTAGTATGTTTTATCTCAGGGCCGTGCACAGACATTTTGAGGGGCAGTGGCCCAAACCAAAAAAAAAGGGGCACTTAAGGGGGTTGAGTATCATCAAACCTTTTACAATCATATTATAAATACAATTATTTGGCTTCAGTGCTAATTCAATTTATGTTGTTATAATGTCCAAAAAGTTAATTTGCGCTAATTTGATCTCATATTTAATGTTTTTCAAAATGTTGCACTTTATGTAGCAAATGAGAATTGCTAAAATTATTGTTTATATTTTGAGGGTCTTGTTAATGATTTTTAGTTTTGTTCAAAGTAAATAAAGCAACAGTTTTTCAATAACGGAAGATTATGTAAAAGTATGGTATTTGGGGTAAAAGGCACACTAATTAACATGATAATAAATAGTTAGCTGACTTTAACATTTGTTGACATGACATGGTTAGAATCAAATGGTAAATATCATATATTAAGTTGGTTGCCTACCTTAGAGATGTTCATCATTTTTATATTGTAACCATCAGATAAAAAAAAAAGAGATAATAATCATATAATAAAAATATGTATTTGTTAGGCTACTACTGTAAAGTATTATGGGATCTCATTCAATGCTTTCAGAATCTTTACTTTAAAAATATTGTTTCTGTATTTTTTTTAATATTTTTTTATATTTATTGAACAATAATGAATTATATTATTTATCAAAATAAACAGAAAATAGTAAAAACTTTGCTAAAGAGATTTTTTTGAACAAGTATTAACTTGATATGATTAAAAAGCACATTTTTCTTAGGGTGTGCCTTTAGCCCCATTTTACCCTATAATACAACTCATTTTGAACATTTATAGTATATTACCTTTTTAATTGTGTATACTATTAATATGGTCTTAATAAAATATCATAAATATGATGTATGTTATAGATACTAGTATTAACTCAGACAATTGATGACAAACTGTTTGCTAAATATTCTGTATTCTGCTAAATATCCTATATGATGATTTACCCACTGGCTTGCTGGAGCTTTGAATCCATATTTGCAATGTTGAACGGGCTTTAGCCTCCCTTTGTTCTTTCTCACTCTGTCTTCTTTTTTGTTGTCATTGTTTTTTGTCTACAAAGTGTGCCGACAACAGTAAATTTGGTGTTATTTATATTGGATCAGATCAGGTACAATAATTTGATTAGACAATTAATTATCTTCCAAGAATGTGGATATTTTGCACAAGTTGTTAGCACTATTAGAAGACTAGGAGCAAAACATTACCGACAAAAATACAAAAACAAACTACCAAATTACTAATTCCGTGGATAAACCACTGTCTTTAATGTGGATTGTAGTTTGTAATATACCTGTTAATGGGACGGCATTCTGGAACTGTCGTCTCCAGTCTCCAGAGAGCGGGCACAACCACAGCCACAGAGCGATGGAGCCAGCGGGAAAACACGGAGCGGATTTGCAGATTTAGTGGATTTTTAGAGGAACAGAGTGCTTTTTTTGGAATCCTCCTATACTTTCGGCGTGAGGGAGGAAAGGGGGGGCAAGAGGGGCACCTCAGCCGATGAGGGCAGAGGGGCAGTGGCTCTATCCACCGGGCCACCCCCCCTGTGCACGGCCCTTCTTTATCTGACACCCCCAGTTCAATCAGTCAGAGACGGTATAAAGGTATAAGACAGACCACAGGTATTACAATAAATGGGAGAAATTTGATCGCCCAATATGGCGGCTCTAGTAAAGTTAGTTCAACCTAATAAAAGAGCCAGTCAGCAAAGCCACTGCCTGGTCTTTACAGCAGTTCTTGCTGTGTGATGACAGTGTAGCTGCAGTTGAAAGCTCCAGATATCATAGCCAGCCATAAACAACCATAAAGTGGTTAGTTTTGTGCAAATTTGTGCAGCTTACAGTATGCAAATCTGTGCAGCATAATTACACTGCACATGCACATTGGCTGGACCAACCAGAAAAAATAAAAAAATAAAAATATATATTTGTTAATAAATATATATAATTGTTAGTTAGTTAGGCCAGGTAGAGCATTGAGGGAAAGCTCTCAAAAAAGAAGGAGCGAAATAAAGCAAAATTACGGACCTCAGGGCTTCAAATGCAGGTCAGTTTCACCTGTAAAAGGCTACTGTGGGTTTGTCTTCTTTAACGTAGCTAAGTATTAAACTGCAAGCAAATGTTAGCAGTAGCACTCCATTACTAACGTCTTTCAAAAAACGGTATGCTAAATGGCATCATTATCTATTGTAAAGTTACAGTAGTAATTTAGCAGACAGATATTCACATCGATTTATACGTTTGGAGGGAGCTATGGCAAACAAATTTTGTAATAATGCAATAACTTGTTCAGTATTATGATTTTTTTATAAAGATATTGTCATGATGTATTTATTATTATACTAATTTTGACATTTAAGCAATTTAGAAAATTTGTTTTAATATATTTGCATTAAATAATTGTTAAATTTTATATATTTTAAAATAAAACAACACATAATGTCCTACTGTGATACTTTGAATTTACCTTAAAATAAATGTAGATTCTGTGCAAACAAATTGCAATTTTTTTTTTTTTTGCAACAACATTGAGACAGTTCTGTTCCTAACGGTAGACCTGCTGAAGAAGAAGTGACTGGTACACGAAAAGCAGCAAAAAAGTGAACACACACAAGGGAGAGAGTCGAGACAGAGACATATCAGGGAAAATTAAGATAATGAAAAAGAAAAGGGAAGTGAAGGTGCCTTTAATTGGTTGACTTTTAGAATCTTTAATTATTTTGCATTGCCTGAGCCTAAGGATTTAAACCTTTTTTTTATGTGATGACCATACAAAAAATATGGTTCTCCATGATTCCAAAATTTGTTGTGGGTGTATGGGATGGCCTGGATGGGTGTGACATTTCCTGGCCTGAAATTTTGTCCCAGTCCAGCCCTGTGTGTGTGTGTGTGTGTGTGTGTGTTTGATATGTTGGCCCAGTAATGCACAAAACATTGAAATTTAAAAAGCAAACATAAGTTCACAACACAACGGAATCAAGCCACAACAAAATCAAGTCACAACACAAAATAATTAAAAATCAAACATAAATTTCCAACACAATGGAAATGCTCCAGACTCATAGCACAGTAAAGTTAGTTTTAGGTTTGATATTCGCTGCATATTCGCCTAGGCTGCTAAAGGGAACATCTGCAAACTCCACTCACAGTCCAAAAATATAAATGTCCAATCATTCAATCAAACGGACGATATTTACAAAGTTATAGTAAATGCCGAGTGGGCAAACTGACTTACTGTAAATGAGCTTCTGTCAGTATCTCATTTGTACAGTACATGGTTACTTTAAAAAATAATTAAATACTGTAATTCACCAAAAGGGTTTTTTTCATGTTCCAAATCTTGTAGTGGGTTCCTATTGGTAAGACTGACTTACTACTGGTGAACTTTTGCCAATATCTCCCTTTATGTATGTACAGTACAGTAAAAATGAAATATTAATAATACTAATGCAATTTACCTAAAGGGTTTTTCCATGTTCCAATGGTTGTAGTACATTCCTAGACTGACATACTACAGGTGAGATTTTGCATTATTCACCTGTAGTAAGTCAGTCTAGTCACTAGGAACATACTACAACATTTGAAACATGAAAAAAAAAAAATTTGTTTTGGTGAAATACAGTATTTTTTTAAATAAAAATGATTTGTTTACTGCAGGGGCATCCATATAAGCTGCGAAAGATTAGTATTAACACTATAAAAATAAATTCCCTTGTTTGAGGTGTACCATAAAACTTACATGATAAAATGTTAGTAATACGTATGAAACTCTGTCATTTATTTATTTGCCAAACAACGGTAATTTTCTTCAAATCTGCCAGTTGCGGAGGTTTTGGGTTAGCACATCCACAGCTGCTTTGGCGCCTACATTGTTATGTATCGTCATCATTGTCCCGCATTTTCATTGGTTTGCTGGATATGAGGGATTTCATGCGCAGGGAAAGCGGTCCGCGAATCGCTCACCTAAGAGGAAAAATGTGCTGTTGCTGCCAGATCTCGGTTAACGAAAATCACATTGTATTTTATACAAAACTAGACTAAATCAAGTAAAAAAAAATCATAACTGAAACTATTTTCATAGTATTTTATTTTCTCCATATGGGAAATGTATTTGTAACGAAAACTTGTAACTATCTGTAACTATCTGAGGTTGGTTTTTTTTTAATATTTGTATTTTAATTATACTTAGATTTATTCTAATGTTATTTTACTTATATTTTATTTACAAAAGGCTACTATTGTTTATTATATTATACTTATTTTAAATTCTTAATAAAAAAATAAAAAAAAAACACTTCTGGCATACATTTAAATTGATGCCTGCTATGGTGTTTCTTTAGATTAGTGTGTCCTTAGCCGATGCGCTGTACCGTTTAAAGTAGGGCTGTGTATTGACAAGAATTTCACAATTCAATTCGATTTCGATTCACAAACTTGCAATTAGATTAGATTCCGATTCGATTCAACATTGATTATTTTGGATATATATCAGGTACAATAGGCCTACATGGCAAATTTCTCTTAAAGGGTTGCTTCACCGATTAGCATTAAGCTTTGTATCAGTAGAAACCAGTTAGTATATTCGAATGACCGTGCTTCCCTCCCTCATGTCCCCCTGAGACGAGAGATTTCTGTATTTTATGTCTGGAAAAAAACCTCAGATGATGCATTTAGTCATTTAGCGTCATCTGAGGCTTTTTTGACCGGAGGCTAGAGACTACAGCCAGTAGTAGGAGCTAGTTCCGCATGTTTTCAACCCGCCCACAGGGGGTGGGATCTCACTCACAGAATATAAAATGAGCACGGCCGCTCGGGCATTCATAATGGAGCAGTGTGGAGCAACGCAAGTGTTTTCAATTAATTCCTATGAAAGTTAAGCTTCCATAGGCATGAACTGAAAACACGCTAGACTGGACATGCACCGTGAATGACTGTGAGGCCGTGAATGAATGACAATGCAGCCATGAATGAATGCCCGGGCGGCCAGGCTCATTTTAGTTTTGGTTTAGAATTGGCGCCAATTCGAGGGCGGATTGCTTGAATTGTGGGTTATTTAGCCTATTATTCTTAATGAAAAACACAACAACAAAACGGTACAATGACAAACTCACTTAAATAGGCGCTTTTACATTTCGCTTTGAAACCAAATCTTCCACGATCATCTTGTCTGTCAGCTCCTCACTCTCTGATGAATGAAATCTGACTCCTGCTGTGTTTGCGCTGAGACTCTCGTTCAGCTCGCACTGTATTGAGCAGATTCCGTTTTTAATTGTGTCTGTTCTCTAACTGCACTAAATTATTTTATTACTATAAAATTTTACTAAAAAACGACGGTGGGGGCGGTTCAGCGGTGGGCAAGTGGTGTAACTGGTAGGCGTGGCTTGGAAGTGGCCTCGTAGGGGAGCTGGAGTTGTTGTCTTTCATCCACATGAGCCAAAAATACATTTTCTGGCTTTTCTCATTCTAGAAGGCACCAATTTCTAAAATAATTTCACATTTCTGCTACATAAATGACCCAATTTAAATACACATTCATCTTTCCAATGGTGAAGTATCCCTTAAACTAATGCTGTAAACTATGGGAGTCAGTTGAAGCCTACTATAATATTGAAGGTAAAAATTAACTAATTTGTATACAGATACTTAAATTACACTCAATTATGTTTTTTTATGATAATAAAGTTATAATATTAATTACATAATCATATTTCTACTCCAAATCGTTTTTTGAAATATAAACATTTAAATGGTGGCTGTCATAAAAACTTGCCAGATGTATTCATACATACATTAAATATTGAAGAACATTATAATTAATATGTAATATGGTGCCTATATTTAGCAAAATGCTCCTCTCTTTTTCTAGCTGACTAACGAGTGGACACTGGATATGGTAATTAAATGTGACGTTACATGACTTTTGGTGAACTACAGTATTTTTTTATAAAAATAATTGTTTACTGTACATACATTAAGGGAGGTATTGGCACAATTTCACCTGTAGTAAGTCAGTCTTACCAATAGGAACCTACTACAAGCTTTAGAACATGAAAAAACCCTTTAGGTGAATTACAGTCATTTTTTTTTTCTCTTTCATTTTTTGGAAGAGAAAAAAAGTTTTTAAGTAGCGTTAAGAAACGTGAGCACGGAAGAACAAAGAGCTTGAATTGTCTACTTGCCTTTATTCTGCTTACCTTCTATCCTTTCTTCACACACTGCTATCTTCAAACAACACTCAAACAAGCGGCTACCTGAAGACAAAAAAGCTGATGACGTGTTCTCAGGCACACTTCTTATACGATGTGGCAAAACTTGCAACATCATCCCACTGCGTCGGCCATTGTATGGCATGTTATTACACGTGCCTCAGAGGCTGCATCCCCATAGCTTAAGAAGCTTACGCAGCATAGAAAAAATGGTGACTAGCTAACATTAGCAAGTAAGGTGACCGAAAATGGTCATGATCGGTTAACTTGCAGGAACATGATAATATGTCGTGCCACAAGATAATTTTGTCACGGTAATGACATCCTTATTATCACTATTATTAATTATTGGTTATATTATATTAACTGTTATGTATTTGCTTTATTTCCCCCTGAATTTAATGGATCTCTTTAACTAATTAATGTCCTTTTATCTATTTTAATAGCCTACTTAAAATATCATATGTTTTGCACATACTGTAAATGCCGACCATCCTGTCAATAAAGCGTGGATTTACGACTATATTTCTGTAGGCTTAGGCTATGCCAGTATGTGGCGATAAATGAGCATCTGTTTTCATTTACAAATGAAACAAACAAAACGCTCATTTATTCCTCAACGAAACACCGCTATATGTTTATAGGCCTAATTACACTTACTAATATAGCTTACTAATTATTAGAATTATGCATTTATTTATTTTTTATTTAAAAAATTAAATACTACATGTTAAATATGCCTAATAGCCTATGTTAAATTCCCATAACTTAATCCCCGTAAATTCGCCTATAGAGACATATAGGCTAGAACCAAAGCTTTATTGGCATGACTGTTGGGTTTTTACAGTATTTACAAAACAAAGGCTACAAATATAATATAAAATATAGCTCTAACAAGTTACATTTTGGTAACGAGACTGTAGAACTGGGGTAAAAAAGAAAAAGACTTCACAGTTCAGGTCACACTATGTTTTTGTTGCATGGAAGACCATCATTACATCATTTCCTTTTTTGTTCTACAGCAAATAGTCATAAAGGTTTGGAAAAAAATGAGGGTCAGTAAAGCATGACAGATTCTTTAGGTTATTGTGGATATATAAATTATTTGGGGTATAATGATATTTTGGGTAAACTATTGCTTTAATTCTATAATATCTATATTTGGTTAAACTATATTCCTTTAATGCCATGCCAATGTTGGATGCTGCCATGGCATATTGATCTGTTTCAAACTTCAATGAATATGAGGAATAATTCATCTAAATGTTCTGTTCATTGCAAATAATTAGTTTTTTTGCACCTGCAGCAATTTCAGCACAAATCTATAAAACCATTATACTGACAGCACAAATCATATACCTGCATCAGCTCACATGATCACACACATTTGAAAAGCCATAACTAAATCATGTGGAATGGCAGCTAAGCTGAATTTGAACAGAGCATTACTGTCTACTAGCAAGCTAGTTGTTTTTTGTTTTGTTTTTATATGATTTTATATATTTTTATGATTTGAGCTTAAGAAGCACAAATTAGCAGTTAAACAGTAACTTGATCAAATAAATATTCCATCATATTCTGTTTTTATATTTAATTTTTTATATATTTTTTATATTATTTTATATCGCCATCAAAACATATATATTGTGAATATTCAGTATTACTAATTGCAAAAACGGACTGATTTTTTTATTTGTACAATTATACAATAATTTTAGCTTCAGAACTCACCATTAGAGGCCAACCACTGATTCAGCCACTCTGCTCTACCAGATATCGCAGCAATAACAATCTGGAGTCTAGTAAACATAGCAGTTCCCTTTCAAGTGAACTCGAACTACGTCGTAATGCATTTTGGAGACGCTCCCTAAGCGTAGCGCATCTGAAGTGTGAATGAAACTATTCCAATCCTGATTGGTGTTGCGTCATGACGTAACGTGGCGGCATACACGGAAGGTATAACAGAGATAGCTTTTCGCTCTTCAGCAAGCGCTCTGTGTTACTGTTTGTTTTATTTGGTGTTGTTTGTCACAATAAGCAAAGTTTGAAATGGCAAGTGAACAGTTCAGGAGGTGTGTGCATCCGTGCCCGCGTTACATTTCGGGTACGGACACACATCAACTATGTGTTCAGTGTTTGGGACTGCAGCACGCACGGGCAACTCTCAAGGGAACTGCCTGCGGCGAGTGTAAGAGATTGCCCATTAGTGAGCCCTGTGGTTCGGGTCCCGCGTCTGCTGAGGCAGCGCGGTGGGGCAGATCATAGGGCTCGCAGATGGATCTGTCAGGGGGACTTGAGACTGCTGAGGCATCTTCTCAGTCCTCGTCTGACAGTTCCGATGTTCTACCTCCCTGTGCGGAAGCCCGCGCTGTGGAGAACCCGATGCTTGAGCTGTCTGATTCCGAGGAATTAGACGTGCTCAGCATCAAGGCAGTTGAAGTAGTGAATGAGAGCTCGCCACTTCATAATGCAAGGCTCGTTCTTGTGTTTGCCGAGGCAGCGCGTATATTACGGGTCTGCAATAAGAGTGACACGCAATCGGTGCATGTGATACTGTTTGGGTGCGAGGCATGCACAGTCAGCTCCTGAGGGTGCTGGCTGTGTTCACTGAGAAATATCTCGCAGAGGCAACGTGTAGAATACGAGACCGTATAAATAAATATTAAAACAGTATCGTATGGTGATTATGGCTGCATTTAATTCTGAGGAATTAAAATGAAATATTATCTGACTTTGAGAAACTGTGTTTCACTTTTCTGAATAATTATCTAAGATGGGAGCATAGCATGCATGGGCAGTTCCTGAGGGGGCTGCCTGCACGCATTGTGAGGATCTCGCTCCTCCAAGGAGCCTTCAGGAAATCGATGCTTGTTCTCGCCGCCTCGTGTGCTTCGGGACACATTGGTTTTCAGCAATTGCTAATCGCAGTGTCCACTCAAAATTGTTGCGGCCCTGTCGAGTTGCTCCCCTAGATGAAGCCCCTGCCGGCCAGTCCCTCCCCAGCCTCCGCGGAGCTCTCTGGAAGTCATTGCTGCATTCCCGCCGTCCAGGACGCTCGGGCCACATCAATTTCCAGCGAACGCACGCTGCACCGTCTGCCTCAAGAACTTGCGGTTGGACAGGGATCGCATCCGCACACCGAAAATCATCTTCGACTCTTCCCTGCCGGTCAGCCGCTTCAGGGGGTCAGGAATGAGGGAGACTGGTTCCCTTAGCAGATTATCTTGGTGCATGGTAATGCCTTCCGAATATATCTGCATGGGCCCTGCACACTGTAGAGAAGGGATACAGACTGCAGTTTGGTTACCCTCCCCCGAAGTTCAACGGGGTGGTCTGGACTGCAGTGGTCCCAGAGCAGGCTCAGGTAATGGAACAGGAAGTTTACTCCCTGTTGGTAAAGGAGGTCATAGAACGTGTTCCTCCGCCAGACAGGGAGTCCGGGTTCTACAGCTGGTACTTCATAGTTTCCAAGAAGGATGGGGGATTGCGTCCAACTTTAGATCTGCGGTACTTGAGTCGTTCTCTGAGGAGATTCAGATTCAAGATGCTCACAATTCCTACCATTGTGAGTCAGATCCAAAGACTGGTTTGTCACGATAGAACTAAAGGAAGCATACTTCCATATATCCATCCTTCCATGTCAAAGGAAGTTCCTGAGGTTTGCTTTCGGGGGCAAAGCGTTTCAATACCAGGTTCTTCCTTTTGGCCTAGCTCTTTCCCCTCGCACGTTCACCAAGTGCATGGATGCAGCACTGGCTCCACTAAGACTCCAGGGTATCCGTGCACTGAACTACATTGACAACTAGCTCATATTGGCCCAGTCGCGAGAAAAGGCAGTTCGGCATCGAAATGTCGTCCTTGGCCACATTCAGTGCTTGGGGTTGAGACTCAACATGAAAAAGAGCATGTTGATGTCTTCTCAGAGAACCACGTTCCTGGGAATCGTATGGGATTCGACTACGATGCAGGCACAACTGTCTCCCGTGCAAATCGAGTCCATACGGGCGAAGATGGCCTTTCTCCTTGCTATAACTTCTCTCAAGAGAGTGGCTATCTTGCCGACTTGCCTGGACTTTGCCCCTGGCGGAGTTAAGGCCATCCTTCATCCTAGACCTGGCTACATGCTTAAGGTGCCATCCAGTGTGGCACGGTCAGTGGTTCTTCAGGCCTTCTAACCTCCACCACATGTGTCAGCCAAAGAAGAGAGACTTCATCTGTTCTGCCCGGTCAGAGCACTGAACATCTATATGGAGAAGTCTTCTCAGTGGAGGAGGGCAGACCAGTTGTTGGTGTGCTTTGGCTCATCGAAGAAAGGGCTGCCTGCATCTAAGCAGACAATCAGTAATTGGATTGTCCAGGCTATAGCCTTGGCCTTTCAGGTGCGCAGTTTGCCTTCACCTGTGGCCGTGAGGGCTCACTCTACTAGAGGCATGACATCCTCTAAGGCCCTCCTTTCTGGAGTCCCGCTGCAGAAGATCTGTGATGCAGAAGATCTGTGATGCAGCTGGATGGGCCACCCCACACACCTTCATTAGGTTTTATAGTCTGCACCTACCTGCAACAACAGGGTGCTCTTGTCCTAAGTTTGCCTGGTTTCCAGCTTCACACTAGGGCAGGCATGATTTTCGGTGTGGCATAGTAGGTACTCATTCCCCAAAGTGCGTTACGACGCAGTTCGAGTTCCCTGAGAAAGAGAACGAGACATTGCGTCTCGCGGCCACACCCCGTCATGCCTGGAGCGCTTGCTTCATTGCAAAGCTATCTCTATTATGTGCCAGTGTCCCTTTGTACCTTCCGTGTATGCCGTCACATGTTACGTCATGATGCAAAACCAATCAGGTTTGGAATAGTTTCATTCATACTTCAGATGCGCTATGCTTAGGGAGCATCCCCAAAGTGTGTTACGATGCAGTGTCTCATTCCCTTTTTAGGGAACAAGGTTTACAGTCATAACCCGAGACATTTTTTTCAAGTGCATAAGCAATGAACTGTCTCTGATGGGCATTTTTAAATAAAACCACTGGTGACTGAAATTAACAGCATACATGATGTGTTTTGATGTTCAAAGTGCTTTCTTCTAATTCAAAAAGAATAAGTAGAGCTCATTTAAGACACAACTCAAGCTAATGAGACAGATCTACCATGAGCTGTCATAATCCACGAATAAAAAAAATCAGAGTGCAAGAGAAAATGAGAGGCTTGTCCTAAATAGCCTCATTCAAGTGTACTGTAGCTCAGTGCTCACTAAACAGCAGAATATAATAAATTTGTGCAATTTCTCTTTCAATGGGAATTTAAATTATGATTATTGGCTTACTCTGTGTCTGCTTTTGTAAAAAAGCAAGAAAGAAAAGTTCTTAGTAGCTTGTAAACTCTGATATGCCATTATAAAATAGAGTCAGCCGGTTATAATCACAAAATAAACATCACCCTCAGCGGTTTATTTTGCAATAATGACTGTCTGACTGCATTATACCAAATAGATAAATAAGAAGAATAACTTGAAATATTGATTTGATCTGAAATAATTTTATAATGTGAGAAGGAATTGCAGAGCGATACAAGAGACATCAGAAATCAGTTGATGGGGGACAACAATCGTTTATACAGTTCATCACAATAAAAAAATACAAAGGGAGTGTTAAAGACATGTATAATAGATATAATGTGTTTCCATTAGTTTTCATAGGTATTCTTAAAGTGTACAAGTTACATTTGGATAGACATGGCACAGCAATGACACTCACTGTCAGTGCATGGACAGCTTTTACAGAAATATTTTATATAAGAACTGTAACGTAAGTCCACTGAAGGCGAGCTTGGTGATGAACCCATGTGCAGTTTATTGAATCCAAACGTGAACAGATACAAAATAAAGACTTGGGCTGCGTTCCAGTCCAAATTGTTATGCCCTTCACTTGCTAACTTCCCTCCGTCTCGTGGACTTGAATGTGCGTCATTGCTTACATTGCATGAGTGCCCACTACTGGCGGAGCTCATGCAAAAGGTTTAAATGGAACGCACTAAGCCATTGATCACTTGGAATTCACTATGGCTGATTTATTATTTAAACCCCTTTTTACTTATGAATTTGTTTTATCTTTATACATATGAGCTGTTGGAGAAAAATACAATTATACAAATGAAAACAATATCAATAGTATAAACTTTTGACTGCGTATTTTTGACAAGTATTATTCATTTCAATCTCAACATAATTAATATATTATACACTTATGCGATTAATTCTCAAAATAATAAATATATCATACACTTCAGTTAAGCACGATCTGCTGTGACTTCACAATCAAATTGAATTGTGGGATATAGAGCTGCTTGAAGTGTACATCGGAGTAGACTCGTTCCCTCGGTCAAAATCGAGGGGAAGAGGGTCTGTCCATATAAACTTCCCTTGCCCACTTCACGAAGTGGAACGCACTTCAAAATGGCGGCAGGAATTCCCCCAAGGGGAAGTGCTTAGTGAAGTTTGCGAGTGCGTGTCTAAAAGTGGAGTGGACCGCTGACATGACTTGAGTTGAAAACAAACTCACAAACAGTGATTTACAGGGAACAACATGAGGGCTATTTATACACAAAGACTAATGACCAAACAAGGAACACCTGTGAATAATCAAGACAGAAGGCTTGTTCGACTTCATACAGTGCTGCGAAGACAGATCGGCGGCTGACTTGAAGCAGTGCATTCTGGTTAGAAAAGTTGTCCGACTTGAGACAGCGCCGACGCCACATGACTGTGACATATGCCACCAAAGTACAGCGAGAGTGATTCGAGAGCAGCCGGCTGGTGCATTTTGCGCAGCTTTTCCAGATTGACTGCACGAGCTCTGATGACGACACAGCTGTTCCACGATTGGCCGGATTCACCACATGACAACAAGCATGTGTGTTTCGTGTTTATTCTAAAACCTTCAGTTCCACTAATGCTCACAAATCAGTTTTATTATGACAGTAAAAACCTCTTTTCATGTAGTCGCGATGTTATATTGTCATGTTTATCAAAATAAGCCTGATAAAAAAACGGAGACCCCACTTCATTGATAGTGTAGGCATATATGTTGAACTTTATTCTTGTACAAACAGACACTGTATTAAGCAGTACATAAAGTATTGAATGAAAATGTCTCTGAAACATCTGTGTATTTGACAAATATTGCATTTATTTCACTTTAGCTGTGATAAAGTATGCAAACACTCTTTCACTACGGGAAGCAGAAAGTGTCCTTCGTTTGCAGCTCCTCCCCGCCTGCACGTGGCTACTCTCGCCGATCGGTTACATCCAGCCGCAGCCATTGTTGAACACACCTAGAACCAATGAGAAAACAGGACTGAGAACATATGACTAAAACAACCAATAAGAACATGACACATAAGACAAGGGAAGCACAATACATGATCACATGAGGGCAGGGAATCACATGACTAACAGGAACCATGACTGTGATAAACTTCAAAATAAAATACATAAAACATATGAACATGAAACAAATCCAAAACAAACCAATTTCAAAGAAAGTTTTGTGGGAAATTTAGTTGATGAATCCTTTGTTGATGAGTTCAAAATGCAGACAAAATCCAGTAGCATGGCTCTCATTTAAAAAATAAAAATAAAAAATTGATGGAGATATTTTGCCTGAAAGTGGCTAATTTATCCAGATGGAACTTTTAACAACAATTGAAGTTAATGTGTTTCACACAATGATTTGTGTGTGTCTGCAGTATGTTCTATACATCCAATTCTGATCTTATTTGCATTGAATTTTGTATCAAAACATAACAGCTTTAGTAAAATAGTGTATGAAATATAATTATAAAAGAACAGCAGTTGCCCTTGTGCATTTGTTTACCCTTTCTAAATGGCAGGGCCACTAGCTTCTCAGATCCTCAACAAAACTCATCACAGCACTAGAATGACCTTTTATTGTCAGAACCAGCACATCCCCTGGTTATCTTCATCCTGAGCTTCAGGCATACAATGGAATGTCAGATTCAAACTCATAATATCTCAGTCACCCTAAACACC
The DNA here is from genome assembly GCA_039654625.1 of Rhinogobio ventralis. Lineage (NCBI taxonomy): Eukaryota > Metazoa > Chordata > Actinopteri > Cypriniformes > Gobionidae > Rhinogobio > Rhinogobio ventralis. The sequence continues at coordinate 28,246,947 of CM077206.1, read as the reverse complement.
TTTTTTTTACCCTGTATGTGCAATTTAGACATGATAGGTAAATGCCATCATAGGGGGAAAAAATCATATAGTCTGAAAGATGCTAGTCTAATGCTTGGATATCCCCAGTTCCAAAATCAAGAGTGAACAGACTGCTACAGTAAGCCCTTTTGAGGAAATATAATTGCTGGATTTGCCATCAATTTGAAACCTACTTTTTTAAGTTTTCTCATAGACACTTAGGTCTGAGCGCATGGTCTGAAGCGCATGGTGCAGGTGCACTTTGGGCATGACAGAATCCCCTTTTGCTAGTTTAACAAATGGTCGTTATCACTTCAATAGCGTGCCAAACGAGTTTGTCAGTTGTGCGTGAGACGATCCAGCTGCTCTCGCGCTGTGACTGCTGGATCTATTTATACATTTTTTTATCTGAGGTGCCGGAACACAGTTCCGGACCGTTCCGGCCCACTTTAACTTCTGTATATATACATTATGTTGTATATTATTTTCTTAGCCTATAAGAAAACAATATCTTATAAGCAATGTGTGTTGTATTAAACAAGCTGTACTTTTGAATGAGCAAAATTGACAAAATATGCACACATTTTCTGCTTACATGTTTTCTGTATAACTGTTCGTGGTGACTGCTGAGCCATTGTTTGAATCCAGCAAGAATCCACAAAAATTTCAGAATAAAAATCAATATCTTTTTTCATTGAAAATATCTTTCCTTCTTGATATCAGTTTTAAATTACTGTGAGACGCCAATAAGCATAACATCTAATGAAGCTAAATTGTCCGTAGGTGTGAGTGCATGTGTGTGTGAGTGAGTCCCAAGCTATGTAATTGGGAGAGGTAGAGAAAGACCTGGCAACCTAGCCCGGAAAAATCTTCACCAATAAAATTCATGGACAGTCTCTCGCGTATGGCGAGAGATAGCCCATAGAATCACCAAGAGTCGGATACGACTGAAATGGTTAATGGATAAATGAATAGTCAGGTGTAGATGAAACTCATCAATGTGGCAGTGAGTTCTCAGTTAAATCCTCCCTTTTCCTCCCTTTTAAGCCATCATTGTGAAGTTCTGATGAATAGGTGTTAGAACAGCTCATCTCACATTCTCGGCTGAGTTATTTCAAGAACAAGTGATAACGCGGCTGTTACTTTTTAATGCTGCTGACGTTAGTGTTGCTCTATTATGATGCAAAGTGCTGTGAACAAATTCATGAGATGGAGTGCACTTCCTCTGTGAAGTTTTTCAGTGAATACCTAAAGGCACAATATTTACGATTTTTTGATTAAAATATAAAAAAAAACCACTAGAACAATTTTCTATATTTTGTTGACTTTGGTATTTACATTATCCCAAATGTTTCCAGCAATGTTTAAATCCAGAGAAATCAGCTATTTTAACCAGTGTAATGTCCCATGTCATTGCGTTGCCTGTCAATGACGTCATATATGCTTTACCCTTTATTTACTTACGTAAAAACCATGGAAACACCAAAGACGCTTTAATATATTGTGTTGTATTAGACAGGTGAGCAACTGTTTGGATACCTTTATCGACAGAAAACATCTAGTGTTATGTATATAACCCTGGTTCCCTGAGAGGGAACGAGACACTGCGTCATTACGTATGACGCTATAGGAACACCCCCAGCATGATCGGTGTCTAAAGCACCTGCGCTACATGCCAATCAGGAATGGCTATGGTAGTAGGATGATGTCACTGCTGCACTATAAAAAGGCGCCCAAACAATGTGTCATTAGCTTCAGGTTGTCTGAAGTAAGACTCAGCAGGCATGCCTGAAGTATGGCAGTGGGACACAGCATCTCATTCCCTCTTAGGGAACCGGGGGTTATATACATAACTCTAGACGTTCCCTTTCAAGGAAACTCAATGCTGTGTCATTACGTATGAATGTTACCCACTACGCCATATGAATAATGCCTGCTTACTGTGTTGCACCATTATATGAGCCAGACTGTAGCCAAAGGCTGCCATACAGCATCCAATGACCAAACGCCTAAGGAGCCCACAGCTTTATGCCCCTACCTAGTATACTAACTGAGTCTGGTTTCAACCTGAGCATTGGTTGGTGGCCCAACCAAGGTACCACCTATACAGGCAACCTGACCAAGGGGAGTAAAGTTTAAGCATTCAGTTAAAAAAAGAGCTAGAAGAGGTACCAGGAGAGAGCACAACCTCTCAACTGTACACTCACAAGCCCACAAGAGGAAATAGAGGTGCTTTAGCACACTGATAAACTCCAAGGAGGGGGCACAATAAAATGGGGGCCCTAGAATAAAAAGCCCTCACTGCCAGACCCTAGGGAACCTAAGGATGAACCAGCCGACAAACCGCTGCTACTTCTGGAATAGACCAGAAGGGGCTACTGAGGAAGTGTGGAACCTTAACAAGCTAAGGGCGTTTCTCTGTCAGGAAGCATAGACGGATTCAATAGCGAGTGAAAGTAAAGATGTTTATTCAAACACAAAAAGGAGTGATGAAATAGATGGTCAGAGACGATGGCAGGTGGTTCACAGAGCCTCCAGGCAGCTCAGGGACATAATGGGCAAAACCAGGTCCGCAGAATGAAGTATGACAGGTGAACCGGGAAAACGGAGACAGAATCCAGTAGGAACGGCGAAATGCCAGCAAACATGAACGGGCAGCAGGACTAGGCAACGGGAGACACCCAAACGATCTGACAACCACAGGACGGAAACACAGACATTAAATAGACCTGCTGATGAGCTGCAGCTGGCACTGAAAAGCTGATCAGCCACAATCAGCAAACACACCCACACACAAATGAGTCAATGAATCTATGAACTGTGACATCATCACAGACCGATCAAGTCTATGGCATCAACCCCAGCTCATTGGAGGGGTAATTGAGGAAGAAACTTGCTACCTAAAAGCCAACTAACCATCCTCTAAATCAGCCCAATCATACAGACTTAAATATGGACGCACAGCGCATTGTCAGATACTTAATGTATCGACAAAGCAAAAGGAGTGGGGACACCAACACTCTTTTTTTTTTTTCCACAGGAGAGCTTCCACTTTCCAAAGTTGTATCAGTGTGGTATCAACAGTGCCTCTGAACCCTGGATAAAAGTTTTTGACTAAGGAAGTGAAAAAAAATCTTCCCTGCATATATAGAAAAAAAAAGGAAAAAATAGAAAAGCACTGTAAATAGAGGGAGGCTGCAAATACCTTTAACTCGTAAAAGGGCTGATAAAAGAGAGAAAGTGAAACATTTCTCTTAATCTTCCATCTGCCTTGACCAAAGGAAATACATCCTCCTAGTTAAACAGAGTATAGCTTTGCTGACAAAGAAGTTATGAATATCTAACTCTTTTCCACACTCCTACTACACCTATTACTAGGTGATAGGGAGGATATACAGACCTCACATCGCATGTTTATCAAATGTGAAATCATGAGGGAAGCACACTCCCTCCTCCTCAACAAATCCCAGGGGCAGCTAAAGGAAAATAAGGATGGCTTTTGCGATAGCCATCAACTTTTCATTATGCTAGATACGCTAGGAAATAGACGCCTAGCTTTTCATCCCGAATTCGGAGGAAATGCAGGTGAAATGAGGGGACGTGGTAATGTGGCAACAAATGCAAACAATGTAACAAATTGTGACTAATGATCAACAATCGTTTCTGTTTGGCTCAGGGGAACAACCCACATGCGTTTCCTTGAAGAATCAATGCTGCAGATTTTGATGACGCATCCACGCTCACTATGGAGCCTTTGAATGATCAATTGCGAGAAATGTGATACTTCTGAAAAGCGGACATTCCGTAAATACTCCTCTTTACAGTGCATTTTACAGCATACAGATTGGATTAGCGGTTTAAAAGTTATTAAACATTTCAGAACAATAGTTATTTTTAGCCGCGGGTGGCTGTCTCGGTCTTTTAGGGTTAACTCACATACTGGAGTAGTAAAGCGCTCATTCATGTGTCAAGGGCTTGCAACTAACAGGGCGGGGGCCCTAAACGCAGCACCACTTTTCTATCAGAAAAAGCCCTTCACACCAACTGTGTCTCTTTAACTGTCACAGAGGAGGGAAAAGAATAGGGAGGGAAAGAATATTTATATCCTTCCCTGTTCAGGTGTGATTTACAGAAAAACACAATACAAAGAGTGAGAACAAAAAAAATATATTTTTGCTATCAACCAATTATTATGCAAGTGACATATTAGTAGGATTTAAGTTTTTCAAAGAAAATGTTTCTTTGTTTTATTTCTCATATCTTTTTAGATAACTGGTATCAATCTCAGGTCTCAAATAGTTTGCCAGGTCTTAGGTAAATGGAAAACCTACTTAAAGAAGTTGTTCCACATTGTTAAGCAAGTCACATTTCTCACACAATATGGGGAGGAAGAAAAATCTTTCTGAAGATGAAAAGCACAAAATGGTGCAATGTCTTGCAAAAGTCATGGAAACAACTAATATTTTGCAAAACCTGAATTGAGATTGTAGCGACTCGGCTGCATATAATAATAATAAATTAAATTAGCTCAATAGGGAATTATGATTATTAATATTTAATTATTTATAACTAATCGCAACGGGTTATGATTAAATTATAAATCTCCAAATCACCCAAAAAGGGAAATACCTAACCTAGGTATTTATGCAATATATATATAGTTAACGACAATGGGTTGTAATTAACTACGAATATATATTAAATCATTACAGAATAACCTTTGAATTAGAATTAATTCAAAATTCATCTGATCCGTTCATTTAACGAACGAACAGTACTACAATCTTTTATCAATTCTCACAAAGTTTTATTCTTTCTTATCAAATCTTCGGGAAGGTTATCCTTCTGGTCACGAAGAATAAACTTTCCGAATTATTAGGATATTAATTAAAGTATTCAAAGATACTTATGAGAGCTCGTAGCTAGATCTGAACATTAAAGTGACCCTGTCTTGTGAGCGGCAACAATGACAATTAGAACGTGGATACAATGGTTTTAATAATTGATACTACGAATACATACGACTAAAACAAAGAATACATGTATATACAGAACAACGAATAGTAACGAAAGAGAATGAAAAGAAGAGAATGAAAGAGAGGAAGGAAAGGTTCAGGAATGGCAATTTTACAAACATAACCACCGAGAGCCAGCAACGAATAATATCACCTTAAACAGGGGTACACATCTTAAAACGCATCTAAATTTCGATGGAATTTATACTTGCATGGGTTGTTGTGTGCTGAATATAAAGAATGCGCGTGAGTCTTCTCAGAGCGTTCTTTGAGCTGGAGTGTGTTCTCTTTTGGTCCTTCCGGAGCGTTCTCGATCCGCGGGAAGTTTGAAGATGGTTGGAGCGAATGCCGAAAAGGGGAGGAAAAGAAGATTGTCTCGTCTGAGTTTTAGAAGACGACTGAGCGCTGAGATGGAGTGCGCTGAGATGGCGCGCGTTGCCTGTCCGCCTGGCTGCGGAGCGTGCCGACTTCAAAGGAACCAACCCACGTGACTGAGCCGCCAAGCCAGGGCCGAAGCCGCCTGGCCAGGGGACGAGCCGAGATGATAAGAGGGTTGTTTATCGACTGCACCGACTGAGCAAAGATATGCTGGTGTTACTGTCCTTTAAAGAAACATTCACATCCGCCCATCTTTTCTGAAATGACCAATCAGATGTGGGAGTTTTAGGCAGGAGAACACTTTCTTTGTCTCCGTTTATGACCTCATTTGCCTAATTTATGATGGTGTCATACTTGGTACATTTCTACTCAAAAGGGGGGGTAACATAATGTGATGCATTTCATAATCATATACTGTGCACCGTTGGTTAAGAGAAAGAGAGAGGAATATTTAGATATCAAACACAGTATGGCTGGGAGATATTAGAGCAGAGATACATTCTTACACATGAATACAAGCATCTCAAATGACTTTACATTGTTCGTACATCATGACTATGTTGACAATGACATAGGGAGCATGCATACACACAGGGATCATCATATACATTCTGGGATAGTTTAATTAAAGGTACATAAAGAAAATGTTTGTGTCTGTGTATTGGAAGGAGCCTGTGTGTCTAGGCCCCCCTATCTTTTTGAGTGAGGGGGGGGGGATGATAGGGGGAGAGATTGCGTCCTGATTGAAGTTCTCACAGGATTCTAACGGTGCTGTCTGTTCTACCTCAGCCAAGCCACAAAACTGTCCACGATGCCATCAGACTCCTCGGTACCAGAACCTAATTTATATACGGCTAAAGGCTTTCTGACGTTTATAGTGGAATCGACTCATCTTTGATCCTGTCCAGAGAGACTCCAGACGCTACAAGATTATCGAACTATCAAAAGATTTGTGAGTGATTTTGAGCACAGAAGAACTCGGTCAGACAAAGGCTTCTTAAGGAAAGTTTCTGTCAAACTATTTAATTGGATTAAAAGGGCAGCTATAAAAAAAAGCCACTGTTGAGCAGCAAACAGGTATTTGAAATCACTGGTAACTCTGGAGTCCCAATAACCTCTCTATGCTGGCTGGCAGTTGTGCATAAAGTGGCATTTTTGCCACCCCTAGCTAAAGCTCACAAAGAGAAATGTTTACATTGGGTTTAAAAATACATGGACTCATTTTTTAATTGTTTTATTCACTGACGAATGCCGTACTACTATAGATTGTCTAAATGGATAGATTTCTGGATGGTTCATGAATGGCCATTCCATTCCAACAAGACTGTGACGTCAGCAAGGAGATGGTAGGTGATGATTTGTGCTGGAATATTATGAAGTGAGATGGAAGGTACCTTTAGGGTCTCTGAGGGTGTCAAAATGACTTATGCAAGATATGTGGAGTCTACAACTATATTCTGCTATGGTATAAAAAGGATAGTGCCTTCTGAAATAAAATAATTTTCATGCAGTGCAAAAAACACCACGGCAATAAAACTGTTTGAAAATGTCTTTCTACACCCACTGTAAACGTTTCTCTGCAGTGGGCAGAACTAAAGCTTTCTACGAGGATGAAAAGCTTTCTGCCTCTCAGGAGAGAGGTAGCTGGCAAGTGCCTCTTCTACCTGGGGCATTCTCGCACACCCATGCTCATCCATATCCTTCACATTATAGTCCATCTTCAGGTTTGAATAAACACAAGCAGAATACATTTTCTCCCAGGACTTTAGAATTTCTTCATGAAGCTCTGGGAGAAACGGAAGGCTCACGAGCTGGGGACCCGGGAAAAAAGCTCTTTTAACCTGCTGGGGCTCTTTATCCTCCACGGACCAGTCTAGTTTCAGTCTGGCAAAACTTACACCAGTTCACTGTCAGCGGGATTAATGGAGGTGGCGGGCTTACTCTGATCATCTGCCTGGACTCCCAACCCCTCTAGCTCCTCTGGCCAATAACCTGCTCTCAGGCAGATCTGAATAATCGGTGTGCTTCCTGATCCGGACTGAGAAGAATGGAACTTGCGACTGTAGCGAGTTAGCTCAAAGGGGAAATATTAATATATAATACAATCGATTTCTTCTGCGTTGACTGAAGAAGATATGATGAACTTGCACGGTTATTTCGACTCCGTCGTGGTCGAGGAAGTTGCACATTTCATGCCACATGGACCTGTCAACCAGTTCACTTATTTTGGATTTCAGTGACCACAAAACTCTCCATTATCATGAGTTGTAGAATCCCTCCATATCCGTCACTCTGTTTACTCAGTTACAGCATAGAAGTCAATAATATCCCAGTCAAATATAAAAATCCACTTCTCATTTCACTAACTATCGCCAAGAAAGTAATTTTGCTAAACTGGAAATCCAAAAATTTTATACATATCAATCACTGGACCAATCTTCTTACATAATACATCACATTAGAAAAAATAACATACACTAACAAGAATATTATATCTACATTTCTTGATATCTGGAAACCATTCCTAACTCATCTTCATATAAACTGCATATGGAACTGCTCCCACGCACTCTCCCAACCACATGTTCACAAACTTAAAATAAATAATCGCTGAGTATTATTGAATACATCATTCTACAACTATTTACAGATAGATGTCTTTTATACACTGAACAAAACTATAAAAGCAATACTTTTTGCCCCCATTTTTCATGAGCTGAACTCAAAGATCTAAGACTTTTTCTATGTACACAAAAGGCCTATTTCTCTCAAATATTGTTCACAAATCTGTCTAAATATGTGTTAGTGAGCACTTCTCCTTTGCTGAGATAATCCATCCACCTCACAGGTGTGGCATATCAAGATGCTGATTAGACAGCATGATTGTTGCACAGGTGTGCCTTAGGCTGGCCACAATAAAAGGCCACTTTTTATTTTTACTGCAGTTTTTGGGGGAGGGGTCCGGAGGGGTCCGAAAACCAGTCAGTATCTGGTATGACCACCATTTGTCTTACGCAATGCAACACATATCCTTTGCATAGAGTTGATCAGGTTGTTGATTGTGGCCTGTGGAATGTTGGTCCACTCCTCTTCAATGGCTGTGTGAAGTTGCTGGATATTGGCAGGAACTGGAACACGCTGTCGTATATACGCCGATCCAGAGCATCCCAAACATGCTCAATGGGTGACATGTCGGGTGAGTATGCTGGCCATGCAAGAACTGGGATGTTTTCAGCTTCCAGGAATTGCAACATGAGGTGATGGTCGTGGATGAATGGCACAGCAATGGGCCTCAGAATATCGTCACAGTATCTCTGTGCATTCAAAATGCCATCAATAAAATGCACCTGTGTTTGTTGCCCATAACATACGCCTGCCCATACCATAACCCCCCCACCGGCACCATGGGGCACTCGATCCACAACGTTGACATCAGCAAACCGCTCACCCACACAACGCCATACAGGCTGTCTGCCATCTGCCCTGTACAATGAAAACCGGGATTCATCCGTGAAGAGAACACCTCTGCAAAGTGCCAGACGCCATCGAATGTGAGCATTTGCCCACTCAAGTCGGTTACGACGACGAACTGCAGTCAGGTCGAGACCCCGACGAGGACGACGAGCATGCAAATGAGCTTCCCTGAGACAGTTTCTGACAGTTTTTGCAGAAATTCTTTGGTTATGCAAACCGATTGTTGCAGCAGCTGTCCGGGTGGCTGGTCTCAGACGATCTTGGAGATGAAGATGCTGGACGTGGAGTTCCTGGGCTGGTGTGGTTACACGTGGTCTGCGGTTGTGAGGCCGGTTGGATGTACTGCCAAATTCTCTGAAATGTCTTTGGAGACGGCTTATGGTAGAGAAATGAACATTCAATTCACGGGCAACAGCTCTGGTGGACATTCCTGCAGTCAGCATGCCAATTGCATGCTCCCTCAAAACTTGTGACATCTGTGGCATTGTGCTGTGTGATAAAACTGCACATTTTAGAGTGGCCTTTTATTGTGGCCAGCCTAAGGCACACCTGTGCAATATCAGCATCTTGATATGCCACACCTGTGAGGTGGATGGATTATCTCGGCAAAGGAGAAGTGCTCACTTACACAGTGATTTAGACAGATTTGTGAACAATGGCACATGGCTTGAGGTGTTGGGCCTATCGGCCCAAGTTTCTGGTCCCACACACGCACATGGCTTGATGTGTGTGTAGGCCTGCCAGCCTGGCCGGCTTGGCCAGCAGATGTGTGTCGGTCGTCAGTCGAGAGAGAGAGGCGGATCTGCGCATCTCTCTTTAAGGTCTGGAAGAAGTCACACCTCTTAGGGTCGTCCTGACCAATGAGATAGTTGGGATTTCCCAGCGGGAAATTCCTTTTGGGGGAGTTTATGGCTCTTGTCCCTGACATGGGTTTAAACTGGGTTTGTGCCCATTTATACTCCAATTAATACAACAAACACACACTGCAACCTATGAGGAAGTGACATACACAAAAGTGTAAGTCGTGAAACGAGCATTAATTTGATAGGAGACACAACATATGAGGTTACATGAACTAGTAGTTTGCTCATAGGATATGCATAAAACACTGCATAAGACAGTACTAATCATACACACAATGTCCTGGGATGCATGTTCATTTATAGATCAATTTGTCTATAAATTAATTCAGGAAAGTATGAACTCTAAGGGGTCATGGACCTTTCCTATGGCGTTGCTCTTCACATTCTTTCAAGCAATAAACTGTATTATCAGTTGGTATCTATGGTAACTGAGGCCCTTCTTAGTGATATGATGGTTCTAAAGACCCCAGAGTGAGTTTTAAAGATGATTTGTTAAATAACAAATAACTGTATCTGATTTGTCTCAGTCGTCAGGACCAGAGCTGGAGAAAAGGCCAGGCTTGTCAGGCTGCAGTCACCTGATCCCCCCCCCCCCCCAAACAGAGCCAGGCGGGTGTTTTGACTAATTAAAACACAGATGCGTTACTCCCTAATTTTCAATTTGTTAAATAAAGTGACCTGTATGAGTAGTAATTCAGCACTTGCGGTTGTTTCTTTGGAATGAAATAAAATAATGTAAATTTAAGTGATCAAATGTAACAGTAACAAAATTAAAGTTTAGGGAAGAAGGAGAAAAACTGCATAAACAACAAAACGAATGGAGCGGCAGCGGCCAACTGCGGAATACAAGCATAATAGTAAAAACAGCAACATAAACTGTTCCAGGCTCTCAGCACCGCCCTGCTTCATACCACATTAACGGTAATAAATCTTTGATACATTAATTCATCAATGAACACGGTTTCTGCCTGATTCCTGTCTAATTACTTTCCATCGGCTGTGGAGGTGAAGACGACAATGATTCCATGCTCATTCATGGTGTCATCAAGCTATGCCTCTGTTATTGTTTTGAATAAGCAACCTCTAGCACTGAAACTTACATACTGTGTCTTTAAACGAATACATGAATAAACTGAATCAAACAGTCATTGATATAAATGAGTGTGTTTACTGTACAGGTAGAATATCAAAATAGTAAATAAATCTTGTTTCTATTGCCAGGACAATGTGGATCTGGGGGATTTGATGTTTTCTCTATGCTACCTGCCCACTGCCGGACGGCTGACCATCACCATGATCAAAGCACGAAATCTGAAAGCCATGGACATCACTGGAGCTTCAGGTATGAGTTCACACTCAGATGACACAGTTTGAAATTATGGATATTACAACATTTTCCATTTTCTCCTTAACAGAATAGTTATGGAGGATTTGCAACTTATGGTATGATAAGTAAGAGTCTGGCTTATATGTAAAGTTTAAAGCTGGTGAGGAAAGAGTGTTTAAACACCCCACTGAAAAACACGACAAAAAAAGTTCTCATTTGAATGAATGCATAAATGCATGTAATAACTTTGACTTCAATTAATTCTGTTTTTTTTTTTTACAATTAATTCAGAGAGACCACAGTTATGCCTGAATTATTAGTTTAAATGGTTGCAACCATTTCAGTTTTGGGTATTTCATTCCTTGGATTTGTGTACAAAAGGGAACTGTGGATAAACAGGTTATGGTCCTAAATGTAAATTATGATATATTTGATCATATTTTTAATATCATTAAAATAATTTTCACTTTCTATTGGAATCCTTTCCTAGATCCTTATGTGAAAGTTTCTCTGATGTGTGATGGGCGAAGACTGAAGAAAAGAAAAACTTCCACCAAGAGGAACACATTAAACCCTGTGTACAATGAGGCCATAGTGTTTGATGTCCCTCCAGAGAACATTGACCAAATCAGCCTTCTCGTAGCTGTTATGGACTATGACCGGTGAGAGTCTCACAAATGTTTGTTGAATTATGTTAGTGTGTCCTTTCTGTCCAGCATAATTACATAGTATAGGAGAAATTTTAAGTTAAAGTTGATTGCTTTGTTGCTATTTATTTATTTAGTTAGTTCTGATTTAAGCAATCTATCAGTTTCAAAACAAGTTAACATATGCAAAGCATCTGTGAAATGCTGTTGATTACCACATAACATTAATTTTGACTCCCTCCCTTTGAATCCCTCAGTAAAAATTACACCTTTAGTATGCAATATAGCATTACAAATATATTTTGAGGTGCTAATCCCACTCTTACCTCTAAACATACCCATAACCATTCCTTAAAAATATTTAGAGTTATAAAAAAAAAAAAACATAGACAGACAAGTGGAATCACAATAATTTATTTATTGCAAAAAATGTCAAAAGCGTTACCAAAAGTAGTCAAAATGTGGTGCAGTCGCAGGCTTCTCTGCTGGTATATAATAGTTTGTATGAGGTACAGAGCAGAATGTAAGTTATTAATTGTTGAGATTCTTATCACGATCCACTCTGTGAAGGCGCACATTTCTCATTCAAATGCATATCACCCAAAACACAACATGTCACAATCTGTGACGAAGCAGGTGATATCACTACTGTAAAACATATTGTAAAGCTTCCTAGTGTAACAAGTATGTGTTGTCTGGTTCTGCACCTACAACGCGGTGTAATGGTTGAAACAGGCAAAGAAGCAGGCAGGGAAGAAGATCCATGTGCCGTTTGGTTTAATATTAATAATCCACAAGATAAACAAACATTGGGTAGCCAGAGTAAATCAGGAAACACAGGACAGGAACTTGTTACAGCAAAAACCAATGAATGACAACCAACCAGAGAAACACAAGCGTATAGAGGGTATGTGCGTGACGTCACAGTCGGCCGGAGTGACTGCAGTTACGCCTACTGAGTGGCAAAAAGACCAGGTGGCAGCATTGGTTCAGTGTGAATGCCGCAAAAAACAAACAAAACACATCTAAAACGGGAAAGAGCTTTGAGACTGACTATAAATATATTTGACAAGAAAGCGGAGGTATATTTTTACAGACTGGCGAAAGCTACAGAAAAGAGAAGCAATGGATTGTTGCAATTCACAGAAACAACTGGACTCCAGGCAGCGAAACGTGGATTTGCAGTTATCAGTTTGTGTCAATATGTTGAATTTTGGGGTAAAATCATACCCTATATATTGTATTGTTATATATTGTATTGACAACCCATCAATTGAATATTTACCATCATATATTCTGCATAATTAGATGTTTTTAAATAAACACTGACAAAAAACTATACAAGTTTTAGGGCTGGACGATATATAACATTGATATAAGTGATCACCTGGATTTAGACCTACCTATATTGTATTTATATAAAGCGTTCACAGTCAAATTTGCTTCATGTATTTCCCTGGCATCAAAATTAGGCACATAAAATTGTCAGGAAACACGATTCCTGGCAGCATATCAATATCCATGGTTCACTGGATGTTGGGTAAGTTGCAAGGAACACTATATGGAGTCCAAACTTTAGTTTAAACTGTTAATCGTTTGTTTTACTCACGTTTTCAAAGTTTCCCCTATTAAATCCATTCATGCAGCAGCTCTTTTGCCACTTTTAGTCCGGCTGAGGGGGCGTGTTCCGGTGGGAAAGTGACGTCAATGCATACCCTCTATTTATGCACAAGATAACAAGGGAGCTGACTAGGGACAGGTGCAGGTGATTAGTTATCATGGAAATTAACGACGGGGGCTATGGTAACAAACAAGGCAGGCAAAACAAGGGAAACAGGAACTGAATACAGAAAGTAAAAATAGAAACAATGGTAAAAGACACTTCAACTTAAAAGTTCAAAACGGATCATGACAGAGCCAGCTGCTCGGACGGACTGTGGTGTGTCCGCCTAACTAATAACCAGTCTAAAATTCCTTGGAAACACCTTGATACCCTGTTGAAATACAGGGCCAGGGCAGGACACAAAGTTCAGGAGACCCGTCCGGCGCACACCGTTCAGGGGGCCAAGGTGGCAACCTCGGTTCGAGGGGCCAGGACGACGCACACAGTTCAGGAGGCCAGGGCGGCGCACACAGTTCAGGGGGCCAGGGCGGCACACACAGTTCAGGGGGCCAGGGTGGCGCACACAGTTCAGGGGGCCAGGGCGGCGCACACAGTTCAGGGGGCCAGGGCGGCACACACAGTTCAGGGGGCCAGGGTGGCGCACACAGTTCAGGGGGCCAGGGCGGCGCACACAGTTCAGGGGGCCAGGGCGGCACACACAGTTCAGGGGGCCAGGGTGGCGCACACAGTTCAGGGGGCCAGGGCGGCGCACACAGTTCAGGGGGCCATGGCGGCAACCTCAGTTCCAGGGGCCAGGATGGCGCACACAGTTCAGGAGGCCAGGGTGGCGCACACAGTTCAGGGGGCCATGGCGGCAACCTCAGTTCCAGGGGCCAGGATGGCGCACAAAAAAAAGTTGCATATCAAATGCATATCACCCAAAACACAACATGTCACAATCTGTGACGAAGCAGGTGATATCACTACTGTAAAACATATTGTAAAGCTTCCTAGTGTAACAAGTATGTGTTGTCTGGTTCTGCACCTACAACGCGGTGTAATGGTTGAAACAGGCAAAGAAGCAGGCAGGGAAGAAGATCCATGTGCCGTTTGGTTTAATATTAATAATCCACAAGATAAACAAACATTGGGTAGCCAGAGTAAATCAGGAAACACAGGACAGGAACTTGTTACAGCAAAAACCAATGAATGACAACCAACCAGAGAAACACAAGCGTATAGAGGGTATGTGCGTGACGTCACAGTCGGCCGGAGTGACTGCAGTTACGCCTACTGAGTGGCAAAAAGACCAGGTGGCAGCATTGGTTCAGTGTGAATGCCGCAAAAAACAAACAAAACACATCTAAAACGGGAAAGAGCTTTGAGACTGACTATAAATATATTTGACAAGAAAGCGGAGGTATATTTTTACAGACTGGCGAAAGCTACAGAAAAGAGAAGCAATGGATTGTTGCAATTCACAGAAACAACTGGACTCCAGGCAGCGAAACGTGGATTTGCAGTTATCAGTTTGTGTCAATATGTTGAATTTTGGGGTAAAATCATACCCTATATATTGTATTGTTATATATTGTATTGACAACCCATCAATTGAATATTTACCATCATATATTCTGCATAATTAGATGTTTTTAAATAAACACTGACAAAAAACTATACAAGTTTTAGGGCTGGACGATATATAACATTGATATAAGTGATCACCTGGATTTAGACCTACCTATATTGTATTTATATAAAGCGTTCACAGTCAAATTTGCTATGGTAACAAACAAGGCAGGCAAAACAAGGGAAACAGGAACTGAATACAGAAAGTAAAAATAGAAACAATGGTAAAAGACACTTCAACTTAAAAGTTCAAAACGGATCATGACAGAGCCAGCTGCTCGGACGGACTGTGGTGTGTCCGCCTAACTAATAACCAGTCTAAAATTCCTTGGAAACACCTTGATACCCTGTTGAAATACAGGGCCAGGGCGGGACACAAAGTTCAGGAGACCCGTCCGGCGCACACCGTTCAGGGGGCCAAGGTGGCAACCTCGGTTCGAGGGGCCAGGACGACGCACACAGTTCAGGAGGCCAGGGCGGCGCACACAGTTCAGGGGGCCAGGGCGGCACACACAGTTCAGGGGGCCAGGGTGGCGCACACAGTTCAGGGGGCCAGGGTGGCGCACACAGTTCAGGGGGCCAGGGCGGCGCACACAGTTCAGGGGGCCATGGCGGCAACCTCAGTTCCAGGGGCCAGGACGACGCACACAGTTCAGGAGGCCAGGGCGGCGCACACAGTTCAGGGGGCCAGGGCGGCACACACAGTTCAGGGGGCCAGGGCGGCACACACAGTTCAGGGGGCCAGGGTGGCGCACACAGTTCAGGGGGCCAGGGCGGCGCACACAGTTCAGGGGGCCATGGCGGCAACCTCAGTTCCAGGGGCCAGGGTGGCGCACACAGTTCAGGAGGCCAGGGTGGCGCACACAGTTCAGGGGGCCAGGGCGGCGCACACAGTTCAGGGGGCCAGGGCGGCACACACAGTTCAGGGGGCCAGGGTGGCGCACACAGTTCAGGGGGCCAGGGCGGCGCACACAGTTCAGGGGGCCATGGCGGCAACCTCAGTTCCAGGGGCCAGGGTGGCGCACACAGTTCAGGAGGCCAGGGTGGCGCACACAGTTCAGGGGGCCATGGCGGCAACCTCAGTTCCAGGGGCCAGGATGGCGCACACAGTTCAGGAGGCCAGGGTGGCGCACACAGTTCAGGGGGCCAGGGCGGCACACACAGTTCAGGGGGCCAGGGCGGCACACACAGTTCAGGGGGCCAGGGCGACGCACACAGTTCAGGGGGCCAGGGCGGCCCACGCTGTTCAGGAAGCGGAGTCCTCTCTGGACACGAAAACAGGAAGCAGAGTTCTCTCTGGACTCGAAATAGGAAGCGGAGCCCTCTCTGGACTCGGTGCACGGGACGGAGCCCTCTCTGGACTCGGTGCATGGGACGGAGCCCTCTCTGGACTCTGGTCAGGAGCTAGCCACGGCAAGGCAATACATTTGGTCGGCTCTGGACTCTCCTCTGAGACGACCGCGGGCTGCTCCGTAACAGCCCCCGAATATCTGGAGGAAACCCTGTGCTCCTCCCAAGCACGTACGACTGCCACCACATAAAACCCCAGCACAGCCCTCCTGGCCATGTCAGGACTCACCAGACCTGGAACCACCGGACTCGGAACCACTGGACTCGGGACCACTGGAACTGGGACCACCAGACTCGGGACAACCAGACTCGGGACCACCAGACTCGGGACCATCTTGACAGACTCTGATGATATCCGGACCCTCCCATTCTTGCGGTGGTGCAGGTAGTTAGAGAAATTCCAGAAGTTTAAGGTTTTTAACAACTCCATCTCCCACTGCGAAAGAGGGTCATCCAAGCCTTAGGGTTGTCCTTAAGGGCCACATCAAGGCAATTTAACCTCTCAGCCCTTGACCAAAACTTCTGGGAGAAGGCCTGTACATCCATTCCCCTCTGACAAAGTGTAGTCAGACCTCGAGGACAGGCCAGACCTTCCCATGAATTAGCAGGTGGTAGGGTTCTTACGCTCATTCTGCTGAGTCCTGTCACGGCTGGTTCGTTCTGTTACGTAATGAGAGGAAAAAATGGGAGCGAGAACTTGAAATACAATAAACAACTAGAGCAGAACATGTAGCACAACAGGGAAACGGGTGACAAAAGACATACTCACGACAACAAACCAGCACAGGACTGAAGACACAATGAGAATATAAAGGGTGACAAACAAGGCAGGTAATGGGGAAGAACATGTGGGGCAAATTAACCAATAATCCGATAACAAGAGGAGTGGGGTCAAGACAGAAGACAGGAACGCACATGACACAGGAATTACCCAACACACCACATGTGCCAGACAAGACAGACATGTGACAGGATGACAGTGGTTATGATTTACCTCAGATATGAACGAGAGTGAGCGTGCATAATGAGTGCAATCTGAGTGGCAAATGAATGGCTCATAATCAGCGACATTTTGCTAGCATTAGAAAGCTGCCTTCATGCAACACACATAGAGTGTTGTTCATTCTCCTTCGCATAATACCACCAAAAAAAAAAAAAAACTACCTGTGTTCTGTTTTGTATCATGCACCGTGCACATTTGTGATACCTGTGTTCGATAAATTCGGATTTGGACCGCAGCAAACATGCCCACTAAGACAGACAACATTTCTGCAAGAAGTAGTCTTACGAAGTTAACAGAGTATTTTGCCGTTTCTTTTCACAGTGTAGGTCACAATGAGGTCATCGGTGTGTGCCGAGTAGGTAATGATGCCGAGGGTTTGGGAAGAGAACACTGGAATGAAATGCTGACTTACCCACGCAAACCCATCGCACACTGGCATCCTCTCATCGAGGTAAGAAAACATGGACTTCCTCGTTCTGCTCATGCAGGTCAAATTTAGTACTTGCTTGTGCAACAGGCCTAATACATCAGGCATGAAACTGAATGACCCAAATACAGCATATACTTTAAATATAAAATTATAAAAACTGTGATTTGTTTGATATTATATTTGAATCCCTTGTGTACTTTTACAAAGACAGCAGGCATCTTTTCAAAGTCCAGTGTGTACTGTATAAAACTTTTTCACTGGCTCTATGGTTATTTGAAACCAAAATTATGGGGCAGTGGTTCTCAACTCCGGTCTGGGCACCCAATGCTGTGCACATTTTGTATATCTCCCTTATCCGACACACTCAGGGTACATTTACATGACAACAATGTACTAAAAAGGAAAAGTTTTTTCCCAAAAGCGATCCCCATTCACACGGATCCGCAAAAACGACTAAAATGCTGCATTATGCATGCTAGGCCAGTAGTTGGCATGTCACTTTGTAAAGAAACACTACACGCCTATAGGATGTGTTTACACTTGGCATTAACATGCGATCATCGTGATCCGATCAAGCATCGGATCATTAGCAAATCAGGACACGGCGCGTTTACATTTTTCACATTAAGTGGCCTATATGTATCTGGATAACAGGTCGGATTTCTGTTTCCCACAAAATATTTAAATTAGGTCTGTGGCGCTTGAAAGGCAGAAATTTCAAGAGTATAGATGATGCAAATTAAACAATGTCCCATTGCTTTCACTCACTTGCTTTACTTTCCGATGCAATCTTCTACGGTGGCCCAGTAGTGCACAACACAACAAAATTTAAAAAGCAAACATAAGTTAACAACTCAGCGAAATCAAGCCACAACACAACGAAATCAAGCCACAACACAACGGAATCAAGCCACAACACAAGATAAAGCCACAACACAACGAAAAAGCCTCAACACAATGGAAATGCTCCCGACCACTAGGGGGCTCTCGGAGTGCGGTTTTGCTTGCCATTGTTCCATAGATTAGCCAGTCTTACAAAGATATAAAAAAAGCTCATAACAAACAATTAATTTATATAAATATTATATACCAGTAAATAAAACTAAACATTTACAAACATTATAGCTTGGGCTATTTTAATTTGTCTTACTCCATAACAAATCCTTTAAATTTAATGGTATTCAGAACAAGAATAAAACATAAGTAGCTATACAATTATATATAAATACACATGAACCACAAATTAGATTATAGTGTCATTCATTACAGACAACATACAAACGTCAAGCCAAAATTAATTTATTTAAAGCGAAACTGAAACAGCATTGGGCTCACATAGGCTACCTCTCTTATTTGGCATGAATCCAAATGTTTCCATATTCGCAATGTAACATTTGGTTGCTAAACACTATTTATTATGTAACTATATTTTTTTTATGTAATTAAGGGTTAGGGTTAACCCCCTTTAATGGCTAATAGTAAAGTGCCCTTTAGGCTGTCATATTGCAGTGCATATCCCCCCACCCCCAGAACAAGATTTGAACTGATGGGGACCCCCCGGAATGCTATTTCAACCTGAAAATATCTCAACCTTGAGGTCCAGTGTCTCTGGAAAATAGCGATCTATGACATTATAATGCATATCAAAGTATTTGTGTCTTTTTGTTAATATGGGATTTGTGAACATAATAATGTTTTTATATTTGTGGTGTAAAAAATATTATTTTATTTTTGAAGTGAAAAGATACAGATAGACAAAGATATTTAGCATTTTATAACTTCTATATTATTACATTTTAAAAGTAAATGTGCATTGTTCCACTCTTACCCTATGTTGAGTGTACTTCCATCGCTGAATGTGGAAGTTGACTGTTTGCCCACTGTTATGCTGAAACATCTGACTGCTTCCCTGACATGCTGCTCATCCCTTGAGGCCTTGCCAACCAAAACAAAATCCATTTTTAACTCAGAATTTGAGCCTTTGATGCCCATGTCATCACTCACTAAATTATTCACAAACTTAGGTAATTGCAGACAAAAAACTACTGTCCTACTGGACAAACACATGTTGGTCTTATAAATGTTTAGATAATAAACTGTTCAGGGGTTGAAATGCACAGAAATCTGTGAGACATTATTTGAACAAAGAAATGAAATCTTTCAGAGAACATAAAAGTACCGTAGACTTTTATTTGGCCAAGATTTTGGATTTGCTGCAGGGAATCTAGTTCTCATAATAAATGAAGTGTAACAAATTAATAAGAAATAGGCAAACAGACTATACACAGAAAAATCCTCAGTGTTAAATGAACACGGCTCAGTGTTCATTTACAGAATGTAGAAGCAATGTTGTAGTCAATTAACAAAGTAGGTTCACTCAACAAATGAAGTTGACCATTAATGACAAATCATGTATGTGTGTAATTGTTGTGTCTACTCTGTTCTTTTTTTTCTGTTCTTGTTGTCTCTTCAGTGACTCTACTTGTTAACGGCATGTGTCATCACTAATGGTCAATCATCTCTTGTAGTGAACCTACTTTATTAAATTACTACAATACTGCTTCAGTGTTACTCTGGAGACGTAAAAGTTTCGAATTTGACTATTTAGAAATAATATTTAGAAATATTTAAAAAAATAAGAAACATTATGTAATACTTTACAATAAGGTTTTGTTTGTCAACATTAGTTAAGTACATTAGTTAACATGAACTCAGCATTTACTAATCTTTTGTAATTTTTACACACACACTTAAGATTAGGTCCAATTCTCAATATTAACTCTGTTAACTATGACGTTTGCCTCAGTAAACTACTAATTACTGCTTATTAATAGTTAGTTAGGTAGTTGTTAAGTTTAGGTATTGGGTAGGATTAGGATAGGACAATATTTAATAATACATTTTTTAAATCAAATGTTGTATCTGTTAACAATACTTAATTGTGAACTAACATTAACAAACAATAAACAATAGTATTTTGATTAACTAATATTAACAAAGATTAATACATGCTGTCAGACACATTGATCATTGTGAGTTAATGCATTAACTGATGTTAACAAACACAACGAGATTGTAAGTCTGAAGCAAAGCTGATCTATTGTTAAGCAACATTTCCCTGGACAATTGAGTCAAGGTCATAGTGATCCTGCAGGAAAAAATCATACTCAAAAAATCAAAGATACTCTTCATTTGTTATTCTTTTCTTTTCAGAAGAGATTCAGATTCACATGGGGAAAATAAAAGAATCAAACTCTTATGATATTCTCTGAAAACTGTCTAGAGACTTTATTTAAAGCAAAATATCTACTGTATGTATAGCTCTGTCTTTTGTGGCACTGCAGGGAGCTAGAACAATTTTTTTTTTCTAACAGCAGATGGTTTTTGAAGGCCGAGGTGAAGAGTACTGTTTCGTTTTTGCCTATTAAAGGCCAACTTATTTTTAACACTACACTCCCACTCAACTTTATACTTTAGATCATACATGCATTAATTATTATTATGAGTATTATGATTAATAATAATAATAATAATGAACCAAAATTAGGTCTATTTTAGGACCATTTATTTCATTCTCATTCTAACTATTTTTAAATAGTTTTTTTTATTACTTATTTAATTAATAATAAATTTGGTCCCATTTTGTACTTTCAGCTTCTGTGTACTAGCATATAAATTAATCTTATGGTACAATGCACTTATATGTACATACTGTACATGTTTTTACATTGTACTTATATAAAAAATACAAGCATTTAATTAATTAATTTCTGTAATGACATCTAGAATTACACTATTAACCATTTCCTTACACCTTAAAAAAACAAAACATCTAACCTCACTGCTATCCCACCTCAATAGCAGTACATTGTACTAAAAATTATTACAACTTTTTTAAATTTAAGTAAATAGTAGTTAAAGACCCCTAATATAAAGTGTGACCTTAAGTTCTAATCATTTAAATGGATAGTTCATCCAAAAATTTAAATGTTCCCATAATTTACTCACCCTCAAGCTATCCTAGGCATATATGACATTCTTCTTTCAGACAAATACAATCTGAGTTGTTTAAAAATAAATGTCCTGGCTAATCGAAGCATTATAATGGCAGTGAATGGCAGCCCAAAATTTGGAGCCCAAAAAGTGCAACCATTCATTATAAAAGTAATCCATATGGCTATGGGGGGTTTAACAAAGGCCTTCTGAAGTGAATCGATGGGTTTGTATAAGAAAAATATGCATATTTAAAACTTTATAAAGTAAAATATCTAGCTTCCGGCGGACCGCATTTCCCTATTCAACTTACGAAGAAAGTGTAACGCCTTTCGCAGTTCTTACACTACGTCCAACATCATCGCTGTGCCAGTTACGCTTTTTTTTCTTCTTACAAAAACCCATTGATTCACTTCAGAAGGACTTTATTAACCCCCTGGAGCCATGTGGACTACTTTCATAATGGATGGATACATGGGCTTCACATTTTGGGCTGCCATTTACTGCCATTACAATGCTGGTTTCATTTTTAAGTGCATGATCTGTGAACCTTGAACTTAATGTACATGTCCAGTGCAGTAATGTCAAATCAGTGCAAGCATGACCCGATTAAGTTTTAAGTGAACCAAGATGACTAAAGTGCTTTGTTTTCCTATGCTCTCTGCAGTATCACAGTACTGGAGGGGGAAGCCAGGGGGGTTCCTGTAATTCCTTGAAGGCTCCTCCATCACCATAGCCTGAGGTCCAAATTCTCATCTTCAGACCAACGAGAGAAGAGAATTCATGCACAAGATGTTCTGTCCTGGAATCCAGAGGTCCAAGATCAGAGAGCTCAAGTAGGCTGTTCCTGACATCAAAGGGAATGGCATGCCATTTTCCTCTACCTGTGCTCCTGGAAGCCCTTCCACTGCATGGGGATACTTGATTGTTTCAGCTGCATGTTGAGTGGTCACATACTGTATGGTTATTTTGTGCTACTCATGGTGAATTGGAAAAGAAAATTTATGGAAAAGAGTATTTTTTATGTTGTTCTCAAAGTTTTGATTCCAATCAAATCAGTCTCGGTATGTGTTTTTAAATGGAGTGTCATTGTGTCACTCAATGCTCTTGAGGTTAGAATGTCAAATTCCCTTTATAATTTATACCCTCCCACAGCGCATGAGTGTGTTTTGGTGTGGTAAAGTTCAAGATGTTCTCTGTTTCTTGTTTGAAATGCTCTGTGGATTTTGTCATCAAGCGTCATGGTGGTGAACTGTTTACAGACTTTGCAAGTAAAATGTTGTTTCTCATGTTATTAAACAGCTCTTTCTTACAAAACTAAGCTTGTTGAAATGCATTGTTTCACAATTACTGTAATCACTGTGCAGGGTATAAGGGTGTAATGGTTCAAGGTTTCTCATCGTAAGAGCATCTTGGAGAAGTTGGCAGCTTTACCCTTACCAGGAACACCCTCCCACACACACAACTGGAACTGACAGTGAATTTCAAACTACAGAAGACATATATTGAACCACATTGGTAAAACCCTGTCATTTTTCCTGAAATGACTCCAGAGACTATTGAGATTAGTTAATTTTCCCAATACTGAGTCTGACAGAAATTCTTTGCTCTCATACAGCTCTAAACAAGCATGCTCATTATAACCAAAGCAACAGACGTGTTGAAAGTACTGTGTTAAGTGTCACAGGGATGGTGCAACTCATGTCAGATGGCACTGATTCACGGAAATTGATTTAGGCATTCATTGATCTGTGTTTGCTTTGTCGCCAATCACACTCCATTTGTTCCTGTCAGAGTCCAGAGCACTTGCTTTCATTAGATACATCTGTTTCCTCCAGATAGCTTTGGAGCTTTGGAGAACAGCTTTGGAGAATCTTTTGTCACAAAAAGAGCAGGATTAAACAGAAACCTATGCTTCTGCACCTTATCTCTTATGTTGCATTACATTCAAATTTAGATGTTAAATATTCTTATTTGATATCTCTGGATTTCAGCCATATAAAATAGCATTTTGTTGTCCAATACAGTGAAAATAAGGGCACATAAAGAAATAAAATGGTAATGTAAGCATTTGTTTTGCAGGTATCAACAAAGAAGACCATTTGCTGTTTTATACACCTGTACCCTGCAAACATTTGCTAAACTGGTTTTATTATAATGTACTGTCAGAACTTTTGGTCACTGGTGCAGTTTATTTGCTTAAAAGTGAATGTTTTTCAGTTACCTGTGTTGATCGTGTCTCCTGACATCATGCAAAATCGAATTTACCAGATGGAAGTGCAACTACAAGTAGTGTCAAATTTGAATTATAGAGAAATGCATCATTACTGAGCATTACTATTGAAAACACTTGGAACACATAGCCTTAAAGGGGGGGGGTCTGATGCTATTTCATGCATTTTGACTTATTTACAATGTTAAAGAGTTGGATTCCCATGCTAAACATGGCCAAAGTTTCAAAAAATGAGTTGGATGTATGACGGCGTATTTCTGTGCCAAAAATACTCCTTCCGGTTTCTCACAAGTTTTGGAAAGTGCATACAATGTAAACAACATGAACATATAGTGAATTCATAATGTGATGCAGTGACGTAACTTTGTTTTTAAAAAGTGGGTGAGTGGGGGAAGTCATGAGAAGTCATGTTTAACGTGATAGTTTAATCCTTAACTCCTAACTATAGCATAATACAATATTGTCAGTCCCCAGATTCTTCACATAGATTCTGTGGTTCTGAAGTTCGGTTCTGGGTTCGAATCCACCATCGTATAGTTTTTTTTTTTTTTTTCATGAAAATCAAAGGTGTTCATCAGTGATTCTGTATCAAGAGCAGGGACACATTTGTGTACATTTTACTTTGTGATTTAACCGGAACAAATAGAGAGTCTATGATGCGATGACGTCTTGTGTGTGTGTGTGTGTGCATGTGCACGTGATTCTTTAGCTTTACGTACGGCAGCTTATCTGTCTTTTATAAAGCTAATAAAACAAAACAAAAATTTGAGATATGGATGCAATACTACTCTGTAGGTAATCAAGATTAACATGAGATTGGCTAAAACTGTGTGTGCTAACAAAAAATGAACACTATGGCAACAGCTTTCTTACCTATACGCGATGGCAGTTTGCTACTGCGGTCAGGCCAGCCTCGACTTTGAAAAACACGGTCATTCTATTCCCTGCGTTGTTTTGCGGTACGCGCATATACTAGGCATTATGGTAATAGTGTGTAAAAACGCCCTGTTTCCACTGACCAGTTTCCCTTCAGATTGATAGTAGACAAGTTTTACTTCAGATTGATAGGACACCTCCTCAGAGAGTCACTCACACAATGTCAGGACATAAAATTTCAAAATAAAAACTATCTAAACCATCTTTGTCTATCTAAGTCAGATTGCTATAAAAAGGAAACTGGTCTGTGGAATCAGAGAGTTTCCTTTTTAGAACTATCTAAATTCAACGGGGGAAAAAAAACATGTACATGAGTTTTTGGAGGGCTTTAATTTTATAATGCAACATTAGACAGTCCTTATATTGAGTGAGTGGCACTCTAAGAAGTTCTACTATCAATCTGAAATGAGACTGGTCTGTGGAAAAAGGGACTTTCATTTTTAGAGCTATCTGGCAAAAAAAATAGGTAGTATATGACTTTTGGAGGGCTTTTACTGTGTAATTCAAAATCAGACAGTCCTAGAATTGGGTGAGTGACACTGTGTGGTGGGCCGTTTCTCAATATGCGGGGGGGGAGGTGATTTAGCGAGGTCTGTGACAGGAGAGAGAGTTGGGAGACAAGCGCGGCATAAGTGGGTCAAGAGCAAATGACAAACACCTATGTCTTGTTTAAGAGGAGAAGCGGGAGAGAGAGACCGACTGGAGACTCGTGGCCCATGTGTGTGACTGAGAAAGCTCTGGAGAGCATTTGAGTGAATTACTGAGAAAGACTGAGCTGTTGTAAGTGCCAGCGGTGTAAATTTATGTTTTGTTGGATCTATTGAGAGGAAATAAAGTTGACCACGAGTCCCAGTCAAGCCAACCCTGTCCTCTTCCTTCCTTCACTATTTGAACCTTGCTCCACTGCATAATTTTAAAAAACTACCGTTAACCCCAAGAAGTCTGCACAGTTTTGGGGCCCTTTAGGAGTTTTGACATGCTCTGACATTTGTGCTTTTTTTCAGTTGCTTATAAACATATTAATGGCAAAAGTGTCATTACACTGTATTCGGCACAAACTGGGCTACCATAATATGTGAGCAACATGTATGTAAATGCTTGTATTTTTGAGAGAATAATGTTTATGTGTGGTTTTTGAAAAAAAAAACAACAAAAAAAGTAAGTCACTGAATTAAGGCCACAAAACACACAATAGATATGTGTCCACAAGACGTTTGACTAATGGGTGTTGTTGCCTAGAGTTTTGCTTCAAATTGATGTGAGAATCATTGTGCCTGCTCATTCACATAAAACAATATATTGATTAAAATTTTGTAAGACACTTTTTCTTTACAAAGCCTGTATGCGAAGGGGTGTGATTTACACCTGAGGAGACAATAGAACCGAATGAGCCGCATAATGAATGAGCCTTTGAGTCAGGTATGTGACTGAGGGAGCTAAGGAACAGGACAAAATAAATTTGTTGTAGTTTATTTAAAATATTATGTAGTGATTTTACTTTCATCCATCCAAGGACGCTAAGTAAGGTAGTGATTGGTACTCACGTCACCGCTGACGTTGTGATTTTTGGATCACCCGTCACTTAAGGTGTGGTTATGAGTACATCAGTACCCTCTCTTAGTTTGGGACACTAGTCAATCACTAGCCCAATCATTTAGAATGAATGTAAAGTGGGGAGAGTTGGTCAGCTGATTTATCTGAAAGATTGGAGAGATTTCTAACTTGTAGAGCCTCTTCTGTATTATCAGCACAAGGAAGACACAATTTTATTAACAAAGATAAACAAGAATAACCAACACAACTACTAAATAAATACAATGAATGATAAAGGAATAAAGTGCATAAGATGCATAAAATACATGTGATTAAGTTGAGTGTGGCTATGGAAGAGTTGACTTATCTTATGGAAAGATAAACTGTTGTTTCTCTGAAACTAAGGTAAGGAACCTTATTATGCATCAAACAAATAAACAAAAGATTATTTGTTATTAACTAGCATCAGTTATATTACCTCTAATGTAAATTAGAAAATCATATACTGATAATATACAACAATGCCAAGGTCTCTGGAAAGAGGTTTGTTTAAGTGATATTTACGTTCCACGTGGTTGATTAAGAAGTCTCATGGCGTTGAATTCTTTCACTGGTTGTGCTGGGTGACAATGCAGTGGGGGAGAGCTGGAATCCATTTCGACAGAAGATCTGTGGGATGCTGATCTCCTGGAGCACTAAAGGGTCCTAAAATCTGGAACACACAGATGAGGCCCTGAAGTGCAGAAGGTCTTTAATCTGGAACATGCAGACAAAGGAACCTCAAAGTGAAGGTTTGCTCTCCTGAGCTTAACCTTGTTGCAAATGTCTCTGTGTGTCTTCAGCCTCTCTGGGCCAGACACTCAGGACTTGGTCAATCCGCTTTTGTCTCTCTGGCATGGAGACTCGGGACGTGCTGTAGTTGTCACTGTCTCGCTGGACTAAAACTCTGAACGCAGTGTTTGTCAATGTCTCTTTCCTCAGTCTGGATTCTCAGAACGTGGTTGTTTTCTGTTGCTGCCTCACAAGCTGTAGACTCAGATCCTTAGATCTTTTGTTGTCTCTCTGGATGAACCAGAGGCTCAGAATGTTATGGTGTATCTGTTATGTCCATCCTTGCAGGACAGACTCAGAACTTGGTTGATCTGTCACAGTCTCATCCTTACCGGACAGACTCGGAACTAGGTGTGTCTGTTGAAAGGGTACCTTTATCCCTTTCCGACAAGGAGGAGATTGCAATTTGGTGCTTCTCCATTCCAGTGCTGTGATTGGCCGCTGGCATCAGAGGGGGCACACCATGTGGCCCACCCTTCTTTCCCCTGTGGAAACAGTTAGAAGTCTTTAAAGTGTCTTTAAAGTTTACCAATGCATTTCTCACTTTCCAAACCACCACCAGAATACCCTTGGCAATATTCTAAACAAATAGACATCAAACATGATGGAAAAAGATTGAACTGTCAAGCGTTCATTCATTTGTTCATTAACAGCTGAATCTGTGTAAGATGTTGCATTACAAAAAGCTGTCACTGAGAATACTTATTTCTCTGAATAAGTAAGAAATGTATGTGTAGTTTACATCAGTCTTAAGGTTTCCAAACATAGTTATGAATGGATTTGGATGGATCCTTGTGCTCTTTGTTTCACCCAATTTTTATGGCAGTCAGACCAGGACATTAGGGATCAGTTTCTAGATGGGTAAAGGGCAGAAACTGCATGTGAACCAATGATAAGTCCTGTCCTTCCTGGGCTTGGTACCAGAGGTCTTCTTCTTGCCCTCCAAGAGGTGTCTGGCTGTTGTCCTAGCATCTTTATCTGATGGCGTTGGACAGTTTGTTTGTGTTAGTCCACCAAGATCCAATCAAAATGTAGCAGACCTTTGTCCACTGTTATGGGCAAAGAGGGGTCCAGCCATAAACTGGGCCCTGGAATGTGCTGTCTACTACAATAGTTAACAATATAAAGTGAGAGCCAAAGGCACATTACAAAGGCCTATTATATTTAAAATGATCAAAAGTTGAAATTACTATTACTATTACATTTTATGTTTTTGAAAGAAGTCTCATGCTAAAAAAACAGTAATATTATGACATTGAACACAATTCAGTATTCAGTAAATACAAATAACTGAATAATTGGTAATGATGAATGTTATAAGTAGGGCTGTTGATTTAACACGTTAATTAGATGAATTATTTACGGTAAAAAATAATGCGTTAAAATTATTAGAGGCTCGTTCGTATCCAAGGTAAATCATCAACACTATCATTCCTTACATGTGTTTTATTGAACTAAATACATTGTCATCTGATAAAACACATACCCAGGTTACTTTTCTTACGCACCCGAGTTTGTGTTGCTTTCACATTCACGTGAATCGTGGCACAGTTCGAGGGCAACCGAACTCAGACCACCTCCTTCAGGCCGTCTTGAATTTGGTACCCCTGAGCTCAGCTTACCCGGGTCCGCATGACAGCTTTCACATTACCAATTTTTCATGTTAACTGCCAGTGTGAAAACACCCTCACATTTAGGCTAAATCATGATATATAAGCAATATCACCCGAGTAACGAGTGCAATATCACACAAGTTCTGTTTTTCTGTCCAGAATAGCACGAGAAGAGTGCAAATGCGATACTGATCTTATACGACAGTTTAATAAAATAAATAAGCAAGTTAATATTGTGTTGGTTTAGACACAATATTGTCTGTTTTGCTCAGTTTTGTCATCAACAATATAAAGACAAAGCAGAACTGTTCGTCTCCGCTATACACAGTGGCATTTAATTTTGAACGAATCAGGTGAACCAATGATTCAATGGACCATAAAGAGAACCATTTACCATTTTCATAAAGAGAACCATTTACTTCACTCCTGAGTGAATCAGCCGTTTGAACGAATTGAATGAATGAATGACTCAATGACTTACTCCATTAGACATTTACCGCCACCTACTGGCAGTTTTAGTTTCTTATTTAGAGTATAATTTCATAAAACATAATTTCATATTTCCATATTAATAAAAACAAACATTAAAGGTATAGTTCACCCAAAAATATTTCTTTCTGAAGCTACTTTTTGTAATGTCTATTTGATTTTTTACACAATAATGACTTTTAATTATCTTTTGGTAGTGATTTCTCAGTCAAATTTGATGTGCGATTAATTTGCGATTAATTTGATTAATTAATTGCCACATTGTGTAATTAATTAGATAAAAAATTTTAATGGCTTGACAGCCCTAGTTATAAGTCAGTCAAGTCAAAATATTTGGGATTTAAAATAACATAATGCAATGCAATTATGATTTCAAAGAGTATAGTGTGAATTCAGGTTGATTGGGACACTTTTTTCCCAGTCATTTTAATGGCAAACATTTTCGGAATCATTTGATTTTGTAAACTATCCGATACACACAATACTCAAATATCATTTCGAGTTTCGGTTCATTTATGAGATGCGCCGTGCAATGCATGATTGTGCCGGTGTCTTATATAGGTTATTGTCTGCTATATTTGCTTCTTAATTATTAAATTCAGGCAATTGGATGATGAAACAATGATTAAAACTAAGAAATAATTTATACAAAACGAAATTCACTTTAAAGAAAGGCTTTCTACAAAACAAAACTTAATGAAGTGGTCAAAATCATGTCTGACCCACTCTATGTCTTCTGACATATTGTGCATCTTATGATGTGTCCTTTTCTTACTCGTGCTGTTCACTTTTCATAATCAACATAGATTAAATAAAAAAATACGCTATAATATTTAAACATCAATATGAAACAAAATACGTTTTAATGGCTACAACAAGTAGCCTATTGTACACAAAACCTATAGCATCTGAGCAGAAATTTGCAAACAAAAGCTTTATCTTGTCTAAACAGTCTTACGTCTATGGCATTTTATGTTGCAACAGGATTCATATTTAAACTGTCTTTTTTGCGGATTAATATTCACAGAAGCTAACAGAATAAACTTACCTCACAATCATCGGCTGAATCCGTTGCTCTTAGAAATAAACAGCTTTACTTCTGAGGTAAAATATTCCAGGATTATTCCTTACCGCGTCTCAAAACGATGTAAAGTACATGCACTAATCTTGATGTGTTCATTCGAGTTGATGTGGGCGTTGACTCTGCTGGATCGCGCCAGTATTTCAATTTCAAAAAGCGTGATCTTCGACCTCTAGGGGTTATGTGTCAAGAAATGTAGTTTTAAGAGTTTTTCAGGTGAGAATGTAGTTGTTTAAAGCTCAAATCTGTGGTTTATTTATAAAGAGATCACCTATTTGAACATTTGATTTGCCATTTTCGGAGTTGTGAGATCCAGGCGATCACGGGCGCTCAGTGCTCATTAACCCCGCAGAGAGCAGCCTTTCCTTGGCTAGTCCTTCTGACGTTTACCGCTGGCTCTGATGTCTCTGTAGTGGTTAAACACAAGATATAATTTGTCTTGTGTAGATCTAACTGGCGATCTTTGGTCTCATGAATCTATAATTTGTTTCCTGGCTGAGGGCAAAGTGAAGTTTCATAACTTTATATTTTTAGGCTATTTAACTTTACCGTTGTAGCCTACTAGAACTTACTTTGTATGTTTGACTGAATTGTTTGCTGTATTTCTTATTGTATGGCTTATACCTTTTACTTATATTTTTATAATGGCTTTTATGACATTTAACAAAAAGAGACAGGGTTGTGTTTTATGTCATATTTAATTTTATTACAGTAAAGATAATCATTTATATGCACACATATTGCCTGAACCACATATTAATATGTTTATTCGTTTTTTTTAAAATGTAAACGAAAAAAGGCAGGGTTGTGTTTTATATTTCGTTTGGTTACATTCACTGATGATAATCAATGTACGCATTGCCTGAAACACATTTGTGTGGCTATTAATATGTTTAAGATTTTTTTAAATGAAAATTAAAAGAGTGGTGTTTTATAACATATTTTGTTTTATTGTAGCCTAAAATACATATACAGCGATAACCGGAGTAGCCAGAGCAGGCTGAGTGACTTTATTAAGAACGCTGCTGTTCCATTAGCAGAATTACTGGACATGTGTCTTCCGTCCTCGAGAGTTCGTTCTCCTGAGTCGAACTTGGCAAGTCCGAACTACCAAGGACACAAGTCAGAAGTTCGCATACCGTGGTGTACTTTCACTCAGAAGTAAAGGTGGTCTGTGGAATCAAGGAGTTGCCTTTTTATAACTAAAATAATTTACAGATTGAACAGGTTATATATTAGTTTATGAAAGACTTTTATTTTGTTATTCCACATCAATTTTGATTTTATTTTGAAATTGTACATTTATTAGTACTAACATTTAAAGTCATTTTCACATCATCAGGCCTTATTTTTTAATATTTGTTATTTTATATTTATGTATGGTGTTTATGTCGTTATTCATGTATTTTTTTTATTTACTTAATTATTTATTCATTTTTGACAAACAAACTGGCTTGATAAATCTGTCCAGCGCAAGAAGTTTTTACTTTAAAATTAGTTTAACATGTTACATGTTACTGCTTTAAGGGGTTGGGCGGAACTGAAAGAACGTCTAGTTATTTCATGACAAAATGCATTTTAAAGGCACATTATGCACAGAAAGACAAATGCCAAATGCATTTCAACTTCATTTATGTACCATTTTTTAATTCAGATTCCCATGGTATGGATGTCCAAAAAAAAAAGTATATATTTCCATGGAACTATGGCAAAGTAGTTATGATAGCCTATATAAATGCATTGTATTCACATATGTGTGTAATGGTAAGGATAAAATGTATATGTTTATACTTAACTAGTCAACATTTAAAGTGAATAACATTACAAGAACACACTCCTGAACACCTATTATAGCAACCTGATTTTGCCAATATAGCCGCCAATATAAAAGCTAAAGCAATCTGTGCTCAAATGAAATAGAGCTACACCAGTGGAGTCACCAATGTAACTGAGCTTAAATGTCAGATTGTTTGACATGTGTTTTGAAAGCTTTCTATATTTTAAAGCACTTTGGCAATTAGTCAAGGCTTGTCATGGGATTAACAGGTTTATCAGTACTCATGCACCACAACCTGCAATTAGTGCCATTCCCATTGCAGCTCTCTGATCATGTCGGTGACATTAAAAGGTCATGGGTTAGAGAAGTGCTGACCAGAGACTCGTTAAAGCGTCATTATAGCCTTGTTAAGGGTAGATAGAGTCATTAGTTTCATTCATTAGA
This sequence comes from Rhinogobio ventralis, assembly GCA_039654625.1. Classification (NCBI taxonomy): domain Eukaryota; kingdom Metazoa; phylum Chordata; class Actinopteri; order Cypriniformes; family Gobionidae; genus Rhinogobio; species Rhinogobio ventralis. The sequence goes on along the minus strand of CM077206.1, from coordinate 28,214,298 downwards.
GTCATTGTGCTTTAGAAGTGTAGTGAGAGCTGCTTTTCTTCACACCAGTGTGTGTGCGTGTCTGTGTGATGCACCACATGATTAAGAGGGTAAAATGAAAGAGGTTAAAATGAAATTAATTCACTGTCGAGCAACACTCGAATTCTAGCAAACACACTCATACCATGATGACTCATGTAGCATTAATGGTTTCATGGGGTGTGGATTGATAAACTATCCATTGTGAAATAATATTCTAAAATGACTACTTACAATAAAACTAATTTAAAGTCACTTCACATTAGCGGTGCTTTTTAAAGGGGGGGTCTAATGCTATTTCATGCATTGTGACTTATTTACACTGTTAACGAGTTAGATTCTCATGCTAAACATGGCCAAAATGAAAAAAAAAACAAGTTGGACATATGACAAGTTGCACAGTATTTCTGTGCCAAATACACTCCTTCAGGATTCAAATAAGTTTTGGAAAGTTTTTTTTTCGAGTATGGCCCCGTATGACATCATAAAGGGTGGAATTCCTTGTATGGGCACTTCTCCCGGATGAGCGCGTGCACACATCAACCAGAGCCAGAGCAATAGCACGTCAATAGCACTGTCATTACATAAATATGATCAAACTAAAGATTCTTCGGAGATATGAAGGATGCAATACTACTCTATTAGCACTCAAGATTACCATGAGATTGGCAGAAATTGTGTGTGTTATGTACCCTTTAAGGTAAACACACTGTTATTATTGCTCATACTTAGGGATTTTAGTCTGGTGGAAAATAAAATGGGGGTGGGGGGTTGGTTTTGGTTTGGCTCTTTTCAGAATGCAACCAACTCAGAACACCCTATTAACTCTTCTCCCAAGGGGCAGCATGTAAAAAAAAAAACGTTTTTTGTTTAAAAGCAGAGGCTCTGTTCTTTCTTTTGATGTGTTGCATGTTCAGATATTCATACAACAAAATATTCTGGGGGCCATGAACATTTTGTGAAAATTATCAAAAAAGCCGGCTGGCAACTTAAAAAAAAAAAAAAAAAAAAACTCTGGCGGGGAAAGATTTAACCACCTACAGTAGCAACCACTAGGAATGACCTAGGAACCCCAGGCCATAACAATTTATTCAAGGCATGTTTTACTCATCAAGTAACCAAAAAAGGATGTATTAAATTATTTTCATCACCAAGACAACCAAGATGTGATTCAAATAATGTTTGGCTCTTTAATATAAGCAGACTGTTTAGGGGAGCTTCAGCAATGTTTACTCCATCTCTTTTCTGAACACTTTCTGATCCAGTCAAATCCTATAAGGTAATATAGCAAAGTTGATGATATACATCTAGTGACAAACAAAGGCTATTTTAATTTATAAATTGAACAATTTGCACACATTATGGCAAGAATGTTCCTCTGTATCACTCATATTTTGCCAATATGGGTGCCTATTTGCATAGACACAGCCTTAATTAAAGAAGGTCAATTTTGATTGCATGTTGACCTATAAGAGACATAGAGATGCTTAAATCCTGTACAAAGATCTATACATTTTATAAACATAACTTTATGAGCTTTCACATGTAGTTGGTGTCAATCTGCTGGTTATTGAGCCCTGCTGTTGACACTGCCGTGATGGAGGTACATTCATTATCTTGCCTTGACTCACAGCTATCATCTTTATTGTGTGTGTGTGTGTGTGTGTGTATGTGTGTGAGGCATTGCACAGTCAGCCTCTCTCTGTTGCCAGGAAACTGAAGCCTGATCTGCAAGACACATGGGGGGAAGGGTAGAGAACACTGGTGGAACTGGTGGAATTTTGTACCTACTGTATATACTGAAGAGGATAGTATGGTGAATCTCATGAAATGTGTGAAAAAATGTCCAAGTCAAACTGTATTATTCCCCTAAATTAGAAAATAAATTGTTTTCAGAAGAACTCTATTATAGGACTATTAAGATTGTTGCATTGACACATTTCATGACAACCACACAAGACCCACACACCTCCTCACCCCAACCTCACTAAATAATCAACCATGATGTGAAATAAAATATCATTCTCGTTACAGTAATGTGAAAAAATTATGATTTTTATATATGTATTCCTCATTGTAATGTCAGTTGCACTGCCTTTATGCCCATTTTAGGTTAAAAAAAATTGTGGTCCCACTTTATATTAGGTGGCCTTAACTACTATGTACTTACATCAAAACATAAGTACAATGTACTTATTGTGTTCATATTGTATTGCAAAACACTTTTGCTGATATTGAGGTACGGGTAAAGTTAAGGACAGGTGTGGTGGTATGGGTAAGTTTAAGGGTAGGGTTAGGTGTAAGGAAAGTGTCAACAGTGTAATTATAAATGTAACATAAATTAATTACAGATGTAATTACATGCAGGTCATTTTAAAAATGTAAGTACAAATGTAAAAACATTTATGTACACAATAAGTGCATTGTATCAAATGATTAATTAAAATGTTAGTACATAGTAGTTGAGGCCACCTAATATAAAATGGGTCCAAATTTGTAGAAAAAAAAAAACCTAAATGACAATACTATGAAAATAATTGAGAACTATGAGAAAAGCTGCCTAAATCTGCAACTGAGAGTATTCTGTTGGTCTGTTGCACACAGTGACACAAAAATAAGGGTATGCAGTATATGCAGTGGATAGGTGGCCCAGTAGTGCACAACACAACGAATTTTAAAAAGCATACATAAGTTCACAACACAACGAAATAAAGCCACAACACAACTGAAACAAGCCACAACACAATGAAAAAGCCACAACACAACGAAAAAGCCACAACAACGGAAATGCTCCCTACCACTACGGGGCTCTCTGAGTGCGGTAAAGTTAATCTATAGCCATTGTTCTATAGATTCGCCAGTCTTACAAAGATATAAACACTACGATCAGTTTTAAGTGTGTAACCATAGTATATCGACATGAAATATCAATTCAAAATCACCTACATGCATTATAGCTGCATATTTATACTCAAGAACTTTTACTCGCTATCACAGTGCATGATGCCTAAGGGAACATCTGCCAATTCCTGCTGGCCTACAACCGTGTGCTCCGATCAGGTTTCCTGTCTTACACACACACACATGGCTTGATGTGTGTGAAGGCCTGCCAGCCTGGCCTGTTTGGCCAGCTGAGAGTCAGCAGCTAGGTGACGTGTCGGATGTCGGTCCAGCAGGAGAGAGAGAGAAGCGGATCTGTGCGTCTCTCTTTAAGGTCTAAGGTCTAAGTTTTAGGGTCAGTGATCCAATCGTATTTAGGCTTTCGGAGGGAAAGTTTTACGATCCTTTGTCTCAAGCAGATACGTTTGCATAACTGGATTGGTTGCTGATGAAGGAACTATTAAAGATCCTTGTAATACTAATATGTTGCACAGGTATCGACATATCATTTAAACAATCATTCAGATCTTTAAAGCTGCAATCCATAACTGCATGCATCTTGCGGAAGAACATTGCCTGATTTTGGTTAACCATAAACCATAAAATAATTATTCACTTTATCATTGGACATGATGAAGTCTTGTAAATTGAAACATTCAAGTGTTACAAGACACGCAAGATAATTTGATTTAGTCGCACGCTGTTTACTGAGCACTCAGAGAGAGCCATATCTCAGCACCAATTTGAGTGTCTTCTTGCGCTTGGATAATCATCCAGCACGCCCATGACCCTACTTTAAATAGGATAAGCATTATGGAAGATGGATTGGTTGCTAATTTTTTTTGTTGTATAATACGTTTAAAATTACTTTTAGGAAGTAGGTTTTCTGCCAGTTTTTCAGACAGAACATCTCCGTTACGTATGTAACCCTTGTTTCCTGAAGGAGGGAATAGAGACGTTACGTCAGTGACTGACGTAATGGGGGTTTGCTTTGCTTAGAAGCATATCACCTTCGAGTTCTACAAAACGAGCCAAAGGCAAAACAATGCCATGGGTCTGCTGAATTTGCATAGCGAATTGGTCGCACCAGAACGATTACAGGCAGTAAAAGGTGCCCTCCACGAACTGGTAACTTCCTCATGCACCTCCGGGAAGAATGGACCTGGGGGCGGTAGCAGGCGATCAGCGTGCCCCGTGCCCAGGAACCAATCATCCAGTCCAGCCCAAAGTTCACAGCTGCCCGGGAAAGCATGGCCGTCAGCTCAGGATCAGACTCGGGCAATGCTGGCGCCCCAGAAGGACTCAGGCCCGCCTTGTGATGCGGCGATCGACATCATACCATCCGCCAGAGCCCCAAATTAAACGCTGGGTCCCTGGCGTGAGGGACCAGCCATCTCAATCGGAAGCTCCACAGCTTGCGATGTGGAGGGGTGTGGCCCGAGGAATACACGTCGGGGTGTCCCACACTGTAACCCTCAGATCACCCTGGCCATCAGCCCAGGATCTGTTTCATCCCCATTTGCTTCCACTTTATTTTTCCTAGTACTTTATTCCACTTTATTTTTCCCAGATTGCTAATTAGGTAATAATATACAAAAAGTTTAAAATAATCTTTTTATGCTTTTTATCAACAGAATATTTTGGACCATAAATTAACAAATTGAGACAAACGTAACCCAACAGCCTCAAACTCCAATGTTTCACAGACTCCAAGGTATTTTTAGACGAGAACACAGCATAAACACATGGAAAATTGTCTCAGATTCACCACAAAAAGGCCACCCCTCCCTTATCAAGGGATCTAACCGTGCTATGTGTCTGTATATCCCATGTACAATTCTCCACTGAAGATCTCATATTCTTTTTTTTATCCTATTCTATTGGTCTTTTGTACAGGGACCGCCAGCTTCCTTTCGGGGAAGAGCCTTACTCCAACACTGAAGTCAATTTACTTACTTTCAAATCTTTTATAATTGCCATTTTTCACACATATTCTGTACAGGATCTTTCTAGCTAGAGCCCAACTCTGGGATTTTCAATGACAACATATTTCCAGGAACTTCCACCCAGTCTTTATCCTTTAAACAACTTGTGAAGTCAGAGAAACCATATGCCTCCTTACAGGTCTTAACTGCGATAACATTAAAAAAATCTCTCACTGATCTTGGGAGGGAACAATTAAACGTTGAGTGATACGTACAGATCTGAAACCCACTATGTCGGCCAGTTCTTTTGCCTCTATCCATCCACATCACATAACTTGGATATTCCAGCAACTCAGATAGCATCAGAAAAAAACTTAGATAAAAGATCATTACAAAATAAGGGTTAAAAGTAAAAGTCTACCATATTTCCGAAATACCAATATAAAATGGCCTCCAAGCAAAGATCTTTTTAATGTTATTGCAAATAATTGATTATCCAGGCCCATTCCTCCAGTGTTGTGTAAAAGGGCACATGCAACAATGGATCTATTCTTTCATGTCTGAAACAGTCTCTGTTTTGTATGCAACCCTCGTTCCCTGAAGGAGGGAATGGAGACGCAACTTCGGAGACTGACAAATAGGTAATCTTGAGCCGAAGTCACCTAGAACCTCCACGTCCCATCCAGGGACCAGACATGGAGTTTCCAGAGGTCTGGACGCGGGTGCCACAGGGTGCCCCGTCTCTGAGAAAGAAGGTCCTTCCTCTGCTTAGAGCCCTGACTTTCCGCTCCAACAGATGGGGGTGGACCAGGGAGCTCAAGCAGAGCGCTGGAAGGGCCAGCTTCTGTGGAGCGTTGGTAGATACCCAATTCGTTGGTCAGTTCTGACGTACGTCTCGGTTACATATGTAGCCCTCGTTCCCTGAAGGAGGGAACGGAGACGTACGTCCCATCGCCACAGGTGCTGTACCTGTGCAGATCGGCCGAGTCACTAGTTTGGCCCCTCAGCGGTGCTTCCACTTCCTTATTTATACCCATGCTGCGGGGAGGAGCGTAGAATACATGAACCGCATGCCAATGTTCATTGGCTCGTTTAGTTATACTCAAAGTAGATTGGACTCTGAAAGCGATCCCTAATCCCCAATCATCGTACGTCTCCGTTCCCTCCATCAGGGAATGAGGGTTACATACGTAACTGAGACATTTCTACTTCTTGCTCCATTACCAAAGCCTGCTCGGGGTTCACTACAGTGAGTAGAACCCTTCTGAATTGAGGTGGTCGAGGTGAATTCTGTAGCCTTTTTCTAGAGTCTGCAGGACCCACTGAGATACGTTTGACAAAAGCCTCCACTCTGCCAAATAATCTACTAAGGGAACCAGCCTCTCAAGGCTGGCCTCTGGTGTACTCCGAGTAGCCACTTCGGTGCCCGGAAGTGAACAGGCAGGGAACAACCAACCTGACTGCTCTATTAGCCTCCTCGGACGCAATGTATTGTGGTGTGCACTGAGAAATATGCTTGCTGGAAACCGCTGTGCCCAGAGGCACCGAGGGTGGCAGGGTTAACAGAACGGCCTCCTGAGGGCAACATACACTCACCTAAAGGATTATTAGGAACACCTGTTCAATTTCTCAATAATGCAATTATCTCCTGAACTCCAAACTGAATGTCAGAATGGGAAAGAAAGGTGATTTAAGCAATTTTGAGCGTGGCATGGTTGTTGGTGCCAGACGGGCCGGTCTGAGTATTTCACAATCTGCTCAGTTACTGGGATTTTCACGCACAACCATTTCTAGAGTTTACAAAGAATGGTGTGAAAAGGGAAAAACATCCAGTATGCGGCAGTCCTGTGGGCGAAAATGCCTTGTTGATGTTAGAGGTGTTGATGCTAGAGGTCAGAGGAGAATGGGCCGACTGATTCAAGCTGATAGAAGAGCAACTTTGACTGAAATAACCACTCGTTACAACCGAGGTATGCAGCAAAGCATTTGTGAAGCCACAACACGCACAACCTTGAGGCGGATGGGCTACAACAGCAGAAGACCCCACCGGGTACCACTCATCTCCACTACAAATAGGAAAAAGAGGCTACAATTTGCACGAGCTCACCAAAATTGGACAGTTGAAGACTGGAAAAATGTTGCCTGGTCTGATGAGTCTCGATTTCTGTTGAGACATTCAGATGGTAGAGTCAGAATTTGGCGTAAACAGAATGAGAACATGGATCCATCATGCCTTGTTACCACTGTGCAGGCTGGTGGTGGTGGTGTAATGGTGTGGGGGATGTTTTCTTGGCACACTTTAGGCCCCTTAGTGCCAATTGGGCATCGTTTAAATGCCACGGCCTACCTGAGCATTGTTTCTGACCATGTCCATCCCTTTATGACCACCATGTACCCATCCTCTGATGGCTACTTCCAGCAGGATAATGCACCATGTCACAAAGCTCGAATCATTTCAAATTGGTTTCTTGAACATGACAATGAGTTCACTGTACTAAAATGGCCCCCACAGTCACCAGATCTCAACCCAATAGAGCATCTTTGGGATGTGGTGGAACGGGAGCTTCGTGCCCTGGATGTGCATCCCACAAATCTCCATCAACTGCAAGATGCTATCCTATCGATATGGGCCAACATTTCTAAAGAATGCTTTCAGCACCTTGTTGAATCAATGCCACGTAGAATTAAGGCAGTTCTAAAGGCGAAAGGGGGTCAAACACAGTATTAGTATGGTGTTCCTAATAATCTTTTAGGTGAGTGTATAATGTTAAAATATAATGTACACCACTCCACCCGGAGGGGGCTGCCCTTAGAAGTCTGATGGCCGAAGACTTCTTTGCAAGATGAACGGTCCTTAGATCCGTTTTCTGCTTGGAAGACTTCAGCTGAGAGTGCCGTCCCAACCCCCATGATTTTTGAGTAGGGGCACGAGAAGCGACACTCTCTTTTTGCTGTGCTCGGTATGAGGAGCTAGATGGCTGGGACTGCCCACGGCCAGCAGTCCCAGAGACCTGAGTTCGGCAAGGGAGATACTGCTTAAAAGCTGCCGCCTGTTTCTTGGCTGCATGAAACCTCTCGACAACAGTATTCATGATATTTCCGAAGAGGCCAGTAGGCTCAAGCGGAGCATTGAGCAGGAAATTTTTTTTTGTTTCTTTTATATCAGAAATATTAATCCAGAGATGCCTCTCCTTGGCCACCTGGGCTGCCATAGGCTGGCCGATAGCTCTGGCAGTCTCCTTAGTGGCCCAGAGAGACAAATCTGTGGCCTGACGCAATTCTCAAATAGCTTTCAACCAGGTCTCTCAGCAGGTCGGCCTGGTATGCCTGCAGAATGAATATTGTGTACAGAAACGCACCGGCCTGACCTGCTGCCTGCCAACCTTCTGCCATACTGACACTTTACCCACTAGAGATGATGTTGTCTGTAATGGCTTAGTGGGCAGCGTTGGGGCCTTCAGGGACAATGCTGAGCTATGGGAAAGATAGCTAGCGAGCGTCTGTTCAACCCTGGGCATCGGCATATAGCCATATTCTTTTAGCCCCCTTATATCTGAATAGAAATGGACTTGGGGGCTGAAAACACAGACAGAATATGGCTTATTCCACGAACTCACAATCTCTTTATGGAGGGCGGGACAGAAAGGAAGCCCCTGTGGTGGAGATAATGTTTTTGGTGACAGAAAGCAATCGTCTAGTACTGAGAGAACATACAGACAACGCCGAAATCAGCTCATAAACGTTCACAGAAAAGACGCCAACACCTGTCACTCGCAAGAGCTAGTAAAAAGAAAGTAAACAACAACAGATTAGACAATTAACCCCGTCAGCGAATTAGATTCAATTAGTTATAGATGGACATACAACAAACAGGGACAGTTCATTTGCAGTTTTTGTGACTGTTATGTGTGTTTGTTAAGGCTCTTCAGCTTAAGGCTATTGCTATTAATAATTTGTTGAACTGAACTGAATATATATTTTGTTTGCAGGTTGGAGGTTTCAGTAGAAATGTATGAAATTATACAATATAAAACTTTAAAATGCCGTTTTCTTAAAATGATTTTTTTCTCACACTCAGAGTCAGATATATCCACTTCAGTAGCACCTACAAGCACCAACTTTTCCAGTCTTATATTTAACTATATTCTGAAGGCTTTTACAGAGAGATTTGTTGATATATCATTCCTATCCTGAGTTATAGGTCCTTTTACTCCAAAAAACATGGCAAAATTTGATTTCCCTTTCAAGGGAACTCGTGTTGCGTCACTGCTTTGGGAACGCCTCTGCGTGATTGCGTCGTGAAGCACGTGTGAAATTAGTCCAATGGAGAGATGGAACGTCATAGGCGGGTGATGTCATCGACCCGGAATGTATAAAGCATACCGGCAAACAAACGCAGCTAGCTTCTGTTGTCTTCAGCAAGCGCTCTGTGTATCATTGTCCTTGTCAGCTCTGTGTTTGTGTCTGAGTTCAGACTTTTTTGTTTTCATATAACAAGTTTGCAACACATACTGACACACAAAAGAGACACATTATGGCGAGCATTGTGAGGCTTTGCCTCTGAGAGTGTTGCGATCCTGCCGGGCGCTCTTCGAGGAGAGCGTCTCGGCTCGCGTTCCCCGCGGCACAGGCCCCGCTGCTGCCAAGGCACAATGGCAGTTTATGTCGTGGGGTTCGCAAATGGATCTGTCAGAGGGGCTAGAGACGGGCCCAGCCCTTTCTCTGCCCTCACCTGGCAGGTCCAGTGCTGCTTCTCTGGGTTCGGGAGCCCGCCCCCAGGAAGTGGCCTCGGCGCTACAGTTGTCTAGCTCCGAGGAGGTGGATGTCTGTAGTGTCGACGCAGGAATTGAAGACTCGCCACTTCAATCTCCTGCTAGTGAGGAGCTAGTGGAGGTTCTGAGCAGAGCTGTGGCCAGATTAAACATCGACTGGCCACAAGAAAATCAGGAGCGCGTCTCAGTAAAAAGCAGACTCGATGAGCGCTTCCTGCCAGCCCGCTCTGCTCAGCCTCCACGTCGGGGCTTACCGTTTTTCGTGGATCTCCACACAGAGGTGTCGAGAACGTGGAAACGGCCCATGTCTTCTCGAGTTTTCAGTCCCCAAACATCAGTATACAGTAACATCACGGGGCTGAAAAGGCATGGGTATGGTTTGATGCCGAGGGTGGAAGAGACGCTTGCGGGCCATCTCTCTCCCGAGTCGGCGTCGGCCATTAAAGCCCCGACATTGCCCACCAAGCCACTAAGAGCTACTTCGGCTTTGGTGGGCAAAGCGTACTCGGCAGCAGGTCAGGCCACCGCATGCCTGCACACTATGGCTATCGTGCAGGCATACCAGGCTGACCTGCTGAAAGACGTGGGGGGAAGCCACGAGGTCGGAGCAGAACTAATCAATGAGCATCTGATCCTCAGCAGATTTAGCTCTCCGTGCCACCAAGGAGACGGCCAAATCCATAGGCCGTTCTATGGCAGCCCTGGTGGCCACGGAGAGGCATTTGTGGCTCAATCTCATGGACATTAAGGAGAAAGATAAGAGCTTCCTGCTTGATGCGCCGCTGTCTCCTGGGGGCCTGTTCAGTGACGCCGTCACTACTGTCACCGACAGGTTCCAGGAGGCAAAGAACCAGTCTGCAGCGCTTAAGCAGCTCCTTCCCCGTAAGCCCCAGGTCTCGTCTGCTGCTGTGCGGGAGCAGCAGACCCCGGGTACGAGCTCCTCACTCCGAGTGCAACAAAGACAGAGTGTCGCTACCCATACTCCCCCTCAGAAAGGGTGGGGCGGTGGGCGACGCCCTCAGGCGCAGGTCTCCAAGAGTAAGACAGATCTGCGGACTGTCATTATTTTGAGGAAGGTTGCGTCTAAGAAGCCCTGACGCCAGTGGGCCCAGGGCAGTAAGGGTTTCCCCCTCCGGGGGCAGGCGGTGTTCACCTCATTACTCGGTGCACGTCTGTTCTTGGTACCCTCACAGGATCAATCCACCAACCCCGCCCGATTGCCGGGGCGTGGAGGGCCCTCGCGGGTCATCCAAGCCAGTTGTTCCCTGCCGGTCCGCCGCTTCAGGGCGCTGTGCTCCCAGTGCAGAGTATATCAAAGACCAGCCTCGAGAGGCTGGTACCCTTAGTAGATTTTTTGCCAGAGTGGGAGAATCTGCCAAATATATCTCAGTGGGTCCTGCAGATAGTAAAAGTAGGGTACGCCATCCAGTTCAGGTGTCGTCTACCCAGTTTCAACGGGGTCCTGCCCACTTTGGAGGGCCCCGAGCAGGCTCTGGTCATGACTCAAGAAGTACAGACTCTCCTGCGGAAGGGGGCCATAGAAAAGGTCCCTTTTTCCGACAGGGAGTCAGGGTTCTACAGTCGCTACTTCATTGTGCCAAAGAAGGATGGAGGGCTGCGCCCTATTCTAGATCTGTGCATCCTCAACTGCGCAGTAGCAAAGCTCAAGTTCAGGATGCTTACACTCAAACATATTGTGTCTCAAATCAGGTCTGAGGACTGGTTTGTCACGATAGATCTCAATGATGCTTATATATTCCATGTCTCCATCCTTCCGCAGCACAGGAAGTACCTGAGGTTCGCTTTTGGGGGAGAAGCGTACCAATATCGGGTGCTTCCCTTCAGTTCACCCTGCACCTTCACCAAGTGTGTAGACGCGGCATTAGTCCCCTTGCGTATGCAGGGGATCCGCATTCTCAATTATATCGACGACTGGCTGATCCTGGCACAGTCAGCATGCCTGGCGGTTCAACATCGAGATGTTGTTCTCGCACACCGGAGGAAGTTAGGGCTGAGGCTCAACTTCAAGAAGAGCGTTCTTTCTCCAGTTCAGAGAATAACGTATCTAGGCGTGAGCTGGAACTCGGTCTCTATGCAGGCCCGCTTATCAGAGCCTCGCATAGGGTCGATCCTCTCAGCAGTAAAAGGGGTGAAGCTAGACCAGTCACTCACTGTCAAACAGTATCAGAGGCTGTTAGGTCTGATGGCAGCAGCGTCCAACGTGATTCCCTGTGGCCTGTTGTACATGAGACCGTTGCAGTGGTGGCTCAAGACCAAAGGATATTCCCCGAGGGGAAACCCCTTTCGCGTGATCAAGGCAACGCGGCGGTGTCTCTGCACCTTGGTCATGTAGAAGGATCCTTGGTTTCTGGCCCAAGGCCCGTTACTGGGGGCACCGTGTCAGCAGGTATCTCTGACCACGGATGCCTCCCTTACGGGTTGGGGGGCGACCATGGGTGGTCACTCGGCCCAGGGCTTATGGCAGGACTGTCATCGTTCGTGGCACATAAATTGCCTAGAAATGCTGGCGTTGTTTCAGGCTCTGAAACACTTCCTGCCATACCTCAGGGGCCATCATGTGCTAGTATGCACGGACAGCACATCGGTGGTCTCCTATATAAACCGTCAGGGGGGTTTGAGGTCTCGCCTTTTATACAAGTTGGCTCGTCAGATCCTCCTGTGGGCCCCAGGGAAACTGCACTCAGTCAGGGCAGTTTACATCCCAGGGCGCCTGAATGTGGAAGCAGACGTCCTGTCGAGGCAGGGGCAGAGGCCCGGGGAGTGGAGACTCCACACCGAGGTGGTGGAGCTCCTTTGGGAGAAGTTTGGCAGGGCCGAGGTGGACCTGTTTGCCATGCACGAAAACATACATTGTCGTCTGTGGTTCTCCCAAACGCCTCCAGCTCCTCTGGGACTGGACGCCATGGTACAGGAGTGACCGAGGCTGCCCCTGTACGCATTTCCCCCGATTGCTCTGCTTCCGGGAGTTCTAGAGAGAGTGCCCTGGAGATTCCGTTCAGGAGGGACCTTCTCTCTCAGTCGGGCGGTGCCATCCTGCACCCTCACCCAGAGCTGTGGAATCTGTGGGCTTGGCCTCTGAGGGGGCCCAGCTCATAAGCTCTGGTCTCTCAACCGAGGTTGTGGAGACCATTCTACACTCTAGAGCTCCCTCCACGAGGAAACTGTATGCTCTGAAATGGAGACACTTCACCTTATGGTGCAGAGACCACCTGTGGGATCCAGTTAACTGCCCTGCGAGCGCGGTGCTGGAATTCCTGCAGGAGAGGTTCTCCGCTGGGTTAGCTCCCTCCCTGGGTTAGCCGGTATGCTTTATACCTTCTGGGTCGATGACATCACCCGCCTATGACGTTCCGTCTCTCCATTGGACTGATTTCACATGTGCTTCACAACGCAATCACGCAGAGGCATTCCCAAAGCGGTGACGCAGCGTCTCGTTCTCTATTCAGGGAACTAAGGTTACAGTCGTAACCGAGACGTTTTTAAGGCTGTTGTCAGTATTCTCTAATTTACTAAAGCACAAAATAAGATATCCATATGTCAAATTCAAATTTCCAGATTTTGTTTTTGGAAATGTATGCAAATGAGCGTATATTTAAGTATATAAGGCTTCATTTGCATATTAAAACATTAATTTACACAAAACTTGTAATACATTTTTTTCTTATTTTATGCCAGTAATAAAAGTTTCACAGTAATATCTTCTAATTTAAAAAAAAAATTCTCTATTCACCTGTAGTGTCTCGCCTTAAATGCAAATATATGTATTTATTCACTGATGTGGAGAATCTCGGCACTAACAATATTGTATTAGGCTATAGTAGATGTACGGATGAAACTATCAAGTTAAACTCATGAACTATTGGAATTGATTTCTGGGCATTGTAATGTTATTTTTTCTGCAATTGTTGTACATATAATTTTATTACCACTCCTCCTCCCACTCCTGTCCCACCCACTTTTTTAAAACAAAGTTGCCACTGCTCACAATGCTCACAGCCCTCGAGCGCTGACAGAGCATGCTCCACTCCCAGAAAGACAACACATAAATAGTGTGTATCCACACATGTAATGAAATGAAAGCAGGGAGGAGCACATGACTTAAATGTTTGTTTGCTCACCATAATATCGTAATGCTTGTGACTGACACACAACAATAAATAAAACAAACGGTTTCAACACTGCGCTTGCTGAGGCAAAGAAGCTAACACCGGTCATTCCGGATGTGCTTTTATGCTTTCCTGGTCATGATGTCACCTGCCCGTGACCTTCCGTCTTGCCATTGGACTGATTTCACACATGTGCTTCAGGCGCAGTCATGCAGAAGTATTCCCAGAGCACCACTGACACAGCATGAGTTCCATCGAAAGGGAATGTCTCGGTTACGTATGTAACCCTTGTTCCCTGAGGAGGGAACAGAGACGTAATGTCAGTGACTGACGAATGGGGGTTTCGCCTAGAAGCCTATCATCTTTGAGATCTAGAAAACGCCCAATGGCAGTGCCAATGCCATGGGCATGCGGAATTTGCATAGCGTAACTCTGCCCCACAGCGTGGGTATATAAGGAAGTACGCTGGCAACATCACATTATGTTTACCTGCTGAGGAGCCAAGACTGAACTCCCGGCCGTACCAGCGGTACAGTGGAAGTGGCAGAGGGACGTTACGTCTCCGTTCCCTCCTCAGGGAATGAAGGTTACATATGTAACCGAGACGTTCCCTTTCGTTCAGTCACTCCGAGTAACGTCAGTGACTGACGAATGGGGTCCCAATGTAATCACGCCACTCGGCTGTCGTCCAGTGCCCTGCGTAAGTGTGAGCTTCCTGTCGTAAGCTAGTATGGACGAAGGACTCCCACTTAACACACGAATACCAAGGTACACTGGGAAGCATATTCCAGGTGGAAGTATGCGTCAAGTGCCTACCCGTAGGGAGGACTTAAGGATACACATATGACCCGCGAGGGGCTGCATATGGAAGAACTCTGGGGTAACCAGCCGAAGGTGGAAGAATTTTACCCCCAGGGGAGGCAAGGGCTTGCCGAGGAAAATACACATGCTCGGAGAGGCTTACAGTGGAAATACACATGTGGGGGTTGCCCATAGGGGGAACCATGCACACGGTGGCACCTAGCCTGACACGAGAGCCTGAGCAAGTGGGCAGATGCACTGGTGTCGGCATCGACAGGGCTGGAGGAACTCAGGGTTTCAGGGAAACTACCTGAGGAAAATATCGCACGTATCCAGTCCATAGAGTGAAATGGCGAGCAAGCGAAGACACCTGAGCCTAGTCCATTACCGGCCACTAGTAGAGGTGAGTACAAGAGAGGACACTGGCTCCACTCGGAGATTATAGAATCTGGCGAATGTGTTGGGTGTCGTCCAGCCTGCAGCTCTGTCGCCCAGCCTGCGTCTGGTAAGCCAAGACAATGGCGTCCACTGTCCAGTGAGACAACCTTTGCTTGGAGAGAGCCTTTCCCTTCAGCTTCCCACCATAACAGACAAGAGCTGGTCAGAGGTCCTGAAACACTGCGTTCTGTCTACGTAAGCACGGAGGGCACGTACTGCACAGAGCAGTGCCAAGGCTGGGTCTGCCTCCTCCAAGGCGCTTCACCACCTGGTCCCTGAACAGAGTGGTGGGAACCTTGGGCACATATCCAGGCCGGGGTCTCAGGATCACGTGAGAGTTGGCCGGCCCGAATTCCAGGCACGCTTCGTCAACCGAAAATGCCTGCAGGTCCCCTACCCTGAGGCCAAAAGGGTAGGTGGAGGCCAAGCGATCTCGGGGGAGGCAAACAGATCTACCTGTGCGTCGCCGAACTGTTCCCAAATCAGCTGAACCGTCTGGGGATGGAGTCTCCATTCCCCAGGAAGTGGCTGAAGCTGCGAGAGCTCATCGGCTGCACGCTTCAGGACTCCCGGGACATGGAAAGCACGAATCAACCTCAGATGCTTCTGACTCCATAAAACGAGATGACGGGCGAGTTGTGACATATACGGCGGGAACATAGACCACCCTGGTGGTTGATGTACACTACTGTGGCCCTGTTGTCTGACCGGACTAGCACGTATTGACCCTTGAGCAACGCTCGGAAGCGGTGCAGGGCGAATCGTACTGCCAGCAACTCGAGGCAATTGACATGCAGGAGGCGCTGGGGTCCTGTCCAGGAGCCCGCAACAGCATGTCCATTGCACATGGCACCCCAGCCCGTGGTGGAGGCATCTATTGATACAACAATATGCCTGGAAACTCGTTCTAAGGGAACACCGGCCCGTAGAAAGCTGGGGTTCGACCACGGGGTGAGGGTCTGCAGGCAGGCCCGAGTCACTGGGACCCAGAGCATGCCCGACTGCCATGCCCATCTCGGGACTCGATCGCGAAGCCAGTGCTGAAGCGGTCTCATATGAAGCAATCCAAGCAGCGTTACCGCGGCTGCAGATGCCATATGCCCCAGGAGCCTCTGAAATAACTTCAGTGGAACCGCACTCTTGCTCTTGATTTGACGGAGGCAAGTCAGCAGTGACTGCTCGTAAGCTGCGCGCACATGGCGACCGAGTCGATTTCCATACCGAGAAAAGAGATCCTCTGCAATGGGCAGAGTTTGCTCTTTTCCCAGTTGACCCGAAGGCCTAGACGAGCTAAGTGCTGGAGCACCAGGTCTCTGTGTTCGCAATCCTGCTCTCGAGAGTGACTCAGGATCAGCCAGTCGTCGAGATCGTTTAGGATGCGAACCCGTGTTGCCTGAGTGGCACAAGGGCTGCCTCGACGATCTTCGTAAAGACGCGAGGGGACAGAGCTAGCCCGAATGGGAGGACCACGTACTGATATGGAAGTAGGCATCCTTCAGGTCGATCGCTGCAAGCCAATCTACTGGACAAACGCATTCGAAAAGGCGCTTCGCTGTTAACATCCTGAACGGAAGCCTGTGAAGGGATCGGGACTGGCCCAGACGTGGGAGGCATAGCGTCCCGGTGTGGGGGCACGGTCATCAGCCGCGCCCTGACAGAGGAGACCAGGGAAGGACGTGCGTTCCACTGGGGTCTGCTCTAAGAGGAGACTGGCGTGGCCCGGGGGCGGTGCACACTGCCGTGCACGGCCTCTTCTTTCTTTAACCACATAGGGTGCTGCCGACCCTCTTTGCTGAGCAAAGATTCTCCCCCGGCCCTCCACCAGGGGAAGGAGTGGTCCTGCTACAATCTCCTTGAAAGAACTGCCCATCCCTGAGCTGTCCGTGTCAACCTGGCGTATGGCGGGCTGCGGGGCTGGGGAGCGGACAGGGGTGCCTTCCTGCGACCACCTCCACAGCGCGGCCCGGAGAATTGGCTGCTGCTGGGGCCGGGGGGAGGGGTGGAAGCCGTAGGAGGGCTTCTTCGGCGGCAAGCAGACTGAGGCGACTGATCCGGCGGCTGAGTGAGGCACCAGCTGGCCGCCAGGGCAGTACATGTTTCATGGCCTCAGTCTGCTTCTGGGTGGCCGAGAACTGTTGGGCGAAGTTCTCAGCCGTGCCGCCGAAGAAGCCAGCCTGGGACATGTGAGCGTTGAGGAACCGGGTTCGCTCTCATATCAATCAGGTTAAGCCACGTCTCTCCTGGACCACACCTGTGGACATCACCTGACCCAGGGAGTGCACAGTCACCTTCGTCGCCCGGAGGGCGAGGTCGGTGGCGGCACGCAGCTCATTCAAAGCCCTGGGACAGCTCTACCCTCGTGCATGCCACAAGCATCCTGGCCTGGTAGACCTGAGAGATGGCCATGCCGTGCTGAGAGACGGCGGCCTGCCCCGCAGCTCTGTAGTACCTCGCCACCAAAGTAGACGAGAACCTACAGGCCTTGGAGGGGTGCTTAGGATGAAGCACTCTGTGCAAGAGGGGGGTGTGAGATTGCTGGAAACACGCGTCACTCCAACACCTGACCTGTTGAAAAGAGATGGTATCCATCCCTCCTGGGGTGGTGCCGCTCTTCTCTCTAGTAATTTGGCACATAGTCTTAAAGCTAAACCTTGACTAACTAGGGCCCAGGTCAGGAAGCAGACGGACTGGCTTACCCGACCGTCTGCTAGCTGTCTCGCGTCACAGAAGTCAGATAAATCCCAGCACATATATACTCTTTCACCTAGCTATTATCACATAGAGACTGTGTCTGTTCCACGAATTAGTAAATACAAAAAAACCACCAAAACTATTCAACGGTAAAAATTTAATTGATGTCCAACAAATAAACAACAGATATAATACAGATGAACAAATGATAAAGCTCGGGCTGCTGAATATTCGATCCCTTTCCTCTAAAACGCTTATTGTTAATGATATGATTACAGATAATAATCTAGATGTGCTGTGTTTGACAGAAACCTGGCTAAAACCTGACGACTACATTACTTTAAATGAGTCCACCCCACAAGATTATTGTTATAAACACGAGCCGCGTCTGAAAGGTAAAAGGGGAGCTGTTGCTGTAATTTATAATAATATCTTCAGTATTACTCAGAAGTCTAGTTTCAAATATAATTATTTTGAAGTTTTGGTGCTTTACGTAACGTTATGTAGTGAAATTGATAAATCCTGTTTAACATTTGTGTTGGCTACTGTATATAGGCCACCAGGGCACAATACACACTTTATCAGAGAATTTGCTGATTTTTTATCAGAGTTAGTCCTGGCTACAGATAAAGTCCTAATTGTTGGTGATTTTAATATCCATGTAGACAATGAAAAAGACGCATTGGGATTGGCATTTAGAGACATTCTAAACTCTACTGGAGTTAGGCAACACGTATCAGGACCCACTCATCGCCGTAATCATACTCTAGACCTAATATTGTCACATGGAATAAATGTTGATGCCGTTGAAATTCTGCAGCAGAGCGATGACATCTCAGATCATTACCTAGTATCATGTATACTTAATTTAGCAAAGGCTGCAAAGCCGTCCCCTCGCTTCAAATATGGCAGGACTATCACTGCTGAGACTAAAGATTTCTTTATATATAAATTTCCTCATCAGTTTCATCTCCTCAGCATCCCAGATAGCCCAGAGGAACTTGATGTTGCAACAGAAACTATTGACTCTCTCTTTTCCAGCACTTTAGACACAGTTGCTCTGCGCTTAAAGAAGATTAAAGAGAATAGTCCAACGCCGTGGTACAACGAGCACACCCGGGCCCTTAAAACAGCAGCCAGAAAAATGGAGCGCAGCTGGAAGAAAACAAAACTGGTTTTTCGCATTTCGTGGAAAGAGAGCATGATTTCATACAGAAAGGCCGTAAAAACTGCTAGATCTGCTTATTTCTCGACTCTCTTAGAAGAAAACAAACACAACCCTAGGTATTTATTCGATACAGTGGCTAAATTAACCAAAAATAAAGCTTCAACTTCTGATGTCTGCCAACAGCACAGCAGTAATGACTTTATGAACTTCTTTACTTGTAAGATTGATAATATTAGGGAAAAAATTATAACCATGCAGCCGTCTACTACTGTATCACATCAGTCAGAGCATTGTAGTGTCACTGAGGAAAAATTACATTCATTCACTGCTATAGGAGAAGAATTGGCTAAACTCGTTAAATCATCTAAATCAACAACATGTATGCTCAACCCTATACCGACTAAACTACTAAAAGAGATGCTTCCAGAGGTCATAGATCCTCTTTTTAATATCATTAAATCATCCTTGACTTTAGGATATGTACCGAAAACTTTTAAGTTGGCTATTATTAAACCACTTATTAAACTTATTAAAAATACTAGAAAAGGCAGTGTCCTCACAATTATGCTCCTTTTTTAGAAAAAATGGTATCTGTGAGGTTTTCCAGTCAGGATTTAGACCACATCATAGTACTGAGACTGCTCTCATTAGAGTTACAAATGATTTACTCTTATCATCCGATCGTGGTTGTATCTCTCTGTTAGTGTTACTCGATCTTAGCGCTGCATTCGATACCATCGACCACAACATTCTTTTGAATAGACTCGAAAATTATGTTGGCATTAGTGGAACTGCATTGGCATGGTTTAAATCATACTTATCTGACCGTTTTCAGTTTGAAGCAGTAAATGAAGAGATGTCACACCGATCACAAGTTCAATATGGAGTACCGCAGGGCTCAGTGCTAGGACCGTTGCTTTTCACCCTGTACATGCTACCACTGGGAGATATCATTAGGAAGCATGGCGTTAGTTTTCATTGTTATGCTGACGATACTCAGCTCTATATTTCTTCACACCCTGACGAAACTTACCAATTCACAAGATTAACGGAATGCATAGCTGATATAAAAAATTGGATGACTAGTAATTTCCTGCAACTTAATTCAGAAAAAACTGAATTTTTAATTATTGGACAAAAAAACTCCAAATGTAGTAACCTAGAATACTGTCTAACACTTGATGGCTGCTCTGTCAAGTCCTCGTCGTCAGTTAGGACCCTGGGTGTGCTCTTTGATACCAATCTCTCATTTGAAAGCCACGTTTCTAGCATCTGTAAAACTGCATTCTACCATATTAAAAATATATCTAAATTACGGCATATGCTTTCAATGCAAAATGCTGAATAGTTAGTTCATGCGTTCATGACCGCAAGGCTAGATTATTGTAATGCTCTACTGGGTGGTTGCCCTGCTTGCTTAATAAATAAACTGCAGCTGGTCCAAAATGCAGCAGCTCGAGTTCTTACTAGAACCAGGAAGTATGACCATATTAGCCCGGTTCTGTCAACACTGCACTGGCTCCCTATTAAACATTGCATACATTTTAAAATCTTGCTAATTACTTACAAATCACTAAATGGTTTAGCTCCCCAGTACTTGAGCGAGCTCTTAACGCATTATACTCCATCACATCTATTGCGGTCTTAAAACTCTGGCCAGTTGATAATACCTAGAATATCAAAATCAACTGCAGGCGGTCGATCCTTTTCCTATTTAGCACCCAAACTCTGGAACAGCCTTCCTAGCATTGTTCGGGAAGCAGACACACTCTGTCAGTTTAAATCTAGACTAAAAACGCATCTCTTTACTATGGCATACACATAAAACATTTTTAATTTATATTTTATTCAAATTGTTAGGCTGCATTAACTAGGTCAGCCGGAACCGGGAACACTTCCCATAACACCTGATGTACTCGTTACATCATAAGAGGAATGGCATCTACGCTAATGTTAGTCTCTCTGTTTATCCCGAGGTTTACTGCAGTCAGCCGGATCCGGGCCGTATCCAGATCAGATGGTGGACCAGCATTATTTTTCTCCATTAGGACACCTGATGGAGTTTTGGTTCCTTGCCATTGTCGCCTCTGGCTTGCTCAGTTGGGGACACTAAATTTTCAAATAAATATCCTAATAAATTTAATTACTAAACTAAATTATATCAACTACATTACTTGAATATATATGATAATTGAAATGAGCTGATGACATCACCGTTTTCTCCAGAGCGGCTGTACAGCCGAATCAAATTCTGTTCATTATTTTCCTGTTTAACACTGTGAAGCTGCTTTGAAACAATCTGCATTGTAAAAAGCGCTATATAAATAAAGTTGACTTGACTTGACTTCACTCCCTCTTCGCCACGGACTTCCGGGTCATCAACTGCACTTAGTCCCTCCACCCCTACGGATTCACCAAGCTCCTCCTTCCCTCTGACCCCAGTCTCCACATCATCACCACAGTCCTCAGGCTCCTTGGCTCCACCTCCATCGCTTATTGTGCTGGCTTTGCCATGGTCTTCTAAGCCATCGGAGTCATTCAGCCACTTCAGCTCTCCGTCTACACTCTGGTCTACTCTGCCAACAGCTCCATCTCTGTCCATCAACGCCATTGGTCCCCTCAGCCAAACCTTCAGCATGGCTCCACCCTCCTTCAACTCCGCTGTGGGCTATCACCTTGGCTGGGCTTTGGATCCCAGTTTGGCCACTCCTCCTACCCACAGTTTTTGGATCCTTCCGCCATCGCCTCCTCCCTGGATTCTGCCACCATCTGCTCCTCCCTGATTCATTTCATCTGCCCTCCTGCTGGTTTCTAGCCCTTCGCCAACTCCCCGTCCTCCTCCAGAACCCCCGCCCACCATCCCTTGGTCATACTGTTACGGTGCAAAGCCGTGCCTTCCTGCATGTTGGCTTTCCTGTCACACTTATTATGTTGGAGCACGCTCCAAAAGTGTAAGATTAGATTAGATAAGATTTCAACAAGCTGTTCTTATCACAACACTGATGATAAAATGTGCAACCCATTTGAATTTACCACTTTAAAATGGTATGGAGAAAGTCAAACATGATCTAAACAGCCACATAAACTAAAAAGACAAATGAAAAGAGGAGAATACATCATCCTGGACCAACATTAATTAGCTTTTTAAACTACTCGTGACTACCTTTACTAGAATTTATCACGTTCTATTGTAATTATTGTGATAATTTTTGACTAACTTGTAGAATCTAAAGTGTATTATCTGTTAAGGGAATAGATTTTTCACTGAAGGTCAGTGGATGATGCAGTCAACATGGGACTGCAGTATATCCTGCAACATCTGGACAAACCAGGGACTTATGCGAGGATCCTGTTTGTGGACTTCAGCTCAGCTTTCAACACTATCATCGCAGCACACCTCCAGACTAAGTTAACCTAGCTCTCTGTTCCTAGCTCTATTTTATCTAGGGTTGGGTATCGTTTAGGTATTTTACGATACCGGTGCCAAATCGATACTTTTAAAATGGTACCGGTGCCTAAACAATGCCTGAACCGATACTTTTACAAAAAAAAAAAAACACAAAGCGACGGTAAATTTAATTAAAGAACAGCTTTTTTTAGTGACAAAACTATTGAACAATATATTAAAAGTTTAAAGTATATTTAAAAATATAAATATAAGTAAATATACAAGACACAACAAATTTACATAACACATTCACAATAAAACCTAAGCCACCTAACCCAACTAAAATAATTTAACAGACACTAAATAACAGTTACAGTACTAATAGTAACAGCAAAGTAGTCTGTATGCTACAATACAAACCAGCTTCAAATTTCAACAATTCTTTTGCAGAAATATGACCATATTTGCCTTCTCTGGCAAATTACGACACCTCTCCTGACTTACTGCATGTCCTGCACAGGAGAAAACTCTCTCAGTGTCGACGAGGCCTGTACACACAGGTATGTGTTTGAAAGTGCAGACAATATGGGGAGGCTGTCCAAGACAAACATGCTTCAAAAAAATTCCTTTATTTTAGCCATGGAGGACCTCTTCAGCCACACCACGATAGCTTGAAGCCTGGCACACTACTTTGTAATGGCACTGCTGCTATTAACCTTCTGTGCTGCCAGGTTTAGGGCATGGGCAAAGCACCCCACCTTTAAAAGCTTCAGATTATTCAGTGCAACATCCATATTGCTGGCGTTGTCTACTGTGGCAGCTACAACTTTAGTGTTTATCTGGAATTCCTACAGAATGCAATTTATCTCTTCTGCCACCAGGAGGCCTGTCTGTGACTCATACACAGCTTTGGTGTTTAGCACCTTCTGCTTAATGTGGCCATCGCTGTTGCTAGTGCACAGTAACTGTTAAACAGTGGTCCTGTGCCACACTGGTCCACCCATCACATATAATAGCAACCTTACTCACTTGTACTAACTCCTGAATAACATTTTGTTTCTCAACAGAGTACCAGGCAGGAAATAAGAGTGTTGGACAGATCATCCCTGGATGGGGGTCGGTAGCGAAGATTAAGGGCAGTGGTCATCTCTCTGTATTAAATAAAGGATTTAAAAAAATAATAATTATAGTACAGTTTTTAAACACATCAAGTAAAGTGTCAAGCCATGCCTTTGTTTTGAATAGGTGACCTCTAGCAGATGGACAAATGACATAGTGCACCTTTAATGTGAAATGTGTTAATTTTTTTTACCTGAACCATGGAGATTCCACAGTGGAAAAAGAATGCAGGCCCTTGACCACAAATTTGGTCACAGCCCTGTGGAATTCCTCCAACTCCTCATTGTCAAAGTAGCCTTCTTTGCCAAGGTGAATGGGGTCAGTGTACTACTAGTACTACTAGCTGGAGAGCCAAAATTATAAACATAATTCATGTTAAATATTTTACAAATAGCTTGAACATTTTTGATAGTCATAATCAATGGTCTCCACATTGTCAGGGATGCCCACACTGCCAGCTGATGTGCGCAAGCTGGCGAACACGGTGCATCCCTCTGCTTTCAAATTTATCCTGTGTGTCCTCAAATGTTTTATTAGGTTTGACATATTTCCCCCTTTACACGCAATTGTTGTAAAACATTTTTTGCACGCCGCTCTGTCGGAATCCTTTTTGTTAAAATACAGCCACACTTCAGAATGTTTAGATTTAAGCATTTTCATTTAAGTTTAATATAGCTAGCTAACGGTTAACTGTCATCTGATTGGTTGATATAATGTATGTACATGTGTGTTGCGTTCTTTAACGGTCCGCCTGGAAACAAATGCTGTGACGCCAAACTCCCTTGTGGAAGAAGAACGCCATCGTATTTACAACTGTGGCAATGAACGCTCATCAGGAACAACTAAAATTTGGATTTTTAAAAGTATGTGAAGTTTGCAGCTCCATTGTTGCAGTAAACTATGTCCTAAGTCTTCCCCGGGGTCTCCTTCCAGTGGGACGTGCCCGGAACACCTCCCTGGGAAGGCATCCAGGAGGCATCCGAAACAGATGCCCGAGTCACCTCAGCTGGCTCCTCTAGATGTGGAGGAGCAACAGCTCTACTCTGAGCTCCTCCTAAGTGACCGTGCTTCTCACCCGATCTCTAAAGAAGCGCCCAGCCACCCTGCGGAGAAAGCTCATTTCGGCCGCCTGTATCCGGGATCTTGTCCTTTCGGTCACCCACAGCTCATGACCATAAGTGAGAGTAGGAACGTAGATTGACCGGTAAATCAAGAGCTTCGCCTTACAGCTCAGCTCCTTCTTCACCATGACAGACCGGTACATCAACCGCATTACTGCAGAAGCTGCACCGGATCAAGCTGCACCGCACAATCTCATTCTTCATCGTCTGTCAATCTCCTGTTCCATCCTTCCCACACTCGTGAACAAGACCCCAAGATACTTAAACTCCTCCACTTGAGGCAGGAACTCTCCACCAACCTGAAGTGGGCAAACCACCCTTTTCCGACTGAGAACCATGGCGTCGGACCTGGAGGTGCTGATTCTCATCCCAGCAGATTCACACTCGGCTTCAAACCGTCCCAGTGCTAGCTGAAGGTCCTGGTCTGAAGAGGCCAACACGACAACATCATCCACAAAAAGCAGAGACAAACCGGACACTCTCCGGCCCCTGGCTGTGGCTAGAAATTCTGTTTATAAAAATTATGAACAGAACCGGTGACAAAGGGCAGCCCTGCCGGAGTCCAACATGCACCGGGAACAAGTCTGAATTACTGCCGGCAATGTGGACCAAGCTCCGGTCGTACAGGGACCGAACAGCCCTTAGCAGGGGGCCCCGGACCCCATACTCCCAGAGCACCCTCCACAGGACGCCACGAGGAACACAGTCAAATGCCTTCTCCAAATCCACAAAGCACATGTGGATTGGTTGGGCAAACTCCCATGAACCCTCCAGCACCCTGGAGAGGGTATAGAGTTGGTCCAGTGTTCCACGACTGGGACAATGGAAGACGTGTCGGTGGGATTGAGGAGATCCTCGAAGTATTCTTTCCACCGTCCGACAATATCCCCAGTTGAGGTCAACAGCTGCCCACCTCCACTGTAAACAGTGTTGGTAGGGCACTGCTTCCCCCTCCTGAGGCATTGAATGGTTTGCCAGAATCTCTTCGAGGCCAACCGATAGTCTTTCTCCATGGCCTCACCGAACTCCTCCCAGGCCCGATTTTTTGCCTCCACAACTACCCGGGCTGCAGTCCGCTTGGCCTGCTGGTACTGGTCAGCTGCCTCAGGAGTCCCACAAGCCAGCCAGGCCCGATAGGACTCCTTCTTCAGCTTGACGGCATCCCTTACTTCCGGTGTCCACCACCGGGTTCGGGGATTGCCGCCTCGACTGGCACTAGATACCTTATGGCCACAGCTCCGAGCGGCTGCGTCGACGATGGAGGTGGAGAACATGGTCCACTCGGACTCAATGTCTCCAGACTCCCTCTGGATCTGGTCGAAGCTCCGCTGGAGGTGGAAGTTGAAGATCTCTCTAACAGGGGACTCGGTCTGCCGAGTCTGTCCAGCTTCCTCCCCCGCCATCAGATCCAACTCACCACCAGGTGGTGATCAGTTGACAGCTCTGCCCCTCTCTTCACCCGAGTGTCCAAGACATACGGCCAGAGGTCAGATGAGAGGGCCATAAAGTCGATCATTGATATCCGGTCTAGGGTGTCCTGGTGCCACGTGCACTGATGGACACCCTTATGCTTGAACATGGTGTTCGTTATGGACAAGCTGTGACTAGCACAGAAATCCAATAACAGAACACCCCTTGGGTTTAGATCAGAGGGGGTGTTCCTCCCAATCACGCCCCTCTAGGTGTCACTGTCACTGCCCACGTGGGCATTGAAGTCCCCCAGTAGAACGATGGAGTCTCCTGTCGGAGCACTTTCCAGCACCCCTCCCAGAGACTCTCAGAGACAAGAGGGCCGAGTACTCCGCACTGCTGTTTGGCCCATAGGCACATACAACAGTGAGAGACCTATCCCCAACTTAAAGGCGCAGGGAAGTGACCCTCTCGTTCACCGGGGTGAACTCCAACACATGGCGGCTGAGCTGGGGGGTATAAGCAAACCCACTCCAGCCCACCGCCTCTCACCATGGGCAACTCCAGATTAGTAGAGAGTCTAGGATCTCTCAAGAAGTGTGGTTCCAGAGCCCAAGGGGCCTCGCCTTCGACTGTCGCCCGATTCACTATGCACCGGCCCCTTATGATCCCTTCTGCAGGTGGTGAGCCCACGGGAGGGCGGCCCCACGTCGCTCATTTGGGCTAAGCCCGGCCGGGCCCCATGGGGGCATGCAAGCCCCAACCCCGGGCATTGATTTTGTTTTCCTCATAATGGGTTTGTGAACTGCTCTTAGTCTGGCCCATCATGAAGGACCTGTTTGCCTTGGGAGACCCTACCAGGCGCATATAGCCCCGGACAACATAGCTCCTAGGATCATTTGGGTACTCAAACCCCTCCACCACGATAAGGTGACAGTTCAAGGAGGGGTGACAGTTCAAGGAGGGTTAACTGAACAGTGATATATGAAAAGTACTGAACGCTCAGTGCCAGCCAAAGTGTGAAAGCACATTTGAATTTAGTTGATCATGCAATGCACTGAATACACCGGTGTGTTCATATGCATTAAAGCATTAACTAGCAATCACGTGCAGTGATGATGCTTCTAACGTCCATTTCGGAGCACCAGATGGCAAATATTTTAATCGATAGCTGAGCTCAGGCATTTAAGCGGCACTCAAATGGCACCGGGTTTCGGTACCCAACCCTAATTTGAACTGCCAATTTTAATATCTGTTAACAGTAGTATGCTTGCATTTTTTTTTTCATTCGTTCTTCATCAAGAGCTAATACATTCAAGTGTTTTGACATCGGATACATCTAGACCTGGCTGCAAGTACAGTATACTTTGTAATACACATAAATCTTGCTCATCTCAAAGATACTACTGGTACAGTACATAGCCCAGCAGCATGAGACTTGTGCAATCTTCTATGCTATATCCTTCAGTGGTGCAGATCATTGATTTCCTGTGCTCTGTTGGGACTGATTTAGTGCACTGCACACAAACAGGGAGAATGTCAGCGACATCAGACTGACAAAGTACTACCATGAAGTAACAAAGACATGACAATCAAGAGACACAGAAGCCATTTTTCAGGTTTATTCAGCTAATTCTCATAAAGGTTCTATAGTAAATAAAACACTTTTGGCTGTAAGGTAGAGATTTCATTTATCAAAAAGGTGATTGGCTTTTTTAAAGTTGAGGCAGAATGATGCCATGTTTAGTGTTACAATTTGTCCCTTGACTGGTCCATCTCTGCATTAATTGGCATAAAATCCAATACACTTTGCTGTTATTTTTTCTGGCTTAGAACTTTCAATTTAAACATGAACTCTCTTATCAGAAAATATAAAAAGTTGGGGAAAACTAAAGATGGTTTATTTATAGACTTTGTCATTCCACTTTTTCATAATTTCTCTTTGCCATGATTCTTCTTGGTGTTCTAAACTGTCTAGACAAGATAATGTAAATGACAGTTCTAAAACTGAATTCACATATGAAATTATATTTGTTTTAGAATAAAATAAATCATAAATAAGTGGTGTTATAGTGCATGGTCATCTTATCCCATCTGCCAGAAAAAAAGGCTTTAGAGTCATTCAATTGTTTTTATTAATGGCTGCTATTATGACAAGATTGAGTTTTCAGATGCTATGATATAAAGGAGATCTCTTATTTTCTAAACTCCTACATAAGTTGCTACCTTATGTCACTACAAGACTCAAAGAATGTTACTTTTCTTATTTTATCTAAATCAACAACAATGTTTGCAAAAACCAATTAGGAATTCCAGAAGGAACCTTTGGTTTGAAAAGGTTAATTCTTTACCAGGTAGGTCTAAAGAGCATTATGTTCTCATTATGTCTCAAAGCTCAGCATCTGTCTCCCTCTAGAGGAGAAAAGATGCTCAAATTACTTGTAATGATCTACCTAGATATAAGCGCATATATATATATATAATTTTTATATATATAATTTTTATATATATATATATATATATATATATAATTTATATATATATATATATATATATATATATATATATAATTTATATATATATATATATATATATATATATATATATAATTTATTTATATATATATATATATATATATATATATATATATATATATATATATATATATATATATATATATATATACACACACACACTACCGGTCAAAAGTTTGGAAACATTACTATTTTCAATGTTTTTGAAAGAAGACGCTTCTGCTCATCAAGCCTGCATTTATTTGATCCAAAATACAGCAAAAACAGTATTATTGTGAAATATTTTTACAATATAAAATAACTTTTTTCTATTTGAATATATTTTAAAATGCAATTTATTTCTGTGATTCAAAGCTGAATTTTCAGCATCATTACTCGTCTTTAGAGTCACATGATCCTTCAGAAATCTTCTTGCTGCTCAAGAAACATTTATTATTATTATCAATGTTGAAAACAGTTGTGTACAATTTATTTTTTTTCAGGATTATTTAATGAATAGAAAGTTCAAAAGAACAGCATTTATCTGAAATATAAAGCTTTTGCAACATTATAAATGTCTATACTGTCACTTTATCAATTTAATGCATCCTTGCTGAATAAATGTATTAATTTATTAATTTAAAGTTATTTCCAAAAAAAAAAAACATTCTTACCGACCCAAAACTTTTGAAGGGTAGTACAATGTTACAAAAGCTTTCTATTCCAGATAAATACTGTTCTTTTGAACTTTCTATTCATCAAATAATCCTAAAAAAAATTTTTACACAACTGTTTTTAATATTGATAATAATCATAAATGTTTCTTGAGCAGCAAATCATCATATTAGAATGATTTCTAAAGGATCATGAGACACTAATGACTGGAGTTGTGATGCTCAAAATTCAGCTTTGCATCACATGAATAAATGATATTTTAAAATATATTCAAATAGAAAACAGTTTTTTTACATTTTAATAATATTTCACAATATTACAGCTTTTTTTGTATTTTTAATTGCCTTGGTGAGCAGACTTCTTTAAAAAAATCTTACTGTTCTTAAACTTTTGACTGGTAGTGTATATATATATACACACTCACCTAAAGGATTATTAGGAACACCATACTAATACTGTGTTTGACCCCCTTTCGCCTTCAGAACTGCCTTAATTCTACGTGGCATTTATTCAACAAGGTGCTGCCTCAAGGTTGTGCGTGTTGTGGCTTCACAAATGCTTTGCTGCATACCTCGGTTGTAACGAGTGGTTATTTCAGTCAAAGTTGCTCTTCTATCAGCTTGAATCAGTCGGCCCATTCTCCACTGACCTCTAGCATCAACAAGGCATTTTCGCCCACAGGACTGCTGCATACTGGATGTTTTTCCCTTTTCACACCATTCTTTGTAAACTCTAGAAATGGTTGTGCGTGAAAATCCCAACTGAGCAGATTGTGAAATACTCAGACCGGCCCGTCTGGCACCAACAACCATGCCACGCTCAAAATTGCTTAAATCACCTTTCTTTCCCATTCTGACATTCAGTTTGGAGTTCAGGAGATTGTCTTGACCAGGACCACACCCCTAAATGCATTGAAGCAACTGCCATGTGATTGGTTGATTAGATAATTGCATTAATGAGAAATTGAACAGGTGTTCCTAATAATCCTTTAGGTGAGTGTATATATATATATATATATATATATATATATATATATATAGTAAAAGCATGGTTCAGGATCTTTAACTTGTGCAGTTTCCCAGTAAACACCACTTCAACAGTCTCTTCGATATGCAGGTGTGGGGTTTTAATAATCAAACAAAAGGTTATCAACTTAAATCTCTTCAGCTCACAACAAAAAACTTGAAAGTCACGGTTCACGTCAGTGGGCCTCATTTATGAAACACGAGCAGAAAATTTTTTTGTGTAAATCGTTCGTAAAGCCGCTTTGACGTACATTTTTGGATTCACGAAAATGTTCGTATTTTCAAAATGTTAGTTGGTACGAAATACATTTACACCTGCTCTCTACCACGTGTAAATGGTGCGTAAAACATTTGAATGGTCTGTGTTCTAATTTAGGTAAACTGATGACATTGCATTGTGATGCACTATGTACCATATTTCATGAGTTGATTTGCCCAGTGTTTTTTTTTTTTACTTCAACTTTGGGTAATAGCAATAGGCAGCACTCGTCACTGTCACTTTTTACCCAGCCGTCCAATCACAGTGGAGGAGGGGCGGGACTAATACAACACCGACCAATCATCCTATTTGAACAATGACCGAATAACAATGGAGAAGTTAATATTGCTGGTTAGGACCTACAGCATTTTTATATTCAGTAATATTCTTTAAAATGAGATACTAGTAACACATTACTGCCATGGATAGATATTTTGTATCATAGCAAAGTATCTCAGCTGGAAAAACGCTGCGCTTGCAAAGCGCTTCAAGCGCCACCAGCTGGCCGTTTTCAGAAGAGCACCAGGCATTTTTTAACTGGCTAAAATGCTTAGGTGGACACACGATAATTTAATATTTATTACTCGGCATATGGCCAATTGGTCTCTTTAGTATGTATGCAATACTGGAGCCAAACCTGAGAAGGGAGTTCAGAAGAATAGTAATTTGCGTAGTTGTAACTCATGGGCGGGGATTATGCTAATTATGAATGAGCGTGCACGCGCACCCTATTTACGAATGTTTGGAATTCATTAATATACACACGTTTAACTACCAAATCCATGGTATACGAAGCGTTTGTGAATCCGGAGGTGAGTTTTCGTAAAGGTCCATTTTACGTGCAAATTACTCCGAATTTGCTCATATATTTACGAAAGATTCATTAATGAGGCCCAGTGTCTTTTCCCACACACCTTCACCATTCTCTCACACCTCCTATTAGATCCTGCTTCTGGTCTTATTAGCTGAAGCTGCTCTCTCAGGCGGGTTTTGTAGTCCTTAATAGGCAGCCATCTTGCCCCCCAGCTTCCACGTGTGGTGACCTGGGAATGGTAGTTCTTTTCTTTTTTTTAGGACAGCCTAATGCTTTAATAGCTAGTGTTTCCCCCCTTGGCTGAAATAACATCAATGAGACATTTCTTGTAGCCATCTACTAGTCTCTGACATCGACTGGAAGAAAGTTTCCCCACTTCTCAATGCAGAATTCTTTCAGCTGTGTGATGTTTGAGGGGTTTCCTGCATGCACAGTACGTTTCCAATCATCCCACAGCATCTCAATAAGATTTAGATCTGGGCTTTGATTTGGCCATTCCAGAACTCTAAATTGTTTTAATTTTCAGCCAGTCCTTGGTTGATATACTGGTATGTTTTGGGTCATTGTCATGTTGCAAGGTCCAGTACCGCTTCAGCTTAAATTTGTTCCTCAAGCACCTTCTGATACAATGTAGAATTCATAGCAGATTCTATGATGGTGAACTGGCCAGATCCTGCTGCAGCAAAGCATCCCCAAAACATGACACTTCTACCTCCATGCTTCACAGTTGGTATGAGGTTCTTTTGCTGAAATGCTGCATTTGGTTTACGCCAAACATGCCCTCTGTTATAGTGTCCAAATATTTACATTTTAGACTCATCTGTCCAAAGCTTATTATTCCAGAAGTCCTGGCCTTTGTCAATGTTTCCTTTGGCAAACTTCAGTCTTGCCCTCATGTTTTTCTTAGATAGCAAAGGTTTTCTCCTTGCACACCTCCTTAATAATTAAAGTTGTGCAGTCTCTTTCTGATGGTAGATGCATGCACTTTCACATTAACTGTAGCAAGAGCTAGGTCCTGTGATGACATTTTAGGGTTTTTGGAGACTTCTCCTCTTAAGCATCTTGCAGTCTTAAGCTTAGGCGGTATGAAACCCTCAAGAGCTGCATAAAGCACAGCCTGGGTGTCACCAGCAAACACTCTCTTCGCAACTCAATCAGCAAACATGAACGCACTTTTGACTTGTGTCACAAGAAGTCACCTGGGACACTTGAGTGTACATAAGCAGATATATATATATATTAGTGCTGTCAACATTAATGCATTAACGCATGCTATGGATCTGTGAGAAAGAAGGATGACCGTCACTACGGTCTAATAGGATGATAACCTTTGTTCTGCCTTCTCTCGAGACCTTATGTAAACAAAGTCATGCCCATGACCCCGGAAGCAGAACAATAGCACACACAATTCTCCTACCCTTTTAGCAGAGCATATAGCCAAGAGAAAAGCAGTCAAAGCTTTTAAATCTGCATCAGCCATAGGCTCGTACGGGGACTAAGTGAGAGAGTATAGTACAAAAGGCAAATCCCAATTGGGTACCTGCAAAGTGCGATTTGGACATAAGCAACGAGTTCCCTTCAGGAACTGACATACCAAGAGATGTCAGCCTATTGACTGGCCATCCACTTCCCCATGAGATGCTGAAACAGATGAAGCTTTTCCCTGATCCAGTTGAGACTGCAGGAATCTAAGGACAAGTGGCACATAGCAGGTTATTGGATCAACTTCCAGCCTAAACACCACTCTGAAAAAATTAAAGAGTAGATGGAGCTCTGGCGTTATTCAATGTCTCGTGTACTTTTTCATCTAGCTGTTGAGAGACGGACTCTGCAGAGGCCATATCCACAATCGCAGTGCCATCGGGTTTGGATGCCAAATCTGCCCATCTATTTGAGACAGGAGATCCACCCGTGATGGTAGTTGCCACGGAGGACCCTGAGTCCGTTTATCTAGATCCGGGAACCATGGTCTTCCCAGCCAGCGTGGAGCAACTAGCAGAACTGTGCAATGACCCTCCCTGATCCTCTGGAGGACCTGGGAAATCAGAGGAATGGTGGGGGAAAGCATATAATAAGCCTGTCAGCCACTCTTGTGACAGAGCATCCAGGCCTAGACTGCCTTCTTGTACCCTGAGGGAGTATCATCCCAGGCAATGGGTGGAAGCAAAAGAGATCTACATGAGCTGTCCTGTATCAGGCCCAAATTTGGGCTATTACCTTCATGTGCAACCGCCAGTCTCCTGGGGGAGGCCCTGTTCTAGACAAAATGTCGGCTGCTCTGTTTGCGTAGGAGACAGCGTAATGATTTCGTCCCTCCTTGGTGATTTATGTGGTAAAATTCTGAGGTACTGTCCGTTCTCACTAGCACATTCTTGTGACAAAAAAACGGTAACAGACCCTTGAGAGCGAGATGAACAGCCCTCAGTTCGAGCACATTTGCCACTTACCATTGAAACTGTAGCCGATACCACTGAGTTTTTTTGGGATAAAACCCACTGGTCTGAGACCACTCTCTCCCAACTGGCCCGTGAAAGTTGAGAGGAAAAGTAGACGGCCAGCCCCTGACCCCTATGCAGGCCTGCCATCACAACCTGCACCCCTCTGTGAACTTATCTGTTGGCCTCCCCCATGGGACTGAAATCTCCTCTGGGGATGTGTGGCAGGATTTTGTCTTTGGGCACAAAAATTCCATTGGGGTGGGAGTTTACTTAAAGAGTTTACTCTGAGTGGGAGAAGCTCTAAATTGATGAAGACGGGATCCTTAAGCGGAAAACGGCTACCAGGAATCAATTGGTTCTACCTGAAAGATACAAGACAGCTGTAATGAAAGAGTTGCACAATGAGATTGCCACCAAGGCATCGATCACACAACATCACTGATCAGAGACCATTTCTTTTGGCCTCATATGCAACAAGAAACTGAGCATCATGTTGAAAAAAGCTGTCCTTGCTTGAAGCAAAAGAAGCCTTGTAAAGAGACAAGGGCCCATCTCACCAATATCATCACAACGCAGCCCTTTGAGCTTGTATCTGTAGACTTCCTGCATTTAGATAAATGTAAGGGGGGTTATGAATATATATTAGTGGTAGTCGACCACTTTGTAGGTGTACCCTACAACATCAAAGTCTGCTAAAACGGTAGCTAATCGCCTGTTTAATGACTATGCCCTGCAATTTGGATTTCCAAAACAAATACACCATGACCAAGGTGGTGAATTTGAAAATCAGCTTTTGGCACAGCTGACAAATAAAACTACTATTTTATTCATCTGAAAGAAGAATGTCATATACACCTAGGATGACTTGAGGGTGAGTAAATCATGGGCTAATTTTCATTTTTGGGTAAACTAACCCTTTAAGATTCATCTGTGGCAAGAAAGAAAAAGAGAGAAAAAAAGGGGAGGATGAAGCCAAGCAAGAGAAACGAATAAGAAGTGTTGTAAATCTGTTTTGAAAGTTGTTTTTCAAATAAAGGTTTCCGAGTGATATCAGATTGTGTACGTGTTTTATTGTACTTACCCTGTAACTACATGAAACAGGAGGGGAACAAACACCACTTTAATTTACAGCCCGCAGATTCATACTTACCCTGTAACTACATGGAATAACAAGCACCACTTACCCTGTAACTACACGGATAATTACCCCTTAATTAAAAAATACAGTTACATACATAAATACTGAAATGAGTTGTTAATTTTCCTGATAGTTACCCCTTTATTCCCCAAATATTACATATTGTTCACTTATACCTACATGTATGTACTTTATAGTTACACTATAATTACCGAAATTTACGCTGTAAATTCGCTTTACTTTCCGGGCTGTAATCTAAAGCGTTACCAATTTTCTCACTAAACCACTGCCACCTGCTGCTGCTGCTGCTACTGATTGCTATTAGAGGGAAAAGCTGCCCAACACTGCTGGTCTAGGGTCTGTTTTCTTCGTAATAATCGCATATTATTATTGAAAAAGAGTTGGCAAAAGATCCAATGACTGACAGTGATAAATATTAATGTATCGAAATCAGGCTCATGTAAATGTCAGGAAAACACTATTCCTGGCTGCATGTCAGTATCCATGGATCACTGGATCACTGGTTCTTTAAGTTGTAAAGAACACTATATCGAGCCCAACCTATAGTTTAAACGAATAATCGTTTGTTTTACTCGCATTTTCCCCTATTAACTCCAGTCATGCAGCAGCTCTTCTACCACTCAGTTCCGGGTGAGGGGGCATGTTCCGGCGGGAAAATGGCGTCGATGCATACCCTCTATACAGCTCAACGCACAGACAACAGCATGAGTCTGTGTCTTCATTTATTCATTTATTATTAACTGCCGGTTGGCCAACAAAATGACGTCCTACCTGCACCACTCTATTGCGACTCACAGGTCCTGTGATTGGACGCCATCCCTGTCAATCTTCATTGTCTACGTGACGACAATCCCTCTTTAGGATCCAATCGGATATTGCCGGGTATAAGGATCCAGAAATAACGCTAGACGGGAGTGCGTCTTTTTTTTTTTTTTTTCTTGTTTGCCTATCTTGCTGTTCAGTCGCTCAGATTCTTGGTGTCATTTATGAGTAATAATTGTCTCTCGCTTCTCTCGCTGGTGTCTATTGTTTAATGTTTGTAAATAATTTGTAAATATTGTTTATTTTTCATTGAGTTTTTCTTTCACTGTATATTGTAAGAGCAATTGGGTATCTTTTCTTGGTGAATATCAAGTCACACTAAAAGTTAGTTGAAACTCATTTTCTGTCTCCGTTTGGTTCATTACACCATACAGCTCATTCCGTTGGTAACAAATGATTTCTCCAATTTATAACAGAATCCTTAATTTTTCCATTTAATTATTTAATTAAGTGTTACCTTCCTATAACCCTGGACGCCAATAATAATAAAAACATAGGAAGTCGTAGCACAAATACAATGTGATTTTTGTTGATCGAGATCTGGCAGCAACAGCACACATAATGACACATTTTTTAATGACACTGTTAAGCTGTCGTGGATCCGCTTACCCAAATCCCTCCGTAACTGGCAGATTTGAAGAAAATTACCATCGTTTGACAAATAAATAACTAAATGACGGAGAGTTACATACATATTACCAACATTATATCATGTAAGCTTTATGGTACACCTCAAACAAGGCAATTTATAATAATTTATAGTGGTAATACTAATCAGAGAGTCCATGAATAGCTTGGGTATGCAGAGCATTTGCAGCTTATATTGACCGCACACCCCTGATATATATATTTAAAAGATTTGAGAGTCACTGGGATAAATCAGTCCCAACATAGCTAACATGACAACTTTTAAAATATTATAAAAATAACAGATTTTGTGAAATGTTCAGAATTTGGACATTTTAAGTAAAAATGTTCACTGTTTATTTTTTAATAGCTATGATCAAGATAATACTATATATTTATCTTTATATTCACTTGTTTCTGCAAAGGTTTGATGACATTATTATTATAATTATTTTTTGTTGTTGAATTTACACAAATATATGTGCTGGTTTCCTTGATTTTCATATTATCAACAGTTTCCTCTGACTGTGTGCTGTTTTTTACTTCTTCAGGAAGCCTATCTGTACAACAGGACTGTTGAATTGTCCATTTTTATTCACATATATAAAATTCTTATGTTCTCATAGAGTTGGATGTATTCTGCTTCTGAGAAGAAATACTGGCTGAGGCAGATATCATCCTGAAGCATGTGGGGGGAAATAAACACTTATTTGGTGCCATGCCACAGAGTGCATCCCAGGTATGACCTACATATATTCCAAAACATGGGGGCTAAGAGTAGCTCCCACTGACATGGCCTCAATGTCTTCAACTCCTGCTAAACCTGTGTGGACACAAAGTCACTATATGTATACATACCCCCTCTCACTCATGGATGAATAATGCCTGGACCTAGTGGCTGGCTGCTTGTGGTTTTTATTAATAGAATTACTGACAGGTTCTGCTGGTCCCAGAAGCTATACCCAATTCTGCACAGTGACAGTTTAAGGACCATGGCAGTTTAAAATTATTTGCTTTGGCTTTTGTAATGCCCCTGCCACATTTGGACACTTAATGAAAAGGGTGCTTGAGAGTGTTCAATTAATCATTGCTCTGTCTTCCTGAACTATATGCTGTACAGTGTACACACAACAGCAAAATAGTGTTAATGCTTGGCTGTAATTTCTAGTTGCTGATTTTAAAGATGACATAAATCCAAGCTGGCAAGCTGCAAACCAAAAAAAAAAAAAAAAAAAAGAGAGAGAGAGAGAAAGGGCCTACACTGGATCTGAGACCCCTGAGTACTGAATGTCTCTCTGCAGAACAACTAACTGAGTTCCTTGATGGAAATAATGTGAAGCTCACCCACCTTCAACCAATCAATGTCTTTAGGAACATTAGAAACTTCCAGGCAGGTGTGTTGAAGCTAAACTCTGCAGTACAGTGGCCTTACAGGAACAGGATTGGACATCCTTGAAGTACGTGCATAATGCATGCAGCAAATATATATATATATATATATATATATATATATATATATATATATATATCGCTCACACTAATATGATCTCAACTGACAAGATAAATAAGTGTCATCTAATGCTCATTCTTGGACAAATACAACGTGATTTTTGTTGAACGAGATCTGGCAGCAACAGCACACATAAGGACACATTTTTTAATGACACATAACAACAGAGCATAGGCACCAAAGCTGTTGTGGATCCGCTTACCCAAATCCCTCCGTAACTGGCAGATTTGAAGAAAATTACCATTGTTTGGCAAATAAATAACTAAATGACAGAGAGTTACATACATATTACCAACATTATATCATGTAAGCTTTATGGTACACCTCAAACAAGGCAATTTATAGTAATTTATAGTGTTAATACTAATCAGAGAGTCCATGAATGGCTTGGGTATGCAAAGCATTTGCAGCTTATATTGACCGCACACCCCTGATATATATATTTAAAAGATTTGAGAGTCACTGGGATAAATCAGTCCCAACATAGCCAACATGACAGCTTAAAATATTATAAAAATAACAGATTTTGTGAAATGTTCAGATTTTGGACATTTTAAGTAAAAATGTTCACTGTTTATTTTTTAATAGCTATGATCAGGATAATACTATATATTTATCTTTATTTTCACTTGTTTCTTGGACTTATTAACC
Organism: Rhinogobio ventralis; assembly: GCA_039654625.1. Lineage (NCBI taxonomy): Eukaryota > Metazoa > Chordata > Actinopteri > Cypriniformes > Gobionidae > Rhinogobio > Rhinogobio ventralis. The sequence continues at coordinate 28,175,947 of CM077206.1, read as the reverse complement.
CTTTCACACATAACTTTCACACGTAATTTTAAAATATTCTAGCTGAGCCCCCAGCATGAGTTTTTTTAAGGCAACCATTATTTTAGAACGTATCACCTTATTATTTTCATGGCTATGTGTCATGCTTGTCATGTGACGCACCGCAGCCACAATAGTGCTTTAAGACAGATGTATTGCTTTTCTTTAGATTTTCCTTTTATATTCAAAACATTCACAAACTTGTTAACTATATCATGAAGTATCTGATATTTCGATTCTCAAATATATGTGAGTGAAAGTGTTTTGTTAGTTTTGCGCAACAATTCAGAGAAACGGATCTGTCAGATTTACATCACATTTATTCATCCACTTCTCCCTAAATACACTCCCGGTGAACTGGGAGGAGAATAGTAAACTATATAGTTACCTATACAATATGTCTGATATTGTTACGGAACGTACACTCAGGACACAAAGAGGAATGGTTAACAGAGTTATTTAAGCAGCACAGAGAAATAGGCAGTTTCAACAGGTGAGTGGATACTCAAAGGAGACTTTGAATCCAGAGGATGAGTGTGTAATGAAATGTCTTTTCCTTACAGGTCCAGGAACTTGTGAGAATCGGGACAGATGAATAGGATAGGATGCACACACCTCGTCTTTTATCAGATGATCACGGTAACACTTTGAGGTAAACGCCTTCGTTTACCTCAAAGTGTTACCGTGATCATCTGATAAAAGACGAGGTGTGTGCATCCTATCCTATTCATCAGAAGGAGACACAGGAGAAATCGCTGGAGAATCAGGTAAGTAGTCCGTGTAGACTCAACGAGACCGGACAAAGAACTGAGACGAGGTGTGTGTTTATATAGCTGGCTGATAAGGGTGCAAATGAGGTGCAGGTATGTGTGATTAATACTCAGGTGACAGGGTGCGCTGTGGTTGGATGGTGTGAGAGCCTGGCAGATCTGTCACAGTACCGCCCCCTCCACAGCCCACTCCTGAGGACCCCGAGGACCCCGACGTCGTGGTGGTCATAAGCTACCACCGGGAGCAGGGCGATGTGAATTAGACTCATGGAAGGCAGTAAGTAGCGTGGGGTCAAGGATATCGTCTCTGGGAACCCAAGCTCTTTCTTCGGCTCCGTATCCTTCCCAGTCCACTAAATATTCTAGAAGACCACCACGGCGCCGGGAGTCCAGTATCTCGCGCACCTGATAGATGGTTCCATCCTCCAGGATCGTCAGGAAGGGGGTTCTTCTGCTGGGCCAGGCTCTGTGGAAACAGAATAAGGTGGTCATGATAAGGTTTGAGGAGTGACACATGAAAAGAAGAGTGTATTCTGTAGTGCGGTGGGAGTTGGAGCTGGTACGTTACAGGGTTGAGGGTGTTATTGGCCCCTGGGTGGCCAGTGCCCAGAGATGAGTGTGCCGAGTGGATAAGTGGGGTGCGTTGAAGTCGTGGAACATACTGGAGCCTAGGTGGACAGCTCGGCGGAGTGGTGGTGGAAGCATTGGTGGAGGCAGCGGATTCTGATGACCACTGGATAGGACTCACGATCAGGGTATTAGGCAGGATGGGTTTTGGATCATTGCTAACCTCCTCAGGGGCATGGAGATGGGACAGAGCATCAGCCTTGACATGTCTGGTTCCTAGGCGATATGAAATCGAAAAGTCAAACCGGATAAAAAAAACCAGCGGGCCTGACGGGGATTAAGTCTTTTGGCTTCTCTCAAATATTCTAAGTTCCCTTTCAGTCAGTAGACTATGAGTTATGTCAGTTACTGACGAAATGGGGGTTTCGCTTAGAAGCCAAACGCCTTTGAGCTCTACAAAACAAGCCAATGGCATGAAAATGCCATGGGTCTGCGGAACTTGCATGCCGCAACCCCGCCCCACCGTGTGGGTATAAAGGGCGTTGCGTGGCAATCTCGCATTATGTTTTCTGCTTCAGAGCCGAGTATTACTGCCTGAACGTTTTTCTCTTCAAGACGAGTATCTCTCCAGAGTGTTGGTGTGACGACGCGTTCCAGCGAGTTCCGCATTCCTGTCTGATCTGTGCAGTGATCAAGCACAGCGTGCGTGTTCTCCCTGGGCGCTTCAGCATTTCTGCAGAGCAATAAACTCCTCTCTAAAAAAGCTGCACGCGGCACGTCTTTTTCAAGATGTCTCACCCGTGCTCCGTTTCTGGGTGCGGTCGGCTGGTGGCTCCGTTTGACGGGCACGATCACTGTTTGGCGTGCTTGGGCCTCGTGCACGCCGAGCGCGCGTTCATGGATGAGTCATGTTCCCATCGATCGAGACTCTGGTTCAGTTCTTGGGAGCCTGGCTAGCGCTTCCCAACCTGTCCAGATGGCTCGCTCGCACCATCAGGTTCGGCTATGCGATTCAGTTCGCCCGGTCTCCTCCCTGTTTTCGGGGAATCCGCTATACCGTGGTGGGTGGCAATGCCCCTGTCATGCGTGCGCCTACTGGCGAAGGGTGCGATCGAGACCCGTTGGGGTAAGAGCACACTCCACCAGGAGTGTTGCTTCCTCTTGGGTTTTAGCGCATTCCGCCTCGCTGACAGACATTTGTAGAGCTGCAGGCTGGGCGACACCCAACACATTCGTAAGATTTTATAATCTCCGAGTGGAGCCTGTGTCCTCTCGTGTACTCGCCCCAAGTGGCCAGTAACTGGACAGACTCAGGTGTCTTCGCTTGCTGCGCCATTCCACTCCACGGACTGGATGCGTGCGCATTTTTTCTCAGGTGAGCTTCCCAGTAAGCCCTGAGCTCCTCCAGCACTGTTGATGTCGACACCAGAGTGCATGCCCGCTTGGTCAGCCCTCGTGTTCGGCTAGGTGCCTCCGTGTGCATGGTTCCCCCGTTGGGTAACCCCCACATGTGTATTTCCACAGTAAGTCTCTCTGAGCACGTGTCTTCCATTGGCAAGACACCTTGCCACGCCTGGGGTTGAAATATTTCACCTGCGGCTGGATACCCCAGAGTGTTCCATATGCAGTCCCTACGAGGATCATATGTGTATTCTTTAGTCCTCCCTGCGGGTAGGCATTGTGTTGCATTTCTCCAAGTGGGATATGCTTCCCAGTGTACCTTGGTAACGTTGAGCCTAGCCCCTCGTTCATGCCAAGACTCACGGCAGGGAGCTCTGGTCAGCGCAGGACGCTGGAAGAAAGCCGTCGTGGGGAGATTGTATTGGGACTCCCATTTCGTCAGTAACTGACGTAACTCGTAGTGTACTGACTGAAAGGGAACGTCTCGGTTAAGTTTGTAACCCTCGTCCCCATGCCACTTCCGCTGTACCGCTGGTACGGCCAGGCGCTCATGCCTCCACTCTTCCAGGGCTAACTTGATGGCCAGAAGTTCCCTGTTACCGATGTCGTAGTTCTTCTCTGCCGGGCTGAGTTTCTTATACCCCTTTTCCACCAAGGCAGTGCTGGTGCTGGTTCAGAGCCAGAGCCTAGTTTCAAATCGGTTCTTTGTCTTTCCACACCCAAAGCACCAGCTCTGAGCCTGAAAAAGTGGTTCTTAACCCTCTGGAGTCGGCAATCACGCCGGTGTGATCAACTCGCTTTTTTTCTTATCAGTGCCAAAGAGACTCAAATAACTCTGTCAATTTGTATCATTCAGGCAAATGTTATACATCATTATATTCTGTTAAGTTTCAAAAAAGTTTGTGTACAGTCACAAAAAAACTGGTGGAATGCAGCCGTGGCAGATGGTGACCAGGACAGACACTTGGGCTTGTTCTTCAATAAAGATTTCCGAGTGCTATCAGATTGTGTACGTGTTTTTATTGTACTTACCCTGCAACTACATGAAACAAGAGGGTAACAAACACCACTTTAATTTACAGCCCGTAGATTCATACTTACCCTGTAACGACACAGATAATTACCCCTTAATTAAAAAATACTTACAAATAATTTCCCATATAAATAATTTGTTAATTTTCCTGGTAGTTCCCCCTTTATTCTCCAAACATTACATATTGTTCCCCTATATCTACATGTATATGTACTTTATAGTTACACTATAATTACAGAAAGTTACGTTGTAAATTTGTTTTACTTAAGCAGTACTTTCCGGGCTGTAATCTAAAGCATTACCAAATTTCACAATTATCGATACTTCAGCAAAAAAACTAATACTAGGTTAACTAGGTTGAATCAGAACTGGTTTTGTTATGTCACCCAGTTTAATCACTGTAGGGACTCTGTATCAGGGAAACAGGTCTATTTAGCTCAAATGAATGAATTAATTAATCCATAGGGAATTTAGAAAGAGTCTGATTCTACGGCCGAGCAAATGACTAGTCCAGCGTTCATTTGAACAGGCCGTAACTATCAACTGTGCAGCGGATATTAATATCCACACAATAGTGAAACACTATTTTAGCCAGGTAACATAGATCAGCAGTTTAAGACATTAAATTCGTAAGCATATAACACAAGAACACTTATCTTTAAATACAAACGAAACTTTATTGATTACTCTAACACGTAAAACTAATATCTAACACAAACACACACACACACATTCACACGCTATGCAGAAAGGAAGAAAGTGAGGAAAGAATGAGTTTTAAGAGAGTGAAATGATGAAATCCCAAGTTTCTAGCACTACATGCATTTAAAACACATGACCTGAATGAACCACCAATTGTTAACTTAACCCCTTAGCAGTCAAGTATCGCCAACTGCCCCAGATTACTGTTGTTCAACATTCACTGCTCGCTAAAACATCACACACTTACTTCATCTGGAAAAACTTGGTATAATTATAAAGATTAAAGCCTGCAGCTTCGTTATTTGACCACTGTTTATGATAAAATGAGGTTGCAGTGACATTCATTTCTAATTTATGTCAGGAGTGCAAAATAATCGATCTGTAATGAACAATATTTTGAATGAAATATCAACAATAATCAAAAGCCAGTCACGTCTTCTCCGTTTTATTTGTGGTCACATGCACTAAAGTGTATCCGTTCGTGCTCTTAGTCCAAACGTGCGCATATTTGGACAAATATAGATTTATTATCACATGTTTGCTAAATATTTTGTCATACAGAATAACATTTCTATTCATTTCTCACTGAATTATGCTGATCTGAAGAGCTGAATGACATTCAGAGCGATATCTGTGTCTGTTGCTTCCTGCTGCATGTCACTTATGATCTCAGAGCTCTCTCATTTGCTGTACAGCTGTCAATCATCTTACGTGACTCAACGTGACAACAATCCTGCCCCATCTGGGGCCGGTTGCACCAGCTGTGCGTAAGTTACAACTTAGCCTAGTTTTGACGAAAATGGGTACTTAGTTACAACTTATGCACTACTAAATATTTTTGCGTTGCACCATTAAACTTAGTTGAAGCGTAACTCTATGTATAAACTAAATATTTACGGAAGCCTTCGATCAGGAATAACGGTTGGAATAATATAGCAGACAGACTGAACTGCATCAATAAGCTCTTGTTTTACATGACAGACTTAAATTCTTTACACGTATATGATGATGCTGACATTTACACTCGCTTACATTTTAAGAGAGAAAACATTATGTGAAAAGATTACTTTGTTAGCAGCTCTTCAACACGAACCTGTCCAAAATAGCGTGCCGCTGTGTGCATCTGTCCAATCGCTCTGTGTTGTGCATGTCATGATGTCAAATAAAATCAGTCATAATCAATAAATGTCATTTCTTATGTTTTTTCATTTCAATATTTATTTATTGATCCTTATTAATTTAGTTCCCTTTCAGTCAGTACACTACGAGTTAAGTCAGTTACTGACGAAATGGGGGTTTCGCTTAGAAGCCAATCGCCTTTGAGCTCTACAAAACGAGCCAATGGCATGAAGATGCCATAAGTCTGCGGAATTTGCATAAAGCAACCCCGCCCCACCGCGTGGGTATAAAGGGCATTGCGTGGCAATCTTGCATTATGTTTCTGCTTCAGAGCCGAGTGTTACTGCCTGTGGTTTCTTCTCTTCAAGACGAGTATCTCTCCAGAGTGTTGGTGTTATGGCGTGCTCCGTGCTCCGTTTCTGGGTGCGGTCGGCTGGTGCCTCCGCTTGACGGGAACGCTGGTCCTTCCCGGAATTCGACCCCACCCACACCTCGGGACGCTCCCACGCCTCCCATGTCTGGGCCGGTCATTCCGCCTCGCTGCCCCATCGGGGGTACGACCCCGCTGGTACAGTTTCTGGGAGCCTGGCTAGCGCTTCCCAATCTGTCCAGCTGGCTCGCTCGCATCATCAGGTTCGGCTATGTGATTCAGTTTGCACGGTCTCCTCCCCGCTTTCGGGGAGTCCGCTATACCATGGTGGGTGGCAATGCCCTTGTCATGCATGTGGAGGTCACCACCCTACTGGCGAAGGGTGCGGTTGAGATTGTCCCTCCAGCTGAGATGGAGTCCGGCTTCTACAGCCCTTACTTCATTGTACCCAAGAAAACCGGTGGGTTACGGCAAATCCTGGACCTGCACATCTTTAACCGAACCCTTCACAGGCTTCCATTCAAGATGTTGACAGCCAAGCGCATTTTCGAATGCGTATAATATATGTATAATATAGTATAACTAAAAAAACAAACAAAACAAATATGCAGAAGCTGACGCAACCAAAACAAATTATAGCAAAAAATTATAGCAAAACAACAAATCAAACAAATCCTAAAGAGCAGGTTTAATGCTAAACGCATAAACCAAGTGAACTAGCGCTGGAGAGCAGGTTGTAACCACAGAATGGACACAGAAAAAACACGTAGACCAAACGAGCTCGCGCTGAAGAGCAGGTTTAGCACAAAACACGTAGATCAAGCGAGCTTACGCTGGAGAGTCATTTATAGTCACCGGAGAAACCAATGCAGACAAAGCAGCAGCATCAAAGAATGTTGCCCCACAGGCTGTACTGAACACAATGGGTCCCAACTCAACTATTCCTCCTAAAATGAATTAAAACGTACAATTACTAGACACATAAATGGATATACGTGAATAGCGGCAATTACACATACCTTCATGTTGCTATAGTTGCGAGTCCGATCATGCACACAAACAGACACCAGGCCAATAAGGCACCAGAATACAGCGAGAGAATGTTGAACAATGCAGCTGCCAACAACCCACAACGATTGTCCAAAAGGAAGCTATAAACTAAATAATTTAGAGAGTGACCTCAAGCCACACATCTCAATATTGCTAGGAAGCCCAACAACACGTACCTGAAGCGGAAGGCGGGCGAAACCGGAAAGGGCGGTCCACAAGCAGTGACGCACAAACGGTGCTCTGACACACGCGCAGTGCCTTAACGTCCCTATTTATATACCCACTACACAGAATGTGATTGGACGTTTGTCAGGCTGTAAAGTACTGAGCTGAAGAGCTTTTGTGGTATGACGCAGACTGACTGGCGTCCACTTCAATTAGGGCCATAAATTGTTGATTTATTGAGTTGAGTTTTGTGTGGAATTATGCCCGAACTAATCATCTGGAAGATTGCGTCCACAATTCCTACATCACTTTGTGTTTGTTGCTGCTGCGTGGTTTGAGTTTGGTGCTCCGTCAAGTTGATTCTTAATCCTCAATTTTCTTCTTTATATCAATTTTATAATTAATTATTTTCTCTTTTTACAGTGGGTGAACATATCCCCGATAGTATTCTATATCAAAAACAATTGGAATGCTTTGATATCGCTACTTTTCTGAACAGCCGCTACTAGCCTTAGCCCGTTAGCTTGTCTTGTTTAAGTCAAGTCAAGTCAACTTTATTTATATAGCGCTTTTTACAATGAAGATTGTTTCAAAGCAGCTTCACAGTGTTAAACAGGAAAATAATGCAACAGAATTTGATTCGGCTGTACAGCCGCTCTGGAGAAAACGGTGATGTCATCTAGCTCATTTCAATTATCATATATATTCAAGTAATGTAGTTGACATAGTTAATTTAGTTTAGTAATTAAATTTATTTGGATATTAATTTGAATAAACAGGGATATACAGAGAGACTAACATTAGCGTAGATGCCTTGAGGGATAAGTTTACACTCTTTCCCTCAAGAAATTACCATTTATCTGTTCTAATGGTGCAGTTGGAGCTGGAGGCCGTGGAGAAGCATATCTGCAACCTTCTAGAGAAGCAGGCCAAGCTACGGGAATGGCAGTCAGCGCTAGGAACATAGCAGGCCGATGCTCACAAATCCGTGGTAGGCAATGTTATCACTCCAACCAGCTTTAAATGAGAATGTCCTGTTTTAGAGGTCCGAACAACATGGTTACTTACCCCAATTGATAACTAAGGGACTGTGCACTCCTTTATTGCTTTCTGCCCTATAGTAGATGTTTTGATCCAGATTGTTCCCTGTAATGTTAGATACAGGGTCACAGGTAACTTTAATGCAGCAGAGTATACTAAAAGATAATTTTTCTAGCTATAATTTAGAGCCGCAAATGGCCTGGAAATCCTCTATGTTGGGTATGCAGTATTGGACTTTGAAGTGACAGGCATCTGACTTCAGGGAAGAGGTGCTGTTATTGTGAAGTATGAATTTTCCACTAACCCTTTAATTTGAGGTATTAATGTGATCTCGTCATGTTTGGAGTGCCCTTTTTCAGAGCCCATCTCAGTCTTTCTTATTTCAGAGCTCTGCAGAACAGCGAGTGTGGAAACGGGCCATGGCAACATGCCAACGCATTGCTGCTTGTACTCAGGATGATGGTTTCCTAGGCTATGTGTGGCCATTTTTACTGGCTGAAGATGGAGGAGACTGTGAAAGGGTTACATCTGGGTTGTGTCGTTTGTAGCCTGCAGAAAGGAAAGGATGATAAGGCCCCTCTTAATCCAATTTTGGTATCATTCCCTTTAGAAGTTGTGTCCTTAGACTTTTTGACTTTTTTTTGTGTCTTCATCACAGTGCCATATTTAATTAGTGTTGTTTGCTAAGGCGAGCAACTCTATTACTATTGCTCACAGTTAGGGTTAGGCATTTGAACAAACCCCTAATTCTACACACACCATTTGTGCTACAGACATGAGTGATGCATTAAATTGTGTGGTTTGTTGAGGAGAATTGTGCCATTACTTTAGATAATAAAACAGATGTCAAAAATCATATATACTTACAATGAAAGGTTTATATGACCCGTATCTAGGGACCAAAGTATGGACACATTTTTTTTTGCCACCAAGCTACCACCATAGTGTAATAATGTATATTAAAACTCACTCAAAACACCATAGCAAGTTTTATTTATAAAATGTATAAATCTAGTTCTTAATATAATTCCTAGGCATTGTGTAGGTTAAAAGTGAAGGTCACTACCTACAGAACATCATAAAAAGAGAAGTTAAAATTGTACTCATTTCAGATTTGATACAGTGTCTTCTTTACACATGTGTGTGTGTTTACACAAAATATATTTTGCATGCAAATACACTTCAGAGGTACCACACCCCTGCTGAATCTTCATTGGCCAGAAGGACCCACAGCAGACTGGTGACCACATAATGAAAGGAAGCTCTAAAGCCAAGAGCCATATCCATAGTGAATATACAGAGCATTCACATCTGCTGTTTTCTGGATCTATACAGAGGGGATTTTTGTGATGACCAATGCCTGTATTTGTATATCTTACAGTGCTGGTTAAAAAAAAAATTGAATCAGATAATTTTTCAGCATGACATCAGATGTGAGTTTCATGTTGGAGGCCGCCTTAGAGCAGATGGATGGCATCATAGCTGGTAAGTGCCATAATTCTAAAGACACATTTGTCTGAGGTAGTAAATGCCTACAAGTGTTGCATGTGCAAAGTGTTGGACACGCAGTGTGTGTTCGTATAGTCTGCTGTCCATTTGCACCAGCTGCCCCTGGGCAAGGGTATTTTCCATACAGGGTGTTACATTTAGGACTGCTCTGTTTATCAAAACCTCAGGACTATCACACTTAACCCCTGATGGCCTTAGGTTAAAGCAGAACTATATAAAGCACTAGGTCATACTAGTTTTATCACTCAATGGTTCTCTTTTAATTTAAGACAAAGTTCAAAGTAGGTGATTTCAGTGGTGATGATATATGCAGACCCGTGTGTTTTTAAGGTTGTGATATAAATTCCACTAGCAAATTTAAATGTATACTATATTGTTATTCAAATAAAATGTTAACATTTAAAAAGTTAAAAAGCTAACGTTATATACAAAAATTATTCTATTTATTAAGGTGAGAACATTACATGGAATCTCAGGAGACCTTTATATAAATAATTTAGGGTAAAACAAAAATTGTGAAACCCTGATGATCACAATCAACCTGTTGTAGAAATGTCCATATGCATGTACCAAATTATTTGCATAGTATACTCTGTTATTTTGAAGAACACCATGGTACTACCATGGTTTTTGTCAATGTCTATGACAAATGTCTAAGTACTACATTTTTAATGTAATTAAGTATTAAATGATATTCATTATGAAATGTAGTGCAGTAAAAAAGTACAATATTATGTTTTGGAATGATGAGCTAACCTTATATCGGTAACAATGAAAAAATAGTAGTTATTGATTAGCTAATAGTGAACTACCACATTCGACTAAGCACTATTACTTACTAATTTATTAATCAGAGTTTCTTGTTAGTTAATAGTAGTTACCAGAGTGTCAATACTGCAAATGACGTACTGCTCCATGTCCATGTATCACGGTGTATTACACAGTTTTGTCCTCATTGGCAAATTTGGCGTTCAGTCTTGGAATATAAAAAAACGGGCCTTTTTTCGTTTCTGTTTTCTGGTGATTTTATTTTTTGTTATGCGAAATATAAAATGAAAATCGAACCATTTTTATAATTTTGCTTATCCGTTTTTGACCCTGAAAAAGAAAAACGCCTTGTATTTCGATTTTAATTTTTGTATTCAAATAGCCTCTCGTTTTTTAATACCGTTTCTAAAAGGAAAATCAAATAACCAAAAGATACACTGACCGTTTGGGCTTTCTTCTGTGCAACCTAATGCATTTCACAGAAATATTTATTTTAGAAATATTAATCTGTACCCAGCCTGTTTTATTTAGCTGTGCAGAGTTAAATCTGTGTGAAACTGCGCTACCCACTAGACAGCGCAGAGCGGATGTGAAGCACAGTTCAATGTTCAGTTAAGTGTAAAAAGCCCATGCAGCAGTCATAACTTTTCTTTTAGACATTACTATCAGCTTTAAACAAGAAGGCTTAGAAAGGGAGAAATTACAAGTTAGTAAAATCTTAATCCCTCCCACTTTTTTATAGATATTATGTGGAATAAAGTAACAAATAGAATCTGGTGAGTTGATACACTTCTTTTTTCCATTGTGTTGAATTGTGTTGACATAATCCATTTACTTTGAAAGTATTATTAAAACAAAAACAAGCATGTCAAAACCTCCATCATCTTTTTTTTTTACCATATAAAACCTGTTTCTTCAGATGCTGATGTTTGTTTTTCCCCAAAAAAACGTATTTTATCATGGACAAATAATGAAAAAGATGGATGTATAAAGCAAGACAGACCTTCAGCTTTTATTAAAAGAACTCTACCAAGAAAAGACAGATCTCTTTGAAGCCAATTGTTAAATATTAGTTCAGCTTTTTTTTTTTTTTAGGAAGAAAATTAATCTTCTAAAACAGGGTTGTGTTATCTGCAAGTTGTGAAATTCTAATCATGAGGAGGACGGCCATGTTGAGTGTGTGATCTGTCTGGGCAAGGCCCACGCGGACGCTGCCCAAACCTGGTCTGGCTGCTCTCATTGCGAGAGTATGCCCATCTCCTCTCTCCGCTCGCGGATAGCGCTCTTTTCAGAGCGTGACCCTGCCCCTCGCGCTCTCCAGGAAGCTTTTCCATCCAAACCTTGGCGAAAAAAACGGCGGAGTCAGAGGGCTGAGTATACAGAGGCCAGCGAGCTCACATCAGCCCAGTGCCCACGTGCCCATCTCTCCGGTGATGTTCTCTCGATCGGACCTGCAACCTCCGCTGGACGCCCAGGGCCTGGTCTCGTTCAGTGGATCGGATGACAACCCACAAGATGACTCAGTGTCATTGGCCACTTCAGACGCTGAGGAATGGTCAGGCTCCATTGACGACCCTGATTAAGGAAGCCGACAAAACCACATTCCTGGATGCTCAAATCTCTCCTAACGGCCTATTCGGCCCAGGGGTAGATAGATTTGTGGAACGTTTAACCATGGCACAAAAGGCATCCTAGGCAATGCGACACTTCCTGCTGAAGCGTTCTAGCTCTGCTTCTTCTAGCTGCCCTAAAGCGCTGACTCAGCAACAGCAAAAGACAGCGCCCGCTCAGCCCCGCCCACCGCCCCGAACAGCACCAGTGTCCTAGTCAGACAAAGCGCTTCCCTCCTAAGCGTCAGGGACCCCGGCCTAAGGTAAAGCTAGAACCTGAACAGAGGAAGCAGTCCTGATCGGCTAAATAGGAAGAGAGAAGGGTTGCGTCCTGCTGAGGCCGGACCACCCTTCAAAAGGCTCAAAGTTTTCCCCAGCGGCCCATTCCAGTTCCGGCCAGGGAAGAAAATGTTACTGTGTGTGTTGCGAGTGCAAGCAAAGAGTCCGCTGTAATGCGTGCCCCCTTGCACTCGACCGCTGTTTTTAGCGAACCCAATAAAAAATATAAATACTCAACAAAAGAGCATTATTTCTCTTCCGCTCCACACAAAGGTCGGCGCCCTGCTCAGTCACAGTGCGCGACCTCTCGACATTATAAAACCCCTGTGCGACCGGGCCAAGGCTTGGAAGTCCATGCCTGGTGTGTCACAATTTGTTATAAACACAATACAACGAGGTTACTCGCTTCAATTCGCTCGCAAACCACCCCGCTTCACGGGCATAATACACACTAAGGTGGAGAGCATTGTGTCTCACGTCCTCAGAGCCCATTGGAAAAAGGGGCTATAGAGGTGGTGCCTCCAGCCCAGAGCGAGTCAGGCTTTTACAGCCGCTACTTCCTTGTCCCCAAAAAGGATGGCAGCCTCAGGCCCATCCTAGACCTCAGACATCTGAACAAGGCCCTTATCAAACGGCCTTTCAGAATGTTAATGCTGAAGCAGATCATCGTGCAGGTTTGCAGGATGGACTGGTTTTTCTCAGTGGATCTAAAAGATGCTTATTTTCATATCCAAGTTACTCCCCGTCACAGACCGTTCTTGAGATTCGCGTTCGACGAGAAGGTCTACCAGTACACAGTCCTGCCATTCGGTCTGTCTCTGGCCCCCTGCACTTTCACAAAGTGCATGGATGCAGCTCTCTCCCCTTTGAAACAAATGGGAATGCGCATTTTGAACTACCTCGACGACTGGCTCATTCTGACAAATCTGTGCTACTCAGCAATCTAGAATGCCTGGGTCTCAGAATAAATACAGCCAAGAGCTTGTTGCTTTCCAGGCAGAAAATCTCTTTCCTGGGGGCGATTTTAGTCTCAGCCCAAATGAAGGCGTGGCTGTCAAATGAGCGCGCTCTGACTATCTAGCAGCTTGCACGCTCGTTCAAAACGGGAACCAACAGACCCCAGTTGGCCAACAGTTCACTGTAGGCCTCGGTTGCATCAAAGCCCTGGCCCCTTGGTCAAAACGAGTCAGGGGTGAGCTTGGGAACAGTTTTGAGACGAATGGTGGTCACCATGGATGCCTCCAACATGGGGTGGGGCGCTCTGTGCGAGGGCGAACCGTCCTTCGGCTCGTGGACGAGCACTGAGTTGCGGTTACACATCAACTGCCTAGAAATGCTGGCAGTTGTGTTAGCCCTCAAGACCTTTCTACCACGTCTTTCACCATGTTCTAGTCCGAACGGACAACACAACAGTGGTTTCCTACATAAACCGCCAAGGCAGGCTCAGGTCGAGACGGCTCAACCAGTTGGTCAGACGTCTCCTCCTATGGGTGTAAGACAAACTGCGCTCGCTGAAAGCAGTGCATGTGCCGGGCAGGCTGAACCAGGGAGCAGATATGCTCTCCAGGGGCCTGGTGTCCCCAGGGGAATGGACCCTCCATCCCCAAACGGTTCAAATGATATGGAATGTTTTCGGGAGGGCAGATGTCGCAGTTTCCGAAGACAACTGTCATTGCCCACGAATGGCCCAGCCGCCTGCTTTATGCTTTTCCTCCAGTCCCGCTCCTGCCCCAAGTCTTAAAAATAATCAGGGAGGGCGAGCACATAGTCCTGCTAGTGGCCCCACTCTGGTGAGCCCATCATTGGTTTCCCAAGTTGATTTAGCTGCTATCAGCAGCCCCTTGGCCAATTTCCCTGAGGAAAGACCTCCTATCCCAGGCGAACGGGACAATCTGGCACCCCGTCCCAAACTATGGGCGCTACATGTGTGGCCCCTCAAGGGGCGCTCAGGGATCTCCCAGCGAGCATCCTGAGCACTATCAGTGAGGCTAGAGCTCCATCTACTAGGTGTCTCTATGCCCTCAAATGGTCAGTGTTCTCTGAATGGTCTCTCAAAGTCTACGTGGCAGCCATCACAGCTTTCCACGCGCCGATAGCTGGCTAGTCAGTGGGCAGAAACGACATGATTGTCCGTTTCCTAAAGGGGGCCAGAAGGCTTAACCCCCTACGGTGTCTTCCAGGGACCTTTCCTTTTTCCTACGAGCACTGAAAGAGCCTCCATTCGAACCAATGCAGACGGCCAAATTAAAGCCACTTTCGCTAAAAACTGCCCTGCTGTTAGCACTGGCATCAGGTAAGCGTGTTGGTGACATACAAGCACTCTCCATGAGCGTTTACTGTCTGGAGCAAACCAAGACATAGCTATGTGTCCAAAGTGCTTTCAACACCGTTTAAAGCACAGGTGGTGAGCCCCCACAGGTGGTAACATTTCTGCATTTATACCCTGCATGTCCACATTTATATTGTAAGTGCCTCACCATAACCTAAATAAGGACAAGTCAAAAATAAATTTTGTGGTCAAACATGCCACAAATGCTGGCGAGGTACCTGGAAATATTCATTTGTATGTCGAGTATATCATTTAGACTTCTAACAGTAGTTAAATGTGCATGATGGTCAGCCAGTTGAGTGCTCAGTTATGAAACTTACAGGATATTCTTATAGTATAATGACCTCTTAAATGTCAAAAACTCAAGGAAAAGTTGATTTCTAAATTCATGATGCCTTTACAACTTTGATTCAGTCAGAGATCTGAGCTGATATCTTCACAATTGCACATTTTAAATCAATTTAATAACTCAATTAAAACCTTACTCATGAAAGTCTTTCCTCCTTCGCCACTTGAATTAAAACTTCTATGCAGCTTTGATCTGTTTCTAAAAAGTGGTTTAATATTAGATAGTAGGAACATTTAAACAATTTTCTATGCAGTTGGTCTGCCATTAAATTGACATTTATTTAATGTCTTATAAACCCTTAATTCTCTTTTTTTGTCTAATTAATCATCAGTGGTTTACGATCAGCATATAAATAAAAAGCAGGGGTTTGGCATGGTTTTACACATCTAGAAATAAAATTACTTTAGCTTAGACAATTACTTTTTTTACTTTGAATTGATTGTGCTTCTTTGAATGATTATTTATGAAATGTGGTAAATAAAAGACACATAAAATAAAAAAAATAAAAACATTTATTATTATTATTATTATAATTTTTCTGTTTTGGTTGTTCTCAATCTATATTTATCTATATTTACGCTATATAAATGAAGGTGACTTGACTTGAATTTGCATCTCGCACTCCACCCCGCAGCACGGGTATAAATAAAGAGCGCACATTTGTTTTTCACTGAGGAGTTGATTCGTGACTCGTACAGTGATGGTACAGCAACCGTGCCGATGGGACCCTTTCAGTCGGTCTTGTTCGACATTACATTGACATCACTGTCGTATTGGGATTCCTATGGAAAATGCCATGGCTGTTGCCACTTCCAGCTCCCAGCTCCAGACCCCCGTCTGACTGTGACTGCGATCTCCGCCTATAAAACAGAAGCACCCTCCATCAACACGGAGGTGAAGTTGATGCCCCTGAACTTGGGGGGCCGCCTGGCGAACTGAATCGCATAGCCGAGTCTGATAGTACGGATGAGCCAGCGAGACGGGCTGGGAAGTGCTAGCCAGGTTTCCAGCGACCGAGCAAGCGAGACCAACGGCACCACAAACATACCCGCAGTGGGGCAGCGAGGCGGAATGCAGGGACCCGACTCAGACGGCGTAGCGCCCCGAAGTGGGGTCTGAGTGTGCAGTGGCGGAAGGCCAGTGGCGGAACACAAATTAAACTTGAACAAAGAATTCTCCCCCGGCCCTCCTCCTCCGAGGGAGGGAGTGGTACGGACACCATCTCCCAATGAGCTGTCCCATCCATCTCTGGGTGGCCCGTCTCAGGGTCACTTGGACTTCCGCTTGGCACCTGCTTTGTCTTTTAAATGTTTGCCGGTTCCCGCCTCCTTCTTCCCTGAACAAAGAACTGTTTTACATATTATATATATATATATATATATATATATATATATATATATATATATATATAATAAAAACTTCAAAGGGGGAAAAAAGGATCACAAATAGCAAAAGTCAGATAATCAAAAAAATGGAGAGGTTGATCTCAACATATCAAACACTGAGCAAAAAAACAGGAACGGAGCAACTAAAATACACTCGTATCCAACTGCAGAGCCGCAGCGCTGATAATTGAAGCGTCTCGAGCGTGACACGTTGAAAAAGCTGCAAGATGTGGCGCATGTTACATGTCTAGTCTGTTTTTCTTGTCTTTGAGTTTGGTCCTTTATTCATTTTCCCACCACTCCTGTGTTCCCATGGTCACCATCATTAAGAGTTAATTTGTCCCAGCTGTGTCTTGTTAATTAGTCTAGTCATTACCTTGTTTGCCCTGTGTATTCAGTTCTCAGTGTTCCTTCAGTGTTTGTCCGTCGACGGTCATGTTTACTGGTGTTTCTGAGTGTTCCCTGTGAGTTTCTTCATTAAAGTTCCTGTTCCAAGTTCTCCTTCGCCTTCGTGAGTTTTGAGTTACACCGAGTTTGTAACAGATTGATGGACCTAAACAGTTTTTTTTTTGTGGCGTTTTCCCCCTTTTTTTTTTTTTTTTTTTCGTTTCCCCATGGCCCGTCCCGCTGTTCGCCTTCACTGCCTGGAGCAGGGAGAACGTCCGCTGGAAACCCATACACGGGACTTCCTGGACCTAGCGTGGCAGACACTTCCCTGAATACATGGGGGCCTGCCGTGGTCGACGAGCCTGAACCCAGGCAGAGGTTGAAAGGAATCATTGCCCCGGAGCCCAGACCACAGCGAGCATCTGACCAAGTGCGTGAGCCGGCAACATCAAGCGTCGTGGAAGGAGTACTTGTGGAGCTTGAGGGCTGGGAAAGGAGCACCGCCCACCACCCCACCGCGGTGGATAGAACTAAAAGACATTGATGTGGACAATTTAATTGACTTTTTTGGATATGTGGTACCCAGTTCCCCTGTCTCTCCAGCGCCCCCTGTCTCTCCATCGCCCCCTGTCTCTCCAGGACCCCCTGTCTCTCCAGCGTCCCAAGTATATCCAGTCTCATTGTCAAGAATTCCCGCCCAGCCTCCCTCTCCCACCTCCTCAGTGAGCCAGTTCCTCAACCCCACCATCACTGATGTCCTTCAGCCCCTCTGCTCTGCCCACATGCTGTGTGGACCCGCCCCGGTTCCTCAGTCCATCAGCTCCAGCCAGCGCAGAGGATCCCCTGACGTCGCCGCCAGTCTCTGCACCCTGCACCCCACCGCAGCCCATCGACACTTCGTAGCGCCCTGGCTCCTCCCTCCCTCGGCTCCACCGGAAACCTGCGGCCATACGGCTTCTCCAGGCTCCCTCGTCTCTCCGGCTCGGCCTTGGTCAGTTGTCGACCTGCCTGCACCTTCGGCTTCATCTGGCTCCGCCTTCCCCTCAGCTCTGCCTTTGTCCTCAGTCCCACCGTCTCAGCCTCTGTCCTGCGGTCATCCGGCTCCACCGCGGATGCTCGTCGCCGCGGCTCCTCCTCGGTCTCCTGGGCCTCCGGTCTCGTGCGGGCTCTTCGACCCAACAGCTCCTCCAGTGTCTCCATCAGTGGCTGCTTCCTCGTTGGTCATCCCCAGGGTGTTTTCCACCGAGTCGTCAACACCATGGCTCTTCCCTCCTCCGACTCCGCCCTGGGGCCTCGTCTTGGCTGGCCTCTGGCATGTCACCTGGCTTATCCTGCTCCAGGCCCCTCAATGGCTCCTCCCACCTTCAACTCCCCCATGGACTGGTTTTCTTTGTATTGGACTTTGTGTTGTTTCCTGGTTGTTTCCACGCCCTCCTCCAGAGCCCCCACCCTCAGTTGTTCCTTTTACGGCACGAGGATGCGCCTACTCGGAGGGGGCGTAATGTTACATGTATAGTCTGTTTTTCTTGTCTTTGAGTTTGTTCCTTTGTTCATTTTCCCGCCACTCATGTGTTCCCATTGTCACCGTCATTATGAGTTAATTTGTCCCAGCTGTGTCTTGTTAATTAGTCTAGTCATCACCTTGTTTGCCCTGTGTATTTAGTTCTCAGTGTTCCTTCAGTGTTTGTCCGTCGACGTTCATGTTTACTGGTGTTTCTGAGTGTTCCCTGTGAGTTTCTTCATTAAAATTCCTGTTCCAAGTTCTCCTTCGCGAGTTTTGAGTTACACCGAGTTTGTAATATTTAATAAAAAAAACTATCAAGAGCCTTACTGTAAATAACGCAAAGTAATCATGTTATCTAGAACCAATTTATCTGTTACCGGTGATTTACCGGTAATTTACCAGTAAAGACTGTATGTGTGAAAGGGGAATGAGGGCCTCTAGTGGCCAAAACCTAACAGTTGGGTTAGCCAATCATAATAGAGGTTATTTACATCTAGAGGTTATTTACATCTGTAATGGGCAACTTCGGTCCTGGTGGATCTGTGTGCTTTTAAATCACTCTCACGGTACTTTGATGTCATAAACCAATCGGCCTGTGCAGCGCCGCTGTAAGTCAATAAAGCCTTTTAGCTCCAACCTTAATTAAACACACCTGAACAAGCTAATCAAGTTCAAGAAAGCTAAAACTAATGTAAAACTAGTGTAAAAAAAAAATTGTAAAGCTAAATTGTTGGTGGTGGTGCAGGAAACCATGACTAACATCATTAGTGTGGCTACAAAAGTGTAGAATATATGCCATTTTAATGTGAGCTTTTGGCATGCTGGCAACACTGATTTAAATGTTTACATACAAAACACCATTGACAGCGATTGATGATAATGTTTTTTTGTTTTTTTAATTAGGACTCTTATCTTGTCTTTTTGCTGTAGGGTCTAAGGCTGTGTTGTCAGTGGATGATGTTTGCTCTTCAGCAGTACATCGTACTTTTCCAGAGTGCCTTGCTCATCTCAGAGTGCTCCATCTGGCTGAGGAGCTGAAATTTGCTCTGGAAGGACAGACATGCACAGAGGACAAGGACACCCTGCTAAGACAGATGCCCTCTGCCACAGCTCAAACTCTGCTGCTGTGGCTTGACAGGAGATCAGTGAGGACTGAGTTTTTATTATGAGAACAAGTTTATTAACTATTTTAATTATATTCCGATTAGATAAGAATGTGCAGGTCCTTGCTAGGTTCACTTTATTCCGTTTACAGTAAAACTGTCACATGTCAGTCTAGCGATAGTGGTATTCTCAAAAATTGCTCACAGCACATTTAATAATGATAATTTATTCATAGGCTATGTGTTGTAGTGATTCATGCACAGGGCAAGTAACCATAAGATTCCTGGTTTGATTTGGAAGGAATTAAGGCGAGACATCGAAAAAACATTGTTTTTTCATGCAGTGGTCAGTTTTGATATTTTGGGCCAGTGTCAACATTACACATTGAGGTGGTTATTTATTATATTTTGTCAACTTGCGCCTTTAGATTTCTACAGTAAATCACCAAAAGTTAGCATTCTAACGCAAGCTCCCGTGCCATCTCCATTCACAGAAACATGTCATGCCTACACAGCGCTGTCTAATCCAAATATGGGCATTTCCTTTGTAGAACTAACCAACCGCGAAAGGGAATATATAGCGGAAACCACATCTGATTGGTCGGGATTGGCTGCCGCTTCCTTGTTTATTCTCCGCCTGAGAGAAAATGCAGACAACGCTGAAATCAGCTCATAAACGTTCACAGAAAAGACGGAAACAGCTGTCACTTGCAAGAGCTAGTAAAAAGAAAGTAAACAACAACAGATTAGACGATGAAACCCTGTAAGCGAATTAGATTCAATTAGTTATAGGTGGACATACAATCAACAGGGACAGTTCGTTTTTTGTGACTGTTGTTATGTGTGTTTGTTAAGGTAGTTCTCTTCATATTAAGGCTATTGCTATTAATAATGTATTCATTTATCAATTTCCATGTGTTTTAAATATTATACACTACTGATATTAATGAACTGAATATATATTTTGTTTGTAGGTTGGGGGTTTCAATAGAAATGTATGAAATTATACAATATAAAACTTTAAAGGCCGTTGACTCCATACACCTCGGGGTGGAGTCTCCATTCCCCGGACCTCAGCCTCTGCCTCGACAGGATGTCTGCTCCCTGATTCTGATACCCTGGGATGTATGTTGCTCTGAGAGACAACAGTTTCCCCTGGGACCACAGAAAGATCTGATGCACCAGTCTGCACAGAGGGCGGGATCTCAGACCCCCCTGATGATTTATATAGGCCACCACTGACATGTTGTCTGACCTCACAAGGATGTGGTGACCCTTGAGGTCTGGCAGAAAACTTCTCAGAGCTCGGAACACCGCCAACATTTCCAGGCAATTTATGTGCCAGGAGGCTCTGGATGTGTGCAAGGACGCCATATCGATGCCGAACAGCCAGCTCTTGTGACTGGGCCATAATAAGCCAGACGTCAATATAATTTAGCTCCCTGCTACCCTGAAGCCTCAGCGGAGCTAGAACTGTATCTACACATTTGGTAAATGTGCGAGGGGAGAGAGCTAGGCCAAACGGAAGAACTCGATATTGGAACGCTTCACCCCTGAAAGCGAAACCTCAGGAACTTCCTGTGAGATGGAAGGATGGATATGTGAAAGTATGTGTTCTACAGATCTATCGTGACAAACCAATCCTCGGATTGAATTTGATTTACGATGATAGGATATAGTGAGCATCTTGAACCTGAACCTCCACAGAGACTGATTCAAGTGCCTGAGATTTATTATTGGAAGCAACCCCCCATCCTTCTTGGGAACTATGAAGTAGTGGCTGTAAAACCCGGACTCCCTGTCTGGGGGAGGAACATGTTCTATGGCCTCCTTTACCAGCAGGGAGTTTACTTCTGTTCCAATATCTGACACTGCTCTGGGTAAACTGCAGTCCAAACCACCCCGCTGAATTTCGGTGGGCGGAAACCAAAGGTTGCACTGCTTCTGTTGAGGCTTCGGTTGAGAGCACCGTCTATGCCCCCAAGCTCCTTGAGGAGGGGCTCTAGAGGCAACACTCTCTTTTTGCGCCTATCTATGTGATGAGGAGGTGGTGGCTGGCTGCGGCTGCCCACTGGGGGCAGACTTCTTGGATTTTGAGCGGTGAGGGAGGTACTGCTTGAAGGCTGCAGACTGTTTTTTCTCCTCCTGAAACCTGTCAACCTCTACCAACTCATCATATGCGGGGACATGGACCGGCGAGTCATCTCCATAATCCCAGCCCTCGATGCTGAGCACATCTTCTTCCTCGGAAGCAGACAGCTCAAACAACGGGTTCTCCGCTTGTGAGGAAGAAGCCGAGGGATGGGCTTCGGCACGAGGTGGGAGAACATCGGAACTGGCAGAGAATTCCTGAGAAAATGCCTCAGCAGTCTCAGGATCCCCTGTCAGATCCATTTGCGAACCCCATGATGTGCACCGCCACACCCACACCACGGGGCTCAACTTGAAATGGCTCAGCAATTTACTGCAGAGCAAGTACTGAACACAATCAAATATTAGTGACACTGTCACTTGATATGAGCCAGATGCTGAATGTACTGAAATGAGCTCTGATGAGGACAGTGATAATGGTATAAAACATCTGCTCAAACTGAACCCTTCCAAGCTCCTGTCACACAGAAACACATGCTCTCAGAACAAGACAGCGGTACCACTGAAATATTTTCAGAGGCTCCTGGGGCATATGGCATCCTTGGTCATATGGCATCCTTGGTCATGTTTACGCCGCTAAGGTTGATGCATATGTGACAGCTTCAGCATTGGCTTCAGGCTCGACTCCTAAGATGGGCATGGTGCCACGGCACACACATGCTCGCACAACAGGCTATGTTCCAGCCTCACAGAAAGATCCTTCTGAGCCCTTACAATCAGTCGAGATTAGTGCCCTCTCTATGAAGACAGCCATCTTGATTGTGCTCACCTCCGTAAAGAGGGTGGTGGATCTACAATCCTTCTTAGTGAATCGTTCCTGGAATTTGGGCCAGCAGACTCTCACGTGGTCCTGAGATCCTGGCCCAGATATGTTCCCAAAGTTCCCACTACTCCCTCCAGGGAGCAAGTGGTTAACTTCCAAGAGATTTCTCCTGACGAGGGAGACACAGCCCTGTCACTGTTGAGTCTGGTGGGCGCTTTGCAGCTCTTTGTCTGCTTTGGAGGTCAGCAGGAGGAGAAGGCTGTCTCTAAGATTGGCCCCATTGGATTGTGTATGCCATTCTCCGAGCTTATCAAGTTGGAAGTGAGAAGCCAGTTGGAAGGGAGAGCTCACTCCAGAGGTATCGCGGCCACATCGGTTTTGGCGAACAGAACTGTACATTTGCAGACTGTGGAGCTTGGCTGGGCTTCACCCAAAACCTTCACAAGATTTTATAATCGACGCATTGAACCACATAACAGGTATAATAACAGGTAAAACTCGGACAACTAATTGGTGTAGTGCTTACATGGGCGCCCTCCCCCTCTATGAGATGGTTCCCCAGCTTTGGCGAAACCATGACATCTTTTTTCTACCACCTAGCAATCATTGGTAGTGAGTTTGGTGGAGGAATTCACTACCAGGCCCATTACCTGTGGTATGCCCCTTTCAGGTGAGCCAACTCCATATGCAGTGCTTCCATAAAAGTGATCCTATATGAAGTATTCTTCCACTGTCTTCCACATAACTAACCTCCCCTTTGGGTAGGATGTGGTCTTAGTAGTGTTCATTTCTTGCTGAGAAGGAGAAGACTTCCCCAACATAAACAACCAGTTGTGCTGGAGTGGCCTCTTCCAAGAAGTGAGGGGGTCTCCCTGATAAAAGGAGACGGGACGGTTGCAGGTTAGTGTAGCTGCACCAGCTTTGGCACAAAGAGGCTTGCCTGCATCTGCACCTCCAAGTCTTACAGTTACAGTGATACAGTTCAGTAGTTGTGGCATTTAGGATAGGAACCCAGAGTGTCAAACTCAACTAAATGATGGTTACTGTTGTAACTCCTATTTCCTGATGGAGGGAAAGAGACTTTGTGTCCTTCCTGCCACAACTCTGAACTAACCACTCCTCAACACAAACCTGAATGTGTGGAGCATGCTGGCTTCCTTTTATACCCGTATGTCCGGGGAGTGGCCAGGCATGGCACAGGCAATTCCACACGCCAACTTCATTGGCCTTTTTGGGCCTGAGTGCTCTTTTTGGGAGGAGTGGATGGTGGAAGGAGCCAGGAGCAGGAGAAGCCAGGTGTAACACCAGGGACCAGCCAGGACGAGACCCCAGGGTGGAGTTGGAGGTGGGAGGAGCCATGGTGTTGACGACTCAATGGAACACACCCTGGGGACGACCAATGAGGATACCTCCACCGCAGATGGAGACACTGGTGGAGCTGCCGAGTCGATGAGCCCACATGAGACCGATGGCCCTGGAGACTGAGGTGGAGCCGCGGCAACGAGCATCCGAGGTGGAAACGGATAACCAGAGGACAGAGGCTGAGCTGGTGGGACAGAGGATGGAGGCGAAGCCGGGGGGAAGGCGGAGCCAGACGGAGCCGAAGGAGCAGGCAGGTCGACAGCTGACCAAGGAGGAGCTGGAGAGACAAGGGAGCCCGGAGAAGCCGTATGGCTGATGGTTTCTGGTGGAGCCGAGGGAGGGAGGAGCCAGGGCGAAGCAAATGTGTCGACAGGCAGCGGTGGAGCGCAGGGCACAGAGACTGGCGCCAAAGACAGGGGATCCTCTGTGCTGGATGGAGCTGGTGATCTGAAGACACTGGGTGGGTCCTCACAGCACGAGGGAGATGCAGAGGGGCAGAAGGACAGCAATGGAGGCAGGGCTGAGGAACTGGCTGCTTGAAGAGGTGGGAGAGGGAGGCTAGACGGGAATTCTGGAGAGACGGGCGCTGGAGATAGAGGAGACGCTGGAGATACAGAGGGTGCTGGAGAAACAAGAGACACTGGAGAGAAATAGGGGTTGCCTCAAAAATGTCCATCAGTTCCTCAAAATAACCACCAGAGGTCTTTACCGTTGCATCCACCGCAGTGGGGTTGTGGGTGGGGCTCTCTTCCCAGCCCTCGTGCTCCACAAGCACTCCCTCAGCAATGCACCTGACTCTCATGGTGGTACTGGCTCCAGAGCGATGACTCCGTCCAACCTCTTCTCCGGTTCAGGCTCGTCTATCGCGGTCATCCTGCTCCAGGCAGAGTAACTGCACTGCGGGGAGGTCCATGAATGGAAGGAAAAATAAACAAAAAAGGGGAAAAATCAAAACTCACAAAGACTCACAAGACGAAGAACTGGAAACAGGAACTTTAATCATAAAACTCAGGAAACTCTCAAGAATACACATTAACATTGACAAAGACGGACAAACAATGAGGGAGAACAGAAGACCTTGTGCGGTCTTTACTTGGGAGTCACACTGGTGGTCTTAGCGGTCAAGTGACCAAACCCCTAAAATGTAACTTCTTATTTTTTCAGTAAAATCATTTTTGTTCAATAATATATTTTCTTTTTTATTTAGCATTTTGAGAGGGTTTTGTGGTACTAATTAATATTTATGCAATAATTAATATCCATTTTTCCCATAGAAAATAATAATTAAAAAAATGTAATTAATTTAAAAAAATTCAATTTATGCAGTATTTCAGGTTAAAATAGACTCTAGGCCCTTAAATATTTTGAAGGCAGGTTAGCACCATCTGTTGAAAGTATAGAAAGAAAACATGTAATACCCTGGTGTAACCACTAGTTGCCTGTATAGCTCTCTATAGAGCAGCTTGTGAATTGCCTAGTTGTTTTTAGACATAATTACATATTTTTATTAGGTGGAAAATTTAAATATATATTTAAACAATCTCAAAGACTACTTTTTGTAAAGTTTTTGATTAGAAATAGTGATTTGAAGTTTATGCATTATGATTACAGTCAAACCTGAACATTGTGTTAGAAAGAGAATGCAAGGAAGCATTTTGTTACCCATTTTTTGATTCAGAATTTAATAAATAAAATGTAATTCATTCAATCACCCTGTGAAACCACATCATATCTGTGAGCTTTTTTCTGCATTATTACTGAATTTATTTCACATATTCTCAAAACTTTGCTCTGTTACAGACAAAGTGGTTCATAGGTGTGTGTGCGTCTGTGTGTGAGTGGATATTTCTATATCTCATTCTTGATGTTTTATAGTGTCATACCTTCACTGCTGTGTACTTTTTTTCAGTATTGTGGCCGATTTGTAGATTGTGCACACAAAAATTCTCAGTATTTTCGTATTTTTGTCAATTTCCCATTCATTTGCTATGGTCGGTCATTTTTGACAGTAGACCATGAGTGTGACTATTTTTTTTTACAACCACTTAGCCTGTTCGAATCATGCCCTCAATTTTTTTTTGTGTTCACATTCCAAGTGTCATAAAAGTCATCAAGCTTCATACCATTTTGATTAAGCTGTGATTTTTAACAATTCAAAACTTAAAATTCTCCGGTCAGAAATGACCGAAGACCGTACAAGGGTTTACACAGAGTAAATGAGGTAATTAACAAGGCACAGGTGAAAGACATCACTAATTAGACAGACTGGAGAAAACTAGGTCACAGGAACTTTAACCAAAAACACAATGAAAACAATACTGAGCATACATGTAACAAAAACATGGATCCATTTAATAAACTGCCAATAAGTGTGTGTTTACCATAAACTGCCAATTTATGGTTTTAACCATAAATACATTAAAAATGTATCAACTGACAAAACATTTTCTAAAAAAAAAAACTTTTCAGTGAACAAAAACTACATAAAAAAAGTTTTGAAAGTTGTGACTTAGAAAGTTATTGTGAGCCTCATTTTCATCCACATAAAATTTTATATGGCATCTACCCTGACCAAGGCCTATAGCCAACCACAACACTGTCATGTAAAACCCACACAAAATGCACAGCCATAAACATAGAGAAAACAGATCTCTCTTTTCACATCCCAATACACTGTTCCCGTTCACAAAAGTAACCTGGTTACTGGTTGAATTTATATCAATGGATACAGTAAAGTCCTGCTGTATAGTTTTTCACATTATAACAGCTATTTCACTCAGAAATATATCACAGTACAGGAGTCAAGTCGGCCATAACTTCCATTGCATGGTGACTTATAGTTTGCGTAGCAGGATACTATTAATGAGATGATGTAAAAAAAAAGAAGAAAAAAAAAACATGGTTAAAACATGCCTTTGATATTGACTTACAGTAATATTTATTTGGACTCAGACTTATTTTAGTTGATTAGTTAGCCTTTGTATTTAATGTCTGTGTTTGTTCAGTATAAGTCAGTGGCAGAACTCCAGCGGAAGTTAACATGCAGCTAATATCTATGCAGACCATATAGCTAGACAGTTAATTTCCATTCTTACTGCCTTAATTGGTTCAGTGGTCATACAGTATAAACAGTGTTCTCCATTGCAGTAATTTGTAGTAAAGGATATGTTCTTATATAGTTCAAAATATGAACTTGAATTTGTTTGTCAACATTTATTTATTTATTTTGCAGTTTCTCCAACAATTTATACACGGAAGTAGTTATATCTAGGTCACCCCATTTTATCCCTAAAGCAAAATAAATGAGATAATTTTTTTTTTTAAATAATTCACTTTTCCACCTAATTCCATTACATTAATTTCACATTAAAATAAAATAAAATAGGGTCCTAAAAATATGCCCATTTTCTGTATGCAAGATTTATTTTATTTTAAATAATTATAATTTATGGATGAAATATCATACGTATTTGTGATATTCACCCTATTCCTTTAATGTCCAGTGTTGTTTCACGAGCTTGTGTGCCCATATAATTTTAGTGAAAAGTGGTAAACAGATTTGGCTTGCTGTCTGCTATAGAGGGGCTCGGAGAGGATATTATACCCGAGCTCCGATTGCCCCCCATAACAGGCAAAATTGTACAAAAAAGGAGGTGCAGGGGAGGAGGAGGGATGCTGCAAGAACTAACAACGGGAAGTAGTAAGCTGCTGGTTTTATACCTTGGTATTAATTGGAAAATTAGATGGGCGTACTCCTCCCGAAATTATATTTAATAAATTCACTTGTGTCCATAATTAAATTAAAGAATCCACCTATTTACAGATAAAATATTATCTATTCTCACTTTTTTTCTGCCCTCATTGCAAATATTGCATCTTATTCTTATGGAATATCCTGCTAGTAAATTCATAACAAGTGAAGGCTTGTCAACAGATTTTTGACACGGTCACATGTTTAATACAATGCAGGCTGTCTGGTACCTTCAGAAGTTCTGAAGTGGCCTCTCTGAAGGGCACTGCTCCTCTGGGGCACCCACCTCTAACAATCCACGCATACTCACTTTCTCTCTTCACGTGTGAAAGTGTTTCCCCTACAGAAAGCCCGTAAACACAGCACTTGTTAATAAGAGAGATTGAAAGTGGGGAGAATAAGTTTAGAAACAATAGGAAAAAAATGTTGTGGCAGAGGAGAAAAGAGTGGAGGAGGAGAGTATAGGAGGAGGAAAGGGAGGGAAATAAAAAAGAGCAGCTGGCAGGAGTGAAGCCTGATATTACAGACCGCTGCTCCAAACCAGATGCTCAGGAACCTAAACCAAAGGCTAAACTCAGACGAGTGAGAGAAGGAGTCACATAGTGTGTACTTGAAGGATGAAAAGAAATAAAAAAAGTATTCACACTCTTTATTTCTGTGTGAAGTGTCTGAGATAGTTGTGATAGTATTAGACTGAATGATCTTATAATGGCCCTGCAAAATGGAATGGGACGATGATTTTTACAAACATTTTGCTTGGCTGAAAAAGGTAAGCATGTCTGTTTCTGTTGCTGTTTCTGGATGCCTTTTAATTTTTTGTCACTAATGCATCTAAATGCTTAATCGTACATTTCAAATATGTAAAAAACAACTTAATTTGTTCATAAGCGGATTAATCTGGAAGTCAGATAGGGCTCATGAAAATTTTAATCTCATTCTAGATATTGTGTAGGATTGACAGGTACATTAAGAACCATGTGAGATGCACATCCATGCAAAATATTTTCATGGTTTGTTATTTAACTGTTGTCATGGCTGCAGTAGGCTAGTTCTATTAAATATGAAGTTATAACTGTATATTCAGATGTGTCAAGTGCACATTCTGCATTCTTAAAATACTAGATTGCTGTGGTTAAATGATGCTGTATAGGCCCAGTAAAGTATGTCAGATTCTGGTAGTCTACTGCATCCATCACAACCATCCATAATTGACCTGGAATTGGAGAAATTTCAGCATGCAAAATGCATTAAGCTTATTTATTTGTTTGTTTATTTAGTGAGTGAGTGAATGAGTGAGCGCGTGAGTGAGTTAGTGAGTGAGTTGTTTGGGTTATTTTAACTCTTTCCTCGCGATTGACGAG
Organism: Rhinogobio ventralis; assembly: GCA_039654625.1. Classification (NCBI taxonomy): domain Eukaryota; kingdom Metazoa; phylum Chordata; class Actinopteri; order Cypriniformes; family Gobionidae; genus Rhinogobio; species Rhinogobio ventralis. Next base: position 28,147,100 of record CM077206.1, on the reverse strand, counting down.
TTATCCCGTCTTTAATGAGAAAATGCTTCCCTGCCATTGACAAGATTTTACGGCTTTCCGTGTTATTACTGTTATAAGGTAGGGGGCACTACTACACATCTTGTGAACGAGTTCAGTATCTCCAGATCTAAACAGAGCAAAGAAGAAGCAGCAAGTATCATCAACATTAAACAGCATATAAATCAAAACGGCTAATGTTACCAAGTAAAATGTCAACCTAGGAAGTGGTTAGGACTATGCAAGCTTTGGGGGTGTTGATGGACTCGATCTACTCCATCTGTGTTTTGATCATCGTACTGAATCTAACCAAAAACCATTGGCGGTTGCTTGCAACTTATTTAATGCATGGCATTAAAGGTTTATGAATAATTATCATTGTCATATCTTGTGCAATATTGGTTTTAAACAATTGTTCCATAGACAGGAAGTTCATTTAATATAAAGTGACCAGATTTCTGAAATGGAAACCGGGGACATTTCCTATTTCAGTGGTCAATATATCATTGAAATATAATTTGTTATTATCTATTAATTAAAAAAAAGAACGGGGATTTTTAATGTTTTTTTTATTGTTGTGGGTTCCCTATATTATTATTAACATTAATAATCATTATGATTTAGCACCCAGTGAATTGTATGCATATGCTGAGGTCTACGTAGTAATACATTGAAGAAAAAAAACTTTACACAATGAAAACAGTTAATAGTAACCATTGTAAATAGCAAGCAATTCAAAACAATATTATAACAAAATTATGACTTTATCAAATATTTTAACATTTTATAATTGTATTTAATATTTTCGTCTAAACAAGCTGTTTATACTGCAGCAATTACATTTTTTCCAACTTCCAATGTTCTGTAACATTTGTGCTTGAAAATGACTCTTACTATCCATAATTGGGCTTGTTATTTTGCAATTTAGGCTTATTTTAAGCAGAAAGTATGTGTATTCTGCAAATGTTTATGATATACACTCACCTAAAGGATTATTAGGAACACCTGTTAAATTTCTCATTAATGCAATTATCTAATCAACCAATCACATGGCAGTTGCTTCAATGCATTTAGGGGTGTGGTCCTGGTCAAGACAATCTCCTGAACTCCAAACTGAATGTCAGAATGGGAAAGAAAGGTGATTTAAGCAATTTTGAGCGTGGCATGGTTGTTGGTGCCAGACGGGCCGGTCTGAGTATTTCACAATCTGCTCAGTTACTGGGATTTTCACGCACAACCATTTCTAGAGTTTACAGAGAATGGTGTGAAAAGGGAAAAACATCCAGTATGCGGCAGTCCTGTGGGCGAAAATGCCTTGTTGATGCTAGAGGTCAGAGGAGAATGGGCCTACTGATTCAAGCTGATAGAAGAGCAACTTTGACTGAAATAACCACTCGTTACAACCGAGGTATGCAGCAAAGCATTTGTGAAGCCACAACACACACAACCTTGAGGCGGGTGGGCTACAACAGCAGAAGACCCCACCGGGTACCACTCATCTCCACTACAAATAGGAAAAAGAGGCTACAATTTGCACAAGCTCACCAAAATTGGACAGTTGAAGGCTGGAACTTCCACGGCCTACCTGAGCATTGTTTCTGACCATGTCCATCCCTTTATGACCACCATGTACCCATCCTCTGATGGCTACTTCCAGCAGGATAATGCACCATGTCACAAAGCTCGAATCATTTCAAATTGGTTTCTTGAACATGACAATGAGTTCACTGTACTAAAATGGCCCCCACAGTCACCAGATCTCAACCCAATAGAGCATCTTTGGGATGTGGTGGAACGGGAGCTTCGTGCCCTGGATGTGCATCCCACAAATCTCCATCAACTGCAAGATGCTATCCTATCAATATGGGCCAACATTTCTAAAGAATGCTTTCAGCACCTTGTTGAATCAATGCCACGTAGAATTAAGGCAGTTCTGAAGGCAAAAGGGGGTCAAACACAGTATTAGTATGGTGTTCCTAATAATCCTTTAGGTGAGTGTGTATATATATATATATATAAATATAAATATATATATATATATATATATTTATTTATTTTAATTTTTTTATTTATTTACTTTTTAGGGGTGGAACAGTTAAAATTACTCACGGTTCAGTTTTTGTCACGGTTTTATGGTCACAGTTTCCAGTATGTTCGGTATGTGCTGTGTTCAGGGTAATTAGGACATTTGTCAAATAAAAATAAACAAAATAGAAAAAATAATCAAACTACAAGCAACACCACGAATACATATAATAGAGCAAAGATGGATAAAAAATAAACAGTGCTTTTCACCTGTTTTTCAGGTATCTAACAGTAGTTCCCTTTCATAGCGTACCGTATCTGAAGTATGAATGAAACTAGACCAATCGTGACTGGTGCTACGTCATGACGTTGTATGTGACGGCATACCCGGAAGTATAAAAGGGGCGCTGGCAACAACAGAGTTAGCTTTCGCGATGAAGCAAGTTGCTCTCAGGTATGGAGAGGTGTGGCAAAGTGACGCAGTGTCTCGTTCCCTTCTCAGGGAACAAGGTTTACATACATAACCCAAGACGTTCCCTTTCAAGGGAACTCGCACTGCGTCGGTAACGACACTTTGGGGAACGAAATACCCACTACGCCACACCGAGATGACCTGCCCCCGTGTGCCTCAAACGATGACTTGAACCATGATAGACACTCACCAACAGCAGGTTACAACAAACAATCCTCAACAAAGACCATGGCAAACATGAGGGCTTAAATATACAAGACTAATGACAAGACAAGACACACCTGTGAACAATGATTAAACAATGAACCAATGACAACATGACACAAGCACACATGATAAGATCACATAAGGGTAAGGGAATCACATGACAATGAACATGACAACCAGGAAGCATGAATGTGATCAAAACCCAAACACACTGTGACAACATCAGAACAACCATTCATGTCCTTTGACGTTTTCTCTAGCATAATGCAGATCATTCACTGTGTTTCACAGTGTGGCATAGATCAGAAATTCAGACTTAATTATTTTAGTACATTCACAGTATTTCACACATAATTGACATATTCCAAGTCCCTCAGCATTACTGCATGGAGCTTGTGCACAAAAACCTGATTAGAAAAATAAACCTCTTAAGAAATTCCTTTTTTTAAAACCGTAGGTGAAGTTTTGCAAACTTGCTGTGACATATTCAATAGAAACTGAATCAGGATTTTGAAAAACTATAAATAGCCATTTACTGTTCACATCTGTAAAGGTAGCTGTGGGCTTCACACTACATGGTTTATAGTGTTTCGCCTTCTTCTCTGCTGATTGTAAACATAACTCTAACCACTTGTGAACCACAGGTCAATGTGCAAGGCCCAGGCAATGGTGAGAGCTACCAGGAGCGACTGTCTCGCCTAGAAGGGGATAAAGAGTCTCTTGTTTTACAGGTAAAACATGGGGCAATCTGTTACAAATAATTTCCTAATGTCCATCTACAGTATGACGTTGCAACACATAGTTTAGATATCAGTATTGTATGAATGTGATCTTATTTCTGGAACATTTTTGTATGTTTGGATAAAAATACTGTACATAATCAAAATCGACAGCAAAAAGGTAAACCTTTTAGACATACTATGAATCCTTTTATGATCATATAGCATTGAATTTATGGATTTTGGTTGATTATATTGTATCATTAAATAATAAAAATACCAGCATGGGGGAAAACAACTGCACAGTCATGACTGGCTGTAGAGAAAACACTAAACAAATGAGCAGAGATGCATGTCGACTTTGTAATCAGAATATATGTCCAAAGTAAAAGCAGGTTATAAAAATATATCAGATATAACCAGACACAGCTAAATATACAGTTCTGCTCATGAATATCCAACTACTTGCCTAAACCAAAATGATTTAATACTACTAAACTGTCAAACTTTATCAAATCCAATGACCATCTGTTCCTTAAAAGCACTCACTGCATCACCTTCTAAAAATGTTCTGATAGCTCTGCTATTTATTTATTTTTTACATAGTCAACATATGTTTGGGCTACGACTGACTAAGCACCTGATGACTGGTGATACTTGCTACTTAAAAATCCATCAAATTGCTTAACTTTTATTTTTACTTTTACTTTAAAAACTGTACAGTACTATACAGTCGAGTATAGTTCTAAGGAAGATACTGCAACTACTGACCTGATGGATGTTGAAGGCACTGTAGGAAGATTTAAAAATTGAGCTATATTAGCTGTGAACTGTAGATCTGTTCAAACTAAACATTAATAAATGTCTGTTTTATAAAGACATTCTGCAAAAGCTTTTTAGTTGTAAGGTAAAATAATCGAAGCCATTGTACTACAAGTGTACATAAAAAAAAAGCCAAGCCAATTGTGGTGTTTCATGGGAACAGACAGGGCTTTACAGATTAGTCCTGTTCTGGCTTGTTGGGATTTTGACAGCAAGTACATGTGCAGAGTAGGTGCTTGGACTGCGTATTCCTGATCAACTGGGTTGACGAGCATATGCTAAATTGCTTTCATTTGTTTGAAAATCTGTATAATACAAGAAAATATTTTTATATATGGATTTAGTCTGACTCTGAATACAATAATGTGTGATTAGACTGAAATTCATGTTTTTCTCGTAGACCTGAAAACAACTTTAGTAGGACAAATGGACAAAGATGATGTACCTCAAATGAACAAACTTGATTTAAACCTGTTTCTCAGGTGAGTGTGTTGACGGAACAGGTAGAGGCTCAGGGAGAGAAGATCAGAGACCTGGAGAATTCTCTTGGGGAATATCAGCACAAACTTAACTCCACTGAGGAGATGCTTCAACAGGTATTGGTAATATTTATTCAAAAAATGTTTTTATTTTCATTTATTTTCAAAATATTTCATTTTCATTTGCATATTTTTATTAGAAATAATTTCAAACACTGAATAATTGTTGTGAATCCATCACAAGCTCTCAGAGAGATTTTTGTCTACATGAAAAGATTCTTTGACATCATTGCATTATAATGCAGTTTTATTACATAATAAATGGAATGAATTCTATATAATATATATTAGTGCGGTCAAATCAATTAATCGTGATTAATCGCATCCAAAATAAAAGTTTGTTTACATAATATATGAATGTGTACTGTGTATAATTATTATGTATATATACATGTATATATTTAAGAAATATTTGCATGCATATATTGTATATATTTATATAATTTATACTCTGTATACATATTTTATATATAACTATAACAAATTTTTCTTAAATATATGCATGCATGAGTGTGTACTTTTATATACATAATAATTATACACAGTACACACACATATATTATGTAAACATTATTTCGTGATTAATTGATTTTACAGGACTAATGTTTCTACCTTTATTTATATAGTGCTTTTTACAATGACAATTTTATATATATATATATATATATATATATATATATATATATTTTTTTTTTTTTTTTTTTTTTTTTTTTCATGTAATTACTATATATATATATATATATGCTGAGGTCTATGTAGTATTACATTCATTAGTGATTAGCATTTTCCACCAGCACTTTTACTATATTTACATTAAAGATTTTAACTGCCATGCTTTAATAACAGCCCCTTTGTCAAGTTTGCATAAAACTGTGTCAGATTCACAGAAGCAATTGATACTGACATGAGACACGCAAAATGTTAAGATCACCCTTTACACATTTACTCTTCATCATTAGTTCTGCTGTTTATGACTAATCCGGCTTACATTGCTTCACCCTGAATGGGAAGGCCAAGTTTCTTAATAGGCTTGGTGGATGTTTAAATGAGCAGTCATGCATTAATGAGCTTGGGTTTCTGGCAGTTTAGGTTTTTTAGTTGATTTGTCACCTTTTTTTTTCTATTTGGGGGGACCCAAGCCATATCTAAAGACTCGACACTAAGAATTCTTCCTAGATTTGTGGTTCAGAAAATATAAAAATATAGTTGCTCTAGTTCTGCCCTTAAAACAGTTTTTATTTTAATAGAAACGAATGGCTTTTCTAAGGCACCAGCTCACATTAATAGAATAATCTGCACCTGATGTGCCAGAGAAGAAACTTCTGTGAGGACATTCTTTGGTGGGATTCCAGGAGTCTGGTCATCACATCACCTTGGCAACCCAAATATTTAAGTGGCGGTGGTATTCCAAGGCCTGGGTTGATTTGGGCATTGGAATTAGCTTTGGAATTAGTTGACAGCAGGTAAATTGCTTTTTTTCTGTAATCAGTCAGACAGGGAAGAAGGAGGGGAACATAAATGAATAATAATGAACTGCACTTCTACAGCATTTATTAATCTTTGATAATGTTAATTTTAACATTTACTAAAACATTATTTAAATTAGAAGTTGTATTTGTTAACATTAGTTAATGCACTGTGAACTAACATGAACAAACAATGAAAAACTATATTTATATTAACTAACGTTAACAAAGAATAACAAATACAGTAACAAATGTACTGCTCATGGGTAGTTCATGTTAGTTAATTATATTAATAATTAGTTACAATAAATATTAATGTGTCCAGCAAAAAAAATAAAAAAGGTTGTGTTGTGTGAAAGTAAGTAAGAAGTGAAAAAAGCAAAGAGTGGTCTTGAAGCTTTGACATTTTAGCAGTCCTGCTAGAGACATTAGGAACATTTATAAAGATAAACTCTTTCAAGGCATGGTAAGACTCCTGTACTTATTCATACCATTTGCGAGGACTAAATTAACATTCCTCTGCTTGTAAATCTCATTTTTCTTGTAAGCTAATTGCATATTTCTGTTTAACTCGCCTTTGCTTTGAAAGCTCTATGGCTGATTAAATCTCCAGTGTTCAGATTGGAAGCTTTTTAGGGCATGTGCCTGTGGTCATTGAGGTTTTGGCCTTCAAAGGCAAATCCAATTCCAGTGACACGGGCTAATATTTTCCATATGCTGTCTTTGAAAGCCTCAAAGCTCACATAAAAACCCCTCAGCACAAGCTACTGACATTTTGAAAAGGTTTTTGGGCTTCTGTATTGTGAAATAGATTCCTGTTCTGTGTCTGCGTTTAACCATCAAGATCAAAGAAGGCAAGATGCTGCTTTTATGTTTTACACCAGGGGTGCTCAAACTTTTATGGCAAGAGATCAACCACTTATTCAGTTGACTTGCACAAAAATAAATCAGCCAGTCATTTGAAATCAGGGCTGCTGGTGGCATGCAGGAATTCAGGTGATCATAAATTAGGATTGATCTGTATTTGGATTTGGTTGTCTTCATATGGGAAAATACTTTTTCACACAAGTTCATTTACACTATTTCATGTTCAGCCTTTCATGTTAAGTGCACACCAATATCGTTTGCACTTTATTTTACAGTATGTGCACTTACATGTATTTACAGTGTACTTACCTAAGAAAGTACTGGTTAATATAAGGTAACTACATGGGTTAAGGTTAGGTTTAGGGATAGGTTCAGGGTTAGTACCTAGTTATTACCCAGTTATTGTAATTACTATAATACATACATAGTGTGTACATGAGGAACAGGACTGTAAATTAAAGTGCTACCAAAATATCTGTAAAATATTTCCCAGAAATATCTTTTTCATTTCATTTTTGTCTATAATTCAGTGTTAGACATAACATAAGCTGTTCAGTCACCTAATTTTCACACCATTTCTGTTTACTATGCTCAAATGTAATGTATTTTTCCCACCACGATCAGAGCACTCAAGCTCTGTCTCTTGCTCTCTCGCATGTGTCAGCCCTGCAAGAGAAGTGGATAAATTTAGCCCTCATAACCTGTGTATATTTAGCCGTTGTGGAACAGCAAAGTAGAGAGATTTTGAACGGACTTTGTGCCTTCTTCAGTAGACCGTTTCTTTGTTTCACTTATTTGTGTTTAAGCTATATGTGTGTGTTTACAAGTATGTTTGTGTGTGGACTCTCATAGGAGCTTCTGAGCAGGAGTTCTCTAGAGTCACAGAAGCTGGGGTTGATGGAGGAAGTGTCCTATCTAAAATTTAAGCTGGGGAACATGGAGGACAAACACATCAACAGTGCTGAGAGACAACATAAAGCTGAGGTACAAATCTGATGAAATTTAAGTTTCTGATTGCACACAAAGTAGATTAAAAGATGCAGACTGAAGAAAGAACATAGCTTGGTTACAATGTGGACATTATCATTGCCATTTCAGCAATTTTCAGTCACTAAAGTAAGACCCAGGGTCTTTTCTCCCCAAAGCCTACTGTTTTCCAGGCTAAAACCATGCATGTGTGCTACATAGAACTCAAATTCTACAGAGCTTTGGCCACCGAAATAGGTATTGCAATGCTAAGTGCTGATACTGATCTAGAGAGCAGGGGAGTAATGATAAGATGTACATTCATTGCTTTAATGAAATGATGTGATCTATTTTCATACACAAGAAAAATACCACTACTGTTAAGGTGGGCTTAGTTTTACCAATAATCTCAAAAGGGCCACATATCAGTAGATTTATCAGTCTGTCAATATTTATATTGTAAGTAGCTGTGTAAAAAATAAGTTAAAAAGCAAAGTGAATCTATCCAGACTATTGTATTAAAACTGTGAAGTGTTTTGAATCGGAATATTGCAAACAAAGTTTTGTAAACTGTACTATGTGTTGTAGAGAAAAATTAATAGTGTTAAACAAGCTGCTGGCACAAAAGTGGTCAACAGAGTGCTTACAAGCTTGTTTTTGGGCATGTCTTTTAATTTACTGTGTGCTATTTTCATGTAATTACTATGTTCATATATAGTGACTACTGTGGCATAGAACTGGTTGACCTAAAATATACCTTTCCTCTGGCATTACGATGTGCTGGCATGCGCTGTATGTTTTTGTGCGGTCATGTACCTTTAATTTAAACATAATTAGGCTTCATTCAACACAAGCAGAACAAATTTCTGTGTAATGATCTAGAGAGGTCTAGAAGCTGAGTCTAACTGACAAATAGCCAGAGTGTTTTAGCATGGAGAGAGTGTTAAGAATTACCTCAGTGTGACGTCTGACAACTGCTTGGCTTCATACAGTGAAAGAACGGCACCAATTCGCCCATGAGCATTCCAGCAGCATGCCATTCTCTCTCTCTATCTCTCTCTCTCGCACGAGGTCACGGTCTTCTACCTGCTATAGATAGGCCAGTTTACCATCTAGTTTACCGCGATGTTGGTGTCACATGGCGTCTCATATGAAAGTTCTTTCATCCACGTGCTGGACACAGTAGACGACTATTAACTTTTATTAGAACACAGCTTCCTATGGTGTGAAAGATGCTACAGGAAGCTATGTTTGACTGTTGACATTCTAGAATTCTATACACTTTTTTGCTGTCTTTGCTTTTGAAATTTACAGTTATTTTTGTCACTGCTTTTGGTGCCTGACATATTACAAGTTATGTTTTTTTTATAGGTTATTAAGCTATTATGGTTCAAACAGGAAAGCCAAGTTCCTCTGCTAATGACAGCTTTATGCATTCAATTATGAGTTAACTCGATATGTTTTTAAAGATTAGTACCCAGACGATGAAGTTATTTTAAACGCTACGTTGGAAGTTGGTTTGTGTTCAAATCATGATTACCCACACAGTACATCCTGGAAAAGACATTTAGTCACTTGGCTCTTTAACAAAGGCTCTTGTATTTGAGACCTTGGCTTGTGTGAAATGGGCCAGTGAGATATTCGTCTAAAGAAGTTGATTTCAGAAAGCCTAGGCTGATGGGAGCAGACAGCATGTTTTCTCATTGTGGTTTGTTTGACTAGTAGATGTGCTGTTCAATGATGTTCTCGAATGTCCTGAAATGTTCCACCCTAACCAAGCGAGTGACCTGCAAAAGCAGAATGAAACAAACAACATTTTTTAAGAAGCTAGCATGATCTTGTGAACTTTTTGGTAGACCTTGCAAAAAACAAAAAAAAGAAATGTTATATTTAATATGTGCATGTAAAATTACAAACCACAGCTTTTGTTTTTATGGGACATTATGGGACATTTATGTAACATACCCCTTAAGTGTCCCCCCCCCAACTGAAATGGTTGTAATTCAAGAATGCTTTGGAATATAGAAGATTGGTCTTGTTTTAAAGAAGACATTTGGCAGATTTATTGTAGAAGTGAAATAAATTAAGAAAGTGAAACAGAAAAAAAATTATAGATGTTTAAGTTTATGAAAATGTACAATGTAAAAATATAATTATTCACATTTTATATAAAATATATATTTTACAAAACATGTTGGACTCTAAAACTGCAAGAAAATCAAAGCCAAAAACCTGAACAAGTTGTGTTCAGTACCAAACTTTTTCACTAGAGGCAACCAAGCTCCATTACTGACCATATAGAGGCGCCTCCATTTCCATATATGGTTTGAGTGATCTCAACCATATATTTTCATAATTGTCATACAATTCATGAAGTACACACCCTATTCAGAAGTAGTATGGGCAGTTTAGCAGTATTTGATTTGAATTCAACCTCTAATAAACATAAAAAGAACACGTTGTGCGTTATAGCTTGCCTCCTAATCACAAATGGAGAATCTATCATTTTTTTCTTTATATTTAGAATATTTTCAGCCATTTTTTTTTCTCATAAAATTGAATGCATGTTATCTTTTGAACTCTTGGCATGAAAACAAACTGAGGTTTCTACCAATCTTTCATGATTTTTCATGTTCATCGCTATTTCAAAATAAAGGTCTGAACATGCCTTATGAGTATGAAAATATTCTTGTTGCAAAATTGACTGGTCCTCTGTAATATATTTTGAAATTCACCAAATATGAAAACTAGACATTGTAAGATTTCAAATTATATATAGTTTGTCAAGATTAGTTTAGGTTTAGTATAGGATATTACTGTTTTAAATATGTAATGGCTGTGGGCCCACCAGTGGGCCGGTGACACTTAGAATGTTACTTCTGTCAGAGTCCCCTTGTAATAGTTTAAGGAGTTAAACACACACACACACACACACACACACACTCACACAAGAAATAGATGCTGTAGAATTACATGTCGTAATAAATCTTAAATAATCTCATATTTGAACTAGACCTAGTGTTTTTAATGCTACTAAACAGTGTCTATGTGTAATGACACTGAATGGTAGATAATAATTTTATCTTATGTTGCTATGCACAATTGCTAATGGATGGAGAAAAACAAAGACTCCCAGAAAGGATATAATGGGACTTGCATCAAGCAAAGATGATGATAGATTTTGTAATCTAGTTATTCAAATAACCTGAAGAACACAGATAAGAAGGAAACTACTGCATGTCTGCTTCCCATAATCCATTCTTTCCACCTCCTCTTACCTTTTGTTTGTTCTTCCACTCTTTACTATCCAAATTCCTCTCTGACAGAGCGTAGTGAATCTGATTAGCGAGCTTCAGGAGCAGATGTGTAGGATTCGGCAGGAGATCTCTAGTAAGATCCCAGAGAAGCCAGCGGAGATGGTCCCAGAGGAAGGTTGTGGCAATGAGCCAGTGCAAGCCTTTCTGACTGATCCAGAGCCAGTGGTAGGTCTTAGATCTGGACATTTAGGAAAAACTCAAACACTGTGGAACTGTGGTCACTGTGGAATAGAAAGTGTAGGCACTAGGCACCCCTTGGATCTCACAGTCTGTGATTGCTGCCAATACATTGTATATGCTTATGAATTAGTGTTAGAAGTGTTTTATATAAAAGGGATGGCATCTTTTATAAGTATGTATTGTTATTGATTAATCTTTGTTTTAGTATGAGCTCTAATAGAGCTCATCAGTGACCACACAGTTTTTACTAGGCCTTGTATTTTTTTTTTTTTTTTTATCCACAGGCATTTCAGGTTTGTACCTAATATTTAGAATGCAATGTTTTTTAATTGCTGCACTTTTACAAATATCCTACTGGGATCATATGAAGCATTGCAAATTATGAAATTAAATCAGGTTTTTTTTTTTTTTTTTTTGGTGGTGCTGTTTTTTTTATGCATTTTATTTTCAGAAAAGTCCACTTCTCTGTGTTTTATGTTCTAACCAAAATCCCATGCTACGTTAGTGGTAGTTAATATTTTCTTGCTAGCCTGCATAAACTATCCTGCTGGCTGCAGTTCACATCCCCAACTTATCTAATTGAGCAAGCTCTTTTCAGATTTTTGGGTAATGTAGGTTTGAATTAGCTATTAAACTATTCCGTTTAAATCAAACTTGTGTATGGCTTCAACAGCAGCATATAACTTTTTTTTAAGAAGTTCAGGCAGGACTGGGATGATTGTTAGAATGTGACTTTTACTTCTGGAGCTCTACTGTTGCAGTTTATTACCTGTCAGTTGTAGTTTTGGGGCTGTGGCTATGTTTTTCTATTGTTTAACCCTCACAGAAGGGAGTCCAGTCCTGTACATGAACCAGCTAATTAAGACAGGTGTATTAGAGCAGGGTTGGACTCTTCCTAAATTTAACATGGTTACCACAATGCATTACAATAATGTATCACAACAAAAAGTATTTATACCATGGTACATTTTTCTCAGAATAATTAGACCATTCAGTTGGGGAATTTGGAGAATATATACATTATAATGTTTGCTAATTATTTTTTATGTATTTTTTTTATTTTATTTTGTGCAATATTATAAAGAACCTGCACCAGGAGCTCAAGACGCTCAAGCATCGAGTTGACGAGCTGGAACAAGAAAAGATGCAGTGTGAGCAGAAGCTCAAGGTGACACAGGTACTCCCACACAAATTTGACTCATATGTTTTGTGTCTTGTTTGAGGAATAGGCTTAAATTTAAGTTGTTATTCACTGACAATCTTCCACTGTAGCTCTGATATCTAATTTGTACTTCCATATATTCAAACTTGTGATCAAAGAACCAATAACATCCAGCATCGTTGACATCAAATGTTGTATGGCAAGTCTTCATGTATCTATATACGCAAATCAGATCTGCGACAGAATGAGACAAAAGAGCTGCAGCAGATTAGTAATTAATAATGACTTAAATTTTGTTTTATTTACAGTATCACAAACCTGTAATATTGATGGTTGCTAAATACTGAATTGATGTTGATATTGTAAAAGTTCAGAGTTCGGTTTGCTAGTTAGTTTTTATGGTTTATGATTGGATTACATTCACCTGTATCTCTTGTTATCTCTGTTATCTTAGTTTCTTCTATTCATAGTTCCGTGTCATTTGAGTTCTATGTGGTTGTGCTTTATTATTTCTGTTTCCTGAGTATTTTCTATTAAAGAGAGTTCTTGTTAAATCATTGTGTTATTTCTACAACCACCCCAACGTAACAGATATGTAAATGTGGTAACACTTTATTTTACAGCGTCCTTGTTACATATTTGACATGTACTTAACATACACTCACCTAAAGGATTATTAGGAACACCATACTAATACTGTGTTTGACCCCCTTTCGCCTTCAGAACTGCCTTAATTCTACGTGGCATTGATTCAACAAGGTGCTCAAAGCATTCTTTAGAAATGTTGGCCCATATTGATAGGATAGCATCTTGCAGTTGATGGAGATTTGTGGGATGCACATCCAGGGCACGAAGCTCCCGTTCCACCACATCCCAAAGATGCTCTATTGGGTTGAGATCTGGTGACTGTGGGGGCCATTTTAGTACAGTGAACTCATTGTCATGTTTAAGAAACCAATTTGAAATGATTCGAGCTTTGTGACATGGTGCATTATCCTGCTGGAAGTAGCCATCAGAGGATGGGTACATGGTGGTCATAAAGGGATGGACATGGTCAGAAACAATGCTCAGGTAGGCCGTGGCATTTAAACAATGCCCAATTGGCACTAAGGGGCCTAAAGTGTGCCAAGAAAACATCCCCCACACCATTACACCACCACCACCAGCCTGCACAGTGGTAACAAGGCATGATGGATCCATGTTCTCATTCTGTTTACGCCAAATTCTGACTCTACCATCTGAATGTCTCAACAGAAATCGAGACTCATCAGACCAGGCAACATTTTTCCAGCCTTCAACTGTCCAATTTTGGTGAGCTTGTGCAAATTGTAGCCTCTTTTTCCTATTTGTAGTGGAGATGAGTGGTACCCGGTGGGGTCTTCTGCTGTTGTAGCCCATCCGCCTCAAGGTTGTGCGTGTTGTGGCTTCACAAATGCTTTGCTGCATACCTCGGTTGTAACGAGTGGTTATTTCAGTCAAAGTTGCTCTTCTATCAGCTTGAATCAGTCGGCCCATTCTCCTCTGACCTCTAGCATCAACAAGGCATTTTCGCCCACAGGACTGCCGCATACTGGATGTTTTTCCCTTTTCACACCATTCTTTGTAAACTCTAGAAATGGTTGTGCGTGAAAATCCCAGTAACTGAGCAGATTGTGAAATACTCAGACCGGCCCGTCTGGCACCAACAACCATGCCACGCTCAAAATTGCTTAAATCACCTTTCTTTCCCATTCTGACATTCAGTTTGGAGTTCAGGAGATTGTCTTGACCAGGACCACACCCCTAAATGCATTGAAGCAACTGCCATGTGATTGGTTGTTTAGATAATTGCATTAATGAGAAATTTAACAGGTGTTCCTAATAATCCTTTAGGTGAGTGTATAGTAATAACATTAATTTATGCATAATTACATGCAACTAACCCTCAACCAAACCCTAATCCTACCATACCCTATAGTAAGTAGGGGTTGAATGGCTTGTTTGATTTTTTAAAGTCGACTTTTATGTGATGAAAGTCGAGACGACGTCGACTAGTCGCTGATTACGTCATTAATGAACAAAGAAGCCTGAACCTTGAGCTGAGACGCCAACACAGGTTTTCTTGTGCACAGGACAGCTGGCATATATGACAGCGCTGCCCAAAAGGTTATTGCTCCTCCTATATAACAGCTTTTTTTTAATCAGTTCTTTTGTCTTTGGGTTGTTATATTTCTCACAGATTTCTGCTCGTTCTGAATCAGATACAGATAAAGTAGCACAATAAAGATTACATTTATATGAATGCATTAGAGAGCGATTGCGTGTGAATTAATTCCACCTGGAAGCGTCTTTCTACTAATAGTGAAGCTGTGAGTTTTAGTTAAGAAATATATGCTAGAACTTTTAAGTTTCTAAGCTATTTTATTGATAAATTACAGAACAGTGTTGACAGTACATGTCTGCGCTGCTGAATGAGTCTGTGCGGCGCGCGCGATCTCCGCGTGATGTGCGAGCTATGTGTGTGCGTTACAATGCAGCACGTTTAGAACGGCGATTAATTTACGCGTACAATAAGCTGTTTAAAACGTGCATTCTCCTGATCAATTTTAAGCATCCAGATGGCATGATCAAACATGTCTTGTGAAGGGCTCTCTGAGTATAAATCTATTTGTCATTTTAACTGTTGGGAACGGAGCCTGCGTGTCAGGAAATGGCTTATCCTGTTGCGTCCTCTATAGGCCAGCGACTAGTCGACGTCAAGCCTAAAGCGTCATGGCAGAGCATTAAAGTCGATTAGTCGACTAGTCTGTGCAACCCCTAAAAGTAAGTACATGTAGTTAATTAATATTACTCAGTACTTAAGTATATAATTACACTGTAACAATGACTTTAATTGTATGTGATGTAGTTACACGTTACATGTACTTACTAAAGTAATAACAGTAAATTATACATAATTACCATCAACTATCCCTGAACCAAACCCTAACTGACACCTAGTAATGTATTTAATTAATATTACTCAGAAACTGTTTGTGTAATTACATTGAAACAACGTTGCCTTAAAATACAGTGTAACCATAAATGTGGGCAGTCATATGTTAATGTGCTAATAGTTGTAAATGACACATGTAACATTGCAGTTTCAGTAAATGGTCTGTATTGTGAATGTGGATTAGTATATATATCATACTACATCAAAATCCTTAATGAAAAAAGAAAAATCATGCCTTCCAAAATAGATATCCTTTCAGTACTCTCATAATGATTACTATGACTTGTTAATCATGTAAACAATTTTAGTGAATTAATTTGTACATTTTTGGCAATATTATAATGACAACAATCATTCTCCTCTTGCAGGCAGAGATCGTGAGTTTACAGCAGATGTTAAGCTGTAAGAACTCTGAAATAGAGAATCTACAGGCTCAGCTGCTGTCCAGCGCTCCAGTGTCTGTGGACAGTGCAGAAAGAGGTACAGCTTTCTCCCTCAGATCTCTCTAAATGCCTGTCCTGATGCAGTCAAGACTAATGTTAAGGGCAATTTAGCTATTTGCATTTTTTCACAGCTGTCTAAAACCTCTGTGCATGTTAATTAGTGATAGACTGATAGATAAGCCAATATTTGTCCATTTGAGATATTTGTCTCATAAGTGTGTATTGGCTAATTAACAGAAGTAAGAGTTGTTTTAAATTAAATATATAAAATAATAAGAGCAAATAACCCAGACAACCTACTGCTTCTGCCGAGTGTGAAGCTGATGTTGTAGGTCACATGACAATGTATGAAGGAAGTAGTGTGAGCAAATTCATACTTTATAGAACAAACTTTGGTCACATTTTATATTAGGTGTCTTTAACTACTATGTACTTACATAAAAAAATAAGTACAATGTACTTATTGTGTTCATGTTGTATTGTAAAACACCTTTGCGGCTATTGAGGTGGGATACGGGTAAGGTTAGGGACAGGTTTAGTGGTAGGTTAAAGGGTGGGTTAAGGGAATGGTAAACAGTGTTACAGAAATTAATTACATTTGTAATTACTTTCAGGTATTTCTTATTTCTTATAAGTGCAATGTAAAAGCATGTACACAATAAGTCCATTGAATCAAATGATTCATTTAAATGTTAGTAGCTCAAGACACCTAATATAAAGTGGGACCCAAACTATATTTATGGTCGAGAAGCTCTTCATCAAATGCGGTACATACCCGGACAGTACACGATTTTGGGCACAGCTAGTCATTATTCGTTCAATTCCTATTGGTGCCGTTTATAGTGGCACATAAATTACGCCCTTAACCTTTAAATTTGATCTGCATTACACTGGCCATTGGCTGCCCTGCTCTTTAGATTTTGGCCTTTAAAAAAAATGCCTATCGATTAATCACTAATATTAACAGCAGTTGTTAATAATTGCTATTTGCATTTGCTGTGTGTTGTGTGTTGTGGTAGCTAATAATGTTTTTTTTTTCCTTACTACCATTCGCTCACCATTAGAGGAGATATACAGAAGGAGAATCAATACCAAACGTAAGCTTGTTTATATTACACTACCTCACACAGATTGCTAGAAAGGTAAATGCAGAATTCATCTGTACACTAATTTCTGCATTTGATTGTGTGAGTTCTCACTTGTATTATTGTTTTATGTGACCCAATAAACTCATGGCTGTGTGAATGTCTTGTAAGCTGGTGACTTTAAAATGAAGTCATAACCATTTATTGCTCCACTTTTTTACAGCTTTCCTTGGAGAAGTTAAAGACCAGTGTAATTCCCGTTTTCCATGTCTGTAAACTTTAATTATTTTCAGGGTAGTAGATCTTCAACATTTCAGATCATCTTGCATATCTTGCACAAATAGTATTGTGCAGGGCTGTACCTGTACTGTTGTGGTGTTGTTTTAAAATCTTTGTCTATTTCATGTATTTTTTTTATTTTTTTTATTCATTTTTATTATTTTTCTCTTTTAGATCAAGAGCTACAAAGGTTAAAGACAGGAATGGAATCACTTATTGCTGCCAATAATGAAAAGGTATTTAGAGAAAAGATTTTTGATTTTAAATTGTTCAAAGAAAAAAAAAATCACAAATGTTTTTTTTTATTTTTATTATTGTTTTTAAATATTAAATATTTAAACACTAAAGTCCAAAATTGTTATGACCACTAATAGAAATTCCAAATATAGCTCACTGTGTCAACACACTTTCCTCGCCATGTTCACAGGGTGAGCAAGAGTCATTTTGAGCACACTGGGTTCTTTGTTCGTCACACTTCCCTGTGTTTATGGACTTAAGTGTGTAGAATGTCTGTGGAACTGAAGCCAGAACCAGTTTCCCCATACGTGCCAAATACTTGGACTTAAAGGATACCTTTGGCAGAAACTGCCTTGTGTGCCATTTGAACTCAAAATTTTAAAAAAATATAATTCAATTTCTGCTCATGTCACACGTTTTATACCCTCAATAATGTGATGCTTAAAAGTAATGTCATTTATTTTTTAATTATTCACTAAATATTTTTGTGGGTTATTAATATGTTATTCAAATTTGTTTCAGGATCGTCGAATAGAAGAGCTCACTCTCCTCCTCAGCCAGTTTAGAGAGATGAATGACATCATGGCTTTAGTTCAAGGTAAATTCTTCAAACGTTTTGCCTCGTTTTATCAGACAGAGGTCATACCCACCAAATCCACTTTGAGATAGATTTGCCAGAAAATATTTATAAGACAAAAAGGGCATTGCATCATTAAAGTGATAGAAAATCGGCATAACAGAGTTTTACTGATTAGCAAATATTTCTGTCTAAGTCAAGTGATAAATGTTTTGCTAATCAGGTTTGAACAAATCATTAAATGAAGAATTATTTGTTTGGAAGTTGGACATGGCTTTGAGATCTAGGGCCAGATTTACTAACAGCTTGCGCCAAGCGCAAACCCTCTTTTGGCATTAAAAAAACTACTGTCAGGATTTACTAAAGATGCACAGTGAAAAATGAACGCTTAAAAGGCGTGGACAGAGTTATTTTTGCGGCTGACCTTATTGCATATATATTTGTAGGAGTTTCCCTTTCAGGCGCAAAATGTATTGGAGTATTTAAATGAATCACGCAAGGTTTGTGCTCGTAAATTTACTGGTGTAAACCAGCCGCTAACGGGTAGGTTGCATTGGTCATTATGGAAATGATCCGGCTGCGTCTGTGTTCATTAATTTGCGCCTTGTCAGTAGATCACACGCAGAACTGTCCACTCCCATTCCAAAATGGAATTGCGCTCTCACGCTAATATGCCCTGTTTAGTAAATCTGGCCCTAAAAGTCTATCATACACATAGTGAGTCATGATAATATCAGGAGTTGAACAAACTTATGATATCTTCCATAGGCACCGTAGACAAATCAGTACAGAACAGCAGCGAAGATGGAAAGCAGAATGGGACTGTAAAGATGAAGACTTTAACTCATACAGCTCACACTGAGGTATGTGTGTGTGTGTGTGTGTGATTTATGAGGACACAAATTTGTATAATGACATGGGTATTACACTGGTATTACAACGTAAACGTGGTTTATGTTTTTTTATGTTCAAAACTGTTTCTGTTTTGTCTTTGTTTTTGCCTCTGGTAAAGCTGACCTTCAGTAGCTCATCTCCTCTACTGTTGTCTTCATTTTCTTCTCAGAAAGATGCAAACTCCAGGTAAAAGAGTCTGTGCATCCAAATATCCTCATTTCAAAAAGTGACATGTCACATATTTAATGTTGCTTTCACACAGGTCCATCTGTTTGGAGGACTTTAAAGGCAGCTCATCACAAAAGGTTTGACCAAAGAATCAATTTGAATTATTTACAGTTTAACTGTTGACAAGGATTTATTTCTTTTTGTTTGTGTGTGTGTGGTTTACACAGAGCTTATACAAATCCTAAAATTATGCTGACATTCCAAAGTCTGTTACAATGATTCCCTGTATATTTTTTTAGGCTGTGGATGGGAAACTGGTAGAGCCTGTTCCTGAGGAGGTATAGAGTTAATCTGTCATCATTATATATTAAATAAGTATAACTGAAATTATGGCCATGTTGTCATTGGCAGTGGTGTAATGCTGATTTCATGATATGTGGCTTCTGAAGATTGATTATAATGATTAAACATGATGATAAAACATGTCTGCAGCAGCCAGTATTCACTTCACTTCTTACCCATTTTTATAGATTCGACCAACTGATAACAGACATCAGACACTCCCAGCAGTGTTGAGTCACCCAGAGAATAAAGACAGTAAGACGAGTGACACATCAGACCAGAGGACTCCAGAGAACACAAATGAAGACATCAACCTTAGTACGAGACCCTTTCAAAGTACTTTGTCCTGTTTTGTAGTAACTGCTAATGCTTTTATGCCTAGGGGGATTTATCATGTAATAACTTGACAGTGATTATCAGAGAACAGTTAAGCTTGCGTATCGACTATCAACATAAAATCTGGTCCATATTGGAGCTTGTTCTGGCCAAGAACTGACTTCGAAAAGTCCATATTACTGAAATGTGAAGTGACCAACCAGTTTATTGACATTTTACGCAATGTATCAGACCAGTTATAGACATACACTGACCTTAATAATTACAACTGAAACCATGACCCTATTGCTATTTCCAGTGGTATATTTCTATTTTATTGGAACCAGGTTCTCAATTCCCAGTCCTGTTTCTTTGTGTATGTGTGTGTTTGATCATGTCTTGATGCCCATTTTAGGTATAGCTCTCCACTCGTTTCTGGTAAAGTACTTTTTATGTAACTCAAATGTACTGTATATTTCTAGTCTCTCCTCCACCCCTATTCTGGAGTAAAACCACTTCTACCATCCCTAAAACCCTGTGCCTTTGATGGGCTGTAATGAAAGGGTCTCTACCAGAGGCCAGATCATATGGGCCCCACCTGTTCAGGACCCACCCTGTGACTGAAGCTTGAGTGAAGGCAGGCAAATCACTGCCAGATGCCCAAACATGCTTTGACATGCATGGAGACTGGAAACTGAAAACCTGCTCTGTTAGTCTCTCCTGCTCCATTAGCACAGCTGCTTTCATTTTATTTATACAAATCTCTAACAATAAGCTAATAGTACTGAAGACCAAAAAACTGCAGAAAAAGAGTTCTTTGTTAATTATTTAGTAAAAATGTAACTGCATGTACATTTACACAAAACCATAGCTAAAACTAAAACACTGTAATAACACTAATTCCACAATCAAGAGAGATCACTCCATCTATTCTTACACCGTTTCTCCCTTTCGCTCACTGTTTTGAAATTTTAAAAGCACACTTTAGCCCTATTCGGACGGTAATTGTTTCTCATGTGGATGGAAAAATAAATTTGCATGCCACCTTAGTGACAAAGCTTGTGCATTCGGATGGCGATTTATTCACACGGTGGAGGAGCGAGTTTTGTGATCATATAAATCTGGGAACGCACTGCTCACGTGGCCAGTCGAATGATTGTCAGCTGTAAATAAAATGTTGGCTTTGGAATAATACGAATAAATTTAATAAAAAACATATTTAGTTTAATCTCTGTTTAAAAAATAGGGAGATAGGATGTAATTTTAAAAAAGTGGACATGAGCGGAAATAAGTTAATACAGCCTCTTATTTACATGAGATAAACATAATGCTGCTAATTTAACGTATATAACGTTAATTACTGCCATAATAACGGCCCATTTCAAATGTTTACGTGTTTTTCTTCTCTTTCTCTTTTGAGCGTTAAGTCTATTTTTGTGAACTTTTTTTTTAAATTCAAACTGAGGGACAAGTCAAAATAATATGTGGCAAACAACAACATGCCATGTGTAACAAGGGAAAATTTAGAGACGAGGGAGAGCTAGATCCAAGTGCAGATACAAAACAATACAAAGCAACTAAAAAATCTCAGAAATTAAGAACCTAATACAAAGAAAATCAGAATAAGAATAAGATTTGCAGCATAAGATTGCATAATGAACATTTCTTGTCGATCTTATAAGGCTGTTTATCTTATGTTGACTTCCTCTTGATAATTCCTTAATAGCACCAAAATAGCATTCTGTTGCTGCTTTATTGTAATTGCCACTCAGCTATAGGTTTTTTATTTATTTATTTGTTATGTATGTATATATTTTTTTATTTATTAATTAATTATTTCATTTTGTCCCGTACAGGAATTACAGAGAAAATGAAGGACACAACCGCTACTGATCCTTCTTCAGTGTGTTCTGGAGCTGACTCTGGCAAGCGGTCTCCTGTGTTACAGGAAAACTTCAAAAATACCAGCATACGCAAACTTTTTGGAAAGTAAGTTAATTATGACCAGGAGCAATTGTAACACACAGACACAAACATGCTACAATTACCCCCATCTTCTCTGTGTCTTTGTTTGTGAAGCCAAAAAAAATAAAAAATAATTCTGAGAGTCATCCATGCATCTGAGAATGTGTGTTTGTATTGAGGATGAAGAGAACAGGTGTTCTGTCAGATGATTTGGAGCCTACTCAGTTCAGGAGAGGAGGGTTCAGGGCTACAGCTGGGCCACGGCTAACAAGGACTCCTGATTCTGGACACTCATCCCGGTAAAGTTCCCATAATGAACAGGCATCTGCAATAGACATTGGAGGGACTTGATCTCCTTTATATAACAGATAAAGAACTGTTATTGCTCTGATCATGTTATTATCTTGTCTTCATCAGTTCCCACACACCCTTCGCTAAGTGGACGACAGAGCAGGTGTGTGGTTGGCTGGAAGACTGTGGTTTGGGTCAGTATGTCAGTTTGGCCCGTCAGTGGGTGGATAGTGGACAAACCCTCCTCTCTGCCACCCCACAGGAGCTTGAGAAGGTTTATTATTATTATTATTATTTTGTATAATTTCATATTGTGGTTATTTAGCAGTTGAGATATATGGAGGCCTGTCACTATGGATTATATTAGTACCAGTAATATGCAGATGATTTTGTTTGGAAAATGTTTGCAAGCAAGTGACAAAATCAAATCTCAAATGGCCCCATAATAAAAGAACAAAAATGTGAACTTGATGCAACATGATGTAAAATGACCAACCACAGTTTGTTTCTTAAATCCCAATAAATTATATTATTAACCCCAAAGATAGACTTGTGTACAAGTCTCACTAAAGAGTTATGATGACTCTTGTGCTCTTTTTTAAACAGGAGATTTGTATTAAACATCCTCTGCACAGAAAGAAGCTGCAACTCGCTCTAAGAGCTTTTAGTAACAAGACAATGGAGAAATCTTCAGAACTGGATCACATCTGGGTTACACGTATGTACTAATATTAATAAATTAGCTAGATTTGTACAAATACTTTAATAATACAATATGCCCCAAGGCATTGTGGTTTGATTTTAAAACAGCTAAGGGGTGTTGTTAGGCATGACACAGCACAGAGCTTCGAATGTGGCTCAGCTAATCATAATCAAGGGCTGGAACTATCTTTTTTATAATGCAATATAAAAGCTGCATTTAAAAAATTGTTTATTTATAATTACATTTTAAATGGATTACTGACACCTTTGGTCTGTGTTTGATTTGGACTTTGAGTTGGTTTTTCAGTGTTTCACTGAGTTTTTTTTATCTTGAGAAATATTTATTTGAGTTTGTTTTCATCAAAGAAACTTGCTTGGGATTAGATCCAGCATTTATCGCTTTTCATGTGTTTTCTGTATGCCAGTTCAATTAAGTGCCTATGTCTTTTCACTTCCTAATTTTCTGTAGGTTGGCTTGATGACATTGGTTTACCACAGTACAAAGATCAGTTCTACGAAAGCAAGGTTGATGGCCGCATGTTACAGTATCTAACAGTGGTAAGACCAAACGTTCCCTCTATCCTTCTGTCAAAAATGCCATGGAAGAGTACTGTAGCAAGGTTCAAGATAGGGATGGAAGGAAGAAGACTTGACTGAGACTCGTGGTAAACTTTATTCACAAAATATAGATCCAACAAAACATAAATCCACGTCACTGGCGCTTCCAACAGCTCAGTCCTTCTCAAAGTTCACTCAAGTGCTCTTTAGAGCTTTCTCAGTCCCTCACATTCTGCCACGAGTCTGCAGTCAGAAGGTGCGTTCCATTTGACAGGGTCCCTATGCAGTGTTCACTGCTCCCTGAGCATGGTATATCAGTTGAAGTGGACTTCGCTGACAATAATCGCTCATTTGGAACACCCTGCAACGTCATCAAAGAAAGGCAACGACGGGGTCGCGCAGATTATGATATAACATAAATTAATATTAAATTACAATGCTTTACTTTCAAATTTAAAACCATATAATAGGCATATACATTTACAAAACACACAGTATATATATCTAAACAAATATAATCAAAACATTTTATTAGTCTATTATTTTTATTAGTTTACGTATACTTGTATATTTAATTGACTATTGACAGATTTGATGCTGAATATGAAAATCAATATGATTTTGAATATAAACAGCTCAATATGAAAATACATTTTGATTTGGTTAACTGTGTATTAATGTGTTTTTAAGGTCTTAATAATTGTAGCGGTCTCATCTTGTGTGCTTTCTTTCCCATGCGCAGCATAGTAAACATTCCTGAGGTAGGCCTATATAAAATAAAATATTAAAAAAATGACAGCACCTCGGCTGCTTCTCAATACTTTTAATTTGTTTACATATTGATACAATAGAATATGCGAATACATCAGTCATTGCCATAACCATTCATAAATACTCTAGTTTGTATAATAATAACTATGAATGCATACGTAAACTCCATCGTGTTACATGTATACCCTGTCTTATGTGTTTTGATTTAGTCTCTGTTACTTTGTTGTCCCCATCTTGATTAATCGGTTATGTCTTTCACCTGTGCCTCGTCCTTCACCTGCTCCTCGTTATCCTCATTTGCTCTGTGTATTTAAGCCCTCAGTTTGCCCTCAGTGTTTGTCGGTTCTCGTTCATGTTTTACGTGTTCCTGAGTTTTGTTATTAAAAGTTCCTGCTACCTGTTCTCCTTTGTCTCCATGCGATTATCTCCCACACGTAAGTGTAACAGAAGAACCGACCGAAAAAGTTGTTTTTTGCGGCGTTTTTTTCCCCTCTGTTTTGTTTGAGTTTTCCCCGTTTCCCCATGGCCCTTCCCGAAGTTCAGCTTCTCTGCCTGGAGCAGGGAGACCGTCCGCTGGAGGCACACACTCGGGACTTCCTACAGCTCGCGTGCCTTACCTGTTTCCCGGACCGCTCGCTCTGTGTTTTCTACTACACCGGCCTGAGCGAGCGGTCGAAGGCACGCGTTCCAGCGGGCGGTCCAAAGGAAGATTTCGCCGCATTCGTGGAGTGGGTACTGGTAAATAACCACTCGCCATGTACCATCGGCCCCGCTGAGGAGGACAGCGTTACCAGTCCCACTCCACCACTGCCAGAGACCAGCCAACCACCACCAGCGAGTGACGCAACGGAGGAGTTGCACGAGCCCACCGCAGACCGTGGGGACCGGCCACCCGTGAGAGACGAGCCCGTACCGAGGACAAGGACGGAGTGTGTCATCGCCTCGGAGCCCGAACCACCAACAAGGTCTGACCAGGTGCGTGAGCCGACAACGCCGTATATCGCAGAGGGAGTTATTGTGGGGTTCGAGGGCTGGGAGGAAAGCCCCGCCCACAACACCGCCGCTGTGGTTGAGTTGCAGGAAGTAACTGGCAACTATATTGAAGAACTGGGCAGTGTTTTTGAGGTAGACCTGATAGACTTTTTTGAAGAGGTTTTTCCTGTGGCCCCTGTCTCTCCAGCGACCCCTGTTTCTCTAGTGTCTCCTGCCTCTGAATTCCCACCCAGCCTCCCTCTCCCACCTCCTCTGTCGGTCTATTCCTCAGTCCTCCCTTCGCTGCTGTCCTTCCGCCCCTCTGCTCCGCCCACACGCGGTGTGGACACGCCTAGTGTCTTCAGGCCACCAGCTCTGTCCTGCACTGAGGTTACCCTGTCTTCGCCTCCAGCCTCTGTGCCCCCTGCTTCGCCTCAGCCCGTCGACACTTCGGTGCCCCCTTGGCTCCTCCCTCCCTCGGCTCCACCGGAAACCAGTGGTCATACGGCTTCTCCGGGCTCCCTCGTCTCTCCGGCTCTGCCTTGGTCAGTCGTCGACCTGCCTTCACCTGCGGCTTCGTCTGGCTCCGCCTTCCCTTCAGCTCCGCCTTTGTCCTCGGTCCCACCAGTTCAGCCGCTGCCCTCTGGTTCCCCGGATCCACCTCGGGTGCTCGTCGCTGCGGTGCCACCTCGGTCTCCAGGACCTTCTGCCTCGCGGGGGCTCATCGGCTCATCGGCTCTATCAGTGGCCCTTTCTCCGTTGGTCGTCCCCAGGGTGTCATCTACCTCCCAGTCGACTCCTCCATGGCTCCTCCCACCATCGACTCCGCCCTGGGGCCTCGTCCTGGCTGGTTTCTGGCACACCATCTGGCTCCTGCTCCTGGCTTCCCTCTGGCTCCTCCCTTTCCACTTTTCCCCTTGGACTCTGTTTAATTCCCCAGACTGTCTGTTTCCTTTTGCTCCGCGCCCTCCTCCTAAGCCCCCACCCTCCCTCCTTAGTTGTTCTTGTTTACGGCGCGAGGACGCGCCTTTCCGGGAGGGGGCGATATGTTACATGTATACCCTGTCTTATGTGTTTTGATTTAGTCTCTGTTACTTTGTTGTCCCCATCTTGATTAATCGGTTATGTCTTTCACCTGTGCCTCGTCCTTCACCTGCTCCTCGTTATCCTCATTTGCTCTGTGTATTTAAGCCCTCAGTTTGCCCTCAGTGTTTGTCGGTTCTCGTTCATGTTTTACGTGTTCCTGAGTTTTGTTATTAAAAGTTCCTGCTACCTGTTCTCCTTTGTCTCCATGCGATTATCTCCCACACGTAAGTGTAACACATCGCAGAGCCGTTTAAAAAAAAATTCTTCCAACGGCTATGCTCCATCGTTAGTTCAGACTGGTGATGCGATGTGCAATGACAGTTGGGTGATTTCCACTGACTACTTCCTGTGAAGTGATGTATCGATGTTCCCTTCTTCCCTACGCCATTCGCAGTGCCCTTTTGAACTGAACATATTCGCTCCCTTCGGATTGGAATCTCACTTAAGATGGCGGAATACCCTGTGAAGTCCACTTCGCAGTCCACTTACGATCAAATGGAATGCACCCTAGAGGTGTTCAGTTCAAAGGGCACTGAGAACGGCGTAGAGAATGAGGGTACATCGATACATCACTTCACAGGAAGTGGAGAGCGAAAATCACCCAACTGTCATTGCGTGTCGCGTGACCACTCTGAACTAACGATGGAGCAGAGCTGTTAGTGAAGTTTTTATTTTTATACTTTGCGATGAAGTTTACGTATGCATTTGAGTATTCATAAATATTGTTATTATTATACAAACTAAAGTATTTATGAATGGTTAAGGCAATGAATGTTACATTTGCATATTGTATGAATATGTAAACAAAGTAAATGTGTTGAGAAGCAGCTGAGGCGCTGTCATTTTTTAAATTTTACTTTATTTACCTCAGGAATGTTTACTATGCAGCTGCGTGTGCTATGAGACCGCTACAATTATTAAGACCATTATTAAGAACACATTTATACAGTTAACCAAATCAAAATGTATTTTCATATTGAATGTCAGTTACAGTACAGCTTCAAATCTGTTAATAGTCAATTAAATATACAGCAGTCTATGTAATAAACTAATAATAGTAAATAAACTAGGCTACTACTAGTAAAACTAATAGACTAATACAATGTTTTGATTATATTTATTAGTTCGATACATACTGTGTGTTTTGTGTGTATATATATATATATATATATATATATATATAGGACTATTATATGGTTTTACATTTGAAAGTAAAGTAAATTATGATATTTGTTTGTGTTATGTCATAATCTGCGTGACCCTGTTGTTGCCTTTCTTTGATGACATTGCAGGGCATTCCAAATGAGCGATTATTGTCAGCGAAGTCCACTTCAGCTGATATACCGTGCTCAGGGAGTATGGAACGCACCTCTAGTCTGTCTCATCTTCTCTCTCTCTCTCCCAGGTGGCTTTTACAGTCTCTTCACACCCATTACTGAAACAAGACACAGGTGTTTGTCATTTGCACTTGATCCACTTACGGCGCGCTCGTCTCCCGAATCTCTCTCCTGTCACAGACCTCGTTTTTTTTTTTTTTCAGAACGATCTCTTGTTCCTGAAAGTCACCAGTCAACTCCATCATCTGAGCATTAAATGTGCCATCCATGTCCTTCACGTCAACAAGTTTAACTCAAACTGCTTGAGACGCAGGCCAGGGGATGAGGTAAGACAAATCACAGTGCATAAAAATGCATGCACGCATGGATAGAGTCAAAGCTTCTTTAACTCTTTGTGCTCTAACACTGTTTTTGTTTTTCTACAGAATAAGACATCTCCCTCTGAGGTGGTGCAATGGTCCAACCATCGAGTGATGGAGTGGTTGAGGTCAGTAGATTTGGCTGAATATGCTCCAAACCTAAGAGGCAGCGGCGTTCATGGAGGCCTAATTGTGAGTTATCTTTCACTCGTCACTTAAAGGGTTAGTTCTCCCAAAAATTTAATTTCTGTCTATGTTAATTACTCACCTTCATGTTGTTCCAAACACGTAAGACCTTCATCATCTTCAGAACACAAATAAAGATATTTTTGATGAAATCCGAGAGCTTTCTGTCCTGCCTATAGACAGCAACAACATTACCAATTTCAAGGCCCAGAAAGGTAGTAAAACATTGTTAAAATAGTCCATGTGACTACAGTGGTTCAACCTTAATTTTATGAAGCAACGAGAATAACAACTTTATTCAACAATTTCTTCTCTTCCCTGTCAGTCTCCTACACTGTTCACGTAGTAAACATAGTGCAGCGCTTCCGGGTTCTACGTCAGAACGCCAGCTCATTATTAGCTGACGCTGAGCACCACGTGAGCACCATGACGCATACATGTGGTGCTGACGCGGGAGCTAGCCAATAATGAGCCGGCTTAACAATCTTACGGGTTTGGAGCGACATGAGGGTGAGTAGCTAATTAATGACAGAAATTTCATTTTTGGGTGAACTAACCCTTTAAGCACTACTACTGATGATCAAAATCTGCTTTAAAATACTCCAATCTGTACGTTGAGGTTACAGTTTCCAACTGGATAGAAAAAGGTTTTACCTCAAAGATGTGCATTAAAATTTCAGGATGATTTTTTTTAAAACCCTATTCTAATAAGTATGATAGTTTAAATCTAAACTCCTGGGCACAAAAAAGGCTAAACACTAAGCTTTTAAATGTCTTAACCACACAAATTAGCAACATTTTAGCAAATGCACCACTTAAAAGCCATTGCTGTCTCACAAAAACGTTAAAGTTTTTGAAAAAATATGGGAAGTTTGATTCAGAGTGGTTCAGCAGAGTTGTATGGAGTGACACACAAGTTGCATGGTGATTCTTCAGAGTGGGGTCTTTGAAAATCTGGTGAGAAATATAACAATAAATGCACCTCCACCACAGTGAAGCATGGAGGAAGGGGCGTCATTGGGCTACCCATCCATGGAGGCTGTCCCTGAAGGGCCTGCACCGCCATGGCGGCTCAGGCAGTTCAGGAGGCCAGGGCGGTGCAGACCCTTCAGGGACAGCCTCCGTGGATATTCCGTGTTAAGTTTCTTTATCTACAGTATATGTGCAATTCATGCTGATTTCCTGCCTAGTGATTTGTTATTAAAATGGATAAGACCATATCCATTTGCCATTTTTGTTTTGGACTTTTTTTCCCATCAGGAATGTATTCTAGCCAAGAATTGGCCCCTTTTATTGGAAATCTGCCCAGCTATCTGAAAAATCTGCCTCCAGTAATCACAAACAAATGGAAAATTCACAGACATCCATTGTTCAAAAAGTGAAGGAACACTTTTAGTATTCAACAAATGAATAAGTAGCAGTGGGTGGTAACAGACAATAAATGTATGGTTTCTTTAAGGCCCAGGTATACTTCATTTTCTGCATTCCGCTCCATCTTTCCGCTCCAGTCTTTCATAGTATACTCCTCTGGCCTAGTGGATTTTGTTTTCAACTGCTCAAGTCACTCGCACATGCACTGTTGTATGTGAAAAAATTACGTCACACAGACGGTGCACGGACACGGATGGTTGAAGTATACTTTGAGCTTAAGTAATTTAGCAATCCTGCAGCCTGAACCACTGTATGGAAACTAGGTGGGGCAAATGAACCAATTACCATGCAGGTAAAAGACTAAAGGCTGACAGAAGAACAAATAGCACACAGAAACAAAAAAAAGCCATGTGTATAATGCACATGGCAAAACAAACATAACAAGAAGCCATGTGCTTTCACAAACACAAGATAAGACTGACAGAAGAGCACAAAACAAATAGACATGACAGAATCCAAGTGCTCACACAAACACACACACAGGACAGAAAAGCACATGGCAGGCAAACACCCTCCTCTTGCATGTTCCCAAACAGAAAACAAGACAGACAGAAGTGCACGGAGCATGGAGTTCTGGACCCCGACACCGAAACTAAACCAAGACTAGACCAAAGTGTCAGGATCCAGACATCATGCCCCGAACACTCGAGACACAGATATAAAAGTGCACGGCCCAGAGAACAATCCCAAAGTCATACACACACAAAAACATGTGTCAAGATCTTGTCACCAAACCAAGAACAAGACAAATCAAGGTGACCCTGACATATCTGTCATATATTAGGAATATTGGTAACACTTTATTTTACAGTGTCATTGTTACATGTTACATGTAGTACTTACTCTAGTAATAACAGAAAAATATTGATAATTGCATGCAACTAACCCTACACCTCCGCCAATCACTGTAATTAGAGACAGGTGTTAGTTATCATGAACTTGACCTCCTTATCACGGCTCGTCTCCGCACCTGTTCCCCCTCTGCAAACCTCACTTTACCATGCCCCCCTCGCCACGGACAACTTAAAATAAAGTTTAACCGTAATACTTTACACATAATATTCAGTCTATTTTTATTTGCACTTTCTGTTGTAACATTACAATATATCTTTCTTTTGTGGAACACAAAGGAAAATATTTTAAACCGTATTGGACCCTATTGACTATCATTTCAAAATATCTTCTTTTGTATTCCACAGAAGAAAGAAAGTTTTAAAGGTTTGGAATTATATGAGGGTGAGTAAATGATATTCGTGGAATGTTAATTTTTGGGTGAAATATCCCTTTAAGTTGTGTGTTTTTGCTTATCAGATCCTAGAGCCTCGCTTTCACTCTGAGACCTTGGCCATGCTGCTCAACATCCCTCCTCAGAAGACCCTCCTCAGACGCCACCTCACAACCAACTTCAGCACGCTGGTGGGGCTCCAGGCCCAACAGGAGAAACAAGAGTTTGCCAACGCCAGTGGGCACACACCACTTACCATCACTGCTAAAGTCAGGGTACGATATTACAAATGCAATCATTTAAGTCATCCATTTAATGCAGTGTATATGGATTTGTAAGTTAATCACGTTTATGTTTTTTGTCATGTTGTAATTGTATTATTCTTCTGTCTTAGCCAAAGAAGCTTGGCTTTACTCACTTCAGACAACTGAGAAAGCTCAGGATGGACGAATCAGCAGATTACATCTGCCCCATGGATACAGGAACCCCCTCAGTCCTTAGTGGGACACCAAAGCGGCCTTACGCAAGCTTCAGAGGCATCAGCCCTATCCTGGCCAGAGACTCAGACAGACTTGAGCAGGTTGGGTCTAAGAGCTGATTCACTGCTTCTTCAATTCAACCAGTCTTAGTCAAACAATGTTGCGCTTACTGCCACTAAGACCATCAAATGCCAGCACCGCAGTAACTCCATCCTGTTGTTTAAACCTCAGCATAACAAGCAGGAAAAGCCCAGAATTGATTCCTCAGTGTGTCATCTGGATATGATGAAAAAGATGCAAAAGAAATTATTATTATTATTATTATTCTTTAGGTAGTTCCAATGCTGAAATATTACCTTGGAGGCTTAATTTGAGTTTTTTTTTTAAATTTTATTACTAAAATAATTTATACCTATCCCTGGCACAAAAATGATGTCTGTATATTTTTTTTTTTTTAGTGTGCGGAAAACTTCTGCTGATTTGTCTACAAAAATTAGTTTTGAATTGTCCAATAAACTGTTTCTTTTTTCTCTATCAGTCTCTCTGTCATGATATGAACTGACCCTTTGAAAACACTACAGCAAAATACTTATGCTTTATTGAAATTATGCATTATAAGATAAACCGGTAACACTTTCAAACACTGTTCCATCTTTAATGAGTAACTACACAGGAAAAATGAGTAAAGCAATATTAACATTATGTATGTAACCCTGGAACCTTGAATAGGGAACAGTATGTTGTGTCAGTAGCTGATGCTATGGGAACATGGCCCAGGTGTGACGAATGTCTGAAGCACGTATAGAAGCTAGGGATACCACTTTACCACTTTTTTATGCCTGATACCAATATCGCAACCTTCAGTATCTGCTGATACCAATGCCAATTTGTTACTAATACTGTTTTTTTCTTGGTCAGTTTAGAATATCTATACCTCACTAATTATACACTACTTCATTATAAATAAAGAGACACACACAGAAGACACAGAATATAATATACTAGACCTTCTGTGCTTTTATAATGTTTGTAACAACCATGGGTAACATGCAGTGTCGGATTTGGATTGATCCTGTCTGACCAATACAAAAATCTGTATAGAATTGGCACATCCCTAATAGAAACGTCAGTATACTGGTTGATGCCGCTTACACCGAACCTCAAGCCACTGCCTCCCCAACGCTTAATAAGGAAGCACCCATTTCATCAAACCTTTTTCGATGAAGGAAGTAAGCAGAAACAAGGGAATATGGCATGCTATGCAGCATCTTGTTTCCTATTTAGGGAACCAGGGCTACGTACATAAAGAAGAGGTTATCTTTTTACATATTCACTCAATGTTGCATCAGTAGCTGATGCTATATGAGAACCCTATACCACAGTGCTATACTGTAGTTGACTGGAATTTAGTTAGCCTTGACACAAACTGACACAAGACATCAATTGATGGCTTGTACAGTAAATGTCAATAAGAGATGAGGAGAAAATTACTGAAACACCACTCGAGAGCGGGAAAATAGTGGAAGTGGAAATAGTGGAACCTTAGGGACATGCCATATCTTAGGTCACAAAATATGCCATATCTTGGGTCACAAAAAGACCTTTACCAAAACAGGAGTGAAATCCATATAGGATGTGCTCACTGACAAGTCCTGAAAATCACCAATATATTTGAGAGATGTTAACTCTTTAAAACCTGAAGCTAAAATAGGTTGGTTTTTTGTTGTTCTTTTACAATATTTTTCTTTTTTACTGTAAAATTATGTGATTATCTAAAATTATTACAGTTATTGACTATTACTGTGTGGTGAGTTTGTAAATAGAATTTAAAAAGACAAAAAAGAAAAAAAACAATAAATGTACTGATTTTTATTTAGAAATTAGAAAAATCACGAATGAAAGATTCTAACACTTCAAAGTTTAAAAATGAACTATAATACATATATACAAATCATTTTTGTGACACTGGGTTGCATAGTTTCTACTCAGGAGACTTTTTTTTCATACACGCACATATATAATGCACGCATAAATGTGCATGCACACATATACACACGCCACATGCTAAGATGCGCGAAAGAGTCCCGCTCAGCCACCTCCCAAGTTTCGTCATTAATAATCATCCCAATCGCCTCTTTTGCTGTGTACTTCTTCATTCGCCATGTTTTTGTTTGTTTGTTTTATTATTTTATGCAATCCAAAACCTGCTGTGCTCCGGATCGCTCTGTTCAAGTCTTTCCTTCCCATTCTCCCTGAAAGCTGCTGTCATTTTCTGATGACCATAATAAGACGTATATTGCCAAACAACACATGTTGTGTACTTTGAGTAATTTGAATTATTTTGATAGTGCAAATGGCTGAAGAGTTATGGTAACATGAATACAGCTTGGTTGGATGTGTCGGCCATTAAAATGTAACCCATGTATGACATTGCTGACTAACAGTTAACTACAAGAGATTTTAGTTAAATTGATACTTTCGGTTTTATTTTTTCCATTTAGTTCAATTGAGTTTCAGGTACACATTATTAAGTATTTAAGCAGTGCATATGAACATATATAAGTATTTGAGCAGTGTTTGCAGGTTATCTAGGCCGTAAGCATGCTGAGACGGCGTTCATAGATGGTTCATGCTCTCATTATGAGAACATAACCATGTCAACAAGGCGGTCACAACCTTTCTCATAAAGGCTAGAGTCCCCTCTGCTGTTACCCATACCACCGCCCGTGTGTAAAGCACAGCCGTGAGTGTGGTTAACACTTTAGGAGACCTGTGGGAGCATTTTCCGCCAGGTGAATACCCACAAAACCTCCCGCTCCGATAACGTGTCGTGTGCCATAGAGCTGCCGGATGACAGAGTGGGTCCCTATCATAGGCGACCCAGCTTGTCATCCGGCGCTCCAGATGAGGATCAGATGTCGATAGCTGCATCGGTGATAGGGCTATTGTGCTTCAGAGAGGAAGATGATGCTGAACTTCTCTCTTTGGCTGTGTTTGCACATGCAGATTCAGAGTTGACAGCCATGCTTTCCCAGGCTGCCACGTGCATCTGACTTGATCGCTTGCAGCTGGATGATTGGTTTCTGGGCTCTGAGCGTGAAGCATAGACCGCCTCTCCCCACCCCCATGGCTTTCTTCCTGGAATAGCATGAAGAGCTTAGGCAGTAAGGAAGGCAGACAGTGCCAAAATCTGCTTCAAAAATTATTCCTCGCTCACTACCCTCGATGGTGGGGTGGTCAGGGGGTGTGTGGGGATTCCCCAGGTGGAGTGTGCAATTGCGGTGCATTTATGCCAACAAAGGAATCGTTCACGTCTCCCGTCCGATGCCTGTGAGACAACGGCAGCTCTGGCTGCTAAGGCTTACTGACCTCCGACTGACTGGGCGATGAAATTCCGGCAAAGGTCCTCAGTCAGACAATGTCCACCTTGATGGTCCAGGAACGCAATATCTGGTTAAACCTTGCAGAGATGCGAGATGTTGACAGAGTGTGCTTTCTCAACGCTCACATCTCGCAAGGTGGCCTCTTCGGTGACACTGTTGAAGACAGCAGACCAGAAGCAGACTGAGGCAATCAAGCACATCCCGCCCTGGCGTGACACCTCTACCACCAGGCCGGCGTGGGCTGACCCCAATCTGCTCATTATCAAGGGCTTCTACATCAAAGTGAAGTGCTCTGGCATAGCCAGAAACACCTCAGCCGTGATGTCGAGCCCCCCGCAGGACGTCGACGCAGCCCATCCCCCAGGCCGCCGCTAAACCCTCCAAATAGTCAGCGAAGTGCTCCTGAGATGGGTGACCCGGATATGAAGGGGACAGTTTTTTCCTAGAAATCTTTTGTTTAATTCTGGTTCTGTTCCGCCACTGATCCAATGACCAGCAGTACCAAATATCTCAAAGAAAGGGCAGTTTCCTCACTCTCCGGATCACATGGGGTGTGTGTTGGCAGTGAGCGATGCACTGCTTCCTCACTCCCAAACCCCCTCTTTTCACCACAGGCCAGGAGTTCATGCTTCGAGGACATGCTGCTTCCTTATGCATCTCCATCCACTCCCTTGTGCGATCCAAGGAGCAAGGTAAGAGTTATACCACACTCACTGCCTCTACTTTGAGATGCTATGCCCCCCGGGTTGGGCCCTAGCACTCCACCTTGCTGCCCCTTCGCGGGTACGTCTGTAGTCCTGCTGGTGCCACTTGCACTGTGGGCCTGGGGGCCTGGCTAGTGCTTCCCACCCTGTCTCTATGGCTAATTTGAACGATCAGACTCGTTATGCGATTCAGTTCACCCGCTGTCCACCACGGTTCAGCAGTGTCCTGTTTACCTCAGCGGCAGACAAGGATGCCCCTATCCTACGTGCAGAGATTGCAGTCCTGCTGGCAAAGGACGCAATAGAGTCAGTCCCTCCAGCCGAGATGAAGTCAGGGTTTTAGAGCCCATACTTCATCATACCCAAGAAAGGTGGTGGGTTACGGCTGGGAAGTTTACAGTACACTTGTTAATGCTGATGGTGAGGAATTACAGTTACAACATCTCATAATGTACATCAAACTGAGTAGCATATCACTGAGAAACTTCCTGCTCAAGTAATCCTTTTGATGGAGGTTTGGGTTAAATAACTAGTTCTTCCAATGTTTCATCGGATTGATATAGTAAAATTGATGCCACCGTTACTCTAATTACTGTGTGTACAATCGCAGAGGACTGAGAAAGTCTCTAGAGCTAGTGCTAGACCAATCACAACAGACTAGCAGAGTAGCTTGCAGAAACGAGGGATTTATAGAGACTGAATCATCTGACAAGTCATTTGAGAAACATTGAAAAATGTGGGGATGTGCAATGTATATTATGAGAAAATAAAAGTGTTTTTTCGATGCATGTAAACCTGTTGTAGGAGACCTCCAAAACAAAATTAGGAACCTTTAAAATAGCATAATAGAAGCACATTAACATGATGTTATTATGGTAACAACACCTGCTGCCAGTATTTTACTGGTAATATACAGGATGACAGTATACATGGAATTACTAACCACTTGGAACAGTTTTCTAAAATGAAAACCATGGTATCCCACTAGTAAAGACTCAAATGTTATCAAATCCGTCAGAAGGAATGACACTCCAAAACCTTACAAAAACTTCAAAAGCTTACAGTGACTTCAGTCATTACTAGGGAGTTATCATACTTTTAAATTTGGAATATTGTTCCTAATAATTACTAATTTATTCTAAAGGATTTGGGAATAGTGAGTCATTTCTAGTAATCTACTATGATCTTAAATTTAGAATTAATTATGCACAATGCATTATTTACATTATGTCAGCAAGGGTGCAGGAATACACAAAGAAGAAGATGATGATGATTCAAAACACAGAGCTTAATAAAAATCCACAAAGTAATCCACAGAAGTTTCAGAACTGACACAACTACACACACGCTAAGTCAAACGAGACCGGACAAACACTGAGTGAATGTGAGGAACTTAAATACACATGATGATTAGATAAATGACGAACATCTGTGATGAAGATTAGTTTCTATGGATACTGACAAGTGGCAGGAAACTCAAACAAAGGAACACGTGACTAATGAAAACAAACTAAAAGTCCATGCCAACGAAACTAAGAAGAAACACAACTGATATTTTGTAAAAGAAAGCCCCCTTCTGGAAGGCTCACCCTCGCGGCGTCGAGAGAAAAAAGAGGAGGCTTAGGAGGCAGACGAGGAGACGGCGAAGGCATGGCAAGAGGAGCAGGCAAAGGGATGGTGATAGAAGGAGGCGGAGGGATAAAGACAGGAGGATGACGACTAAGCCGCAGGGCGATGATGGAGAGTGCCTGATGCAGCAGACCCAGAGCTTGGCAGTGACGACAGCCCATGGCAGAGTTGATGGAGGGAGGAGCCAAGATGTTGCTATGGCCAACGACATCCGGGGGAACGACTGACAGAGAAGGAGCCATAGGATCCCAGGGAGCAGAAGGAGAGCCAGAGTGCCTGAGGACTGAGGCCGTGTGACAGAGGACAGAGGCTGAGCCAGAGGGAAGGAGGAAACTGTTGTAGCCGTAGGGGGGGAGGGACTGAGCACAGCGGAAGGCTCGCAAGTCCATAGCGGAAGTAGAGTGACGATTGACCAAGGGGGAGCTGGTGGGATGAGGGAACCCGGTTGAGCCACAAGGTCGAGGGTATCTGGTGGAGCCAAAGGTGGGCAGGTTGATGGGCCAGGGTGGAGCGAACGGAGCAGAGGCCTGGAGCAACAGGATCCTCTATTTTGGGTAAGGCTGGTGGTTGCACGACCTGAGGCTTCACGCCGTGCAAGGTGTGCCCGGGGAAGACGAAAGGCTGCAGGCATCCAGCAGAGGCTGGGCTGGACGACTGGCTAAGCTTTGCGTTGAAGGTGACAGAGGTAAGCTTGACGTGATCAATAACGATAAGTCAAAATCCCACTGTCCAAATAACACTGCAACAATGCCGCGTTTCCATTACAGATTTGCGCAAAACTTTTGTGATATTTTAGTTATCGATAAAAAGTTATTGCGAAATGACGGCGTTTCCATTAACCTATGTTATGCGACTAAAACTTATTATTTTCCTCTCTTGATAAGTCATTATAGGAGATATAGGCATGTTTTTCAAGCATTAATTACAATTAAAAGAGCGAAATGTTTGAATTTGCATGGTGGTAACTTATTTTTTTATTTTTTTACCATTTCATTATTTTGGCTTGGAATTCCGTTTGTTGGAAATATGAACTGAATTTAGAAATGCTTTTGAAATTAAAAACTTTGCGTTTAATAAAAAAAATACATTTTTGAAATGAAGACAGTGCATGCAAAATAATCCGTTCCCTGAATCCACGGCCTTTGTTGTTATTGTGAGTGTACACAAATAAAAGTAGACAGTTTATAGTTTATTTATATCTTTACCTTATGCTGTGCCTATGAATGTGTCACTATATCTATCCTAATCTGTGGCTGTCTATACCTATCAGTCAATATATCTAATTTAAATCTAGCCTAAATATAACGAACCAAAGCGCACTATAAATCTCACTTATATCACAAAATCACTGCTATCACAAGATCTCTCTCCTCTCACAAAAACCCACGAGGTGAAGATGCATTAACTTCACTTTTAAACTTTGTGGGGAATTAGGTTCATACAGATGTGTGACTGTGTGGTTTGTTCCCTTCCCTTTCAATCTAACGCAGTTACGACAGGCACCACCTGATAAAACACTTGTGAAACGCACCAAAGCTTCATTTAGCCATAGTCACGTGACATGGGTGTTTTGACACAGTTCGGAGCAGTGTTTCGAAACATCTGCGCTTCGGGATCTCGACACAGCGTCAAAACGTCAGTTTCGCGTCAGCCATCCCAAGTCATCGCTCCTTTCTACCATTCCCCGCCGTGACAGCATGAAGCTAGAATAAAATATATATATATTTTTTGTTTAAAAGCAGAGGGTCTGTTCTTTCGTTTGATATACTGCATGCTCAGATATTCATACAACAAAATATTCTATGGGCTATTACATTTTTGTGAAAATGATCAAAAACGGTTGTGGCAACTTTTTTTAAAAACGCTGGCGGGGAAAGAGTTAATAAATAAGAAGCAAACCAAGAACGTCGGGAATGGATTGACGTGAGTACCGAACCCACTTGCCTGTATCCGCTGTGTTTGAGTAAGGCTGAAACTATAGCGTCTTTCTGTTTTTAATAATTTTCTTGAATATATGTCTTAATTACAGTAGGCCTATAGATAGTTATGATATTTGTGGCTGCACCGGGGTCCGTCATTACTAGGTTAAATTTAAGCCACTGGGGCTAATCATGAGCGATCCATGGCCCCAAAAAGTTTGTGAAATTTTGATTTAGACAATGGCTAGCTGTTATGAACTGTAGGCTACATCAATAAATGACAACAATTTCGTGCTATGGGCACTGCCACTGATACAGGCAGCGGAAGCCTATTTTACGCTGAGCTTGCTTCTGCTTTTCAAACATGGAAGTGTGACATAGGCTATATAAATTCTCTAATGTGGATAAAGGCTAATTTTTTACACATCACAATACAACATGTCCTTATTAGGAGAAAATATATGTCGTTTTAACGAGAAAAATATGTCGTTTTAACGACATATCTCATTATTACGACATAATTGAGTGGTAAAAATAATATGTAGGCCCTATG
This sequence comes from Rhinogobio ventralis, assembly GCA_039654625.1. NCBI lineage: Eukaryota > Metazoa > Chordata > Actinopteri > Cypriniformes > Gobionidae > Rhinogobio > Rhinogobio ventralis. Next base: position 28,107,497 of record CM077206.1, on the reverse strand, counting down.
TGGCAGCAATGCGTCACCGTACCAGGTGACCTGTAAATGTGAAAAAACTGTTTCCATTGCATTTTCGCAGAAATGTCCTTTTTTGAAACCACCTTATGCAAGCATAAAACTTTTTTGCGATATATGGGAGTTTTTCCATTGGGCGTATTTTCAATTCACAATTTCAATTTGTGCAATTTGAAGGGTAATGGAAACGCAGCTAATGATACCTTAAAATAAATTGTAACCCTTTATTTTAAAGTGTCATTGTTACAGTGTAAATTATATATTTAAGTACTGAGTAATATTAATTAACAACATGTAATTATTATAGGGGGAGGGTTAGGTTTAGGATTTGGTTGAGGGTTGGTTGTATGTAATTATGCATAATTTGCTGTTATTACTATGGGAAGTACGACATATACAATATGTAAGAAGGACACTGTAAAATAAAGTATTACCCCAATTTGTTATTCAAAGTTTCTTGTTAGTTAATAGTAATTACTAGAGTTTTAATATTGTGTGGCACATTTGTTCCTAAGTAGTTATTCATTAAAGTTAGAAAAGCATTTTTTTTTCCTATTTGATTTTAGGGTAAAATTTGACCGTCATATTTTCATGAGATTCAACCCAACCAATTGCTTCAATCAAGATATTTTGTGAACTATTGTTCACTGAAGACGGAAAGAGCTATTAACTCAGAGATTGTTAAAATATTGGAGGAATATATGAATAATTATATTAATAATATTTCAAAGCATATTTCTATAAAATACTTTTAAAACAACATCATGAATCTTGCTGTTGTAATAAGAAGAATCAAAGGACAACTCTCTCCTGTCCTTAATTGGTTCCATGTAAGTTTAATTTGTGAATTGTTACATTGTACATAAAGTTACATAAATATGTTTTTATATGTTTTACACCGTATTTGGTACTTGTAAGTACTTGCATTATAGCTCTACTATGCATTTATAACTTATAGTAAGTGTAGTATAGTAAGGTGTTTATTACACAGAAACAGTGTTAATGCAAATTCTTTCATTTGTGCCATTCTCATGTAGTGCAGGGAAACAATTCTGGGTTACATCCAACAGGACCTCATAGAAAAGAGAACAAGATTTTATTCATGTCTGCATCTGTAATGAAATGCTGCCTCCATCTGGAGAGAAAAGTAACATTTCTAAAATAAAATGGTAATGTTCTGTCATAGCACAATAAAGTATTATTATTATTAATAAAAAGAAAGTCATACAGGTTTAGAACAACACTTTTCATTTATGGTCCTTTTAACTTTGCAATATGAAGTGAATACATTTAAATTTACATATAAACCCTCACTCAAAAAAAAAATATACGTTGGATTTACTTAACTTTTTTATGTCAACACGTTCCACGTAAGTTTTTTTACATTAGGTTAATTCAATGCCATTTAGTTGAATCAGGTTAACATTCTTAATTTTGTCCAAAACTATTAAGTTAAATTATTCTGAAATTAATATCAAACAAAAACCAAAACAAGTAATCCAGTTTAATTGATTATTTGTATTTAGTGAAATACAATTTTTACAACATTTACAAATGTTATCTAACAAGAAAACCTTTTACAAAATCTTAATGGCTAGCCAGAAGATGGTTTTGTTACATCCATGGCATGCCCGAAGTAGTTGTTTTTTTATTGTTATTAGCAGGTCCTCACCCCAAGCACACGCTCTACAATTCACCACAATGGCAAAAACACTAACATACCAGAATCTCTTTTAAATATAAAAATAAAAGAACATTAATCATTAACAAGTCTCCTAATTTTTTCATCTTGATGAAAAAACGCATACAATAACATTTTATTTAAACATTTACTCTCCGTATCCAGTCCTGTGCAAAGCATGATGGGAAGGGGAAATCCTGTCCCTGGTTTATATAATGCGGTTTTAAAACAACTAAAATAATTTATGTACTCTCAACTCAAATGGATTAAGTAAAGTGGTTTCAAGTAATTTTAACACAATGCAATTGTGTTTGAATGAGAATCTTAATACAATGGTGTTAAATGAAAATCATTTTTTTAATAAACTGAACAGTATCGAAAAAAACATTTTTTGAGTGCTGTTGCCATAACATAAACTCACAGTTCTTAAGTGCAATAATAATATAAACTAATGAATAAAAAAAAGTATGGGCATTGTTATGAGAACAGATCCAGATGATGCTGGCCTTATTGCGAAATATGGCTGACCTGGTGTTGAGGCAAATTCTGAGGTCGATGGCGTGTTTTGTGGAGTCGCTACTGTGTCACCATGGACTTAGTTGTGAACCCTAAATGTCAAGTCCAGTGAGCTGAAAGACCCTTCAGCATTGGGGAAGATTGCAAAGTATTAATCATCTGTCAAATAGAGGCTGTCACTGGTGACCTACAACAAAACAAAAAAAAACAAGAATTAGCCTAGTAAAATAGTTTGCCATTTCAAAGTCAGACATATTCAGTTCACTTTAATCGAGTTCTGTAGCAGGCCAATGTTACATCTAAAACAGTTCTGTAATGTAATGTGATGGTGAATGTAAAACATCTGTGCAACAGCAATTTAAAATCTATATCTCATCCTTACTTTAATAACAGTTATGGAAAATATGGGCTGGGGTACTTTCTATGTCAGTGTTTATCATGCCAGGTCCTTGACTGTAGCACTGGACAGGTTTCCCTTGTATGCCACATCCATTTTAGAGTACTAATGAGTTGACCATGTAGTATTAGGTCAGGTGTGTTAGTTGTTTTGGATGTCTCCCATATCTAATACACTTGACACTGAGAGGACTCTAAAACCTGAAATGGATGTGTCATACAAGGGAAGCGTAAAGTGCTACATGGCATAAGAAACATCAGCATAGCACGTACCCCAGCACATGTTTTCCATAACTGTTATTACAGTTTTTCTGAATTGCTAAAACACTAAACCCCATTCTCTGAACCAAATTCACAATAGCCTAATCTCATTTGTCGAATAAATCACTCTTTCTGCCAAACCTTAAACAAGTTTGGGCAGTTAGGCACCATTTGCAAATCTCATGCACTCTTTTTTTTGCAAAACTCTAAACATTCTCACTCACAAAAACACATTTTACACTGTGATGCACTTGTGTTGCAAAACGCTAAATACATGCAGGAAAAAGTTAAACACAACTACAACACAGTTGTTATCATTTACACACATTTCTCACATTTGTTTCTAATGATGTGATTAAACCAATTGTACAAACTATAAGCCAGTTCAGAGTAAACAGGTGGCACAGGTGCACTGAATGTTGATACCAACAAAAGATGGAAACAATCTGATAGGTACGTGTTAGAGGTGGTGGACGAGGAGAAATAGGATGAGAAAGAGCAATGTGTGTATAGTGTCAAGGCTGGAACGGCAAACCAAAGGGTTTTTTCCTTTGCCTGGAAGAGGACAACATTGCCTGTGATGTGTACAAAGTCCTCAGGCCAGACCCAGCACAAAGACGTGATGCTGAGACAGAATGAATCTCTCACTGACTTTGATTTTGCAGTTGCACAACTCTTTTGAATGTACTGTAACATGCTTTTCATTTAGAGATTTTGTTTAACCTTTTTGGCTTTTGCAGTTGGACTACTGAATTTTCACAGTATGCAAGTGCTGAATATACAGATATTCAATACTATACAATATTCAACACAATACTACACCGATCAGGCATAACATTATGACCTAATATTGTGTTGGTCCCCCTTTTGCTTTCAAAACATCCCTGACCCGTCGAGGCATGGACTCCTCTAGACCCCTGAAGGTGTGCTGTGGTATCTGGCACCAAGATGTTAGCAGTAGATCCTTTAAGTGTTGTAAGTTGTGAGGTAGGGCCTCCATGGATCAGACTTGTTTGTTCAGCACATCCCACAGATGCTCGATTGGATTGAGATCTGGGGAATTTGCAGGCCAAGTATGCATTTTCAAACTTGTTGTTGTGCTCCTCAAACCATTCCTGAACCATTTTTGCTTCACTGCAGGGCTCATTATCCTGCTAAAAAAGGCCACAGCCACCAGGGAATACCGTTTCCATGAAAGGGTGTACGTGGTCTGCAACAATGCTGTGACAAGCAGGGCGGGAGACAGCCGTGAGAGAGCGACACGAGGCCTTTCACGGAGGAGCTCGGAAGCATAAAGGAGGAGCGACGACAGTGAAGGATAAGAGAAGACCAGGCCTGGATTTTACGTTGTGTTTTGTTTGTGTTATTATGAGTGGGTGCAGCAGTCGTCTGTGAGGAGGCTGTCATTTTTACTTTCAGTTTGTTTATTTATTTATTAAAAGTTTGTTGAACGTTCACTGGTTCCCGCCTCCTTCTTCCCATAACTATGAACTGTGTTACAAATGCTGGTACGTGTCAAAGTAACATTCACATGGACCCAAGGTTTCCCAGCAGAACATTGCCCAAAGCATCACACTGCCTCCGCCGGCTTGCCTTTTTTCCATAGTGCATCCTGGTGCCATGTGTTCCCCAGGTAATCAACGCATACGCACCCGGCCATCCACATGATGTAAAAGAAAATGTGATTCATCAGACCAGGCCACCTTCTTCCATTGCTCCGTGGTCCAGTTCTGATGCTCACGTGCCCACTGTTGGCACTTTCCTAATCGTCCCTCCCTAACATTTTCGTCACGTTTTTATTTGTTGACGAAAATGATAGTAGATTTTTTCGTCATAGTTTTTGTAATTCAAAACTGGTATTTATTTAGTTTTATTTAGTATCATCTCGTTTTCGTCAGTGAAAAAAGGTTGTTGACGAAAATTATGACAAAAACTAATCATCAACGAAATTAAAACTGGATGAGATATAGATTTTAAACTGCTGTTGCACAGAGGTTTTACAATTACCATCACATTGTCACATTGGCCTGTTACAGAATTTGATTAAAATGAATTAACTGCTGAAATATCAAAGATGTTACAAGCAAACCTACAAACCTTTAGTATATTTCTTAAATACAGTAGCAAAAAGTGTTACAATGCAAATATGGCTCTACATTTATGCAGATAGGTTGTTTACTAAGGCCCTGTCCACACGAACAAGGTTATTTTCAAAACCGCAGCTTTTTCTATGCGGTTTGGCCATTCATCCACAAGCAAACGCAGTATCCGGTCACTGAAACTGAACTTTTTTGAAAACTCCTGCCAGGGTGAAGATTTTTAGAAACTCGGGATGCAGTGTTGTCATGTATACAGTGCAATCGTAGATTTTGGCTTGTGACGTCGGAGTGTGCCCTGTTATCTCCTTTATTTGATGTCAGATTGTGGTGAGTCTGTGCAATGGTGGACATAGCCAAAATATTGCTGCTAATAACTGTGCTAACAGGGCTTATCACATGTATACAGATACATTCACACATTCTCCCATTATATTGTGGAACAAAGGTGTCAGAATGCAATACTACACAGGACACTGCTTATGACAATAAACTTTTTTATATTGCCACCTGTTGGTTTGGCATGCTCTTGACAGTGCTTCATAGCTTGTCTTTGTCTTGTTTTGTTTCTGCTGGAAAAAACAATCCTCAAAGTTGGGGAACATTGTCAGAGTTGTGGATGAGGGGAGTGCGCCGTGTCCGTGAGATGTATTGCAACCCTGGTGGGCAACCCGGCGGAGTGTTGGTGGAGACATTGGAGGAGGGCAATATTTCCTCAGACCAGGTGATGGGACTCACGAACAGCTTCTCTGGAAGAATGGGCTCGGATTTCTTGGAATTCTCTTCAGGGTTATAGAGACGGGAAAGGGTGTCCGCCTTCACATTCTTAGGTCCTGGACGAAAGGAAATGATAAAGTTAAATCTCGTAAAGAACAGTGCCCACCGGGCCTGGCAGGGGTTAAGTCGCTTGGCATCCCTTAGGTACTCTAGATTTGTATGGTCTGTGAGTACCAGGAAAGGAAGTTGGGAACCCTCCAATCAATGCCTCCACTCTTCCAGGGCCATCATGATGGCGAGAAGCCTCCGCCGGGTTGAGTTTGCGGGAAAAGAAGGTACATGGATGGAGTCTACTTGGGGTCCCCTGCTGCTGTGAGAGCACTGCTCCCACTCCTGTGGTAGACGCGTCTACTTCTACAACGAAGGCCTTCGTGGGATCTGGATGCACTTGGAGTGGAGCAGAAGTGAAGGCTTCTTTAAGGTCTTCAAAGGCTTTAGTGGCAGCGGGGTTCCAGGACAGAGACTTGGGCTTACTGCGGAGGAGATGAGTAAGAAGGCATGAAATAAGACAACAGCGCTGTTGGGACGAGAGGAAGGGGATAACGGAATTTGACAGTAATCTTGTTAAGGGCACGGTAATTGATGCAGGGCCGCAAGCCCCCATCCTTCTTGGCCACGAAAAATAAGCTGGAAGCAGCAGGGGAAGTAGGATGTATTCCTCCATGGCCTTCTCCTCCGGGAGTGACAGAGGGTAGATTTTACCACGGGGCACTGACTCACCCTGAAGCATATCGATGGCACAGTCCCATGGCCGATGGGGAGGCAGCTTGGAGGCTCGCTGAGGACAGAAGACATCACTGAAGGGGGCGTAGCATGGTGGTATTTCCACCGAGCGTTGCTCAACCGGGCTCTCAATGGAGGTGGTACACACAGACATCGTCTTAGAACATGGAGTAGAGATAACGGGGAGTGCCGAGAAAGCAGCTAATCGCCCCACTTCAGTATCTCACCGGTCTTCCATGAGATGACTGGGTTATAGTGGACTCCTCCAGAACCAGTAAATGTTGTTGTTCCGTGTGCAGGATACCCACTTGGAGCTGGATGGGACCGGCGACGGAACAAACTTGTCTTCGGCTGAGGGGTTTCCCCGTTACCGAGTGGATCTGGTAGGTAGACGGCGTGGCAGTGGTCTTGAGCTTGAGCTGACGGCAGAGGGTGCCAGAGATGAAGTTGCCGGCTGACCCAGAGTCGAGGAGGGCACATACTGGAAGGATGACACCGGCAGCAGTTAGTTCACAATAGTGGTGAGAGGCTGCATTTAGATGGGAAAATGACACTCACCATGGGACAAGGAGGACGAATGGGACATTTGGATATGTAGTGCTCAGAGGAACCGCAGTAGATGCAAAGACTCTGGGTCAGCCGCCTCTGCCGTTCAACCTGGGTGAGGCGCGCGTGCTCTAATTGCATGGGTTCTGGTAGTGGTTCTGGAGGGCTGATGGACTCTGGTCGGCGGAGGGAAGGAGTGAATAGTTCCTGGCCCTGGTGCTCTTCGAGACACGACTGCATACGTGGCGAAGTGGATGGATAGCTGGATGAAGTGTTCAAGCCCGATGGTATCCTCGTATGCAGCGAGATGCAACCGCACGCAGGGATCCAGTCCCTGACGATAGGTGGTAAGCAGAGATTGCTCGTTCCATCCGCATACTCATTGATCGGCATGTTATTCTGCTTCAAATGATACAATTGCTCACCAATGGAGGCATCCCAGGCTGGTTTTCCGAAGACCTCTTTGAAATGGGCGATGAAACTGGTCATGGATTGTACAATGGGATTATTCTGAGTCCAAAGGGTTTCAGCCCAGCGAAGCCCTCAGTTGAGACAGAATGAAGGCTACCTTGGAATAATCGTCGGGATAAAAGTGCGGTTGCATCTCCAGGACCAGCGAACACTAAAGAATGAATCCGTTGCAGTCCTCCGCCTGGTTTGGCCATGGGACTGGCATAGACGGGTGACGAAGGAGAAGTAATGTTGTTGACGGAAGTGCTCGCTGGTGGGTTGGATGGAAGTGCTCGACGGACTGCGTCCACAAGTTCTTGGAAGGGATCCGGAGTGCTCATACTGGTGCTCATCTGTTGTGGTCCGGTCTTCTGTTACAGTACAGAAGGGTCGGAGACAAGAAGTACAGGTTGATGAAGTTTATTGAACAATCCAGTAGTGCAAACGGAAGTGCAGGTGAGTGGTGCAGAAGTTCTTAGATCCTGAATGACACAGTCTGTATACTTGCAGGTGGTGATCGCTGGAGCCAGGCTTGGAACAGAGAAGACACTGAAGACATACACACACGACGCTGGAACACAATGGAGACTTGGAGGTAACAAGGGATGAAGGTAAGTGTCATATGGGAAGTCCTTGAAGTAAGCATAGAGGTAAGTACCTTATACGAACGAGACTGGACAGTGACTGAGAGTGTGTGAGTGTCTTTTGTACTGTGGGTGATTGCTGTGATGATGAACTGCAGGTGTGTGTGATTAGTACTCGCGAAGGCGTGCGCTGTGATTGTGTGACGTGGGAGCCTGGCATGTCTGTGACAAGCTGCCGTTTGCCATTCTTTTTGTAGGTCACTTGATGTCATCCTATGGTTGTTGAGTGACATTCAGATATATTGGCAGTCATCCTGGTCAGTGGAGAGTCATTTTTGCCCTATGCCGGTTTGTAGCTTTGGTCTCCCCAACATCTGCAGCTTGACCTTGCTCTTATGAACCGTCTTTGAAAATTTAAGGATAGAAGCAACCTGACGCTCACTGTAACCCTCTGCCAGTAAAACCAGAATTGAACCTTTCTTTTCCTCACTCAAAACTTTTCTTTTCAACTCTTTTGGCATGGTCAACAGTTATTATTTAATTGTTTAATTACTTTTGAGGTACTACTAGTGCTATTTTTGCCATCCAGCTGGTCCTATTGCAAGAGGATAGTGATGACCACAGCAGTGATTTTTATACTTTTTCTCATTAAATGAGATTTCGTTCAGATGATCACCTAATCCAGGGGTTCTCAACCTTTTGCAACTCATGGCCCACCAATGACTGTTTAAAAACAATACTAGGACCACCTTGAACACAGAATAACAGAAAATTAAAAAAATACAATTATTAAATTATTAATCTGTTATGCCACTGTAGCAGACTAGGTCAAGTCAGCTAAAACTGTCCTTGTATAAAAAAAGACTTGGAAGGTTTACTCAGTAACTATTTATTCCTGTAACAAAAACAGGGAAGGTCAGACCAATGACTGGGTCAGACACACAAGGGGAACACTCTTTTAACAAATTAATTAATAATACATCCCCACATCCAGGCTAACATACCTGTATACATTTTCTCTATTCATTAGCAGAAATGTTCAACAAAGTTCATTCACCCCAATTTACATACTGTAAGTGTAATTTATCAAATACAATTAAGCGATATGAACATGACTGTTTAAAACAATCTTGTATATTAAACAAACTTGAAGCATTACGTAAATGTTACATGTATTATATTATTTTTTTTACAACAAACTGGAGAAAAACTGGACACGTTACCCCTTCCACATGTCAATAACACAGTTTTCATCAACAACCATTCTAGGACCATTAAAAATTCCAATCACATTAACGTATTTACATGAACGGGTTTTGGAGTAGTTCAAATGAGAAAAAACATATATATTGAGACAAACCTTGCTACAAAATGCATATTCTGCATACCCTCAGTGAGACACTCGGACTTGCTTCTTGGAGATAATAAGATAAAGTCTTGGTGAAACGGGTGAGAGACTGACACGGAGAGTAGCATCCAAAGTAGCTTTCAGTTTCACCTGGAAACATGTCAAATCGTCCCTCCTTGACTCTTCTATTCCAAAGAATTTTCTTGAATCCCTCAATTTTGTCTGAAACCAAAACACTGTGCTGTTTCTGCCTTGCATTGATACATTCAGTTGATTTAACTGATCAAATATAAGTAGGCCAGTTTTGCACAAAATTGATCATCAGTGTAATGCTCAGCAAGAGGGGAGCGTCACTCTTCCAGAAATGTGTGCACTTCTCAGTTCAAAAAGACAATTAGGCACACATTCTCTTGAAAGCCACCTTATTTCACCTATTTCACACAGAGCTGCAAATGATCAGCATCAAGACACAGAGCTGCAAAACACCTTGAGTTGAGTGCATTTTTCTTAATATAGTTAACAGTTTTCACATTACCTCATGCAGTTCTGGTGACAACTGCTTTGTTGCAAGACTTTCCCTGTGCAAGAAACAGTGCGTCCACTTTGCTTTTGGCGCTCGCTCTTAGATTTGTTGAACAACACCGCAATGTTTTTCCGTCATAGCAGCTCCGCCGTCTTTGCAAATACCTGAGCAGTATTTTCAATCAAGACCTTTTTCAGTGAAGTACTCATCAAGGCAGTGCATGACATTATCTGCCGCTGTTCTCATTGGAAGTTATTTGCAAAATAGCAGATCTTCACTAAGATTACTGTCCATGCAGTATCGGACAAAAACTAACAGTAACACGGCGTTGCTTATGTCCGTCGACTCCTTTAGCTGTGTGGCAAAATTACCTTACCTTTATTCATTCCAAGAGTTCGCATTCAATGTCATCGCTCATGTCAAAAAGTCGTCTAGCCACAGTGTCATCAGAAAGTGGTGACTGAATTTTGGTTGCAGCTGCGTCACCCAGTAACTCTCGACACATATCCACAGCATTTGGCAAAATAAGTTTCTCAGCGATAGTAAAGGCTTTCTTACTACAAGCAACACGAGGGCAACCATATAGCTAGCTTTCAAGATGACTTTTTGTTGAGCCTGAAGCCCATTCTTTTTTCCTTAGAAAATTTTGTTTTGGCTTCCCAACACAGCCTGGGTGTTTTGAGTTCAAATGTATCTGCAGCTTTGATGGTTTTAGCGCCTCATTTGACAACATTTCTCCACATTCAACACACTGCGCCTTCGGACTGATCTTAGTACCTGCCCTTATAAAACCAAATGTTATGTATTCAGCGTCGTATTTTCTCACCACACACTTCAAAGCTTTTGCTTGCACAGGTCTGTCTCCCGCATCTGCTTTTCATTTCAGAAAACGACCCATACTACAATAACATACTGTTGAACAAACGTTCAATCTGACGTTGTGACGTGACGTGATTGGTATTAAGATATTTAAACATACATTGTTTTTAGATAATGCATCTCGACTTGACTTGAGTGTTTTTGATCATATAAATTCATACGAACAATTAGATAACTAGAAAGTAACAAGATTTGTCAATTAAAAAAATAAATAAATATAAATTTGGGGGTAGTCTACCACTGCCTAGACGGCCCACCAGATGGCGCTCCTAGGCCCACTAAAGGACCCACTAAAGGTCAACCGCGGCCCACTGGTTGAGAATCACTGACCTAATCAGTACTTTATTAAGCAGAAAGAGGTGTGCCTGTGTTGGAATTCAACAGACACTTGAATGGAATGGCTGCCATACATGTTGAGATGCTGATTTAAGACAAATCTGGAGTGGTCTCTTAATTTTTTCCAGAGATGTATATCATTATTTTTATTTTCATACATATACAAAAGATATGGATACTTTTCAGCAGTATAGCTAAAATAGTTTATTATTATTTTATTTTTTATTTCAGACAATGTTGCACCAACGTTTTCAGAAAACACACTGGCTTGTACAAGAAAATAGGATATGAAGACATTAGCTTCTTGGTTTAGTTAAGATTAACATGTAGTGGTTTTACTTGAATTCAGCAATTTCAGTCAAAGTTGTGTGGCTGATATCAATTCTAGGTTGATCCTGTGTGTGGCATTATAACAGTTGTGGCATATTAACAAATGCTGTTGTGTTACAGTGATGAATTAATGTTGTAAAATGTTAATACTGATTCTGAAAAATAATTAGCAGCTTGTGTTCATTTGGGCATTGAGACATCAGCACTCATCATCAAACTCAACAAAGGTGAAAACCAACAACATTTCAGATAAAAAACATCTCAAGTTACTAAAAGTTCACAAAAAAAAAAAAAAAAGACACTGCAGCTGTAATATTGTAATCAATTCATGCTGTAATGCATGCTAGGTGCCATAGTTCAGTTTTGTTAACCATTGTTGACTTTATGAGTGTTGATGTCTGTGCATGTCTAACTGATACAACTTTTATTATTCTTTTTTTCTTCATTTATGTATTAATTAATACATTTTTATTAACAACACTTAAATGTATTGGTTAGTTGTTCTAGGCATCCAACCAAGAGAACACTTATCACCAAAAAGGTGACTCTATTGGTGAAAATAAATGTCATTTGATTTTATCGGTTTGATTTCATAAATTTGATTTCATTTTTGAAGTCAGTTGTAATTGTTGTGCTGTCTGTTTGTCTGTTTTCTTATTCTCTGTTCTTGTTTTCTTGTAAGATGTAGAGTGAACCCACTTTATAAACTGCAGTGTTTTTACTTGAAGTGGATACAACATTGAGCAGTGTTTATTTAATTTCAATTACAGACAGATTATTTCTAATTTAATTTGATAACATACATCCTTAAATATAATTAGGTACATTAGTTTAATCTGATTTGTCTTTAACCTATAGCACACAGTAAAAATGAGCACAACTCACCCCAATCAAGGGTACTTTGTGTTAAAATTTGTCAGTTTGTGTTTAATTAACTATATTTTTATTCCTGAATAAAAAAAATTTATGTTTAAAATTATTAAAATTATTATTATGTTTAAAATAATTTTTGTTTCTTAAATATTCACTGGAGTACAAAGTATAACTAAAGAGAATACTGACAGATCCTGTTATATTAATAATCTGTCAAGAGGTGGAGCTGTTGTCCATGTGAATGCCAGTTAGTGTGGAGAGAATTGTGTTATGAAAAATATTCATGTCCTCTTGTCAGAGCAATATAGATTATTTCACACAATACTAAACAAATACCCCCCACCCCCAAGATAACTACTGCCTGCCATTTCTGATCAGTTTAAAAAATGATGCTGTCCATCTAATATTCTTCTACTTTAACAGCGTTTACAGTATTTACATTATCCGAGGTATTCATAAAGGCTTAGTTTCCTCACCTTTTGCACCGGTGCTGTTTCTGCTGTGTCACAGTCCCTTTACCTTTATTCACCATTCCCTATATTAGTCCACTAATATAGTCAACTTTTTTTCTATGTTTTTTTTGTTGCTATGTTTGACATAGTTTGTGCTTGCTGTTTAATAATAAAATAAAATAGCTGACAGGGTTGTTGTGAATGTCACATGCAGTGCTTGCCTGAATGAGCATGTTTAGCTTCTTCTGCAGATATGTGGGTATTCATTTGGGTCACCCTCACAGTGCATTTTGGGTATTCTTTAGCCGCTGAGTGTATTTATTGAGTGTACTCGATAATGTCTACTGTGGTTTTGGGCACTTCTACAAAATGGATGTCTCCTCTAATACTAGAATAGTGGTGATTTCGGACACAGCCATGGACTGTGATGATGAGCAGTGAAACCTGATTATAGGCACTTCAGCTTCCTGTAGCCCCAGAATAGCCTGGTTTCTAATAAATAGGACTATAAAACGTCATATTTTCAAGCAACATTTATAAGCTTTTCTGACTATTTTTTTACCACTGTATGTTATTTATTTAATTATTTATATATTTAGAGTACCATCACATGTTTAAACATGTTTTTTTTTTCTTCAGTTATCGTCTTCTACAGTATTCCCACCCATCCAGCCCATAAAAATATGTGGTCAGTCTTGTTTACAGTAGTGCGTGCTGACTAATTTCAGTAATGTGGTTTTGTACCAATTGCTTGGCATTTTAATGACAGTTATTTATGCCATCCTTCCGCATAAGTGGCTAGAGGAAGTTGCAGCGCAGAGAGAAAGAGCTTTGTGAATGACACCACAATTTGCTGTGTGAAATCTATTGTTTTAATTAGGTGAAAGCCAAAGTGACATTTATTGGTTTCAGAGTTACTTGCTAATGGATATTGGAAGTGCGGCAGAAGTATAAGTAAAATATTACAAGTAAAAACATTGCTGAAATTACATAAATAATTTGTAGATGCTTTGTTAATGAGTATATATTATTTCACTCAGAGACTGTCAATTCCAATTTAGCAATAACTCATTTAACTTTATGGATTAGGCTATTTGGTGCCAAAATGGCACTCCCATGAGTCAAAGTACACTTTTGTTAGTTATTAATGGAGGATTCTTAACTGTTTTTTTCTTCAGGACCTAGATTTTATATTGAACATCAAGTAGCAATCTAAAACCACAATTGTTTTGCTTACAAAAACGAACAAAAACATCCCTAAATGAAACAATGAAATGTTGATGATGAAGGCATTTCTGTCTACTACAGTATTACACCAAGATACCATAGAACAAGGCTATACCTAGCTCCTAGGTAAAAAAATAAACAAAATAAAAATGACAGATGTGGTTGCCAGATACATTTTGTAAAAATTACAACATAATTTACACACACACAAAAAAAGAAAATAAAAAAAAAGGTCCAACAGCCCTTTTCGGCTGAATTAGCAAGGCCACTGTCACGGTCATGTTCTGGAGTCCATTCTTTGTACCCCGCTTAATACATCTGAGATGATCATGATAATTGATCTCTGGCTAATTTGGTTCTTCAAACGAATTTGCGGATTTGATTAAAATATATGGATTAAAGGAACACTTCACTTTTTTTGAAAATAGGCTCATTTTCCAACTCCCCTAGAGTTAAACAGTTGAGTTTTACCGTTTTCAAATCCATTCAGCCGATCTCCGGGTCTGGCGGTAGCACTTTTAGCATAGCTTAGCATAATTCATTGATTCTGATTAGACCGTTAGCATCTCGCTCAAAAATGACCAAAGAGGTTCGATATTTTTCCTATTTAAAACTTGACTCTTCTGAAGTTACATTGTGTACTAAGACCGACGGAAAATGAAAAGTTGTGATTTTCTAGGCCGATATGGCTAGGAACTACACTCTCATTCCTGCATAATAATCAAGGAACTTTGCTGCCGTACCATGGGTGCAGCTGGCACAATGATATTACGTTCATATTACGATATTACATAGGGGAGTTGGAAAATGAGCCTATTTTCAAAAAAAGTGGAGTGTTCCTTTATGTTGTCTGAGATTACTGCGAGTTCTTGTGATTATTGAAAAGGGCAGATGTATCAATACTCGAAACCATGATCAGCAAAGCAGCGATTGGCTGGCGCCAAGACAGCAAAGTAATGACATCATATGGAAAGGGCAGATGTATCAATACTCAAAACCAAGATCAAGATCATTATAATAAATAAATGAATTAAATGTGTACTGTTTGCTAAATGATTCCCAATTATTTCCATTATTTCACGATTTCTAGTATTTGTACAGGCTATACATTTTTATTTCAGTGTTGTAACAATTAATTTCATTTTACCTGTGAAGATTTCTTATGTGACAGCATTAATTAAAGTTTCCTTCGATTGATGCTGTGGGAATGCTCTGCGTGATTGCGCTGTGAAGCATGTGTGAAATCAGTCCAATGGTGTGACGGGACATCACGTCCAGAACACTATAAAGCTTGCCCAAACAGTGCAATGCAAGCTTCTGTGTCTTCAGTAAGCGCTCTCTGTGAAATCGTGTGTCATATTTAGTGCAAATTAAAACATGTGATTTAACTTTTACGTGTTAAAAATATTTATAAATTAATGCAGCATTAGTTTTTTTCTGTCATCCTTTGGCTGTGCTATAGTATGATCACACTATCATTCATGCATGTGATATTAAACCATTCAAGCATCAAGGCACAAAAATAAGAACTTAAATTTGTACTGGCACGTTGAGTTCTCTTTCACGCTTGAATGGACAAAAACACACAAAAGTATGCCCAAATGTCCGCTTTGTAAAGTATCCTCGTAAGCACAGTCTTAAACGAGTTAAACAGTGTTAAATGAATGCAAAGAGGACATCTGATGCGTGTCAGATCCGGATCCACGTCATGTGCTTCAAAACTTAAAGTGACAGCAGCCTAATAAACCTGTGTGATGTCTGTCATTAATGTAAATCAAAGAACAAAAGTCAAAGATTAAATAACTCACTGCTCTTGACTGAACTTTTGTAGCTTTAATAACGATTAATGTATATTTAACCCTTTCGCATGTATGAACACACAGGTGTGATCAGTCTTGGCTGGTCCCTGGAGCATAAGATCACACCAGTATGGTTAGAACGTTCAGTGCATCACGTGATCAACTGCTAAATTCAAATGTGCTTTCGCACTTTGGCTGGAGCTGAGCCAGAGACAGACGCACTGAGCGCTTGTCATATACAACAACTATTCAGTGTTTTCAACCACATAATGTTTATTTTAGGTTTCAGACATTTAAATATACATAAGTAACAGCAAAACCATGCATTTAGATTTTGTAAAATACACACTAATGTCTATGGAAGCGACAATAATAATATTTTCCATTATAATTCGACAAGTTTTATTTATATAAGAGACACATTGTCTAAGTAACTTTAAAGTTTACTCTATTCTTCTCCCAGTTCACCGGCTACTTACTTTCATGTATTACGGGAATGTGGATGAATTCACGTGTTGTAAATCCAATAGTTCCGATTCTCTGAACTGCGGCGGCCACGCATATCTAACTAACGCAATCGTTATAAAGGTGTTTAAACAATGAAACACATCCACTTGCCCATATTTGACAATCAGAATATCTGATATTTTATGCTATAGGTAACAAATTTGTGAATATTGTTAATAAAAAGGAAAAATGGTCATCAGTCATACAGCACTGTTGTGATTGTGGTGCGTCATGTGACAAGCAATGACACGTCACCATGGTAACAATAAAGTGATACGTTCTAAATAACGGTCGCCTTGAAAAACTCACGCTGGGGGGTCAGCCAGAATATTTTAAACTTACGTGTGAAAGGGTTAATTTATAATTTATGCAGTGAAGACTGTGAAGGACACAATATAAAATTATATTAAACATTTTGATGTTAGGTGCGATTAATTTCTTTTTTTTTTAATTGATTGACAGCACTAATATATATACCAATCAGGCATAACATTATAAATAATATTGTGTTGTTTCCCCTTTTGCTGCCAAAACAGCCCTGACCCGTCGAGGCATGGATTCCACAAGACCTCTGAAGGTGTGCTGTGGTATCTGGCACCAAGAAATTAGCAGCAGATCGTTTAAGTCCTGTAAGTTGTGAGGTGGGTCCTCCATGGATCAGACTTGTTTGTTCAGCACATCCCACAGATGCTTGACTGGATTGAGATCTGGGGAATCTGGAGGCCAAGTCAACACCTCAAACTCATTGTTGTGCTCCTCAAACCATTACTGAACCATTTTTGCTTTGTGGCAGGGCACATTATCCTGCTGAAAGAGGCCACAGCCACCAGGGAATACCGTTTCGATGAAAGGGTGTACATGGTCCGCAACAATGCTTAGGTAGGTGGTACGCGTCAACGTAACATCCACATGGATGGAAGGACCCAAGGTTTCCCAGCAGAACATTGCCCAAAGCATCACTCTGCCTCTGCCAGCTTGCCTTCTTCCCATGGTGCATACTGGTGCCATGTGTTTCCCAGGTAAGCGACGCACATGCACCCGGCCATCTACGTGATGTAAAAGAAATCAAAGAATCAAAGAAAACATGATTCATCAGACCAGGCCACCTTCTTACATTGCTCCTTTGTCCAGTTCTGATGCTTACGTGCCCACTGTTGGCACTTTCAGCAGTGGACCATGGGCACCCTGACTGGTCTGTAGCTATGCAGCCCCATATGCAACAAACTGTGATGTACTGTGTATTCTGACACCTTTCTATCAGAACCAGCATTAACTCGAGCAATTTAAGCTACAGTAGCTTGTATGTTTGATCTGACCACATGGGCCAGCCTTCACTCCCCATGTCCATCAATGAACCTTGGCCACCCATGACCCTGTCGCCGGTTCACCACTGTTCCTTCCTTGGACCACTTTTGAAAGATACTGTCCACTGCAGACTGGGAACACCCCACAAAAGCTGCAGTTTTGGAGATGCTCTCCCAGTGGTCTGTTATGTCTGATCGGTGTATATATATGTATATATATATATATATATATATATATATAATGAAACTCTAGATGGCGCAGGCTGGCAAGCTGATGATAATTACAGCGTTAACTACTTGGCACAAGCTGATTGGTCCATGTTGCATCTTTAGCCAATGAGCTTGTTGCTCAACACATTTAAATGGTTGGTTACATGCACTATAGCAGTTTGCAGCGCACTTCCTCTAAGTTCCTCTAAAACCCACCACCTTTCCAAGCTCCACCTGTATAGATCTGCTATTGATTATTTATATATGCTATTTGTGCATGAGCACTATGTCCAATGGTGTGATAATTTGGATTAAATTATTATTAATTGGATTGGATTAAACATTGGATTATTTTTTTCAAAAAATGTACATTTATTCACTTCATAACTTAATTTGTGTGTACTCTGCCAGGCGCATTAAAAGGCATGCTATTTTAATTTGATCCATCCAACAACAGTGTAAAGTCTTCAATTAAGTAATAATGGTATTTAGTAAAAGAGCTAAGTGAAAAAATACATTCTCTACATTCTTTTCCTGGGTTAGGGTTATTATGAACGGTCTAGTTCCTAAATTCCTTAATTCTCTACCCTCCTTTTTAATATTAAACATATAACCAATGTACTTAGGTAAATCAGACATAATATCATGTAATTCAGTTGATGTATTAATATTTTAACACAATAAATGGAAAAAAGATTAAAATATTTCTTTCAAAATTAACAGAAAAGTTCATCTGACGGTGTTAAATTCTGACAGAGTTGACAAAGGTTTGAACAATCAATCAACTGATTGACAAGACAACAAATTAAGAAAACTAACAAATTGTTAAACTAATATTTAATTTAATACAACAATCCTTCCAGTGGTTTGTTTTTTCTCCTTTTAGCGGTACAGTACGTCTCATTCTGGGTCTCCAGACAAGTGTATGTTAGGTTGAGTGTAATGATAAGCATTATTATGTGCTGCCCTGTTGCAGCAACAGAAATCGTTCCAATGTGAATCCAAAGGATCTGTAGCCTGTCTTTAAACCGCATCAATTACGTACATTTTATTTGTGCCTAACCTGCATGACTTAAGCAGTGGGAAACTGGCATGTTTGCTCTCTGTGAAGTCCATTACATCAGGATTTGCTATTGCTGTGACCTTATGTGAGTGACAGGTTGTAAAAAAAAAAAAAAAATAAAATAAAAAAAAGATGGCTATAAATGTATTATTTATAATAAGAACTGCAATATTCCATAAAAAAAAAAAAAAGAATCATCAATTTTGAATTCATGGTGACAGCAGATGTAAAGATGCTATGTATATAAGGTATGTAAATCAGGCCAAATATATATGTAAATAAAATCATGAAACAACATTAGAATAATTACCCATATGCAAAAAAAAAAAACACCTTTATTTTAAGGTGACGTCGTTACATTGTACTTAATTAAATACTGAGTAATATTAATTAACTATATCTACTTACTATAGAGTTAGGGTTAGGGTTTGGTTTAGGTTTAGAGTTAGTTACTTGTAATTATGCATATTTTACTGTTATTACTACAGTAAGTACATGTAGTAACGTGTAACTACGTCGCCTTAAAATAAAGTGTTACCAAAAATGTATATAATATCACTATATAAAGAGTTTTGTGAGCACTTGTCAACTCCATCAATTTACAAGTCTACTCTGTCAGACATAAAACCTGACGGAGTTGACAAAACCACGTTTCACCTTAACCACGTGTTGAACAGTGGAGAAATTTTTCATATAAAAAATGCTACGATTTATCCCACAACTATTTACATAAACTTCTACACCGGGAGAGACTTCAACATTGTTTGTATAAAATATAAAAAAATATAAAACTTTCAGGACTATGTGTCCTACTGGGACATCCACAATGAGCAGGGAAAAGGAAATGGTTCCTCAGAGTTAAAGAGGACCATGACATTGCCTGATTTATTCAGAATTATAAAAAATCCTGACGGATTTGACGCAAAGTGAGGACCCAACTTTGATAGGCATTTTCTAATATAATTCAAGATTTACCTTTTGTATTGTTTGATATATTACAGATCTGGTCGCGGCGGTGCAATCTTCCCTGCAACCGCCCTCCACTAGCACTTCAACCACTGTCACTCCGGAGCTCATGCACGCTGTTCGCACCGCACTTTAACTCCCATCACCCACTGCTTCTCCAGCTGCCTATATATTTATACACTCACCTAAAGGATTATTAGGAACACCATACTAATACTGTGTTTGACCCCCTTTCGTCTTCAGAACTGCCTTAATTCTATGTGGCATTGATTCAACAAGGTGCTGAAAGCATTCTTTAGAAATGTTGGCCCATATTGATAGGATAGCATCTTGCAGTTGATGGAGATTTGTGGGATGCACATCCAGGGCACGAAGCTCCCGTTCCACCACATCCCAAAGATGCTCTATTGGGTTGAGATCTGGTGACTGTGGGGGCCATTTTAGTACAGTGAACTCATTGTCATGTTCAAGAAACCAATTTGAAATGATTCGAGCTTTGTGACATGGTGCATTATCCTGCTGGAAGTAGCCATCAGAGGATGGGTACATGGTGGTCATAAAGGGATGGACATGGTCAGAAACAATGCTCAGGTAGGCCGTGGCATTTAAACGATGCCCAATTGGCACTAAGGGGCCTAAAGTGTGCCAAGAAAACATCCCCCACACCATTACACCACCACCACCAGCCTGCACAGTGGTAACCAGGCATGATGGATCAATGTTCTCATTCTGTTTACGCCAAATTCTGACTCTACCATCTGAATGTCTCAACAGAAATCGAGACTCATCAGACCAGGCAACATTTTTCCAGTCTTCAACTGTCCAATTTTGGTGAGCTTGTGCAAATTGTAGCCTCTTTTTCCTATTTGTAGTGGAGATGAGTGGTACCAGGTGGGGTCTTCTGCTGTTGTAGCCCATCCGCCTCAAGGTTGTGTGTGTTGTGGCTTCACAAATGCTTTGCTGCATACCTTGGTTGTAACGAGTGGTTATTTCAGTCAAAGTTGCTCTTCTATCAGCTTGAATCAGTCGGCCCATTCTCCTCTGACCTCTAGCATCAACAAGGCATTTTCGCCCACAGGACTGCCGCATACTGGATGTTTTTCCCTTTTCACACCATTCTTTGTAAACTCTAGAAATGGTTGCGTGTAAAAATCCCAGTAACTGAGCAGATTGTGAAATACTCAGACCGGCCCGTCTGGCACCAACAACCATGCCACGCTCAAAATTGCTTAAATCACCTTTCTTTCCCATTCTGACATTCAGTTTGGAGTTCAGGAGATTGTCTTGACCAGGACCACACCCCTAAATGCATTGAAGCAACTGCCATGTGATTGGTTGATTAGATAATTGCATTAATGAGAAATTGAACAGGTGTTCCTAATAATCCTTTAGGTGAGTGTATGGCCCGACCAGCGACATTCACTGGTGCGGCAGAGGATTGCAGTGGGTTTCTGCTTCAGTGTTCACTCTACATGGAAGCCCAATCACAACTCTTCCCCACCGAACACGCCCGAGTGGAGTTTGTCATCTCCCTGCTCTCTGGACAAGTGCTGCAATGGGCACAACCGCTCTGGGAGATGAGCGCACCTGTAACAGCCTCCATCACTGCTTTCTTCACCCACTTCCTGGATGTGTTCAGTCTAAGCACCGCAGACCTCGCGGTACACGATCAGCTATACCACATTTGTCAACGAGATGAAATCGTGAGTATGTATGCTATCCGATTTCGTACCTTAGCGGCTGCTAGTGGCTGCAATGAGTCTGCGCTGATAACCACTTTTAGACAAGGTCTAGATCCAGAAGACCATCAGAGTGGCACAACGCTATTCAGCTAGCACTCTTCACCAGCCCACTGGGAATCCTCTGCCCGCCGCACCATCCTTCGCGCTTCCAGCACCTGAACCTATGCAGGTGGACTATAACTGTTTGACTCTTGCGGAGCGTCAAAGAAGAATTTAGCATCATCTCTGTTTTTATTATGGGGGAAGTGATCACATCATTGCTGCCTGTCCCATCTGACCATCACGCCCAGCGGTGAGTACTATTCAACTTCCAGCTAGTATTGCTTCTCTCACTAGAACTACATCTCATTCATTCTCATATTTGCATTTCAGCTGAAGCCCTCATCGATTCCAGATCTGCGGGGAACTTCATCAGCCCCCAAACTCTCCAAAAACTGAATGTTCGTCGCAAACGCTGCCAAGAGGATCTCTGTATCCATAACATCCAGGGAAAAACGCTGGGCCGTGGTCACATCCGGCATTACTCCCCTACATTGACGCTCCGCATTGGATGTTTGCATTCCGAGGACATCACATTTATGGTGCTTGAAGGTTCCACCGTGGACATCATCCTGGGACGCCCCTGGCTCACTCAGCATCAACCTACCATCCAGTGGAATACTGGTGAGATTCTCAAATGGAGTAATGACTGCTTGTGTATCTCCTGTCAAGAGGTCCTCGGCGAGTCATCGTTCCTCTCCTTCCGACTCCGGGGCCCTTCCTCTCCTCTCCACTTCCAGCGAAAGTCCTGAGACTAACCATCACGTCGAGATTCCTCCTGAATACGGGGCATTCCAGGATGTGTTTAGTAAGCGGTTGGCAACACAGCTACCGCCACACCGGCCATTGAACTGTGCCATCGACCTGCTGCCTGGGGCTACCCTGCCTAAGGGTAGGGTCTACCCGCTGTCCATCCCGGAACAGAAGGTCATGGAGGAGTACGTGCAAGAGGCACTCAAACAACGCTTCATCCGTCCATCTACATCCCCTGCCGCTTCGAGCTGCTTCTTCGTGGCCAAGAAGGATGGGGGCTTGAGGCCGTGCATTGATTATCTCTATCTAACCTCCCAGACGGTAAAGTTCAGTTATCCCTTTCCTCTGGTCCCAGCAGCCCTGGAACAGCTACGTGGAGCTTGCATCTTCTCCAAGCTAGACCTACGGAGTGCGTACAACCTCATTCGCATTCCTAGAGAGGATGAGTGGAAGACCGCCTTCATCACACCTTCGGGCTATTATGAATACCGCGTCATGCCTCATGGCCTGTCCAACTCACCTTCGGTATTCCAAAACTACATGAATGAGGTGTTCTGGGAGTACCTCCATCGATGACATCCTCATCTTCTCCCGGAACCGGGCCGAACACCGCCAGGACGTCTCCCAGGTCCTAGAGAAGCTTCGACAACACCATCTGTACCTTAAGCTGGAGAAGTGCGAGTTCCACATCCCCTCCGTGCAGTTCCTAAGATATGTCATCGACCAACACGGCATCCAGATGGACCAGAGGAAGGTGGAAGCCATCAGAGACTGGCCCTTACCAACGACTGTGAAGGAGCTCCAGCGTTTCCTGGGATTCGCCAACTTCTATCGTCACTTCGTGCTCAATTACAGTCTGCTCAGTGCACCCCTCACTTCATTCCTCAGAGGTTGGCCCAAGTCCCTGTCCTGGACACCATCTGCCCGAGAAGCGTTCCATCAGCTCAGAGAAGCCTTTCAAACCACCCTGATCCTCGTGCATCCAAATCCAGATCTCCCATTCGTCGTTGAAGTGGATGCCTCGTCTACAGGAGTCGGGGCGGTATTGTCTCAGCGGCAGGGTGATCCTCCACGACTCCATCCATGTGCCTTCTCCAAGAAGCTGTCCCCAGCAGCGCAGAATTATGACATCAGAGAACAGAGAGTTGCTAGCCATTAAGCTCGCTTTGGAGGAGTGGAGACACTGGCTGGAGGGAGCTAATCACCCGTTCGAGGTCATCACAGATCATCGCAACCTCGAGTATCTATGTGAGGCCAAAAGAATCCCTGTCAAGCTCGTTAGGCCCTGTTCTTCACTCAATTCCATTTCACGGTATCCTACCGACCTGGAACCAAGAACTGCAAGGCAGACGCCTTGTCCCGGCTGTACCAGTCTGCTCCTGAATGCGCCAATCCGGAACCAGTTCTCCCTCCAGCCATGATTGTCAGTCCCATCCAATGGTCCCTGAACCAACGCATCGCTCAAGACAACCGCAACGAACCTGCTCAGCCCCTCATGGACTTGGCTCATACATCTCCGGGCTCTGGACACCCAGGCAGCGTACAAACCCTCTCGCTCCTGCAACAACAATATTGGTGGCCCTCTATGTCTCAGGACGTCTCCCGGTACGTCAAGGGATGCTCAGTTTGTGCTGTTGCCAACACCCCTAGGAAGCTCCCTGAAGGTAAACTGGTCCTTCTACCAATCCCTTGCCGTCCGTGGACCCATCTAGGGGTAGACTTCATGACTGACTTACCACCTTCCAACAACTTCACCTGTGTCTTCGTCATTGCAGATAATTTCTCCAAGGCCTGTAAACTGATTCCCCTCAAAAGCCTACCTACTGCACTTGAAGCCGCCGAGGCCCTGTTCCAGCATGTGTTCCGGCACTTCGGGATCCCAGAGGATATCGTTTCTGACCACGGACCACAGTTCATCTCCAGGGTATGGCAGGCCTTCAAGCTCCTAGGAGTGTCGGTCAGTCTCTCATCTGGATACCACCCTCAGACCAACGGCCAAACTGAGCAGAAGATCCAGGAGATTGGGAGATACCTGAGGTCCTATTGCCACCGGAACCAGGACAGTTGGAGCCAATACCTCCCCTGGGCCGAGTATGCCCAGAATTCCCTCCGTCAGACCACCACTGGGCTCACCCCGTTCCAGTGCATCCAGAGCTATCAGCCTCCACTCTTCCCCTGGTCGGGTGAGCCCTTGGAGGTTCCAGCTGTCAATCACTGGTTCCAACAAAGCGAGAGGGTGTGGGACTCAGCTCATGTCCATCTCCAGCAGGCAGTCTGGAGACACAAGACACAGGCTGACACCAGAAGAGGTCCCACTCCACAGTACCAACCTGGCCAGAAGGTATGGCTCTCGACTCGGGACATCAGTCTCCGGCTGCCCTGCCGCAAGCTGAGTCCCCGGTACATAGGTCCATTCACGATACAGAGGCAGCTCATTGAGGTCACCTACCATCTCAACCTCCCAGCACAGTATCGCATCTCACCATCTTTCCACGTCTCACTATTGAAACCACACACTGAACCCTTGTCTTCTCCCTCCACAGATCCTGGTGACGATGCGGTACCTCCTCCTGACGTCATCGAGGAGGAAACCATCTACCGGGTGCGGGCGATCCTGAACTCACAACGACAGGATCCTCGGATCGAGTGCCTCATGGACTGGGAGGATTACGGTCCAGAGGTACGCTCCTGGGTTCATCGTAACGACATCCTCGACCCCTCACTCCTCACCCAATTCCAACATCCGGACCTTGGGGTCGAGTCGCCCCATAGACCCCGTCGTTGTCGCCCCATCCGGTTGCCAGGAGCCGCCCATGGAGGAGGGGGTATTATCACAGAGTCACAGCCTACACCCACTAATGCACAGACATCGTCACCAGATCTCCACGCTCCGCCCACTCGTTCACAATCCCCAGAGTACTGATCACCTGCACCTGCACCACATCATCAAAGACACTACAAAAGCACACTCTCTCTGCACACCATTGTCTGGTCTCATTTCATGTACCTGGACTCCTTACCTCTGACTCACCAGAGTTTCCCATCGACTCCTTCCAACGCCTTCCTCGTCTCCAGTTCCTTGTCTCCTCGTGTTCTCCTTCATCCAACCTCCTTCCAAGATATCCACCCAGCTAAGTGACTTTGAAGTTTCATTTACCTGCATCCCCTGTTTGCCTCCGTCTGTGTCCTGACACCTGACTATAGTCATGGAGCCTATACCATGAAGGCGGTTTAGGTGGCTAGCCAGGTATGTTTCAGTTTAGTTTGTGCCAACTCTGGGTTTAAGGCCTGGGACACACTAGAAGATTTTCAGATCGTAACCAATTTTAAAATTTTGGGAGACAACAGACATAAGGGCAGTTTCAACTGATTTTGTACCCTATTCGAAGCCTAGATATTATGGAATCTTCCTTTCTGCTTCTGTATTTATTTCTCTCAACCCCAACTTTATTTTGAATATTATACAGATCACCTTTTATCTTTATATTAAATTGTTGAATAAAGTCGTTATTTTTGCGCACAAAAATATTCTTGACGCTTCACAAAATTAAGGTTGGACCATTGGAGTCACATGGACTATTTTAATTATGTTTTTACTACCTTGCTGGACCTTGAAAGTGTTAATTAAATAGCTAGTAATTAATGACAGAATTTTTCATTTTTGGGTGAACTATCCCTTTAAACTTATTTAAACTCACAGAAATATACAATTTATACAAAAACAAATGACAAGATAAATCACAATAAAGTCTGTTACAACTTATTTATGATAATAATAATTTTGTATGATTTAGATATTATTTATGCAATTATTATACCCTTAATCTATTACAAATGTACAATTTTAGCTTTTAATTATTAAGCACTTAGTTTAAATGAATATAAATATAAAGGTAATATAAATAATCTTTAGAATTAATAGATGAATCTATAAAAATTACTACATGTGAGCTTAAATGTTCAGTTCTCTCTATACAAACTAACTTCACAACTTTTAATTGCACTGATACAGCAAAATTAGTTTTCTTTTAATTGTCCTCTTTCATATGTTCTTCTTGCTGTGAAATTTAAGTTCTTAATATTTTTCAATCTCGTAATTATTCTGCGGAAGAGAGAAGTGAATTGTGCTGCTTCTCTTGCAAGAAGTGAATTGCAGTTTCACTGTTCCACAGCATGTGATTGGCTGTTCACTACTGATGTCACACCCAAACTCCTAAAATCAGGATCAAAGCCTGAGTTGACAGAAAGTTGGTGATCAGCGTCATGGTACCAACAAAGCCTGATTGGATTGGTTTGGTTTTGTCAACTCTCAACTAATCCTGTAACCCTGAGTTTGTTCAACTACCATCATTGTATGGTTTTCTTTGTCATTGTTTTGCCTGTGTTCAAGTTCTTCACTAGTTGTCACGGTTTCTGATTATTTCAAACATGTCCCCTGTTCCATTAATCATTTAGCCTTGTGTATTTAAGCCCTCTGTTTCTGCTGTTCAGTGTTCTGCGTTAACGTTTATGGATCGTGTGTAGTGTTATTGCTGTTTGTGTTAATTAAAGTCTATTATCATCGTTCTTTCTGCATCACCCCTGGGATTCAAACTACAAGCATCCCTGACATCTTCAAGTAATTACATCTATAATTACACTGTAGAGCCTTCCCTTACACCTTAACCCACCCGTAAACCTAACCATACCACCAAACCTGTGCCTAACCTTACCCTATGTATACCATTTCAATAGCAGCTCAATACAGCATGAACACAATAATCATTATACCAAACCATTATTATTTGTTTTATGCAAGTACATAGTAGTTAAAGACACCTAAAATAAACCCTATACATTTTTTACAAAAAATTAATGGGAATTTATTTTTTTTCTTGTTATATTGTATGTAATGAATTGATTGTGGAATACTAAGAAGGTTGATGTCTACCTTTAAAAAAATAATGAGGAGGGTAGTGAATGACGTCCTGGGTCAGTGGAACAAGCAATATTCAATTAGTTACAATTTATGAGATTGAAATAAATTGGATTTATTGATGATAAATGTATACACCTGGTTATTTATTTATTTTTGAGTGATAAACTTTTTTATTTTGCTGTTATAACTATGGATGATCATATTAGTTGCCTTTATTAGCTGCATTTTAGTATTCTATTTCTCTGCTGGACAAAACCCAAATCTGTGAACTATCACAACACACTGAGAGCCACTGTTTTAGCCTACTATTTTATGTGCCAAATAAAACCTTTTGTTTATTGCACAGTACAGGTAAACAAAAACTTACACCATATTTAATCTAAAAAGGAAAGTGCATGGGAACAGTAGTACTGTATCTTTTTTTGAGTTGTTCTGCTGTCATTTTCTTTTTTCTCATCATTTGGTGCTCACCAGCTTTGTGGAACATATTTCCTGTTTGGCTGAGCGAGATCAATCTCCCTCAGTGTCAGCGGGATCTGACAGGCATGCCAAAATGATGATTGTCTCGCTCAGACAGTAGGAGGCAGATGTGATGCTTCATCAAAAAGAACAGTCAAACATCATTGTGTGTATCTGTCTTTACACTTTTGTGCCTGTCTAACCTCACATGGTGAGATGGGCACTCTAACTTAAAATATTCCTGATTGAAGATGATGTAATGGGATATAAAGGTCACAGTGGGCTATGTTTTAGTGCCATGGGGTTACACGTTCAGGCATAGATTGCACTTTTATACCATCATCACTGTCCTCGTCAGAGATCAGTCTGTCCAGTGATGTTGAGCTATTCTTTTTACCACCTTTTAGTAGAATGTATTCTTCAATGAGAGAGAGAGAGAGAGAGAGAGAGAGAGAGAGAGAGAGCGCTTGTCTTTGTAAAACACATGCCAGGATACTAATTGTTGTTAATGGTTACCAGAATGTTACTATGTGGTTGTTAGCATGTTTTGGATTGTGGTTTTCTGCTTACCCCTAAGTATCTATGCTATTCTATTCCCTATTTAGCTAGGGTCCCTCCCTCAAAATAAATGTCTGTGATGTTGATGTTGATTTTTTTTTTTTTTTTTATGTGTTATTTCATGTAAAGCATATGTCTAAATGCATAGAAAATAGCACATCTTCCCAGCAAGCCATAGAATTGGTGTCATGCTAGGAACAAGAAATGCAGGCAAAGATATCTAAGTGCAGGGGTTTAATTGTAATCCAAACAAAACAACAGCAAGAAACACTGGGAGCTTAGAGAACAAGTATCCACAAGAAACAAACACCAGACCATGACTGACAAGGAACAAATGAAACACAAGTGCTATATATACACAAGGGGTAACAAGCTAACAATACTTAACTGGGAACAATCAAGACAGATCAACATGAAAAACTACAAGGGACAACAAACATGGCACTGAAACAGGAAGTAACACAAAAGTCCAGGGACAAACACGGAGAACATATGACAATTGGAGGTACCATCCATGTCTTGTTCATAACCAGTGCAGAATTTACATGTCAGATTAAAAAAAAAAATCAGCATGTAACAATGAAACACTGCCAACAGCCTGTTTTAATTTGGTAATGTGATGAATGCAATAGGATATAAAGAAAAAAAGTAGGGCAGAATTGTATCCACCAAAAACAAGTACTATATGAGCAGTAGTAATAGGGATGCTTGCCATAGAAAAGACTGCTAATAAGAAATTAAAACTCGAAAAGATTTTCCATTTGATATTCCGGTTTCTCTTTAAAGAGCATTTAGAATTTATATTAACACTTTTCACTCAAAATAAGTGGGTGAATATGACATGCACCAGCTACAAAAACACTTGAAAAACATGATGGAAAAAAAAAATGAAGTATTACAATTTCTAATTCAACAACTTATGCCTTTCAGTTGAATTAGCCACACTAACCTTCATTTCTCTCCCTGACTCAGAGAGTAAACAGCCTCAGAGGAAACGGCCTCATTTTTGACCTTGCCACAGTCTTTTGAAAAGTACAGTCCCTAAGACCTCAAATTTCTTGGCAAACTTACTCACCATCTCTCTGCTAATAAATATCATAAGGTGAGAGCCCCAGCTGGGGCGGCCAGCAGGAGAAAAGCGGTTTTATCCCTTGGTTGGCCCATTCCCTCTGACAGCCTGTGGGGTCATGGAGGCTAGAGACTAACCTGCCAAGTTCCTCAGACAGGGCCTGTTAGGTGAATACACTCTGTTATTGTGACCCGTAGCACGCGTATTTGCGCAGCTGCTGCCACTTTTACATCCTGCCATGTTAGGTGCTCTCTTAGAAGCTCTTGGGTGGAGATACATTTTTGTTGATGTTTCAAGAGACTTCTGTGGGAATGTGGTACTACGACAGATCCAACAGAATAATATTTTACCTACTGTGAATTTGAAAGATGAAGGTACATAGTATCTGGAAGTCTATATGGAGAATAAACGGTAACCGTGATTTTGCCATGTTGGATGTGTCTCTGGATCAAGATCTTTTGATGGTCCAGGAACAACATTCTTGTCAAACAAACATAGTTCTAACCCCATCTCAAATTCCAACCATAATTCGAACTTTTAACTACCCATAAAATCAGATGGATAGGATAGGCTGTTATTCAAGCTCCAGCCCCAGCCCAAATGCTGTGTTCCATCCAAAGTCAGATGTGGGATATTCCCATTTTATATCTGCAACTTTTGACAAAGAAGTTCCATTGCCTGATGCACAACATACTGTAAATAAACAAAAACAACAGCATTACCAGTAGCATTGGAGATGTTCAGCTGTCAAAAAAGGAGACTCCTAGCACCCAAACTGTAAAAAATGATGCCACATGTCCCTGGTTGCCCCCATCCTTGTGTGACATCGTAGTAAATTCTACGAGCATTCTAGGAAAGTAGGAAGAACTTTCTGAACTAAATTGAATTGAGTTATACACTTTTTCAGACCTGCAGCCAGGTTCTGTGATAATACTGAATTTTTAATGTTTTTATATGAAACTAAGGGCATTCTTTAGATTAACATAAAGTGGAACTCAGTTGGGACTCATCTAGAATGTTCTGTAGCACACGGAATAGCCAGGCAGATGAGAAAATACTCTTTTTTTATGTAATGGGGTGGCACCAGGGGTCATTGAAATGTAATGGTCCAGAGTTTCAGTGAGTTGGACCCTGTTCAAAGCACTCACTCTCTATATCTTGTTCTTTCCCATGGGTACTAAACGATGGATCGGGTTTATTTTGAACTTGTACGATATGAGTTTGATTGCACAAAGCCAAGGTCAGTGGACTGTAGAGTGATTCACTGTGTGCGACTGTAGTGTTTTCACTATGATGGGAATCACAGCCTTTTCTAAGGCATATGAGCCATGTTTAAGGAAACATTCAAAAGAATTTAATCTTTTTTTCTCTCCTGTTTCCATGTTATTACTTAGCTACTCTAATGTACATTTACATTTAATTTGTTCCGTTTGTCCATGGGGTGGTCTATATTAATACTTTACGTTGTGTTTGTCACATATCTTTGGTAGGTAATGTCCTTTGTTATGAAGAAAAGATGCATTTATAAAATGTATAAAGCTTTTACCGATCAGGCATAACATTATGACAGGTGAAGTGAATAACACTGATTATCTCTTCATCATGACACCTGTTAGTGGATGGGATATATTAAGCAGCAAGTGAACATTTTGGCTGCATCCAAAAACCTAGGCAGCTGACTCGTTGCCTCGCTGCCTTATCAGACAATGGCTTGTAAGGCAGCGTTTGTGCATGAAGGCACCTCACGAAACTAATTTCAGACAGACTTCTTAGGCAGTGTAACCATTTAATGCTCTACAGCAAAATAGAGAGAGGTTTGGTGAGAACTAAACAAATATTTAATTACTACATTAGTAATTTCTCGCTAGAAATTACATCAGAAGTGGAAAATGTTGGTAAAAAACGTACATTTACACACAAACTGACCAGCAAACGCAACTTTCGGACGCCATCTTTTTTCCCTAGCTCAACTGTTACAGAATGGAATGCACAGGATTGTGGGATATCAAAGGCAGTGAAGGATACATAAATGCTACCTTTGAAAATCGATCAGATGAAGGTATCTCAGGAGACGGGAAGTGAAGCTAGATTAGAATTAGATTCGGACGTGCCTTGATGCCTTCCTGCCTTGAAATGTGTCCTCCGAAGGCAGCATTTTGCAGGTTTCGGACGCAGTCTTTGTCTGACAAGTTTGACAAGGGCCAAATTGTGACTGAGCATCTCCAAAACTGCAACTCTTGTGGGGTGTTCCCGGCCTGCAGTGGTCAGTATCTATCAAAAGTGGTCCAAGGAAGAAACAGTGGTGAACCAGCGACAGGGTCATGGGCGGCCAAGGCTCATTGATGCATGTGGGGAGCGAAGGCTGGCCCGTGGTCCGATCAAACAGACAAGCTACTGTTGCTCAAATTGCTCAAAAAGTTAATGCTGGTCCTGATAGAAAGGTGTCAGAATACACAGTGCATCACACTTTGTTTTGCAGCAGACCAGTATGGGTGCCCATGCTGACCCCTGTGTACCACCGAAAGTGGCAACAGTGGGCACGTGAGCACCAGAACTGGACCACGGAGCAATGGAAGAAGGTGGCCTGGTCTGATGAATCATGTTTTCTTTTACATCATGTGGATGGCCAGGTGTGTGTGCGTCGCTTACCTGGGGAACACATGGCACAAGGATGCACTATGCGAAGAACTCAAGCCGGCGGAGGCACTGTGATGCTTTGGGCAATATTCTGCCCAACGAGTTTGAGGTGTTGACTTGGAATCAGACAAAATGGAATTATTTTCTAGAGCACACAGTTGTGTTTAAAACATGTTAAGACAAAAGTCTAAAACACGCTTCAACATATGTTGGTTGCGCTAGAGTGTTTAAGAGAGAGAGACACAAAAACCACCTCTAGGAATGTTAAGATCCTTACCGTTCAGTGTGCTGTATTTTTACAAATGATAAATCACCCACAAATAATTAGAAAACCAATAGAAGAAATTGATGTGTATGCACTTTTGGTGCCAAATTAAGTGTTATGTAAAATCTAATGCAGAAATATTACTGCAGGCATTCACCTCAGATGTTTATGTGATTCATAGGTAGCCAGTTGTTGTTGTTTTTGGTTGATTAAATTTCAGGTTGTAAATGACTGTGAATAAAGAATTTGTTTAATACAAGCCAAGCAAGAGAAACTGTGACACTGAAAACACATCTGGCCAATATTTCAGAGGGCCTGAAAATAATCGGCAAAGTAAAACATAACTAATTACTACATTCAAGGGAAATTAAAGGCTAAAAACCTGTCTCCGAAGAACTGGCACTTAATTACTGCATGATTAGCATAATCACGCATGCTAATGGAAGCCCTAATGAATCACTCTTGTAAGCCACATCTATAACTGTACTGGACGGGTACATATTTTGTTGTCTCAATCAAGCTTGTATAATGCGTCTCTCATAAAGACGATTTCATCAATCATTTTAATGGCCACAAACACTTGATCCTTTATTTCCATGGCTGACTTCTTATAAATGTCTTGGTTGCATTTGACAAACAGCAGATATGGCACTTCTGTCATATGTCATATAGAGCGAGGCAGAGCAGTATATTATATACGTTTATGGGCATCAGACTTGCAGTATTATATATGTTCCAGCAAGGGGCATTAATGTCCAACAATACACAATATGATTTAAATTAATTGTTTCAGTAAGAACAGTTACACAGTGATATCGACTTTTGGGCTCTTTTATCTTGTCCCAAATTCATTTTTGGCAGAGCCTTGGAAATAGATCACTGGACAAACATTTATCTGTCGCTTTTAGTGAGTAGTACTGTTATCTCTCTCTCTCTCTCTCTCTCTCTCTCTCTCTAAAAAAAATCCTAATAAAAAAAAAAATCCTATAAATTAAGTATGGGAGGTACAGAATAAACACTCCAGCCTTGAATATGTGTTTTTAACATCAGTCAGCACTGTCACTGACAGCAATGACAGCCATTACAACACAATTTGGCATGCCATTACACACACTCTGTCAAAAAAAAGAAGAAGAAGAAGAAAAAAAAGGTCTGGCCAATATCACATAGGTGACAATGTTTTCAGTTTTGTCAGAAACAAGTTAAGTGTCAAGGAATTAAATAGACTGTGACCACAGAAAAGGATCCAATTGGACTTGATCGCAGAGTTAGTTCATAAATACCCGAGCCATAAAAAACATTGTATGTGGGTGATTTTTACTCATCTTTTATTAATAACTCAAAACCAGGAGTTTACTTTTAACTATACATAGGAAAGTTAAAATTGAGTGTGAATTCATTTCAATGTTTGAGTTTTCTCCTATTTTGACACCTTTTATTATAATTATGATTATTATTATTATTATTTCTACAAAGAAAAGTCAAATAGTTTAAGTCGGTTGTTTCACATCAATGACATGATGTCATCTGTGGTGCTTATTCATGCCATCTTTAGTAAATTGTCATGTTGTATTGGTTCTTTTTCCCTTAATAAAGTCAGTATGTGAGTGGAGTTACGGTTGTGTTGTGGTGCAAGTTGATTTATTAGTGTCAAGCTCATACTGAGTACAGTGACAGTGCAACTGGAAACCATATGTTCCATGTCAAAATGTTCCATGCTGCACTGGGCATTTACTTTTAGGCCTATGTGTTCCACTAATTCCCTGCATTATTTTTATGTGTGCTATATCTGAATTTAATGTTCCTCTGAATGGGTGATCACTAGTCCTGATGATGATCAAAAAAACGATGAATTTATTTTGATAAATGTTGACCTTAATAAATCAAATCAATTGTAATTTACCTTGGGCTCTTTAAAGGAAAAATTTATCCAGAATGAAAATTCTGTCATCAACATTCATATTATTCCAAACCCTTACCACTTCCTTTCTTTCATGGATATATTTAAATGGTCCTTTTCAATAAAACAAAAGCATATGGGACTGTGAAGCTCGATTTTAAAAAAGGACCATACAAGTAAAATAAAGTACATAAAAGTAGTCAATGTGGCATATGTATAATATTCAAAGCTGTTATTCATGTTAGGAATTGAAAAATGTTTGGGCAAACTCCTCCTTAAGTTGTCTCTTGTCTATACATATTCCAAAGTTTCTGCAACTGCTCTCTACAGACGTGCTTTGAATCCTCATTTTATCTCATCAATGCTTTGTTTTAGCATGTTAATGTCTGAACCAGAGGTCACAAGCTACAGATTAGAGAATGCATTAGCCAATAGCATGTCTGTCTCTCTGACACTGTTGCATTGTGTGTTATTGGCAGAGCAGGCAGGCAGACAGCCTCGCACTGATGCTCATTATTGACAATTCCAGCAGTGCATTTTGGGTATCGTTACTAAAAGAGGCGTATGAATCAAGGTGGAGACTAAGGACAAAATAACATAACCGATTGGCTTTGTTTTAGATTTTACAGATTATGACTTCCTTATCAAGATCAAAATATATCATCTTATGACCACACAAGCAACACAAGCCTGCCAGAGATATCTAAACTGTTGAAAATAACATTGAGCAAATCATTGAATTTACTTATCTGTATTATCTACAGCTGACATTATTAACATTTTATTTGTTTATATATCTGTATATTTGTATATGTATTTTTTATTATTATGACTTTTTGTGCATTTACATTTGCAGAATCGGTACATTTTTATAATTTTGTGTGTTGGGATTTATTAATGATCTATGATAAATACTTTATATGCTGTATTATTTACATACCAAAGATATGTGTGCAAAAAGTGTTAAGAGCTTCAGGTTAACATTTCACCACACCTTATATCAATAAGTCAGCCCTCTTTGTTTTCAGGGCCTTGAGTAAAGACGGCATATTGAGCATTGTGTCACAGCCTAAATGTGGCCCCTAATTTCCTCAGACTGGCTAAAGGGACATTTGCATTATTGATGAGGCGTTCCTGTCACCTCAAACATAGACTATTTAAGGAAGAATAATTTTATGCAAACTGTGTATTGATGGACTAATGATCAATTGGCCTCTGCAAAGATATTAATATGCAACTGTTGCAGTGTGATGTGCATTCCAGGTATCCTTATTACATTTATAAAATGGGTACTTTATAATACAAATTACAGTATATAATATTGTAATACAGCTGTTTTTCTGCTACTGCATATCCCATATTTTAGCATGACTGGAACACCATATTGACCAATGAGCATCTAAGACTGGAACTATCTATTGCAATTTAGTTTTGAGTAAGCTTTCAAAGTGCACATGCTTTAAAAGTGTCTAGTCGTTTTTCAGGATTATACATTGTGTGGGTGAGTTTACAAATTTCAGTAAATTACTCTCTTTTATTCAGACCTCTGCATTCGAAGTAATCTGTTAGACCTTTTTGTTGTTAAAAGACAGTGATCAATAAAATCAATAATGTTTGTTGTTCAAACAGTGACGCAAATAAAATCAGACAGAGAAGCCATTGTTCAACAAAGTCCTCCAATCAAGGCACTGATGAGATTACCAATTGCAATAAAATGCTTATAATGTGACCAATACTTTTACATTCTTACAGCATGGTATAATCCACCAGATTGCATTTTTTATATTCTCTGAGATGATAGTTTTTAAAACTTCAGTGAGAAGTCAATTAGAACACAGTTCCTACAGTAGAGTACTGAAAGAAAAACAATGCTCAACCTGTCATGTCCTTCAGGGTGGGCATGTGGGGGGATGCATGGTAAAGCATCAGTTTCCAAGAAAACATCCCCCACACCATTACACCACCACCACCAGCCTGCACAGTGGTAACAAGGCATGATGGATCCATGTTCTCATTCTGTTTACGCCAAATTCTGACTCTACCATCTGAATGTCTCAACAGAAATCGAGACTCATCAGACCAGGCAACATTTTTCCAGTCTTCAACTGTCCAATTTTGGTGAGCTCGTGCAAATTGTCGCCTCTTTTTCCTATTTGTAGTGGAGATGAGTGGTACCCGGTGGGGTCTCCTGCTGATGTAGCCCATCCGCCTCAAGGTTGTGCGTGTTGTGGCTTCACAAATGCTTTGCTGCATACCTCGGTTGTAACGAGTGGTTATTTCAGTCAAAGTTGCTCTTCTATCAGCTTGAATCAGTCGGCCCATTCTCCTCTGACCTCTAGCATCAACAAGGCATTTTCGCCCACAGGACTGCCGCATACTGGATGTTTTTCCCTTTTCACACCATTCTTTGTAAACTCTAGAAATGGTTGTGCGTGAAAATCCCAGTAACTGAGCAGATTGTGAAATACTCAGACCGGCCCGTCTGGCACCAACAACCATGCCACGCTCAAAATTGCTTAAATCACCTTTCTTTCCCATTCTGACATTCAGTTTGGAGTTCAGGAGATTGTCTTGACCAGGACCACACCCCTAAATGCATTGAAGCAACTGCCATGTGATTGGTTGATTAGATAATTGCATTAATGAGATATGGAAGAGGTGTTCCTAATAATCCTTTAGGTGAGTATATATATATATATATATACACTCACCTAAAGGATTATTAGGAACACCATACTAATACTGTGTTTGACCCCCTTTCGCCTTCAGAACTGCCTTAATTCTACGTGGTATTGATTCAACAAGGTGCTGAAAGCATTCTTTAGAAATGTTGGCCCATATTGATAGGTTAGCATCTTGCAGTTGATGGAGATTTGTGGGATGCACATCCAGGGCACGAAGCTCCCGTTCCACCACATCCCAAAGATGCTCTATTGGGTTGAGATCTGGTGACTGTGGGGGCCATTTTAGTACAGTGAACTCATTGTCATGTTCAAGAAACCAATTTGAAATGATTCGAGCTTTGTGTCATGGTGCATTATCCTGCTGGAAGTAGCCATCAGAGGATGGGTACATGGTGGTCATAAAGGGATGGACATGGTCAGAAACAATGCTCAGGTAGGCCGTGGCATTTAAACGATGCCCAATTGGCACTAAGGGACCTAAAGTGTGCCAAGAAAACATCCCCCACACCATTACACCACCACCACCAGCCTGCACAGTGGTAACAAGGCATGATGGATCCATGTTCTCATTCTGTTTACGCCAAATTCTGACTCTACCATCTGAATGTCTCAACAGAAATCGAGACTCATCAGACCAGGCAACATTTTTCCAGTCTTCAACTGTCCAATTTTGGTGAGCTCGTGCAAATTGTAGCCTCTTTTTCCTATTTGTAGTGGAGATGAGTGGTACCCGGTGGGGTCTTCTGCTGTTGTAGCCCATCCGCCTCAAGGTTGTGCGTGTTGTGGCTTCACAAATGCTTTGCTGCATACCTCGGTTGTAACGAGTGGTTATTTCAGTCAAAGTTGCTCTTCTATCAGCTTGAATCAGTCGGCCCATTCTCCTCTGACCTCTAGCATCAACAAGGCATTTTCGCCCACAGGACTGCCGCATACTGGATGTTTTTCCCTTTTCACACCATTCTTTGTAAACTCTAGAAATGGTTGTGCGTGAAAATCACAATAACTGAGCAGATTGTGAAATACTCAGACTGGCCCGTCTGGCACTAACAACCATGCCACTCTCAAAATTGCTTAAATCACCTTTCTTTCCCATTCTGACATTCAGTTTGGAGTTCAGGAGATTGTCTTGACCAGGACCACACCCCTAAATGCATTGAAGCAACTGCCATGTGATTGGTTGATTAGATAATTGCATTAATGAGAAATTGAACGGATGTTCCTAATAATCCTTTAGGTGAGTGTATATATATATATATACACTATATTGGGACGCCTGCCTTTACATGCACATGAACTTTAATGACATCCCATTCTTAATCCGCAGGGTTTAATATGGATTTGGCCCACCCTTTGCAGCCATAACAGCTTCAACTCTTCTGAGAAGGCTTTCCACAAGGTTTAGGAGTGCGTTTATGGGAATTTTTGACCATTCTTCTAGAAGTGCATTTGTGAGGTCAGGCACTGATGTTGGATTAGAAGGCCTGGCTCACAGTCTCCGCTCTAATTCATCCCAAAGGTGTTCTATCGGGTTGAGGTTAAGCCAATCAAGTTCCTCCACACCAAACTCACTCATCCATGTCTTTATGGATTTGCTTTGTGCACTGGTGCCCAGTAATGTTGGAACAGAAAGGTGCCACCACCAAACTGTTCCCACAAATTTGGGAGCAGGAAATTGTCCAAAATGTCTTGGTATGCTGAAGCATTAAGAGTTCCTTTCACTGGAACTAAGGGGCCAAACCCAACCCCCGAAAAACAACCCTACACCATAATCCCCCCTCCACCAAACTTTACATTTGGCACAGCGCAGTCAGGCAAGTACCGTTCTTCTGGCAACCGCCAAACCCAGACTCGTCCATCAGATTGCCAGAAAGAGAAGCGTGATTCGTCACACCAGAGAACACGTCTCCACGGCTCTAGAGTCCAGTAGCGGTGTGCTTTACACCACTGCATCCGACGCTTTACATTGCACTTGGTGATGTAAGGCTTGGATGCAGCTGCTCGGCCATGGAAACCCATTCCATGAAGCTCTCTACACACTGTTCTTGAGCTAATCTGAAGGCCACATGAAGTTTGGAGGTCTGTAGCTATTGACTTCTGCGCACTGTGCGCCTCACAGCTCTGTGATTTTACGTGGCCTACCATTTTCTTTCACAAATGTTTGTAGAAGCAGTCTGCATGCTTAGGTGTTTGATTTTATACAACTGTGGCCATGGAAGTGAATGGACCATCTGAATTCAATGATTTGGAGGGGTGTCACTATACTTTTGGTAATATAGTGTATATTAAACCTTCAAATGTAAAAATATATTAAACTACATCACCAGTATCAACAAACACTTTAGATATAAATGGAAATGTGCTTTACTGTACATGCAGAAAACAGGTTTCTCTTATCTTCACAAGTAGATCATTCACAAAATAAACATGATTAGCAAAATTTACACTGGCTGTGATTAAAAGCTGATATAACCTCTGGAAACTATTGAAAGCTCCTTGAAGGGTCACAAAAAAAAACAACATTCATCCTCTTAACATCATCTGCAAGACATCATGGTCTTAAGACACATCTTGATCATTTATGATCTGACATGTGAACATGGTTACAGTGTAGATCAGGTAGATCTATAAAGCCATAAAGGTAAAGATAAGAATACAGGTGTGAGTCGGTGTCCTCCTGGAGCTCTGTAATGATAACAATATAATGGCCTATATGTGTGAATGCATTTTACTTGTTCTATGGGTGATAGAAACTATGGTTTCAAGATAGATTTTGAGTCACCCAAAAATTACAATTCTAAAAAATTAAAAACATTTAGTCACCATCATATCCGTCCAAACTGATATGACTTCCTTTCTTATGTGGAACACAAAAGGAAATGTTTTACATAGGGCCAGATTTACTAAAGAGGGCAAATTAGCGTGAGATCGCAATCCCCAAAAAACGCAGACTGAAGTGGTTTAAGACATGCTTTTTTGGGGGCGGTAAATAATGGCACAAATAGCAGTAAATTGACTAGCGCAAATCTTAGTAAATCACCTTGTGTGATTCATTTAAATACTCTCCTCCTATAAATTTTGCGTCTGAAAGGGAAACTCCCACAAATGCATATGCAATAAGGTCAGCCCCAAAAATGACTGTGCTAATTTTTCTCTGTGTGTCTTTAGTAAATCCTGTCAGTAGTTTTTTAACACCAAAAGAGGGTTTGCAAAGCTGGCGCAAGCTGTTAGTAAATCTGGCCCATAATCTGCTCTTTTCTATAGAACAAAGGAAAAATGTTTGCTATAAGTATTCTTATAGACATACAATAACATGTAAATTTGAAAAATATGTTATACTTTTCATGGAAATCATCCTCCAAATGGCTTAATTGCCTGTGTATATTAAGCTGGGATAAGAGAAAGTTAACATTTTATTTGAAGCATGTATTTGTTATACACAGTGATATAAAATATTATTTGTGTGCAGATAAAATGTTCTCTTCATGCTGTCATATCGATCCCAGCAATATCTGATGATATGTTGATTTATACTTTTAATTGCCCTCCAATCAGTGCAGAGATAACAGAAAGGGGATTAGCATAATATATTATGTAATGTTTCCTTAGCAGGAGTGTGTGTGAAAAACACAGGTTAAGTCACACTAATGTCCATTTATTATTGAAATGTATTTCAGTGGTCAGTGTGGATGGAGTTTTGTATTGAATCCAGTGGCTTGAGTTAGTATGCGTCATGCTCTTGCAATTCTGCAGAATACCAATAAGAATTATTTCCCATGTGGTCCTCATACTACACTTATAAAGATGTACGCATTGGTATAAAACATCTGACTTGATTTATTTATTTTTTGTCACAAGTTCACATGAGCAATGAGGCAGCAATATATGTCAGAGAAGGGACATGGACTCTGCTGTCATTTTCAGTTAAATATTTCTCAATGTTCTAAACTTTATTTTTCTCGGGTGTTTATAGCATGTTAGATAGCAGGTTTTAATTGAAGAGAAAACATGCTATAAAGCCATAAACTTCATGGCAACTACTGCCAATCTTTAGAATGCTGTAAAATGCATATCTTCGTGTCTCCTCTATTACCTTGATATAACAACGTCATGTCAACTTTGGACCCAAATCATTGTGAAGACTGAATCTTACTGGATTTATTCCAGATTCAACTGGTTCACCAATATTTAATGTAATTAATATTGGTGTTGTAGTTCTCAAGACCATTTTTTGAAGATTTTGGCCTTATCTAGGTCTCAGACTGAGGACTCAGGATTCTCAAAACCGGTCAAGACCACAGCTGTGGGGATATCACTAAATTGCCAGGGCATTGCCTGATTTATTTGATAACATCATTCATGTTCCTGCTTCAAATGCATTCAATAACTTATTTGTAATTTGGTTTCTTTTGCCGGGTCAAAAATTAACGGGGGATTGTGTCAAAAATCTCACCAAAATTAATACAAATCAAAGATATTCAAAATTCAAGATATGATTGCAAAATGTACTTGTATAAGATCTTGTTTCTCTACATTATAACAATATATTAAGAGCAATATCACAAGAGCAAGAGAGCTATTTTCATGAATATGAGCATGATTGCAAATGTGTTATTGATTTTATACAAACATTCAAAAAACGTCTCGGTTACGTATGTAACCCTCGTTCCCTGAAGGAGGGAACGGAGACGTACGTCGGAACTGACCGACGAATTGGGATCTATTTTCAGAGACCAATCTACTTCGAGTGTTTAAAAATGAGCCAATGAGGATTGGCATGCGGTAGACGCGTCCCACGCTCCGCCCCGCAGCGCGGGTATAAATACGGAAGTGGAAGTACCGCATATCGCTTTACAACTGAGGGGCCGGCTAAGTGGCTCGGCCTACAGCTGAAGCACAGCACCTGGCGACGGGACGTACGTCTCCGTTCCCTCCTTCAGGGAACGAGGGTTACATACGTAACCGAGACGTTCCCTTTCAGTCGGTCACGTTCGACGTACGTCGGAACTGACCGACGAATTGGGATCCCCACTAACACGCCAGAGATGCTGGCCCTTCCAGTCAGGGAGGCCAGTCACTGCTGTTCCTGCAAGACCCACTCAGCGTGACTATTGGATAACGATGGGAAAGCGTGCCTGTCTCGGGGAGATGGTACGCTGCAGAGCCACGTCCTTCAGTGGAAGGAGAGGTGGAATACTCATACCACCAGAGACGACAGAGCGGGCTCTGTCAAGGGAAAGACACGGGGCTAGCCGAGTAGGGTAGCTGGTACCGTGGAGAATACACATATGGGGTTGCCGTTAGGGAACCGCTACATATGGAACCCAGCCTAACACACACATTCCACAAGCATACGGGTGTAGGCCTGGTGTCAGACGGCCGCAACGTTTGACACCGAAGGGGTGACGGAGGAGCTCGACAGGGTTAGCC
Source organism: Rhinogobio ventralis (assembly GCA_039654625.1). Lineage (NCBI taxonomy): Eukaryota > Metazoa > Chordata > Actinopteri > Cypriniformes > Gobionidae > Rhinogobio > Rhinogobio ventralis. The sequence continues at coordinate 28,065,193 of CM077206.1, read as the reverse complement.
GTTTCCGGGGAACACAACTGGAGACAATAGACGCACGTATCCGGCCCGGAGGCGGGAGTGGCGTATGCAAGCCGACACTAGAACGGGTACTTAGCGCTACTGGCCACTGGGGGCGAGGATGCAGGAAGATACCGGCTCTACACGGAGGCTATAAAATCTAGCGAACGTGTTAGGTGTCGCCCAGCCCGCAGCTCTACATATGTCTGTCAGCGAGGCGCCTTGAGCCAGCGCCCAGGAGGAGGCTACACTCCTAGTGGAGTGAGCTCGCAACCCCGAGCGGGCAAGGCACGTCTTGGGACTGGTAGGCCAAGACGATAGCATCCACTATCCAGTGGGCTAACCTCTGCTTGGAGACAGCCTTTCCCTTCTGCTGGCCTCCGTAACAGACGAAGAGCTGTTCTGAGGTTCGAAAGCTTTGAGTTCGGTCAACGTAGGCGCGAAGAGCACGGACGGGACAGAACAAAGCTAGGGCTGGGTCTGCCTCCTCCGAAGGCAGCGCTTGCAGGTTCACCACCTGGTCCCGGAAGGGAGTGGTGGGAACCTTGGGCACGTATCCAGGCTGGGGTCTCAGGACAACGTGAGAGTTGGCCGGCCCGAATTCTAGGCACGATTCATTGACCGAAAGTGCATGCAGGTCCCCTACCCTCTTGATTGAGGCCAATGCAGTCAGGAGCACTGTCTTCATGGACAGGATGTTTAGCTCGACTGACTGTAAAGGCTCGAAGGGAGGGCCCTGGAGCGCTCTGAGCACCAGGGCTAGGTCCCAAGAGGGTACAGAGGTTGGCCGAGGAGGATTTAGTCTCCTTGCACCTCTGAGGAACCTGACGATTAAGTCGTGCTTACCTAAGGACTTACCTTCGACTACATCGTGATACGCCGCTATTGCGGCGACGTACACTTTGAGGGTGGAGGGAGACAGCCTTCTCTCCAACCCATCTTGTAGGAAAGCAAGCACGACATTAATCGAACACCTTCGGGGGTCTTCCCAGCGGGAAGAGCACCATTCAACGAACAGGTTCCACTTCAGCGCATAGAGGCGCCTCGTAGAGGGGGCTCTAGCTGAAGCGATGGTGTCTGCTACTGCCTGTGGCAGACCACCTAGAACCTCCGCGTCCCGTCCAGGGACCAGACATGGAGTCTCCAGAGGTCTGGATGCGGGTGCCATAGAGTGCCCCGTCCCCGGTACGCAGTTCCTGCATAACGCCTGGGTCGGAACTACCCTCGTGCAATTCCATGAGCGCTTTGGCCTGGTAGACCTGCAGGAGCGCCATGGCATGCAGAGATGACGCGGCTTCTCCACAGGCCGTGTAAGCCTTGCCGGTTAGCCCGGACGAGAACTTACATGCCCGGGAGGGGAGGCGCGGATTTCCCCGCCATTCGGTAGCGGTCTTAGGACACAGTTGCATCGCAACCGACCGCTCCACTGGGGGGATCTCCACGGAACAATGGCTGCCTCTGTGACTTTCGTGAAGACGCGAGGCGACAGGGACAGCCCGAAGGCAGGACCAGGCCCCCAGAGACCGAACAAGCGGGACCAACGGCACCACAGACGTGTCCGGGGTGAGGCAGCGAGATGGAGTACCCAGGCCCGACTCGGGAGGCACGGAGGCGGCCCGGAGTGTTGCTTGAGTACTCCAGTGTGGGGCAGAGTGTGGGTGAGAAGGCCCGGGGGCGTCCTCGGTGCCCACACTGCTGCCCCCTGGCGAGGGGGAGAGGGGAGGAAAGGAGTGGTAAGGCCCGGGGGCGTCGCACACTGCCAACCTGGGCCTCTTGGGGCCCAGGGAGGGAGGAAACTGCTCTTTTATTGAGAATGTGGGTACCGCTGGACTCCGGAGAGCCAGCGGCAGGATGTTTTGACCAGCGTTGACATTCTTCCCCCGTTCCTCCTCCGGGAGGAGGAGGGGTGCGGACACCACCTCCCCGAGAGCAGCTCCTTTCCTCCCTGGGCTGCCCGTCTCAGGGCCGCTTGCCCTTGCGCTTGCCGGTGGAGGCTGCTGCTTTGGCTTGGCAGGGGCGGAGGCAGACGCCGGGGGACGCCCTCGGCGATGAGCAGGCGGGGGCGCTGCAGCCGGCGACTGGGTGGAGGCAGCAGCGGGTCGCCGGGGCAGGATATTTTTAATCGCCTCCGTCTGCTTCTGGGCAACCGAGAACTCCTGGGCGAAGTTCTCGATTGCGTCGCCGAAGAGGCCGGCCTGACAGACAGGGGCGTTGAGGAACCGAACCTTGTCGGTCTCACGCATATCTGCCAGGTTCAGCCACAGGTGGCGTTCCTGGACCACTAACGTGGACATCGCCCGACCCAGGGAGCGTGCGGTGACTTTCGTCGCCCGGAGGGCGAGGTCCGTCGCGGTACGCAGTTCCTGCATAACGCCTGGGTCGGAACTACCCTCGTGCAATTCCATGAGCGCTTTGGCCTGGTAGACCTGCAGGAGCGCCATGGCATGCAGAGATGACGCGGCTTCTCCACAGGCCGTGTAAGCCTTGCCGGTTAGCCCGGACGAGAACTTACATGCCCGGGAGGGGAGGCGCGGATTTCCCCGCCAGTCGGTAGCGGTCTTAGGACACAGTTGCATCGCAACCGACCGCTCCACTGGGGGGATCTCCACGTAACCCTTCGCCGCGCCACCGTCGAGGGTAGTGAGGACGGAGGAGTCAGTCGATCGGTTTATAGCGCTATAAGGCGCTGTCCACGACTTCGTGAGCTCCTGATGCACTTCCGGAAAGAAAGGCACTGGGGCGGGGCGCTGAGAACCAGCACGGGCCGTCCCGAGATACCAATCGTCAGTTCCGACGTACGTCGAACGTGACCGACTGAAAGGGAACAAAATTTTACTTTAAAAACATTAATATCAACATTATTTTTGCAGTTGTGAGAGTGAGGAGTGTTGGTCTGGTCTTGGTCTTCACTCCATCTTGCCCTGCCTTTGTCTTGGTCTCGTCTTGGTCTCAACCTCTTTAAAGTCTTGGTCTTGTCTTGGTCTCAAAACATACTGGTCTTGATCTTGACTGGGTCTCGGTTTAGGTGGTCTTGTCTACAACACTGGGTCATATGTTAATTCATGAAATCAATGGCAAACTTTGTGGGGAAATAATAAAACAACATTTAAGTTCTGTGAAATTTAAATGTATATAAACCTTATAAATTTGGGCTTTTAGAAGTGCTCCAAGAATGGCCAATGGGTTACACAGGTATCAACACTATGTATGTAATAATCAAAAGTAAACAAATTTGCACAAAGATGCAGAAATAGTTTTTCAGCATACTGAAAATGCAATGTTTGTGAACAAATGCAGAAATGTACAAATGCAGATTTTTAATTTAATGTTAATTAAAAATGCATTACAGTAAGTAATAAACGTAATGAGATCCAGTTGTAAAAAATCCTGCAACTGGAGAATAGGAGTAGGAGAAATGTGTAATGTAATAAAAAAAAAAAACAATGCAAAAATTAAATAAAACAAAATAATAAACTGTATTTCATATATTTTTAGATATGTAATGATGTCCAGACATGTTTTCATGTGATTCACACTAGGTACAACATTTCAAGAGCTGAAATTAAAAGTTCCATCCATCAATTTCTATATATACATATGTGGAAATTTATGTTTCAAGTTAATCAAAATAACAAATTAGTGAAACTTGGTCAATTAATGTCTATTATGGACAAGAATGCAACCAGTCCATCCGACATCATGAATATCAGGAGTGATAAATGGGCAGCTAAAGTAGATGATTGACCCGTCTTGAGTCGCTAGCCAGCTCCTTTCTCCGGTGGTTTAATCTGTCTGTCCGTCACATGGGATCACCTTGAACTTTGGCATCTTCATTATTTTAATAGCACTACCAGCAGAGTCACATTTCACAGCATACTCTTAGGCACGTTCAAAAATAATTAACTGTGTTCGACAGATAGTGAGAATGAAACGCCCGCCAGCGAGCTGAATAATAGACTGATAACGGAGCTGTGAACTTTTATGAATGAAACTGATTGAATAAAGGATGAAAATGTAAGCAGTGCTTGCATGTGTAAAACTCAATGAACCACAATGCTAGGGTGTAGTAACAGTTGGTTGCTAGACCATTGCTATGTGGTTACTAAAGGGTTACTGAGTGGTTGTTAGTGGGTTGCTATGGTGTTTTGGATGGTTGCTAGGGCACAATTAAGTGGCTGCTAAGGTGTTCTGGTTGGTTTCTGGGGCATTGCTTGGACAGGTCACTTTCAAGTCTTTTTTTTTTTTTATAAATACAAATTGTAGAATGCATTTATAAAATGTAGATGCCTTCATAATGAACGTAGTAGAGATGAACTAGTTCAAAATATGGGTGGATTACTGTCTGAAACCTCTCAAGCAAAGGAGAGAAGTCTTCCTGCTTTGACAAGAATGCACCTTTTGCTTATAAAACACAAGTAACACGTCTCATGTCACCGGACATTATGACAAATCATAGAGTTGGGCAATAAAATTTAATTTGATAGCTCCATAAACCAAGATGTCTTTGTGTTTCCTTCCTCAGTAATCGAGACGTCAATGACCTCACCTCACTGATGTATTTTACAATACAACTTTTACTGTCTGCTGAAATGAGTTATAGGTATAATGAGAGAAATTAAAGAGCAATTCAGTAGCAGTAGCAAGACCCAGGGATTGAAATGTACCTTCTTTAATGGCAAATATAGACAATATTGTTAAAGATAGCTTTTGGGCAATATATTTTACATTGTTACCTTTAATTTAACATTTGTTTTTTAATGGAAGCTTTTAATTTATATGTAATACAGTGTAACATTGGAGTATTTGCCTAGAACCTGAAATGCATTTTAGGTTTAATTGTATTCTAAGTGTGTACCTTGTGGCTTTTTAATTTGCCAATTATAAATGTGTTTGGTATAGATTTTAAGGTGCTACCTTACAAAAGACGCCACCATTATAATGGATTAAGACCCCAGGGAACACTGCAGTATTGAATAACCAAATAACATGATTTATGATTATGCTAAAGAAATACAACACATTTCCCAAACATTAAACCCACATGGGATTTTCTCATCCCTTTGCCGTGTCAATAATTAGGTCAAACCTTTTTAAAATTCTATATTATTTTAATTCCAAATGGGATGGTGCGCCAGGCCCTTCTTCTGAAACAATGCAATTTTTAGATGATAATTTGAATTATTGGTCCCACTTTATATTAGCTGTCCTTAACAACTATGTATTAACATTCTAACATTTAAAACTAACCATTTGATACATTGCACTTATTCTGTACATAAATGTGGTACTTATATATATTTTTTAAAATCCTGCATGTAACTATAGCTGTAATTCATTTCTGTCATTACATCTATAACTACACTGTTGAGCTTTTCCACCCTTAAATTTACCCATACCACCAAACCTGTCCCCAACCTTACCCGTATCTCATCTCAATAGCAGCAAACGTGTTTTGCAATACAATATGAACACAGTAAGTACATTGTACTTATTTTTTGATCTAAGTACATAGTAGTTAAAGACACATAATATAAAGTGTGACAAATTATTTTTCACAGATACTTTGTTTAAAGCAATTGCATATGAGGTTATTGTAATCATTGTTTAACACTTTAGTTAGCACCCTCATTTCATGGCAGCGATTTCAGGCATTTTCAGTTTTCTATTATACAAGTCTATGGCTTATGACTGGTGAAAAAAAACAAAAAACAAAAACATATTACATATGTTTTTCTTAAATTGTTATTTGTGTGTAAATATATTTAGGCTGCCTGAAAAAATACATGCTTTGTCAAATAAAATTACCCTGTATTTATAGGCACATTTCAGCCTAATATAGTTGGCTCATAATACTGTGAGGTGGCCCCAGCATAGGGTCGGGTTCCTCTACACTGCATGGACTGTGTAGGTGTCCCGTTTGCCATTGATAACATATAATAGGACTACACTCTTAGTTCAAGACATTTAAGAGAGTAAAGAGAAAGAGATATGCAAAACTAGTTTAAAAAATCTGCTAGATGTGCTTTCAGTTGGTATAAATTTAGGGTCTGGCTCATGAAATGGAGATTTCTCAGACTCTTTCCCCATATTAAATAGACTCTACATAGAGTAACTCAGGAGAAAATGAGGCTCAAAGCAAGCATTCTCATGATTTCCCATCTTCTGGCAGGCTGTCACACACAGGAGCGTACAATACACTGACAGGTCCAGCACCTCCTCAGAGTTGGAGGGAGATTTGGGCCATCACTGTCAGTGACAGCAGAGATTAGCAGTGTAATCCCATTTGAGCGTTGTGGGAATATCCTGGGCTTTCTCTTAACAAGCTAATACATTCGCACATTTTATTGGTGTGTTAATGAATGTGTTAATGTAAGTCCTTTTATGTTTGTTGAATCATTCCAGGTTAGTTTCTTAGTTTCCTTTATTCTATCCATCCGCTGGTAGCATAAGCCCATCTGAAGTGGATTTAGCAATTAGTAAAATGGTGATTGTGCTGAACATACTAAAAATGAACAGTTCTCTTAATTCAGGCCCCATTTCTATTCTTCTGCAGTGCAAATGAGATTGAGGTTTAAGTAGAGAATCCTCTGCAATCTGTTTGACTTTTGTTTCTGTCAGATTGTTAAGACTCACGTTTCTTTCAACATCTCATGGAAATCTGGGAAAAGAGTCTGTGCTTTATAGTATTTTTGTTTCAAATGCTTATTTGTCAAAGTCATTATGTCCAATTACACACAAACTTCTGCCTTAAGAAATGTGAACCTCCCATTGCGATTCATCTGTAATGCCATGCTGTACTGACAAATCCAGATCCTGGTGTTATTATTTTTTTTAATAAAGTTATGGTTACAGATGTTGAATTCTTAATATGTTGTTAACCCTCTGAGCCCTGAGCTGTTTTCTGGGCCCTGGAGGTGTTTTGACATGCCCTGACATTTGATCTTATTTCTGTTACTTGTAACATTTTCATGGCTAAAGTCTGAATACACTGTATTCAGCACACACTCTGCTACAATAATATTTGAGCAGCATGTGTGTAAAAGTTTGTAGTTTTGAGAAAATGGCGTTAATGCGTGGTTTGTGAAGAAAAAAAAAATTAAGTCACTGAAATAAGGCCATAAAACCCATAATGAATATTTGTTCACAAGACTTTTGAAAACTGGATCACGTAGGCTACAATTTGATGTAAAATCACTCTGTCCACTCAATATATTGACAATTAACAATATATTACACAATATATTGATTTAAAATTGGTAAGACATGTTTTGTGTCAGGAAGGCTTATGCGTGAAGGACGTGAATCATCATGAATATTGATGTTTTTCACACCTGGAAAGACAAAGACACTCCCTCTAATGGCCCTATTTCAGCTGAATGACTGTGAGGGAACTAGAACAAAGAATGTAAAGAGATTAAAAGAATGGATTTTTGATTTGTTTGCATGTATTTACAACACAACATAATCCAAACATACACAACAAAGGACATCAGTGGTTCTTTATAAGGGACACTCAAAATATTTGTACTGTACCACACAGTGTATGTTATTTCAGTGTCTGCAGTTAAGTGTGTGTATAAAAGGCTCTCAGATATAAACACATTTGTTTTGCTTAACCTATTAATACACAATTTAATCCTAAAACGAATTGTAACATCATAGAAATGAATGTCAATTGTTACACACAAACCATCTGAAGCTTTTGTAGCATTATACACTACCGTTCAAAAGTTTGGGATAAGTAAGAATTCACAGTGAATGTCATAATAATTTGTTTGCAATATAATCTACAAACGCATACACAAACAGATGTTCCTGCCACGTCTGCCGTTGCTTTTTCATCTCGTTGAGCATAGATGCGTCTGGGAAAAATTCCCGTTTATTCAATCGTTACGACGGTGTTGCTCTCTATTTGAGCGTGCTTGACGCGCGTCTACATTTAAAATAACAAACTTGAGCGCGCAAAAGACACAACATATGTGTACAGCCCCTTAAACAGTGGTTAGATCAGCGTAGCAGTCAATAAACGAGACAAGGGAGGTCATGTACGGGACATTTAGGCCTAATAAACGGGACGTCCCGGCTAATACGGGACAGTTGGCAACCCTACTTTTATATCATGCTGTGTTTAATATTATAGAGTATATAAATATCTAAAATATTTCACACATTTTAGCCTGGCAATAGTTCAACTTGTAGCCTACAATGTGAAGTTTATGCATCAATAACGCTAATATAAGTGAGAAGAAACGTTTTACCTTAATAATTATCATGTTAAAATCGCGTTCTGTTTCTTCTGAGGTAAATCCAAAGTAAACTCACAGCGTGTCTTCCAAACTCAATGAAAATCAGAAGAATGATGAAGATGATGCTTTGTTTTGAGGTGATGGGGGGCATTTACAAGTTTGCGTTTCTTCACGATTTGCATGTGAATCGCTTTGCGCACGTGGGTGTGGTCACATTAAAGAGAATGAGGCTCCGCTTAAGGAACTCTACCTCTCGCTGTTTTCATATGGATTACATAAACAGAGAATATTTGTACTCAATATTTGTGAGAATATTGGGATTTTCTCATCCCTTTGCCGTGTCAATAATTAGGTCAAACCTTTTTTTTATATATAAACTTCATTTAAAAGTAGACATTCCAAGCTTTATAAAGAGATATCTGTCGTGTCTGTGTGGCAAGTATTCTCTGAGTTCTGAGTTCATTTTCAGACGCATTTCGGAGAGACAGGTGGGAGTATTTATTTTATTTTATTTTAAGTGTACATAAATAAAAGTAGACACTTTAAGCTTTGTAAAGACATATCATGTTCATGTCTGTGAGGCCAAAAATGATGGAGTATTTTAAGTTGTTTTACACTGTCATGAGGAAAAATCCAACAAAACACGCGGGCACATTCGTCGGGTTCAGAGGGTTAAAGCCCAAGTCTGCCACGATGTCAGTGCCAGATGGAACAAAGACTAAGCCAGTCATCGGCCCAAGCCCTACAGATTGTCTGAACAGGTGCGTGAGCCGGCTACACCATCTGTCACTGTGGGTGTCCTGTGACTCCAAAGATCCCGCCCCCTCCATCTGGGACCATCTTCTTCACAGCTCCACCGTGCTCCCTCGTCCCTACAGCTTCGCCTTGGTCAGACGTTACTCTGCCTGCGCCACTCTGTCTGCAGTTCGTCCCTTCACCCCTTCCGGCTCTGTTGGGCTCTGCCTTGGTCCTCAGTCCCACTGTCACCCTGGCTCCACCGCGGATGCTCATCACTGTGGCTCCACCTTGGTCTACAGATCCATCTGTGTCGCCTGGTCTCATCGTCTCTTCAGCTTTGCCTGAGTCTCAACCTCCATCAGCTCTGTCTCTGTCTGTCATCCTCCTGGTTAAAACTGCCAAGTCTCCACCATGGCTCCTCCCTCCTTCGACTCCGCCATGGGCCTTCATACTTGCTGGGGTCTGGGTCCCCGCCTGGCTCCTTCTGCTCTCCTCTCCTCCCATTGCCATCGCATCCCTGGTTTCTTCCGCCGGCATTTTCAGTTTTCATACCCTGCGGCACCCTCTTGTCCTCCTCCAGAGCCCCCACCATCCCTCCTCCTATTTTTCTGAATCTCCTGTGTTGTGCGCATCAGCCACACGCATGACAACATTTTTATTTCTTAAATTACTATTGTCTTTAAGATCTTCTCATCTGCAGTAGCTCTACTGCAAAATGAATGTAAAAAATAAGTTCTAAAATCTCAGCTCTTCATATCTTCAGCTGAGATCATCTTTTATTATGCAAGCTCTTTGACATAATGGCCAGAAACCTTCAAGATGTACTTAGCGTTTATTTCACTGCAAAGCCATATCAGGAGCACCAATGAGTATATCATGTGATGCAGGAGATAACACAAATCTGTGTGTATGTGGTCCTGGTATTCCCTACAAATATAGGAATACCAGTAAATTTTGACCTTGTGTGTGTGTGTGTGTGTGTGCCATATAAATAGGCAAACCTGTTCAAGTACCTTTTTACACCATACTTAAGTCTTTGTTTTTGTTTTTTTGCTAAATCATGCAATTTAACCTTTCACCCCTTGTTAGTTAACTTCATAACTGTTTAGATAGAGGGTCTAGTCTCATCTTCTTAATCTTTCAATGTGACCCTAAAGATCAATGGGAGATAATGAATAATAGGGATTTTAAGCGTGAAAAATCCAGTGAAACATGAACAACCACATGATTCCCAGTTTGACCTGGAAGGAATCTGGGTGGTTTAGAGAAAATTAAATTAAGTTGTCTAACTTTTCCATATTGCATAACCACAGTCATTAGAGTGGCTTATGCTTAAGAAATAAAAAATAAATAAATAAATGATGAAATGGTGTAGGCCTACTAAATTTAACTTATATTTGTGCTGCTGACATGAATGATACTTCTTAGAGAGATGTGTTATTTTACTTTTCTAAGGGAGCATACTTATAGTTTTTACCTGGTGGATGACACAATGGACAAATCAGTATGTTATTGCAAAGGACAAGCAGCACTCACATTTTCATCTTTCATCTAGCTGCAGATACATTTTAACACCAACTCATGGACTATAGGCTACTGACCGATTAGATGAACAATAGAGAAAATAATGGGGCCAAATATAAAAATATGAGGGTTGCTTTGGTTTGTATAAGGGTATTAAGTTGCTTTTTGAATTAGATAGAAAAGAGACATTTACTGTATTTAACTGTAAGATGGTAAGATCACTTTGACAGAAAACACCATCATTACATGGTAATCGGCTGTGAAACCACTGTGAGAAGCATAGTTATTTTGAATTAAACCTTGTGGAGATTACTGGCCCCTCTCTCTAGCTGGATTACTCTGACATTGACTGATGAAATATCTCCTGACGCCAGCGCTCGAAGGGTGTCGGAAAAACAACCTCTTCTCTGGAAGAGCCTTCCTCTCAACCCTTCAGGCAGCCTTACCTCCATCCACAAAACCCCTCTGTACACTAATTAAAGTCCTGAGGCAGGCGGCATACAGTGCCTCGACTGCCGGATTAGTGGATTATGATCTGGGGAGGGTCTCTGTCGCCATGGCACGGTTCCTTTAGTGACGGGCATTTCTCTGAGTCCCACTGGCACTTCACTAAATTAAGATCTACTAAAGAGGGATTGAGTATTGTATACTCATCTGCAGGGGGTATAGATATAGAGAGAAAGAGGTCAGACGACAGTCGAAAGCACAGAAACAACAGAAGAGAGACTGTATAAAAAAAGCGATAAACCAGATTCACCAATTTTAATTTAGGTGGAATTCATAAGATCCACTAAAGCGAGCAACCAACAGAACTGGCTTACAGGCTTTCTGTTTTGTTTTATTGAAGGTTAAGTGTCACTAGTGTGACAGAATTGCAAAAGTAATTGCTGCATCCGTTTCCATACTTTCAACCTCACAAGAGAACATGTCTAGGTGACAATTTCGTATGAATTTGTACAATGTGAATCGTATAAATAAATACGATTTTTAGAAAAAACGTAAACATGAAAGTCCACCCCCAACCCCATTCTTAAACATTACATCACTGGGGCATAAGCAGATCATATAAAAACATACAAATGAGATCATATGAATTAGCCACCAATTCACCAACATGTAAAACTTACAAATGGCAATGTACGAATTGCCTTGAGATTGTGTTGATACTTTTATACAATGTACTAAAATTGATAAACTACTGATATATGTACTGTCTGTACATATGCAAATATGTTGTATAAATACGTTACAAGCCATAATTCATCTCCGATGTTTGCATTTTCTTGTGCTCTTTGAATTATGACATACTAACAACATCCACAAAAACTTAACTAATCTGACCCCAAATTCATGTGATGGCCTAAAAAATTTACATGATTATTTTGCAGTATGACATCTTGTTGTTGTTTGCCCACTGTATCATGAATACTGAATATTTGGACATTTCGGACACACTTTGGATTGAGAAAATGAATGTTTTCAAACACTCGTCTAATGGTTGGAAAAGAGTTATTAATTAAAGCGGTGCGAATCTGGACTGTTTGTTCCAAAAGATACATTCCTCAATTGCAAAGATAACTTTATGGCTAGAAAAACCAAGCCATTATTTTAACAAACATAAACCATTTTCTATCAACTAGAATCGCCAGCTGATCTAATATTAGCGTTGCCACTAAAAGCAGAACTGACTGGAATAATAGCAGCTCCACAGGAGAGACCAACTCTAATAAAGAGGGAGGTGTCAAACTCCAGCAACTACTCTCTGTGTGGCCCACAGACACTCTGGCGATACACGTGCACTCAGGCTTTTACACAAAAACACATAAAACATTTATTCTTTCATGGGATTATGGTGTGGACGCTCCGGTGTCCCACTGAGATAAGTGAAACAGAAATAGCTTGTGAGCATTCATTAGTGTGGGGATCCCTGTGTAACATTTACTACAGATGTTCCCTAACTGCCTGAAATCAGCCTACAGGGAACAAAAAGGTGAGGTGCTGTTGACCTCAGTTTACACAGGAGATGCAGTGACTCTCAAATGTAAGAAATGAATATACTGATGAATATAAATGACTCCCTCAATCAGTATGTCGGAAACAGATTAATAATTTGGGAAAGACTGCACTCTGTTAAGTGTAGAAAAATTCAAAGAATCCAATCACTTTCAGATTCATAAACTACTCTACTGTCATGAACTAAAACGAAAAGTGAGTAGACAAGATGGATAGTTTTACATGTAAATTTAGTCATTTCAGAGTATAGCTGAATATTTTTTTCTTGGCAGTTAAACAGTTCTTGTAAACAGTAATTCGAGTTAAAAACAATATTTTCCAGGTTTGACCTTTTTAATAATGAAGTGACATTGGTTTTGCTTTTAACCTGTTGGATCTTAATGGTTAATGAGGGTGCTTTGCTGTTATTAGTCAGTGATGTTGAATGAATGTCTAGGAGATCAGCTGGATAAAATTTGGGCACAAGGACACAAAATACAATTCTGATAAAATTCAGAAAAACTGATTTCAAGCATTTGTATGATGCATAGAATTACTGCCTATTCGAAATCAGCCACTTTCCATTGGATTTTTGTGGGAAATAGCTGACAATAGCCATGTTTTCATCTACCGATTATTTAGCAAATTCTGGGATATCTATATTTGGAATCTATTTTGGGATATAATTTCTAAAAATGTGCATAAAAACGTATGCGTTCAATTGAGTCAGACAGTATTTTTTATCAGATAAGAAGACATAACCTGTGATGGAAACACATTTACAGAATAAATCCCTTAATGCTCAACAAAAAGAGAATGCAATTGGATAGTTGGACTAACCAGCGGATCAGTTTCATTGCACAGCATCTCAATGTTGTTTTACTTATTCTGAAATGGCTGAGCCAAAGTCTGTCATCAAAATGATTTGGTATAATGACCTTCCAGAAGTGTCTCACATGATTGCGTTCACAAACATCAGGCATCCGAATGCAAGATAACATGACAGCGTTTATTGCGTTTCATCTGTGCGCAGGCACAAGTCATTTATGATGTAGAATAAAAGAGCCACAGTGGCTTCCCCAGTTGCAGCAACTTCCATTTTTATTAAAGATATGTTGCGCCAATTTTCCAGGAAGTGACAATTTTGTACTATTGAACACATGAGATGGAAACTGTATTTTATTTGCAAATGATTTAAATTCACAACTTTGGATGGAAAGACAGCTACAGGCACTCAGGATTTGGAACAGAGCCCACATAACCTGTGACTGTTTTATACTGTAATGCTCATGCTCTTATCTGTGGTCAGTGTGACATTCAAAAAAAAAAAAAACCTGACTGCTGACCTTTAACATTTATCCTGTTATGACAAAATAATACGTTGCAAATTAACATACTGTTTTGACATGGTCCAGAATTAGTTACCTATGTATTTTTAATTAATGCACATTCATCTCAAAGGTTCTTTGTGGCTCATAGTATGGAATGAGATATTTGCTCATTCAGTGTGGGTTGGCATTATTCATGACTTGGTTCACTTTGATGTTAGTTGAAGGGAAATGTCACTAGAATATCATCTACAGCTAAAATTAATTGGGCTGTTAATTTACTAAAGTATTTAATCATGATTCTTTTTTTTTTTTTTTGTTATATGTGTTTTTAGAAATTATATGTGTTACTAGTTTCGGAAAATGTGCATAATGCCACTGGGGAGAGTTTTTTGCACTTTTTTGCACCCCCAATCCAATTCGAGTCATTGAATATTCAGTGTCTGCCAATATGGAGTCCCAGTCCGATACTTGTATTTTCCTAGTGCTTGGTGCACACTTCAAGTACATTAAAATTATTAAAAGCAAATATAAAATGTTCAGGGCTGTGCAAAGAGTTTCTCAGGGGCAGGGGCTCAAATGTAAAAAGCTGCATCTATCACTACGGAATACTTCCAATATAACAATTACTACAGTAAGTATATTTACAGACTCTGTGGTCACAATTATGAATATGGTACTACTGATATAACCTTCTTGTATTTTGTATGTACAATAAGCAGAATAATTGCAACAAAAATAAATAAGGTTAGAAAGCATAATAAATTATTTCAGAGAGATTCGTTACAAAAGTGTGCATCAAATATGCTAAACATGGAAGCTTGAATGTGCGTGTGTGACCTGCTAGAACAGATCTCATGGGTTTTCATGCGTCACGCACATCTATTTGTGGGCATATGCAGGTTGCAGTAATGGGAATGATGAAAGGTTGGGGCGTACCGAAAGGTAGAAAGGTAGGGGGCACGTAGAAAGGTTTTTATCATTGGTCGCAAAAGCGGGGAGTGGGGTAGGGTTAAGGGTTAGTTTCTGTTGTAGCAATTCACCTTTTGGCACGTCTCCTTTTGACACAACCAATACTCCAACCTGCAGCTATCTCTGGCTGTGTCTGAAATAGCCCCCTATACCTTTAAATAGGGCACTATTTAAAGTATTTGATCATTTGTAGTGGTGTCCGAAACATAGTGGATGTTATCAAGGGCACTTAATTAATCCCATAATGCGCCACAATACACTAACCAACTAAAGAATACCCATAATGCACTGTAAGGGTCATGCCGAATGAATTCCAGAGTCTCGTCATAAGATGGCGCCCACAGCTGAATCATTCATCCATCCATTTTCCAAACCACTACTCCAATGTGGGTACAGCGTAATATCATACAGGTATAAATTCATTTTTAATTGATTATTAAATTATTTAATTAAGCTTTACACATGCTAGTTTCCATAACAGAGTTCAAAATACATCTTTTCATTACTACTGGTGCTGCTAGTTGCTAAGTTTCAAATAATTATTAAACAATGCAAAAGCAAGCACAATGCAAGCACAAACTATGCACACTCAGTGTCTGAATTCAGCCCTTCCAGCACACTCACACGTTTTCATTCACAGCTTCAAGTGGACTATATTAGGAATATTATAGGGAATAGTGAATGAGGGTTTAGGGGGAAATTTCCAACACATCTCCTGTCTCCACACATTTGAGCTTCTTCTATTCCCTTTTAATGATGATTGACAAACCTACTTGAAGGTGCTGACACCTGCGTGACAGCTGATGTATAATAAAGGTTCAGGCTTAGGATAGCCAATAACGATCAGTAAAAAAAAAAAGCACCCCAATACCAATCCTTGCATTAACGCATTCCCTAATTTTATTTATTTTATTTAAAAGTAGCTGTGTTAATTTGGACAGTCCTCAAATTAATTGTATTATAAATGTTACATTTATAGAGACTGTCCATTGATAGAGTCTGTCTATTGATAAAGTACATATTTGTAAATGTACAGTTAGTAGACTAAAAGCAAAGTACAAAACAATGCACTGAGCGTAAATTAAAGGTCTAAAGGGTTAGTTCACTCAAAAATGAAAATTCTGTCATTAATTCTGTCTGACCCCTCCATAGACAGAAATTTAATTAACAATTTCAAGGCCCAGAAAGGTAGACATCTTTAAAATAGTCCATGTGACTACTGTGGTTTAACCTTAATTTTATGAAGTGACGAGAATACTTTTTGTGCGCAAAACCCCCCCAAAAATAACGACTTTATTCAACAATTTCTTCTGGTCTGTGCAGTCTCCTACGCTGTTGACGTAGTACAGTAAATACAGTGCAGTGCTTTCGAAGCTTATCATTGGCCGACACTGTTCACGTGAGCATTACGACACTTGCGTGTGATACTGACGCAGGAGCTAGCCAATGGTGAGCCGTAGAACTCGGAAGTGCTGCACTGTTTACACTGCACTGAGACCGGCACAGACGAGAAGAGATTGTTGAATAAAGTTATTATTTTTGGGGGGTTTTGCGCACAAATGTATTCTTGTCACTTCATAAAATTAAGGTTGAACCACTGGAGTCACATGGACTATTTTAACGATGTCATTTACTACCTTTCTGGACCTTGACAGTGGTAATTAAATAGCTGTCTATGGAGGGGTCAGAGAGCTCTCAGATTTCATCAAAAATATCTTAATTTCTGTTCCGAAGATGAACGAAGGTCTTACGGGTTTAGAACGACATGAGGGTGAGGAATTAATGACAGAATTTTCATTTTTTAGTGAACTAACCCATTAAGATTTCTGATAACCACCAAATAACCAGAAGTATACCTAATGTGTATAATTTAATAACAGCAATACTATATAAATCATCTTATTCTCATATAGAAATGGTCATATATCAGAGTAACATTTATGGGACACCAGATGCAACAGATCTGATTGGCTTCATCAGGCCTACAGTATTCATGCACATATGTATTGGTGTAGCCTATACTGGATGATCCTACTTTGTCCCTTCATGTTCCCAACCACCTAAAAGACACCTTAACACTCCTGAACATACAAGTTAATCCAAACATTAAAATCTCTTTGAAAAATGGGATGAGGCTCACAGCTGAAGATTTCATGGAAGGACAAAGTGTCATGTCTAATATGTTACATTTATGCCATTAGCAGCAGTGAGTGTACGAACCAGACAGCAGGGTTCTTCTCATCAAAGGGAAAGTAAAGTGAGCATTTAAGCTAGACTTTTCACAATGTGTACTTTCGTAGACCTTCCATCACCACTGTGGATAATATCATTGTGACCTATGCGAAGAAATCTCCCTTTGAACGGATGAGTCCTGCTAAAATATTCATGCATTCAATGCATTGTGGGATAGCAGTGGAGGGCAGGTGAGGTGGCACCTCATAATTCTGAGGTTTCATAAAAGCAATATACCTTCTCATACAGCGCATGGAAAATAAATATTGTAATAAGCTGTTTATCCAACTTCATGTGCACATCTGGCCAATTCAGTTAAAAAACAAGCGGTAAATTTATAGCAGGTCTGACAGCGCTCTGAATGGGCAATGTTCCCACTCAACACACCCACACATGTGGGCTATTATTTGTGAGGAAGCAACATTAGCGCTGGGGTTTTATTTCAGAGAAGTGTGGTAAAACACGATGGATTATTAGCAACAGTTGGCAAAAAATTGGCAGCTTTCTGTCATGATCTGAACATTTCCTACTGTTTGCGCTTTTATGCCTTAGTGTGTTGTCCCATGGTCAACCTTTGACACGTTAGGCTGGATGGATAGATGGAAATGCAGATAACAATTTATGGAAGCACTAGAGCACTTAGCTCACTCTAAGTACTCTGCATCCATTTTCTCTTGGACTTGTTATCTTTAGTTCTGGTGTGAAGTGTACATTGGAGCTTATATATTTCCAAGTTCTATTGTGGTTGCTGTTAATGTACCACACATAATCCCATATGTCGAGACAAGAAAAAGTCAAGTAATTTGAGATTCAGTTTGCAAATTACTGGGAGTTTGGGAGAGTCTGGCCCCTAACAACGAAGGCTTAAAGGGACTGAAAAATATACATTTGTATGAAGTCTTAAACATATGCATACTAAACATTTTAATTCCTATTACATTAGGATAATTACAGAAGTATTTCAAAATAACATTTCAGAAACCACATGTAACATTGGTTGATTCAGTAACAATTGAGAATTGGATCCAAATGCAGTGTAAAATGTTTATTAACAAAAATAACAGGAGTAAATCCAAAAAAAAAGAAAATTAGTCAGTAAGAATTTACAACAATTTATGCTTTACTAGTAATAACGGTCAATTTTATAATGGTTAATGTTATATAATGTTAATGTTAATGTTAATAATACCGACAAATAGGACTTCCAGAGGACGCAGCCTCTCATAAAATAAGACACCGCTAATGAGAAACAAGAAATCCATGAAAATGAAACTAAAACAATAACTGAACGTGACACAAAATAAGCATGACAAGAAACACCTGGGGACAATCAATGAGGGACCCTTGTGAATAGGAAGTACACTTTAGCATACTTTTAAAAAGAGTAGATAATGAAAATAATAATAATAATTTATAAGAATATACTTAAGTTTAAACTGAATGTAATGTTTTCGGGCACTGAAATGTTGTTTACAATTAATTGAAAAAATATAATTAGCTTAAGAGAGCTCTTTTGTCTTTTGTAGGACATCTTTTTATGCAATTTCATAAATGTATTTATTAACATACTTCAATGTCATTTCTTTTGTAACTTGTATGTCATGTATTTAAATATATTTTTAGCTTTAGTGTGCTAGTCCACACATAAAAATAAGTGTGCTTCTTTAAAGCATGACAAAAGATTTTCAAAACAATGATATAAAATATACATTAAAGTCATCATTTAATTTGAAATTATTAGAAAGTGCACTTTTTAAAAGTGTACTTACTGTTAAGAAACATAGTTATGAAAGTGTACTATCTTTAAGTACACTTGAGTGGCCTTTTGTTCCATTAGCGTTATATATTCTGCAAGTAGATTTTTTTTAAATACAGTACTGTGCAAAAGTCTTAGGCACGTTGGTATTTTCACACGAAAAATGTTTTTAAGCCCGTTATTTATATTTTTTACTGTAGTGTGTCAGTAGGAAACGTCTCGGTTACGTATGTAACCCTCGTTCCCTGAAGGAAGGGAACGGAGACGTTACGTCAGTTACTGACGGAATGGGGGTTTCGCCTAGAAGCCAATCGCCTTTGAGCTCTACAAAACGAGCCAATGGCATGAAAATGCCATGGGTCTGCGGAATTTGCATGCCGCAACCCCGCCCCACGGCGTGGGTATAAAGGGCGTTGCGTGGCAATCTCGCATTATGTTTACCTGCTAAAGAGCCGAGGCATGAGCGCCCGGTCAGTTCCAGCGGTACAGCGGTCATGGCAGGGGGACGTAATGTCTCCGTTCCCTTCCTTCAGGGAACGAGGGTTACATACGTAACCGAGACGTTCCCTTTCAGTCAGTACACTACGAGTTACGTCAGTTACTGACGGAATGGGGGTCCCAATACAATCTCGCCATGACGGCTGTCTTCCAGCGTCCTGCGCTGACCCGGGCTCCCTGCCGTGAGTGTGGCACGAACGAGGGGCTAGGCTCAACGCTACCAAGGTACACTGGGAAGCATATCCCACGTGGAGAATGCAACACAATGCCAACCCAAAGGGGGGGACTTGAAGAATACACCTATGACCCGAAGGAGCTGCATAGGGAACACTCTGGGGTATCCAGCCGAAGGTGGAATAATTCAACCCCAAGGGAAGACACGAGCTACAAGAGACTTACCGTGGAAATACACATGTGGGGGTTACCCAGCGGGGGAACCATGCACACGGAGGCACCTAGCCGAACACGAGGGGTGGCCTGAAAAGGGCACTCGCTCTGGTGACGACATCGACAGTGCTGGAGGAGCTCAGGGCTTACTGGGGAAGCTCACCTGAGAGGAATAGCGCACGCATCCAGTCCGCGGAGTGGAATGGCGCAGCAAGCGAAGACACCTGAGCCTGTCCGGTTACTGGCCAGTAGGGGCGAGTACACGAGAGGATACAGGCTCCACTCGGAGATTATAAAATCTTGCGAATGTGTTGGGTGTCGCCCAGCCTGCAGCTCTACAAACGTCTGTTAGCGAGGCGCCATGCGCTAGAGCCCAAGAGGAGGCAACACTCCTAGTGGAGTGTGCTCTTACCCCGAGGGGGCATGGCATGCCCTGGACTTGATAAGCCAGGACAATGGCGTCCACTATCCAGTGGGACAACCTCTGCTTGGAGAGAGCCTTCCCTTTCTGCTGCCCTCCGTAACAGACAAAGAGCTGGTCTGAGGTCCTGAAACACTGCGTTCGGTCTACGTAAGCGCGAAGGGCGCGTACTGGACAGAGCAGTGCCAAGGCTGGGTCTGCCTCCTCCAAGGGCAGCGCTTGCAGGTTCACCACCTGGTCCCTGAAGGGAGTGGTGGGAACCTTGGGCACGTATCCAGGCCGGGGTCTCAGGATGACGTGAGAATTGGCCGGCCCAAATTCCAGGCACGCTTCGTCAACCGAAAATGCCTGCAGGTCCCCTACCCTCTTGATGGAGGCCAAAGCAGTCAGGAGCGCCACTTTCAATGAAAGGAACTTCAGCTCGACTGACTGCAATGGCTCAAAGGGAGCCTTTTGCAGGGCAGCTAAGACCACTGCTAGGTCCCAAGACGGTACCTGAGGTGGGCGAGGAGGATTTAACCTCCTCGCACCTCTGAGGAACCTGCTGACCAGGTCGTGCTGTTCAACCGTTTTAGAATCCACCAGGTCATGATGGGCTGAAATAGCAGCCACATAGACCTTCAGGGTGGAGGGAGACAGCCTTCGCTCCAACCCTTCCTGGAGGAAGGAGAGCACGGACCCGATCGAGCATCTTCTGGGGTCCTCTCGCCGAGAGGAGCACCAGGTGACGAAGAGGTTCCACTTCAACGCATAGGCCTATCTGGTAGACAGGGCTCTAGCGGAAGTGATGGTAGCCGCCACCTGAGGTGGCAGGGTACTCAAACCTGCCGCGTCCCGTCCAGGTTCCACACGTGGAGGTTCCACAGGTCGGGACGCGGGTGCCATATGGTGCCCCGTCTCTGAGACAGGAGGTCCTGTCTCAGAGGGATCGACCAGGGAGGTGCTGTCGCAAGGAGTACAAGTTCTGAGAACCAGGTCCGGCCGGGCCAATATGGTGCGACCAAAAGGACCTGCTCCCTGTCCTCCCTGATCTTGCACAGAACCTGTGCGAGAAGGCTCACTGGGGGAAACGCATATTTGCGTGGGCCCCGCGGCCAGCTGTGCGCTAGTGCATCCGTGCCGAGGGTCCCCTCGGTCAGGGAATAGTACCAGCGGCAATGGGACGAGTTGCGGGAGGCAAACAGATCTATCTGTGCGTCGCCAAACTGTTCCCAAATCAGCTGAACCGTCTGGGGATGGAGTCTCCATTCCCCCGAAAGCGGCTGGAACCGCGACAGCTCGTCGGCTGCGCAGTTCAGGTCTCCCGGGATGTGAACGGCACGAAGCGACCTCAGATGCTTCTGACTCCATAGGAGGAGATGGCGGGCGAGTTGCGACATCCGGCGGGAGCGTAGACCACGTTGTCGGTTGATGTACGCTACTGTAGCCGTGCTGTCTGAACGGACCAGAACGTGTTTGTCCTTGAGCAGGGCTCGAAAGCGGTGCAGGGCAAGACGTACGGCCAGCAACTCGAGGCAATTGACATGCCATAGGCTCCTATTCAGGAGCCCGCGGCAGCATGTCCCTTGCACATGGCGCCCCAGCCCGTGGAAGAGGCATCTGTTGTGACAACAACATGCCTGGAAACTCGTTCTAGGGAAACACCTGCCCGTAGAAAGCTGAAGTTCGACCACGGAGTGAAGGTCTGACGGCAGGCTCGGGTCACTGGGACCTGGAGGGTGCCGTGTTGCCATGCCCATCTCGGGACTCGATCGCAGAGCCAGCGCTGAAGCGGTCTCATATGGAGCAGACCAAGCGGGGTCACCGCGGCTGCTGACGCCATATGCCCCAGGAGCCTCTGAAAAAGTTTCAGTGGAACCGCACTCTTGCCCTCAAACTGGCGAAGACAAGTCAGCAGAGACTGCGCGCGCGCGCTCGTAAGCTGCGCGAACATGGCGACCGAGTCGATTTCCATACCGAGAAAAGAGATCCTCTGCGCTGGGGAGAGTTTGCTCTTTTCCCAGTTGACCCGAAGGCCCAGACGGGCGAGGTGCTGAAGCACCAGATCCCTGTGTTCGCAAACCTGATCCCGAGAGTGGCCTAGAATCAGCCAGTCGTCGAGATAGTTCAGGATGCGAACCCCGTGTTGCCTGAGCGGCACAAGGGCTGCCTCGACAATCTTCGTAAAGACGCGAGGGGACAGGGCTAGCCCGAAGGGGAGAACCGTGTACTGATATGCCTGCCCCTCGAAGGCAAACCGTAGAAACGGTCTGTGTCGAGGAAGAATGGAGACATGAAAGTACGCGTCCTACCGATCGCTGCAAACCAATCCGAGGGACGAACGCACTCGAAAATGCGTTTGGCTGTCAACATCTTGAATGGAAGCCTGTGCAGGGTTCCGTTCAAGACGCGCAGGTCCAGGATTGGCCGTAACCCACCGGTTTTCTTGGGTACAATGAAGTAAGGGCTGTAGAAGCCGGACTTCATCTCGGCTGGAGGGACGATCTCGATCGCACCCTTAGCCAGTAGGGTGTCGACCTCCGCACGCATGACAGGGGCATTGCCACCCACCACGGTGTAGCGAACTCCCCGAAAGCGGGGAGGAGACCGAGCGAACTGAATCGCATAGCCGAACCGGATGGTGCGAGCGAGCCAACTGGACAGGCTGGGAAGCGCTAGCCAGGCTCCCAAGAACTGAACCAGCGGGGTCATGCGAACCACCGGCGTACCCCCGATGGGGCAGCGAGGCGGATTGACCGGCCCAGACAAGGGAGGCATGGGAGCGTCCCGGGGTGTGGGCGGGGTCGAATTCCGCGCCCTGACAGAGGAGACCAGGGAAGGACCAGCGTTCCACGGGGTCTCGTCTGCCAGGGGGCTGGCGACAGAGGGGGCCGAGAGCGGCGAGGCCATGGGGCGTCGCGCACTGCCAGCCGCGCCCTCCTGAGGCTCGGAGGTGAGAATGTCAGTTCTTTCTTTAACCATTGATAGGGTACCGCCGGCCGTGAGGCCAGCGGCGGAAGGGGAAAACAAAAGATTCTCCCCCGGCCCTCCACCGGAGGAAGGAGTGGTCCTGCCACCATCTCCTGGGAAAGAACCGAGGTCACCTCCGAGCCGCCCGTCTCAGGACCGCCGCTTAGACTGCCGTTTGGCAGGCTGGGGGGCTGGGACGGGCGGGGCCGCCTTTCTGCGACGTCCTCCACGCCTCAGCCCGGGTGAAGGCTGCTGCTGGGGCCGGGCAGGAGGGGCGGGAGTCGCAGGGGGGCGGCCTCGGCGGGGAGCAGACTGAGGCATCTGAGCCGGCGGCTGGGTGGAGGCAGCAGCTGGGCGCCGGGGGAAGAATGTGTTTAATTGCCTCAGTCTGCTTCTGAGCGGTCGAGAACTGTTGGGCGAAGTCCTCGACCGCCCCGCCAAATAGCCCATCCTGGGAAATGGGAGAATTGAGGAAACGTGTCCGCTCAGATTCTCTCATATCAGCCAGGTTGAGCCATAGATGTCGCTCCTGGACCACTGAAGTGGACATCACCTGACCAAGAGAGCGAGCGGTCACCTTCGTCGCTCGTAGAGCGAGGTCGGTGGCCGTCCGCAACTCCTGCATTAATGCAGGGTCAGCATTGCCCTCGTGCATGTCCATGAGCACCTTGGCCTGATAGACCTGTAGGGTGGCCATGGCATGCAGGGCGGACGCGGCATGGCCCGCAGCTCTGTAGGTCTTCGCCGTCAACGTGGACGTGAATCTACAGGCTTTGGACGGGTGCTTTGGGTCACCGCGCCATGTCGAAGCACTCTGAGGACACAGTTGCATCGCAACAGAGCGCTCAACAGGGGGAACCCCAGTGTACCCTTTCACCGCGCCGCCATCGAGGGCAGTGAAGGCGGAAGTGGTTGCCGAGCGATCGCGAAAAGTCAGGGGAGACTTCCACGATTTCGACACCTCTTCATGCACTTCCGGGAAGAAAGGCACTGGGGGCTGACGGGCGCCTTCGGCACGGGCCGCCCCCAGATACCAATCATCTAGCCGGGAACGCTCGGGACATGGCGTAGGTTTCCACACAAGCCCAATCGTCTCGGCCGCCCGGGCAAGCATGGCTGTGAGTTCCGGATCGGACTCGGGCAATGCTGGGACTCCCGAAGGAGGCAACATAGCCGAATCGTCATCTCCGGAGGAGTCCAGCCCACCTTGTGATGCGGCGATCGACATAGCATCCTCCGCGGGTGCACCAAATGAAACGCAGGGCCCCGAACAGGAAGCCCCGGCGCCCTCATCAGGCAACACCACGGGTTGCAGTGTGCAGGAGGGGGGTGTGGCCCGAGGAGGATTCGTCGGGTTGTTCCACACCGTAACCCTCAGATCACCCTGACCACCAGCCAAAGTACCCCCTCCAGTGGAGGAAGTAGATTGGGGTGTGGTAGAGGGGACTCTCCCCCCATTACGGAGATCATGGAGTCTCGATCGCAACACTGAGATGGTCATGTTCCCGCAGTGAGAACATGACTCATCCATGAACGCGCGTTCAGCGTGCACGAGGCCCAAGCACGCCAAACAGCGATCATGACCATCAAACGGAGGTACCAGTCGACCGCACCCAGAAACGGAGCACGGGCGAGCCATCTTTAAAAAGACGTGCCACGTGCAGCTCTTTTAGAGAGGAGTGAAAAACTCTGCAGAATGCCGAAGCACCCAGGGAGAACGCGCACGCTGTGCTCGATCACTGCACAGATCAGACAGGAAATGCGGAACTCGCTGGAACGTGCCGTAACACCAACACTCTGGAGAGAAACTCGTCTTGAAGAGGAAAGCGCTCAGGCAGTAAACTCGGCTCTGTTGTCAGACTATTGTCAGACTCTTTATGCATACAAAAATCTCATTGGATTATTAAAATTAATGGCAATTAATTTATAAATGTAAACTGATATTTCCTACTGACACACTACAGCAAAAGATATAAATAACTTTTTGTGTGTAAAAATACTAGCGAGCCTTGCACAGTACTGTATATACTTTTAATATTTGAAGTACACTACAAGTGCACATTCAGTGCAATTAAGCACACATCTTTTTTTCACAAAGGGAGAATCTTTGTTTTGTTAAAAGAAAAGTATATTTAAGTAATTTGTATATTAAAGTATAGTGTTCGTCTTTCTGTATAGTGACACCAAATTACAATTTGAGTTGCACAATCATTCCTATAGAAAATTACCAAGATAAAAAATGACATATAAAAATTCAATGTTAACACTTTACAGTAAGGTTTCATTAGTTAACATTAATGTATTAACTAACATGAACTAACCATGAGCAGAACATTTGTTACTGTA
Organism: Rhinogobio ventralis; assembly: GCA_039654625.1. Classification (NCBI taxonomy): domain Eukaryota; kingdom Metazoa; phylum Chordata; class Actinopteri; order Cypriniformes; family Gobionidae; genus Rhinogobio; species Rhinogobio ventralis. The sequence continues at coordinate 28,039,807 of CM077206.1, read as the reverse complement.
TTTGTTAATCTTTGTTAACGTTAGTTAATAAAAATACAGCTGTTCATGGTTTGTTCATGTTAGTTCACAGTGCATTAACTAATGTTAACAAGATTTTAATAAAGTATTAGTAAATGTTGAACTTAAAATTAACAAAGATTAATAAACGATTTATAAGTGTGTAGTTAACTAATGAACCTTATTGTAAAGTGTTACCAATTCATTTCAATAATATGACTCTCCTTTACATAGCATTCTATAATTGCAAGCATATTTGAATATTAAAATATTAAAACATTGCACACTGGACAGGAAGTAAACCAGGCTATGTCTGAATGAATGAGTAGATGGATGGATGAATGGATGAATGAATGAATGAATGAATGAATGAACGAACGAACGAACGAACGAATGAATGTGATAGGGTAGTAAAGACAAAGTAGCACAGGAAGAGTTAGCATGCAGATCCCAATGAATGGCTGGATCTGCCTCGGATGGGATGTCATTTTCATGATGGGCCAGTTACAACAGGCAATTGAACTGGCATGTTGTCTGGGCACCATCAGATGACGTTATACTCTCTTTTTCAGCACTCCATAGATGCGTGTGGCCACTGCGTTCCAGCGGGATGGAGGTTTAGTCCTGTCACTGCGTGGTCAACCCAGCAAGAAGTCCCCTCCAGCGAGATATACTCCTTCATCATAGCTTGGAAAGGGATACTCCCAGTTAGACTCGGCAATGAGTCGCAGCGGTCAGGAAAGAACCTTTTTTTAATAGATGAGCATTTTATAACAGCTCTTGTGCCATTCCTGGTCTGCCCAAATAAAAGGATCCAGTTTCTTTCCTGAAAATGGGAATGATGTGTAGTGTGAGGTTTTTCAAGGAAACAACTACTTCATGCATGTCAATCTTGTCACGGAGAATAGAATTATTCCACCACAAATAGAGACATTCAATGCAACTGGGTTTTTGCCAAGAACCCATCAGAACTTAAAGAACCAACTTGAAATAAAATCAGTTTCAGGACAAACTCATTTCTGAAGATTATGAAAACTATTAGCATGATCAGCCCTGACTAATGTTCCGATTAACCCTGACTAATTATATTTTTAAATTGTATGATATGAATTAGTTGACATTTTATTTATATATATATATATATATATATATATATATATATATATATATAAATAATGGAATAGAAACTAAAGTATTATAGTTTTTTTTGGTAAAACTTTACAATAAGGTTCATTAGTTAACTACATTAGTTAACATGAACTAATAATGAACTGCACTTATAAAGCGTTTATTAATCTTTGTTAATGTTAATTTCAACATTTACTAATACTTTATTAAACATTAACATTAGTTAATGCACTGTGAACTAACATGAACAAACCATGAACAGCTGTATTTTTATTAACTAACGTTAACAAATATGAACAAATACAGTAACAAATGTACTGCTGATGGTTAGTTCATGTTAGTTAATACATTAACTAATGTTAACTAATGAAACCTTATTGTAAAGTGTTACCGTTTTTTTTCTCAAACTCAGTTCAGACCCGAGGAACATTGAGATAGGCCTATAACAGGTAATTTCAATGAAGATTATAACACAAATTTGTATTGGACAAGCTGAAAGACAAATAAGGAGTTAAACCACTAATGGATAAAACAGTACCAATTTGGCCTTCTCTGCGTAACCAGAGGTGGTAACTCAGCCTTGTCATATAACATACAATGATGTGTTTGATAACTACAAGGTTTTTTTTTTTTCTAAAGTAAAACCCTAATTTAAGTTAAGTTTAAAAACAAATTTATCAGTATGAAACTTAAAAGATAAGTGACTATCAAATAGAATACCCAAATACTTACAACACATTCAATGTCTTATATAATAAAGGGATGTTATTGACATACACAGTAATAACTAAATGGCAGAATGGATTTAATGAGTGTAAAGGATCAACCAGTAACAGACATTCATAGGTGAAACGGACAGCAACATATTCTTATACTGGGTGTTCATCCCGTCAATGGATAAACGACCATTACATATTAACATTGCAGTAAAGGCATTACCTCCTGAAATTGTCCTCTACTACATGTTTCCGTGCACTTTTAATGTGGTGTTCTGCATGAATAAATGTATTTTTCCCCCATCGTTTATCTCTGTTAGTGACATGAACATTGAACCGCACCCAATGCATATATTGCATTTTTTGCTTTTATATTTCTGAACCCCTTACAACAACTGGATATTAAATATTTATTCATTAAAATGTTATTTTTTTTTTTTAGTTTTTTTTTATTTAGGTGCTGTGCAAATACTTTGACATGTTTCGACCTTGAATTCCACACAACTAGGGCTGAGATGGTAAAATGGAAGATGATTTGCATGTGTGCTGAAGAACATGTTGACACCCCAGAGTAAATAAATTTCTTTGGCAAGCAAAAAAAAAAAAAAAAAAAAAAGGATTAACATATCTGGACTTAACTTATTTGATCCTGTGAGAATCATCAATATTAAATAGTAGGAGTGTGAAAGTGCTGACGAGGGTGGATGGCCTAACTACTCTGTTTTAAGACTCCAGATAAAGAGGTGCTACTCAGAATTTTAAAAGAACATAATGAGTGTTTTACTCCCGTGTGTAGTTTTTACAGATTTAATTCACCAAGCACCTCCCCCATTTCTTTTAAGTGTTCTGATATCATTCTATTTCATTTACCTATTTAAGTGAGCAGAAATCAATGCTTTAGATAATCAGGTCTTGATCTGAGCACATTTGTCGGGGAGAATTTGTTCTTGCTGTAACAGAGCAAATGTGCATTGTTATTAAATTATGCCAGAAGGTGTCACAGAAGAAATGTTGAGAATTTTTGTCTGTCCTTCTGTCGGCGACATAAAACCCATGGACCTCAAGCCCATATTGTGCCTACATTTGTCCCACCATACTTACTAATGAGCATGCTGTCAGCCAAATGGTAACAATGTCATTGTTTATGTGAATAAACACACTTTAATTTTCATGCTAACTAATGCAAAACAATCCAGACAATCCATTCCATCCAGTCATTGACTCTGGCCAAAAATACATCAACATCTGAATTCTGGTGCAATGTAGTTAGACGTGTGTGCTCCAGGAGAGAACAATAGAAGATCATTTGACAAGTTATGAGGACAAAACAAAAACATTTTTAACTTTACAGTTGTGTCTGCTTTCAGATGTACCCATGCCTAAATGTAAAAAAAAATTGGTAACACTTTACTTGAAGCCTTCATATATAATGCATTAATTATGCTTTGTAATGCACCTTATAATGCATTGTATGATATCATGAATAATTGTACAACCACAGCTATAATACACTACAATACTTATCTATTCATTGAACACACCTTTAGAATAATATAATATATATATATATATATATATATATATATATATATATATATATATATATATATTTATATACAGTACTGTGCAAAAGTCTTAGGCACGTTGGTATTTTCACACAAAAAATGTTTTTAAGCCAGTTATTTATATCTTTTACTGTAGTTAGTTTACTGTCAGTAGGAAATATCAGTTTACATTTCCAAACATTCATTTTGCAATTAATTGTAATAATCCAGTGAGAAGTCTGATAGCAGCCGGTCTGATCTCACCATCATCGAGTCTGTCTGTGATTACATGAAGAAACAGAAAAAACTGAGACAGACTAAATCCAGAAAAACTAAGGCAACGTCTCCCAGTCCCAGTCATCTAACTATCACAATTTGGCCCTGGTCAAAGCTCTGATTTTTATGCTTGCCCATTTTTCCTGCTTCTAACACATCAACTTTGAGGACAAAAGGATCACTTGCTGCCTATTATATCCCACCCACTAACAGGTGCCGTGATGAAGCGATAATCAGTGTTACACACACATATATACACTCACCTAAAGGATTATTAGGAACACCTGTTCAATTTCTCATTAATGCAATTATCTAATCAACCAATCACATGGCAGTTGCTTCAATGCATTTAGGGGTGTGGTCCTGGTCAAGACAATCTCCTGAACTCCAAACTGAATGTCAGAATGGGAAAGAAAGGTGATTTAAGCAATTTTGAGCGTGGCATGGTTGTTGGTGCCAGACGGGCCGGTCTGAGTATTTCACAATCTGCTCAGTTACTGGGATTTTCACGCACAACCATTTCTAGAGTTTACAAAGAATGCTGTGAAAAGGGAAAAACATCCAGTATGCGGCAGTCCTGTGGGCGAAAATGCCTTGTTGATGCTAGAGGTCAGAGGAGAATGGGCCGACTGATTCAAGCTGATAGAAGAACAACTTTGACTGAAATAACCACTCGTTACAACCGAGGTATGCAGCAAAGCATTTGTGAAGCCACAACACGCACAACCTTGAGGCGGATGGGCTACAACAGCAGAAGACCCCACCGGGTACCACTCATCTCCACTACAAATAGGAAAAAGAGGCTACAATTTGCACGAGCTCACCAAAATTGGACAGTTGAAGACTGGAAAAATGTTGCCTGGTCTGATGAGTCTCGATTTCTGTTGAGACATTCAGATGGTAGAGTCAGAATTTGGCGTAAACAGAATGAGAACATGGATCCATCATGCCTTGTTACCACTGTGCAGGCTGGTGGTGGTGGTGTAATGGTGTGGGGGATGTTTTCTTGGCACACTTTAGGCCGCTTAGTGCCAATTGGGCATCGTTTAAATGCCACGGCCTACCTGAGCATTGTTTCTGACCATGTCCATCCCTTTATGACCACCATGTACCCATCCTCTGATGGCTACTTCCAGCAGGATAATGCACCATGTCACAAAGCTCGAATCATTTCAAATTGGTTTCTTGAACATGACAATGAGTTCACTGTACTAAAATGGCCCCCACAGTCACCAGATCTCAACCCAATAGAGCATCTTTGGGATGTGGTGGAACGGGAGCTTCGTGCCCTGGACGTGCATCCCACAAATCTCCATCAACTGCAAGATGCTATCCTATCAATATGGGCCAACATTTCTAAAGAATGCTTTCAGCACCTTGTTGAATCAATGCCACGTAGAATTAAGGCAGTTCTGAAGGCGAAAGGGGGTCAAACACAATATTAGTATGGTGTTCCTAATAATCCTTTAGGTGAGTGTATATATATATATATATATATATATATATATATATATATTACTATGAAAATATATAATGCATTATAATGTACATTATACATTATATACATATTAATACTTTGTTTGCTTTCATTATACAAAACACAATAAAAACATCACCTTTGTGTTTTTTTTTTTTTACAGTAGATATAATTGATAATTAGCATCCAATAACAAAACTAAACATTTAAAAGAGACTCAAAAGCTGTGTTTTTTTGAAGATCGTGTATGAGTAAATGAAGGTTCATAAGTGCAATAACGTGTATGAATAAGAGCGTTTTTAGAACTGTGACTACGATATGTTAATGATAACTAAATGATATACCTTGTCTGGGCTTTTGGAATGAAAGAGTGTCTCATCTGGCTTGTTTCTTTAGATGGCCATTAGGCTGTTTTTGTTGTTTGCTGTTTAACTGGCATGAAGCAATACCACAAGGTAAAGTTCTTCAGTGTTTTTCTTGCTGCTGCCCTGGCATTATTTTACTTAGAAGATGTTCACAAAGTACAATCATAAAGTGTCCCAGTGCTTCATGTGGGGTAGAAAAAAAATAAAACATCTCTCAATTATCTCTAAACTTATATCTTTTGTTTTAATTTTAATAGTTAAAAGAAATATAAATTATTTTAGAAGTATGATCATTTCCATATTAATTGTTAAATAATATAAAATATACAGTATATCACATTTATTTCTTGGGGAGCATGTAACTGGAAAGAAAGGTTAATATTTGCACTTTAATATTAGCATATTTAATAACACAATCTTCAGAACTAAGTGATCTGAGAAGCACTTTATTCAGAGATGTAACAGCACAGCAAAAAATAGCATGTTTTTGACCGAAATTCTAGCGCAGTGAATGTTTATATGGTTGTCAACGAATGTGACACTAGATTTTTATTAAAAATTAAATACCTTTAATACATTTCAGCTATAATAAGATTTCCCCAAATAAATAGGCAAGAATAAACCTTGTGTCCTCCATGATCCCTATTCTTTCCGACAACAAAGCACTTGAACGCGACAAGCTCGTAATTACAACTTCAGAAGTGGGAAGACATCTATGAAAGCACGTGAAGGCAGAATAAGTGCAAATTACCCATCTTGTTGACAAAGCTATTTACATTTAACTCCACCAGTCAGACAAAATAACAAAAGAAACCAAGCAAGTAACTGGGACAGTGGTGTGGAGAGTGAGGGTAATGGAATAATTTTTTGATGCGACAAAAAAGTGTCTAACAAGTGTTTAATAGTGGAAATTAAGTTAATTCCTCACTAAGAATTGAGGTTATTTATATTAACATATACCCCAATGCACAGCACAATTGATGAACTCAGATACAGTAGGTGTGCTACTAGCCACTGTTTTAATCTATTTGCGTCAATTGCAATACATTTCTGTGGACATATTAGATTTTTTCAGTGATGTGCCAAAAACATCCTCATTTCGATGTACTGCATGATCTATGATCAATATACTTAATCATATTAATAACACAGTTTCTTCAGCACCCCAAAAATATGATGTATTTTTTACCGCTATGTTTATGAATCTGCATATGACAAGCATATGTGCACTGTGGTCAGAGTGGAATAGATGTGATTGAAGTATTGTGTTTATATGAGGTAAAGTTTAATCACAATATTGTCTAAATCTCATTATAATCTTGTTAACACTTTAGTATGGGGAACACATTAATTATGACTTTTTCCTCAATAAACTCCTAATTTACTGCTTATTAATAGTTAGTAAGGTAGTTTTTGTAGTGTTTAAGTGTAGGTATTGGGTAGGACTAAGGGATCAGGGAATAAGGTCATGCAGAATAAGGCATTAATATGTGCTTTTTAAGTACTAATAAACAGCCAATATCCTAGTAATATGCATGCTAATAAGCTACTAGTTAATAGTGAGAATCATACAACTGATATAATGTAGGCAATGGGTGCATGCTGCCTTTTAGATTTGATTTATATGGGAGAAATTGAGCTGCATTGTAATTCAGTTTTTTTTCTTAATCGTTAAATGTATTTTAACTGCAAAGAACTTTTCATTACTAGTTTAAAGACTTTCCCACTTGTATTGCCAACTGATCCTTTCGAGGAGATGAGAGATGCAGGCATTGCTCAAAAAAACCTGGACAGACTCTTGTAGAGCGATGGCGCACACTCGCTCTGAATGCCATTAATTGCCAGTCTGTCTCTCCATGACGGCTTCTTCCAAAGGAATCTTTTTTTTTCACTCTCTCTTTGAATAGCCAGCCTGCAGGGTTGATAGCGAGCCGGCTGGCGCTTCCTTTAGCCTGTGGTCATAGGAAAAGCCACGCAGTAGCCGCATAACGACTAGTGTCTGAGAGCAGGGCTAATTTTTATGTTTTTTTTTTCCTTTTGCTTTGCATTTTTTTTCTTACAGACTACACGTTAATGCAATGCCTCCTGCTTGTCCCATTCAGAGATTATATTTTGAGTTCTTACAGCTGCTTGTAAATTACATAAAAAGTGAAATAACATTCAGTCAATCAGATGTAAAATGTGGAAATAAGATCTAAAAAATTGTAAATTGGCTGGGCTAGAAAAGTGAAATGAGGAAATGGTGTCTTAATACTGATGGTGTGAATACTACAAGAAACCAAACAAGCTCTAATGATCTCTAACTGACAAACTGATCAGAGATATGATCAGATGGATGGTCCAACTTTATTGACAACCAGATAAGTAGACAGATGAGTAGACATGTATCTATAGCAGCATATAACTTAACTTGACTTAATAGCTTAAGCTTAACACTGTCACCCTGACTGACAGTCATTTATCAAAAATAATTATTTTTTTTGACAGAAAATATGTAATTTATAATACACACACACACACACACACACAAACACACACACACATTTGTGCTTTTCTCCAGATCAATCAGGGGCTATTGATATAGCGCATCCACATCCACCTCAGCTGACAGGACAGGCCTCCACACCATCCCCTCATATTTCACAAGTATTCCCTCAGAGACGGACGATCTTACAAACTCACACCTGTTCAGTCATGTTAGATTTGGGCTCCAGGACGATAAATGGCTCAGTTGTCGGCTCTGGCATCGCAGCAGGCTCTGGCTCTTTAAAATTAAAATATAAAAGATAAAAAAGACAGCTTTGATGTGGTCAGTGGCTTGTTGTGTTGTGAAGCTACAGTTTTAAAATAAAGCTTTGGCAAAACTTTAGTCAGGCTCTCTAGTCACTATTCAACTCATTCTCTTCTTAATTTTTCTTAATCTGTTTATTTCTGTTTTGGGTGGGTTTGCCACATGTTTTAGGGGCCATTTAGACGACACCGTTTTCAACTAAAAATGTAAAACTTTTTATGCGTTTTGGCCATCTACAATGAATGAACGGCCTGAAAATGCAAATTCAAAACGGGTTTCAAAGTGCAAGTTTTTTTCAAAAACCCGAACTTGTGGAAAAGGTAACGCCATGCACATGCATTTTACATGTTTAGTCTATAGGTGTTCCTTGTATAGTACTGTTGTATAGGTGTTTAATGTATAGTAGTGTTTGTATAGTAGTGTATAGTAGTGACATCACCAACTACTGGCCTGGCATGTATAATACAGCGTTTTACTTGTTTTCACGGATCCGTGTGAATGGATTTGACAAGTTTCCTAGTTTTCATTTTGTTTCTATGGTTTCTCATTGATTTGATTATCATGTGCACCTGTTATTTGTTTCATTGATTGGTTTGTTTGGGTATTTAATCAGCCTAATGTGGCCTCTCATGTCAATAGCTTATACAGTCATTTGTTTATAAATATTTACTATTTTTACCTTAATTTTTTCATTAAATTCAATACTAACTTCGATTTTTAGGATTGTTTCGTTTAAGAAACGTCTCAAATGGTGGGTATTAATTTATTTTGGGGGGTAGGCTCTGCCTCAGGCAGGATCAGGCAAATCTGCATCCCTCGGATTTGGACTATGGACAGGAAGACTCTAATGCCATACCATTAATTTATACTAAAAGGTCTGGGCCAATCACTGCTTGACACTTGGTTTTTACATTCGCAGGTGATGACGCTGACGTTTCCCTCCATCCTCCCCACCACCACCAGGTTGATCCCTGTCCATCCATCGGGGGTAGGCTCCGCTCCTGCCTTCATCTTCAGGCAGGATCAGTTGAATCTGCATCCCCCAGGATTTGGACTAAGGACGGGGCCTACGCAAAATAACTTTTCTATACAACTAGACATTAATCTTTGTAGCTCAGTACCATCTGTCAATACTTTATGGAATAAATACCATGTAAACATTTACCTGCCCTTTCTGGTAGAAACACTTTATTTAAAGCCTTTATATATAATGCATTATGAAAGCATTGTAATGCATTAATTATGTCTTGTAATGCTTCTTATAATGCACTGCATGGTCTCATGAATAATTGTAACCACAGTTATAATACATTATAATACACCTTTAGAAAGTATAATACATTAAAACACGACAACCAATTTAGAGATGTAACAAGGAATCTGTAAATATTATAATGCATTTTAACTTTGGTTACAATTATTTATGAAAATATATAATGCATTATGATCATGAATACCTTTATAATGCATTTTAGATAAAGGCTTTAAGTAAAGTGTTACCAAAACGTTCTCCTTGATGCACCGGTTTCGCCCTCTGAGTTCTTCTGCCACTCATGCTCCTCCTCCAAGTAGTATGCAGAGGGCCTGCAATGCAAGGAAGAGAAAACAGGATTTGAGAGAAGTAATGCAAAGTAGACGTGCACAGTGCTACCTCTCCTTTCTCTTGTGAGGCTCCTTGATAGAACTGGTTAGGGCTCCTCTCATTATTGAAAGTCATTATGTTAAGACCTCCCTCTTTTTTAGAGCTCAGCCTGGGTGAGGCCTCTGATGTGTATGGCTCTATGAGCATCCCCGGAGTGATGTCCAGTAGAAGCGTAGTTGAATCTCCTCTCGTTTTAAAGAGTTATTCTAGTGAGAACTCCGCTTCCCATAGCTATGCTAGGAAAGCAGTATCAGGTTGTAGAGCTCCCTCTGAGCCTCTTTGGTAAGCAGTCTTGGCATAGAATGTAGTTAGGCTTCATTTTGTTTTAGAGAGTTGTCAAGTTGAAGCCTCCTCTCTTAAGAGCTGGGTACGAACAGTGGTGTTATACCATATGGCTCTCTGTGAGCCTCCTCCGCTCTCTGTTCCTAAAGTGGAGTGTGGTTAGGTCTCCTCTCATTTTAGAGAGTAGTCTTGCTGATGAGCTCTGCCTGGATAGCAGTATCACATTGTTAGGATCTTTTTTGGTCATCTTTGGTAAGCTGTCTTTAGCGTAGAACGTAACTAGGCTTACTCTCATTTTAGAGAGTCGTTATGCGGGGTGGTTGCGCCGGGTTGTATGGCTCTCTTTGAGCCTCCTTGGTGGAACCACCCTTAGGGGAATGGTACTAGGCTTCCTCTCGCTTTAGAGAGTTGCCTTGCTGAGGCTTCTGCCCCCAGAGCTCTGCCTGGATAGCAGTATCGAGTTGTCAGGCTCCTTTTGAGCCTCCTTGGTAAGCAGTCCTTAGTGTAGGTCTCCTCTCGCTTTATAGTTGTCTTGCTGAGGCCTCCATTCTTAGAGCTCGACTGGGGTGGCTATGTCGGGTTGTATGGCTCTCTGTGAGTCTCCCTGGTGGAACCACTCTTAGGGAAGTGTTGTTAGATTTCCTCTCGATTTAGATTCGTCATGCTGAGACCTCCGCTCCCCAGAGCTCCGTATTAGATAACAGGTCCAAGTTGTGTGGATCTCTGAGCCTCCTTGGTAAAGTGGTCTTTTTAGCATAGAGCAGTGGTTCCCAAACTGGGGTATGCATACCCCTGGAGATACGTGAGGTGACATCTTTTGCTGTCAAAACTGACTGTATCCATTTCCACACAAGCAGCATGCATATGTGTCCATATAGGTTGCATATAGTGCTGCCGTTCTCGACAATATATCTGTAGATTTAGCAATTAGTAGCACGAAGAACAAATAGCCTGGCACAGACTGTGCATATAGATCGATAAAAGATTCAAACTCTTCGATAAAAACACATACCCATTGTGAGTTCTTGTTTTTAATGTTGATAATATATTATACAACCAAGGATGTAAATCCAAATATCCACACAATTGCAAACGTGACATTGATTTTATACAACAGTTCAAAAAACAAAGGGTAATATTAAGTGATGTTAATTTTAAACAGTATTGTCAGTATTTGCTCTATTTTGCAACAAAATAATAGTTCAAACGAAAGCCACAGCTTCGATCACGAAACACCGCTGTGTTGTAGTTTTGCTGTGGCTTTTTTTTAACGAATAGTTTGTGAAAGTCATTGATTCAATGATTCATTCATAAATACAGCCATTTGCTTAGTTTCTGAATAAATGACTTGATGACTCACGCATTAAGAAAGTGACTTACCGCCACCTACTGGCAGTTTTAGTAAAATTTTTCAAAGAATCACTTTTTATCATCATTGCATATTTCTCTATTTAACTTTTTTTATATATATTTAAAAACATTATTAATGTTATAAAGGTATTTATAAAGGTTAAAAATGCACTGGAAAGTTTTTGCAAATATTGTCCCTTAATGGAAAAGGTGTGAGTGGAAGAGAGGGGGTATGCAGAAGGATGCCTCAGGTGTTACCCCATTCTAAAAAGTTTGGGAACCACTAGCGTAGAGCATAGTTAGGTTTCCCCTTGCTATAGCGGGTTGTTATGCTGAAGCTTCTACTCTGAGAGCTCTGTGAAGGCAGTGGATTGGGTTGTAGGCTTTTTTTGAGCCTCTCTGGTTAACTTTCTTCAAGGTGGTGTTGCTAGGCTTCCTCTAGAGAGTTGTCCTGCTGAGGCCTCTGCCCCCAGAGCTCTGCCTGGATAGCAGTATCGAGTGTTAGGCTCATTCTGAGCCTCCTTGGTAAGCAGTCCTTAGCATAGAACATAGCTAGGCCTCCTCTCGCTTTGGAGAGTCATCTTGCTAAGGCCTCCGCTCTTAGAGCTCCCCTGAGTGTTGCTAGGTATTCCCTGGTGAGATCTTCAATCGTCAGGGGTGTGTCCCCTGTGGTGACTGGCAGGATATATTTTTATCCTTGACCATATTCCCTTTAAGGTATTCTTTGAATACCAGGCCCTGAGCTAAGCCGCCCAATGTAGCCCAGGTTTCTGACCCTATGAAATAGTCACAATGACAGCTGGTTTGCACCCCTAGGATGGGGAACTGTGAAGTCATTGACTTATGTCAGCCATTCGGCACTCATTTCTTTAGCAGAGTTCCCATTCAAAAGGGAATGTCTCTGGTTATGAATGTAACATTGGTTCCCTGAGAAGAACATATGTAACCTTGGAGGGTTTTTTTTTTTTTTCATTGTCTGTTCTTGTTGAGTGTACACGGTTGTTCTGTTCATGGTTTTAAGGTTCGTAGTATTTCTAGTTTATGTTTTGAGTTCAAGTTTAATAAAATCATTACAAGTGCGATTAGATCCTGCTGTTTTTCATCTTTATTTCAACCGTTGCTGACAATTTAGCCATTTATGACTGAGTTTTTGAGTTTGTTTGGTATTGTAAGGTTTGTAAGGGGTTGAACTGTATTACATACAAAATAAATAATTAATTCCATACAAATACTGAGAGAACATAGAAAAAACAGACCACCACAAGAGTGACCCATATAATCCATCATGTGAATGACTGTTTTGGGATCTCTACCAGGTGGTGTGCGTGTGTGTGGGGGGTGGTTCAGGTATACCCTACATTATGGGGACATAATGTTCCCATAAAAATGACAATATCTGAAATCCTTGTTCTTGTGGGGACATTTTTGGTCCCCATAAGGAAAACCCCTTATAAATCGACTAAGTGATGTTTTTTGAAAATGTAAAAAGGCAGAACGTTTTCTGTGATGGTAGGTCAAATCATTATGTACCCATAAAACATGAAAACCCAATGTGTGTGTGTGTGTGTGTGCGTGTGTGTGTGTGTGTGTGTGCACGAGCATGTATAAACCTTCACAGAATTTGATACATTAATAAATTCTGTATTCATGTAAACCAGCTGCAGATCTATGAGGAATTGATAACTGCTTTATACCTGAACTATAGTAAATCACCAACTGGTATATTGAACTTACTTTGACTTTAGAACAAACTACCATAATGCCAAATCTATACTCTAAAAAATGCTGGGTTAAAAACAACCCAAGCTGGGTCGAAAATGGACAAACCCAGCGATTTTAAGCAAACATTTAACCCAACCGCTGGGTTAAAACAACCCACTCACTGGGTTAAAACAACCCAATTGCTGGGTTTGTCCATTTTCAACCCAACTTGGGTTATTTTTAACCCAGCATTTTTTAGAGTGTATCTTTTGGTTTTTACTTATAAAATCACTCTTTAGATTTGGCATTATGGTAGTTTGGTCTTAAGTCAAAGTAAGTTAAATTGGCCAAATTAAATGACGTCACATGTAAAACGTCACAATTTACATTTTGGGTGAGCATCTTTGTAAGTTTCATTTTCAAAACCCAGTAACATGAAAAGAAAAGTCATACTATAAGGTTTAACATTTCCTTGTTAGTTGATAGTGTGTATGTTTCTACATAAATGCTCTACCCAAATTCACTTGAATTTTGACTGAACTCCAGATGTGAGAAACTCCGCATTTGGTGAAGACACTTACCAAACATCAGGATGTACAAACATCATTCATACTGAGACAATAAGTAGGTTTCTGTGGTCTCTTTGTGAGATAGATGTGCATATCAGCAGGGTCTTTCTGACGCTCTTTTATTTCATCTGTTAGCGTCGCTCAATGAGTTACAGGATATCAAGGTTGATGTTCGTATCTATTGATTTACTAACAAACGTGACCACACTGAAAGTACCTTGCGGGCTTGGTGTGGTAGTGTCAAATTATCCTACAGCACTGACAGGAAGTAAGTGTTTCTAATAGATGACAAAGCTCTTTTTGTCGCTTACTGTAGGTGCTAAATAGAGCTGGGAGATTCTGCAATACAATTGGACCAATAAGCATTCTGGATATAGGTTTAGTATCATTATGATGATTGACAGGCAAGCATTCTGAGGAAAAGTAAATGAACATGATACATCAACATAATGATCATAATGAGGCACTCTAGAAGCAACCCAAGCATTTTTTTGCTTATTACTATAGAAACAACATTTTGAGATCAAATGATGAAGTTTATCCATGAAGACTGTCAGCAAACAAGTTCAGCCAAGCTGTGTTCCAGTTTTAACCATTTTATGCAGTTTGCTGCTAAAGATTTAAAAAAGTCAAAAAACAATGTATTGTTTATTACACATTTTTAAGCAGGTATCACTTGAGAAATAGAGCATAAATAGAGTCAGAAGAGCAGTTACTTGGCTATAAGCATGATTGTGAGTGTGATACTGATTTTACACAACAGTTCAATCAATAAGTAATCAATATTGCATAACTTACTTTTCTGACAAAAAAGTTTATGTAGTTTTTTTCTGCAAATAAAAATTGTAAAACAACAGTTTAATTAATAATTCCAAAACAAGTACAAAGCTTTCTGTGTCACCAAGCAATGTATGGAAAAATATTGATGGACTTCAGAGAATGAGTTAGAGAAACTCATGGTCAGGTTCATGTATTTAAGTTAACTATATGTTTCATTTTAATATGAGATTTATTTCACTTCAGTGGTGCGATTTACGTTCAAACAGAGCACAACTCTGATAAAAAAAGGTTTTTCTACTTTCTCTACAGAACAGAAGGCTCAGCAATAATTTAAACGAGCTTTTACTATGTTGCAGAATAAACTACAATATCTGCTAGATTTTATGTGCGACACTACGTCAGATTTATAGAGCAGATTGCAGTTCTGAATGATTTTATTAGTGACAAAATTACGGGGCTTGAAAACTTGACAAAGTAATAAAAAACATTCAGAGCTTAAGCCCATCCCGTCACCCATTGTGCCACCCCTGCACTGTGAAGCGTGCAGACTACATATTTCTTAAATAAATTCTGGTATTTTGCAGCTTAATAACCACACTGGGCTATATCGACATTTAGATTCTTTCCCAATTCTGTTCTGTAGCCCTACTGGAAAACTAGCTGTGAACAGAATCATTTACTTAGGAGTATAACTTTTTGTGTCCAAACCTTTATAGCAGTAGCTGAGTTAAATTAATGTCAAAGACCAGTGTACTTAACCTTCAAACACATAAATGAAACTGTTTGGGGGTTGATGCTCAGTTTAGATGAGGAGAACAGGAAGCCAGAGATAAGTCCTGGCAGACGTTCACATTGACCTTGTTTGAGCAGGCGGCTGTAATTAAGACGCTAGCTGGAAACCTGACTCCAGTGTGACGCAGCCTGAGGCTGGCTGCAGAAGTGGAGGTCGGAAAAAGAAACGAGATCCTCGTCGGCTCAGTGGCTGCACTCGATAGTGCTGCCAAGGCCGAGGTTAGCCCACTAATTCGTCCAAATGAGCGCCCTTATTCATGGTATCTTTATACATGCAGACACACTCACATAAACACACATACCAACGTTCCCGCAGACCAGAGAGGAGCGGAGAGTTATGAGGGCTTTGGTTTTCCTGGGACAGAGGAGAGTTGACTATGATTTCGGCGTTGATCTGTTGTGAGTTCCTGTGGCGGAATATTAAAGGTACAGCAATGCAGTTGAATTCAGTGCAGCTGTAACATAGCGTTGAACCTCTTCTCTTTTAGATTATGCTAGCATGCTAGCATGCAGAAAACTATAAAACAATGGTGTCTGGCACATTCCTCTTGTGTGATTTGTGGTTTGTTCACACAGGAATAGGTAATTATGTACCTCTCAGGATTAGCTCATTTAAATTATGTTCGGCTGAGGCTCGACATTCCCTAATACCTTCTTAAGTAAAGCATTATTATCTTTAGCTCTTTGCAAGGAATCTCTGTCAATACCCCTGCTGGATTCATTTCTCTCTCTCATTTCAAGGACAAACATATTAAGGAATTCAGACAAGGTGCCTCTTATCCTCTCTTACAATACAAAATGGAAAATTATCTGTTCAAAAAGCAAAATAATTAACCATAATGTATAAAACAAAATATTTTTTCATTGCTCTCTTTCCAACAGAAACCATTTGGATATGTCTGGACTCTGGAATGGGAGGAATACAGGAGAGATTTGAAGTTACAATATACTGTTAGTGGAAAAAGCCAGTTATATAATGCATTTCTGAGTAATACTGTAAACTTTTTAAATGAAGCTATTGTAATCCCCATTTTTATTTTACAAAATGTAACTATAATTGATTACTTTATTTGATGTATAAAATAATGAATTACAGTTACCAGTTTAGGTTACACTTTATTTAAAGGTGACGTAGTTACATTGTACTCAAATAAGTACTGAGTAATATTAATTAACCACATGTACTTACTATAGAGTTATGTTCATGGTTAGTTATTTGTAATTATACATAATTTACTGTTATTACTATAGTAAGTACATTAAGTAATGTGTAACTCACGCGTCACCTTAAAAATAGTGTTACCCCAGTTTTTTTTTTTATATCCTGATTTATTATGTAATGCCTTTACATGTATTCCGATACTCCCCAACCCTGACCATATCAGCCATAGAAGGGCCAATTGCACAGGCAGTTTGCTTGGTGGCACAGAGGGCCTATTCCGTGGTCCCAGGGAATTCAATTTATATATATATATATATATATATATATATATATATATATATATATATATACACACTCACCTAAAGGATTATTAGGAACACCTGTTCAATTTCTCATTAATGCAATTATCTAATCAACCAATCACATGGCAGTTGTTTCAATGCATTTAGGGGTGTAGTCCTGGTCAAGACAATCTCCTGAACTCCAAACTGAATGTCAGAATGGGAAAGAAAGGTGATTTAAGCTATTTTGAGCGTGGCATGGTTGTTGGTGCCAGACGGGCCGGTCTGAGTATTTCACAATCTGCTCAGTTACTGGGATTTGCACGCACAACCATTTCTAGAGTTTACAAAGAATGGTGTGCAAAGGGAAAAACATCCAGTATGCGGCAGTCCTGTGGGTGAAAATGCCTTGTTGATGCTAGAGGTCAGAGGAGAATGGGCCGACTGATTCAAGCTGATAGAAGAGCAACTTTGACTGAAATAACCACTTGTTACAGCCGAGGTATGCAGCAAAGCATTTGTGAAGCCACAACACGCACAACCGTGAGGCGGATGGGCTACAACAGCAGAAGACCCTACCGGGTACCACTCATCTCCACTACAAATAGGAAAAAGAGGCTACAATTTGCACGAGCTCACCAAAATTGGACAGTTGAAGACTGGAAAAATGTTGCCTGGTCTGATGAGTCTTGATTTCTGTTGAGACATTCAGATGGTAGAGTCAGAATTTGGCGTAAACAGAATGAGAACATGGATCCATCATGCCTTGTTACCACTGTGCAGGCTGGTGGTGGTGGTGTAATGGTGTGGGGGATGTTTTCTTGGCACACTTTAGGCCCCTTAGTGCCAATTGGGCATCGTTTAAATGCCACGGCCTACCTGAGCATTGTTTCTGACCATGTCCATCCCTTTATGACCACCATGTACCCATCCTCTGATGGCTACTTCCAGCAGGATAGTGCACCATGTCACAAAGCTTGAATCATTTCAAATTGGTTTCTTGAACATGACAATGAGTTCACTGTACTAAAATGGCCCCCACAGTCACCAGATCTCAACCCAATAGAGCATCTTTGGGATGTGGTGGAACGGGAGCTTTGTGCCCTGGATGTGCCCACGAAATCTCCATCAACTGCAAGATGCTATCCTATTAATATGGGCCAACATTTCTAAAGAATGCTTTCAGCACCTTGTTGAATCAATGCTACGTAGAATTAAGGCAGTTCTGAAGGCGAAAGGGGGTCAAACACAGTATTAGTATGGTGTTCCTAATAATCCTTTAGGTGAGTGTATATATATATACTCCTAGCAAATCCACTCGTATGTTTGTTTTTTGGCCTAAAACAGCCACAGCACAAGTAATAACTTCAAGCAGCTCCTTATATGCATAGGAAAGATAACTGCTCAGAAGCAACCTGGGCATTACAGACTGCCACCAAGTTCATCAGAACCATAGGTGGCTAATAATAGACACTTTTCTGGATCAGAAGAAATCGCTAAGCGAGCTTCTGAATCCAAATGAGATCTTCAAAGTCTGAAGAATAAATGGTGGTGGGGGGTGGGGGGTGGGGGGGCAATCATAAAATCAACCAGACAAGTATAACACTGTCTGGAGGATGATAGACTGAACTTGTACCAGTATCCAATTTCTCATGTATACCAAGAGAATCAAGCAAGCTTTTCGGATAAGATGAGATAGGCATGCAGTCTAAATGCTGCCTTGACAAGCGCGAGACCAAGCAACGCATCAGCTGACTTTCTTCCCTCAAGAAGAAAGTCGAACGGGAGCACAGCTTAAACTGGAACTCCCAATAATGCATGTTTTCTCATGTACACGTCAGGACATTCCATACACTGTAAACATCATCCATCTTAAGACAGTGAATCAAATATATGTATTCTTTATTTCATTTATTTTTAATTTAAAAATAAGGCAGATGTGTGAGTGTGGAATTTTACAGCAATATAAATATATATGGCAAGTATCACTATTTGTAAATATATTAATGTTTTTAGTGTAATGTTTTTCTCTATCGCTGGGTCTAAAGTGCTGAATTGGATGTAGAAATTCTTGACCGCTTATGAAGCCTGATCTTTAAGTATGTAGGTGAGTGGTACAAATACATTTAGGACATACTACATTCGCCATATTGGCACTCTCGTTTGACACCATTTCAAAACCTATTTCATGGCCATCCGGAACGCATTGGGGGTTACATAAATGAAGGTGACTTGACTTGACTTGACATACTAACTACAATCTGATAACAATTGACTATTTTTATGTATTGTGAGGGAGTCATTGAATCATTCACTAAAGTGATATGTTAAAAATAAAAGTATTCAGGATTTTTTCTTCTTGTTTATTGAAACGTTGCATAAAAGCAATATCACACTTCTAATCATGCTGTTATTCTACACAAACATGCTGATAATCTTATCAACAGGCACTCTTGATCTTGTTTATTGCTTGTATTGTATTGCTCTTTGATATTGTTTAATTATACAACAGTTCCAGTCATTAAACTGTCATTAAACTGATATACTGTAGAGTATAACAACACCTGGATGTTTAACTGTATTATCTATATATTGTGTAGACATCACACTGCTTTTCATGTTGACAGAATTGTCTGAAGCCCATAGAGAATCATACCAATTAATTTCACAAGTGCCACCCCCCAAGGCACTGCATCACCAGTACTTCAAAAGAATGTGTCAGTGCCATCTGCATGATGGCCAAGTTAGACACGTTCCTGAGTCAACATATTTTGTTGATCCTGGAACAACATTCCTGTCTGATTCCTGTACCTATATCCCTACACATAAACCTAACCCTACCCATAAGTTATCCCTAAAATCAGAGGGAAATGAATAACACTGAATAACACTTTCCAGTGTAGTGGAGCAGGGGGTATGCTGAGATGACAGATGTTGAAGAGATGCTTGCTGCTTATCTTACTGTCATGTCCCCTTCTTTGAAGTTGCGGCCTACACTGATTTCTAAGTCTGGACTGGGCAACTTTGGCCCCCGAGATCCACTTTTTTGAAGAATTTAGCTCTAACCCTGATCTGCTTTTTCTGGTGTGTTTGATTAGGGTTGTAGCTAAGCTCTACAGGAAAGTGGATCTCGGGGCCAGAGTTGCTCGTCCCTAGTGCTGTAGTACTCAAGTCGTTTTTTCTAATGTCTCGGACTTGTCTTGGATGCGTTGATATTTGCACTACGTTCATTACTGTAAGTACGTGAAATTAAACCCTTGTAAGTAAAAAAACTATATTTATATATATATATACTGTATATATAGTGTCTTTGTTGCTGTAAACTTTAATATTGCTGCTCTAGAAGCAACATTTAGTTATATTTAAATATTATAATCTAATTTAAAAATTTAAAAACAAACACTTAAATATTTATTTATTTATCGCAAGTCATCATCATTGCAAAAAAAACAAAAAAACAATGTGAACACACACACACACACACACACACAGCTGAAGGTGTTCATGTTTTTTGCTTCACAGCCTTGCTTGGTAGGGCTGTTGAAAATGCTCTATATTTTGGTTACTTTGTACTATGGATTCTTTAGGATAATTAATAAGATCAAGAATTGGAAATGTTTTTAGTGACACCTGTGTTGCTTGTTATTTGTTACATTTTCCAATGAAGACTGAAATTTGAAGTTGCACTTCAGCTTTATGTGACTTTAGTGAAATTGCTATACCTAAAGTAAATAAAATGCCTAATTTGATCCAGTGTTACTCTACACATGCTTTTTGATCATTACAAATATAATGCAAAATGATTATTTTAGAATAGAAGATATGCTGTCTCTCGCATCACATAAATTATCAATAGTTAGGTATGTGGTCTTAAAGAGGATTCTTTTTTTTTTTCTGTCTCTCTCGACTGTCTTATTTGGACTTGGACTTGACTTGGACTCGAACCTCTTTGGACTCGGTCTTGACTAGTCCTGGACTTGAACTTGCACTTGACTACAGTCCTACTCACCCCTGTTCGAAGCTTTGCAAGATCACTTTGGTTTCGATTGGCAAGTCCTACTGCTGGTCACTTCTGGTCACAGAGAATTGATGATTTACTGGCTTTATCTATGAACCCATTCTTGTAAGGGTTTTGCTCCCGATCTGGTAAAGGTTTTGTTGCCACCAAAGATAAGTTACCTACCTAAGGTTACTTCCACTTTTCATTTCTGCACAGGCCTTGTGAGGGCAGTTTACAGTTTTACATTGACCACATAAGCCAGTGGTGTAAATCTGATCAGCTTTTGAAGTTTCTTTTTTTTTGGTGGCTGCAAAAGGGGTATTGCCCACATGGAGGGAGGTGCTTGCGACATCATCCAATTAATTTGCCTGATTCTATATAGGCTTCAGACAGTTGTTACACCTGGAGGGTGTTCCCATAGTGTCAGCTATTGACACAGCATCTCGTTCCTTACTCAGGGAACAAGGGTTACATACATAACTGAGACGTTTTGTCACATCAGCCACTGCTCGAATTGTCATGCTTACTATGTAGGCCTATGTGACTATATAATAAGGAAAATATCGTTTTTTAATTAAATTTTGTTGCTAAATAAATTAAATAGAAAATAGTTACTTTTCTGTAAAGTACCCCCAATAATAATAACTACTACTCAATCACATGAAAGTTTGTTAGGGTTTAATCAATGAGATCACGCAGGAACAATGGCTGTTCATAGCATTTGCATGTACAAGTAGGTTGCTTCAACAAAAAGTCTTTGTCAGTTTCTAACATAGGTTACTTGCAAATTGCTATCCCAGACTCTATATGGTACTACACAGGGTGAATTTAGGTTGATTGGGACACTTTGTCCAAGTCATCTCAATGGCAAAATGTGTCCCAATCACCCTGAATTCACCCTAGAGTAACAGTGGTGTGGGCATTTTGTCACCCATCATTAATTTAAACACATATTACAGAATAATAATAATTAAAAACAATTTAATAAATACCAAATAAAGTGGTTTATTTTCAGTCTTGGTTTCAGACTCGAGGACAGTGTAGCTCAGCACTTCAACATTTCCTGTTTCACAGAACTGTTTGCACCCACGTAAAATCCCTTTGTCATCCATCACATGGCTAAACCAAAAGTGTTTTCAGCTAAATGAGGCAAATGATTATTAACCTACACATCTCGGGAGAGAAATATATATTTAAAAAAAAAAATGAAATATTGGCTATCACTTTATTTTGATGGTCACCCACAGACAATCTACTGACTAAATTAACTTTGCTAGTACATCAACTTATTCTACTAACCTTATCCCTAATCTAACACTCTACTAATATTCTAATGAAAGTTAGTTTACATGTAGTTGCAGATTAATGAGAGTTAGTTGACATGTAGTTGCAAAGTTACTTATAGTTAGTAGAAAGTCTACTTTAGACAATCAAAATAAAATGTAACCTGATACTTTGCCACTGTGCATCTACATGGTGGACTTAGGTGACACCCGGATAGCATACGGATATGGGCCACTTCAGGCAATGATGCGGCACTGCAGGCCTTCTTATGGCCCGGACAAAATGTATGTGAGCCTGAAAAAATTGTAAAAATGGCAAATATGGCCTAAATATTCTAAATCACATGTGGGCCTTTTTAGGCAAAGATGCAGCACTCATGGCAATGTGTAATCTGAATGTGAGCCTAAAGTGACCCATATGATAAATAATGAATATGGCCCAAATATTACAAGCCAAATGTGGGCCACCTATGGCAAAAACGTGGCAAAATCAACAATGACTAATCTGGGTGTAAACCAAATATGGCCCACATATGTTGCAGCAAATATGGCCCAGTTATCTTAAAACATATCTGGGCCAGTTTTGGTAAAGATGTGGGACAGCACTGACTTCAGAAAATATTAACAGAAAAACAGTTGCAGGAAAAGCATTGTTTTGCAATGCCCACAAACACAAATGTAAGAATATAAAGAATCTTAACATATTTCAGAGGAGAGGTCAAAGATCTCTTTAACAGTTCACTTACTTGACAAAAGCACAGAAACTCAACCTAGCATCTCCAGGGGAGGCTTCACCAAATATTAATGACAAGGCAGTCACTTGAGCATGGCACTGTGGACAAAATCTTTATGGACAGACCCTACCCATACGAATATCTGTTTAGTGGGCCACTTCATCACAGGGCCCAGGACAACTTGAGTCCCTGTTTCTGGGACAGCTTTCATGGTTGTCCTGGCCTTGATTAATTGTAGGAATGTTGTGTGGGTACAAATGTACGATTCAATAATTTAGTGTATCATTTGCGTTATGGGTCGTTGTGTCTTCTCCTGTCATGTTTCTTCTACCTACTTTCCTTGGAGTGAAATCTATCCAACAGGGCTTAAGTAGCTTTCCAACAGGACATTGACCTTGAGTACCTAGCATTGATTTCCTGTGGCGTCACAGAAAGCGGTCGTTACCACGCTGCCTAACGGCAGGGCGTGATTGGGAACAGATTCTTCAAATCCCGATACACAGAGCTGATGGATGGCCTTTGTCTGCAGCACATCAATTCTCACCTGCCTCAGCGGAGGTGACACCTGTGCTGAATTTATCATAATACACCAAACTGACACATCAACCTGGGAAAGGCGAACCAGAATGGAATTCCTAAATAAAAACCCTCTCAGAGGACCTCGGCCTGAAACACTGAAACTCCAAAGGGATTTTCTGAAGACACAAATGTACGCAAATAAAGCACAATGACGATGATTGTGACTTTTTTTTTTATATCGAATGATTGCAATGTAAACTAATGGACTGAAAATATGGTCACATGTGTTTAACACTTTGCTAATTTAATTAATCCTTCCCAAAAAAGAGACGTCTGTTTTTTATTTTTTCTGCCCAGTGGAGCAAAGAATGAAACCAACTCTCAAGAAGGTCCACATTCTCTGTCTGCGCCTGGACAAGCTAAGTGCAGAATTAACAGCCTGTGAAGAGATGAAGAGAAAAGAGAGTTTGAACAAACAGCTTATTTCTTTCTGCCTCTCTCCCACTGCCTCTCTTCTCTCTCAGCAAGGCAACTCAGGTATTGTCTCTATGGCGACTGTAAGGGGCCCAGGCCAGACCACAGCGCCAGGCCCCAAACCACAGCCCATTTAGAATGGAGCAGACGAGTGTTTAAGCTTTACCCACTGGCCCCTCTCCTCTTCCCTCCCCTTAACAGCACAATGCCCCCTTTCAGCCTGTGAGCGGCCCTCCATGAACCACAGACAACCAGTCTTCACCCCCCCCCTCCATTAACCCCTACCGCTAAAGAGCTTAACACCACACACAGGTAGCCCAAATACCCTCCAAAAAGCAGATGTGCTGCGGTTTCATTAGACATGATGTTTAGTAAAATTAAATAACGTCACAACGGTTTGAGTAAGTTCTGACATTATTAATCACTTCCAATGCCAATTCAAACCTGTGTGCTGATTTTTGTTGAATGTAAAATTTGAATTTTGAAAGATCTTCACACAGTTCTTTTTCACACAGCGACAGATTATAGTCTGTTAAGCGCCGCAAAACTCCAAATGACTATATGACTTGTGTGCCATATTCCAAGTTTTCTAAAGAAATACAATCTTTTTATGTTAGGAATAAACTGAAATTTAAGTCACTCTCCACTGAAAATCTTTCTCTCTGCTGAATATTTAAAATCAAATATGGCAGCAACAACTGAACTCCAGCCTGTGGCTTAGGTGCCGTGTTTGATTTGAGAGCCACAGCAAAGCGAAATATGTTTTGTGAATAATATCTTAAAATTTGCACTATGGGAACTTGACAGACGTAAAATAATGACAGAATTTTCACTGTTAGGTGAACTATTAAAATCACTGATGAATAATTTTAATTTTGATTAAAATTATTAATTTTGAAAAAATGCAAGAGCCCACACAACCTTTTTATTTTTATAATTAATCAAATACTTCCATTATCTTCCATGAAGACCCACCAAATATACTGTTAGATGTTTTGCTCTAGATGATATGATCTATTAATTGTTAAAACAAGCTGAATTTTAGTCTGGGCTGGTCAACAGCTACGG
The DNA here is from genome assembly GCA_039654625.1 of Rhinogobio ventralis. Taxonomy (NCBI): domain Eukaryota; kingdom Metazoa; phylum Chordata; class Actinopteri; order Cypriniformes; family Gobionidae; genus Rhinogobio; species Rhinogobio ventralis. The sequence goes on along the minus strand of CM077206.1, from coordinate 28,014,876 downwards.
ATGTGGAGTTTCGACCAACATACCCACTGTGGCTTTAATTACTGAGTTGTGTTTTATTTGGATTGTATTTTGTGTCTACGGTGTTTTTGAAAAAAGGGCTCCGCTTTGCTTTGCCCTCCGAGACACCCTCTTCAGTCTACAGAGGGGCTTTGGAGGGTTGGAAGGTAGACTTTGGTCTGGAGACCACACACACATCCCAGAAGTGAGCAGAGGGCCATATCCTCTGTTCAGACAGTTACCATGTTATTCCACTCCAGTGTTCAGTAACAGGATGAGCAATTCACGGTTATGATTTTCCATATTTGGAATATGGAATAAAGTTGTCTCGCATTATGTTAGCAACTTGGAAAACTATAGTTCATTAACTGATTAAAAACTGTTAACTAGTGAAATGATTCAACTCCTCTCCAGATCTCCAAAAGATATCTCTAGAATTCCTCAAACTATGCCCACATTTGCCAAGACACAAAGGTCTAGAATCAAGTCAAAATATGCACTCAAACATTTCTCAAGTTCAAATGATCAGAGCTACCTTCATTTATTTTATAGATCTTACTGTATATGAATAATTGCATTTCTCCAAAGAAGTTTTAGAAGATAAATATCTGAGACAATGTTGATACTTTATGAAACATAACTGAGATAAGTCTTCTGAGCTACGAAAGAGCAACCTCTGAGCAATCACTTTTTCCTCTGGATTTCTTTGCAGAAATTGTATCTTTGTTGTGTATTCTTAAAGTGACTGACATGTCAAGAGCAATATGAACTTTGCTGCCTTTGTCCAAATACATATGTATTCAGATCTTCTTCTCCAGGCTGGATGTGTCTCTTTTCTCTTTATCCTCCCTTTTCTTTTGATCCATTCTGTCTTTCACTTCCCCTGTAATGTTTGATTGAGCAAAACATTAGACAGGAAAAATCTATCCACAGATGTTTGCCGGACCCAGTTGTGCTCCTGATTAGCATGCTTTGATAAAGAACTGCTTTGAATGATTCTTTAAAGTATCGATTGCTGGAATACAACGATCAGGTAGAAGAGGAATTAGGCCAAAGGATCAAGGCAGGATTAGGAAGGATAAATGATCTTTGGTTCAGAAATACTTTGTAGAGAAAGAAAGGGGAAGGTATATTTTAGTTTTGAAAATTAATGTCTAACAAATTAAAGGTATAATTCACAGAAATTTGTCATTTCATTAATGGGACATACAACAGGTTTTTTTTTTTTTTTTTTTTTTTTTATTAAAAATTGAATTACTATAGAGTGCTCTGAATATGGTGGCTCGCACATGGATATATCTATCAGCAGAATAAATATGATGCAGATTTTATTTCTAAACATGTTAGTAAAGCTTGGTATTTGTCATTCATGCACCCTAATAAGTGAAAGTGCTAAGGGAAGGACTATTTCCACAGTATCTGACCTGACCCGTAAAAACAACTTGTGTTAATGCAAAGACGGTCTGGGACTAATAAACAGCCCTATGCCTGCTGTATTATCAAATTGATATAAGTCCTATATTTATTTTCACTGCATTTGTATAGGCCTATGTCCATTGCTGTTTTTACATTTGATAACATTTACTTTGACACTGCAGAAGAAGTGGGATGGGGCAGCCAGCTGCAGGAAAGTACAGCATTAGGAGCCGCTTGGAAAAATTTACCAGACAAAATTAATTTTTAATATGAGAGCCAGGCAGAACTTAAAGTGGGCACAATGTTGTGAAACTGCTGCAAATCTGGAGTAGATAAAGGAAATACATAGATGTGGCTTACAGTAGCAAAGTTGATTCTTTCATAATATGTTTGACATAAAACAATTAATTTAGATTTAGTTCCTACATTTGAACTTTTTTTTTTTAACGTCTTGTTTATGTAAATGTTCAGAAACAACTTTTTAGTACCAAAGCTGGTGAAATCATGAAAAGTCCCTTAATTACCATAATATTCACCTCAGTTACCCATCTGTCTAAGGTATTTGTCATTATTTCCAAGACTCTGATACCTAAATATTTGTCTTCCCTTCCTACACAAATCCCAGTTGGTGGGCTGGTGGAAATCTTGGATGTGTTCACAATCAGTGTGTTAATTTGTCTCTGCACATATGAAAACGCTTGAAGTGTTTGTTTAGTTAGAGGGTAAGGATATGCCCCTGACATGCTATTTTTTTAGGAGACGCCTTTGGCTTACATGTGCTGTAATATGACCACACTTGTGCTACATGTTTTTGGTGGAATAGAAAAGAGAGGGTAGAGCAGGTTCTGCTTAGCTTGTTTGCACAGTTTAGCATTACTGCTGGTCCATCCCCATTTAGCACCTTAGGCAACACCCTGTCTCACTTAGAAATAAAGAACAAATTCACAACAAATGTTGTACTACTATTAAAATATACATTAAAAGGAATAGCCACTAAAAATTAAAATTCTGTCATAATTTACGTGTCACGGAACATAGATTCAAGAGAACTGTGAGAACAACGATGAAGCAGTTTATTAACAAACAGGGTGAATGAGATGATAGCAATAGCAACTAGATAACAACAACAACAACCAGAGTGGATGAGGAAAATAACAGTCCAAACAGGTAAGTTGCACCGCACAGACCTTGAGGATCACTAAAGAAGATGATAATAATGTCTCTTATCTTTAAAAGAGCAGAACGGACAATAATAATGGAGACAGGAATCCAGGGAAGCATGCAGGAACACAGATGATTGGAGCACAGGAAGCCGATGCAGGTAAGTAGTGATTAGCAATTTAAGCAGTCTAAGTTAACAAGGATGAGACCAGACAATGGCTGCGTCCAAAACCTGTAAAATGCTGCCTTCGGAGGACACATTTCAAGGTAGGAAGGCATCAAGGTACGTCTGAATCTAATGTTAGCTTCCCTTCCTGTCTCCTGAGAGACCTTCATCTGATTGATTTTTGAAGGCAGCATAAATGTATCCTTCGCTGCCTTTGATATCCCACAATCCTGTGCGTTCCACTCTGTGACAGTTAAGCTAGAAAAAAAACATTGCGCCCGGAAATTGCGTTTGATGGTCAGTTTGTGTAAAAACACATTTTTGACCAATGTTTTCCACCAGCGAGAAATTACTACTGTAGTAATTTAAAATTTGCTTAGTTCTCACCAAAGCTCTCTCTGTTTTGCTGTAGATCAATAAACTGTTGCGCTGCCTTAGAAGTCTGTCCAAAATCAGTTTTGTGAGGTGCCTTCATGCACAAACACTGCCTTACAAGTTTACAAGTATTATCTGATAAGGCAGCGAGACAACAAGTCAGCTGCCTAGGTTTTCGGGTGCAGCCAATCTCTGAGTGTGTGGTGCTGGATTTTGTAGTGCAGTAGATGAGGGCGATGGCAAACAGGTGCGGTCATTGTGAAGCGAGTGCAGGTGATAACCAGGGATGATTGTGGGAGATGTAGTGCGCAGAGGTGACAGGCATGGTGACTGTGACATTATGTTGTTCCAAACTCGTATGACTCTTTTTTTTTTTTTTTCTGTGGAAGACAAAAGAAGATATTTTGGACAAGGTTTCAGCTGTTCTTGTCCATATAATGAAACTCAGGTCCAGGACTTTGAAGCTAAAAGGATATCAATGATGACACCACAATATGAAAATAATGAAATCTGATTACTTTCGGATTCCTTCAAGCTCACATATGTAGCCTAAATAAAGTCAAGTAAAAAGCAATATTTAGGAGAATGAGCAGATGGGAGTTTTACTTACTCAAAAATGTTCTGAGGGCAGAAAGGAAAATGATTGGTTTACAGATTCAACCAATGAAATTGAAGCAGAGGTGGGGCCAAGAGGTTTGTACATGTGGAGGGAACAGACAGAGCCGTTATCACTGTTCTTGAGAGAATGCATTTATTGCAAGGTAAGTGAATTTACTCTATATTTTGTTAAAATTCAACATCCTCTAACGTTTACTAAGATAATTAGCGAACATTAGAAATACACAGAACTAATAATCATCATCGAAATATCCTATCACATGCATTTTCATTCGACTGCTTCATCGGTCGACCACACCAAAGCTGCTTATGGTGTAACTGCGGTAAAACCGCAGTCTGTGGAGCTGATATATGCAAAAACAGAACTTGTTCAAATCTCTGCGACATATCCATCAAAGTAATACATCTTCCGCCCTAGTGCTGCTCTCAAGGCAGAAGTACTCAATAGGATTGCTGTGTTATTTTAGTGTTTTACGCGCTGCTCTCAGGGCAGGAGTACTCAATAGGATTGCTGTGTTATTTTAGTGTTTTACGCGCTGCTCTCAGGGCAGGAGTACTCAATAGGTTCATATCAATGTGTTATTTTAGTGTTTTACATGCTGCTGTCATGTCAGGAGCATGATTGCATCATGTTACGGGAACGCTTCTGTTTGAGCCGTTGTCTGAAGCATGTGTAAAAACACTCCAAAATCATTGGTCAAAGATGGGCTCAAAAACTGGAATCCATGTCCAATCTATAAAACCTAATGAATTTGTGGAGTCTATATCAATAACGCTTAAAATAATTTGAAACACTTGAACCTGTGAGTTCTCAGTTAAGACTAGTTTTGATTTGATTGAGCGAGTGGTCACATGTTAAAATGTGGATATGGATTCAATTTAAAAATCAAGAGGTTTTTTTGTACATACTTTGAATTTGTTTTTAGACTTTAATTTTTATATTAACATTAGAGTAATTTTGTTGTCCCTTTTTGTGGAATCTGATCCTAGACTAGCAGTTATGGACAGTGTTATCCCAGAGAAGGTATTGAAATTCCAAGGCTAAACTCTCTCTCTCTCTCTCTATATATATATATATATATATATATATATATAAGCAACATTATATTCTAGAAATTTGATCACTGTAATCACAATTTTTGTTGCTCATGTTGTGCTGAAAGTCAGCAGCGCCAATTGTGAACCACAAAATCCCTGCCCCCTGGTGTATCAGTGTTCTTGGTTGGCTTGGGGGACGCTGCCAATCCATTATCGGACTGCCAGGACTACATGAAATTTGTTTGGTAAATCGGGTGTGTGGTGAGAGTTGCTTATGTAAACTAGTGAGTTGACAGGCCTTGGACTTAGCAAAGTGAAGGGTCAAACACAACATCTACTGTCACACTATTGTGCAAAGAAAAGTCTCCTTGATTAAGATGTGTAACAACAGACATTGGACTTTTTCCTCCAATAATGTTTAAACATTTGTGCTCTTTACTCTCCAGACGGAGTGTATTGGAAAACCAGATGCTACATGGCCTTGCATAACGATTCTTTTCGTGAACAAGAAGCCATTTATCAAGATACCATTTAATGCAGCTCAAAAGGTAAAAGGTGATAGCTGGTGTTATTCAAGGTGGCTGCAAAGCTCGAATGAATCTCAATGAACTGCTCTGGGTCTGCTTCTTTCTGCCTCTTTGACAGCAGAGTAGTTTGAGTTGCAGCTCTCATGGGTGTACTTCTTTGCCTTCTGCTGTACGAATAAGCAGCATATTGATTAAACGGCTTGTCCTAATTGGGCAGCGATCTCTGGCCTCCAGACGTATGACTGAGATGACAAGAAATGGATACACTTCTGCCACTTGAAAACTTGAAAACAGTCTAATTGAGCAAAATATTTTAAAAAAATTTTACTGTCACCCCTTCTATCACTTTGTTTGTTGTAGTATACACTGTATGCATTTGTAAAACAGATATTTTCGTTAAACAGTTTAAAAATAGATAATTTTGTTTAAAGTTACAGTCTTAATGTAAACAAGTTTTAATTTACATATAACTACATATACACTACACATTTGAATGATCAAAAATTGCTTTTAAAAATGGAAAAAAGTGAAGAAATATACTGGTTTACAGGAGCAATTTTGAAGGAGTAGTTCACTCAGAAAGCCTCTCACCATGTCATTATTTTCTCAATCTAATGTTGCTTCAGAGAAAATAATTATTCAGTCATTATTCACACAAAACATAGCCCCTCAACCATTATAAATATGGCATGTTAATGAAATGTGTGAGAACATATTTATTGTGTGTTTATGGTTTATCTTAATCTCTTAATACTCTTATTTTGTGATTAATTTGGACCCATCGTTTCTGCTTTCACGTTCCCTTTGTTTGCTTGGTGTTTGATTATGTACACCTGTTTCTTGTTTAGTTCATTTTCAAGTGTAAAGCCCTTTGTTTTTTAATTCATTTGTTCAGTCTCATCAGTGTATGGTTGGTTGTGTTCTTGTTTTCTCTTCTCCTGTGTTTTGTTTTCATTTATTAATAAACAGTGTTTGCACTCAGAGTCCTGTGTCACCTTTTCTTGCTTGCACCTAAACATGACAGTGTTTACATAAATGTGCGTGCACTTGACACCATATACAGTAATGAGGGGGTCCCAGGGTCCACCAGGAGCTTGCCAAAAGCTTACCAAGACGTAGCGTCTTCTCCTATGGGCACAGTGATGGCAGTGAACCTCCGCTCAGTGATGGCAGTTCACGTGCTGGGCTCCTCAAACGACGGAGCAGACATGCTGTCACACGGCGGGACGACCCCGGGGTAATAGAGACTCCACCCCCAGGCAGTCAATGTGATATGGCTTACCTTCGGTCAGACGGATGTGGATCTCTTCGCGATGGAAGAGAACTCCTACTGCCAGATATACTTCTCAAAAGAAATGGATGCCTTCCCTCTTGCAGCCCTGCTTCCGCAGGTCATCAGTCAAATTCGGGAAGAAGCATGTGCAGTTCTTCTGGTGGCACCATGCTGGCAGAACCAGCCTTGGTTCCCAGAATTGGTCCAGCTACTGTCAGCAGCTCCGTGACCTATACCGCTGAGGAGAGATCTGGCACCCTCAATCGGAGTGAACCTGTATGTTTGGCCCCTCAACGGGAACAATCAAGCCTTCCTCAGGAAGTTATAAGAATGATCTCGGAAGTGAGGGCCCCTTCCACAAGGCGCCTCTACTCCCAGAAATGGTCTGTTTTCTCAAGCTGGTTTTTAGCTCGGTAAATAGATCCCACTAAATGCAATACTGTGTCAGTTCTCATGTTTCTATAGGAGATGCTGGATGGTGGGCACGCCCCCTCCATGCTCAAAGTATACGTGGCGGCCATCACGGCAAATCATGCCCTGGTGGCTGGCCAATCAATCGGGAAGCACAACCTGGTCGTTAAGTTTCTCAAGCGGGCCCCGTCATGGGACCTCTCTACAGTCCTTAGGGCACTTCCGGGCCCTCCCTTTGAGCCGTTCGAGTCAACTGACCTTCGGTCAAGTGAGTTGGAGATCTGCAGGCTCTGTCTGTGGAACCTTCCTGCCTTGAGTTAGGTACTAACTACTATAAAGTGGTCCTCAGGCTGAGAAACAGTTATGTGCCTAAAATGCTTTCCAACCCATTCAGATTGTAGTGCACCTCATCCACTCTGAGTGATCTAGCCAGTTCCGGCAATCAGAGCAGCTACTTGTCAGCTTCGTAGGCTGCACTAAAGTGCAGCCAGGTTCAAAGCAAAAGATGTCCAGATGGATTGTGGATGCCATCAACTTGATCTGTCCACTAGGGGTTAGGGCCAACTCCCCTAGAGGTATGGCCTCCTCTTGGGCATGGTCCAAAAGAATCTCTATTGCAGATAGCTGTGAAGTGGCCAGCTGGTCCTCGCCGTCCACTTTCATCAGATTTTATAACTTGGACATCCCTGCTCTTCTAGCATGGGTGTTGTCAGTCTAAGTGTTTGTGTACTATGTAGTCAGGCTCTGACCGCTGTCTGAGCCTCTCAGCTGATCATGGGGCCCTCAAACGAGCTCCCTTAAGATGTCGGCTCGCAGAGTGGCTTCTGTTCTGCACTTGTAGCATGGCACTATTGGATTACGTTCCCCATAAGTATCAGCAAACTGACGCAATGTGAGTGAACCATATCGAAAGGGAACATTTATGGTTGTCACGTAACCCTGGTTCCCTGAGATAATGGGAGCAAGCATTGCGTAGCTTGCCGTGCTACTATGCTGCACAGTGAGTCATGCTAGCCACTCCTCAGTTGAAATATTCTGACAAATTGCCATTTCTGAATGACTTATATAGGCAGTCAACCCCACCCCTTTCGGCAGGCTGAAATGCTATTTGTCTGTGAAAAGCAAAGATGTGAACCAATCAGGCTTCAGGATTCGGAGTTCAGTTTTCCCCATAAGCATCAGCAAACTGACGCAATGCTCTTTCCCATTATCTCAGGGAACCAGGGTTACGTGAATAACCATAAACGTTTCCTTTGTTTTTTTCATTTCTTCAAGAACTGACCTACTTCTACTTCTGACCTACTAAGGATACTTAAAGACCCATGACCTCCTAGCTCTCTTTCCCACTGCTCTGGACTGGTTATGCAGCCAGTGCAAAAAACTTTCTTTTAAAAAACAGGATTGTATGCCTTATTTTAAAAGGCCTGATTTTTTCATTATTTGAAGAAGCAAGTCTTCTGATTTGGGTCTCATGTTGGCAGTTTGAGTGTCTGGTGCAGTTTGACAGGGTAATGGCCGGATTTCAATGTTCCATGACTGCTACCATCTGAGAATGCTGTTAGCTGCTGGTGTCACTCTAGGCAATGCTGGAATTAGACATACACACTTTGCCATCTCCAAACCACAAAGTCTACCTGCTGTGGCGTCCTCTTTTTCCTTTTCTCAGGCACCTCATATAAATTCAGACAGGGCCTCTGTTTACAATAATTGAACTGCATATTCATTTTATATGTTCCTTCTGCTGCTCTCATTGAAAGAACATTATATGAAGGACACAGTTATTTTAAAAAGCTTTGACTATTTTCCACAACTGAGTTTTGAAACAGAAGCCTCTGCTTGCGTATTTGAACTTTAAATTCACAGGTTCATGTGATAAAAAGAACTCTTGGATGGTGTTATTACAGTTGCAATGTTCATGAATAAATGTGCATGGACTGACCAACGGCAAGCTGATTTACAAAACAACTAAAATTTCACACAAAAGAAAAAAAAATCATCGAACATTGCAGACAGAGTTGAGGAAAATTGCAGTCTTAAATATATAAACTATCAACAAAATTCAATTGCATGTTGAAATATATTGTCACTGTCGGGCAGAAACCAGCTCGTTTCTCCATTTTTCGTCTTTTTTTATGGTCACCCTTTACATCTGTCTGTGGGTTTTGCAAGTATTTAAGCAATGAAAAGTAAACCTTGTAACTCCATTGGATCCTCAAACTGTCGGTAAAACCTCAATCTTGAATGAAGAGCCGCACACATTAGGATAATGTTTTGTGTATTTGAGGAGCGGACAAAAATACTGTTTGTCTTAATCTGGCATTTGTCATTGGCTATGTTTACATGCAACCAAATAATCCATTAGTAATCAGATTGATGGCTCAATCGGATTGAAAAGCCTTCATATAAACACCTTAATGGATCTGATTGAGCTCGATCCGAATGAAATTTTGATTGGATTGTAAGGGGTGGTTTATTCCTTTTCTAATCTGATCAAAAGAACGTGTAAACACTTGATCAGACTGAAAACCGAAACTGAAAAGGACTGCGCAAGTGCAATGAAGTAGAAATGGCGTAATTACGTATGACGCATGAGCTGCAGTAAGATGTCATAAATGACCCGTGTTATTCTACAATTTTCCTATCACTTATCATCTGTGCACTGGAGCAGAACAATGTCCCATCAGTCCTCACTTTATACTCTCATCCACAGACACTTTATTTTGGGAAGGTGCGTTTTTACTGTTTAATAAATATCAGCAAAAAATTGTGTTTTTTGTTTCCATTTCCTGAAAAGTAGCGGTTTTGGACATAACAAGGTTTCTGTCCGACAGCAACAATATAGAAAAATATTCTACAGTATAGACCTTATCTAGAAATAATTAAAAAATACATTCCATTCCATTTCGTATTTGTGTGTGTTGTGCTTTCTGTGTTCATTAGAGTGTTCAGTTATTAGCTTAGCATCATGCTTATGTTAAAGTTCACTAGGAATCAGCAGCAAATGATTAGCCTTGGTTGGCTTGGTTGGTTATTAGTGTGTGGCACGTGTGAGTGTTCATGGAGATGCTGTCTATGTCAGTCATTTAGAATCAGTCATTTATGAGTTTCCATTTTGAATAGAAGCATCTGTCTATGCCAACAGTAGAGAGTTAATCAACTCATTAGTGCTTGGAAAAGAGACCATGTGTAGCAATAATCCAATAAAAAATGTATGTGTGTGAATATTTGTATGTGTGTGAATAAATATATCTCATTTGTAAAGCTGCTTATATTGCAAATATGTAGTCCATTGATAATATCAAGTGTTCATGTAAAAAAGTGAGAATTTAGGCTAAGGGATGATTCTGCAGGGCAGAAGTGCACACACTGGCAGAAGTGTCCACCCGCAGACCATCTCAGCACTCCTGTACTGAAACAAGACTCATTGACTTGATTGTCTCAAGCCTGGTCCCATTAGACTTGGTGGAGATGAATGCTGTTCACCCTTGATGTGTGTTAATGAGAAAGTGTTTAATAGGTTGGCTTGGAGTGGGTTGGGAGGAGGTAGACATAAGAAAAACCTGTCAATGAGTAAGGGGAAGCTGATGGTTTTGTGACTGACAGTTGTAAATCTGTCCACTGATCACATGAGCCATCAAGTTTATGTCCAGCAAGAAAACCGCCATATTGACCAAAGAAATGAAATGGAGAGAAATAAAGCATTATATTATACAGGACAATGAGGCATGGATTAAACACTTGAGAAAGTTTGGACATAGTTTTTGATGAATGTGAATGGGTAACATCCATTTTGGAGAAAAAAAACCATGTCAGTTTTAAATCAAGAGGGAATACATACAGCAAAATTGATTTCTAAAAGTACAATTGGACTTGCCTGTCTGAAATGCTCATTGGTCATTGCATGCCTACATCAGAGTGTGTTTAAAATAAAGCTTAAACATTTTGTCACTTGATTATATGCAACTTTTTGTGTTTTCCTTCTACAGTATGTCCTTGCAATACACCACTGAAATGTATTGCAGCATTCCTGGTTCATAAACCCAAGTATCCTTTAGCTGGGCTATGGAATGTAAGGCTCAAAACCAGAACCCAACCAAAGGGAACCCATAAGACAATGGGAAACTGATTTTGGACATACAAGGACTCGGCCAGTAAGCAACACTATAGAAAAATATTCTACAATATAGACATTATCTAGAAATATATTCTGTGTTGTGTTGTCTGTGTTCATTAGAGTATTAGCTAAGCAATTATTAGCTTAGCATCATGGTAAGTTGTGGTTGTCCATATCCCCAAGCAATGGTGCAGGTCTTATGCTAACTATATCTTGACTAACTTCCTCTGCTTTAAGAGAGAATGTTGAATGAATACTGGTTCCATTTCCACAGTCATTGAATACATTTTATCAGGTGAAGAAGGAGAAAGGAGAAGAATAACTACACAAAATTATACTTGAATCTTTAAAGAAAAAAAAAAATCAAATTCCAAATGACGAATGGAATTTTTGTACCCTTCTCTACAGGAAGGGAATGGTATTCATAGGGTAATTCTAAATTAAAAGTGAATAGTAATTATTTTATGAAGAGTACTACTTCAAGGCCATTAGCAAAATGTACATACAAACATCACTTTAAGCAATTCAATCAGGTCATTTTGCCTTTCGCGCTCACATGATACTGGAAGGCACATTTCTTACAATTAGTTTTATACATATTATAAGGCACTGACATATGTATTTTTTCATATATGTCCTGCACCCTTTAAAGTATTCACTTCCTCAAGGGCTCTTCCCTACACTCCTATGCACTTCCCTGTAAGTCAGGCATAGTGATGTTCACTTTACAATTAAATGGTTGTTCTTAACATGCTGAAATATTTGTCAAAACGTAAATCTCTCCCATATGTAGGGCTGCTTATATAGCAGATATGTAGTTCATTGACAATATCAAGTGTTCATGTAAAAGAGCACAAAGGAAGCTGAGAATGTTGGCTTGCCTGCCCCCACGACACCCATACGGAGAAAGGGCAGCCAAAGAAGGGGCATTTAGAATCTTTTGACCCTTTTCACTGTGAGAAAAATTCTCCATTCACAATCTGGTATTTTTTCCTCATCGCTACAGTCCAGTAGCTGTATCCTTGCAATCAGACCAGAAACGCCATCACTGCAGCTCTTTGTCCTGATGCTCCAGCATTCCAGGAATGCCCACATGCTCCAGATGCCTACCTCTTCCTTGTTTTCACAATTATGTATCTGTTTACTTTCAAAAGGGGCTTTTTTTGCTCTGTGTCTTGGTCCTTGTGTCCCACGCTCTGGTGGAAACCAGGACAGAACCTGTGATGTACCTGGCTTTCGTAAGCAATGTGGACAAAACATCCCACTGGTCTTCACACATACAGTACCACAGTCTACATGTTACACTATGTGACAAATAAAAGATTCCTGAGCTAGAAAGAAAGACCAACATTTGAGCAATCTTTTTTTTTAGTCAGTTTGTGTGAAACCAACTTGCTTTTTTTTTTCTTTGTGAGAAAATGTTACAATGTATTGTACAGAACTCTGTGATAACACTCTCAGAAGCATTATAAGCTTTGCCCACAGTGAAACCACATCCGTGTTCAGATAATCTTGTGACACAAACAGTTATGCTGTAGAAGTCAGTGAGGTACACTGGGTTTAGGTTTAAGTCTAGGTTGACTCCTATTTACTGCAGCAATTGCCTTGCCCATTCAATGGCTCAAAGACCTCTATCACCGGATGGCTGTGATTAGCTCGGCACCAACAACACAGAGCTAACACGGCCTTATGTTGACTACTAAGTATCTTGCTCTCACACAAAGTTGCTAAGAGGACAATAGAAATATTATCAGACATTACATACATTGTATTCATTATTAGGTTTCTTGTACTGTTGATGCTTCTTGTACTTATTTACTTATCATTGTATATTTTTCAATAGTATCTTTGAACAATTAACATGCACAAATAGTTTCCATATGAGGAGGATAATTTACTTCTACTATAAGCAGTTTACTTCACAACAACATAGAACATACAAACAATATATTTTAAACATATATTTACCTTAGCAAAATTACAAATTACATTATTCAATGTATGTATCTTGTTCATTTCAAGTAAAGTCACCTAATTTTTATATCGCTTTGCAATAAAGATTGTTTTGTATAACTGTGTAAAGTTCATAAATAATGAAATGTTTAATTTAGCTACAGTATAAGCTGCTGTACAAAAGACAATAGTGTCATTATTCACTTTGGATTCAATAATTCAGTTCAATAACAATGTCATTGTTGCAAAAATATGTCAATTATGAAACAAAACCAAATCAGCTATTAAGGAGCTCTTCAGAAAAACAGGGGTCATCGTCATTCAAGTTTTGTTCTCCTATTATATTATATTATATCCGATAATATTACTGAATATTGAAGAGTCTTTTAAACCCCCAAATAAGCAAGACAAAGGTGACAGACAGAAAGTGACAGAAAAGGAGAATAAACCTTAAGAGAAACCAGGCATGGGGCCAGTTCTCCTCTGGCCAAAATAAGTGTTGATAATATAGCCTATATAGGGGTCTAAATAAGTAACTCTGAACAATACATTTTATAATGACATAATTTCATTGTTTTCCCTCAAATCTTTCTCTTGTTATGCTGATAAAGTTGGTAATGTAAAATTTTTTGCAATACAGGGATAGTTTACCCCCAAAATGTAAATTCTGTCACCATTTACTCACCCTCATGTCATTCCAAACCATTCCAAAGACATTGATTAATCTTCAAAACACAAATCAATTTTTTTAATCAAACCTGAGAGGCTTGTTTACATCTAAATAATGACTGCACATATGCATAACACATAACATATGGTAAACATGGACGCTTTAACGTGTTTCACGGCACGAGAACCATGTATGTTTGATTAAAAGCCTATATTAAATCTGTTCATCATATAAATTGATCATGTCTCTTCACAAGACTTCAATAAAACCGTTTGATTCATATGCATTCATTTTACAATGCCTTTATGACCTTTTTGTATCATAAGGTTTTGGTTATCTGGAAATAAAGGGACAGAAACCTCTCATGTTTGATTAAAAAATCTTATTTTATGTTTCGAAGTAGTAAATATGACAGAATATTCATTTTTGGGGGAGCTATCCCTTTAAAGGGGTGGTTGATTGCCCCTTTTTACAATATGTAAAATAAGTCTCTGATGTCCCCAGAGTGTGTATGTGAAGTTTTAGCTCAAAATACCCCACAGATCATTTTTTATAGCATGTTAAAATTGTCACTTTTTGAGGGTGAGCAAAACGTGCCGTTTTTTTGTGTGTCCCTTTAAATGCAAATGAGCTGCTGCTCATGGGGTGGAGCTTCAAGAACTCCAGTTAGCAGCTCTGATAACCTCATGCAGAGTCAGAGAATGATGGAGTGACTCAAGAAGTGACAACATTTAAAATGCAACAAGATGTCTCTGAATGGTTAGTTGATGAATTTAATGTAGCTGATGTGGAGTTATCTATCTTTAAGTCATTGATTAGCATATTCTGTCATGATAATCTCAACCCATTTGTTGTGTGTTCCCAGGGGCAGGATTTATGTAAATTCCAGGGTTAGTGATGTCACTTTGTTAGTGTTAGTGATGTTTGTTGTAGTCCTTAAAAAGCAATTTCTTTAAAAGAAAATATCTCCCATTGCTTTAAACTTTGAGAATCGTAACTTTGCAGATTTTGTTTGTGGCTTTAAAGTAAAAAATCCCTAGAGGTCTTAGACCTTATACCCTACTGTATATTTTTTTCCCATTTTTATAATAAGTTTAAATATTTGTCAGAAGGAAGATCTAAAATCCTGTACAGTCAGTTTATTGGAACGCTTCAGAGGTTCTGATAAAATACAACATCACGACTTTCTGATACAATCATTTCTTTTTTTCTCTACTTTCCTCTGCCATTCATGTTGCTTACCATACCCAGTCTTGATCCAGCCCAAAACACTCAGTTGAGCTAAATCCAAGTTCATGTAACAAGATCGGGACTTCAAGATGCCGGCCTACCACAACAAATTGGTCTTGTGGAGCAAGTGATAAAAAGCAAGAGAGAAAGAGGCTGGGTTGTGTGTTGGAATTAGGGTTCGAGATATCGCACTGACGTAATGTGAGAGCTCTTGTGGCTGCTGTGGGTGAAGGGGCTCATCGCATGGTTTGGCTGCGACCCAAGACCTGAGATTCAGTGACCAACATCACGTCTGTGTCAGTTAACCTTTGCTCGATATCATGCCTGCATCTCTCTCTTTTTGTATTTCTCTGTAACGTTTTATTGCTGTTTACCACAGTGTGCCTTTGTTTCTTATTGAATGTGTTACTTTCATCCCTATACATTATATTATTTCATTGTAGTTTTTGTATTTCAGTAATTCAGCACAATCATAATTTCAGTATCTCCTTTAGTTTTATTGGAGAAAAAAGGGGGGAATACAGACTTTGAACAACCTGAGGGTGATTTCATTTTAGATAAGCTATTGAGACACATCCAAACATGTCTATAATCAAATTAGTAAAAGAGCAATCTTTTGCTAACTGTTTAGTTTTTCTGACCAGTCATAGGACTGACATAAACCTGACATTACTCTGACCAATCACAGTTCCTCCGCAGTGCTATTTCGACAGCGTAAAGTCTTCATCACAATGCCAGCTGGAGTAATAAACTATCACTTGGATAACAGTTTTACTTTAGAAATGGCCATTTGGTAGAAATATTAAATTCACTGTACACACATATAATTGCTGAATGAAAGTAAAGTGAACCCTAAAACTTACATTTTTGTTAGTTATAATATGCACTTAAATGGATAGTTCACCCAAAAAAGGAACATTTTGTCATCATTTACTCACCCTAAAGTTGTTCCAAACCCATATGAGTTTCTTCTGTTGAACACAAACAAAGATATTTTAAAGAATGTTGGTAAGCAGACAGTTGACGGTAGCCATTGACTTCCATATCATTTTTTTTGTAATATGGAAGTCAATGGCTACTGTCAACTATTTGATTACCAACATTCTTTAAAATATCTTCTTTGTGTTCTTCGTTCAATTTGTTTTCAAGTACATAATTTCATCATTTATGTACATGCACACTTATCTATGAACATCAATTTCTTTGTTTGTTTTTACATACAGTATTAAGTAAAAGCAAGGCTGCAAAATCATTAATGGATCATTTAAGTTGAGAGGAGGAACTGGGTTGATGTTTGCAGCTCTTTAGATCAATCATTTCCTTCCACAGGAAGTTGCCAGAGAGGCCAGAGTCTCATTCTGAAATGATCAGACTCTGCAGTACAGATGCTGTATTTTGCCACAGCAAGAATGAGTTGTAATGACGCATACTGGCAATATTAGAATGTTTGGGTAGCGCATATTAGCTTAGTCTTAAAGTGGCCTTATTATTTTAAAAGTTCCTAATTTTGTTTTAGAGTTCTTCTATAATAGGTTTACATGCATCAGGTCAAGGTCAAAATACACTTTCATTTTCTCATAACACACATTCCAGTATCTCCTCTTTTCTCACAGTGTATGGAAACAGTTCCATAAAGGATTAGGTCTCTTTAAGAGCCAACTCTGCTCTGATTGGTCAGATGGCCCATTCTGCGCATGTCAGAAAACAGATCTGAATTTCACCTCCGGATGCTTCCTCGGCACATATATTGATATGAACAGTAAAACTGTGTGTGTTTTACCATATCATTTTGAGCCTTATCCCGAGTCATCATGCATTGGAAGTGCATGCAAAGTGGATTTTCTTTCCTCCATGCCTCAGCTACAACTATATTGTACAAAGTAGACGTTGTTCATGGGCAGCCAATGAAGACCATAAGCTGGCATTATGCAAATGTGGGTTTGTAACAGGAAGTGAGTCTGGAATTGCTGACGACTTGTTTCAGCAGTTCAGAATCGATTATTTCTTTTAGGAGACAATAACTTTATTTTTGGGCAAAAATTAATTTTATCTTTAAAACTTTGCAGACCTTTTACATTCCGGACAGCTATATTGCACATTACATGAAAGAAAAATCATAATAGGGGCACTTTAATATAACCATGGTAACATAACATTAGTAAAATTTCAAAACAGATTTGTGATTTCTTTAGCTTAAACCGTAGTAATACCAAGGTCATGGGTTTGATTCCCAAGGAATGCATACATATAGTATACAACGTAAGTTGCTTTACATACACTATATTGCCAAAAGTTTTGGGATGCCTACCTTCACATGCACATGAACTTTAATGACATCCCATTCTTAATCCTTAGGGTTTAATATGGAGTTGGCCCACCCTTTGCAGCTATAACAGCTTCAACTCTTCTGGGAAGGCTTTCCACAAGGTTTATGTAAGAAGTGCGTTTATGGGAATTTTTCTAGAAGCGCATTTGTGAGGTCAGGCCATGACATCAGTATGTTGGACGAGAAGGCCTGACTCGCAGTCTCCGCTCTAATTCATCCCAAAAGTGTTCTATCGGGTTGAGGTCAGGACTTTGTGCAGGCCAGTCAAGTTCCTCCACACCAAACTCGCTCATCCATGTCGTTATGGACCTTGCTTTGTGCACTGGTGTGCAGCCATGTTAGGGGCAAAGCCTAACCTCTGAAAAACAACCCCACACCATAATCTCTCCTCCACCAAACTTTACACTTGGCACAATACAGTCGGGCAAGTACTGTTCTCCTGGCAACCGCCAAACTCTGACTTGTCCATTGGATTGCCAGACAGAGCAGTGTGATTCGTCACTCCAGAGAACATGTCTCCACTGCTAGAGTCCAGTGGCGGCGTGCTTTACACCACTGCATCCGAAGCTTTGCAACCCATTCCATGAAGCTCTCTACGCACTGTTCTTGAGCTAATCTGAAGGCCACATGAAGTTTGGAGGTCTGTATCTATTGACTCTGCAGAAAGTTGGGGATCTTCTGCGCACTGTGCGCCTCAGCATGCGCTGACCCCGCTCTGTGATTTTTTACGTGGCCTACCACTTTGTGGCTGAGTTGCTGTTGTTCCCAATTGCTTCCACCTCGTTATAATACCACTAACAGTTGACCATGGAATATTTAGTAGTGAGGAAATTTCATGAATGGACTTATTGCACAGGTGGCAACCTATCACGGTACCACACTTGAATTCACTGAGCTCCAGAGAGTGACCCATTCTTTCACAAATTTCACTGCATGCCTAGGTGCTTGATTTTATACACCTTTGGCCATGGAAGTGATTGGAACACCCAAATTCAATGATTTGGAGGCGTGTCCCAAACTTTTGGCAATATAGTGTAAATGTCTGCCTAATGCATAAATGTAAAAATTCACATTCTTTTTGAACAATTTTCATATGCAAGTACCTACATCCATTTAATTTCTTCCTCTCTTAGCCTCAGTGGGCGATATTTACTAAAAGAACATGTTTGTCTTGGTCGTGGGAAATTATCCTCTATAATGACCATCCAGACATTGTCACAGACATTTTAGTGTCCACACAGCCCACCTCAGGGCTGTGGTAGTGTGTATATAGTTTGAAGTTGAGCGTGTTTGTCATGATTTGGTCTCCTTAGTTGTTGCGTTTTATGCTCACGTCTATAAAAGACTCTCCCCCGTGGAGACCCACATGCATGCAGTCAGAACATGTTTCGGGGTAATAGCAGTTGGCCGTGTATTAAAGACAGCGTGTGATTCAGGCATGACCCAGCAGGCTCAGAGCCCATTAAAATGCTTTATACCCCGAAAACAAGGTCCATGGAGGAACATTGCTTTGATGGCTTTAAAATACATAGTGTTCACTCTTACAAGCATATGTCCTTACAAAGACAGTGTCTAATTTGTGAATTAATGTAGAATAGTGCTATATTGTTAAATAATATTAAACTGTAGCTGATTCAAATGCTCTCAAATGGAACGGCAAATATTGTCAAAGTCAGTAATGCATTTCATGTGTGCATGTCATTATACACAATTCACTTATTCATAAATGAAAAAAAAAATTGAATTATGTTTAATTTAATTTCAGTTCATTTACTAAATCTGATATATGGGTCACATTTAACAAGATTTAACTAAAATGACCCGATTATAAGTCATTTAAGGGGCACACATTTTCTTACCTTTTAACAATATGAGCGCAAAGATTATGAACCACCAATAGTGTTCAGTCCAGAGAACTGCCCAGTGTTAGTATCTGCCAGACCACAGTAATGCTTCAAGAAATAAAATACAAAACAGGGCCGTCAAAATTCTGAATGATAGTCAAACCAACAAAAACAAGACCCTTACAGGGGAACTTCCAGATATGGTTTTAAAGGGTTCACATGAACAATAACTTCACATACCTTATATGGAAGTTTTCTGCAGCTGTCTTCAAGACTGTCTTATGATGAGAGAGTAACTTTGTGGTTCAGGGATGCAGGAAGTGGGGGTGCTGAGGGTGCTTTCACAGGATTCTATATGCGAAAAAAGAGTGATAAACAAATCAATACACTTTACATTTTGTGCCATTTCAGTGTAACTTGTCATTGGGTTATATGTCTATGCTTTATTTAATTTTCTTTCTCAAAAAGGTTAGTTGACATTGATTCATGAGATAAAATGTGGCTCATTTTCCTTCACAGATACCAGTTATATCACTGTCTGTGAACAGTTAAGTTGCTCACAGTAACCTATCTGGTTTCACTTAATTTTGATGGTCCCTTTAAAACATTCTGTTGACTATAATAACGTTGCACCTACATGTCTACTAACTCTCATTAGAGTGTTAGTAGAGTATTAGAAGACTGGTAGGGTTAGGGTTAGAATAAGTTGACATTTAGTTGCAAAGTTAATTATAGTCAGTAGAATGGCTGTTGGGGGACCATGACAATAAAATGTTAGCAAATATTTAGCAGACAGTCTACTAATACTCTAATGAGAGCTATGCCAAGTTCACACAGTACGATTTTAAAGTAGTTAGATCACAGTTCTTTTCACACTGCATGACTATCAGGGGTAGCATTCAGTCACTGCTGTGTTCACACTGCACAATGGATCGGCGACAGTAGGTTTCACATTGCATGACTTTTCAAGAGGAAGAATCCCTGACAACTCTGTCACGTCTGCAAACTACTTTTTAACTAATTACTTCTCATTGGCTGTAGGTCATCCCCGATGTCATTTTCAGTCAGAACACATTTCACACAGCAGGATTTTGAATCGCCAACATTTAGCATGCCAAATATCTGACGGGCGCCTGCGACTCATCTGCGATTCTCTCAAATCGCATCTTTGATAATTCACACTGCGTGATTGCCACTTGCGTAAACGAGCACTGATTTGCCTATGATTTCAAGCATTTGTCTGCTATTTCGCAAAACCTGTCGGCGAGTCAAATCGGGGCTAAAATCGTGCTGTGTGAACATTTGATTTGACACGCAAAGTTACTTATAGTCAACAGAATGTTCAAAAGGGACCATTAAAAAAAGTGTTACCACCTATCTTGCCTACAGTAAATTCAACTAGTCTCTTATCACGAGACGGATTAGTTTCTGCTCCACAGATGTCACAGGTATCTTGTCATTTCCATAACAAAATTTACAAGTTACTGAACGCCCACATGTTGTGTTAAAAAAACTAATCACTTTGTCACTGCAGACATGACAATGTTGATTCACATTATCACAAGTATTCTTTCTAACGAATTTGACTTCAAATACTTCAGATATTGTATTTGGATATCATGCACAGCAGCACAGACAAATGGAACTTCATGTCTCCATGCAGCAAACTGCATGTAATTATTGCGGTGCTGTTGAGCGGTAATGAGAGAATGGAAGCTTCCAGAAGTGCAGTTTGTGCTCTCCAGATGCTATAAATGATTAATACGCTGCACTGCTTTGGATAGATGCCACAGACTATATGACTTAAATTAAATGGTTAGCGCTAGTAAAATGTTTACAGCCCTTCATATGGTAAAAAGGCTTTTTTTTCCTTCTTTTTTTCTTCCCTATTTTCTTTTCAGTATAAATAATGTATTGCATCATGTACAGCTGGCATTTTTTTTTTTGCATGTTTAAGAGCCAGCATAGGCGCGTGGCTTGTCACAATAAATGCTCATTGATAGACCAGTGTCCAACAGTGTTTGGGGTTTTCTGTTTTGTCTTAACAATGAGAAATGAAGGGAACGTTTGGGAAACCTTTGGGAAACCTGCTTTCTAAACAATCATTCGCTCTATTCGGATGGGACTAGTTTTCCAAACGATGTTTGAATTACAGTTCATATCACCCAGTGTTTGTGATGTTATGTACAGATTCAGACTGGACTATGTGTTTTCTAGATGTGGGCATTACAGAATGTTGTGCTGTGGTTGCATGCATTACGTATGACATATATATATTTTGAATAATCATTAAAAGTCATATAATTTTAATTTATTATAAAAACTAGGGCTGCATATTGACACAAATTTCACAATTCGATTTTAATTCACAAGCTTGTGATGAGATTCTGATTCAATTTGTTTCTATATTGATTAATAATATTAATAATTTATAATAATAAAATTATAATTACATAATTATGTTTCTAATCCAATTATTATTTAAATAGGCCTATAAACATTTAAAATTTATTAATTAAATATTGAAGAACAGTAGGCTAAAAATATATAATGAATATGTAATATTGTGCATATATTTAGCAAATATATTCCTCTCTAGAGTTCCCTTTTCCAGCTGACTAATGAGTTTATGGTCACTTTTCTGAGGTAAATATAAAGTTTTTATTAACGTTATTATGTGATGCATTTGTTCCCAAGCTGTTTTACTGATGTCTGTCTGTGGTTGAAACACTGACAGATTACATGCGACATGATACGGACTTGTACAATAAGTTGTACTGTATCTTTTAACCTACGTACCTTAAGATGTTCATTCACATTTATTTTGTGCTATAACTAGTAGTTAGAGATCAGTTTACGTGCTTCGCTTGATCTGCGCTACAGTGATCTGTCACACCACATTAAAGCGCTAAAACAGTATTTATTGTTTGAATTTCAAAATAAAATTGACAGAATGGTAAATCAGAATACTGTTCTGTCATTAATAAATAACTACACAGGAATAAATGAGTAACACAATATTATCATTACTTTTAACTAACAAGAAACTCGGAATAAAGAATTAGCATGTAATAGCGCTCAGTTGAATGCGTTAGTTCTCCATTACATAATCAGCAACTACTATTTTTACCAAATCTTTAAGAAGTAATTACTAATTATTTGGAACAGTATTCTAAAGTGAAAAGCATGATAACTCCATAGTAATGACTTTCTTGGGCATTGTAAGTTTTCGAGGTTTGTGTAAGGTTTTGGATAGTAATGACTCAAGTGTTACTACATCCTTCTAATGGAATTACTCATTTTAAAGTGAAGATCATGGTAACTCACTAGTAATGACACAGGTGTTACCAAATATGTCAGAAGGAATTACTTTCCAAAACCTCAAACACATGCAATGACTTCAGACATTACCAGAGAGTTATTGTGCTTTTCACTTTAGAATACTGATCCAAATAGCTAGTAATTTGTATTAAATAAATTAATTATACAATAAATTAAATAAAGCATAGACATACACTCACCTAAAGGATTATTAGGAACACCATACTAATACTGTGTTTGACCCCCTTTCGCCTTCAGAACTGCCTTAATTCTACGTGGCATTGATTCAACAAGGTGCTGAAAGCATTCTTTAGAAATGTTGGCTCATATTGATAGGATAGCATCTTGCAGTTGATGGAGATTTGTGGGATGCACATCCAGGGCACGAAGCTCCCGTTCCACCACATCCCAAAGATGCTCTATTGGGTTGAGATCTGGTGACTGTGGGGGCCATTTTAGTACAGTGAACTCATTGTCATGTTCAAGAGACCAATTTGAAATGATTCGAGCTTTGTGACATGGTGCATTATCCTGCTGGAAGTAGCCATCAGAGGATGGGTACATGGTGGTCATAAAGGGATGGACATGGTCAGAAACAATGCTCAGGTAGGCCGTGGCATTTAAACGATGCCCAATTGGCACTAAGGGGCCTAAAGTGTGCCAAGAAAACATCCCCCACACCATTACACCACCACCACCAGCCTGCACAGTGGTAACAAGGCATGATGGATCCATGTTCTCATTCTGTTTACGCCAAATTCTGACTCTACCATCTGAATGTCTCAACAGAAATCGAGACTCATCAGACCAGGCAACATTTTTCCAGTCTTCAACTGTCCAATTTTGGTGAGCTCGTGCAAATTGTAGCCTCTTTTTCCTATTTGTAGTGGAGATGAGTGGTACCCGGTGGGGTCTTCTGCTGTTGTAGCCCATCCGCCTCAAGGTTGTGCGTGTTGTGGCTTCACAAATGCTTTGCTGCATACCTCGGTTGTAACGAGTGGTTATTTCAGTCAAAGTTGCTCTTCTATCAGCTTGAATCAGTCGGCCCATTCTCCTCTGACCTCTAGCATCAACAAGGCATTTTCGCCCACAGGACTGCCGCATACTGGATGTGTTTCCCTTTTCACACCATTCTTTGTAAACTCTAGAAATGGTTGTGCGTGAAAATCCCAGTAACTGAGCAGATTGTGAAATACTCAGACCGGCCCGTCTGGCACCAACAACCATGCCACGCTCAAAATTGCTTAAATCACCTTTCTTTCCCATTCTGACATTCAGTTTGGAGTTCAGGAGATTGTCTTGACCAGGACCACACCCCTAAATGCATTGAAGCAACTGCCATGTGATTGGTTGATTAGATAATTGCATTAATGAGAAATTGAACAGGTGTTCCTAATAATCCTTTAGGTGAGTGTATAGCCCAATGACAAGTTACACTGAAATGGCACAAAACCTTAAGTGTATTGATTTGTTTATCACACGTTTTTCGCATATAGAATCCTGTGAAAGCACCCTCAGCACCCCCACTTCCTGCATCCCTGAACCACAAAGTAATTTGGTAATACTTGAGTCATTACTAGTGGGTTATCATGATCTTCAATTTAGAATTAATTATTCATTATGCATTATTCACATCAATCATGAATCTGTATATAGTAATAGTAGTCTCTGTGAGGTATGAACAGTTACTGATTACTGATTAACTAATTCAACAATTACCTTAACTGAGCGCTATTACTTATTCGTTATTCAGATTTTATTGTTAGTTAATTCTAGTAGTTACTAGAATGTTAATAATGTATTACACATTTGTTCCTGTGTTGTTATTCATTAATGACAGAACAGTATTCTTAAGTATTACCCACAAAGCTTATGGCAATTTGTTGGATGGGAGGCATGCTACATAGTTCTGTTCATTCATCAACTAAAAACAGCATAGACTAAAAAAATCGATTCTTGGGATTTAATAATCAATATTGTTTCATAAATGAGAATCAATTTAAATTGAGAAATCTTATTTGTTTTACCCAGCCCTAATAAAAACCTTATTTAAATAATGAGTTTATAGAAGTGGCTATTTAATAAACCCATAAATGAGCATAGTATAGATATCTTGCCTTATCCGTTTTATGCTGTTAAAAATGCAGTAGAAAGCAAGGTCTAGATACTCAAAAAAAGAAAGCAAGGTTTAAAAGTTTAACTTATTTTAACTTGTGCGCCATGTTTTTACAACACCTTGTCATGTGCGAGGCACTCCAAAATACCTACACGAATGTATTAAGGGGGTCAAAATGACCCAAATTAGAATTAATTGTTTTCTTTAAAAATTATTATTTATAAATGAAAATAATTACAAATAATTGATGATACACATATTTTAATATATCAAACATGTTTATTTGTCCACGTTCCTTGTATATACTGTATGCATTACAAAATATTTATATAAAATGCAGTTATATTTTTTCTTAAAGGGGTCATGCACTGCATTTTTATAAATTTATAATGTTTCCTGAGGTTAGTGATTCTTACATCAAAAATGTGAATAATTTAGAAATGGCCATTTTCTACCCTTATTTTAGCCCTCTAATTTAAACATTCTGTTAGAAGGGGCGTGTCTGCTGTGAAATACCCACTACTATGACTGGCTAACATCTATGCATATGAAATAAGTATTAATATGTGGAACTCTCGAAACTTTTACTACGTTTTTACTATTACAGCTGTCGAGATTAACTAATTGTGAAAAGTGTTGATTATAGCATTATATTTAGATCTCCTGTCGCATCTGTTGAGCGCATGAATGCAGTAATCTCATCATTACAACTCATTTTCTGACCTCTCAAGAATCGTGCGATGTTCATCATGCAGTGTAGACAGCGTCATTGATTATAACATCACTGACGTCACTGATAAACTCGTGCTGTGTGATTGTCAGATCCAGTGATTATACAGATCCAGTTTAATAGAATATAATAGAATATTTTCATGATACTAAGTTCATGATACTAAAAATGATGTGAAGTTGACCATTTAGCCACTGGCTTGATTTAGTGACACATTAATAAATGATTAACAAAGAGCGTCTGACTGTACATGAATCATATCGGAAATTACAGATTAGGCTTTAGAATTAACACGGTTACTTACATGTTGTGGGGTTACCGTCGGGTCCATATATTACAGTAAAGTCTGTTTGCAAAGCCTGCGCCGTAATTGCACCTGATTTATCAAAGAATCCACATTGAAATGTACCGAACAAACAAATAAAGCTCTACTGAGACATTCACATAGTTGAAAATAATAAACACGTTCCTAGCATTAGGATCCTTTGGAAAGTAATGTTATTTAAATGTCCAGTAATCCTGTATTTCTCTTCTACTCATCTCACTAATGCGCCAGTGGGCGGGGCCAATGATGTGACGATGTAGAAGTATGTGGTGATAAGTATGTGGGAGTCTTTCAACGCACAATTACGACAATAAAGTCGTTTTCAGAGCTTTGTTTCAATAAAAGCTGTTTTTGGACTAACTAGGAAGTTTTGAGTTCTGAAACGTACAAGATGTTTTTATAGTACAATGACCTCTTACATGTCAAAAGATCAAGGACAATTTTATTTCTCAATTCATGACCTATTTAAACTCTTAACTAATTTAGATCTACTGTAGAGTATATTTAAGTCTGAACCTTCACTCCCCACAATTCTCAAAGATCATTGGAAAATGATCTTTTCAGACGGAGACAGAATGTTTCACATAAGATTTGCACCTATCTAAGCATAACTTTTGAGCAGTTTGCACCTCTTCCTTTGTCTTTGCCTATCTTTTCCTGTAGCCTTTCTCTACTCATGTACTGCATTTGAAATTGTGTTTACATTGAAAAACAATGGAAAAGTAGAGCAGTGGAATGGGTTTGGTTTTCCTTAAATTATTTTATTATAGGCCTATTCGTTTTTGTTGAATGCCATCCTTATTGTAAAGTGTAGCATGCACAAGATTAGTGTGCAAACAGTAGCTCAAGTTAGTCAAGAACACATGAGGAGAAGCATTGTGATTAGACGTGCCAGTATAAGGTAATACGATATATCACGATAATGAACATGCACTATATTGTTATCGTGGGCACTTTAAAATACCATGAATAATTATTTATTACGAATTATTCCGATTTTTAAGAATACTTTACCAATCAACCGTTTAAACTGAACAACACCACTGTATGCTAAAGAGGAACGCACATGGCGGACGAGTGAAGGAGACGCGCTGAATGAAAGTGCACATTCACACTCTCTGACAGCAGATGGCGCTGATGGAACAGCAGAAATGCAGCCGTTTCTACGGTGGCCCAGTTAATCTTAGTTAAATGTAAATTTCAACATTTAATAACACATTATTAAAATTAAAAGTTGTAACTGTATTATTTAATGGACCTGAGCTAACATTAACTAACAGTTGCTTTTTTAAAATAATGTTATCAAAGAAAAATAACAAATGTAGCTATTTGCTTTTTGTTAATGTTAGTCAATGCATTAACTATTGAGGACTTTAATCGGTTTAAAATATTTGTTTACTTTATACATTGTGTATTGCTTTATTGTATTTAAATGTTTGGTTCATTTTGTTATAAGAAAGTTATTAAACCTGTTATAGTATGACTTTTTTTTTGCAACTTATTTCAATATCATGATAACACCATATACTGTGATAAAAGCTTCAGCAATTAATCGCAACATGAAAATTTGATACCGTCACATGCCTAATTGTGATAATACAATATCAATAATCACATATGCATCCGTGCAGGATTAGATTTTTCAGAGGAATATTGCGTTAGCAGAAGAGGAATGAAATAGAACACCTATTTGGGGAAGAAGAAAAAAATACAATGGAATGAATTGCCCCTCTTCTCTTGCCCCATCAAAGTGATTTTGATTATAGGGCAGAGAGTATAACTGCAGTAACCTGTGGGGTTTAGGTGCTGGGTTAGTACAGGGTGGGTGTTGAGCAGCAGTCTGGAACAGGTGTACTCTAACCTGAACTTCTACATACAGAATGATCTCTTTGTCTCTCCTGCCTCCCCTCCACTTCTCTCTGAGTGAGTCAGCCAAGAAGGTGTGGATTACCGGCACATCCCACCAAAACTGCTATTTTCCTTCTGATAACAGAAGAGTATAGGTGTTATAGATGCACACACACAGAGAGAGAGAATACAGGTCACCATCAGTCACTGAATTATCCATCTATCAAAATAAAATCCACTCTGAGTAAACGGTTTAATCCATATATCTGGACAATAGTTTGACTCTGCAATGCAATGTTAACAGAATGTCAGTCACTGGGTTTCAGTAACCCGACAGGATCCGAGAAATGATGCATTGCATGCTAGACATCCTGTCATCTAGCACTAAATGTCTACTTTGTAGTCTGTATATATCATAGACACTCTCTACCACAGACATATTCTAAGGTTCAGCTGACACACACAACTACAATGTGCAGTGGATCACAAAGGATGTTCATTCTGGTTTATTTGTTAGGAATGTACAGAGGTGTTTTCTCTATGCAACTCATTTCCTCCCAGTTGTTTTGAAAGACACCTCATGATTTTTAGGTATGCTCTGTTCAGTGTTTGTTCTTGCTTTGGCTTAACCTCATTCATGTTCTAGAAATGATGTACAACTGTCCCATCACCACATTAAAGGAATCCTCTTATACAAAACTAAGTCCAAATCCACTTATAATGGTAGTCCAGGTGATTTTGCACCAGTACCTATATAATTTACATTCAATCAACGACTGTTGTTCCAACATGACTGTGCACCAGTGCACAAAGCAAGGTCCATAAAGACATGTTTGAGCGAGTTTGGTGTGGAGGAACTTGACTGACCTCAACCTGATAGAAAACCTTTGGGATGAATTAGAGTGGAGACTGCGAGCCAGGCCTTCTCGTCTAACATCAGTGCCTGACCTCACAAATGCGCTTCTAGAAGAATGGTCAAAAATTCCCATAAACACACTCCTAAACCTTGTGGAAAGCCTTCCCAGAAGAGTTGAAGCTATGAAGCCAACTCCATTTTAAACCCCACAGATTAAGAATGGGATGTTATTAAAGTTCATGTGCATTTAAAGGTAGGCATCCCAAAACTTTTGGCAATATAGTTTAGCTGCTTTGAGGAATATGGCTGCTCAGTGAACTGACTTTTCTTGAAAGGGACTTTTTTTTAAATTAGGCATAATAAAGATTATTTTCCACATTCTCTCTGACCCTGCAAAGTAGATGAGCTGTTGAGAAATCAAACTTCTCTTGATCTTTTGACATTGTAGCTGTTGTCACTTATCAGCTACACTTTTTTGTTCTCCCCACTCAGTGATGCACCCACTGAGAATCCTGTTGAAAGTGCCCTAGTTATTGGCGATTCTATTACACGGAACGTGAAAATAGAGACACCAGCCACCATAGTCACATGTTTACCGGGAGCCAGAGCGCCTGACATCAAAGCAAATTTAAAAGTGCTGGCTAATGCTAATCGTAAATTCTCTAAGATTATTATTCATGTCGGCACAAATGATGTTCGACTTCGCCAGTCGGAGATCACCAAAATTAACATTAAAGAGGTGTGTGAACTCGCAAGTACGATGGCAAACCGGATTTTTTGCTCTGGTCCCCTCCCCATTAAAAGGAGTGATGAGATACTTAGCAGACTATCATCACTCAATGGCTGGTTGTCTAAGTGGTGTCCGCAAAATAACATAGGGTTCATAGACAATTGGAAAAGCTTTTGGGGCAGACCTGACCTGTTGAAAAGAGATGGTATCCATCCCTCCTGGGGTGGTGCCGCTCTTCTCTCTAGTAATTTGGCACATAGTCTTAAAGCTAAACCTTGACTAACTAGGGCCCAGGTCAGGAAGCAGACGGACTGGCTTACCCGACCGTCTGCTAGCTGTCTCGCGTCACAGAAGTCAGATAAATCCCAGCACATAGAGACTCTTTCACCTAGCTATTATCACATAGAGACTGTGTCTGTTCCACGAATTAGTAAATACAAAAAAACACCAAAACTATTCAACGGTAAAAATTTAATTGATGTCCAACAAATAAACAACAGATATAATACAGATGATCAAATGATAAAGCTCGGGCTGCTGAATATTCGATCCCTTTCCTCTAAAACGCTTATTGTTAATGATATGATTACAGATAATAATCTAGATGTGCTGTGTTTGACAGAAACCTGGCTAAAACCTGACGACTACATTACTTTAAATGAGTCCACCCCACAAGATTATTGTTATAAACACGAGCCGCGTCTGAAAGGTAAAGGGGGAGGTGTTGCTGTAATTTATAATAATATCTTCAGTATTACTCAGAAATCTAGTTTCAAATATAATTCATTTGAAGTTTTGGTGCTTTACGTAACGTTATGTAGTGAAATTGATAAATCCTGTTTAACATTTGTGTTGGCTACTGTATATAGGCCACCAGGGCACAATACACACTTTATCAGAGAATTTGCTGATTTTTTATCAGAGTTAGTACTGGCTACAGATAAAGTCCTAATTGTTGGTGATTTTAATATCCATGTAGACAATGAAAAAGACGCATTGGGATTGGCATTTAGAGACATTCTAAACTCTATTGGAGTTAGGCAACACGTATCAGGACCCACTCATCTCCGTAATCATACTCTAGACCTAATATTGTCACATGGAATAAATGTTGATGCCGTTGAAATTCTGCAGCAGAGCGATGACATCTCAGATCATTACCTAGTATCATGTATACTTAATTTAGCAAAGGCTGCAAAGCCGTCCCCTCGCTTCAAATATGGCAGGACTATCACTGCTGAGACTAAAGATTTCTTTATAAATAAACTTCCTCATCAGTTTCATCTCCTCAGCATCCCAGATAGCCCAGAGGAACTTGATGTTGCAACAGAAACTATTGACTCTCTCTTTTCCAGCACTTTAGACACAGTTGCTCTGCGCTTAAAGAAGATTAAAGAGAATAGTCCAACGCCGTGGTACAACGAGCACACCCGGGCCCTTAAAACAGCAGCCAGAAAAATGGAGCGCAGCTGGAAGAAAACAAAACTGGAAGTTTTTCGCATTTCGTGGAAAGAGAGCATGATTTCATACAGAAAGGCCGTAAAAACTGCTAGATCTGCTTATTTCTCGACTCTCTTAGAAGAAAACAAACACAACCCTAGGTATTTATTCGATACAGTGGCTAAATTAACCAAAAATAAAGCTTCAACTTCTGATGTCTGCCAACAGCACAGCAGTAATGACTTTATGAACTTCTTTACTTGTAAGATTGATAATATTAGGAAAAAAAATTATAACCATGCAGCCGTCTACTACTGTATCACATCAGACAGAGCATTGTATTGTCACTGAGGAAAAATTACATTCATTCACTGCTATAGGAGAAGAAGAATTGGCTAAACTCGTTAAATCATCTAAATCAACAACATGTATGCTCGACCCTATACCGACTAAACTACTAAAAGAGATGCTTCCAGAGGTCATAGATCCTCTTCTTAATATCATTAATTCATCCTTGACTTTAGGATATGTACCGAAAACTTTTAAGTTGGCTATTATTAAACCACTTATTAAAAAAACGCAACTTGACCCTACAGAATTAGTCAATTACAGGCCAATCTCAAATCTACCCTTTCTGTCAAAAATACTAGAAAAGGCAGTGTCCTCACAATTATGCTCCTTTTTAGAAAAAAATGGTATCTGTGAGGTTTTCCAGTCAGGATTTAGACCACATCATAGTACTGAGACTGCTCTCATTAGAGTTACAAATGATTTACTGATGATTGGTTGTATCTCTCTGTTAGTGTTACTCGATCTTAGCGCTGCATTTGATACCATCGACCACAACATTCTTTTGAATAGACTCGAAAATTATGTTGGCATTAGTGGAATTGCATTGGCATGGTTTAAATCATACTTATCTGACCGTTTTCAGTTTGTAGCAGTAAATGAAGAGATCTCACACCGATCACAAGTTCAGTATGGAGTACCGCAGGGCTCAGTGCTAGGACCGTTGCTTTTCACCCTGTACATGCTACCACTGGGAGATATCATTAGGAAGCATGGCGTTAGTTTTCATTGTTATGCTGACGATACTCAGCTCTATATTTCTTCACGCCCTGACGAAACTTACCAATTCACAAGATTAACGGAATGCATAGCTGATATAAAAAATTGGATGACTAGTAATTTCCTGCAACTTAATTCAGAAAAAACTGAATTTTTAATTATTGGACAAAAAAACTCCACATGTAGTAACCTAGAATACTGTCTAACACTTGATGGCTGCTCTGTCAAGTCCTCGTCGTCAGTTAGGAACCTGGGTGTGCTCTTTGATACCAATCTTTCATTTGAAAGCCACGTTTCTAGCATCTGTAAAACTGCATTCTACCATCTTAAAAATATATCTAAATTACGGCATATGCTTTCAATGCAAAATGCTGAACAGTTAGTTCATGCATTCATGACCTCAAGGCTAGATTA
The DNA here is from genome assembly GCA_039654625.1 of Rhinogobio ventralis. Taxonomy (NCBI): domain Eukaryota; kingdom Metazoa; phylum Chordata; class Actinopteri; order Cypriniformes; family Gobionidae; genus Rhinogobio; species Rhinogobio ventralis. The sequence continues at coordinate 27,982,909 of CM077206.1, read as the reverse complement.
TTGTAATGCTCTACTGGGTGGTTGCCCTGCTCGCTTAATAAATAAACTGCAGCTGGTCCAAAACGCAGCAGCTCGAGTTCTTACTAGAACCAGGAAGTATGACCATATTAGCCCGGTTCTGTCAACACTGCACTGGCTCCCTATTAAACATCGCATACATTTTAAAATCTTGCTAATTACTTACAAATCACTAAATGGTTTAGCTCCCCAGTACTTGAGCGAGCTCTTAACGCATTATACTCCATCACGTCTATTGCGGTCTCAAAACTCTGGCCAGTTGATAAAACCTAGAATATCAAAATCAACTGCAGGCGGTCGCTCCTTTTCCTATTTAGCACCCAAACTCTGGAACAGCCTTCCTAGCATTGTTCGGGAAGCAGACACACTCTGTCAGTTTAAATCTAGACTAAAAACGCATCTCTTTACTATGGCATACACATAAAACATTTTAATTTATATTTTATTCAAATTGTTAGGCTGCATTAACTAGGTCAGCCGGAACCGGGAACACTTCCCATAACACCTGATGTACTCGTTACATCATAAGAGGAATGGCATCTACGCTAATGTTAGTCTCTCTGTTTATCCCGAGGTTTACTGCAGTCAGCCGGATCCGGGCCGTATCCAGATCAGATGGTGGACCAGCGCCCAGACATTACCAACGCATCCCTGAAGTGTCTGCAGAGACCGTGTCAATTAGTCTACCCTCTGAAATTGCTCATCGACATGGCATCCTCAATGGATCCATCTCCGGCGTGATGACTCCGATATTTCGAATATTCCTATTTAATAATTGTTTAATTGACACGCCATCCTCAATAAACCCGGTGTGATGCCTCCGATCTTTCGAATAATCCAATCTAATATTACTTCTGACCTATAAGGCTGCCAAAATAATAAACATACACTGTTTGTTAATTGGCCAGAGGAGAACTGGCACCCCGACTGAGCCTGGTTTCTCCCAAGGTTTATTTTTCTCCATTAGGACACCTGATGGAGTTTTGGTTCCTTGCCACTGTCGCCTCTGGCTTGCTCAGTTGGGGACACAAAATTTTCAAATAAATATCCAAATAAATTTAATTACTAAACTAAATTATATCAACTACATTACTTGAATATATATGATAATTGAAATGAGCTGATGACATCACCGTTTTCTCCAGAGCGGCTGTACAGCCGAATCAAATTCTGTTCATTATTTTCCTGTTTAACACTGTGAAGCTGCTTTGAAACAATCTGCATTGTAAAAAGCGCTATATAAATAAAGTTGACTTGACTTGACTTGACAATGTAGAGTAACCAAGATACTGTCCATTGAAGGCGAGGAGTCTGAACTCATATGCAGTTTGTTTGATAAATGATAAACGTGATACAACAAACTAAACTAAAATATAGCATGAACATTTGACCATAAGAACTGGACTTGAACAGAACTTGACTATGACCATAAACTGACTTACCAAACAGCAGGTTACACAAAACAAAGCTAGACAAAATACAATGGTAAATGAGGGCTATTTATACACAAGGACTAATGATTAACAAGGAACACCTGTGAACAATCAAACAATGAACCAATCAGGACATGACACAAGTACTAAGGCGCACATGAAGGGTGCAGGGTGAAGGGCATTTCTTCTCCAGCCAACAAACAAACAGTGTATGATTATGATTCAGGCAGCATTACAGGTCAGAAGACAGATTGGGATCGGAGCATTCAAAATATTTAAATGCAGTTGCATCTTATTATCTTATGTCTCCAATGAGGTGACATGGCTAGTAATGCAAAGTCCGGTTCTTTTCGGACAGTTCGGCTCAATCAATCGGTTCAAAAAGCCGATTCATAGGTTTCTGACGTTATCATGCAATGATGTCACTATGCGTTTCTTTTATGCTTTTTCATGTGTTTCTCAGTGTATTGTTATTTCAAGGAAATATTTGTGTGAGAGTGCATTTTGCTGATTATTGCCTTTCATTCACTTAAGTTAATGGTGTTTGTGGTTACAGTTTCATTTGCGGATCCTTTATGTCGGATAGGGCTGACCAATATTGAGTAGCCTAAACATGCATACACGTGGATATGTTACATGTCTAAAGTAGCCTATAGCCTATAGACTAGCCTATAGCCTATAGTCTTATAAACATTTACATTTACAACTTTAAAAATATTATCTGCATACACAATAAACTACAGTAAAATATATTTACATATTTACATATTTACATCTCTCGACAGAAGAGGTTTTTTGCAGGTTTTAATAAAATTGTATTTAATAACAGTAGTCATAATAAGCATATTTCCAGGACGTGATCAGACTTGCATCACCAACTCAATCATCAGAATCCTCTGTAATCCTCGGCAAACTTCGACAGCTGGTTGAACCGGCTCATTCGGTTCTTTTTTAGTCGAACGTGCTACTTCGGCTTTTGCGTCTTGCGTCATCAACCCGGAACCTGTTCGATTCAGTTCGATTAATGAATCAGCTCAACTGGTTACTTGCTGAGAACCGGCTCAAAAGAACAATTCGTTCAAGAACCGAACATCACTAGACAGGGCACAGCAGATTCCCTGACTACTCATAAATCCCCATAGGCTTCCTTTTTTGTGGTTGTTTGTGCATTCGTTGAATGACAGTGTTGCATACTTCTGACCGTTCTCATCCTGGCTATTCGGGCTTCAGTTGGTGGTTGCCCTCTTTAGCTTTGCATCCCATGTACAGCTGCACATCAAACCAGACTTTGTTGACAAGACCCTCAGGTGTATTTGAATTCAGTGCCACAGACTGCTTGATTTTCTGAAAGTCTGCCTCCATTAACATAGGATGGTGGGATGTTTTGTCACATCCTTCTCGTTCAAGATTTGTCACTACTTCAACAAAAACAGTAGTGATAAACTCTGGATCTTTCAACAGGCACCAGAATCGGCTGATTGATGGATAATTTATGTACCAGTTAAGCCCTGCATGTAGGCCGACATAACTGCTAAAACTATAGGGCTCACTTTTGCTGTTTTTTTCACGGTGGCATAAAACTGACAGAGAGCCTGGTTTAGGTCAATGTTTTTTTATTTTAAAATCAATAGCCATATCTTTATCGACACATCAGGTCTGAAAAAAAACTAACAGACCACATAGTCTGTTTAACAGTCCCAGCCTGATTTCTTGACTTTTCCTGCTCTTCAATTACTCTGTCATTAATTTCAGAGTGTCTGCTTTGTTTTTTATCTTCTTTCTGTGTCCTGTCCATCTCTTTCCACCACTGATCCACATTAAGCCCACCCATTAAGTCAATATTTACAACAAAATGATTTTGAAACACTTTCTTTGGCACAGTAATACTGAATTGTTTTACAGAATGGTTGCCAAGCAACTCAGTGACTTATTGGGCCAACACAGAAATGCAGTACCACAGTAATACTGATGTAATGAGGTCACAGGTGTATGTTTGTAGAGTAAATTAACCAATCAGAAACGAGGACTGGAACTATACATTTTATAAAATGTAATAGAGATGAATACAATGTTTATTTTCAAGAAAGTGGCTAATCATGTCAATAGGGAATAATTATTTTATTTACTGTATGGATATGATCATAATGCAACAACATGTAAAGAACAATGTTATTTCCAAAGCCGAATCTGTGATAAATGATTGTTCTAGTCAGCCATGCAAAATCATTTATGCTGTTTACACATCTGCAAAATCAAGCCATCGACTGAACAGTCATATGCACATTGTTCATTTTAGTTGCATCAAAAACAGCTGATACAAAGCGTTGAACAAAATTCTGGTAATTGCATGCATGCGTTCAACACTGGCTACTATGCTCAGTGCTGCAAAAAAAAAATGGTTAAAAGGAACCTTAGAAGGAGTTTGTGCGCTGTAATCCGCACTTTAGTTGATCGCAGCAACTGTAAACATTATCGCATTTTAGCAGTTCCACATACAGTATATAATACTTTTATATTTTTGCTAATATTTCATATGCAAATAAAAATATATAGATGTTACCCAATCATAGCAGTGGGTGTTTATATTGAAGTCTTAAAGGAGATAATTCTTAAAATGGATTGTTCACACCAGAAGATGTGATTATGATTGTTTTTTTTTATTTATTTTTTTATCTTGTACACAAAAAAATGGTTCTTTAGCGGTTCTTTGGGGTGGTTGAGGTGCTATATAGCACCGTTACCGTATAAAGAACCTGTTAAGCCCAGTATGGTTCTTCAGCGGTTCTTTGGGATGGTTGAAGTGCTATATAGCACCACTGCCATACAAAGAACCCGTTAAGCCCCTGTTCTTTAAAGGTTCTCTAATTCTCTCTTAGTCTCTTAGTTTAGTTGGGGAAAGGATTATAACAACATTAAAATACATTGTATTTCCTCAAGATAACGTGGTTCTCAACATTTTGGCCCCAAGGCCCCCCTATAAGGAAATATTCCAGAGCCCCCACACAAGACTTTTTTACCTCAGAAAAGCATAAAAGTGATTCAAAACAGCTTTTGCCATTGTTGTAAATTTCCATTCATAGCAAACATATGAGAGTGGAGTAACATATCAAAAATCAAAGGAGGAGAATGGGGTGGTGGTGGGATGCAATGAACCACTTTTAGTGCTGTTTAGCACCATTTTTATTTAGAGTGTACCAAAATTGTACCAAAAAGTGGACCTAAGGGAACATTATAAAATGTCAAAAAAACAACAACAACAAAAAAAAAACAGTTCATGATATCCCCTTTAATATTAGCTGTGAAGTGAGCCAAAAATCAGGGGGGCGTATGCTTCACAGCGGCCCTAGTTCCTGCAGGGATTTCTGCAGAATTCTGCTAGCACATCTGTGTGTGCGTGCTAATGGATTGCGGCTTTGCTGTCAGCTCCAATATAGTTTAGAACCGCCCCATCATAGCCTTGTGGTTAGTCTGCATTAAACTGATTCACAGAACAATCTGTGTGAAATGTGGCACTTAAACAGCTAAAATTGCTAAAAACACATCTGCCACATTCAAGATCACGGATTACAAATTTTTCATGATATTCAAATTTAATTAGTAAATTTATAAACTTTTTTGTTAGTCTCGCTATTTTTATTTACCTATTTTGTTTCCTATGAGTATGGGTAAGAAAGAAAAAGCTTTAAGACTCATATTACATCCTGTCCTTGTAGTTCTTGCTTGCTGTTATTGACCACACTGGGATAATAACACTACAGCCTTGCACAGCACCTCTACCCTAAGTAAAACCCCATTTCTCCTCTTCCTTTAATTTGATGGCCCTTTAACAGAATTTAAAAGCAATTAGTGTTTTATTCCTTGGTCAGTAGCTGGAGAGATGACACACCTGTGGGCAACTTTTTAATTTGCTGATGTGCAGACTGTTTATCGCAGTGGGAGACTTTGATATACTGAGTTGAAGCAAATCCTGTTAATAACTCTACAATCACAGAAGACCATCCCCCACTGACCATCTCCATTTTAAATCTATGCTTTAGCAGGAGAAGCTCTGTAACAAATTATTAGCAGTAACGTCTGCCTACAAGACAAAGTCCTCCTTTCCATGAAGTTGGGGGAGGGCAAAGCAATAAGAGGTGAAGAGAGGGAAAGAGATGAGAGAGACAGGATAGTTTAATTAAACATGTCTGAAACTCATTATTCGGTGGAAGACTTATTGAAGGCACTACATTGCTTAGGCGCCCTGATTATTCCAAAGGCCACAAATTTGTGCTCATAGTTTTGACATTTACTAGGAATAGTTCACCCAAAAATTTAAGTTCTGGGACCATTTACTCATGTCATGTTGCCCCAAACTTGTATTTTGAGGTTGTCAAGCTCCAAATATGGCACAAATCACTGTAAAAGTAGTCCACAATACATGGCACATTGGTTAGTGGACATGTTCTGACATGTTGGAGCTCAAACTAGACTAGACTTTGTCTCTCCTTCCCTGATAATATCCTATCACTCACCACTGTATCCATCTAAGAGGAAAGAGCCCAAAATGAGTTCAGTTTACAGTTCTGTTTTGTTATTGCTTTGGTAAAAGTAATAGGCTTCTATCCTCTAGGGTGTTATCTAGTAAGTCTTATGTTCAAGTTCACTATAATTAAGACATGTCCGGTGGGGTTTTCATGTACACGCTTGACTCTCTCAGTCTTGAGGGAATGAATTTTATGTGTTATCCTGTGGGTGGAGGCCTGACCTTGCATGATCTCTGACCTCTCAGTATATGTCAGCTCCAGCTTTCCTGCTGATGTCTCTGCAAGCCAACCTGAGGAGTAGAGAAACACTTTCATGTTTCATGTAATGAATCATGGCCGGAAAAGCCCAACAGCGACAAACAGCTTGTTCTTAAATATTGCAGCTGAAAAAAATATATACAACCTAAAAAAACATGATTCATGTTACTCATTGACTCAATGACGCATTATTCATGTGTCTCACTGTGCTGCAAATCATTTTACAATTAAAGGCATTGATTTTAAATTAATCATTTGTATACTGAAAAAAATGGAAACACTTTACAAAACGGTTCATTTTTTTTACATTAGTTAGTTAATGTAAACTAACAGTGAAAAATAACATTTTACAATAAGGTTTCATTAGTTAACATTCTACTTAAGTTAACATGTTCAGGACATGTTCAAATTATCGACTTCAGTTAACATGAATTAAGAATGAACAATACTTCAGTATTTATTAATCTTAGTTAATGTTAATTTAACTAAGATACTAATACATTATTAAAATCAAAAGTTGTACAGGTATTTGTTAAAGGGATTTCTGTCATCATTTACTAACCCTCAAGTTGTTCCAAACCTGTATGAATTTCTTTCTTCTGCTGAACACAAAGGAAGATATTTGGAAGAATGTTTGTAACCAAGCAGATCTCAGCAGTCATTTACTACCAAACTATTTTTTTCCCCATGGTAGCCAATGGCTGCGAGATCTGCTTGGTTACAAACATTCTTCTAAATATCTTCCTTTGTGTTCAGCAGAACAAAGACATTTCTACAGGTTTGGAACAACTTGAGCATGACTAAATGATGATAGAATTTTTATTTTTGGGTGAACTATTCCTTTAACATTAATTAATGCATTATAAACTAACATGAACAAACAATGATCGACTGTATTTTTATTAACTAACATTAACAAAGATTAATAAATACTGCAACAAATGTACTGCTCATTGTTAGTTCATGTTAGTTAATACATTACAATACAATACAAATACTTAATTAAACATGAACAATAAATATAAAAAATATATAAATATAAATCATAACAATTAGTAATTGATAACAATAAATAATTAATAAACAATATCAAATGTATTGCTCATTGTTAGTAAATATTAGTTGATACATTAACTAATAATAAATAATTAAAATTGTTCTGCATCCAATATTCACATCCTATTTAAAAGATATTAAAGGTGCACTATGTAACTTTTCCGTCCGCTAGAGGTCGCCTATTCAAAACAAAGGCGTAGTTCGATGACGCCAAGTTTGAGCGCAGAATCTTGGGACATGTAGTCTTCACTTCACAGCTGGTGGAAAAAAATCGGGATAGGACTCTTGCAGAAATCATGTTCATGGATGCGATTATTAACGTTACTGTAGTATGAAGCAGAGCAGAACCAAGTGGTGTGGGAGCTGAGCAAGGCCGCTGGAGCGATTGCGCAACAATCGCTTTTATTATGCCACAGTCGTCGGCGGCGCCATTTCCGCTTTTCCGGTCATGAGTATGAGGTAACGCAGCTCTGTTTATCATTAGATACATTTGAGTGTGTTGAAAATTATGTTATGACGTTACTCTGTGCATTCGCTCGGCGGCTGCTATGACACTTGTTGCACACTGCAGTAAGAGTAAAGGGTTTCCGCTAAATAAAACCGGAAACCGAGGGTAACGCAGATATGACGCAATTGACAGGCGACTCCCTCACACGTCCCGGTTCCTTGGTTAAAATAGCATTTACAAATAGTTGGAAACATTTGGGATATTGTAAGTACTCAATTGAACAAAATATATAACACTGGCCTAGTAGTTTTTGGATATTTTACTGAAAAAATGTTACATAGTGCACCTTTAATATAAAGTATTTTGTAGCATTTTGCAGGACATTTTGACATATGCATTGATGTATAGCAAGACAGAAGAACATTTGCTTTTGATTTCACTGGCTTAAACATAGCAAAAAATTTAGTTAGATTACTTTCTGTAAGCTCTCTGAATCTAGGCCTTGCTGTCAACATGCACACCTGAGTGAGGACACCCAAAGCTATAATCATGTTTTTTTGTGAACATGGCTCACCTGTTCTGTAAAGAAAGTTTTCAATGAGTGAGGTGTCAAATGCAGGTGTCTGCCAACTGACCAAATACAAGTTGGAAAAAAAGGTTTTACATTTTAGATGATTTATTACCCTGGATGCTGTAAATATGTAATTTTAACCAGTGAGAAATGAACATGCTACAAATTTATTAATTTCCTTACTAATCTCTTTAAAAAAAATACCAGACTTCTTCCATTAGCTGATTCCATCAAACCCAAAATTATCTGTTTCTATGTGCTAAACAAGGAATGACATTATTGCATGCCTACAGTCAAAAATAATTTTTATAGCTCATATTTTCTCTGAAATATTTTTGCATTTTGACCAAAGTTTAGATACTTATTATAAACTGTGATTTTGCCAAGTAGGACATGTAAAAATGTTGTTCAAGACCACAGGCCTATCCCTAAAATCTGATTGGTTGATAGGAATGTTGTTCCACAACCAACAAGGAGGTGGCTGTATTTCACAGATTTTATTCTTTTAAAACATTTTTTAAAACATATTTTCCATCATACCACGTGTCTCCAGCACATAGCGTGTCAGTGGTGGTATATGGCACACTGCCGGCCTGCATTTTCAGTCTGTTAATGAGTCTAACAGCTTTCTGGAGTGAGACCAGGACACAACAGGAAAAAAACCCTGGCTGTCACCACCACTGCCTTTTCTGGCAAGAGCAAAAAGGAAATAAATTTATGTAGCGATTACTTTTCATGGTCCTCAGAAGCACTGGAGCTCTCACTGTTGCCTCTTTAGGGGGAATGGCGGAGAGAATCAAAAACATCTTAGCATATTGAGTTCCTGACCTCATGTTTAAAACTTGAATTGTGTTGTAGCAACTATTAAAATAGTGAACCAATGAGACTGAAGTGATTCAAAAAATAAATAAATAAAAATATCTGATTATCGATAGGGACATAAAAATCCAATATACATTGTGCTGCAGCTTGATGCATTCTTGTAGGCCAAAACCTGGAAACGATTTAGCATTTTAACACTTCTGGTTCCATCCTTCTGAATCCAATGTTTGTTTGTTTTTTTTTTTGTGTGTGTGTTTTTTTTTTTAATGTCTGAAATAAGGTCTGTGGTTAACACAAGCTCCGAATATTTTCATGTTTTATTCTACGACATAAAATAAATCAGTTATGCCCCTTTGTGGTTTCTTTAAAGCTTTTACTTGTCTTGAAAAAGGCAGCTGCTAACAAGCGGACTAAGTGGACTACAGAGGTTGTGGTGGACATTAATTGTCATCACGCCAAACAGGTAAAGTCATCTTCTTACTATAGTCCAATTTTACAGCCTCATTGTGTTTATAATTGTGCTCTTGCAAACTATTCAAACTGTCAGGGAAAATGTTTTTAAATAAAGACTACAAGAATTGTCAGAAGTGTAATGGTGGTGACTTTGAATATGAGACCGTGGTGTAGTTCATGTATAGCCTACATTAAGCTTCTGGCCATTGTAATTAGGCTCAAAATTCATAAAAGTTCATTTGTGTTCAACAAAACATGCTGAACTTTTGTTGATCACAGAGTTTACTTTTTCAAATAATCCAAAAGGCAATGGAATGTCGAGGGAACCAGGCTGATGCTATAACGTCAAAGTTGGCCTACAAAAATGGATCATCAATGCAGTGCTCTATTCATGAGGCATGCACATTTGCTTTTACATGCAGACTTTTGGTAACACTTTAGTATGGGGAACACATATTCATTATTAACTAAGACTTTTGCCTCAATAAACTCCTAATTTACTGCTTGTTGATAGTTAAGGTAGTTTTTGTAGCATTTAGGGATAGTTCACCCAAAAAAGAAAATTAGCCCATGATTTACTCACCCTCAAGTCATCCAGGTGTATATGACATTCTTTTTTCAGACAAATACAATCGGAGTTATATTAAAAAATGTCCTGGCTTTTGTAATCTGTTTTGAAGTCCATAAAAGTGCATCTATCCATCATACACTGTAAAAAACAAATTTGTACAGTTTACTTAATTCAATTGTGCAAACTCGTTGCCTTAATAATAAGTAAGCATCTGGAGAGGGTCCGGCAAGATGGGGTCAGTATACTCCTAGTAGCCCCGTACTGGCCGGCCCGAGTATGGTTCTCAGACATCATAGCACTGCTGGCAGGTCCTCCATGGCAAATCCCTTTGAGGAGGGACCTGCTGTCTCAGGCAGGGGGCACAATATTTCACCCCCAGCCAGAGCTGTGGAAGCTTTGGGTCTGGCCCCTGAGGGGGCTCAGTACTTAGAGGATGGCCTGTCGGCAGGTGTAGTGGACACCATACTCAGTTCCAGGGCTCCTTCCACGAGAAAGTTGTACGGCTTAAAGTGGAATGTATTTTTCTACTTGGTGCGGGGAGCGTGAGGTGGACCCAGTTAACTGCCCAGTGGCTTCAGTGCTGGAGTTCCTCAAAGATCGCTTCACTGCGGGGCTTATCCCGTCCACACTTAAGGTGTACGTGGCTGCCATTACGGCTTTCCATGCTCCTGTAAGTGATGGGCCTCTGGGGAGGCACCCTTTAGTCGTACGTTTCCTCCGTGGTACTTGGAGGATGAGGCCTGCAACTCGCTCCAGAGTTCCAACTTGGGATCTGGCGGTGGTTCTCGAGGGATTGGCTTCGGCCCCCTTCGAACCACTCGAGTCAGCGACAGATCGAGTTCTGTCGCTAAAGGTGGCACTGCTCCTTGCTATCACCTCACTTAAGAGGGTGGGGGACCTCCAGGCCTTGGCTATAACGCCAACTTGCCTGGAGTTTGCCCCGGGCGGAGTTAAGGCTATCCTTCATCCGAGGCCAGGCTATGTGCCCAAGGTGCCATCGAGTGGGCACGGCCTACGGTTCTGCAGGCTTTTTATCCTCAACCTCATGTGTCGGCTGAAGAGGGGAGACTTCATCTGCTCTGCCCGGTCAGAGCATTGCAAATTTATCTGCGGAAGTCTTCGCAGTTGAGAAGGTCGGACCAACTGTTAGTGTGTTTCGGGTCTCCTAGGAAGGGGCTGTCCGCGTCCAAGCAGACGGTTAGTAATTGTATCGTCCAGGCGATTGCCTTGGCCTATCAGGGGCGCGGTTTGCCTTCACCTTTGGCCTTGAGGGCGCATTCCACTAGGGGCATGGCCTCTTCTAGGGCCTTTCATTTGGGGGTCCCACTTCAGGAGATCTGTGAGGCTGCCGGCTGGGCTACCCCACACACTTTTATCAGATTTTATAGTCTGCATCTTCCTGTGACGCCAGGCGCTAGGGTGCTCTCGTCCTAAGTGTGCCTGGGTTCCAGCTTCACACTAGGGCAGGCATGGTTCGTGGTGGCATAGTGGGCATTTCGTTCCCCAAAGTGTCGTTCCGACGCAGTGCGAGTTCCCTTGAAAGGGAACGAGACACTGCGTCGCCTTGCCACGCCTCTCCATGCCTGGGAGCGACTTGCTTCATCGCAAAAGAGCTAGCGCGGTTGTGAGCCGGCGTCCCTTTATACGTCCGGGTATGCCGTCACATACTATGTCATGACGTAGCACCAATCAAAATCGGTCTTAGTTTCATTCATGCTTCAGACGCGCAACGCTAAGGGAGCGTCCCCAAAGTGTCGTTCCGACGCAGTGTCTCGTTCCCTTCTCAGGGAACAAGGGTTATAGTCATAACCCGAGATGTTTTCTAAGTAACGAAGGCATAGCATGCAAACAGTTCAGATTACTAAATTGTAAATTCAACAAAATATTGGACATTAAGTAAAGTTTACTAAAAAGTCTTAGTAAGAACAACTGTTGGATTTTACAGTGTAAAAGTAACGGTAGGATTAAGGGATCAGGGAATAAGGTCATGCAGAATAAGACATTAATATGTGCATGCTAATAAGCAAATAGTTAATAGTGAGAATTTAACCATAAAATAAAGTGTTACCAGACTTTTTTATGCCCTGCTGAAAAAAAAAAAAAAAATTCCACCCTGGTTAAGATGCTCTTTCTTTATTGTTTTAGTGAAATTTTAGTGATAATTTTATGTAGATACCGCTAGATACCTGAATAATAAAACATATGGCATAGACATAACTGTGCATTTGTTACTACGGAATACAATAGGACAGCATACCTGCATAAATGTGTCTGACCTTTAGCTATTTGCAGAGAAATTATGAACATGCCCTAAAGTCACCACTGTCATGCTTTATTATTGAGAAACGAAATATTTTTTTAATTGAAAATATCTGAGGAAATAAAGATTCTTAAAGTGATTTTAAAATGAAAGTAAAAACATTTTGCCAATTCTGCATTGATAAGTGTGTTATGGGTCTGTGTATATAGCCCATGTCTAACCTTCTGCAGATGTGTTTCTGCATTACATCTGGAATAATTCACAGCAAACTAAATTACATCCAGTGTTTTTCTCCACAGAATGGTGGTGCAGACCATTAACACATAATTATGTTGTGTAAAAATGACTGTATGTACCTAATACAAGCCTTTGGACAGTGGTTGAACATTCAGCACTTATTTTTTTTAATTCACTTTAGAGCAACTGACAAACTGAAACTGCAGCTCTGTGTAGATGACAGACAGCAGTGCTCATTACAACATGTTTAGAGCTTCCCAATTAGTAGCTTCTCTGTCGACTGTTTAACATGCTTAATTGCCTTTGTTGTAGTTTTCAAACATTTAAACATAGTGAGCAGAAAGAAACACAGAAAGAGACAAAATACAACTCTGAATTTAATTGATTTGCTTATCTAATTATTTTAGGGTCAATCATTTACCACAGCAATAACCTTTCCTTCCTCTCTGACATCACGGCTCATTTCATTATAGAAGAACAAGTGGCAATGTCTTCGCAATTTATTGAGTTAACTATGATAATATGATTTGAACGCTACTCAGGGAGGAGATTGCAGGGGTGACAAGGCCAGCGATCAGAGTTCCCTTGTCTCCGAACAGTCGAGGCTTTTGTTCGCCGTGTGTAGGTGTTTTGGACAGGCCCATATGGCTCGGTTCTGTAATTGTGTCCAGGAATGCCGGCTGGTTTACGGTGCATATCTCAGACCACTGGAGATCATTGTTCGAGTTAGCCGGAGGATTCAGGCTCCTTGGCTGATCCGGAGACATGTCTGGCATTGTGACATTGAAACTGAGTGTCTTAATTTCCTTGAACACACAAGCAAACACACACAGTGACTATCCATTTCAGTTATCAGAGTCGCCTTGTTGAGGACACAATCTCCTGACAAGATGTCTGAAAAAAAAAAAATGGTTTCACTTTATTTTGATGGTCCCTTTAACACATTCTGTTGACTATAATAACGTTGCACATACATGTCTACTAACTCTCATTAGAGTGTTAGTAGAATATTAGTAGACTGGTAGGGTTAGGGTTTGAATAAGTTAACATGTAGTTGCAAAATTACTTATAGTCAGTAGAATGGCTGTTGGAGGACCAACACAATAAAGAGTTAGCAGATATTAAGCAGACAGTCTACTAATACTCTAATTAGAGTTAGTTGACATGTAGTTGCAAAGTTACTTATACATATGTCAACAGAATGTTCAAAAGGGACCATTAAAATAAGTCCTACTTCTCCTTAAAAAAAAAAAGAAAAAGAAAGAAAAAAGGGACCCACTTTATATCAGGTGGCCTTAACTACTATGTACTAACATTTAAATTACTCATTTGATACAATGCACTTATTGTGTACATACATGTTTTTACATTGTACTTACAGTTTAAAAAATACCTGCATGTAATTCATCTGTAAATAATTTATAATTACACTGTTGACACTTCCCTTACACCTAACCCTACCCTTAAACTTACCCATACCACCACACCTGTCCCTAACTTTACCCGTATCCCACCTCAATATCAGCAAAAGTGTTTTGCAATACAATATGAACAAAATATGTACATAGTCAGCATATTTTCATTTGAATGTGTATGTGCGTGCTTATCTCCCACGGGCTATGGATTATCCATGCTGTAACAAGGCTTCTGAAGTGACTGGCTTTTGAATGAGGCAAAGAGATTCTTAGAAAGTCTTAGACAAAAAGATAAGTAGATAATGTAAATGAGGGCATCCCATAGACCTTTAAAAAAAAATCTGATTATAAATATTTCAGTACTGCTCTCACCTAAGCCCTAACCTTTAAAGAAAACTTATAGAATTAAAAAAAAGATTATTTTATAATGTTATTGTATTTTTTAATGTATTATATACTTTTTTTTTTTAACCATGTTGTCATTTTAAACCTAAACATTCTTGTGTTCACCCAAACATTCACACACATGCAAATAATGTGGAAACTGACAATGGCCTCAGACGACACTTGCTTTCTGAGAAAATTTTAACGGACATCCGCCCAGGCATGAGGCGCTTTTTCCTTCTTATCTGATTATAAACACATCCTCCGCTAACAGATCACTCAGATCAGTCTTTTCTAATCTTTCTAACCATTTTTTTTTTTTTTGCACTAACACTTTTAATAAAACACTAAAACCACTAAAAAAATAGTCTGTTCTATGCTAAACTGTTGAGAATAAATATCATAAATACAATCCGTTTAATGTTGTTTCTCCTAGACTGCATTGCGATTTAAATGGCTGGCTTTTGCGCCAATCCATGACCAATGAGGTCTCAATTTTAGGAGACAATATTGATACCTAAAATAAACACATCTGACAACTCTATAAAGTCTCCTCAGATATGGAGGAGTAAAATCTTAACAATAAAAACTTGTGGTAACACTTTACAATAAGGTTTCATTTGTTAACATTAGTTTAACTAGCAGCGAGCAATATATTTTCTTAATCTTAGTTATGTAATATTTGTTAATGTTAGCTAATAAAAAAAAATACAGTTGTTCATTGCTTGTTCTTGTTAGTGCATTAACAAAAATACAACTTTTGATTTAAAAACATTATTAGTAAATGTTATTAATAAATACTGTAGAATTACTGTTCATTCTTAGTTCATTTTAAGTTAACTCAGCAAGTTAACTAATGTTAACAAATTAAACAGTGTAAAATGTTTCCTTTGGGAGAGAATGGGACATTGTCTATACATTGTTGAAATGAGCTTTTTTATTTTTCCAGAACATGTTAATGCAAGTTGAATTTTTATTACATATAACTGACAATTCCAGTCTTTTGAGCAGTGAAAGAGCAAACTCTGTGATAAAGGTTTTACTCTTCAGCAGACCACTGTACATGTTTCCATATTATTTTTTTTGTCTGTATGCATGACACTAGTTCTGTGTTTGTCCTGTTGTGGTTCTAATCTGTCTCTGTCTGTCTCTTTTACAAACACAGTCTCATAGATACTTCATTGTTTGACAGGAAGCCTCATTGCCAAGCACAGAATGGTTGAAAAAGCCTTGTCTATACTAGACTTAACCTGATAGAGGCCTTCACATCGCTGCCGTTCTGTGGCCTTTATGGGGCCCCAGATTACACAAACAGGATTGGCAGATGCAAACATCCATTCACTCTTGGCCGCTCATCCCAACCAAGATGGACAGATAGAATGAGAATGAACTAACAGGGAAAGGGTTCGAGCGCACCGCACTAATGCCCACTGCACTAATCTGCTGGTATGTCTGGAGAAGGCCCTTGGGGAAAGCAGCTGTTCTCTGGTTCTTCATGGAGAAAGGGGGAGGGAGATTCCTCATAATGTATGGTGCAGGTGTCCTGATTTTTTTTTTTCAAATGGGAATTTCCACAGCAAACCACAAGCATTTAGCTGGAGTCCACTTGAATTCACCAGATTCCACTTCTTGGGTGTGTTTGTATTACAAAAGAACATTTAAATGTGTAACATTTTGAGTTCATGCTCATTTTAAAAAGATGCTTTTATTAGATGAGTAAAATGTCATAAGATATTTTTTTCTTGTTTTCTGTGTGTGTGGGGGTTGGGGGGGGGGTCTAAATGAAGTGAGTTTTTGCTTAAAACAAGCAAAAATTATTTGCCAATGGGGTAAGAAAAAAGGACAGAAAAAAGAAACAAGATTTCAAACAGAAACAAGATTCTTTTTCTTACCCAATTTGGCAGATCATTTTTGCTTGTTTTAAACAAAAACTCACATCATTTAGATTTTTTCCCCAGAAAACAAGAAAAAATATCTTATGTTATTTTACTTATCCAGTAAAAGCCTCTTGATTTAAGAATTTACTAAATAAGAAAATAATTATTTGCAATGTATGTGTTCCATGGAAATAGAATCCGTGATCTTATTTATTACCACCATACACTCAGAGGATTTTCTTTAATAGTTTATACAGGTCTTTCATAGCTCAGATGACTTTTCGGCTATGTTTCATTTAGGTAATATTTCTTTCAATTTTAGGTATTATTTTTATTACAATAACAATAACACACACAGTTGGTAATATATATATATATATATATATATATATATATATATATATATATATATATATTTTTTTTTTTTTTTTTTTTTTTTTTTTTTTTTCCTATTTTAATAAAATGACAAAATACTATGATATAACACAACCACTGAAGTGGAAATCTTTAGCTAGCATAGAAACAGAAGGCTCTCTCAATCACTGTTATTAGTAGACACTCTCAGGCCAAATAATGAATGCAATAATTACATGTGGATGATAACTGTTAATCATTAAATGACCCTACACAGAAGGTTATTTTTAAAGGATGATTCATCACTGTTCTCTTGGGGTGTACAAGGAAATGTCAGAAGATGTCTCATTATGTGGAGTATGCTTGTATGAGTACACGTGTGTACCCAATTTTATGTTTATGTCCGTGTTGGGTAGGCTACACTTCTAGTCTTGGTCAAATTGAAACTTCTAAAATTTGAACTTGGTTTACAAACTTATGTGCCCATGTTGCCCTTGTATATATATAACATAGTTGTATATTATAACAACTAGGTCTTTTTTCAGAATTACTTGGTCATGTTTCCCCCCCCCCCACCAAGTGTAAAACCAAATAAAAATGCTGACATTATGCAGAGTTTGATCAAGAGTTAACACAGACAGATATTTACCTTGATCACAGCTGCACAACTTACTCTATAGAGAAAATTGCCTGGAAAGCAAATGAGAAAGCAGATGATCATTGCTGGGTACCAAACATCTAGTCATCCTTATAGTAGGCAAACACACAATTCCTGCACACAAAGCCACAAGTTTATCAGTGAAACATATCTGAATTACTGACATTGCAGATCCACTTGTGTAGGCATGACTGTATCAAAGGTACACATTCTCATGTTATGAATAAAAACAGCTCTACTTTGGTTAGTCCTTCCTACATATATTCTCTTTTAACATGCCTACATTTCAGATAGATACAGTACATGGTCATATTTCATTAAACCGGAAAAAAAATGAAAAGAAAAAAGTATTTTAATTGGTTATTTTTTAATGTGTCCCTATTGTTTTTTTTTGTATATTTCCTTTCATGCAGTATGTAATATAGCTGTTTGTGAATGAAAATGTTCTGCAAAGTTGTAAAGTCGAGTCGTTTGTATTTCGAATCCTACCGTGTGACGGTTCATCGTCACTAGAAAATACATTTGCATAATCCTAATGTTGTACGTTGTCCGCCCATGAACAACTTGACCAGCCCTCAGACGTCATTTTACTGACTGCTTCTCAAATATCGCAGTTTAATGCGGGATTCGCAAAACGCTTGCTCTTGAAAGATGGGTCAGTACCCAGTTTATTTGGACCAGCTTGCTCCTCAGAATCACAACCTGAAAGTATGAATAATTATTGATGTATATATTTTCTAGCGGGTGTTCAAAATACATATTTGTATTTTATATTGTGTAAGTTTCGGCTAACCAGCTAACTCACGTTATTACGGTCTTACTGAAATAGTTCTGCTAAGCAGCTGTGGGCCACTATTACCTAAAACTGTGTCTATTAATGCAGATTGTCTGTCGTTCTTACTACTTTGAGTAAAGATAAAGGATGGAGCAAGATTTGTTTGACAAACATCTATGTTACATCAGTCATTCACGTTAGTGCTTGGCTAAGCTATGCGCCATTATTGATACAGTTCCCGCATGTGCACTGCGATAAATTAGAAATATACACATCGGTTTGTTGCTGGACATACACTTGTTAATGCTGATGGTGAGGAATTACAGTTGCAACATTTCATAATGTACCTAAAAATGAGTAGTGTATTATTGAGAAACGTGCTGCTTAAGTTGGAGGTTCGGGTTGAATAATTAGTTCTTCCAATGTTCCAAGTTGCGCTTGGATTGATATGGTAAAATCGGCATCATCGTTACTGTCTTTACAGTGTGTACAATCATTGAGCTTTAGGAAGCCTCTGAAGCTGAAGTTCACTTATGGCAATGGGCGTTAAGCTTCCGAAACATGCGCTGTATGCAGTAGACCAATCACTAATCAATCACCAATCATAACAGACTGGGCCATCTGGCCAATCAGAGCAGAGTAGCTCACAGAAAGGAGGGATTTAGAGAGATTCATCCGTCAAGTTGTTTGAGAATGATTGAAAAATGTGGTGATGTGCAATGTATATTATGTATATTTTTTTACCTTTGATGCATGTAAACCTGTTGTAGGAGCCTTTAAAATAGCATAATAGGGGAACTTTAAGATACAATCTAGTGTGAGCGCTACCCAGATACTGCTTTAAGAGCCACTGAAACAGAAAAACACAACATGTTTTCCAAAGATGTGAATAGAACAGAAATATATCCAAAACATTCTTGTTAAATAAATTACTGTGACAAATAGTCTACTATAATATTTTTTAATCTATATATTGATTTAAAAATGTCTAAATTACTATATCATTCAAATTCAAGACGAGAGAGGACCAGGCCTGGAATTTACGTTGTGCTTTGTTTACATGTGTATGTGTGTGCGTGGCAGTCATCCGTGAGGGCTGCCCGCGGTTTACTTTCGTTTTGTTTATTTCGTTGATTAAAGTCTTTTAAATGTTCGTCGGTTCCCGCCTCCTTCTTCCTATATCAACGAACTGTGTTACATTGGTGCCGAAGCCCGGGAGGAAGGAGGGACATGTTGTCGGAGAGCCCTCGCTGCTGAGGGGGAATCACAGTGCCGAGGAGTTCGGGCAACGCGGATGGATGAAGACCGCGAGTGGCTGCCCGAGGCGATGGTACTGCAGCAAGTGAAGACCGGGGGGACGGAGAGCTCGCTGCCATGCCCCTGGGTCGAGGTGGGGTCGATCCGTCCATCCTAGACAGAGCGGAGGAGTCGCCGGCGTTCGCCGTGGGCCAGAGCCTGCTACCAGCCGCTATGACGGGGAGGAGCAGGGGGCGCGGGACTTGCTGCCGTCTGCCCTCAGCAGGAGGAGGATCGAGCCGTCCACCGAGCCTCCAGTACCATCGCATGGCACCGCGAGGAAGAGCCTCTCGGCTGGCTGAGGACCGAGCGGCAGTGTGTCCGGGAACCGGACCAGAATTTTATTTTATTTTTTTCTTTTCTCCTCTCTCCCCTCTCTCGTTCTGTCGTTCCTCATGCTCCTGGCTCCGTTTCTCTCGCCTCTCTGTCCTTACCCCCAGGTACCGCGGCCCCTCTATAAATAAATATCTAAATACATACTGTCAAAAGTTTGGAAACATTAAAATGTAACATAAAAAGTATTTTATGCTCACCAAGGCTGCATTTATTTAATCAAAAAAATACAGTAAACACAGTAATATTGCAAAATATTATTACAAATTAAAATAACTTTTTATTCTATTCGAATATAGGCCTATTTTAAAATATAATTTATTCCTGTGATGACAAAGCTGAATTAACTTTTAAAGTTGAATTTACTTTTTTTCATTACTTAAAAATGCACCTGGTGCAGATATGTTGGATGGGTTTTGGGCTCGCTCTATACAGAGTGTTAGCTGCCTGTTTGCTTACTCTCATGACACATAGCAACACAGCTGAAGTATTACTAATATGTTTGACCTTTTATTGAAAGTAGCCTACATTTACCTGTTGATGCATTCACAAGCACCCGAAAAAGCTGTTGAGTTGTGTGTTTGAGTTGAGTCAGGCGCCACGCCTGTATTTTTTAAATTCCGGTAGGTGGCACTAATGTCACAGAAACTACATACATCACCTTTAAATGGTACGGCGCTACGTCTGAGGACATGCATCTAAATCAGATACGACAAATAATGCCGAGTTCACACCGCCCGATTTTAGCCCCGATTTTGACTTGCCAACAGGTTTTGCGAAATCGCCGACAAATGCCCGAAATCACCCGTGAGATATTTGGTGATTCAAAATCCTTCCAGTGAAATGTGTTCTGACTGAAAATGACATCAGCGATGACCTACAGCCAATGAGAGAGCAAGATACAGGGCCAGAATATCAGTATTTTAATAGATATATTTACAATTATATCAAACAGAAACAAAGCACAAACATTTGCTTGACCAGCCGCAACAGCAGCACATTGCAAAATGATTTGTTTACCTCAAACTCTCTTTGCAGAACACAATCCTTGCTCCTTGTGTCTCCCCAACCATTTCCTCCTCCATAATCTTATTTTTGTTTTCTCCTTTTCGCTGCAAATCAGCGCACAGACAATTTGGATCGCAAGCTTTCTGCATTCTATATTTTTAATAACAATTCCAGTCTCACGCGAGAACTCCAGTCTGACACACGTGTGATCTCGCGTTGTTTCCTTGTCACTTCTCGCGTGTGTTTGGTTGTGAAACGTAGTTTGCGGACGGGACAGAGCTGTCGGCGATTCTTCGTCTTGTACAGTCATGCAGTGTAACCCCCTGTCGCCGATCCATCGTGCAGTGTGAACACAGCAGTGACTGAATGCTACCCCAGATAGTCATGCAGTGTGAAAAGAGCAGTGATCCGACGAGTTTGAAAATCGTGCAGTCTGAACTTGGCATAAGAAACACCATGGCAGGCGTCAATATAAATGTATGCCAGAAGTGTTTTTTATTTATTTATTAAGAGTTAAAAATAAGAATAAAATAATCAATATTAGTAGCCTATTATAAATAAAATATAAGTAAAATATAATTATAATAAATGTAAATATAATAAAAATATAAGTATTCTTTAAAAATATGTTGAAATAATGCAAATTGATGACTTTAACAAACGCATAGACCAGGGATCTCCAAACTCGGTCCTGGAGGGCCACTGTCTTGCAGAGTTTAGCTCCAACCCCAATCAAACACACCTGAACAAGCTAATCAGTGTCTAACTAGGGCCTTGTAAGACACTGATTAGCTGTTTCAGGTGTGTTTGATTGGCGTTTGGGCTAAACTCTACAGGACAGTGGCCCTCCAGTACTGAGTTTGGAGACCCTTGGCATAGACGATCGATTAACAGCCTCGGATAGTAACAGTAGGTCTGTCCTTAACAGTTTATAAGTTGTCATTAAAAATACATTTCCCTATGGAGAAAATGTAATACTATTAAAATAGTTTCAGTTCTAACCTTTTTTTTTTACCTGATTTAGGCCACATCCACACGAAGCCAGAGCTTTCCCTATCCAATCTTTTTTCCCCCTCGTCTCAAGAAATATCTGCGTACACACAAAACCACTGAAACCGACTCAAAACGATGTAGTATACATGCGTGGCGCTGTAATTCTGCAACAGAAATACACTAAAAACGGAGAAGAAGAGCATGTGCAAGACGTGGTGTTATGACATCACCATTTCACAAAATATACGGATTGGCTGTACACACGAAAACACAAGGGTGTCGGTTTCAGATTTATCCACTCTGGGCCCCTTTTTCAAAAAATACTGGTTTCTAGGTATATTTCTGGTTTTTACGTATACATCTAAACACGTCTCTGTGTAGCCTTAGTCTATTTAGTTTTGTATCAAATACAATGTGATTTTCATTGACCGAGATCTGGGAGTAATAGCACATTTTTCAGCTTGGGCGAGTGATTCGTGGACATGAAATCCCCCATATGCCAGCAAACCAATGAGAACACAGGACAGTGATGCCGATACATAACAACAGAGCGTATGCGCCAAAGCTGCTGTGGATCTACTTACCCGGAACTCTCAGTGAGTGGCAAATTATCGTCGTTTGGCAAATAAATAAATGACGGAGAGTTACATAGGCATTGCCAACATTTTATCATGTAAGCTATGGTATTACAGTATTACTATAAACACCTCAAACAAGGGAATTTATAGTAATTTAATATAGTATAGTATAGTATAGTATAGTTAATACTAATCAGCGAGTCCACAAATGGCTTGGGTATGCAGAGCATAGCAACATTTTAGGTTTTACAGATTGCACTTAAATGTATATTTTAAAAAAAGATTAATAATAGTTAACTGATATAGCATTAATATACCAAACTACTGAAGCACTAAAATCTGTTTATACCAATACACTGACAACCACCAAAAAAGACAGGTGGTATTGAGAAAGCCACATGTAGAATCAAAGCTAATCACCTGGGGGTATTCCAGAAAGCAGTACTCTTTCTGGGGGTATTCCAGAAAGAGTAAGCGGACAATCTCAACTTTTTTAACCTGCTCTGGAGCAGCTTATGTTCCAGGGTTAGTTTGCTTCAGAGGTATCAGAGCATGATGAGGCTCCAGTGAGCATAACAGTTTCACACAATATTATTATATAGTCACATATTATAACATAAAACAATCTTTTTTTTTTTTTACTCTAATTTATCTTATTTTATTATCTTCACACACATCGTAAATATGCATTCAAAAGGTTTTTGAATGAAAATGGAACATTTTCTATATAATTTATTCCTATAATAAAAATGGATATGTGATACATCTCAAAAGTAAAATAGCTAAACATACAAAATAAATCTATGAAGCTATTTAATGGTTGTTTTAGGTCAATCCATCTCTCCTTTTTTTAAAAATATTTAGCATCAAACAAACAATATAATTATTGTTCAAAGTAATAAAAATCTGATTAAAGAAAGATGAAAAGATAACATTAAAAAAGGTTTACAAAACCGCCCAGTAGGTGGCAATATGCCTCTAAACAACAGAAGAAAGAAAGAAGTATGGCATGCTTCTTCTTAGCATCCGTTTGCATGGTGATACATGGATCCAGCACTCGGCTGAGAATGTCTTTGAGTGGTCACCGTTAACGCTGAATTTCATAGTCTTGAGTTGAACGAACTCTGGGTTGACCGACTTGCGGTTTTGAAACCTGCATAGGTTTGGGTTAATCAACCGAGAGTTCAGTGTATATGTGAGGGTAAGTTAACTGTAGCTTTTTCACAAGCTGAGGTAGGCCACATACTAATATACAGAATGTGCACACAGTGTCATGCACACAAATACAAAACACCATCATGTTGTAACGTTTAAAGGGTTAGTTCAACCAAAAATGAAAATTAGCCTATGATTTACTCACCCTCAAGCCATTCTAGGTGTATATGACATTCTTCTTTCAAACGAATAAAATTATATTATATTAAGTTATAGTAGTTATAGGAGTTATATTAAAAAAGTCCTGGCTAATCCAAGCATTATAATGGCAGTGAATTGTTGCTCTGTTTTTGAAGTCCATAAAACTGCATCTGTCTGTGATGTAACGTGCTCCGGGGGGGTTAAGTTCAAAATGCTTACGCCACGTCTGACAACATTGCACACCAGTTATGCTCGTCAGAATACAGAAGGCGATCGCCCGGAAGCTAGATAATTTACTTTATAAAGTTTTAAATATGGATATTTTTCTTACTCAGATTGGTGAGTAAGCATTGCTTACTCATGATGACACATAGCAACACAGCTAGAAGTATATGTTGGACCTTTAATTGAAAGTAGCCTACTTTTACCTGTTGAGACATGTTTTCACAAGCTCCTGTAAGAGCTGTGTTTGATTTAAGGGCAACGCGGCGCGTGAAAGGGACGTTTGCAAAATGTTTTATTTTTGTAATTCCACTAGTGTCACAAGAACAACATACTTCACCTTTAACAACAGAAGATGTAACATAAAACCCTAATGTACATAACTGTCACTCATAAGAAAAAACGGAGAAATCGATTCATGAGCGATTTACAGAGAAATTTGTTCTCCCTGAGTGTTTTATAAAACCTTGAAAGATTCAAAAATGCAACTAAAAGTTCATGTCAAATTCTAATTAGATGTGGTCTGTAACCTCTCCTGACCCAAAACCTTTTGACTCCTCTGTGTCCTCGAATGTTTTGTGTCGGTTGATGTTTTTCTCATGGTTGTGTCATATTGATGGTTTACTGCTGCTTGTTTTCAGATGTGTTAAAAAGGCACAAGCCAAGGTCATGGTCACTGCTTCAACTCGTGGGCCAAACTGTTGTTATTTCCAGTCATTGCCTTTTAAATATGGGTGAACCAAAACCCCCCAAAATGGATGTCAATAAAAGAAGAACATGCCTGGAATAATGCTGTCCCTCTGGTTTTGGCCCTGCTGTAGTCTCCCCAGTTGCCCAGGCAGTGGATGATAAATGGATTAATGTAATTACTCACAGCACTGCCCACATTCTGGAAGCTGGGTGAAAATTGAGATTCCACAAGGGCCCTTTTGCTTATCTGAGTGTCGGAACATCCGACTTGGCTTCCCTGTAAACTCTAAGGGAAGATCTTTGATTCATAATGGCATGTTTTTTGTCACAGGGTGGTCTTACATTTCCCATTTTAACTGATGTCAAGTGAATTATAGTAGATGTTTAGAGAAGAACTGAGGTTCTGGAAGAGTTTTAGGACACCTTTGGGGATAACTACTTAGATGAAACTGTTTTAATCCTTTTCACTTGGAACATTATTACAATGTATGTTTAAACTTGGTTGTAAAACAAGATTCATAGTGTAAGAGGACATGTAAGTCTAAATATACAGGCTTATTTCTAGAATTAGATTGCTGCCATGGGTTTTTTGTAGATATCACTGAGCAAGAAAATGTAAGTATGAATTTCTGTATGAATATTCTGTCTAAGGTAATTAAAATATCTGCACATCTGGATAATACAGCAGATGTTGATACTTCATTCTTTAATTAAACAAGACACAATAGCAATATAGCTCTGTTAAAGACAGAACATTCTGCTTGCTGTATTAAATTATGGCATCTGATTCACTTTGCAAAAAAGCATTGGTTTTCAATCCTAGTCCTGGGGACTCACAATATTTTGTATGTCTCTCTTATCTGACACACTCAGGGGCCGTTTACACAACACCATTTTAAACTAAAAACGGAAAACTTTTTATGACAATGGCGTTTTGGGGGCAAACGCAAATTCCAGTTTTTAAAGGGGTCATGAATTGAGAAATCAACTTTCCCTTGAGCTTTATATAAAAAGTCAGGGTAATATAAGAATATCCTGTAAGTTTCAGAGCTGAAAACTTCCTTGTTAGTCAAAGAAAAGCTTTTACTGACACCAGGCCCATCAAACGAGAGATCTCAGAATGTGCCAGGCTGTGACGTCAGAGTTTGGTGAAACACCGCCTCAACAGAAGTGCCTGATTCTGTAGCCCCGCCCACCGACTCGTGTCTGACATGTTATAGATATATAACATAGAAGCCTACCTGGTTCTAAATCGGATCGAACTTCCAAGCAATAAACATGCCGCATAAGCTTAATTCGGATTCCAATATTATGAATGCATGGATGAACTTTATATTTAATGATGATCTAGCGCACGTTCACTTAATTCACTTAATTTCACCACGGATTCGTTTGTAAACAAGAGGATTTGCAGATAGGATGAGATTACATGAATGAATGAAGCAACACACTTATGTGAGTAAAAAATGTTTTTTATATGTGACAGCTAT
Organism: Rhinogobio ventralis; assembly: GCA_039654625.1. Lineage (NCBI taxonomy): Eukaryota > Metazoa > Chordata > Actinopteri > Cypriniformes > Gobionidae > Rhinogobio > Rhinogobio ventralis. Next base: position 27,956,830 of record CM077206.1, on the reverse strand, counting down.
TGCATTGTTACAGATCATTTGATATTAATTATGTGTACATGTCTAACCGAACATAACTTAGCACGCTGTCACAGGCTGGAGAATCCTTTATTTGTGGTGTTGTTGGTTAATTGTGCTGTGATTCGTGATAAGACTGGGCCAGGGCTCGCAAAGCCCACTGACTCTGCAGTGAGGGGCCTGCGTTCGTGCGCGCGCGTGTGTGTATTATGCACGGTTCGCGTTTATATCCACCGATAGGCCTGGCCAAGTAATAAAAAAATAACATTCATATTAATTGTGGGCGGATTCCGGTTGCCGTTTCGATCTCCACATTGGAAGTTTTCAAAAAAATTCCCACATGTACTGACGGGAGCCGAAACGTATTATTATGCAAAACTGTTATCCAATCATAGCAGTGGGTGTTTACTTCCAAGTCTTCAGTGCAGCACACCCATAAAAACCAAGCGTTCCAGGAGAGAGGCTCAAAACCAGGGTAGAAAATAGCCTATTACTTATTCATTATGATGTTTTTGAATGTAAAAACCACACGTACGTCATAAGTTGACCTCAGACAATATAACAGACAGTATAAAAAAAGCCAGTTCATGACACCTTTAAAAACAATACCGCTATCGTCTCCTTGTAAACTACAAAAATGCTAATTTGTGAAAAAGGTGATGTCATGCGCATTACCTGTTCAGTCTATAGCTGTGTAGTGACATCGCCAACTACTGGCCTGGCATGTATAATATAGCTTTGTTTACTCGTTTTCTCGGATCCATGTGAAGCAGGATCCTTTTGACAACGTTGTCCTCTTCACACGAAAATGCAAAGGAAAAACGTTTCCATTTTGTGTGAGCAAAATATTTTCTAAATGCTTTTGTTCCTGAATGTATGATTTGGGAAGAGGACTTTATTTAGGTTTTATTTGCTGAAGGGTTGAAGTGATCTATTGTTCTTGCTTTTTCAACAATCTCTTTAATTTACTCCAAATTATTAAATCCTATTTCATGAAATTTACATAATCATCATCATTTACTCTCCTTCATGTTTTTCCAAACCCCTTTAAAAAAAAAATGAAAAGGTGGCTTGGATGACTTGACATGTTACTTTACATGCAATAGGCTGCAAAACATGTTTTTACAAAACCAGAGCAGTTCATGCAACCGCAACTGAGCTCTTTTTTCTCTGTTTCTGTCATATATGATCAAGGAGATAGCATCACATCCTCTTCACAGTGCATGCAAGAGTAGTTTCAGGCTTTGTCACGAGTGTCCTCGCTCACGTACTTGTTTTCCAACTTCCTCTATTATATATTCTCTCTCTCAGTTGAAATGATCACATATATGTTCACTCAGGTCAAGCCACATCTCACACTGTGAATATAGGTCAGAAAAGAAGCGTCACAGATATAGATCACAGGATTTCTGAAATTGTGTCATTAATAGTCCTCTATTTGCTTTTCATTTTGATTATTCTCATTTTGCTCAATAGTGATTCCCATTGGAATTTCATTGCTGTAATGTTAACTGTTTTGCAGTAAAAATGTAATTATAATTAGTTAAACTAGTCAGAAATACAATAATGAGAATTGGGGGTAATTGGGGGTAATTGTGGAGCTTAATCTTACACTGCAACAATCTTAAAGGCCTTTTTTTCCCTTTGGAGTTTGGAGTGAATGTTCTTACAGACTTGAGTTATGGTTATCTGAAGTTTTTTTTTATGGTTTTGTTATCTTTGTTTACCAAATCAATGACCAGAATACAGCCAAACAGCTTGAGTTTACTTATTACGTACAAATTAATCAGAGTCAGATTGAGCAATGCAGTTAGCCAAAAAACACAGATAGATTTATCTGTCTATTGCACTGTTATTTTTGAAGTAAATCAATCTTAGTCACCTTAGACATCTAAGCTCTGTTTATTTATGATCAGATATGAGGTTAAAGTTCAAAGTAAACTTTTTGATCAATATGAGTAGAGTAATATGGCTAGTGGAAAATGTACTGTAAGTCAAATCAGAGGCTAGAGGCTGAAAACTAGAGGTCAGTGACCTTATGCGTGTGCCTGTAATAAGAACCTCACAATGTGTCAGAATGTCACAGAATTTCTCATAGAGCTATTACAGAAATGTACACAACTTTGTAAGTTATTTTGCAATATACAATACCTAATGTGGAGCTGTAAATCAATATTTAGAGCATACTGAAGTGTGCAGTCTGTGGAATTACACAATTAATAATATTAGATGAACAACTGTATATTTCCTTTCATTTTTCACATTTGTACAACAGCTCGGTGTCTACAAGATGACAAGGACAACTATTATATGCTTTGACCTCTCTGAACAATTTAATTCAAAACTCTACAAGAATTCTGTTCTCCAAACGTTTGGCTACTAAGCATGCTTCATATAATTCTGTGATAAACCTAATGTGGAGTAACTCATTGCATGATAATGTCTTCATGCCACTTACTTTACTGTATGTTGATGGCATTTAACTAAAAGAACAGCCCAAAAGTGATTAATTAGCCATTGATTACACATTCATTTGTCCTGTCCTATAGAATATACAACACATGGCGGGAAACTCTGGCTCTGAAATCCTAGTGCACTAGTAACTTACTCTACATGGGAAGCTCTTTCAGTCTGAAATGGAAGAAAAACACTTTTCTGGCACACAAATAGCATGCCTCACATGAAACCTGAGGAAATTTACCAATTTACTATAATATAAAAAAAATATATATATTAAAATATTTTATTTATTTTTACATTTCTTCTTTTTTTCCTGGTAATATCAGTCTCTCTTTTTTATTTGTTTTCCCTAAAGCTGTAATGAGGGGAAAACACTCTTGTGAGAGGAAAGACAGTGAAGATAGAGCATGCTTGTGGTCAAGTGCAGTTTGTTCAGGAGTATTTTAATAATGTTTAAAATATATTCCACCTTGTAACCCACGTTATTATTATCATTCTCACAGTAGACGGAGACTGAGGTGTCCCACTACAATAAAGTTACACAAGCTTTTCATATTTGAACTTTTTACCGTCTTTCTTAACTGCTGAATCAGGTTTGCTGACGTACAACCTTTGGCCAATGTTTTCTCATGCATTTCTTTTGGAGCACACTTTTGTTTTCTACGTGGGTCAACGTCTTTTGCATCATCAAAATGTGATTTATGTAAAATTGAGTCACAGGAAGTGATTATTAGCAGATCATATCAGCGGCCGAGCATTGCTATTGCTGTTCTCACTCATTCATCTACTTCAAAACCTCTATTTGCTGAGCTTTGTAGCATCAGAATTTTTTTTTTTTTTTTGCAAAAGTTTACCTTTAGGGGTACAACAACTTGTCACTGGGGCAGTACCCTTAAAGGGATATCTTTTTACCATATTTACCCATAACATTTTATAGTAGTACCTTAAGGGTACATATCATTCCTCTAATATACTAAAATGCACCTTTTATAGGGGTTGATAAGGTATAAAGTTGTCCCTTTGTACAGTGTGCAGCATAACTAACTGCATACAGTTTGAGACAGTCTTCTAGTCTGACATATGCCTGTGATGTGTATGGTGTATGGTGACAGGAGGAAAATTATGTCCACAAACTACAGTATAGCTGCATGTCATTGTTTTTTTAACTCTCAAAAGAGTATAGTTTGTGGACATAATTTTCCTCCTGCTGTCACCATACACTTTTTTTAAAGCATCACAGGCATATGTCAGACTAGAAGACTGTCTCAATGTTAACATAAAGTGCATCCGGAAAGTATTCACAGCGCTTTTCCACATTTTGTTATGTTACAGCCTTATTTCAAAATGGATTCAATTCATTATTTTTTTCCCCAATTCTACAAACAATACCCCATAATGACAATGTGAAATAAGTTTGTTTGAAATCTTTGCAAATTTATTAAAAATAAAAAATACCAAAAATCACATGTACACAAGTATTCACAGCCTTTGCTCGATACTTTGTTGAAGCACCTTTGGCACCAATTACAGCCTCAAGTCTTTTTGAGCATGATGCTACAAGCTTGACACACCTATTTTTGGACAGTTTCTCCCATTCTTCTTTGCAGGACCTCCCATGTTCCATCAGGTTGGATGGGGAACGTCGGTGCACAGCCATTTTCAGATCTCTCCAGAGATGTTCAATCAGGTTCAAGTCTGGGCTCCGGCAGGGCCACTCAAGGACATTCACAGAGTTGTCCCGTATCCACTCCTTTGTTATCTTGGCTGTGTGCTTAGGGTCGTTGTCCTGTTGGAAGGTGAACCTTCACCCCAGTTTGAGGTCCAGAGCACTCTGGAGCAGGTTTTCATCAAGGACGTCTCTGTACATTGCATTCATTTTCCCTCAATCCTGACTAGTCTCCCAATTCCTGCCACTGAAAAAAATCCCACAGCATGATGCTGCCACCACCATGCTTCACTGTAGGGTTGCTGTTGGCCAAGTGATGAACGGTGCCTGGTTTCCTCCAGACATGACGCTTGCCATTCAGGCCAAATAGTTCAATCTTTGTTTCATCAGACCAGATCATTTTGTTTCCCGTGTGCTACCTTCAATGCTGCAGAAATATTTCTGTACCCTTCCCCAGATTTGTGCCTCGATACAATCCTGTATCGTAGGTCTACAGACTTCATGGCTTGGTTTGTGCTCTGACATGCACTGTTAACTGTGGGACCTTATATAGACAGGTGTGTGCCTTTCCAAATCATGTCCAATCAACTGAATTTACCACAGGTGGACTCCAATCAAGTTGTAGAATCATTTCAAGGATGATCAGTGGAAACTGAATGTACCTGAGCTCAATTGTGAGTGTCATGGCAAAGGCTGTGAATACTTATGTACATGTGATTTGTTTTCGTTTTTTATTTTTAATAAATTTGCAAAGATTTCAAACAAACTTCTTTTGCATTGTCATTATGGGGCATTGTTTGTAGAATTGAGGAAAAAAAATATTAATTTAATCCATTTTGGAATAAGGCTGTAACAACAAAATGTGGAAAAAGTAAAGCGATGTGAATACTTTCCGGATGCACTGTACATTGTACTAATTTAGATGTATTTAGATGTATAGTGTTTGCTTTAAGGATGCTGATGTTTAACTGGAGGATTATTTCATGAATGACAGGAAAACATCCTTGGAACCATCAGGCAGAGCTGGGTAGATTACTTATAAATTGTAATCGGTTACTGATTCCAAATTACATGACAAAAAATTTAGTTAGTGACGTAATCCATTACATTACATAATTAAGGTAATACAATCGGACTACTTTTGGATTACTTTTAGATTACATTTTACCTAACCTTTTTATCACATTGATTTGAGTGCAATAATCTTGTACTATATTGATATAAAAATACAAAGAGAAAGAAAATCTATTTTATTCTCTGTTATCAACAACATGAAGTGAATTGTATATTAATATTATATCAGAGTTTCCCATACTGGGGTTCATGATGGAGGCGCAGGGGTTTGTGAGTTTAATGAAAAGATATTAGTAATTAAATCATAAAAAATGCTACATTAAAATAAATAATTTTAAAATAAATACAATAAAAATAAAACGCATACTAAAAATGTTTTGTTTTGTTTTGTTTTACTTGCATGTCATGTGACCATTTACCGACATCGGAGAACCGTGAACTTAATTATTGACCTAACTTACAAATTAAAATCTCAGAGGGTACTTCAAGTAAATATATTCAGCCTGGTCTCATTTTTATATATTAGATCAAAGAAATTTGACAAGCTGGGAATCCCTGCATTGCATGTAAATATGACATGATGTGAATTTGTACATTTTAATGTGTTCAAAAGACAAAAGCCTTCTAAAGACATTAAAGGATTAGTTCACTTCAAAATGAAAATTTCCTGATATTTTACTCACCCCCATCTCATCCAAGATGTTCATGTCTTTCTTTCTTTAGTCGAAAAGAAATTACGTTTTTTGAGGAAAACATTCCAGAATTTTTCTCCCCATCACAGACTTCCATGGCAACCAAAATGTTGAAGGTCCAAATCAATGCAGTTTCAAAACACTTCGAAGGGCATCAGAGGCTCTGCGCGATCCTAGACGAGGAATAGAATCTTATCTAGCCAAACCATCGGTCATTTAAAAAAAAAAAAATGCAATTTTTTAACCTAAATTGCTCATCTTGCGCTGCTCTGCTACGTGCCAATGATTGCGCACTCACATCGAAAAGGTCATGGTAGACGTAGGCAGAAGTACCGCCCCCGTGTTTACAAAGCGCTCATGTGAAGACTAATACAAACACTCTTTAGCAAAAAAAAAAAGGCAAAACCTCGATGTCGGACGATTTTGAAGTTGAAGATAGAGTGTTTTTTGGTAAAGGGCATTTGTATTAGTCCTCGCACGTTCGCTTGGGGCGGTACTTCTGCCTACGTCTTGCATGACCTTTCCGCCATGATTACGCAATCTATGGCACGTCGCAGAGCAGCGCAAGATGCGCAATTTAGGTTCAAAAGTATATTCATTTTTATTTTATTTTTTTTAAATGACCACATGACTAGTGGCTGGTCAGTGTGTGCAATTCCACAAACCTGGAAGACCTTCTGAATGTATACAAGCAATAGGCATTTTAGAAAGGAAAATTTAAAAGATTAAAAAAAAAAGATGTAGTTGGGAGAATCAATAAACTATGAATGTTTGACTGCCATTGTGAGAATAATATGTAATCATGTAATCAATAAAAAATTTACTAGTCTGAATATGAGTATTTTAAAACGTAATATAATCTAATTACAAATACTTAATTTTTGGAATCTGATTACGTAACAATCTGAGCGCATGGTCTGAAGTGCATGGCGCAGGTGCACTTGTCGTGCGTGTCCGAATCCACTTTTGCTAGTTTAACGGGGGAAAAAAACGACTGGCATTGTGCCGGGTGTATGATAGAGCCAGTTGTAATCAGATGTAATCAGTTACTACCCAGCACTGCCATCAGGTCTGTCAAGTCTATTGAGTGTTGCAAGTTCACTAGGCATGCGTCCTTACAGTGACTGTTTAACCCCATCAAGATTTTGGAGGACCTTTCCATTGCATTGGAAACAGGAAGATACTAGACTGCCCATCTCGTCAAGTTTAAGTCCCATCTTGTCCTGCTCATTTCACTGTATTCCCTAGTCTAGCCTTCTAATAATCTTGGCAATGTACACTATGAATATTGTTTGGCTCTGTCCCGAATTGCTCTGTTGAATATTCCTCTATCGTAAGTCACTTTGTATAAAAGTGTCTTCTGAATGAATGAATAAATGAATGAATGAATGAAAAAATAACAAGAGCAATATGAACATTCTTCCAAAAATGTTTGTGTTGCACAGAGCAAACCCTGCTGCCCTTGAGTGATGAAGAATGAGGGCTTTCATTATTTGGGCTTTTTCTAGACTGCAAATGGGGTGACTTTGAGGTCATGGAGTCATATCCTCTCCTTGAAAACCTTGATGCTTATCATTTTCCTTTTTTTTTTTGTATATGCCAATGTGCTTTGACAGATTTGAGATTACAGTAATTTGCAGAGCATTTTGTTGCAACTGTGGTTGATATGTAGGGTAAGCTTTCCGTATACGGAATGGTCCCTTATTTAAGACATAAAAGTAGCGTTCCGTATTAAACGCATATAAACTCAGTTTGTCCCGCAGTTTATCACTGTTGTAAGTTAGGCTAAAAAAAGAAAAACGCACGATCTCGAGACACAGTTTTCAAAAGTTGTTGCATGTGTGTGATGCTGACGCAGGAGCAGGCCAATGGTGAGCCGCCGTTCTGACGTAGAACTCAGAAGCGCTGCACTGTAAAATTGTCACATGGACTATTTTAACGATGTCTTTACTATCTTTCTGGACCTTGAAAGTTGCAATGACGTTGCTGCCTATGGAGGGGTCAAAGAGCTCTCGGATTTCACCAAAAATATCTTAATTTTCCAAAGATGAACGGAGGTCTTACGGGTTTAGAATGACATGAGGGTGAGTAATTAATGAATTTAAATTTTTGGGTGAACTAACCCTTTAAGCAAAACAAATGTGTTTTTGTCCGGAATTCATTTTAGCATTTAATTCAGGCAAAAGAAGACTTTTTATACACATACTCAACTGCAGACACTGAAATGACATACACTATAGAGTACAAATATTTTGAGTGTCCCTTTGAGTGTATTTTCCTATAAAGAACTAAGATTGTCCCTTATTTTCCTTTGCTGAAGTTAACAACCCTAGCCCTCAATGTGGGTGTATGTGTGGCTTGAAAAGAAATAGAAAATATACTCTCCATATGTAAAGTCAATGCAAGCAACACAGCATTTTAGATGTCGCTACAGATTTAGCAACACAGTACTGTAAAAACCTACATTACAATACCACATTTCTACATTACAGTAAAATACTGTAATTTATATTGCATTATGGGTAATTTTGATTGAGCAGGAATGTTTTACAGTTTATTTTAGTGTTGCTGTAATATGCCATGCAATAATACAGGATTGCAAACAGATCGATAAACAGCCGTTTGTGTTGAAACAAAAAAGATCTTACGTCTAACAAAAAAGTCTATCTCTGTAGGGATCCTGCATAATGTTGTCCGATCCGAGCCTGTCAGTGGCAAAAACAAGCACTTTTATAGACGTACAATGACTGTGCGCAAAAGCTCAATAGTATTACATTTGTAGTCACAAAAAAAAAAGTTAGACACAAAAATACAAGAGTTTCCCTTACAACATAAATGGGTGGTTTGGGGTTAGAGAAATTGGCTACTGGTACCAGGTTATTACTGCAACTATTTGAGCAGGAGACCCAGTTCTGTAGCATGGTGATTGTAATGACAAAAAAAAAAAAAATATATATATATATATATATATATATATATATATATATATAATGATAATACAAAATATGAATAGGGGTGTAAATTACTTTTATCACAGTTACTAATGATCCATTAGGCAACAAAGAGAAGTAAGATGCATGCAATGCATGACAAAATATTCAGAAAGGTCAAGCATAATATGATTTTTACTAACCTAGATGTATTGTTGGAGTGTATGAAATACATGTATAGGACACAGTGTATGTGTTAGCCTATACATCCTCAACAAGTAACACATCATTGACAGTGTGGTCCGCTTGTCTTTGCACTCTGGAAAGGGCATTGCTGTCACAGGGCAGTTTATGAGTATTTTGTAAGTATTAGCCATAATAATGCTGCTTTTAAAATTTGTTGTATTTTGTTTTGCTACAGAACTTTCATTTACCATTTCTCCCTTATGCTGTCTGTTTATCTTTATTGGTGCTGTGATTGATAACGGTTTTGTCATACGTGTCTTTGTGTGTGCGTGTGTGCCATGACTTTGTTACAGTTTCACTACTGATGGGAAGAAATGTACTGCCAGGGAGTGAGCAAGAAAATCAGGAAAGGACAATGCAGAGTGATGCAGCCACCAACCCGCATGTCAACGATTTTATTCGGCGCTTGATGGTGTTTAAGACTTCACACTGAGGGTGTGACCACCCACATGCCTTACAGTTAGGTGTTAGGGTTGTGGGACACTTGTTGTTTTTGCTCACTTGTAGAATTTTTAAGATAAATCAAGCTCTCTCTTAGGACAGTGGTTCCCAACCCAGCCCTGGAGTTCCCCTCTTGCATGTGTTTGCTTCAATTATATTCTTGCACACTTTAAAGGATTTCATGGCTGTAAATTGCACTGCAGTCCCAAAATGTGTTTATATGTTTTTAATAGTTTAAATATATTGCTTGAATAAACAATAGTTTTGAAAATAATATTGCCTTTTGTAATGTTATTCTGAAGTATAGTAGGATTCTAATCTAACTATAGATTTATGGGTTACACTTTAGTCATTGTTACAGTGTAATTACATATTTAAATACTGAGTAATATTAATTAACTTATTAATGTACTTACTCTAGGGTAAGGGTAGGATTAGGGTTTGGTTGAGGGTTAGTTGCATGTAATTATGCATAATTTACTGTTATCACTATGGTAAATACATGTAACATTTAACAAGGACACTAAAATAAAGTGTTACCGATTTATGTATGCACTATACTAACTTTATATTACATAATTATAATATATCATATTATCATAATTAGTCATATTTAGCAATAATGTATCAATATACACTCACCTAAAGGATTATTAGGAACACCTGTTCAATTTCTCATTAATGCAATTATCTAATCAACCAATCACATGGCAGTTGCTTCAATGCATTTAGGGGTGTGGTCCTGGTCAAGACAATCTCCTGAACTCCAAACTGAATGTCAGAATGGGAAAGAAAGGTGATTTAAGCAATTTTGAGCGTGGCATGGTTGTTGGTGCCAGACGGGCCGGTCTGAGTATTTCACAATCTGCTCAGTTACTGGGATTTTCACGCACAACCATTTCTAGAGTTTACAGAGAATGGTGTGAAAAGGGAAAAACATCCAGTATGCGGCAGTCCTGTGGGCGAAAATGCCTTGTTGATGCTAGAGGTCAGAGGAGAATGGGCCGACTGATTCAAGCTGATAGAAGAGCAACTTTGACTGAAATAACCACTCGTTACAACCGAGGTATGCAGCAAAGCATTTGTGAAGCCACAACACGCACAACCTTGAGGCGGATGGGCTACAACAGCAGAAGACCCCACCGGGTACCACTCATCTCCACTACAAATAGGAAAAAGAGGCTACAATTTGCACGAGCTCACCAAAATTGGACAGTTGAAGACTGGAAAAATGTTGCCTGGTCTGATGAGCCTCGATTTCTGTTGAGACATTCAGATGGTAGAGTCAGAATTTGGCGTAAACAGAATGAGAACATGGATCCATCATGCCTTGTTACCACTGTGCAGGCTGGTGGTGATGGTGTAATGGTGTGGGGGATGTTTTCTTGGCACACTTTAGGCCCCTTAGTGCCAATTGGGCATCGTTTAAATGCCACAGCCTACCTGAGCATTGTTTCTGACCATGTCCATCCCTTTATGACCACCATGTACCCATCCTCTGATGGCTACTTCCAGCAGGATAATGCACCATGTCACAAAGCTCGAATCATTTCAAATTGGTTTCTTGAACATGACAATGAGTTCACTGTACTAAAATGGCCCCCACAGTCACCAGATCTCAACCCAATAGAGCATCTTTGGGATGTGGTGGAACGGGAGCTTCGTGCCCTGGATGTGCATCCCACAAATCTCCATCAACTGCAAGATGCTATCCTATCAATATGGGCCAACATTTCTAAAGAATGCTTTCAGCACCTTGTTGAATCAATCCCACGTAGAATTAAGGCAGTTCTGAAGGCGAAAGGGGGTCAAACACAGTATTAGTATGGTGTTCCTAATAATCCTTTAGGTGAGTGTAGATATTACATATACTATAAATATCAATTTATATCAAAATAGCAATAGTATATACTAGAAATATCAATATACATCAGATTGAAAGATCAAATGACATAATTGCATTACAGTACAATTACTGTAAATCGAAATACAGCAACTTGCTGGCAACCGGCTACCAGTAACTTACTGTAAAACTATAAGGAATTTGTTAAGTGTATTTCTATGATGCTATTATCCATGTACTTTTGGAAGCTGTATGTCTCTGTAATGAAAAAAAATACTGATTTTTTTTTTCTTTTTGTGAGAATTGCAGAATGCAGTAATGTTAAAATGCTATGTGTTACTGATTGGAATCAATGGACACAATGACTGCAAAAAGAGTGTAAAGCTGTCTCTTCTCAGTTAATGGAAGTTTCGTAATGTCATGACGACATTTTGTCGGTTCTAGATTTCTAGTTCTGGGATGCCAACAGTAAAATCTCATTGGTCCAAAATCCCGTTCCATACAGCTTTATACTAAACATTACATGTGTTCAGACTGGTTTTGATTGTGTGATGTCAGGCCGCCTTTTCATTTTCAGTGTGGACAGACAAATTGCTGGTTAGAACACATTCATACAATGCTGAAACAAATTTAAGCAAAGCTGAATTTTACACTTTTATGATTCTTTGCAGTTATGAGGCACAATTATCAGATTATCACATAATCTGTTGTGGGGCTGTATGAGAAAATCTATTTTATTGTGTATCTAATACAATGTTTTATTCAATTTTGTGAAATAAGAAAATAGCCAGTATAATGCGTTCTTAGTTTAAATTTGTCCCATTCGATACACTAATTTAATTACTAAGTTCAACAAACTTAGCAACTGCATTGCTTTAGGGCATAAAGAACAAATGCAAAGTTAAGCTAATGCAAATACAGCACACATACACATACAGTAACAGCTATTGATGTAATCATTCGTGGCCAGCGGTTGGAGAGATCATTACACTCGACTCAGTCCAACCTCTAAAAATACCAAGGATCCCAAGCTTGAGATTATAGACTTTGCCAGAAAAGATACTGAGTAAATGATTATAGGCTTTTGTGCAGGGTATGAAATGGTTGGTGCAGTGTCAAGCCTAACACAATTCACATAAGAGTTTTCCTAAATGGGTAACTCGTCATTGCATGAACACTTCCTCAAGGATATTAAATTCAAAAAAAAAAAAAAATTGATATTCTTCAGAGCATGGCACTGAGCTTTTAATTGGAATTTTGGAAAGAAGTGAACATAAGAACCATGAAATTAAAGATCAAGACAGGATCATTAATTAATCAGACAGGTATATTATGCAAAGCAAAAAAAAAAAATATATATATATATATATATATATATATATATATATATATATATTGTTCTGATACTGTGCTCCTGATAACTGAATACTCAAAGAATGAAAGGGAGAGAAAAATCACTAAGAAATACTGCCGTAATCGACCCCTGACCTCCAGTAAAAGCAATGAACAGAAGAGTAGTTTAATATATCACTAGATGAGGCAAATCTCACATAACTGATAAACAAGTTTTATAGCTTTTCTCTTGATCTATGCTTGAATCATTTGGTTGATCACTGAACTACAGCCGAATGTAGTTCAGGTCTGACTCAGGGTGAAAAGGGTGCAGATTTGAGTGAAAATGTGCATTACCTTTAGGAACCATTTTTGCCTTATCTGGTATTTAGAAATCACTTAAGCTAATGTAGTCAGATTGATTTAGTCACATTAAATAATATTTTGTCTTTTGGATTCTGTCTTTTTTATGAATCAGAGCAAATCCATCTGATTGTCCATCCAAAAAAGAACAGACAATCTCACATATACTATCATGCAAATGCTGTCGTGTTCAGCGTTGTTATTCGTTTTCATTCATATCTACATAAAGGGGGAATATAAAGTTTCACTTTCCAAAAGTCTCAATATATTCATCCACTAGATCTAAATAAGGGCCATTACTTCTATTGTTTTTATATTGAGCTAGTAAAAAATAATATAACCTAACCCTAAAATGGTCTGCATTTTTACATAAAAAAAAAAAAAAAACAACAACAACAAAAACTTCATTCATTCAGTTTTTACAAATGTGGATGTCCCTCAAAGGAGGTTTTGGCAAGTTTAGTCAGATTTAGCTCACTTTTTGTAGTACACACACACACACACACACACTTCTCTTTATTTCCAAAAGGTGGCACTGTTGAGTTTTCAAAATGCTCAAACTTCAACCAAGAACACCACTAACTTTGTCAATTATTTGCAAAAAGATTTTTGGTTACACTTTATTTTATGGTGTCATTGTTAATATATTTAAGTACTAATATTAATGAACTACATGTACTATAGGGTTATGGTAGGATTAGGGTTTGGTTGAGGGTTGAATGTAATTATGCATAATTTACTGTTATTACTATGGTAAGTACATTTAACATATGCAACAATGACACTGTAAAATAAAGTGTTAACAGATTTTTTTAATGGGAATTAAAAATGATATTTATAACGGGAATGTCAGTTGTTTAATGTTAATTTTGGCACACCAAATAATTTTAAGATATAATTCAAAGTCTAAAGATATAATTAAAGTTATGCTTCTAACATGTGATTGTATAATATTTAAAATGTAAAAATGCTTTGAATTAAAAGGATCTGCAGAATATTGGTGAAACGCATTAGAACTATCAATGAACAGAAAAGAAAATCGTCTATACACATTTTGCAAAAAGGAAGGACGAAAGGGTTAAATGTTCGAAACCCATTCAACTCTTTCCTCCTTCATTTCCAAAATGACAGTCAGCTGACGAGAAAAGTTTTGGTTTCCGAACCCATATGTTAAAGAGCTCTGAGATACAGCGAGCCCATTGGCTCGTAAGAACCTGACGTCACGGCAGCTATAAAACTCAGCAATGCTTTTAAACTCTACTGTAGTGGGTCGAGTTTAAAAACTCTCTCAACTCGATCTGTGTCAGTAGCATTTAGCGCACGTATTTCACGTTACACTTACCCGTTTGACCACGATGATGTCTGCTCTTGAGGAGTCACCAAAGTGTTAAATGTTTGAAATACAAAGCCGCCGAAATCCACATGTAAAGAGAAGAGAAAGAGATCCAATGCATTTTTGCAATAGACTGTGCCAAGGAGAGCTCATAATCTGGAGTTAGGAGAGCACTGAATAGTCCTGTGCAGTATCTGTTTCCCAGCAAAGAGTAAGCATTTAAACATCATCAAGCTGGCTCACTCTCTTCCGACCCAGCCCGCTTTGACAGCTGCTCTTCACCCGCTCTGGAGGACGGTCAGCAGCAAGAGGATGGCATCAGAGCTGGCACTGAGCAGCTCCGACCTGCCCACCAGTCCCCTGGCCATGGAATATGTTAATGACTTCGATCTGATGAAGTTTGAGGTGAAGAAAGAGCCACTGGAGCCCGATCGCAGCATCAGCCAGTGCAGCCGCCTAATCGCCGGGGGCTCCCTGTCTTCCACCCCGATGAGCACGCCCTGCAGCTCAGTTCCCCCTTCCCCAAGCTTCTCGGCGCCCAGCCCTAGCTCCGGGAGCGAGCAGAAGGCGCACCTGGAGGATTTCTACTGGATGACCGGTTATCAGCAGCAGCTCAACCCGGAGGCGTTGGGCTTCAGTCCCGAGGACGCGGTTGAAGCGCTGATTAACAGCACACATCAGCTCCAGAGCTTCGACGGCTATGCTAGAGGGCAGCAGTTTAGTAGCGCAGCCGGACCGGGAGGCGCCATGGCCGGGGAGGAGATGGGATCCGCCGCCGCGGTGGTGTCTGCAGTTATTGCCGCTGCTGCAGCGCAGAACGGGGGACCTCACCACCAGCACCATCATCATCACCACAGCCACCACCAGCAGCACCAAACTCCCGGGATCCCGTCCAGCAACAACTCCTCTGCCATCCACCACCAGCACAGCCACCTGGACGACCGCTTCTCTGACGATCAACTCGTTACCATGTCCGTGCGGGAGCTCAACCGGCAGCTGCGCGGCGTCAGCAAAGAGGAGGTGATCCGACTCAAACAGAAGAGGAGAACCCTCAAAAACAGAGGCTATGCCCAGTCGTGTCGCTACAAGAGGGTCCAACAGAGGCACGTACTGGAGGGTGAGAAGACCCAGCTCATGCAGCAGGTGGACCACCTCAAACAAGAGATCTCCAGACTGGTGCGTGAGAGAGACGCGTACAAAGAGAAGTACGAGAAGCTGGTGAGCAGCGGCTTCCGAGAAAACTCGTCGAGCAGCGACAACAACCCCTCATCCCCGGAGTTTTTCATGTGAGTGCCCTAAAAAAAGCCTAAAAAAGAAATCAATAAAGTTTTTTAAAGTTTTTTTTTCATCTCTATTTTTGTTTTGGGGGTTGTAAGATCGAGGCTGACAACTTTTGTATCGCTTTTATAAAGAACTGATGTCAGTTCTTGAGTTTTGGAGGCTTGTTGTGCAACCAAACAGATTTTTTTCTTCATATGCATTTATATTATTCTTTAAATTAGTTAATATTTTGATGTGTATGCATATACACTCATGATATTGAACTTCATTCACCTTTTGCATTTTTTTCTTGCCAAATAAGAAAGTTTGCTATTATATATATATATATATATATATATATATATATATATATATATATATATATAACCTTTTTTTTTTTGTTGCCAAAGTCAGAGGATTTTCCCCCATTATCATCTCATGCCTTCTGCTTGCTGTTTTGTGACTTTACATGAGAGACATTATTGCTATATAAAGAGACATGTCATTGAAGTGCCTGCATGCTGGACATGTATGGTCTTTTTGTTCTTTCTTTATTCCCTCTCAGTTTTTTATGCGCTTGAAAATGAACTTCTACTTGGAAAAGAACTTCTGCTCAGCATGGCATTCATACATTTCTTTCATTTCCCAATCACTTTTTTGGAATACGGACTAAAAAAGTGAAAGGAGCATCATGTCATCATCCTCCCCATGAAAAAGTTGATCCATACAGTTTCCATGCATTTAATTCTCTGTTGAGAGCCAACTGGAAGCGGTGTTTCGAGGGAAAGAACAAGGACCTGGTTTCTAAAAGGAATTCTCCCTCTGGGACTTAAACAGTATTGTTGCTAAAAGCGGTTTGTGTATTTAATGTCAAGCATTTGCATTTTGATAACTCTGGAATGAACTACATTTTTTTGCATCATATAAAAACAGTTGAAGGTAGTAGCCCATGCCACAGGTTGACACGAAGAAGGAAGAGTGACTTAGAGTTTAGATGTTGCCTGTTCATTTTGTTAGAATTTTGGGAAGGCTCCAAGTTTGCATACAGCTGGATTTTTATCATGCGTAACTTGAGCTTTTTGCAGCATGTACTTGCAGTGAAAACAGCAGTTTGACCGTTGTAGTTCATGTTGTAGCCTGCCATTTACTGTATTTTAAAACCAAAGTATTAAAGTAGAATTTCAAGTCAACATGAAAACCATGCATTCAGAAAAAAATGACCTGATATAAAGTCTGACCTATTTGGAATGAGTTGCACTAAATGTAGCTTGTAGCAAATTATATATCACATATTGGAATCTATCTAGAACGCTAATTTAAAAGGCACCCATCATGGCTTTGCTGAAAACTAAAGGATATAATCTTATTTAGTTATATATTGTCAAGCAGGACTCGATTCTTTCTTTCTTTCTTTCTTTCTTATGTTGTTAATAAATTCATTATTTACATGGCAATAATATAGTAATCAATATTAAAATGTCTGGACATTGTTTTATGGTCAGGGATTGATACCCTGCTTGTATAAAATCAGGATATACCGTTCATCAATAAATTCTTAAAACTATGTTAATTATTTTTTTTTTCATATATATTTTGCTGTGCAAAATTATTTTACCCACTAACCATATGTGATGTTCATATATGCTTATTTTCATTTCATACAATTATATGATATGCAATAAAATGCAATTTGGGCCACTTAAAGTCTGCTTTCTCTGGATGTTGTTTGTTAAAGTTTTATTATTTTTATTTTATTTTATATTTTAATGATGATAAGTTGTTTTAATCATAAATTATTGTTAGTAGCCTGATTTTATTAGTCTTGTCCAGTGTATGCATTGCACAAAGCATATTTGGCGTCTAAAAAATTGACTGTCTATCGCAAGAATCGGACTCTTGAAACTATGTAAATAGCATTCACTCTTATCATATAGTTGTTTGGATCAAAGGACAACCATTTGTTAACACCACAGAGTGCTAATTTTCTCAAGATATATGGCAGTTTTACTACTAACACTATCTTATAAACTCATAAGTATTCTCTGGAAAAGACCACACGATCACAGAGCTGTAGCTACTAGCACATAATGTTTGATAGAGAATAATGCATTTTACAATGCACTAACATTCCAAAGTTTGACACCGTCTCAATGCAATGGACTTTGCTTTATATTTAGAATGAAGTTATAGCATAATTGTAGGTGTCACCTTTTTACCTTTTATTTAGAGACTCACAAGCGAAATTGTGGATTACTTGATGAAAGTAAACTGTTTTAACTGCATTGGTGCAGGCTATGTGTGATGTGTTGCACAGATGTGAAACTCCTGGAACAGCTATTTGTTTAGGTCTTGAGGTATAAATATAAAGGCATTTAAAAGCGGATGTAAGTTGTTGTAGTGCAGTTATCAAAGAAAAGCATGTTTATGCATTTGCCTGAGACATGCATGTTTATATGAGGGCAGAGTTGAATGAGCGCGGGTATGTGTACCATGGGTTCTCAACATGGTGAGTCATAGGCGTGTACTGATAGTGCGGCGGACAGCAGGAAAAAGTCTGTGCTAAATGGAAATAGTAAAACACTGAGAAATTAAGCCACGTCCACAAATTTGCGCAAACTATGATGTCGTTTTTCAAAATATACAGAATGTTCCATATTCCTATTCATCTTGTAATGTTAAAAATGTTGAATATTGCTGGGCTTAAGCAGCTGATGTTAATATTAATAAACTCAGATTTTTTTTTTAAGGACATTTTGTTCACCTTTGTATAATAAACAATTTAGGTACTGTGTTGGCTCAACACTTGCTCTGGGTCCTGAAGCAACATCAGTTGAGAACCACTGTACTACTGAAAGTGCTTTTGGAGGTCAGAGTGAACATCCACATCCTGTATGTGTGCAAGACTTTTTCCACTCTTAGACATGTGCCATCTGACCACCACTGATGTAAGGACATTGATAGTATTAAAAATCATTTATTACAAAAAGGGCAAATTAAATATATCTGTATTCTTAATCAAGATTAACAGTGCTTTGTTGTTCACCTCTCCTGAAACAGATGTGGGAACATGATATCGGGCAAGAGAATATAGCTGGAGAGTTAAAATGTTGTTCCCAAAGGTTAATCGCTCAGAAAGGGTCCAGCTTGAGCCATTTAAAAATGATCAATTATGAATCTGTATTGCTGCAGCAGTTTCCATACTGGGTTTTTAGCATGTATGTGAAACCTGCAATTTATAACAAAACCGTCTCTCATGCGTACGAAGAGGAAAATGTTAATTTTTTTTTATTATTTTGAGTTGCCAAACCCCTAAACGTCTCCTTAAACTTTGTGTGCACTGAAGAAATTAAGGAAAACACAAGTTGTAACATTACATTCTTATGATTTGCTTTCTCACTGCTTTCTTCAATTTGAAATGTATTTATGTTGTCCTAAAACCTTTACACTTTATACAACGTAAAATCTATCTGTTATGATCCTTATTTTTGGAAATACTTTTATTTATTTATTACTATTATTATTATTATTATATTATTTTTATTCATTATTTTTATGTGGAAGAGAAGGGGAAAAAATCTCTTAATTGAATCAATGAATGTTGCACTGAGTCTCTTTAAGAGCAAATCCAAGCATTAGTGAAGGTGTATTTCAGTTTGTGAGTGTATGTGTGTACAGAGGATGCGTGGAGGTCAGTGAGCGAGATGTAGAAACAAGCGCACAGTCATTACAGAGATCTTTACCCTCAGGGGAGACCTTATTCATTTCCTGTACCAGTCCTTAAGTCAAACGCATACACACATAGGCATAGCAGTCTTCCTATGGATATGCAGCTACCTTTCATCCATTTTCACTTTTAATCAGCTAAGAACAGCTTTGCTAAACAAATTTGCCCAGCGATTTTGCATTATTTTGATTAGTTGACTGAATGCAACTACATTGTCGTCAATATCCATGTTCATTGCTGGCTGCATTGAACTTTTATTAGTATTTGGTGTACGTTACATCATGACAGGCAGACAGACAGACAGATAGATAGATAGATAGATAGATAGATGGATGAACAGAGCACTTTTGGAAGTCTTTTGGCTTGTGGGTGACGCGGGTAAACTTGAAAGAGCTCTCGGAAAGATGTGCACACACTTTGAAACTGCGTGTCAGAGTATTGGGGTTTTCCAGCGATTCACAAACGCAATAAAGATGAAAATGATGCATGTGTGATACAGAGAGCGAGTGAGACATCATCGGATAAAAAGGTCTTTAGTCTTTAATCTGGACTGTGAGATCCAATTTTAAATGAGTATTAAATTATTGTTATACATAATGTATAATGAACATCAGTATAGATATATGTCAGCTTTTATTTAGACAGTATAATTCTTCATACAGCTTCCTTTTTTCTTTTTTGAAAGCTGAAAGTGTGTTGACGCGTGTCATTAAATGTCTCTACTCAGAAACATGCGAGAGAGATGGCATTTTCTGTGTGCTTTGTAAAATCATCAGTAATCGTCATGATCTTCATCATTCATAATCTTTCATCAGTTATTTGATAATGGACTCTTCAGTACGCTCGTGCATACATTTGCAAATGTACTTAAATAAAGACACAGTCATTAATATTATAATATTTCTGATAGTATTCTTTTATTTTATTTCAAGGTTAGTGTTGAGCTTTTGTTTGTCAGTTTTCATTAAATTAAATTCATGGAAAAAAATGTTTTTGAAGCTGGTCATTGTGATTTATAGCTTATACAGACAGCATTACAATTAAACACTTTTTCCTCCTATATTTTTTGCAAAATTCTCAAATTAGTAATTTAATTAAATCTGATATTTTTATGTTTGAAATCAGTCAAAATAGTCATAGAAACATTTTCATCTTCATGCAGAGACCAGCTATGGCCCTTACATGCGATACTTGCATTTCCTTGTTAAACGTCTGTGCATGTTAATTTACTGTAGCTGACTTCAAGCCTAGAGATAATCTTGTCCTCCAGTGTCAATGAAACTGACTGCTGTTTATTTTAAATCTTAATCATTTTAAATCATTTAAAACATTACATCAAACTCAACTTGTCCTTTATGTGAAGTAAATTTGACGTTTAGGTTTGATATAGCCTGACAATTTTAGATCAGTTTTACATTTTCTTCCTAGACAGAAAATTCTATTTCTGTGCTGACAGGGCATCCGGAACTTTTTAGAAGCAATCGGTTAGTATGACAGTATGTCAGTTAGAATTAGAATCAAAATGAGATTATATCTGGAGTGTAATGTGTATATTACAATGTAGTGGGATGACATAAAATGCATGACAATAACTATGTTCTCACACAACATAATACTGCCACACGTTACTTATACTATTAAAACAAAGTGGTATAAAAACAAACAATTTAATGTATATATATTTTTTTTTTGCAGGCTGATGGCTATGTTCAGATCACACTATATAATCTGATTGTATGTGAGTGTATATGAGAGTTTGAAATATTTCTGTCTTAAAAGTGCGAGTTGAAATGTAGATTGAACAGTGGAAAATAACTGTCTAAAGACCTTTTTTCATATAATTGGAATATTTGACTAGATTGAACATTTGTGAGCCTGGACCACAAAACCAGTCATAAGTCGCACGGGTATATTTGTGGCAATAGCCAACAATACATTGTATGGGTCAAAATTATCGATTTTTCTTTTATGCCAAAAATCATTAGGATATTAAGTAAAGATCCATGACGATATTTAGTAAATTTCCTAATGTAAATATATTAAAAAATAATTATTATTATTAGTAATATGCATTGCTAAGGACTTCATTTGGACAACTTTAAGGGCGATTTTCTCAATATTTCGATTTTTTTGCATTCCTCAGCTTTTCCTTAGATTCCAGATAGTTGTATCTATCTATCTATCCGACCATGGTTCCATCAATGGAAAGCTTATTTATTTTGATGCATAAATCTCAATTTCAAAAAATTGACTCTTATGACTGTTTTTGTGGTCCAGGGTCACATTTTTACTTGTAAAATTCCTTTTTGACACAGGACCAAATAAAGTGAGGAGCTACTGAAGGCAAAACATATATAACCTGCCCTACTGCAAGACGTCAACTTTCCAAAAATATTGGCTGTCACTTTCCATCAGTAATGAAAATGAAATGGCTCATGTATACAGCATTTTTTCATTACTGTAAAACTAGATTGAAGAATAGATCGTTGCATCTTCTGTTATTTCATTATAGACGCACACCTCAGTGAAAGCTATTCATCAGAAAAATAATAATGTCAGATGAAGCTTTTTTTTTCCAGAGCAGATTAATCAAGTATGAACAACTTGCAGTTTTTTATGTCTCTGACTGTTCATACTTTTATATATTTCAATAATTTCAGCTTAGTACAATCTCTTCATGAATACCATTATAAACAATGTGTTAAATCATAGCGAAATCCTTTTTGTATCGTTTATGTATTATGACATCTCCCCCTCCCCCTTCCTCTCTCTCTCTCTCTCTCTCTCTCTCTCTCTCTCTCTGTCAGGTCTTCCAGAAAGTTCCTTCATCTGTGACCGTGAGCTCTCTAAGCCGGGCCTTGATGAGTGAGGTAAAACAATTTCACCTGTATTTCTGACACACTACACATAAAAAATACCACAGTCTGGAAACGAACACAAAATTAGCCATAATCATGATTTTAAATTTAGAGGTACTGTGTTTATTTGTTTGGCAATTCATTCTGGAAAGTCTAATGTTAAAATATACAATAACTGAATAGAGTGATAAAAAAAGCATATATGAATTAATGCAGTGATCTTTTCCAGTGTGGATCCCAATGTCCCTGCATTAATATTTCTTAGGGCAATATACATTTTGATTTAAAATAACACTGACTGAGTGCCTAACACTTTACCTGACGTACACCTTGCAGTGAGGCTGCTGCTTCCTAAAATGCTGTATGAAACATTTTTCTCACTTTACACTCGACTAAAAGCAAGTGTAAATTCACCTTCCCATAGGCCGAACTCTCAGTGCTGGGGTGATGGATTTCTGTAAGCCCAGTTGAAGCACAATCCATCTTTCTCCAGGCTCAGTGTGTACTCTTGTAGGACTACACCAATGACATCTCACTGGAGCACCTCGCTCCTGGGTAGGGGCTGCGCTCAGAGCTGTCAGGGATTAAGGTGTTTGTGTGGAACATTGCTGAATCATAAAAGGGCTCTTAGTGACCAAAGTTCTCCATGTACACTGCGGCCCAACCAACCATGATTGATTCAAAGGCGTTGTGCCTTCTAGAACAAGACAAAAAGTCAAAGGTCGTGTCCTATGTTTTGGGTTTAAATGCAGTTATAAAAAGTATAAAATGGATTAGGTTAAATCTGAATGGAGGACTCATATTCAAAGCTGCTTTAAAATAAACTATACATAAACACACAACGTGGTGCGCAGTGGTGCTTATGAATGCGAATATCTATGCAGCATTTCCTGTCTCCTCTTTTACTCATACTTTCAATAAATGTCCAAATAAATAAATAAAATATATCAGCCATTATGAATTCTGTAATATTGCACCTAGTGGATACAAACCACTAAAAACATCTATAGTTCAGTTCATGAACTACATTACTTTGCAGGTTTCAGATAGTGTGAATGATGGCAGAGACTGGCGAATATTGTTATCATTATTAATAAATTGAGTTACTGAACATTAGAATTGCTTTTGCTGTTCCTGCCACTTTGCCCTTAAACACAGTGACTATAGTGTTATTAAAGTCACCATGAAATTAAAATGGACAATTCTTATTTTCTATTGAATATTGCAGTATTTATTATAAATTATTTATTCGTGCATGTCATTTTTTTAACCATGTAATTAAAATAACTTCCCCTCTCACTTGCAAAGAAATCTCTTCTCTGATGGTGCAAAGGTGGGACAATCTGTCAATCACATGAGATTGATCCCATGATCCAATCAATTCCCGATGAACAAAATCAAGTCCCGCCCTACATGTATATTTTTTCTTGGTCTTGAAGCCGTTTCACTCTGACTTTAAGTAACCTGAAACAGAATTATGAAACATGTTTCCCAAACACTCCCCCTTCTGCCATTAGTTAGACAAAAAGATAGTTCTGCCCCAAACTCAAACGAATGGTTGAGCCAGTTTTCTTTTTGAAATGGTCTCGATGTTCAAATAAATGCCACAGCGCCATTCGCACACACTCACATTGTTTTCACTTTCAGGGAAATTGGCCTACAAATTGTTTACTTAGAGTTGTTTGTCTGTGCATATTAAGATGGGATAGAAGAAAGTATTTGACATACAAAAAAAACTTCCACTCTTCACTATTAAATGTTTAACTATAGTTAAAGTGTTTACTAAGTTGTTCTCGAATCTATATCAGGTCTGATGAAGGTCTGATGATTTACCCTCTAGTTTCTCCGCAATTCTAATCCAATGTCCATTTAGCATGTTGTTTCTCTATCTCTCCCATACTAATCTGTATAATGAGGATGAGATGTTAATGTCATGTCGTCCTTCCCATAATGCTCTGTGTTCCCGTCCCCATTGTCTTTAAGTAGAGCACAGGATCAGGGCTGGCCAGGCTCCAGCCTCACTTAACTCCGCCAGGGAAAAATGAGACGGAGCTGTCGGAGATGACAAGGACAAATCAGCGTTCAATGAAGTGCTTTAAGTGCTGTTGTTTCCAACAGCCATCGGAGAGGCTGTGAATTAGTTGCCCTTTAGAGACGGCCGAGGAAATTTGCTGGATAAACACTCAGGAATGACAGGACACAGAGAACACAGGAATGAAAAACACAATGATATGTGTCTTACATAAACCTGCGCTATCATGTCTTCTGAAACCAAAATGATGAAGGCATCTTAGTAGACAGAATGTTACACAAACATTGGTTTTGGACCTGTCCTACCTTGTTATACTGCCTGAGAAAGCAGGATTTTATAGGATTTGGGCACAGTCTAGGACTGGGACTGGCACAATTCATGCTGCTCCCGTAAAGGGACTTTATCCATGCATATGAGAAAACACAAGTGAACATGTAAGCTTGGTGTTAGAAAGAAAGTGCTTGTCTTTAGCAGGGAAGTTTTTTTGTCACATGACTCCGCTTTCCACTGCAATTGTGGATGTCATTTAATAAGTGTAATTTTGTCGTAAGAGTATGACGTGTCCTTTAAAAAAATCTTAACTTAAACAATATGGTTAACAAAACGAAACCTACTCTTAAAATCAGAGGTCAATTGTTGGTTGATAAGAATGTGGTTGAAGTCCCAATCTGGAGTATGCTTCCTGTACAATGATGTAACTTGCTGCTTAACCACCGTAGTACAATGTATCTAGAAAATGACTAGCTACTCACAACTGTTTCCCGAGAGTTATTCACATTATAGTACAGTTGGCTAACGATGCTTTCGGAGAATGTAGCTCTGCTTGTTTGTTTGGATGTTTAGTACAGTATTGTAGTCCAGCTCATTTGAGTCTGAGTCCAGGCCAAGACCCGAGTATTCAGTCAAGAATGAGTCCAAATGCTCTAAAGTCCATGACAAGACCAAGACCAAGAAAATAAAAAATGGTCTTGAGTACTGAAACACTGATTTAGGGACCAAATTTTCTTAATAAAAGCCAAAATTCTGCCAAAATCTGTTCATCATATAAAGCAATCGAGTCTCTTCAGAAAATTTTGACTAAACCGCTCAACTCACATGGATTAGTTTTTCAATCTCTTTATGTACTTTTTGAAGTGTAAAAAGTGGTAGTTGCGTAGCTGTCTATGGAGAAAGCTCTCAGATTTAATCAAAAAGATCTTCATTTGTGTTCTGAAGATGAACGAAGGTCTTACAGGTTTGGAACAACATGAGGGTGAGTAATTAATGACTTTCATTTGTGGGTGAACTATCCCTTTAATTTTAAGAGTGTAGTCAAATCTGAATTTATGTTGGCTTTAATAAACATCAGATCTACAAAAAAGCATAGACACACTGCATCAAGGTGATTGTGACGTTGTTTTTAGATGAAAACATATTTAGTTAACCTACAAAAACAGACACACACTTTGGTGCATGTGTTAAAGAAAGTTCGCCTCATGGGCTACCCTGACTCCTCCATCGCACATGGCTATAGTTCAGACACCAGTGGGGGGACAAAAGGACACAGTAACTGCTGAGGTAGGAGAAAATGAACGAATCCCTGGGAGGACAGTGTGAACACACACACTCCTGTTGGGGTGTTGCGTGCACGACATCGGCCATAGGGAGGGGGCGAAGTGAGACGTGACTGGCGGTTGAAACTTTCACTGATCTGGTCAGTGTCGCTGATGGGTGTCATCTACTAACGGTGGTGCCAAAAACACCATGTATCACACCCACCACACTTCTGTATTTCTGCAACACTCCCCTCTTTCAGCGTAACAGCTCTAATAATTCCTATACTTGGGGTACTTATGTGAAATCAACCTGTTCCTGTATCTGATGAAAGGCTGGATTTCACCAACTTCCGCTTGATAATTGGCAAAAATATTTTATAATTTAATACATGCTACATGCTTTGAATTTATGACTAAAACTAAAACCCCAAACATGCTGCAGTAAGTTTCTCTTGCACAGTTTGCTTTACTTTGGTTGCTCATAGAAACGGCTCAGGCTCACTGAGAAATGCCAGCTTCAGGGTTTGTGCTTATTTATAACACAGCGCGCCAGAATCTATTTCTCTTTTGCGCTTGAACAAACAATAACACACAGAATTATGCCAAAATGTCACGTTTAAGTCGAGAATTATGCTGTTTTGTCAAGTATCCTCATAAGAGGATAGGTCTTAAATGAAATCTCAAAGAGTTGCAAGAAACTGGGACGCGTGTGAGATCCACGTCATGTGCAGCAGCGGCAGGTCTTAAAGTGACAGCAGCTCAAAGAACAAAGATAACAGAGAAAATTACTCACTGCTAAATAACTTTTGTAGCTTTAATAAGGATTAATCTATATTTAATTCATAATTTATGCAGTGCAGACTGTTTGATAACTTTATTCAATTTCTGTATATTTCCTACCTGTTAGACAGGTAGAAAGGGCACAGGTAAATCCATTGCTCCGTGGTCCAGTTCTGATGATCACGCGCCCACGGTCTGCGCTTTCAGCGGTGGACAGGGGTCAGCATGGGCACCCTGACTGGTCTGCGGCTATGCAGCCCCTCACACAACAAACTGCGATGCACTGTGCATTCTGACACCTTTTTATCAGAACCAGCATTAACTTCTTGTACAATTTGAGCTACAGTAGCTCGTCTGTTTGATCGGACCACACGGGCCAGACTTTTGATAGATACTGACCACTGCAGACTGGAAACACCCCACAAGAGCTGCAGTTTTGGAGATGCTCTGACCCAGTCGTCTAGCCATCGCAATTTGGAACTTGTCAAACTCGCTCAAATCCTTACGCTTGCCAATTTTTCCTGCTTCTAACACATCAACTTTGAGGACAAAATGTTCACTTGCTGCCTAATATATCCCACCCACTAACAGGTGCCGTGATGAAGAGATAATCAGTGTTATTCACTTTACCTGTCAGTGGTCATAATGTCATGCCTGATCGGTATATATATATATATATATATATATATATATATATATATATAGATGCAATATTTTGAGAAAATGGACGTGTGCATCAGACTTCACTGCTGCAAAGTTGCTGCTTTTTCAGCATCTCATGATATGATAAACTGTATGATATTTAACTCAAGACCTCTGTGTTCAGTTCCATCAGTTGCACTTGGTCTTGCTGTTGTTGAACGCAAGAGCACATCCTAACACTGTGACATCTCCAAATGTTATGCACTCTTTTATAACGTCACATCGCCCAGCGTTAAAACTTGCTTTATGGTAAAGCACCAAGGCATTATTGGCATAACAATGCAACTTTTTTTATAAAGATGCATTGAAACAATACTGAAAAGCACTGAAAAGCACTGTACAAAAAATACTTGACCTGACATGATTTTTGCTGCAGAGATGTAAAGTCACTTTCTACAATGTCCATGTACAGTTACTTTAAAAAAAATTAATTAAAAAAAATCACATAGTTAAAGTAAAACGTTGACAAAAAAGTTGACAAAGATGTTAAATTCTTTGAAGTATTATGTTTTGATGATCATTGCTGTCCAAATACTTCTGCATATGTTCCTATAATATCTCTGTTAGAGACTATTGAAGTGATAAATTAATTCAAAACCTGTCCACTTCAATGCTGGTCCAGGGTCACTCTGTGTTCCAGCAGGACAGGACGACCCAGACTTGCTGTGTCCGCCCGATCTTCCAGCCACCTGCTCCAGGCGAAGGAAACTAGAGACGGAGGCTGACGGTCTATATTTAGCTGTGCAGGCAGCAGACGCTGTATTTGGGCTTTAAGGTTAAAAATATGGATATCTATGTACAGTCAGGCCAGAGTACAGTACGATGCATTGAGTAACGTCTTCACCCGAGACTATTTTAGCTTATGGACTCTGATCCTGAGCTTCTGATCAGTGTGTGTGTGTGTGTTTTGTAGCACAGCCTTACTTCCTTTTTCCTTAAAGGTAACTGCACTCAAGAGAGGGAGTGTATAAAGACTTTTCTTTAA
This sequence comes from Rhinogobio ventralis, assembly GCA_039654625.1. Lineage (NCBI taxonomy): Eukaryota > Metazoa > Chordata > Actinopteri > Cypriniformes > Gobionidae > Rhinogobio > Rhinogobio ventralis. The sequence continues at coordinate 27,928,577 of CM077206.1, read as the reverse complement.
AACAGCAAAGTACGCTGAATTTGAAATTGTGACTTTAGCTGTGTATTAGACAGGGTGTCATTTTAGCTTGAAGCCAATAGTTCTAGCTTCAGCCTCAGGGAATTTAAGGTTTTAGGGCTTATCTGTTCTTTGAATTTATGATATCAATCCTCAAAATATATTAATTATATTTTTACAAGTGGATAAAATAGCTAGAAGCAATACGATTATCTACACTTTTTGCAGAGAACAACAAAATAATAAATTTGTCAAAAGGACAACAACAAATATTATTATACAGTTATTATTCAATTTCTCCATTCACTGAAAAATATTAACCAATGAATATTCTAAAATACCCTGCCAATATAAATAGTCATGTTGGGCAGTGGTGAGATTTAGTCAGTTGTGTGTGAGTACAGGCAGGACATGGCTTTCCACAAATATTTAAAGGGGTCATGAACTATAAGAAATCAAATTTTTCTGCTTTTGACATATAAGAGTTCATGATACTATAAGAATATCCTGTATGTTTCAGAACTGAAAACGTCCTTGTTAGTCCAAAAACAGCTTTTATTGTAACCAATCCCAGAGAACGACTCGTTGTGGAATGTGCCTATTTATGATAGGTGAAAGACCATCTCTGCAGAAGAAAATAAACACCTACTTCATCATTTCAACTTTGGCCCCGCCCACTAGCGTGTGAGATGACGGGGAGAAAAGAGTGATATAGGATCACTGGACTAAAAATAACATTACCGTACAACGGATCCTAATGCTAGGAATGTGGTTATTTATTTTCAACAATGTGAATGTCTCAGTTAAGCATTATTTATTTGTATTCTCTACATTTTACTGTGGATTCTTTGCAATTTCGGCGCAGGCTTTGTGAACAAACTTCTATAATATGGACTCAACAGTAATGCGACAACATGTAAGTAACTGTGTTAATTCTATTGCCTGATCTGTGACCAGTGATTTCTGATATGTAATTATTCATGTACAGTCAGATGTTCTTTGTCTATGTGTCAGTAAATCAAACGGACTAAACTATCAACTTCACATAGTTTCTAATATGTTATTTAAAATTATATATAGAAAGCGATCAAAGAATGCTTCCTTTACATTCGCTGGAGCTGTCAATCAAACGGCGCAAGATTATCAGTGACTGAGTTCTGGATTCATGCCAAATCCCGAACTTTTATTTACATTGTGTTTGCACTGTTAGTTATGATGAAAGCGTTCGTTAGTGTGCAGAAATCAAGTTGCAGTGACGAGATCACTGCATTAATGCACTCAACATGTCTGTGATAGGCTACAATGCTCATCACTGCAACTTTTAATGCCATGATCTAAATATAATGCGATAGATCTAAATATAATGCTATAATCAACACTTTTCACGATTAGTTAACCTTGAGAGCTGTAATAGTAAAAATGTTCAGAAAGATTTAGAGAGAGTTCCACATGTAATACTAGCTATTTCATATGCAAAGACATTAGCCAATCATATCAGTGGGCGTTACACTGAAGTCTCACAGCAGACACGCCCCTTCCAACAGAGGTCGGAATCAGGGTAGGCAAAATGCCATTTATTTCTAAATGATGACCATTTTTGATGTAAAAATCATACTAACATTATAAGTGCACCCAAGGAAACATTATAAAACAATGCAGTTCAACAATCCTTCAATATCAACTATTTGTCATTTATTTTCTTTCTCATATTTGTATGCTGGTTTGCATGTTGCTGCATTAAAATGTACAGTGGGCCATTCATTTCCAAATCTTTTTTATGTGTTAAAAAAAAAGAAAGAAAAGAAAACTTTGCACCTTAACATGCATTTGGTCCCACCTAAACTTGCTGATCAGCAGAATTTAGTAAAATGTATTCAAGGAGAAGTTTCATCTCCGTTTCTCCCAGCACTGCCCGCGGTCGACCCTCTTCCTCTGCCTCTCCACTTCCATCATTTGCTTGTTAGTATTATTCTGTGTGTCTAATTAAACTAGCTCTTCGTAAGTGCAGTTTTACCGAAGGCATATATATATATATATATATATATATATATATATATATATATATATATATATATATATATATGCTGTTGTTCTGTACAATATCCTCACATGCCTTTTGTTTGGGTAATTATTGTGCTCTTTTTTAAGGTCATGACTATTTCCTGTCAAAAGTTGAAATGTGAGGTCATTATAGAGTTCTCCAGAACCCGTCTGCCTGCAGGGTAATGGGACGCAATTAGAGAGATGTAGTCATGAACCTTTAGCAGTGGATTAGACAGGCACTCTGTGGCATGTGTTATAAAGCTGTGGTCTACCACCTTTTAGAGAGTTTAATTCCTTTCACAACAATTATTATTTGAAGTTGCATCTGGACAGTTGTACAGTAAATAATACTCTCCAAAAGTTTGTAAATGATCATTTTAGGGAAGTCTTTTTCTTGTCAGAATCATTCATTTTAATTAACAATCAATTAATTGCTTTTTTATTGCTTATACTTATAATGATTTCAAATACCATGTAGTATATATCTAAGTGCAATATAAATAAATATACTTAATGAATATTGGTATTTTTATTAAAAGATTCTGAATTGGCTGTATTTGAATGCATTAATAATAGATGCAAGTTTTGTTTGTGTTCATTGTTTATATCATTAACACAGGATTCAGCTTTTGACCAGTACATTTCCATTAATTTTTGTTGAACTTACTGATGTTAATTTTGATGTCATGACTAGACAATTGTTAAAAACTGATGGTAAATGTAGAGTAAATCCTAAAAATATCTTGTCTCAGACTAATGACAACATCAGATGAACAGTCAATGCATAATGACTGATGAGACAAAAACACTCATGAAATACTGCCACTCACAGACCTCAACACATGGTACAGGAAACATAACAGTGGCAAACAATCCACTGATAATTTTACATACAGGAAAAAAAATGCATCCTGACATCAAAATCAACAAATCATTTTTAGAATGAAGAGGGGAAAAAAATCATCTTGCAGTGTTGGACAAATATATATTTATAGACTGTTACATAATTTAGAACTTCTTTTCAGATTTGATGAATAAACATGTTTTTTTATTTTTTATTTAATCATTATTTAACTGTCAATAATCTAAATTGATTGATTTTTTTAATGTTTGACATAAATGATAAAACGGAGGCCTTGGTTCAAATAAGCTCAGTGTGTGGGCTTTATTTTGGACTACTGCAACAAAAACACAACGAGTTAACATAAACAGCTCACTATTATTCAGTTAAAAGCAGTTTTCTATTACTTTTATATCCAGCGGTGAATTGTGTAAAGAGGTAAATGTAATGGCACTGGGATTGTGCTGTTAATCAGAGTTCATAGCCTTCTAAAAGTTCTAAGTGTCTCTTGAGAGGGGGTGATGTTGAGAAAAAAGACAAATGGCAAAGACGATCTCCTCTGCTTTGTTAGCTTAATGAACACGGCTAGCAGGAAAAACTGCACAACAGTTAATTTTTTTTAATTTATTACTTGTATTCATTTCAAGGGCTTGTGAAATAGTACTAACTCTTGTGTGATGATATCATTGATAACCAAAAAATAAGTGGTTAAAAAAATGCTGCATGGTGAGCCAGCAAAGCAGAGAGTGAGATCTTCTGTTGAAAATGTTATTTCATAACTTTCCATGGATAAGGTGCGGACAGCAGATGAGGAGACCTGCACATTTTTTGGAATAAATTTATTCGTTTTTGACACCAGCTTGTTTACACTATGATTAATATGTAAATGACGTTTTATGAAATTGTGACTAAGGAGAACATACAGGAGTGTGTTGTTATTGAATTTAGCACCATCTGTTTTACCTAACGAGGGAGGCAGGCAGAGACAGAGGTGAATGGAGAGAGAGAGAGAGAGAGAGAGAGAGAGAGAGACTCAAACACCCACTGCAGTTTTCTGTTCATTTGTATCTTGTGCCAACAGAAAACCCAGAGCTGCAGGAATACAATATCTCACATTCATTCATACAGCCTGATGGCAATGCGTCAGACCTCATAAATTGCTTTCATCTACTGTCTTATGCCTAAGTGCACCTTACTTACAGCCCACATTTATTGTTTCCAGCACAAACCTATCTATTTTTAATAACTACCAACAGGTAATGGCCCCTCAGATCACAGTCTATATTGCGCAGTAACTCATATGTGATCATGCAGTGTAATACCCAGGCTTTGTGTTTTAAAGGCCAGTAACTGGATTAGTGTGCAAACACTGTAACAAAGCATTTTCATGACGTACTAATTTATATAATTTATAAAAACAGTTTTTACTATACAAGATTCCAGAGCAATAAAAAAACTATTAGATTTGCAATGCGCTAAGTATACAGAGGCAGTATTTGGTGTAAATTAAAATGTCTCAGGTTGCATATGCAACCCAGTTCTCTGAGAAGGGGAACAAGATGACATGTCTTGGTGTTGACGCTATGAAGAACGTCATCTGTAACTAAAGCACGTGCAACCATACGCCAATATTCACTGGCAGACGGCAGTCCACGACATCACCTGTGAGTATAAAAGGGTGCCTGAATTACAGGTAATCAACTATTTTGTCTGAAGGAGACGAGCAGGCAAGCTTGAGGCATGGCAATGAAATGCAGCACTAATGACCAATGGATATTGGGTTGCATGCCATGCTGAAGAAATGCCTGCCTCACTAAGCTGTGAATATGCATAGATAAAGTGGGCATAGCACTGAATGACTCTACGAAAACTAGCCGGAGTCAAGAGTATGTCAACCCCATCCTAAGTGACTTACTAAAAGCTAGAGGCTCTACTCCAAAAGCCAATATCCACAGGCACAAGGGGGAAAAAATCCAAGCTTCTATGCTCCATAAAATATTACCTCTAACAAGGCTACTCCAGGCAAGTACAGCCTTCCCCCTGTTATTCCAGGACAGGCCTCAGCCCCAAGCCCCAAGAGCAGAGATATAAGGGGGTACACAGAACATAGCCTTAGCTATTCTCAGGTATGCCGCACTTGCACCTCAGCAAAATTGCCTGAGAAGGCTTTAGGGAACAGCCTACTAAAGGGAGCACGTAGTGCTAAAATCTCAGTAATTATAATCTCAGCATAGACAATGAGTGGACAAGTACTTGTTTTTCTAAGATGTAAGATCTCCATATTGCCCAGGCTACAACCTTCAGTACTGCCACCCATCCAAGGGGGAACATATAACCCTACCACTATACATATTGCAGTTTGCCAAATAACTCTCATTAACCTTGCTCTATTCCCCACTGAAGTTGCAGGGGAGCTTAGGCCCTACTTAAAAACCTTGGTATAATTGGGGGATTAAATAAAAGAATGGGATGCTATAATGCTCAAGCAGGACTTGAGTAAATGCAATGTCCAAAGACCTGCTATAGCTAGAGCTTCACTCCAGTGCCACACTATAGTATGCAACAGATAAATAAGGAGGGACCTACAGGTGATCTACCTCTACTTATCATTCCTGAACACAGATCATACTAAAGTCTATAGAAGCACCCATCCAAGTCTCTACTTCAAGATGCAACAGTAGTTGGGGAGGGAGGCAAACGAAGTACAGGGATGCTTGTGGGCTGCCCACATAATTGTGTTTACCCTGCATCAACCCTAATGAGGCACCTGTCTAAAGGAAGCAGGATGTCCTAGTTCCTACGACTGCTTTCCAACTCCTTGCCAAATGCATGAACGCACCAACATGCTTTGTCAAACAAAGCACAACAGGGAGAGAGTTTTTTTTTATTTGTTTTATTTTAGAAACAAAAACCTACTCAATACCTGTATAAATTCAACCAAGGGTGCTATAACCACCACGATCCAAAGAGGGAGTGTAATAATCTCAAAACCTCCTCAAGAGGAACTCAAGAAGGTCTGTATAATGCGGATTCCTACATTCCATCAAACTGCCCACTCAAAATCGTAATGTCTTTCTTTCCACATTGTCTCACCATTCCCTAAATCTTGTGCCCTCTAGAAGCAACCTTGCCCCTGATTCAAATCTTCAGCAGGTCAGCCTGATATGACTACATAAACAGCCATTGTGTGCAGGGCACCATCAGCCCGACCCACTGCCGCATAAGCCTTGCCAATCAACCGCAAGGTGGTCTGTAACTGTTTAGACAGCAAGACCGGAGCCTTCAACAAGGATGCCTCACACTGCCAGAGATAGCTAGCCAGCGTCTCTTCTACAGAGGGCATCTTCACGTATCCCTGCTCGCACAATCCCTCCACATTCTCATCATTTGAATGTGGAAAAGATGCATGTTGATTAGGCTTTGTCAAGGACCTCTCCACCTCAGTGTGAAGATATGGAAGAAGCTGCAGGCTCATGGGAGAGGGATGATCATGGCCCGCCAGGAATCGTTCATCGAATCTCTTACAGCAACTTCCTCTTTCTCATGTGACCAGGTCAGGTTCAACCATAACATTCAACAGTTCCCTGTATGTGGGGCTGAAGAAAGGAGAGGGCTCAACAAATTCACTCTCTTCACCCTCTCCTAGCTCCTCAGAGCTAGATGACGCCAGCAACATGCTCTCTGCTGGATCGAAAGATGCCAAAGAATGGGCTTCCTGACCCAGCAGATTGCCCGAGCCAACAAGCAAAATTAAATCCATTTCTCAAATTCCTCAGCCAGCTTGACCTGCAAGTCCCAAGATCAAAGTTTCTGTGCTGCCTTGGCAGCAGTGGATCTGAACCATGTGGTGCAGACACTTGTCAATCATCCCATGAGAAGAGAGCCAAGCATGAGCGGTACTCACTGTGAACTTGTCACAATGAACCCATCCAACCTGATCGAGTGCTGAATGTGCTCCGCTCCCAAGCAAAGATTGTGGGTGTCCTCAGGCATCATAAAACAAAGACACAGAGGCATGCACTTCTATTTGCTGTTTTTTTTTTTTTTTCATAGTTACCTCCTGAAGGTAAAAAAGCTGATGACATGTAATACAGGTGTGTCATGGACTACTGTCCACCAATGAATTTTGGTGTGTGGTTACACATGCTTTCCCCATAGCGTCAACACCAAGATGCAGCGGCGCAGTTCCACTTCGATAGGGAACTTGTATATACAAAGTAGTCTGTGATGACTCTGCACTTACCAGTCCGAAATTTAGGCACACTTGACCATTTATTTTTCTTATTATCCTGTAGGGTATCTTTTTTTACTTTTGATTTAAAGGTTTATGCCTAAATGCTTGAAAAATTGTTTTGTAAAAGCCTTATTCGAATAGGACTAGTTTTCCCAGTGGAGGTTAGAGAATTTCATGTTTCACAGATATCTGTCAGAATCTGCCGAGTCTTTGTTTTTCTACCTACTGTATTTTGGCTAACTCAGTGGTCCTCTGAGAAATCTAATCCTGTCCAAATGCAAATGTCTGGGATTGCTGATATTGTATTATCACAATGGCTCTCCTTATATGCTTTTAGACCAACCTGAGCTACTGTTTGAACGCCAATCTTCTGCATGCTGCACCTCGCAATATGGATGGCATCTGACAAAAAAAAAAAATAAATAAAATATATATATATATATATATATATATATATATATATATATATATAAATTATAATAAGGAGAGTCAAAGTCAAATTGCAGAAACTGCTATAACTGGCCTTCTTTTTTTTTTAAATCAGTGTCAGATTATCACCATTATGTTAAACTTTGGTTTCGTTTTTATGGACTTTTAGTTTGTAATTTATTGTTACCTGTTTTCTTTGTTCTAGTTTTCTGCCACCTATCAGTTGTCATGGACATTCATTTAACGAGACACCTGTCTGCATTTGGTTCATCAGCACTGTGTATTTAAGTTCCTCGTTAATTATCATTCTTTGTCCGGTATTTTTGTGTTTTACACTCTGTTACGCTGACCCTTCTCTCCTGTGGATTACTTGTTTCTGTTTTATTTAATAAATACTTTACGATATTAAACTTATTCTGATCTGTCATTGTTGGACCAGATTGTGAAAAAGTTAAGATTACATGGGTTTATTATATGCAGCCACTTCTATAAACTTACGTTAAGTTTTTTCAATACGTAATATTTTTTTTAAAGCGTCTACCATAATACAGTGACCATATAATACTTGAGACAGTAACAGTAGTTACAAAATATGTGAGACACAATAAAGGTAACAATTGTATTTGCTTAACAATGCTATTATAAAAGTCAGTTTGCTTAAAATTAATTTAATTCTGTATTGTAAGTGAGCAATGCCTCTCCAAGGAGTCCTGTGGTTTGATTCATTACAGTGTTTGTTCAGTCTCTCAGTGAAATTTCTCAATCCTTTCCACCCACGGGTTTTATCATCCAGAGCAGTATGAGTGTGTCCCTGCATCCCATATCCTTTCCCTCTATGTGTGGTAGGGTAAGCCCTGCAGCGCCACTATAATTGGTCTAATCAAAGGTCTTAATCAGTCATTTGTGTCCTTTCTACTGTCTGCTGTAGCTGCAGCTGTTGTGGCTGGGAAAGGGTAACCTTCACTCAGGACCAGATATTGTAATGTGTAACAAATTATTTTACATTACAGGTGCTGGTCATATAATTAGAATATCATCAAAAAGTTGATTTATTTCACTAATTCCATTCAAAAAGTGAAACTTGTATATTATATTCATTCATTACACACAGACTGATATATTTCAAATGTTTATTTCTTTTAATTTTTATGATTATAACTGACAACTAAGGAAAATCCCAAATTCAGAAAATTTGAATATTACTTAAGACCAATACAAAGAAAGGATTTTTAGAAATCTTGGCCAAATGAAAAGTATGAACATGAAAAGTATGAGCATGTACAGCACTCAATACTTAATTGGGGCTCCTTTTGCCTGAATTACTGCAGCAATGCGGTGTGGCATGGAGTCGATCAGTCTGTGGCACTGCTCAGGTGTTATGAGAGCCCAGGTTGCTCTGATAGTGGCCTTCAGCTCTTCTGCATTGTTGGGTCTGGCATATCGCATCTTCCTCTTCACAATACCCCATAGATTTTCTATGGGGTTAAGGTCAGGTGAGTTTGCTGGCCAATTAAGAACAGGGATACCATGGTCCTTAAACCAGGTACTGGTTGCTTTGGCACTGTGTGCAGGTGCCAAGTCCTGTTGGAAAATGAAATTTGCATTTCCATAAAGTTGGTCAGCAGCAGGAAGCATGAAGTGCTCTAAAACTTCCTGGTATACGGCTGCGTTGACCTTGGACATCAGAAAACACAGTGGACCAACACCAGCAGATGACATGGCACCCCAAACCTCACTGACTGTGGAAACTTTACACTGGACCTCAAGCAACGTGGATTGTGTGCCTCTCCTCTTTTCCTCCAGACTCTGGGACCCTGATTTCCAAAGGAAATGCAAAATTTACTTTCATCAGAGAACATAACTTTGGACCACTCAGCAGCAGTCCAGTCCTTTTTGTCTTTAGCCCAGACGAGACGCTGTCTGTTGTTCAAGAGTGGCTTGACACAAGGAATGCGACAGCTGAAACCCATGTCTTGCATACGTCTGTGCGTAGTGGGACTCCAGCTCCAGTCTTTGCGAATCTCCCCCACATTTTTGAATGGGTTTTATTTCATAATCCTCTCCAGGGTGCGGTTATCCCTATTGCTTGTACACTTTTTTCTACCACATCTTTTCCTTCCCTTCGCCCCTCTATTAATGTGCTTGGACACAGAGCTCTGTGAACAGCCAGCCTCTTTTGCAGTGACCTTTTGTGTCTTGCCCTCCTTGTGCAAGGTGTCAATGGTCGTCTTTTGGACAACTGTCAAGTCAGCAGTCTTCCCCATGATTGTGTAGCTTACAGAACTAGACTGAGAGACCATTTAAAGGCCTTTGCAGGTGTTTTGAGTTAATTAGCTGATTAGAGTGTGGCACCAGGTGTCTTCAATATTGAACCTTTTCACAATATTCAAATTTTCTGAGATACTGAATTTGGGATTTTCCTTAGTTGTCAGTTATAATCATCAAAATTAAAAGAAATAAACATTTGAAATATATCAGTCTGTGTGTAATGAATGAATATAATATACAAGTTTCACTTTTTGAATGGAATTAGTGAAATAAATCAACTTTTTGATGATATTCTAATTATATGACCAGCACCTGTATGGTGGTGCTACATAGTTCTACTGTATATAGCGACCAACATCAGCAGCCCAATGTAGAAGGTTTAAGACAACAGGAAAAAGCATTCACAGCACATATAACTTCCATAATATGACGCATTTCCAAATGAATCACACATGGTCTTTAAACAGTATGATTTGATTGTATCACTTTGAACAAACTCTGGCACGTAAAAGGTCCTGCATTAAATTGTGCAGCTTATTGAGTTGAAGTGTGAGGTGTTATTTTATATATTAGCCTACATGACCAGGGGCATCATTTTTAATTGCATGTTGTGAGACAACTAAAGGGAAGCTACTCGTAGATGATATCCATGCATGTGAGTTATATTCTGCAACATTGCTTGTCCTAATACTGTGTTTCCCTGTCACAGGGCCAATGCGCATTTTGCATCTATATACGTCACAAATTGTGTATATATAAGAAAAGCGAACAGCGGGGTGGTTGGAGTCAGTGTGTCTGCCTCAAGTTTTTTAGGCCAGACATAACTAGTGTTTACAAGGCTCAGTGGCTCTTTGCTGTTAAATGATTGGTATGTGTATGTGTTGGTAAAAGAAGGAGGGGGAATATATAATGTCTCAGCTCTCTCCTAATCTTTCATTACATAGTAATGGTTTACTAACCAAAAGAATGCTCTTTCCATGTTTAATTACAGGTTGGCCTTGCTGTCACCCTTCTGAAAAGCCATTTACTGGAGGGATTCAGTTATAAAGACCCGTCAGAAGTTATTCCCCATGAGCAGGACAGGGCTTATGTTTGCAGGGAAAGACAGAGTCCTTCACTCCAGACTTTTAATGGCTTGTTCTCTGTGTATGTTGGTTAGCCTCACTATGGAGTGTGGCTTTGGAGTCATGCAACCAGTATAAGTTCTGATACCGTCTCAGCTTTTTAATGGCTCTCATGTGTTCCGTTTGGGTCAAAAACTCAGCTGGGGTCATTGAGGAGGCAGGCTTTACTGGGAGTACAATAGTGCACGCAAAAAAACCTGACCGCAAATCGGGACATTTACATGTGGTATGCAGTATGAAAAATGCAACTGTTTGCACGCCCTCGGAATTGCAAAACAACTCACTTCCCTTTGCCTTGTTGAGTACTGAGTGCATTCTGCCCCAAACGGATATTTTCAAACAAACATTATTAAGTCAGAATGACCACTTATCTTTTACCACTTTTTAGCTCTATCTTCTTTTCAACCAGAATTGTCAGTTTAGCTTATTATTTCTTTTGGATAAACATTCTTAGGTTTTAGGAATCTGTAAAAGGGAAAATTTTGACTCTGCAAAGTTGAAAAAAATGTGTAGTCATGTGTAGTGCACAAACTAAAAAATGATTTGACTGTTGATACATCTGTGGTTGCTAGGAGGCTGCTAAGGTGTTCTGGGTGGTTACTACGAGTACTAGTGTGATGCTAAGTGGTCCTCAAAGTATTCTGGTTGCTAGAGTGTTTCTAGGTGGTTACCCAGGTGTTCTGGTGGAAAGGGCATGTTTTGTCATGTTGTTATAGATTTTCTTTTTTCAAAACGGTGAACTTATGTTTTTCTTTTTCTAGGCACACATGCATGAAATGCTGCTCTTATGCACTTGCACAGGAAAGCAACGGCTGGCATACAAACTGTTTCTGGATAATACATAGAATTTTTGTGAGTTTCTTGCCAAACTCTATCGTATTACTTCAAACCACATCACATGGGATCATTGACATTGTTGCATTCTTTTTTAAAGCGTGAAGAAGTTCACCATTCATCGCCATTCTCACTTTGTGTAAAATTATATCATACTGCCTTAGAACAATGTTTACATTTGAGAACCTTCTTTGATTCTAGGACCTTCTGTAACAGGGCTTTGTGGTTTAGTGGTATGACGCAGACTACCTGCAAATCAATGCTGCAAAAACCAAAGAACTAGTAATTAAATTTAGGAGTAAAAGAACCAACCATCCCTGTCTGTATTTATGGCTGAGATGTGGAGATGTCTGATTCATACAATTACCTTGGGTTTCACATAAACAATACACTTGAATGAACAAACAACACGAAAAGGGCCAGAGCTGACTTTACTTCTTACGGTTCAGTTCATACATGTTGTAAGATCATACTCTTTCACTAGAAGTACCCTGTTTTACTCTTTGGAGTGCTAAGGATACCAACAAGTTTAATAAGATGAATAGAAAAGAAGAATCTGTCACTGAACAGTGAGTTACGTTATTATATGAGAAACACAGCCCAGTTTAGCAGTATTGTAGATTGATCCAGATTTGATGCAGCAGAACATGCTACAGAAAGTTATCTGTGCCTACTATTTTACAACACATCTTCCATGTGCAGACCCATGCAGATTTTATAATCTTTAATATCACAGCAAAACGAATTGCTTAAAAATCAATCATAACAAAACAATCTGGACTATAAGGCACAGAGACTTTAAGAATATGAATTTAGGAATAGTTCTTTTGAAACAATGTGCATTGTGCTATACAAATAAACTATGCTATACAACTTAAACGGTAACACTTTACAATAAGGTTCATTAGTTAACATTAGTTAACTACTAAATATACTGCACTTATAAAGCATTTATTTATCTTTGTTAATGTTAATTTCAACATTTACTAATACATTATTAAAATCTTGGTAACATTAGTTAATGCACTAACATGAACAGCTGTATTTTTAACAAAGATTAACAAATACAGTAACAAATGTACTGCTCATGGTTAGTTCATGTTAATTAATACATTAACTAATGTTAACTAATGAAACCTTATTGTGAAGTGTAACCACTTAAACAATAAACTTTTTGCGCCATCAGCAACATACACATCAAAGCTCCGATGATATCCCAGTTCTTGGCTCATTTTGACCGGATCATTAATCAGTGAGTTGAATGTATTCGCAAATGTATTGTTCAGTGTTATTTTTTGAACCAGTTCTGCAGGTTCATTGGAAAGATTGGAAACTCATTAACACTTGCATGTCAGAGCGGGGTGGCGATTTCTTCATTTCGAAATAACAAGGAGCGATATGTTTTTAATAGTGCTGGGCAATCGATTAATCACGATCAGTCGCATCCAAAATGAAAGTTTGTGTTTACATAATATATGTGTTTGTACTATGTAAAATTATTATGTATATATAAATACACACATGCATGTATATATTTAACAAAAATATGATATTTTTATATATAAAATATTTATATTTATATATAACATAAATTATATAAATAAATATGCAGTATATGCAAATATTACTTGCATGTGTATATTTATATATACATAATAATTATACACAGTACAAACATATATTATGTAAACACAAACTTTTATTTTGGATGCGATTAATCGATTGCCCAGCACTAGTTTTTATGAAATGTAGTAGAGTAAAAACTACGATATTATGTTTTGGAATGTATAGTGAAGTAAAAGTAAAAGGTTCCCAAATACTTGAGTAAAATTACTTTGAGTACAGTAACAAGACACTTCTCTTACTGTCCACTGCAAATAAAGTTGATTTGGTCCTCATCACAAAGCAAAACCATTAAAGAAACACTAGTTTACAAGTCCTAAAAAAGTTATCACCAACTGGTCAATAACATTTGATTTACTAGTCAAAGACAATTTTTTGTCACATTTGGTGCTTGGAGAGTGTCAATGTTCGATCCCAAGTAGATGTATTGTGTGCATGTGAAAAGGGCTTTTTGACAAGCCTGTACTCCCCTGCAGGAATAGGGAGTTTACTCTGTACTTTCAAACTATTCCCTCACTGTTGTTGTGTGTGTGAATCATTATTAGCACACTTCATCTATGTTCTCTCTTAAGTCTCTCTTGCTAGTATTTGACAGTCTGTCTCTCCTCAGATTGACTCTTCCATGAAAACCTCCCATCAACCTCACACTCCACATTTACGCTCTGCAGAAATCCCACACTCGCTCTGCAGTGTAGTGCTCTTAAGGCTCTCAAACACTTCAGTGTTGTTCTTTGGCTAATGTTTACAAATCCCTCCTAATTCCAGCTGAGTCGCCACACACAAGCACAGAAAAGATTTGTTTCAGCCTCACAGTCGGAGGCTTGCCGCAGTTCAGCAGGGAAGAGGATAAACAAACAACCAGAGACGAGAGCAAGAGAGAGGAAGACACAGACCACATATAATGTTTAGAATCTTCTAAATCAACAGACTGAGTGAACACATTCTGGCAAGGGTTGTGCAAGTTATGTGTGTGTTCTTTAGCTGATCTATGAGGATAAAACTGTCCCAAGAATTTATCCAAATCTGTGAAAATGAATCATAAAAAAGCATAAATTAATACATTTTAATTATTATAAAAAAAAATATGATTTAAGTCAATAGTCTTTAGTATTTAGCTTTATTTATAAACTAAAGATGTTTGCATAATGTGTTTATTAAGGTATATAGGTAAACTTTCCAGGCAATGACATTGCCAGACAATATAAATGTATATTGGTTCCACTGAAGCAACAAAATACACAAACAACAACAACAACAAAATAAAACCGCTGCATTTTGATCATTAGATATTTCACCAGATATCAGATACCTGCAGTAACATTTCAGTGATGATGATCTTGATCATCCAATCGGACAAAGTCTTTGACAAAAACACTATTTTCCTCAGCTTTTTGTTAAAAATGTTGCTTCTTTATGAAGCTTACTAAAGTTCAAGTGTTGATAAAAAAGATTGCATGAAGCTAGTACAAAATGCTGCCTGGGAAAGAGTTAAATATATAAGGGATGACAACAGACCAATGGGGGAAAAGGTGAGAGAGAGAAAGATAAATTGGGCATGTGAAATGACCTGCATCTGTCTCGGATCTCAGCATAGTCTCTACAAATAGCCAAGCTGTTAGTTTAATTTCAAAAGTGAATAAAAATATTATGATCTCACAACTGTTAAATATACTGCAGCTATTCTGTATTTTATTGATTAAATTGTGGGGTTGTGCTAAAAGAGAAAGACAGAGAGCATGCTTTTCATTGCTTAAAATCATTTTGAGAAAGTAATGTGTGTCATTTTTTCATACTGTTGTCTAGTACTTTTGCTGTGGTAGCATGCATGGCTCTTTGAAATAACCAAAATAATGTTGTGAAGTGATATGATTCTGTAATGCAGTCAAGATCTGAAACTACTTCATAGCTGTGCAATAAAATAATCAACACCTTAGATCGACCAATCAGAATCAAGTTGAGTATTTCACAATCTGCTCAGTTACTGGGATTTTCATGCACAACCATTTCTAGAGTTTACAAAGAATGGTGTGAAAAGGGAAAAACATCCAGTATGCGGCAGTCCTGTGGGCGAAAATGCCTTGTTGATGCTAGAGGTCAGAGGAGAATGGGCCGACTGATTCAAGCTGATAGAAGAGCAACTTTGACTGAAATAACCACTCGTTACAACCGAGGTATGCAGCAAAGCATTTGTGAAGCCACAACACGCACAACCTTGAGGCGGATGGGCTACAACAGCAGAAGACCCCACCGGGTACCACTCATCTCCACTACAAATAGGAAAAAGAGGCTACAATTTGCACAAGCTCACCAAAATTGGACAGTTGAAGACTGGAAAAATGTTGCCTGGTCTGATGAGTCTCGATTTCTGTTGAGACATTCAGATGGTAGAGTCAGAATTTGGCGTAAACAGAATGAGAACATGGATCCATCATGCCACTGTGCAGGCTGGTGGTGGTGGTGTAATGGTGTGGGGGATGTTTTCTTGGCACACTTTAGGCCCCTTAGTGCCAATTGGGCATCGTTTAAATGCCACGGCCTACCTGAGCATTGTTTCTGACCATGTCCATCCCTTTATGACCACCATGTACCCATCCTCTGATGGCTACTTCCAGCAGGATAATGCACCATGTCACAAAGCTCGAATCATTTCAAATTGGTTTCTTGAACATGACAATGAGTTCACTGTACTAAAATGGCCCCCACAGTCACCAGATCTCAACCCAATAGAGCATCTTTGGGATGTGGTGGAACGGGAGCTTCGTGCCCTGGATGTGCATCCCACAAATCTCCATCAACTGCAAGATGCTATCCTATCAATATGGGCCAACATTTCTAAAGAATGCTTTCAGCACCTTGTTGAATCAATGCCACGTAGAATTAAGGCAGTTCTGAAGGCGAAAGGGGGTCAAACACAGTATTAGTATGGTGTTCCTAATAATCCTTTAGGTGAGTGTATATATACAGTATATTGCCAAAAGTATTGGGACACCCCTCCAAATCATTGAATTCAGGTGTTCCAATCACTTCCATGGCCAGAGCTGTATAAAATCAAGCACGTAGGCATGCAGACTGCTTCTACAAACATTTGTGAAAGAATGGGTCACTCTCTAGAGCTCAGTGAATTCAAGCGTGGTGCCGTGATAGGTTGCCACCTGTGCAATAAGTCCATTTATGAAATTTCTAAATATTCCATGGTCAACTGTTAGTGGTACTATAACAAAGTGGAAGCAATTGGGAAAAACAGTAACTCAGCCATGAAGTGGTAGGCCACGTAAAATCACAGAGAGTGGTCAGAGCATGCTGAGGCACACAGTGCGCAGAAGTCGGCAACTTTCTGCAGAGTCGTGTGGCCTTCAGATTAGCTCAAGAACAGTGCGTAGAGAGTTTCATGGAATGGGTTTCCATGGCCGAGCAGCTGCATCCAAGCCTTACATCACAAAGTGCAATGCAAAGCGTGGGATCCATTGGTGTAAAGCACACCGCTACTGGACTCATGCTTCTCTGTCTGGCAATCCGGTGGACGAGTCTGGGTTTGGCAGTTGCCAGGAGAACAGTACTTGCCTGACTGCATTGTGCCAAGTCTAAAGTTTGGTGTGGGGTTGTTTTTCAGGGGTTGGGCTTGGCCCCTTATTTCAAGTGAAACAAACTCTTAATGCTTCAGCATACCAAAAGATTTTGGACAATTCCATGCTCCCAACTGTGTGGGAACAGTTTGGGGATGGCCCCTTCCTGTTCCAACATGACTGCGCACCAGTGCACAAAGCAAGGTCCATAAAGACATGGATGAGAGAGTTTGGTGTGGAGGAACTTGACTGGCCTGCACAGAGTCCTGACCTCAACCCAATAGAACACCTTTGGGATGAATTAGAGCAGAGACTGCAAGCCAAACCTTCTCGTCCAACATCAGTGCTTGACCTCACAAATGCGCTTCTAGAAGAATGGTCAAAAATTCCCATAAACGCACTCCTAAACCTTGTGGAAAGCCTTCCCAGAAGAGTTGAAGCTGCTATAGATGCAAAGGGTGGGCCAACTCCATATTAAACCCTACGGATTAAAAATGGGATGTCATTAAAGTTCATGTGCATTTAAAGGCAGACATCCCCAAACTTTTGGCAATATAGTGTATATACACCGATCAGGCATAACATTATGACCACTAACAGGTGAAGTGAATAACACTGATTATCTCTTCATCACAGCACCTGTTAGTGGGTGGGGTATATTAGGCAGCAAGTGAACATTTTGTCCTCTAAGTTGATGTGTAAGAAGCATGAAAAATGGACAAATTTAAGGATTTGAGAAAGTTTGACAAGGGCCAAATTGTGATTGCTATACGACAGAGTATCTCCAAAACTGCAGCTCTTGTGGGGTGTTCCCAGTCTGCAGTGGTCAGTATCTATCAAAAGTGGTCCAAGGAAGGAACAGTGGTGAAGCTGGCGGAGGCAGTGTGATGCTTTGGGCAATGTTCTGCTGGGAAACCTTGGGTCCTGCCATCCATGTGGATGTAACTTTGACATGTACCACCTACCTATTATTATTATTGATATGATTATTGATAATATATTACATTTATAATAATTATATTAATGTATAAGGGAAAGTGTGTGTTTTTGTTGCTGTCACTTTGTCAGTATTTCTTTTTTTCCCCAGAGTGTGTAGCTATGCAGAGCTCTATTGTATTTGAAAAATAACTAAATTATGACTAAAATAGTCGTAATTTTTCTGTAGTGGATGGTGGTGTTATGTTCAGTAGCTCTTCCTCTTGTGTCTCTAGCAGTGTGTCAGCACTGTAAGTGACTGCTGCTGGTATCCGCTGCTAAATTAATGTGACAATCTGCAGTCGTAAGTGTTATTAACGGTTAGCGCTGAAAGTGCTTCTGTCAGTGACTTGGGTATCTGTGGTCAACGCTGTCTCTTCTTGGCTGTTTGTCTACTTCACACTCTATAGTACAATACAGTACCATAAATGATGGGTGATTCTGTGGTGTTGTTTATTTATGTATTAAGTCTTTATATTGTGTTCCTTCCATGTTTTTGCAATACGATTTTTGCTCTTGTTGTGAATTGTATGTTTGATTGAATTCTTAGATCATGTTAATTTAGTTGTTAATACTAGAAAAATAATTAGATTATAATTTAAATAGAATTGTTGAAACTGTTAATCCAGGTAGATACATCTGAAGGTAGGAAAATTCACTTTTACACACTCAATAGCTAGGTAAACTTTTTAGGTTAACATCACTTTACTGATTACATTTTTATTTACTCTAACTTACCACTTTCCGTTGGGTCAAAGCATGCATCTCCCCCTGCTGTTCTTTGGTTCTCTACATTTTTTTGTTTGTTTTTTTTTTGCTAACAATCATGTCCCACCAACCATACTGTGTATCAACTTGCTAGCAATCTTTTGCTAATAGTTTAAATACATTAGATAGATTAGATTAAATACATTAAATATATATATATATATATATTTTGCAACTTCATAATAAATGATGTATTTTCATGTACTTTGGTGCGAATATGTGCGCACAAATTGCCTTGGCAACAGACGCAGTGTGTGTGTGTTCTGTAAATAGACGAGCCTGAGTGGCTGTCCACTGCGAGAGTCTATTTTAGCTGTGCACAGGAAAACAGGCCACTGGCCGTCTCAGCAGTCTAAACTGAACACCCTCATGCCAAATAAATAAACTACATTAATTCAGTGTTCATGCAGACACACCCACAGTTGTAAACACACACACACACACACACACACAAACGGTATGACAGTGTTGGTTTACAGAAGTATTTCTAGTTTCTCTTCTATAATGTCATTTTACCCATGACAGGTAAAACCAAGCTGTATAATTTCAGCTATAAATGTTTTCTTGCAATTTTCTGATTAATTTTCAGAATGTTGTTCCTGGAGCAGTCTATGTGGCCTCCTGCTGGGAATCTAGCAGCCTGCCTTGTCTTGTTCTGTACATGCATTCTACCAGAACTAGAAAAAAAAATAGCGTCTAATAGATATGCATCCTGGAAAGTTCTGATTGTTAACCTCAATTTTCTAGAAACTTTCCATGATCTTAAAAAAAAAAAAGTTTTACTTTCTGGATTATGTTTGTTTTATAACACTGAAAGTGATTAAAGTTTTGCTGGCAATAAGCCTGGTTCTCCACTGACAGGCATCCAAAAGCAGCATTGTATTCTGACGACATAAATGTTTTAGCAAGCAACATATAACTAACCATATTTCATTATGTTATAGTGAGTGCACATTTATCCATGAAATTTGCTTGTAAAATTTGAGCACCATGCCACTTCCTGCTCTTCATCCTACCCTTTCATCCTCTGTGTTATTAATTTGTTGTTTAAAATATTCAGCTTAATAACTCACTTCATGCTCTCAGTTCATTTGAATGTGAATGGCATCACCCATATCTCTTTTGGATGAGCTGACGTGTGGCATGCGCTTAACGGCTCTTCAAAAGGAAAATGAAATTTTACATGACTCCCGGCTTCATAATATGTTTGAGCAGCAGATAAATTTGCCTGCGTCTGTGCCTGTAATTACACTCTAAGCCATGTGTTTTTACAGCCTGCTTAACAGAGGGAAATTATCTCCTCAAAACCAACCACAATTAATGGAGCCACTTTGCTGGTATACTTGTGCAAAAACATTGTAATGACATTTAGCAGAAAATTGCCTCTTCTTGAAATATAGGAGAAAAGATTAGGCAAAGCTCACGCCTCACTGAGTCACTCTAAGTGCCTCATTCATTTTAAACAGAGATAAAGATTGCTATATATGTGTGGCGGGGATCTACATCTTGTTGTAATTGCTATATAGCCTTAGCTTCAGAGGGCACACCCATGGCCTGCCCACAGTCCAGTCACTGACTGTCTAAAGTATATTGCACACAAAAATGGCAAGAACTAACATTCATCACTTTCAGTCTGATTGGCTGGCATTACTCAATTCTTAGGCATCGGGGAAAAACCAGTCCAAGTCATTTTTACATGGTACCTGCTACTTTTGAGGAAGAACTAATAACTGGATTTGCCAAAGGTTTTCAGGTTAGTGGCATCAAATCTGGAAGATAATCAGTCTGCACATTTCTTTTTTCTCACATAACAACAAAACAAACAATGACAAAAAAATTTTTTGTCCAAGACGCCACTTTTTGTAACAAAACAAATTGAAAATCTGCTGTTCAGATGTTGCTGATGTAATACAAAATATATGAGAAGAAAAACAAACTATGACTTTACATGTTGGTCAAATGGTTTCTTTCAGTCTAAGCCACCACTTTTTGAACAAAATGAAACTGAAACTGAAAATCTGCAAAATGGACACGTAAGATGACTAAGTAATCAGATGTTGAGATATAATACAAATTATATAAGAAGAAAAAAAAACTATGTCAAACTAAAAGTCTGTAATTGATCTGACATGTGCAAAGTTAAACAAACTTAATTAGACACACATTCACAAATCACTTTAGGTCCACGAATCAATGTATTTGGGCTTTATTTTAATTTTAATATTAAAGCAGATATTCAATTTTTTTTATATATATTCAATATTAAACATTTCTCCAGCCCATCTCAACCGAAAGTAATTTCACAATAGTCTGCTGTAGAGTGAAACCTTTCACAAATGTATTTTGTGAGAAAAAATGATTTAGTTGTACACTACAGGCAACATATACAAATCCTCTCTTTGACCTATCAGATGACTTGGTTGTTCTATAGCACAAATGATGTGATTTGATCCCAATGAGCCACCATAGATTTGTGCAGTTTCTCAGGCAAAACTTTTGGCAGGCCCATGATATGCTATTAGTGAGCAATAACAATTTTATTATTAGAAAAGAAATGGTGCGTCACACAACTCAAGTATTATGGCATTAGCACCATTTGAGTTTGACAGCTGGAAGGATAAACTTTCACTTTTTTGCAGTTTATGGACAGTGAACTACAAAGTCTAAAAGGCTTTTGAGGACATCTCTTGGTGTTGATTTAAAGCTGCAGCCTTAAACACGTCTCCTGTCTTCACTGCAGAGGTTGAGTGTGACAGCACAGATTTGGTCCAACATTTTTGTGAATTTTATTTAGAAAAAAATATATATTTTCTAACAGGAAATGTTTAGACACGCTGTTAGAGGCTAGACAGCTCTACACTTGTGTGGCATGTTGATTTCATGGGTGCCGTTAAAGAGGAAACCACCAAAGCTCTTCTGAATGTTCACATTGCCTTTTGATTCCATCGTCTTTTTAATTTGAAGCGCATTACATCTTTGTGTCCAAACCCACATTCTGGATTATAATTGCCTGTTAAGACAAACTCCAGCAGTAAAACCACAACAAATGATCATTTACTTTTCTCAGAAATTGTCATCTGCAAACTCTAAACATTGAAAGTATTTATTGTGAGCTTTCCATAAAATACATTTACAAAAACAGAATGGCAAAATCAATGGACGGTCCCTGCTATTAAAAACTTTGTGGTGTCAATTTAACTTAAAGTTTTATGGCTTTTAGTCCATGTCTGTTAGCTTTGATGTCATCTATATGCTAGTGTAATTTTAAAGGTTGACTAAATTAACATTTAACAGACATGTACAAAAATGTACAGTCTTTATTTTTCAAGACCAAAAATATTGGTGACTCATCTTTCAAAATTCTTATTTTTGCCCAGTAGAATTCTCTAGTAAATCCCTCCCAATGATGCCATATGGTTCTGACTAGCAATATCAAATAGGAAATTGTGGCCCAAAGCTGTGAATAAAAGAAGAAAAAAAGAAGAAAAAAATGGCGGTTTAAAAACGGAAGATATGCCCAATTCCGACTTTCTGTTTTAAGAGGAAATACATCAACACATGAAAGAAAACTGCTCTCATCAAGCGACTTCATTGAGTCTTTAGTGATTTTCTTCAGTGAGTTATTTAAGATGGTGTAGTTTGACATTTAATACTATTCTGGTATGAATCATTGTTTTACTGTTATGAATGTTGTTGACCCAGAATAGATATAACAGAGTATAGAAGTGTCTTTTCATAGGTCAGGGCATGAATAAGCAAGTGATGTTTTTACCATTTCAAGGAGACATTTTCATACGCATGTGTGGAACGTGTAGTGCTCATCACTGAATCGGACCTGGGCTTCAAGCGATCAGAGTGGGTGGAAGAGGAAATCCAAGAGTACTCAATAACCTACGATGCATTGGGTGAAAACCCCCACCGGTGTGCGTCACTCTTCAAGACATTTTCCAGACTGTGCCGAATGATGAGCTGAGTCCAAGATTGAACACTTTTACTTGCTCTTAGTAATGATTTAAAAAAAAATGTATCCATCAGACTGCAAAATTAAATAAAACACTTTTTCATATACTATTTAAGCATGTGTGAAATGTAAGTGTTAATGTAAGTGCTTTTTTACCCTATTCTCATATATAAACTTGAAAATCAGCATGATACAGTATTCACAACCTGTTGTATTTCTTTAAAACAGGCAGGAATTTATACCCATGTCATACAATAAATGAAATGCTAAAAACACCTAAAAAAATAGGGGTGTTTTCAGGTTGATTGGGACATTTTTCCCCAGTCATCTCTAAGGCAAAAAGTGTCCCAAATGGCCTGAATGCACCCTAAATAAAGTTAAAAAGGTTAAAAAGCTAATGTACATATATTAAAAATATAAATTAATACGCCAAGCATGCACTTGGGTTTCATTTAGATATCACATGAAAAGTCTTGAAGAGAAAAGAAGAAAAGCAGTTTGTTCAGTTCGATATAACGTGATTAAAGATAAAACACAATTGCAGAGTGTTAAACAGAACTTTATTTAAACAGATAACCTGCTAGCATCAACCTCCACCATAAGTCCAATCTAGAAGTTCTTTTGTTGTTTCCAAGAGTCTAATAAGAACCCCCATCCCAGAGAAACGCCTCCAGATATGAACCAGTGTACTGCAGACTGTGCAGAAATTCCCACTCCCCTGTGGGGATCATCTTTTCAGAGAGAAAATTAATATTCCATTCCCCCAAACCCCCTCGACTCCAATCGTGCTCAAAGCAGGAAGACTATATGATGTCTCTCCATATCTGCATCAGTTCATTTGTGTATTCGTGAATTCTTGGTATAATCGGCCACCATGGTCTGTTTAGGTTTGTTTCACACACAGATGTACAGATTATTCATAGATAAAATGAAAAAACTAAAACTAAAATACTGAAATGTTTCTGCAACTCAACATATAGAGCATAATTCTAGCAAAATCGTGTGTTCTATTCGCAGACAAGACATACTGTATATGCACTCTAAGGACCAATACATACTCTAAAATATGTGAATGCAAACTTTTCTGTCTACGCAAGCTTGATTTTACATGTTGTGTTCCAAGGCTTTGCATTCTCAGCGTTGCCACAAGGGGTGCTATAGCGAGCATTGGCATAAACTTCTATGGTCTGTTTTCCCTCTCAGGTAAACTACTGTCACTGTAAAGTACCAGTTTGTAGTGAATTTTACAGAGCGGTTTGAAGTTAGCATGCTACCTAAAGTTTATTTAGACGATAACTCTATTGCTTTAACTGTGGTTCGTTACCAGAATCTTCCAAATCCATAATATTCTGTTAACAATATCAGGAATTGTTCTTGCATACTGGCAGGTGTCAGCACTTATACCATTCTGATGTTGTTAAAAAAAATGTTGTGGTCCCTGGTCCCCACACACACAAACTGCAGAGAACACACAGGTATGTTCACAAACAGGGACATGCAGAGAGTTTCTATAGGCAAATATAAATTGATAATACATAATCTTATAATCACACTGGTAGACATTGCAAACAGACAATTAATAAAAAAAAGTTAGAATTACTGAAATAGACTAATTTGACTTTTTCAATGCATAGAATGCAGTAATTACAACAGAAAAGAAAAAAATAGTAGAGAGAGATGAATACTTACATTTAAAATAAAATAATAGCATTATGAAAAAAAAACAAAAAAACATCTGTGTCTACATCTGGACAGACTATCAAAAAAAGATTTTCACTGTAACTCTCCCTCCTCAACATGAATATTGGACTGCTTTCTGACATCCTCTTCTCTGAGTAGGGGTCATGGGTCTTTGAGTATGGTTAGAGAGATTCCGACCTGAAAACCACAAATCAAGATGATAAATGCTGATTACCACAGTGGCACACTCATAGTAAAGAGTTATCCTGACTAGCTTTAAGACAAGCAACCAGCAAGATTTACCTTTGTGCTTGTCTAAAAGGCCCGTCAGAGCAACCTGGGCACTCGAAATCATGACAAAATGTTGAAAAAAAAGTTGGTAAGTAATCTTGAAAAAATGTAAAGGTTCTACAACAGCTGAATGTCATACAACCACATTATGGCTCTTTAAAGCATCTGTGTGCTGGTTGTTCAAAGAAGCTGTTAACAGATAATAATACTCTGATCAGTAGATTCTGTAACAATTTAATAACATAAAAACATAAAATGTTGATAATAGAGTGGCAAGGTAACACTGTTGGCTCACAGCAAGATGGTACCCGGTTCAAGGTAATATTTGTAATTAGATTATATTACTTTTTAAAATACAGTTTTTATTGATTACATAATATTTGTTAAAAAAAAAATGGCAGTATATTCTCCCTAATTCTTCGTTGTTATTTTTTAAATTTTTCTTACTAATAAATAAATAATAAAAGCCTATTGCTTATATACACTATATTACCAACATTTTTGGGACGCCTGCCTTTACATGCACATGAACTTTAATGACATCCCATTCTTAATCCGTAGGGTTTAATGTAGAGTTGGCCCACCCTTTGCAGCTATAACAGCTTCAAACCTTTCCACAAGGTTTAGGAGTGCATTTATGGGAATTTTTTCACCATTCTTCTAGAAGTGCATTTGTGAGGTCAGGCACT
This sequence comes from Rhinogobio ventralis, assembly GCA_039654625.1. Taxonomy (NCBI): domain Eukaryota; kingdom Metazoa; phylum Chordata; class Actinopteri; order Cypriniformes; family Gobionidae; genus Rhinogobio; species Rhinogobio ventralis. The sequence goes on along the minus strand of CM077206.1, from coordinate 27,903,257 downwards.
GATGTTGGACAGGAAGGCCTGGCTCGCAGTCTCAGCTCGAATTCATCCCAAAGGTGTTCTATTGGGTTGAGGTCAGGCCAGTCAAGTTCCTCCACACCAAACTCGCTCAACCATGTCTTTATGGATTAGCTTTGTGCACTGGTGCGCAGTCATGTTGGAACAGGAAGGGGCCATCCCCAAACTGTTCCCACAAAGTTGGGAGCATGAAATTGTCCAAAATCTTTTGGTATGCTGAAGCATTAAGAGTTCCTTTCACTGGAACTAAGGGACCAAGCCCAACCCCTGAAAAACAACCCCACACCAAACTTTACACTCAGGCAAGTACCATTCTCCTGGCTCGTCCATCGGATTGCCAGACAGAGAATCGTGATTCGTCACTCCAGAGAACACGTCTCCACTGCTCTAGCTTGCTTTACACCACTGCATCCGACGCTTTGCATTGCTTAGTGATGTAAGGCTTGGATGCAGCTACTTGGCCATGGAAACCTATTTAATGAAGCTCTCTACGCACTGTTCTTGAGCTGATTCAAAGGCCACACGAAGTTTGGAGGTCTGTATCTACTGACTCTGCAGAAAGTTGACGACTTGCACACTGTGTGCCTCAGCATGCGCTGAGCCCACTCTGTGATTTTACGTGGCCTACCACTTCGTGGCTGAGTTGCTGTTGTTCCCAATTGCTTCCACTTTGTTATAATACCACTAACAGTTGACTGTAGAATATTTAGTAGTGAGGAAATTTCATGAATGGACTTTTGCACAGGTGGTAACCTATCACGGTACCACACTTGAATTCCCGGAGCTCCTGAGAGCGACCCATTCCACCATGCATGCCTAGGTGCTTGATTTTATACACCTTTGGCCATGGAAGTGATTGGAATACCTGAATTAAATGATTTCGAGGGGTGTGCCAATACTTTTGGCAATATAGTGTATGTTCGGAAAGTCTTCAGGGTTTGTGAAACTGCCCACACCCACTGCCCACACCCACTATTTTTATGATTGTATTAATTATTAGCTTTTCATCAGCTTAAGAACCCCAGTTTGGAAACCCTGACATAATGTAATGTATAATGTACTAAAGTAGTGTACTAGATTAAATTAATAGCTTTAAATTAATAATTTTTTTGTTTTTCATTTGCATTCAGTAATTGACTACATTTTAAAAGAAATCTACCCAACACTGTGTGTGACCAGCCAAATGCAGAAAGTGAACTAACTACATGTCAATTGTTTAGTAGCATAGTCTACCACTGTACAGCACAGTACTTAAGGCCGTGTGTCCACCAAAGCGTTTTTTTTGCATTTCAATTGTTTTCAATGGGAGCGGCGTGTTTTAAGAACACCATGAGCGTAACGAGGTGCTGAGCGAGTATTTCACGTTCAAGCGCTAAACGTTCAGCGTTTTTTACTGGTCGCCGAGAGTTGAAAAATGTTCAACTTTGAGTAAAACTCATCACTGTCATTTTTCACCCAGCCGTCCAATCACACTGGAGGAGGGGCGGGACAAATACAACACCAACCAACCACCACATACATTCTGCTTGTACAACGTCAACAGATGAAAACAAGCAACATAATAACGGAACAAAATAATTTAAAACAAGAGCCAGAGCAAATACTTTACATTGTATCCATATTTTTATATAGAATCAATACAGAAACAAACTATCTGTGAAATGAGATACTAGTAACACTTATATTTCGTATCATAACAAGCAAAGAGTCTCAACTGAAAAAAACGCAGCGCTTTTCAGCAGAGCGCCTAGCGTTTTCAGCTGGATAAAAACGCTTTGGTGGACATGCGGCCTAATAGTATATATAACCTAATGTTCAGAATACAGTAAAAAGTGAATCTCAATTTGTAAGAAAGCCATGCCTTTGTACTTGAGCAAATACATGAGCGTGTCTTTAGTAGTAAATGGGCCTTGTTTTGTGGGGCTGCTGTTTTATAACAGGATGCATTTTTTAAGAGCATGCTTAGCTTTAATAATGCCCTTAGAATACACAAACACTTCAGTCCCAGAAAAGAGTCCCACAGCTTCTGTACAGTAACCCACCAATAAACATTTTCTGTGGGTTCCTTTTCATCTTGCTTTGAATTTGATGTGTGTCAATTGAAATGTGCCACTCTGATGTCGAAAGCAAATCAAGTATGAGGGGGCAGAAGGGATTTTTCAGACATTCAATAACAAGAACAGTTATCATACACTTCAAAGATTTCACTATTCCTTTGTCTTTTTACGTTTCTTTCAGTTTTGCTTATGAGGTCAGGCTAAACCTTTACCTTTTCTCTTTTTCTCTTTGTCACTCTCTTTCAAACAGCTTCTTAAAGACCTGTTCAGGGATATTTTTTTGTTTTGTTTGTTTGTTTACTTAGATTTGTGTCAGTGACCAAAAACATAGCTTCATGTGTTCATTCATACCCCATATTTTAGTGTTCTCACTTTTTTTTTAGACCTACAAATATTAGATTTGTTCTTCCTGTGAATAATTAGATTCACTTCACACTGCCTTCTTTTCTCACGCTTGGTGTGAAAAGTTTCATATGTCACGTTTTGCCTTTTCGCTTTGCTCAAACGTGAACAGTTTGCCATTTTCATTTACATTTTTCCCCACGCTTTTGGAGTGAATGGCGTTGTATTTTCGCTAAATCATGCACTTTATTGTAGTGTGATTGTCAGGCTGACTGCTGATTCCTGTAATTGAACTGTAAGTTATACAACTCCCCACTGTAACCACAAGTGTTTCTCACAAAATTAAAGACGTTCTTTTTTATACCAGCAAAGAAGCCTCTACCATAGCAAGTGCTCCCTATGCACAACCATCAACATCTCTTAGACTTCCAAATAAACACATTTCTCCCCTTCCTGATGCACTTAATATTTCAAACAGCTGCTTAACTGACATTTGAGTTAATTAAATGGGTCTAGGCTTAAAAAAATGCTCTGAACATTATAGAAATATAGTTATTACTTAAATGGAGTTTGTTGGACAAAGACTCCAGTATTACTATAATGAAACAAAATCTAAAGCATATGGTGGGGTAGAGGGCACACTTGTAAATAATCAGTGTGAAAGCTTTTAAGTGCGCACAAATACACTAGGTTATCCGTAAGATTGTATTCTTGAACTCTATCCATGAGGTGTTGTGCATGTGGGTGTGGGCTGTGTGTTTGTAAATTAATCTTTTCTAAACTAATATTCTGTAAAGACTCCCTGGAGTTTGTAAGTGGTTCATCTGCTTTTGGAAGATCTGAAATACAACAGAAGAGGTGGAGGGATATTTTGTATCTTTCTGCAGACAATGTGACCTTTCACCCCACCGCAGTTTCCTCACTGTAATACTCTTTCCTGTTCACATACCCACCAGCCCTCCAGTTTTCTTCTCATAATCCATCAATGCCGCCGTTTTCTGACACATACACCATTGCTGGCAGTCCATTACACGTGTACAAGCGCTTGGCCTTAAACCCCTAAACCTTTACACACTCTTATTACGGTAATCTGCAGCATCCTGACACATTCCCACACTCACACATCTCCAGGGAAGGGTGCTGCAACCGGGTCTCCTGCATTCAGCCCCCCGCTGCGGACAGAAATAGCCTCCATGCTGGCTCATATCTAGAGATTCATTCCCTCTGGCAGGAAGTTGTGATATAGTTACAGTTATTTTTGTTGTCTGTCTGGGCAGAGTTTTTGCGGCGCACCCTGGCAAGAGGATCAATATTTGTCATAAAAAGCCTCGGCTGAGTTGTCTAGCTTTGCCCTAAGGGACTGCTGGAAGCGTGTGTGAGACTATTCTAGTACGTCTTAAATTAGATACAATTTAAACATTTCACAGGTTATGCGTTAGTGTCTGATGCTTGCACAGTTGAGGACATGCTAATTTCAAGATATCATGTATATAAGCATGGCATATTTCTGTCTTCTTTCTTGCTCAAATCTTCCAGAATTTTGTCTCTGTCAAACCCACTTGTCATTGTTTACTCACCTTGAACATCTATACAGTGTCATAACTAGGCGTGACATAATAATATTCCACCATTAAGCAAATTCTGTCTGCACTGGAAGCAGAAATGCTGCACTATGCCACAAAATCACAGCCTGAACAATCAAAACAGAACATTGTGTGGATGAGTCCTCTCTATTTGCGCACTCTTGTGCATTTGCAATGCAATGCACAGTACAGTTGAAGAACACAAAAAAGGAGAACACATACCTTGTCATTTTTATAACTTCTGTGAAGTTTCTACAGATGCCATCCTTTTATTTTTTGTGAACTATTGGAGGAAATTCAGAGACATTGGATATTACATGACAATCAAGCTTTCCTCGTTAAGGTTTTGAATGTTTAATATACAGTTAATGACGAGTGGAATTTTCATCCAATGAGTTCTGTGTGAATTACATGAATAATTCGTTGCACGAATAAGGATTAAGGCCGAATCCCATTTCTACCCTTTTCCCCTACCCCTTCGTTTTGCGCGTTCACGTCAAGGGGTAGGAGTGTTTTGGTTCTCTTTTGGCTGGAGTGGTAGGGGTAAGGGGAAGGGCCAGTTAGCCCTTCAAACTAAGATTTTTTTATGGGTATGATTTAGGGGTATGAGGAATTTCCCTGAATACACTGACTACCATGCTGCTAGAATGCATGTATTTTTTTTTTGAAATCGATCACTTGTGTGTTGCCTGGCCTGTCTGTAGTTTGCTAAAAGCGCTATTTGAGTGATGTGAACACAAATAAATATTACAGTTAAAATAAATGTCTGGTCATCCTTCATTACGCAGTCGCTATTTCCATCACGTATCGTCTGTAAACACTTGCGTTAACAAGGCTGCAACTGACTCTTTTGTATTACATTGCAAAGATCTCCGTTATCGCAGCACTGCAGTAGAAAACTAAACCATATCCGTACCGGCCGGCTCGGATTGGCACAGAATGGAACTGTTAATAAACAAAGAGAACAGTTTAGCCCGATGGAAAAGCGGCTCCACCAGTCTTGTATGTTCTGTATCATTCTGAATCGTCTTAGGAAACTCGAAGGCTCATAAGTTTTCGAACTGAAAACGAGCGGCATTTTCTTAAATCGAAATACAGCGCAAAACAACGTTGGTAGTGAGTAATCTGTTAAATGAGCTTGCGCCTGATTTCTGTTAGATATGTGCACTTCATTGCTGTTCATACTGGTTAAATGTTACAGGACACTAATAAAAGAAACAGGGTATGATGACGTGTAATGGTGTAGTAGTGCTGTCCCATTTCTTAGGGGAATATTTTCACCCCTACGCTTTGCCCCTCAGGGGGCAAGGGGAAGGGGTAGGCAAAGGGGTATAAAATAGAATTGGCAATGGGCCTAAGCATCTTTAGCCGTTGGCCTAATTTAATCCTTATTGGTGCAACCTAGCCTAAGTGTTTTTCAAGTTAAGTGTTTAAGAACGTCACGCAGTTTTTAGTGATTGAAATACTGCAGCAGGTGCTGTATATGGATCACAAGTGCCAAAAACTTGTATCTTGTTCACATATTTTTGTTTTTAAGATGGAAAATTGACAGGCTTGTGCTGCAATTCTATGGCTGTTTTGTCACGTGACTCAAAACTATGGATGAGGAATTTGATGATGGAATTTTCCGTTATTTATGAGACCTTGCTTCCCCACCATTGACAGAATTTTCTGGCTTTCCATGTTTTCACTATTATATGGTAGGGGGCACTATTATGTATCTTCTTCTTTTTTTTTTTTCTTTTTTTTTTTAAAGCAGAGACTCTGTTCTTTCTTTTGATATATTGCATGTTCAGATATTCATACAACAAAATATTCTGGGGGCTATGAACTTTTAATGAAAATGATCAAAAACGGTGGCTGGGGCTGTCAACATTTTTAAAGGGAAAACTTTGTACCTTATCTACCTTATCTTCATATTAGTACCTTAGAATAGTAATATGTTCCCTTCGGTACTACTATAAAAATTTTAGGGGTAAAAAAGGAACGGAAATATCTCTTTCAGGGTACTGCCCTGGTGACAAGCTGTTGTACCAAAACAATTTTTTAAGACTACCTTAGACTGGACATTCAGATACATTTTAGGGATGCAATTTTTCTGCTCAATCATGGTACGTTTACATTACAACAATATACTAAAAATGGAAAAGCTTTGTGGTTTTCTCGTACAGACACAGATCCGCGGAAACGACTAAAAACGTTGTATTATGCATGCCAGGCCAGTAGTTGGCAATGTCACTTTGTAAAGAACCGATATGCCTATAGATTGAAACGTAATATGCATGCACATGATGTCACCGTTTTCACAAATTTGTGTTTTGTGTGTGTGTGTGTGTGTGTGTGTGTAAGAGAGAGAGAGAGAGAGATTTCCCATCTTAAATATGACATTTAGAAGTAAATTATCACTACATTACCACCAGTCTGAATCCAGCAGCAAAAGACATAAATAAATAAATACCATGTCTGCTTATTATTGTACTGACACCCCTGAATAAAATAATGGACCAGTCCAATAAGAAGCAACACCAATCTATAGGTCATGATTGAGGTGAAGGGGATGAGTTTTGCGGTTTCAAGATTCTTGGACAAGATCCTGAAACTTAATGTGCATCTTGTCTCTTATATACTGAGAGTGCATTTATAATACAACCAGACAAGAATAGCTCTGTTCTAAAAACTAGCTTGCTGTCCACTGCAGACATAAACAGCTACCAAACGGCGCCTCATAAGTGACGGAATTGAACATATTGTACAAGTATGTGAACACAGACAAGTGCTTCATGGCCGACTGGGTTTTGGAACATAGCTACAAAGCTAAAATCATGACACTCTTTACTCTCAGTCTTTGGAATAAAAAGTAAACGATCAGAAACTAGCTTCAGCTTGTGGAAAGTTCATCTAAAGAGGTTGTTGTCTTGTCTAGCTTTTTGAGTGTGTAAAGAGATATGTATCAAGGGATGCTTAGAGTATAAAACATGTTGCAGACAAGGGCCTTTACAACATCATTATATTCATGTCACCTATTGTCTTTTACCCTACAGAGGCATTTCAAGTCTTTTGAAGAGCTTTTTCCTCTGAAGACTTCTATAGGGACGCTTTGACATTTTTTTTTTCTTTATGTGTCTCTCAAAATGTTAAACAATGAAAGAGTTGCATGTTGCTTCAGTTTTTGAAGTTGTTTCTGTAAACTGGAACATTCGTCTATTTGATCTGTTAATTTATTATAAACCAAAGACAGTCATCATAGTTACCATTGTTCATAGTCAAGGGAAAGGGATTTGAACAAACTCTTAACCCCAAGCATTCAACTTCTCTGCCTAATCCATTCTGTTTTTGACCTTGATGGACAATAACGCAGGAGAAATATAATTCTTAAAAACTTTGAGAGAGCCACAGTTCTTGGAAATGGTATCCGGAGAGCATCTCTTCTCTTTTGATGTGCCATATTCAAACCTGTCTATTCCCCTCCAATTATCTTTTAGCTCTTCTCTTCTTAGCCCCCGCCCTGACCTCTGCTGTCATCCCGCCAGATCCAGCCCCAGCCCCCTGTGTCCTACACATATCCCCTACTATTAAACATTTATATAGTATGAGAAAGAAAGAAAGAAAGAAAGAAAGAAAGATTTGTAGAATTTCTGAGCCATCGTTTTCAGTCTAAAGAATTGTGTGAGAACATTTAATTATAATTTTTTAATTATTATCATTATTATTTAACTTTTTTAAATTTTTGATCTTTGTCCACTTTCACTGTCCACGTTCATGGTGTATGGTAAAGCGTGCATCTTCCAAAACATCTTTCATGATTCATCGAAGGCAGAAAGTCAAAAGGGTTTGTAATGACCATGAGATAAATAAGGTATAAATTAATGCTGATTCATAGACGTTCCATCATATACTGTTTAACCCAGTGGTCGCCAACCCGTCGATTGCGATATTACGAAGTCTGTTAACAGGACGTTAACATGGCCCAGAGATGGGACACACTGAAGACGGACGCAAAGAGGAGAGTGCAGACGCGTAGCAGAGAAAATACCAGACACAGTGGGCCTGTTTACACATGGTCACTTGCGTTTTCTCTGATCAGATAGCTGGATCCAATCGTGAAAAGACCAGGTGTAAATGCCCTCCGACACGCATTCGAGATGGATTTAAATCCGATCACTCAAACCACTACAAGAGGTGGTCTGGGCCACATTCCAGACGAAACCGTACTATGGTTGCAGCGGCACAATGATATTACGCAGCGCCTGAAAATAGGCTAACTTCCTTCAACATAACCAACATGACAACCTGCTTGCACAGAGAGCGTGCTGGGGACTATTTTCAGGCGCTGCGTAATATCATTGCGCCTGCTGCACCCATGGTACGGCAGAAAAGTTCCTGGATTATTACGCATGAATGAGAGTATAGTCCCTAGCCATATCAATCTAGAAAATTGCAACTTTTAATTTTCCTTTGGTCTTAGTACACGATGTAACTATACACATCACAACATGTGAAAACATAGGAAAATGTTGGTGTTATTTTGTCATTTATTGAGCAGTAGGCTAGCTGGAGCCGTTTACCTCCAGTCTTTGTGCTAAGCTAGGCTAGCGGTGGGTGCACCAGATAAAAATGGTATGTATGGGCTTATCTAACTCTGGGGGATACAGTGAATAAGCTAAAGTCCCAAAAAGTCGGAGTGTTCCTTTAAATTAGCATTTTTATTCAGTCCAACTGTTTTTGTTTTGTGCAGGTGTGTCTTATGTAACAATTTCAAAAAGCTAAAGTCAGACCACTCTGTATTTGCTCTAAGTCTTGAAATTATGCAATCTAATGTCAAAAACAACTGCTCATGCTACATGTGTGTATCTTTGTTTGGATTGTGATTAAAATGCAGTGGTTGCCTCTCATTTCAAATGGCAAAATATTTTAAGGCCAGTTTGGCCTGTTATAGAGCAAATAAACAACAAATAAATTTGCTTAAACAAAGAAAAAAAAAATCGCCAGCTGGTATCCGAAATAGCCAATTTGCTTGTAAAAAAACCTCCAAGGATCTTTGGCTTGAAAAGATTGGTGACCACTGGTTTAACCAATAAAATTCACATTTTTAAGACAAATTTTCTCCTCAGTTGAGATTGTACAACTTTCATATTCCCATCTATGCAATACTTTTTTTTTTTAAGTATTTATGGTTGTGTATGGAATATTTCTGCTCGCTTCGGATGACAACTCCTTCCAACCATGAATATGTTAAGATGGTGATTGATTAGTGGCCGCTTGTTAACAGTCACACTTATGTTAATGTGATTTCACGGAACTCACAGTTTTAGTGTGTGTGTGAGGAAGAAATAGAAAAAGAGAGGTGTGTGTGTGAGCGTTTAGTTCGGTAGCGCAGTTGCTACTGACAGATGTGTTAGAGGATGTGGTTGAGGCTTTAGATGGAGCACTCTTCTGTCTCTGTCTCTCTCTCTCTCTCCCTCTCTCTGTCTCTGTCTCTCTCTCTTTCCTCTGTTGTTCTCACCCTCAAACACGAAAAGTCACAGAGCAGCTAAAGTGCTCAGAGATAACGCTCCGAGCTCACTACATGTAACATAAGGTGAAATAAAATAATTCAAACATGATTCATCTGCTGTGATTGCTTAATTTAATTCTTTTTTCTTTTCTTTTCAGTTATTTTATGTTGTCTGTAAACACACTAAACACACGCATGGTGCACACATACCATCGATAACAGCCTACTTGGCCAACCACATCCTAAGACATTCGTAGAATATTTAGTCTGTGGTTGGCATGGCTTCTGTCTGAATTGATCTGAATTTTTTTTCTGTTATTTGGTGCTGTTTACTAAATCAATCATGACTGTTACTATTGCTCACAGTTAGGGTTAAAACCCTAATTATTACATTTTAGCATGTGACGTGGCACAAACTGGGCATGAATGAAACCCCAAATCATATGCTTTTCGGTTACACTTTATTTTAAGGTGTCATTGTTACAATGTAATTATATATTTAAGTACTGAGTAATATTGATTAACCACATGTACTTACTATAGGGTTAGTTGCATGTAATTATGCATCACTTACTGTTATTACTATGGTAAGTACATATGTAACAAGGACACTATAAAATAAAGTGTTACCGCTTTTCTAAACATTCGGACAAACAATATTTGCCTAAAAGATGATAAATTGGTTTAAAAATACCATAGACTTACACTGAAGGAGGAACCTTAGCCATAACTAGGAATTAGAACATAAACCTAGAAATGCAATAGCAACCACCCAAGACACCCTCCACACATGCTAAAAACCATTCAGAAAATCTTAGCACTTCCACTCTCTGCCTACTCTCTATAATATTACACTATTTTATGTCATATACCAATTTATACATCAATTAAATTTTTTAAAAGTGTTTTATGATGCGCTTGTGTAGTGTAACGTTCCATGTGACCAGTAAGCATGAACCTCACCTTGCCAAAAATTCTGTTTAACTACTTTTAACCAGAACTATGTCTGTGCATGTGTCACACATCAGGATTATGAAATAAATATTGTGGATAGTCTGCCACCAGCAGTTGTTTCTCTGTATTCCGGCTCTCATCACTGGAGTGAAGCTTATTTTTCTTGAGTCCTTCAATAGACAGTGAGAGTGCTAGTTTGCAGAAATCTCAGGATGGGGGGGAAGTGGAGAACACTAATGCTCTTAAGGGAATAGGCAAAGAAAGAGAGAGATAGATAGATAGAGAGAGAGAGAGAGAGAGAGAGAGAGAGAGAGCAAGATTGTATGAAAGTTGTATCATATCCTCAGGAGGTTCCTTCCTGTGTGTTTAACCTGCATGTAGTGACATTAAATATGCTGTGTGATGCTGTGAAACTCCCATACAGCAAAATTATCTTTTTTTCTTCGTACATTATGGTGTTCTTTGAAATTCATAATATTTAATTTCCTCCAGTTATATTTTTTAGCATAAAATAAAACCGTATGTCACCAAAGGCAGTGAATTACAATGGATTTCCACTGTGTACTTTATATAACACCAACACAATTTTATTTTATAAATATTTGAGTGTATTAGTAATTAATAGCATTGTTATTATTAGCTAATTATTAATAAACATACTAAGTTAAGTTAATTACTAAGTTACTTAGCATAACTGGGTTTTTTATGATTGCGGTTACACTTTATTTTAAGATGTCTTTGTTACACTGTAATTACACATTTAAGTACTGAGTAATATTAAGTAACTACATGTACTTACTATAAGGTTAGGGTAGGATTAGGGTTTGGTTTAGGGTTAATTGCATGTAATTATGCATCATTTTTATTTATTACTATAGTAACTACATGTAACATACTGTATGTAACATTGACACTGTAAAATAAAATGTTACCATGATTGCCAAGCAATGTAGGTAGGTGCATTTGTATATGTTTCTTCATCTTCAAGCACTGTAATGTATTTTCTAACCACCATTGTAATAAAGCGTTGCCAGATTCATGCTCATCTGTTTCAGATAAAACTAAACACGCTTTTAGTTCCACTCACTGGACAGTTCTTTAAAGTGTCGCATAACATATAAGAAGCAACGTAATATTATCACCTAAAATGGGCCTGGCAACAGAAAGGGCCTCGTTCTGCTTTCACATCGCCCTCAACAGACACAGTTTGATAAACACAATGTAAAGGAAAACGATATCTGTAAGTATTGAACAAAAACGAATTGAAAAATGCTCCCTGTGGTATGAATAGTATACGAGTCTACAACAGAATATCAAAATGAATATAAATATGATGACTCTTTTTTCTATTGTCCAGTTTTCTCTCTACCGCCCATTTCGGCTGCCCAGCACAAATCATTGTGACTTATAAGCATATTTGCTATTTAGACACATGGTGCAGAATGCCACACACACACAAACATAGTCACACACACAACAGTCCACCTGCCCTCAGAGTCCTACAATCGGCCTTTATTCTTTTGTTCCTAATAAAAGACTGCTGATCTGTCAAAGCCCCATTAATCATAGGAAACAGTAAAAAAGAAGTCATAAGCATTACATGCTTTCGTACGAGTGGTTTCAGAAGTTTCCTAAACAAACACTATATTGGAAAAGTATTGGAACACCCCTCCAAATCATTGGTTTTAGGTGTTCCAATCACTCCATGGCCACAGGTGTATAAAATCAAGCACCTAGGCATGCAGACTGCTTCTACAAACAATTGTGAAAGAATGGGTCGCTCTCTGGAGCTCAGTGAATTCAAGCGTGGTACCATGATAGGTTGCCACCTGTGCAATAAATCCATTTGTGAAATTTCTTCACTACTAAATATTCCACGGTCAACTGTTAGTGGTACTATAACAAAGTGGAAGCAATTGGGAACAACAGCAACAGCCACGTAAAATCACAGAGTGGGCTCAGCGCATGCTGAGGCGCACAGTGCGCAGAAGATCGCCCAACTTTCTGCAGAGTAAATAGATACAGACCTCCAAACTTTGTGTGGCCTTCAGATTAGCTCAAGAACAGTGTGTAGAGAGCTTCATGGAATGGGTTTCCATGGCCGAGCAGCTGCATCCAAGCCTTACATCACCAAGTGCAATGCAAAGTGTTGAATGCAGTGGTACAAAGCACACGGCTGCTGGACTCTAGAGCAGTGGAGACATGTTCTCTGGAGTGACGAATCACACATCTCAGTCTGGTAATCCGATGGACGAGTCTAGGTTTGACGGTTGCCAGGAGAATGGTACTTGCCTGACTGCATTCTGCATTTGTGTAAAGTTTGGTGGAGGGGGGGATTATGGTGTGGGTTGTTTTTCAGGGGTTGGGCTTAGCCCCTTAGTTCCAGTGAAAGCAACTCTTAATGCTTCAGCATACCAAGACATTTTGGACAATTTCATGCTCCCAACTTTGTGGGAAAAGTTTGGGGATGGCCCCTTCTGGTTTGAGTTGACAAAACCATACAAATCCTACCAGATCAGGTTCAGGCTCACAGTGCTTGGTATAAACATTCTCTGTCAAGCCAGGGTTTGATCCAGAGTCTGTGATTAACTCTGGAGCGTGTGCACCTGAAAGTGTGACGTGCTGCAAACAGCCAATCACAAGGAACATGGAGAGTGTCAGTTTGATTTACTTCTCACAAGAGAGCTGGCACAATTCACTTCTCTGTTGAAGATGAGATTGTTATGAAAAATCAGCTTACAGCTTATTTGTTTTGATTTGTGATCTCTAACCCAGAATAAAACCTGCTCCGGAGTAGGTTAGCTGTGTAAAGTAAGTTACCATGGTGATGAACACAGCTAAAATCCAATTCACCTTTTTGAGCCCGCAAAACTATATATATTGTCTAAATATTGTTAATCTTTCTCTGCAAACCTTAATTATAATACAAACTTTGATATGAGTTGAAAATTTATTTCTGTTATAAGACAATACTGTTTTTTGTACAGAATTTATTAATCTAGGTTAATGTTCATTTATAGATATATTGCTTTTCATTATTAATTCTTCGTTAATAATACACAACTTGAAATGTTACAAATGTATTATTATATGTACAAATTAATAGAAATGAAATGCAGTAAAAGCTTTGTTTATTGTTAGTTCATGATGCGTTACTTAATGTTAACAAATTTAACCTTATTTTACATTACCAAATGTCCTTATTAATTAATAGCAATTACGAGTGACTCATGGGGCAGACTTGTTTTTACTGTTTTTCCACAATTGTTCGAAGAGAGAGAAACAGTCTTGATTTAAAGGGGCAGCCACGATTCTCCATGGCATAAATCAGACCCATTTTTAATTATGATGGAATCTTTTCAAGCCTATTGCTTGGCATATCATTTTCTTAAAGTGAGGGATCGGGTTTGCCTCCGGCATGCCACTCTGTAGCTTTGCGGTGTCAGTGACAGTATTTTAAATGCCTATAAATAGGCTGTCCTATGAAAATTTTATTTATTTTTTTGAGAAGAGAGCAAGGCCTCAGGGCAAAGCCACAATAATAGACCACCCAAAGCCTTTGCTTTCCTGTTAAAGGAAAGCATAATGTTCTGCAACTGTCTAAGATAAACAGTGACAGACTTTTTTTTCCCCCACAATGTAAACTTTTATAGCAGTTATCTAGGAGGCTAATATACCAATATATATTTACATCAGGTCTCTGAGCATTTTATGTTGAATGTCAAAAACATTGACGATAAGTATTACTCTTTATATATGACGGTGATGCTGTTTTTCATTTGGTAATGTGGAACAGAAGACCTTACCAAAACGAACCCTTTGGGCCTGGTTGGCAATGAGGTTACAAGATAATTATTTTCCACCAAAATGGGACTGGTGCTGGCGTTTGTCCGTTTTAAGAACCAATCCATATTTCCTCTTACCTGCAAGCTGAATGATGACGCAACTCACTACATAACCCAAAGTCAAATCCAAAATGTGGAAAAAGTGAATATATATATATAGTTTTGGACTAGCAATCTGACACAGGACCATTTTATTGATGGAAATACATGGGAACAGGGCCAGATCCAACAATGTGCTTCCATGGTCTGAGCTATAAGTTACATGTTTGGCTTGCAAGTATTTCATGCTATGTAGGAACCAAACAAACACCCGTCTACCTATTGTTCCTATATTCACAATCAGTCCATCGGCAGTCTCCTTTGACTGCATACAAAAGGGACATGGAGAATAAATGACTTCCTGTTGGTGGTGAACAGACTTGGAGGTTAGGAAAAGGCCTATCCTGGTTATCTCCTCCAGCAACGGGCCATGCTCCATAATGAGGGCATCAAAGGCTCAGCACCTCCATACTTTTACAAGCTTCACTGCCGCAGGGCTGACACGTGTTCTCCATGGCTGCACGCCTGCATCCTGCAACAGCTGAGATTGTTAAAAAAAAGTAAAAGGTTGTAAAGATGCAGCAGCCTTCTAATGGCATTTAACAGGTCACAAGGACAGGAAACACATAAAACCAAGATGCTGTATTCATCTCAAGTAATGTTTGTCCAGTCAGATGGCCTCTTAAGTGAATGTGGCTTCTTCCTAAACTAGTGTTGTGGTCATTATCCCATGTTTGTATAGCAGGGCCTTCTTGTACAAATCTGACCTGGTGGCTCCTCATTCTAGATACCATCTACCTTCCTCCGCTGCTTCCTTCTTCCTCAGTGAAAGGTGCACATCTCCACCACAGGATGGAGATTTCTTCCTGCTTTCAGTTAAGCTTGCCTCTGTCTGAATCCTTGGCAGATATATGGGTTGCAGTGTTTGTTTAGTACGACAAGCTATTTGGCCTTGCAGAGGAAACCCTGAAAAGAGCTATCATTGTTTGGACAGATACCAGGCACCTCCAGAGGGCACAAGCAGGATAACAGTTTACTCCCTCTGAGAGTATTTACGCTCAGTGGATGAACAGCTCTTGAGCAGCATGAAGTCAGTTTGTACTAATCTAATTTCAATAAGTGATAACAAACTTAACCTTTGCATAAGGTGTGAAATTGTATAGTGGCTCAAGTATATCACCTGTTTTTTTTTACAACAAATGTGACACAAATGCTGTATCTGATCAAGCATAGGCTACAGTATATACCTTGAAAAAGTGTAATAATAATTTATTTATTATTTCTTTCTTTTACAAGATAGGCTCTTGCCAACTTGAACTTTTATAATAAATATCCCTAAAATACTTTTTATTTCATTTCTATCCATACAACATGCTGTAAGTTATTAGTTAGAATGTTACGTTATACTTTGGTTTCTCTGGGAGTGTAATGAATTAATTGGAGCAGGTTAAACAGGGTTGGGTTAAGCAGAAGCGACAGCTCTCGACACAATGAGAACACGCTGAAACGGGGAGAGAAGAACAGTGCATCTGTTGTGGAGAACACAATAACAACACACTGAGTGTTTAGCCCTCGCATGAAAAAAATAGGATAGCCTGCAAGCTTCAGACACACTCGACCTGCATATCAAATCTGTACTCTCATATGATGAGCAGTAAAAGTGTGAAATATCTGTGATGTAAGTTACTTTCAAATATCAGGGGAGAGATTACTCACTGATGATCAAAACATTACAGACATGGGCTGATTTCTGTTTTGATCACTATACTTTTGCATAGTTTCACTCTTGCTATGTCTTTCTTTCTAAAACAAAATAGTCTTGGTAGTGAGCTTGCTTTGAATTATATTACCAGGGTTTCTAAAAATTTATATGCACATTTTTTTGCATTCCCTCACTCACACGCAGAGTTGGACTGCGTGATATTTAGAATTTCACAAAATGAGTCCGTCTGCATGGCAATCAAGGCAAGAAGAAGATTTGGTGTTGTCATATATCTTCACATGGGCTTTGACTGATCGTGTTGTTTAATGAGAGGTGTTTTTTTCTCTCTCTCTCTTTCTCTCTCCTCATATGTGCCAAATGTACTGAAATATTCTTGTCTGTAAATATTGTAAATGCAAAGCCAAGCATTTCATTTCAGAGTTCAGAATTCCTAAGTAAATCGGCAAAAAACTCAATAGGTAGAACTATGCATGTGCACTCACTCTGTCAACTAAATGATAGATGCTCTTCAGTGTTACATTTATGAATTTATGCACAAAATGTATCGCATACATTCATATATTTATATGTGCTTTATACTCAATTTGCATATTAAAACTATTTGGTTGCAAAAAACACTATTTGTTACATGTCTTTTTTTTTTCTTTTTTTTATTAGTTCTAAGCAAAACTTGTGCTGTAATCTAATCTCATCTAATTCAATGGCATTTACCCATTTTAATTGTGGCTTAAGTATCCAAATAGTTTTTATAGCTACTGTATACACATTGCAGAGATTTGCTCTCTATCCATTTTTTTTTTTTTTTTTGCATCCTTTTCTTATGCCTTTTTTATAATTTATTTTAGTTTAAGTAATAACTTTGACTACTGGCAAACCACTCAAACACTGGAAGCATCTGTAAACATTCTTTGTTGTTTTATGATTTAAACTGATACTGTCTGACACTTTTTTTTTTTTGCTTCAGTTTCTATGTGACGTACAATATGCGTGTGGGGTGTAAGTGGTTTTGAATTGCAATGTGAATACTGTTGGCAATGAGATTCAGTGGATTTTACAATTTATATATGTATATAATGCACATTTTAGCTAGGCACTATGTTTACTATTGAGATCAAATACAAATAGATCTTCTGAAATGTGCAGTGATGATTAATGCAATTACGTAATTATGGCAATATATTGCATGTTCAGTGTGCTAAATAAAAAACAAACACCACGTACCAAACAACACTGGGTTAGCGGTGTGCTACGTGTACCAAAAATTATGGAAGTCCAGATGAAGATGAAATCGAAAGCATCAAAAAATCATAGTGGCAGACTATGCTTTTCTACATTTTAACATAGAGTGGCTAAAATTCCTGTAAAGATGTACCTGTTTAACCACAAGTGTGTAGGATGGTGTCGTTCTGCGAGTTCCCACCCAGTGACTTATTCACACATGCTGAAATCTGAACTCCGATTACAGTACATCATGCGTCATCCACTTATACTCCCACTAAAATGCATTCAATTTGACAATCAACCAATATTTTTTTTGCACAGATGCATGCACATGACCTACTCAATTTATATCAGATATTGCACCCACATTTTATCAGATATGCTTTGTTTTTAGGTGCGAATCTGTTGGCGTTCTTATTATTATTCTTCCGTTTCTTCTGGTTAGGAGATGTGAAAAATAGCATTTTTTGCTTATAACTTCTGAACAGTTTTGCCAAAAATAAGTGCAGAGTAAAAATAAATGCATCATGTCGAGTCAAACAGTACCTGATTTTCCTATATCAGCCATTTTGGGCTGTTTGAATTTTGTTGTATTTTTGTATATTTTACGATATGTAATATGCTATATTTTACAAACACTTTGGCGTATCATTACGAAACTCGGTATGTGTCTTCAGCGCAATGCACTGAAAGTTTTGGGGCAGCGCCACCTTGTGGTTAAAAGTTATAATGAAATTTCCAAAAATGCTAATAACTTTTAATTAGCTTTGCCTATTGTAATAGTCTTAATAGATTGCTTGGGTCATGCCAAGAAAATAGACATAGTCATGCCATAGTCGAACATAGTCAAACTTCCTGTCTGCCATTTTGATTTTCTTTAAAAACCTACTTTTTCTAACTCCTGCTAGACCGCTTGTCTGATTTTCACCAAAATCATATCGTATCATCTTCAGACCATGCCGGAAAAAGGTTATGGATTTTGTGTCGATAGAAGAAACCATTTTCGTATACCACATTAAGAAATTTGATGGCATGATGCCAAAACAACTCTGAGGCTGTATCTCTGCAATGTTTTGTCATATTGACGCTAAACTTTTTTTAGTTGAAAGTTATAAACCATTAAATCATATTACTTGTGATTGTATTTTTGCTTTTTCGTCCATTTTTCCAAAAATCATCTTTAAATGTTGCTCATTGTTGCACTTGATCTGATGCTCCCAGCCATGTTGGCATGACTTATTGTGCCTTCCTTGTGCTTGACCCCTTAATGGTTTTTGCAGTTATATTTTATTATTTGGTAACTTTGTCTGTTGAATCACTTATCACACTATCTACTGATATCCCAATTATAGTTAATTTTACCTCACTCTGACGCAGTAATTTTAGTTGTCATTTCAGGCACTAAATTTGTAGGGACATGCCATTTCCAGGTGTCAGTCATACTGAGATGTGCAAGCGCTCTCAGGAACATGACTGGCATCAGTGCAGTGACCTTCTGCCACCCACAGTCAGAGGAAGTGATGCAATCATGGCCTCTGCTCCTAGCAGTTCTCTTCTGTGTGGTTAGAGCCGCAGTGAATCGATGAGACATGCGGCATGCATCGAGAACAATTATCAGGGTTTGCACTTTAGCTCTACCAGAAACAGTAGGATAGAGGTCAGGGCTCTTGTTTGGTTAAAATACATTTTAATCAGTGAATCTCTACTTGGTTTGCTTCAGGACACATTTTACAGTAAACATGAAGTGGCAGCCCAGTCATGCTCCTGAGAGCGCTTGCACATCTCAGAATGACTGACACCTGGAAACGGCATGTCCCTGCAAATTTAGTGCCTGAAATGACAACTAAAATTACTGCATCAGAATGAGGTAAAATGACCTATAATTGGGATATCAGTAGATAGTGTGATAAGTGATTCAACAGACCAAGTTACCAAATAATAAAATAGCAGCAAGAAGCCATTAAGGGGCCAAGCACAAAGAAGGCACGATAAGTCATGCCAACATGGCTGGGAGCATCAGACCAAGTGCAACAATGAGCAACATATTAAGATGATTTTTGGCAAAATGGCTGAAAAAGCAAAAATACAATCAGAAGTAATATGATTTAATGTTTTATCACTTTCAACTAATAAGTGACAATATCTTTTTTTTTTTTTTATCTTAAAAAAAACTGCCCTGCAAAGAACATCTTAAATCATCTTGCATTAACCAGTCTGTTTTGGCTGATTAGTGCAGAGCCCCTAAAGCAGGGGCGTCCAAACTAGATCCTGGAGGGCCACTTTCCTGCAGAGTGTAGCTCCAACTTGCTCTGAAGTTTCTAGTATGACTAGTAAGACATTGATTAGATGGTTCAGGTGTCTTTAATTAGGGTTGGAGTTAAACTTTGGAGCACAATTGCTTTCCCCTGAAACTTTGCATTCACTCACAAAACTGAGAAACAATGCGTTTGCTCTGAAAGAACTCAAAAGGTTTGCGAGGCAATGCAGTTTCTTGAGAGAAAGCACTGATATATAATTTTTCCTCCCATCTCATTTTCTTAGTGATAGTCTGGTGCTAATCTGGGTGGTGGACTAATAAAATTAAGCTAGTGATGCTGATCAACCCAGGAAGTCTGGCTGGTTAATCTAGTTAGGAAGCCAGTGAACACCAGCATATCAGCATCCAAACCACGCATGTGCTGGTGACAAATATGCTGGTCTTTTCAACAGAATGTTTACTTATAATTGCAGTTAGTTATTTGGAATGGTAACATTTTTTTTTATATGCCTGCACTGTTGATATGTGCAGAATTGTTGTATTTACTCTTCCTCCAGGATATTTCTTTCATATGAGACTTCTGAGAGTCTGTGAAGTGCTATAGTAACAGCAGCATTTATTTCATGGTGGATCACAGGAGAGTTTTACGCCTTAAAAGATAGAAAACTTTCCACTGTCAGAGAGAGAGAGAGAGAGAGAGAGAGAGAGAGAGAGAGAGAGGAAATGATGTGTGTATTTTGCAATGAACCAAAATACTATGTCTGCAAATGTATTATGTAAACTACAGCAATGTGAAAACTAAAATATTGCATAAACAAATGAAATGACCACTGGCAAAAATTATTTCATGAGCAAGGTTTTTGATGTAGGGTACAACGGGGCTAAAGGCTCCACACTAGATGAAGTGTTGGGAAGGTTACTTTGGAAATGTAATAGGTTACAGATTACAAGTTACCCTATTTAAAATCTAATAAGGAGTGTAACTATTACTTCATTAAAGTAATGTAACTGATTACATTTGATTACTTTTCTAAATTTCTAACAAATGTCTTCAACTGTTTATCATTTTCAAACATTTAAACCAGGCAGGGTAAACCTCTAAAAACAGAGATAGTTATATTTAGTTGTATTTCAGTTATATTTAAAAACACACAATTCTAGTTCATTATACTGTAGTAAAAAACATGCTTTTCTTCTTACTGATATTAAAAAAAGTACAAATCTGCATATATCCTTTTTACCACTATGTGTGTGTGAAGGTAAAACATTATACTATATAAGACCTGATATTTATTTCTCACTAACAGAAGCAAGAATAGATATTAGTTTCATACTCACTGGCAACCCAAACAGACGCCCCCAGTGTAGCTGTCATAAAATGCATGGTATTGTTTTGTTGTTGTTGTTGTTGTTGTTTTCTTAAAGAAAAAAAAAAACGTATATTCCACCTAAAATATTGTTTAGACTCAATGATCAATTGTCAATGTTGGGGAGTAACTAGTTACATGTAACAGAGTTACATAATTTAATTACAAAATAAATGTAACTATAATCAGTTACAGTTACTGAGAAAAAAAAATTGTAATTAAATTACAGTTACATATTAATTATAATGATTACAAAGGGGGTTACATCTGAATATTTTCTGTAAAAAGCTAGGATATGTTGAATAATATTAATTTGTTGCTTTGCCTGTTTTGGATGTTCATGATACCCTGTCATTTAAAGGCCGTTTAGTAAAGCGATGCTATTCTGATGCTTTTGATTGGTTCTCTTGTTTGAATTTGCCATGCACCCCGTCTGCCAATTACATCATATTTGGGAATCTGAACATGGTTATCTTTCCCTCACAACCAGAAACACACTTCTTTAGTGACATTGTTGATTTTGTGGTCTAAAAACAAAATGACAGCGCTGCCGACGACTCCCGTAACCTGAAAGAAGCTCGTTAATGGGCACGCTCTTGCTCTGGGTGTTGTGCGCACGCGCTCATCCGGGAGAAGTGCCCATACAAGGAATTCTGCCCTTTATGACGTCATACAGGGCCATACTCGAAAAAAAACAGAAATACTCTGTCATACGTCCAACTCGTTTTATTTATTTTTTTTACTTTTGGCCATGTTTAGCATGAGAATCCAACTCTTTAACAGTGTAAATAAGTCAGAATGCATGAAATAGCATTAGTTTTGTTTCAGTTTTGTT
Source organism: Rhinogobio ventralis (assembly GCA_039654625.1). Classification (NCBI taxonomy): domain Eukaryota; kingdom Metazoa; phylum Chordata; class Actinopteri; order Cypriniformes; family Gobionidae; genus Rhinogobio; species Rhinogobio ventralis. Next base: position 27,881,525 of record CM077206.1, on the reverse strand, counting down.
CAAGCTAAATAAAGCAACAGTTTTTCAAAAACAGAAGAATATGTAAAAGTATGGTATTTGGAGTAAAAAGCGCATCTGCTGTTGGGGCTAAAGGCACACTAATTAACATGATAAGAAATATCTGGCTGACTTTTCCATTTGTTGGCATGATATGGTTAGATTCAGATGGTAAATATAATATATTAAGGTGGGTGTCCACCTTAGAGATAATCACCATATCCATAATGAAACCATCATATTTAAAAATACGATATTACTAATTTCATATTATAAAATATGATTTAATGTTACTACTGTAAATATATATTAAATTATGGCATCTCATTGAATGCTTTCAGAATCTTTACTTTTTAAAATAATTTTGTTTATATATTCTTAATATATATATATATATATATATATATATATATATATATATATATATATATATTTAAAATATTTAAAATATTTTAATGAGAGTGTATTTATTGAACAATAATTAATAATTGTATTTATCAAACTAAATTATTTACATTACATTATTATATGCATTATTTACTTATTTAATTAATTAATTATTAAAAACATATTATTTAAAGTATTTGTATAAATAATGTGTGCCTTTTGCCCCATGCTGGTGAGCCTTTTACCCGGTGTGTGGGGTAAAAGGCTCCCCTCGCCACCTCATACATTTATACGATTTTTAAACAAAATAAACCACTTTTATAATTTATTTTCATACAAAATCTGTTGCTCCATAAATGTTCAGTACAAACTTTTTTTTTTTTTTTTTCTGCAGTCTTACACTATTGAAATAGTAAAAAGCACTTTTTCTTAAGGTGTGCCTTTAGCCCTGTTGTACCCTACTCATGTGCTACAATGGTTGTTTTATGTGGCTTTTGTTGTGGTTTGATTCATCATCCTGCACATACATTTTATTTTGTGTTTTCCCTCTTGTACATGCTCACAGTTATACAGACAAAGAAGGGTTTTTATTTATTAACATTGAATTTATTTATTTATTTTCCACCTTCAATGACAATAGTTTAAAAAAAAAAGTGTTATGCTTTAAGTATTTTCAAGAAATGCACAAACTGGAACAGAGTTTGTGAGTGAAGTGGTGTGCCAACAATTTCTCTCCCCATTCAAATGTTCTGTAATCAGTCTGCCCCAGTTCCACTCTGGGGTTCCCATTTCCTGTACCACACTAACTGGTGAGAGAAACTCCACTTCAAGTGATCCTGGAGCAAAGGAAGCACTGCATTATAAATGTCCATTTCTCACTTCAAGCAAAATCATCTACATTCTCTGCTCTGGGACAGCAACAACAGAGACAAGTAAAATGTGATACAGACATCCCAACATCCCAGTAGTGTTTATTAAATATCAACACTCTTGGAATGTGGCTTCTTCTTAGCTTTTTTGTTATTTTTTTTATGGCAGCAGCTATTTGCACTAAATGCAAATATAGATGCTATTTACATAAAGTGTAAATAGCAACTAGATTCTATTTACACTAAGCGACAATAGCAGCATTTCTTTTAGCGATGCTATTTACACTAAATGAAAATAGTGATATGTTATATTTAAACCATGTAAAAGTAGCAGTTCTTTGTGATATGTGTAAATAGTAATTAGATGCTATTTATACTTTATTTTGGCAGATACATACTATTTGCACCTCAGTATTGTTGTACATTACCAGAATGCAATAATAACATAGAGTGTAAATGATTATATTTATTAAAATTATTAAATGGATGCCGCCTTAATGGGACAATAAAAGCCCTCCCTACCCCTAACCCCACCCAATAAATACTTTTTATTAAACATTTCGTTAGTAACTTTATTTCCACTTTTAGAACATTCTCTTCATTTTTATTGAAAGTAATTTTCCTTGTGTGATTCACGTTAAAACCTAGTTCCATAAGCCTTACGCTCTACTGACTATGCCAATGAAGACATTGACATGTGTGTGTCTTTTGTAATTTTGTATGGTCCAGCCAGGCATTGTTGGGCGGAGCTAGTGCGCATAGCGCTTGCCAACAAGGTGCGCTATTTGCACTTGGTTTTTATGTTTTGTCTGTATGTGCTAAAGAATATCACAGTACTTCAGGAAATGTACACAAAACAACTTTAAATTTGATAATAAACTTGTTTTAATACATATTTTGAAGATTTAAGTTTGTCAACGGCTAACATAAACGCAAGCTTGCCTATAGGCCACTCTCTACAGCAACACTTTATTCAAAACAAAGCTGTAGATCCTGTCTGTGTTAAGTTGCAAATTTTTAATGCGATCCTTGACTCGTTTTACACTTACTTTGATCCCCACAGAGGAAGCCCTTAACTGAGGAAGGGACATTGTGTATTAGTGCCTGTGTGTCTCTGCTGCTTAGAACAATATCCCTGCATCCTGTGCTAAGTGTTAGCACCCTGCCGGGCTGACTGACAGCTCTCGAACAGGGATAGGGTGTCGTCTTTTGTTGCCAGCACAGGCATAAGTGATAAACACCAGCAATTTGAGCCAGAGTGAGGCCGACAGCAGGACCAAAAGCCCTGAGAACGCGCACCCCGCTTCAAAACACATGCACCATCAAATATTAACAGCACCACTTTCTCTAAACTCACCATGCAAGACTTTCCGCTCTCCTCTGTCTACTGAAGTAGCCCAGAGTACCCATAAAAAAAGCTGCTCATTTTGCACACAAAACATGGATTTTTGTCCAATACGGCAAGTTTGTGGGAGGTTTGTGGAGAGTTTATCTGCAGCTATTATTTTTATTTGGAATGCATTTTTTTTTTTAAATAGGCCCTTCATAGTCCTTGTCCCCAGCCTCACTGTTGTGGCAATGTAAACATTGCTGGGTAATTTGAATTCCAACAAAGTGAAGATTAGCTGTTGACCGACGGTGGCAGATGATTATTTCTAAAATAATCCTGTTTTGATATGCATCGGCTTCCAGGCAGGAATTTTCAATTAGTTTTCAAATTGCCGCATATAAACAAGTTCCAGGGTCTCCTTATCAGGAAGTGGCACGACCACAGAATAGACGTACGTCTACCGCCGTGAACTGTTCCCACTCCCCCACCCGCTTCTACATCTGGTCCTACAAGCGCAGAGGTCTTGCTTGTCTGGATTTCAAAGGGTCTCCTTTATCGTGCCCCAGGTAGAGAGGTTTTATGTATGTACTTTGCAAACATGTAGTGATGCACAAACATGCCCTTCCTGAATATGTTCTGCATGAGAAGTTTCACCCATTTCTACCTCTCAATAGGCAAATGTGCAGACAGACAGAAATCAAATGGCCACCTATAACCAAAATAATCAGGCCCCAACCAGGACCCTGCAGCTGGAGATAAATGTTTAGCTACATGATTGTCCAATGTATAATATTAGTTCTTTCCACAACATCTTAAATGCTGCCAAATTAAAATTTACATTTATATATTTCGTTGATGTTAGTATGCCTGTCTCCAATATTTATGTGCTGATTATTAATTTGCTGAAAACCAAAATACATGTATGTATCTAAAAAAGTGATGAAACACTGATTATTTACTGCATTCATTCAATTTGCATAAGCTAGGCTTGCAAGTGTATAAGAGTGTTTGAATGTATTTTATTACATTCTCGAATTGGCTTGTGTCTAATGAGGGTCACAATTAAATGATACTATGATTAAAATGACAATGTAAAACAATGTCCAATTAATATAGTGGTTGTCAAGAGGTTGTGTGAATTGCAAATGATGTTTTAGTTTGCATTGCTTTGCATTGACTTGATTAGCATGGCTTCTTTTGTGCAATGCTATTAACATTAACACGCATCCATCCTTCATGTTTGGGTTCTATCAGGTGAGGAGACTTTCTCAATCAGTGTGTTTACATGCACCCTCATAATGCGATTATCATGGGATTTTGACAATAGTGCGATTAAACTTTACCTCGTGTAAACACAATACTTCGATCAAACTAATGCGATTAAGCTCATAATCGTTAGTCGCATTAAACTAAGTGGCGTATTCCGATTTTATTTGCAATAAACAGGCATGTAAACACCTTAATCACATCATTACCGCTCTGACCAAAATGCGCATGTGTTTGGATGTGAACGGATGCCGTGTCTTGATCCAGTCTTGGAGCATAGGCAAACCCAGCATTGCAATGTTCATCACAGCGCCGAATAATATCCAGTACGTCCATAAAATGTATTTTGAATTTGATGCGAGTAGATTAAAACAATGGCCGGTAACATGCATACTGTATGCCTATCTGAGTGTGGTATAACCATACTTATTAGCGAATAATCAGAATAAGGAAAATTGCATGTAAACTGGAGTGAGGAGTTCTGCTCGTGTCATGTAAACATCATGTAAACATCTTACTGCGATTAAGACCTTACTCTTACATAATTGGTGCACATGTAAACGTAGTCATTGGCAGACAAATAGCAAATCAAATGAGAGAATGCGGAGGGAAGGAAATTAGCTACAGAATAGAGAGCTGCTTAGAAAATGTTACCTGTGACTTTAAGACACAGTTCATTTTATTTTTAATGAAAGGTAAGGGCACAAACCCTTGAAAGAAACAGAATATTCGAAAAGTAACAATACTTTTTAATACTTTTAATAATAACAACACCAGTTGATCATAAGGATTTTAAAGGGACAGAACATAAAATAATATGTTTGCACCAGCTATTATAAACATTTAACTCATAAAATCTCAACAATACTTTTGTCTTATGTCAGAGTTTTATTTTTAACCAAAGCTGACATTGTTAGATTTTTACTGCTACACGCAATACTACAACTTGACTGGTGCAGAACACGATTTTCATAAGTAATAGCTGTACAGGGCATCAGGGTCATGTGCTTCTGGTCTGATTAGAGGTGACCAGCAAGACGAGACTGCGGTCACTTGAATTACAAAACCCGCACATGATATGATACCAAGGTTGATGTCCAGTTAGTGCTGACAGTTTAAATCGATTTTGGCCAGATCACTTACCACATAAATCGTTGTGGCCAATGCGCTGCTGGCAGTAGTATTTTCAAGAAGGTGAGCCATACAAGGTGTGCCTTTAACGAGTCAACAGAAAAAAACTAAACCAAGATTTACTATGAATTCCTTGATATAGCAGTTCACCGTTTTGTTTGGCAGCCTCTTTTCATCAAGTATCGGTACTGTTAGCGTCTATTTGTCACCACTTATGTATTAACCATAGATTGGTTGATGAAACAGAGGCAATTTACTTTGGGAAGGCAGGGAAATGTTGGTTGTTTCTCAAGTGAGATCAGTCAGTTGTCTCTAAAGAGTTCAAAGACATCTCATGGTTCAATATGAGCAGGCACTGGCAAGCACTGTAAGGCCCACAGTAAATATTGATTACTCTGTAAAGAATTATTAGGCCCGAAGGCCTTTATGACTGTAACAGACTATATTGCAATAATAAAACCACCTATGTATCATTTTGATTTCATCTGGGATTACAACATACAATGTGATACACTTGTGCAATACACTCTCTTGAGAAAGTTCACCTGCTCTCAGTGGCACTTTGGACAAATACTGTCTATTTGGGTTATCAGAGGAACTCACAGAAATGCCTGTATTGATTTTTCTCATTCCTTTTATAGACTCTGTCATCTGTCCCTTGAAACTGTACTATATTAAACTCTTCAACCAAAAAAAAAAGAAAAAAAAGAAAAGGAAATGCAAATAAAAACTTCAAAAAGTAATGTACTGAGCCCTGGGATTTATAACTATACATACTATACTACTGTATGTTGAAGAAAGAATGTAGCCTATAATACAAGTCTTAAGTGGATAAATTGGCAGAGTGAATTACCTTTTGATACAGTCCTCATTAATCTAGTCTAATACATTCACAGAAGCGTGCAAATATCTCAGGCAAGAGTGAGCATGCTGTTAATGATAAGACCAAAGAGTGAAATCATTACTACCTTTAATGTTCCCAATCTAATTGAGACATTAATTAAAGTGGAATTTCAGCTAGGTTTTATTTATAACTGCATTTTTCATTGAACTCAAGAAAGAGGGCAATTGTGGCATTTTGTCTTCTATGTTTGAGAGCTTTAACTAGTGCCTGCCTGTGAGCTCGGTAATTGTTTTATTAAGTTCTTGTCATTGAAATGACATTTTGTATTATTTTGTGGACTTGGCCTTGAGTTTCCACATTCACCTACCCTTTAGAAGTAGCACCGTCGTTTATGTGTCCTAAAAGGTCTGGCTATGACTCATAACGGTTTTCTATTTAGGCCAGACCACATAAGGTCTCCTTACCAACATTCGACCCCCCAAAATCACTGAACTTTAGTCTCAGCGAGCAAGAAATGGCCTTTATAATGGCAGTAATATTTATTCTTAACTATATTTTTTAACTTTATTCTTTTAGAGCCTTAAAACACTTAAGTGTTGCTTGAAGTTTGATTTGAAAAGCTCATTTAGTCCTTGGTAGCCAAGTTCCAATAACAAAGACACATATGCAATCCCCTATGGCCAAAAGTGTCTCACAAGGCAAGCCATCTGGAACAGCAAGCAATGACACAAAATAGGACCTATATGCTTAAGCTAGCAGCCAACCATCTGGTTTGGCAAAGATAACATCTCAAACACTGGACATTCCTGCAAGGAAAGGATGGCAAAAAGAGATGATCACATGAAAAGATAAAGGCTAGCTATAATCTCAAATACCCTGAGGATAGATAGATTTTGAGTTAGAATGCTACTTGCCATTCAGCAGACACTTTTCAACCGAAGCAACTTAGAACGCTAATTGCAGGCATGCAGCATCCCTGGAGCAAAATTATTAGTCCCATGTCCGAGGACAGTGATAAAGCAAGATTGTTAGATTGGTACTTTAACTCTCTCCTGAATGAAGCGTGGCTAGAATTGCACTTGCAACCTTTGTGTTAGCAAACAAGATTCTTAACCATTTAACTTTTATTATCGTACATTGTGGTCTTGAAATACATGTGCTTAAAGTACGGTTTAATTACAGTGACAATGAATGAAGAACTCACTATTCATATATAGCCTAATAATATATTAACAATGTAGAGACTACAATATATTAATTATAATAATAATAATAATTCATTACATTTATATAGCGCTTTTCTGGGTACTCAAAGCGTTTTACATGGAAGGGGGGAATCTCCTCAACCACCACCAATGTGCAGCATCCACCTGGATGATGGGAAGGATTATTAGGAGGCCATGACGAACAGAGGCCAATGGGCAAATTTGGCCAGGATGCCGGGGTTACACCCCTACTCTTTTTCCTAAGGACATCCTTTTAATGACCACAGAGAGTCAGGACCTCGGTTTAACAAATTAACTTTAAACGAATAGTTTGTAAATGATTTGTAAGTACTTTATTACTGTATACTTATTATTAAGTGCAACCTTTTTTTTAATAATGTGCCCCAATTATTAAGGCGTAATAAGAGAATGAATATACACTGAAAAAAAATGCCTGGAATTTACAGTATTATAATAACAAGAATTATTTTACAATAAATTACTGTAGTCAGAAATTTACAGTGAAATTAATCCATGCTGGGTTATTTTCTTATGAATTACTGTTAATTAACAGCAAAATGATGCTGACATCTATGGAAGCTTGTTTCCGCCACAGAATAAAAAAAAAAAAGAATTAAGAATTGCGTGATATAAATTTGCAATTGCGTGTTGTAAAGTCAGAATTGCGTGACAAAGTCGCAATTGCGAGTTTATATCTCGCAATTCTGACTTTATAACACGCAATTGCTAGATAGTCATGTTTATGCTCATTTTCTGTCATGTCTGCATTAGTTCATTAGTTGCTGTGGTGTCTTATTATTTAATCTTGTCCAGCTGTGCCTGTTTAGCGTCCTCATTTGCTAATTGTATTTATTCTCCCGGTTCTGCTCAGTCATTGTCGGTCATTGTTTATGTGAACGTGGTTATAGTCTTCTGAGTGTGTTACTAGATTAAAGACTTTGATTATTCATCAGTTTCTTCGTCATACACCTGTTATCTGCCACCCAGCATTACAGATATAAAGTCAGAATTGCAAGATATAAACTCGCAACTGCTAGAAAAAAAGTCAGAATTGCGCGTTTATCTCACAATTCTGACTTTATATCTCGCAACTCTGACATTATATCAAGCAATTCTGACTTTATAACTCGCAATTGCGAGATAAAAAGTCGCAATTATCTATTAAAGTGTTTTATTCTGTGGCGGAAACAAGCTTCCATAGACATCACAGTAATTTACTGCTATTTTTTTTACTGTGATATCTTTTAAAATGTTTTAATCTGTGGCAGAAACTAGCTTCCATAGACATTGCAATAATTTACTGCTCTTTTTTTTTTACTGTGAATTTAGATTATAAAGTTGTCTTTAACCATGCCACTGTAAGAAATTATATTGTTTAGTACTGTAATTGTTTTGAAAAAAAAAAAAAAAAAAAAGTCAACATAATGGTGATTAGTGTTCCATTAGCTTGGGATCTTGGACCTTGTATATTCATGTTGAAATTTCTGATCTAGCCAAGTCAGAAGTGTGACAAATGAAAACATTAATACGGAAAAAATACGGTGTGATATTCCAAGAGTGCAGATAGATACAAGAGAAGTCCTACTGTGGAATTACTGTGAAAATCATGCAATTATTAACCTGGAATATACTGTAATTTCACACAAAATAATTTAACAGTGTAGTCGATTTTTATTTCAAATGTTGGAGTGATCAGAGAAGCAAACATGAGGACTTTAAGCAATACATTTCAGCTGAATAAAGTCAGATTTTTATACACAACAATTTGAGGGCATCAACAGACCCTGTTCTCTCTGATCATCTATACTGACCCGTCTTTCACCCTACACACACACACACACACACGTCCCAGACGCACGTGGCCAGGGTTACCTCCCTATGTTTTCCAGTCTACAGCCAGGGGAGACAAGGTATCCAGTGACCCTTAATATTTTATTGTTTCCTTCAACACAGCCCAGCCAGCTTCTCCTTAGCTAGGCGTTTCTGCTTGGCATGGTGACTTCAGACTTCCCGCCTGTTTCCTGGTCTGGTATAGCGTTACCCTCCATCTCCATCTCCTCTGATGCTGTGCTATCGTTTCTATCTGACCCCGTGATTGATCGCCAGTGGAACACCCATTTAAGCACAACAAAAACGCAGTCCACCTCCATAATGCTCTGCGGTTAGCTGGCGTCTGTCGGCGGGGACACAGCCTCTGGCGCGGCTGATGAAGGAGGCCAAATCTAGGGCTGCAGCCTCATTCCTTGTGTTAGGGAGTGGGCGAAACCCTCCGCTGTCTTTGATCCCTTTGCACCCACTGAGCCCACTGCATTTACACTTGAAAGGGGCCACTGCAGTACACTTGCAAATGTGTCCAAATGTAAATATATGGGGAAAAAGGAATGTTCATCTGAATGCCCAATTACTATTTTAAAAGCACATAGAACGGATAGAAGTGGTAAGGGTAGGGATAGAAAAACAAGCTCATCTTGAACTTCAAATTTATCAAAGGGCATAAAGTTCGCTAATACTTCATGAATATTGCAGCATTTCAGTCACTCCCAGTAAGGAAAAGAGAAAAAAAGAGAAACATCTTAATGAAAAACGCTCTTCATTATGCACTTACAGTGTACTTTCAGTATACCACCTATGAAAGAACTATAAGTAATATAAGGTAACTACATGGGTTAAAGTTAGGTTCAGGATCAGGTTCAGTGTTAGTACCTTGGTATTACCCACTTATTGTAATAACTAAAGTAATGCAATTAACATTTATAATGTAATTAATTACATAATGTGCCAATTAATTAATCAAATTAATCACAGAACAAATTTTGCAGAGAAATTACCCCAAATGATAATTTAAAAACATTGTGTTAAAAGAGAAAAGTATTAAATAGACATTACAAAAAGTAGCTTTAGAAAGAACTACACACACACACACACACATATATATATATATATATATATATATATATATATATATATATACAGATCAGGCAAAATATTATGACCACTGACAGGTGAAGTGAATAACACTGATTATCTCTTCATCACGGCACCTGTTAGTGGGTGGGATATATTAGGCAGCAAGTGAACATTTTGTCGTCAAATGATGTGTTAGAAGAAGCAGGAAAAATGGGCAAGCGTAAGGATTTGAGCGATTTTGACAAGGGCGAAATTGTGATGGCTAGACGACTGGGTCAGAGCATCTCCAAAACTGCAGCTCTTGTGGGGTGTTCCCGGTCTGCAGTGGTCAGTATCTATCAAAAGTGATCCAAGGAAGGAACAGTGGTGAACCAGCGACAGGGTCATGGGCGGCCAAGGCTCATTGATGCACGTGGGGAGCGAAGGCTGGCCTGTGTGGTCCGATCAAACAGACGAGCTACTGTAGCTCAAATTGCTCAAGTTAATGCTGGTTCTGATAGAAAGGTGTCAGAATACACAGTGCATTGCAGTTTGTTGCGTATGGGGCTGCATAGCCGCAGACCAGTCAGGGTGCCCATGCTGACCCCTGTCCACTGCCAAAAGCGCCAACAGTGGGTTGGTAATTCAGTGCATGTGCAGCTTGATTGTTCATTCGTTCGTTCGTTCGTTCAGTGTTATAGACTGTATGCCGTTGTGTGTGTGTTTCATGTTTGAAGAGATGCAAACATGGCAAGTAGACCCATCAATACAACAATCCCTTGCCATTTTGAAATAAAGGAGTAAAATATATAATGTAGACGTTCAGCCTGGTTCATGATAGTTATTGCTATAGTTTGGTACTGGTCTGGCTAAAAATGTACTAAAACTAAAATGGGATAGTAAATAACTATTGTTTTTGTTGCACTAAATATTGACTAAGATTATATTAAATGGAAGGAAGGAATGAATGAATGAATGACAAATCGTTGGTCCAATACTGAATAAATGACAAATTAATTGTATCAAAGATAAACAAACAAACAAATAAACAAACAAACGAGCAACAAATTGGCCCAATACTGAATAAATGACAAATTAAATGTATCAAAGACCATGTGTGGGCATCTAGAAGAAAAGTTCAAAATTATGTATTTCATGAAATGTCCCAAATACAGCCAAAATCAAAACACCAATTTGGTTTAAAGTAAACATAAGTCAGATGTTTCTTTATCTCCCTTCTTTCTCTTCTCCTCGTGGACCTTCTTCTTCTTCTTTAGTCTTTCCCTGTCTTACTCTCAGAACAGCTCAGGAAGCCATTTAGTGTCCACATCATTGTTCAGGGCTGTTCCTCTCAGAATGCCTTTATTGCTCATGCTTGGCAGTCTGGTGAGGAAAGGCAAGATATCTGTTGATAGTTTGCCAAAGCTGAAAATCGCACCCAGGAGGAAAGGATCGTTAACATGATGGAGCACTATAATAAATTAGAATCTATGAGATGCAGACAGAGATGAGAATGGACGCAGATCGAGCGATCAGTAAAAGTACAGTGCCTGTAAAAGTATTATTCAGGTCTAACTTTATATTTTTATTTCATCTATCCATTCCTAATGCTCATTTGCTTATAATCATTTTCATTGAACATGGTGGGAAAACTAACTTTTTTCTACCCTGGTATTAGCCCTGTGATTTGAACACTCTGTTTAAAGCGGCATGTCTCATTCAATGTAAACGCCACTGCTATATGTCTGCTATGAATTAGTATTACATGTGAAACTCTTTTACTATATTTTTACTATTACAGCTGCCGAGATTAAGTTATATACTAAGTTACTCTCTCTGCATAAAAGTTTTCAGTGCTGAGAATTGTAGAAGATCACAGTCATATCTGTTGAGTGCATATATGCAATGATCTTGAAATTTGCAACTCGACTTCTGTACACTCACGAATGCTTTCATTATAACTAACACTGTGCAAACACAATGTAAACTTGTGATGAACTGAGTGTTCTTTGCTTGCTTTCTATATATAATGTAAATCACAAATATCAGATTATTTTCATGCTACTAAGAGGAGCAATGTGAAAATGACTGTTTGGTTGCTGGCTTGATTTACCAACACATAAACTGCAAAAAACAATTTTGCTGTACCAAACAAGCAAATGCTCTACTGAGATTTTTTTTTTGTCCAGATCTTATATCCTGTCCATGTTCAAAAACCCAGCAAATACACTGCAAAAAATAGATTGCTGGGTACCAGAGCAATCGTGTAGTGATTATTTTCACCAACAGAAGGAGCTGCAAACTACACATATTACTTGGACATGCATGCGCTGCTACTTTAGCTAATGTACGAAGAACTTTCCATTTCAGCCTCAGACATCATGCCCACACTCCGGTTGCTGATTAATGTGATTAACATTTGGGTAATATGGCACACTAAAGTGGAAACACTTTTGCAAAGGCAAACATCTAAATCTGATTGATTTCTTTAGGTTTTTTGGGAGCCTAGTGTTCGGTGATTTTTTAGCGTAGTGACATTTGCCCGCCCCTAAACATGAGACTGACGAAACAAAACTGTGATCAGTCACTTTATATGCCAGTCAGACAGCGTCTTCTTGACTAAGTGGGTCTGACAACTGGCCAACTGCAAGAGCTATAAGCCTTATAAGTGTTAAATTAAAGTTATACTGTTTGTATGTACAGTATAACAGGGCCTGCACAGCGTGTGGGATTGTTTTGCACATCATTTTAAATTTTAAATTCACAAAATGTCCGCCATCACAATACAGTAATTCCCATACACGCATCTTAACTCTACCATGCACCACCTGGGTGAAAGTACACCCCGATATGAATAATATTTTATTATAAAAACTAAAACAATTAAATTAGCAGAAAGCACATCCTCCAAATGAGCATAAAATGCTAAATAATGAGCCTAATAGAGCATAATAAAGATGCATTTTCAAAAGCAAAAGTTGCAATTACAGTATACAGTAGTAGGTGGAAATATTAAATACAATTAGGAAATAAAATACAGTTTTATTTATTATCATGTGTTCTGTTATTTATTTATTGATTTAATTTATTTTGTAATGTTTTTGTGAAGTCATACTTTTGCTGTAATATAATACTGCTTTGATCTGTTTTTCATAGTGTGATTTTTGGATAATGTATTTAAACATTAGGGGTTAGGGTACATTTGAACCTCAAGCATAATAATTATTAATTATAATAATAGTATATGGAACCCACAACAATTAAAAAGTCTAAATGTTTTTAATAGATAATAACATGTGAGGTTTCACTAACCACTCAACTAGAACAACTAGTTCCTGTACATATTTACATTTGCTAAATTTTAATTTAAAAAAAATGTCAATCAAGAGAATCACTACACTGTAAAAAAAACACAATTTGATAAAAGTTGAAATTACTGATTTTTTTGTGTTTGTTCAGCAAAAATCCACACTGTAAAAATCTTGTACAACAAAAAAAGTCTTAGTACTAATTTCCCCTAGCTTTTTCTTGTTGACTAAACTTTTGTTAAATAACAGTTACACGAACTGAAAATAAGTTGTCTGTGACACAAAAAAATAAACGTTTATTTGAGTCAACTTGACATTATTTGTTTTCTGGAGAGATGCAACTATTCTGTAACAAATCTTTTGTAGTTGAGCCAATTCAACATTTTGTGTCTATTGAAAAAAGAAGGTTCAGATGTTGATTTATTTTATTGAAAATGTTGGTCACCATTTTGGTGATAAGCGTTTCCTTGAGTTGGGCAGTGTGAGTTTGTGGCCTTTGTAACAGTGTTCAGCAAAACACATAATTTGTTGCAAAGAACGCCATAAACAAAAATGATCAGGTGATCTAGATAACAGCATTATAAAGGAGAATAGTTCACTACTGTTATTCCTGATTAAAAGTGATTATTTGTGAATAATATATTTACCAACAAAACTTTTATGCAACAGATCAGACATTTTGATTTTTAAATACATTGTGGGAATTCTTTTCTAGACACACACACACAGAGAGAGACATCAAGAATCAGGATATGAATCTCAACAATGGTGACATGATTTTAATACTATGTTGGCTCCCAACATGCATTGCAGCATGAAGCATGTCACCATTGTTGAGATTCATATTCTGATTCTTGATGTCTGTGTGTATGCCAAAAGACTTCTTTTTTTCCCCCCATAATGTATTTTAAAATCAGAATTCAGAATATCTGATCTTCTGCAAGAAACCTGTTAATTCTTAAGAACTTCTGTTTCCAATAGACAAAAAATGTTGAATTGGCTCAACTACAAATATTTGTTACAGAATATTTGCACCTCTCCAGAAAACAAAACTTTTTTGTGTGTGTGTGTGTGTGTCACAGACAACTTATTTTCAGTTCGTATAACTGTTATTTACAAAAGTTGAGTCAACAAGAAAAAGCTAGGGGAAAAAAGTACTAAGCAGTTTGCAAATCGAAAAACACGACTGATTAATAATGATATTACGCAGCGCCTGAAAATAGGCAAACTTCCATCAACATAACCAACGTGACAATCTGCTTGCACAGAGAGCGTGCTGGGGACTATTTTCAGGCGCTGCGTAATATCATTGCGCCTGCTGCACCCATGGTACGGCAGCAAAGTTCCTAGATTATTACGCAGGAATGAGAGTATAGTCCCTAGCCATATCGGTCTAGAAAATTGCAACTTTTCATTTTCCGTCTTAGTACACAATGTAACTATACACATCACAACATGTAAATAGGAAAATGTTGGCGTTATTTTGTCACTTATTGAGCAGTAGGCTAGCTGGAGCCGTTTACCTCCCGTCTTTGTGCTAAGATAGGATACTGGTGGGTGCGTCAGACAGAGTTATGGCACACACAGAGATAAAAATGGTATGTATAAACTTATCTAACTCTAGAAGATACGGTGAATAAGCTAAAGTCCCAAAAAGTCGGCGGGTTCCTTTAAAGGAGTGATTTACAAATGGAGAAATCTAAAGTATGCTCTTACCCTACAATTTCTGTTTCCAACTGCTACCTAACAGCAGACATTATGTTCAATGTTTGCTCTCCTTGGTCATATAATGGCCATGGAATATAAATTCATTTTAAGAGACCACAACCACCAACAAACACTGTGCCCTCTTGATGTTCCCTTATGCAATGATGGGCCTAAATACACTGCTAAATAATTCCAAGTGTTGAACTCAAATGACACCAGTGAAAAGATTCAAACAGCTTTACAACTCATTTATGTATAATGTCCCATGTACTGTCCCAAAGGTGCAATTCAGAAGTTTTTTGACAATATTCCAAGAAGAACTCAAGTTGTGCTGGTGAAAGGTTGGCCCTCGCTCCTTCATATGAATATATTGCTAGGTGTTTCCTTTATTTCGTCAAGCCCTTGTAAATTAAAGTGCTAAATTATAGTAAAGTACTGTTCTATGCTACATGTCGTTAGGCAGCAGCATACAACAGCCACTTACTGTCAAGGATGCCATCATTTTAACTGGTCAGTATTTCACTTCTGAAATGCTTTCTCTATACCTGCCAATATCCGGCTATTCAGCAGCCTAATGGACATACTGTAAAGACTACCTCATTACAGCCCATTATAGGGGAAATGTGAATGAAGAGAGAAAGAAAGTGTATGAGAGAGAGAAAGACAAGAAGAGAAACATGAAAATGAGAACAAGGAAGTGTAGAACTGAATGCAGTTTGGTTCTACAGTTTTCATATTTAGCCTACCATTACAGTATGCAGTCGCCTTGCATGGTTTTGTTCGCAGATAACCAAAACAGCCATAAACGGTCATTAAATGATAGCATCAGTATCAAACCGTGCTGTGTAAATTGCAAAGCAGACCTTTATGCTCTCACTTATTCCTTCATGTGAGAGCACTTTATTGGTTGCATATGGCTTTCATTTGGAAAGTGCCTGGACAATCCTTCAAGTTGGGAACTCTGGTAAACAGAAGGGAATGTCAGTTCAATTTCTCAGTTCCTCATGTCATTTACAGTGTGAAAGTCAAGTAGTTTTACATTATGTAAAAAGTGATTAAATATTTTCCTTACTCATTGGTTACCGTGAATCTCAGACATCTTAATCATTATTTTCAAATTACAAAATTGACCTTGCTTTGTCACAAAAAATCTCTGGTAGCCTTTAAAAAAAAAAAACTTACTAACCTTGACAAACAGTTATTAGGGTCTACAGGGGTCCTCTACATGACATCATTTCCTATATGTTAGGGCTTTGTGCATGTTGGTTACACCAAACTGAATTAAAGCTGAACTGCTTCACTCCATATTTTTAGGAAATAATAATAACATTGTATTATTTAATCATGCTATATTACATTATAATAGTTGTTTATGGAATTTCACCCCTTAATTACTGTTACACTACATTTTACTTTAAATTCCATTAAAACAATCTAAATGAATTTGAAGTCAGAAGATTATATGGACTCACTTTATATTAGGTGGCCTTAACTACTATGTACTAACATTTAAATTAATCATTTGATACAATGCACTTATTGTGTACATACATGTTTTACATTGTACTTACATTTTAAACATTACTTGCATATAATTACATCTGTAATTAATTTATGTAGTTACCTTTATAATTACACTGTTGACACTTCCCTTACACCAAACCCTACCCTTAAACTTACCCATACCACCAAACCTGTCCTTAACTTTACCCGTATCCCACCTCAACATCAGCAAAAGTGTTTTGCAATACAATATGAACACAATAAGTACATTGTACTTATTTTTGATGTAAGTACATAGTAGTTAAGGCCGCCTAATATAAAGTGGGACTGATTATATTCATGTCAAGTGATTATGACTTGTATGACTTGTATTTGAAACTTTTCTTTAGATCTGAGGGAAAAGGAAACAAAAGGAAAGTTGAAAAACCCATATACACACAAACACTGACTTTCATGCTCACATGTTGACCCTGTCTTAGCCAAACTTTCAGCCTGTTATTGGATGGTCTTTGGCTTTTCCTTGACCTTTGTCAGAATAAGCCTCTTTTGGGAACAGATGTCCTACTTTGCTATGACAAGTCCAGGTCAGAACTAGACATTGCATCATTGAGTCCAATAACCACAGATCCTGACCCCTGAGCGGTGTCATCATATATGTGTGCTGCTGTCAAATTCATACGCTTGCCTTGTCAAAACAGACAAGAACAGAGTTTAGCACCTGCAACACGACAAATGCATCCCAGCAGTTTTCACTGTAGCTTGTTCTTTGTTCAAGCATATAGTGAGCATGTGCATTTTACATGCGTTAATTATTTAGTAAGACCTTAATATGAATAATTTATCAACTGTAATAAATTATACAAATAACTGTGTAATGTGATATTTGTTTTAATGTCTTTGCATATGTGATGAAAAAAATCAAAAGTTAATCTTGCAATTTAATGTATATTGTTGATAATTCTTGTGTGTTTAACAATTAATGCATTATACTACTGTAAGCATATATTATATAGTCGTGGGAATGCATGCTACAATGCACAAGGGACAACACATAATGAAATAAAAAAAGCAGCTTCATCCAATATTAAAAGCCAATATTAACACATTACTTTGATCCAGATGTTACACTGCCATTGCTAGAATCCAATTACTCACCCTCGGGGGGAGGGTACTGGGAGTAGGACAGAGTAGAGCTAGTGGCATCTATTGATTTGCCTGTCAGCACAAAGACCCATGGTGGCTTTGTCTTTGACCGCACTCATGGCTGCATTGTGCATGTGATAGGGATGAATGGGAGGACAGATGGAGATAGGGCCACACTAAATAATCACAAAAATAATCATGATTACGATTACAGCAGCAACTATTACCTAAATGTGAAAATTGTTGCTTAAAGTGTCTTGTTTATATTTACTTCCGTTGTATCAAAGGTTACTACATACAATATATATATATTTTTTGCATTGAGCATTGTAGCCAATCACAGACACATCTGTTGAGCGCATAAACGCATTAGCGAATCAGAGGCTTTAAATCGCTGTGCAGAATAAATCTGCTTAAATCAGCAGATTTTTGTTCAGCGTGAGCTCACTAACTATGTTCTAAACTTTCATAAATCTTCTTATTATAGCTAACAAAGTGTACACAATGTAAAAAAAGAGACTCATTGTGCGGTGCAGCTTCACTGATTATAATAGGAGTTCAGAGAACAGAACTCAATGAGCTTGCGCTAAAATGATGTGATTGACGGCATCAGTGGAAATAAATTAAGCGCTCTTTTTGTTTGCTTTCCATATACTATAATCTATTCACAATTTTAATAAAAGTTTTGTTTTTCATGTTGCTAGGACGACCAATGGGCATGTATACACAGCAACGTGTCTGTAGTAACTATCTTAATTCATTCTTTTGTAGAAATTTTGCAGAATTTTCACCCGAGATCGAGTCAAATTACATGGGGGAAATACACTATTGAGAGTAAGTTCATTTGCCTGAACTGAAACATTTCAATGTATTTTTAACTGCAATATATAATTATGTCATATTGTTTTTTATAATTGTTTTGTATAGGTAAACAAGATAGTTATGCAAAAAAATATGCATAATTACAAACTACTAACCCTAAACCAATCCCTAAACCATCTCTGGTCAAGAGTTTTTTTTTTTGTACTCTTCTTTGCTACGTGGGGCATGTTACATAGTGGTAGCCCCGATGGGGTCTCCATTATTTTTTGGGGGTGAATTTGGCTTCGCTTATTTTGTGATGAAGGTTTCTGATGCCATTACTGTAAATACTGATACCCAAGTCAACCATGTTAATGTTCAAGGAGTCTCAACACATGCAACTCCTGATGTGGATTTGTCAGCAGGCCCATTTGTGACTAGACACAATCCTGTACTTGAGATTACATCCATTATTAGTTCACTGTATATTTCTGATTTTGAACATTCTGATGATGGTGAAAATTGTGTGGGGTTTGTGCAAACACTGCAAACAGGTTAAAGTAGATTAATTTGCCCTTAATGAGTAGTCTCTAGACGCAAATTTAAAACCATCATTAGACAGCTCTTTAAATCGGGAAACCAGTTTTCGGGAAGCAGTAAACGTTAGCAGAGTTAGAGGAATATTTCCAACAGTCTGTGGAAAAACTGATAAAGGCCATCACCAACTGTTTTCTAAAGAGAGATGCAAAGTGGTAAGGTCAAATGAGAAAACTTAGACACACTAGTACTTTAAAACTCTCAAGATTACAGTTCTACACTCCAGCTACTACATTTCCTTTACTCATTGCCCCAATACCCCAGTTTTAGCATCTAGAGCCAAATTACCACCCCTTAAACCTGGCAATGTTACATATGACCTCCCATCCACTGAGGCTGTTCATCCACCTCATATGCTTACATCCTCAGAAATGGCTGGTTCAACCTCATTCTGTGCTTGACCTCCCATCCACCTAGAATTTCCCTCCTGTGATTCTGGTGAGATGGCAGATGTCCTCAACTTCATCGAACAATGTGAAAACTTCCTTGACATCAGATCGATTTCCAGTGTAGAGCTCATTGGAACCCTCAGTATGGTGCTGAAAGGACCTGCTCTGAGCCGATGGTAGGCAGAGAATACCAAGGTTAAAGACTGGAAGTCCTTCAAAGAGGCATTTATGGCAGCTTCTCTTCCTGAGGATTACTGCACAGAGGTGGAGGATCAGCTGAGGAACAGCTTGGCACAGCAGCCAAGACAATGCCTGTGGGATTTCGCCTCTGATTACCGGTCTTGTCTTAAGTGGAAGCCTGAGATCACAGAGGATGAATTGGTGAGCCGCATACTTAATAACATCAACCCCAGGATCACTAAATGTCTGAGAGGGATGGTGAACACCATAGAGCAGCTGGTTAAAGTCAGCTCTATGGTCGAGATGGACTGTATGGGAGCAGAAGACTATTGGCAGATAGGTGGCAGTCAAGGCAACAAGGAAAAACAACACAAGATCGACTGACCTCAACTTCTCAGAGAACCTCTATAGCCCAACACCATACTGTGACGCCTGCTTCTCCTGGTTCATGTGATAGTGAATGGAAAGGAAGTGAAAGCAGTACTGGAAGTACCTACACTCTGATGCAGGAAAACCCGTGGAAACAGCTAGATGGCGGAGCACCATCAGTCACTACTCACTCCACACAAAGATTCGTAATGGCAGACGGAATGCTTTACCAGGCTTAACACCAGAAGAAGGTTGGGTATAAGTGACACTATAAAGAGTCTGAGGTGCATACAGATATACTGAATGACTCTTACCTAGCCTTTCCTTGTTGGCTTGGACTTCTTGGGGGCCACTGGGGCTATCTTCAATGTCAGACATGGTAGGTATGGCTGGAAAACTGAGAGAGGATTCACATACTTCCCTTTTCATTCCATTGCCGAATACCCTGGTGTGTATGGTAATGACGTCTGGTGCATATTCCCTTCACAAAGCTACACTAAACTTGTACTATGCCTTACCACCCTCCTGTTAACTGTCTCCCTTCACTTCAAAAAAAGACACTCCAGTCTGGGACTCAGACAAGCTGGAAGAGTTGCAGAGGTTCACCTGGCCTCACACCACCTCCAAAATCTTGGGAAGAACATCTGAAAAAACTACATAAAATCACATTATCAGACAAAATCCCTTTCAAATCTTGTGCCTACAGAGTATCACCCTTCAGGAAGCAGATCACTGAAGACCAGGTGGATCAAATTCTCAAAGACCACATCAACGAGCCCTCTTTTTCTCCATGGTCGTTTCCGTTCATACTCTTCCCCAAACCTGATGGATCCTATAGGTTCTGCATGGACTATCCGTGACTCAACAGTAAAACCATACCTGATGCATATCCAATGCTGTTAATTCATGGCATTCTGAAATCCATGAAAGGTGCCTTATTAGGGGGAAACAAGAAAGGAAATGACAGCTTTCATCACCACCAAGGGGCTTTACCAGTTCTGAGTTATGCCACATGGACTGCTGCAGCAACCTTCCAGAGGCTCATGGAGAATTTCCTTTCAGACCTGAGGAGCAAATTCTGTTTTGTATACATTGATGACATTATTTTTTCACAAATGTTGAAGCAGCAGATTTGCCATCTGAATGCCTTACTACAAATCATTACCTAGAATAAGAAAAGGCCAATATAACCTTAAACATGAAAATATGTAATTTCTTTAAGAGACAGATGAAGTTTCTCTGACACATCATCTCCAATAAAGGAGTGGAGATAGATGCTGAGAAGACCCAGGCTGTTGCGAAATATCCACCTCCCAAAGACCTTAAAACCTGGCAACACTTTCTTGGACTGAATGGCTGGTATCCAAGCTTATTCCCCCTTTTACAGATATCACTGCATTAAGTTGATTATGTGTGATCGTGGAACATTTGAATGGAGACTTTAATCTGCTTTTTTCTGCTTGAGGAGGGTAGTGAATGAAGTCCAGGGTCAACAAAGACCTGAAGTATGCGTTTAAGGGTTAAAGGGATAGTTCACTCAAAAATGAAAATTCTGTCACTCAACCTCATGTCGTTCCAAACCCATAAGACTTTTGCTCATGAATATATATTTTTTTTAATAAATCCTGTGAGATTTATGTCCATTCCACCAAAACTTAACATCTCACCCTCATGCTAACATCTCACCCTCATGCTGTCCTAGAGGTGTATGACATCCTTTCTTCTGTGGAACACAAATGGGAATCTCTGTGAGTCCATATAATGGGACTTTGAGGTCCCTCAAAACGAGCACGATAGTAATCCTTACAATCCCAGTTGATGAATCAATGTCTTCTGTAGCGAAACAATAGATGTATATGAGAAAAATACTCATATAAAATACATATATTTTAAACTTTTTAAACTATAAACCATCAGTTTCGGAAAACTGTTGCCACACTGTGAACATCAGAATGTTGTGAAGCGTGATGTAAGCACATTGTAAAAGTGACGGTCCTCTATGTTTACGCATCACTTCTCGGATGAGTTTCACAACAAGCTTACATTATGCTTCTTGTCATCAAATTACAGGGACTAATCCACTTGCATTATATGGACTCACAGAGATAGATTATCTGGAATGGCATGAGGGTGAGTAAACGATGAGAGAATTTAAATTTTTGGGTGAACTATTCCTTTAAGAATCATTTTATAATGCATCATCATCATGAGCCTGGGTTCACTGTTCTGGAGCTAGCTTGACAAACTGGGGAGCCAACTGATAGAAATTATGCACATGCCATTGGGTAACTGGATCTGAATGTCAGTGCACGATAAATTCAAGTATGAGGCCCCATGAAAGGAACCTAAACAGCACTAAAAATAACAGTAATTTCCTGGTCTTGCTCATCTCTCTATCTTGCAAACATTAACTGTCATAAAGCAGGGTTCCAGCCACTGATCAAGCCAGATCACAGAGTTTTTCTTTAACAAGCCTTTAAGGGGATGAAATCCCATGGGTTGTAAGATCTTAGCTGTCTGGACTGTCATGAGAAGACAGACTGTTCTTTACTAGCTGTTTATCACTCTAAGTTCTTAATAGCAGGTGCTCTT
The DNA here is from genome assembly GCA_039654625.1 of Rhinogobio ventralis. Classification (NCBI taxonomy): domain Eukaryota; kingdom Metazoa; phylum Chordata; class Actinopteri; order Cypriniformes; family Gobionidae; genus Rhinogobio; species Rhinogobio ventralis. The sequence goes on along the minus strand of CM077206.1, from coordinate 27,859,000 downwards.
ATTTATTGTGAAAGAATTTTAGAGACAAAAGTGCCCATCTTCTGCTGCTAATTATACATATTATTAATATGTATATTATATTAATTGTAACTATGTAAATTTAGTATAACATTGTATATAATATTATATAATATATAATATAATATATTAATATAATTAATATAAATATATGAATGCAAGCTTTAATATATAAGCTTTTAAAAGATTAAGCATACGTGAATTCTTTTGAGCTCTTTGTGAAACTATATAAATTATAAAGCCTACTTGTTTGATTCACTTGCATTGATATAGTCCGATATTTTCTTTCAGCTGCCATCTCAAATTTTTGCTGCAGCATGTTTATTCCTGCCTTGTAAATGCATTTGATTTCATGATATGTTTTCATAATGATTTCTTAATCTTCATCAGAGAAGTGAATTTCGCCAGCTCTCTCGCAAGGAGTCTATCAAACTGACGCTCTCCATGTTCTGTGTGAGAGTTAAATCTGGATTAAATCAGAGTTGACAGAGAGCATTTATACTGAGCATTGTGAGCCCGTTGAACCCGATCTAAACCAGGTTGGATTTAAATGGATTTGTCAAATCTAAACCTACTCTGAAACTCAGAGTTTGTTTAACTAGCTTCATGCAACAGGCCTCTGAAGATTTGATTCCAAACTTTCTTTCTACAGGAAATTAAAGTTAATATTTTGGGATAATCCACATCCCAAATTGAAGTCTTAATGAGAAATACCTATCATTGTTCAATCCAATTTTTCTTACAGTTTAGTTCATCCAGTCACTTTCATTATTAATTAGAACATGTGTATGTGACCAAGTCATTAGGCTAACAAATATAACATTTTTATTTGATTGCTTTCTGATGTTCCTGTAGGTCAAACACTAGAACATTGTGCTAGCAATATCAATGTCATGGGTTTGATTCCGAGGGAAAGCAAGAACTGATAAAATGTGAACCTTGAATGCAATGTAACTCATTTTGGATAAAATAAGCATCTGCCAAATGTAAATGTAGTGGTTCCTGACACACTCATACAGAAGTGTTTTTTTTTTTTTTTTTTTACACCTCATTGTTCATATGGCTAAGGAGAAAGACAGGGCTTACAGTGGCTCTGGTACTCAAACCTTTAACTATATCCTAAATGTCACAGAATGTCACTGTAAAGCATGGAATGAACCCAGGCTTGCCACGGGTTAGTCCCTCTGTTCCCTCAGGTAACTAAACTCTTTGTTTCTCCAGTATGTGCAGGGTGTGTATGTGCTTCATGGATCTGGTTAATGTGGCATCAGCCTTACCGTTGATGTAATGCATACCATTTACTGCTGTGAGCAGAAAGGCCTTTCATTTATTAATTTAAGTCTAATAAAGGAGAAGTGTTTTTTCTATCTTCTCTGTAGATCTTTTTTCAGTTGTATATTATATTGGATTAAGACATTTTCATATGAAATCAGAGCCATATTTTGGTAACACTTTAGAATAATGGTCCGTCATTAATAAGTAACTTTGCAGGAAGTAATGAAGCACTAATGAGTAGTACTACATTAACACTTCAGTTACTACTATTAACTAATATGGAAACAAGCTTAACTAATCAGTAACTAATATCGAATTTAGCAGATAATGCCTTGTTAAGTAATCAATAATTACTGAATGAGATTAGCCTCATTAATAACTATTAACTAACTGGCAAATTGTAAAAAAAACATTATTGTGTGTCTGAGACATAATCAGTCATCATTTTTACTCTGAATAAACCACATTGAGAGTAAAAAAATAAAATAATTGCTCACATCTCAGACACGTTAATGTTGTGATTAGTAATTCATTATTAATTCTTTATAATTTGTCATAGTTACCTATTAGTTCTTAGTGATGCCAATCTCCTTCAGTAATTATTGATTACCTAATAAGGAACTATCTTAGTCCTAAATTCGATATCACTTACTGATTAGTTGCGCTTGTTTCTATATTAGTTAATAGTAGTAGCTGAAGTGTTAATGTAGTACTACTCATTAGTCCTGCATTACTTCCTGCATAGTTACCTATTAATGACGGACCATTATTCTAGAGTGTTACCCATATTTTTTTCTGTCACAAAAAATGAATGAATAATTATGATTACAAGATATAATAAGGGCTGCTGTGTATAATTCCAAGGAACAAGGAGCAGGACACGGAATGAATGACTTTTAATTACCACGAAGAGCGAGAGCATACATTAAACAACTAATATAAATACTGGACAAGGAACTAAGGAAATCTCAGGGCTTAAATACACAGGGAGTAATCAATGAAACAGCGAACAGGTGTTAGCAACCAAGGCGAATAATAATGACAGGGAACACTAGCAAACAGGAAAAGAATAAAAAATAAAACCAAAAGTGAACAAAACAGAATGAGACCGTCAAAGCAATAAGCTAAAAAAAAAAAAAAAAACGTAGAATATACAGAAATTGCAGGAGAGCCTTTTGTGTGAACGCAAACAGTAATGCTGGAAAATTCGATCCTGGAATAAGGGTCAAGCTTTTAAATATTGTGAAAAAAATCTATATTCTGTACATACGTAAACTTGAATTGGGCTTTATGGGACTGTCTGAGAATGTTTGTGAATGTAAGCACTAGTGTTGTAGACCATTTTTTGAAGGTCTTGGTCTTGTCTCGGTCGCGACCACATTTGTACTCGGTCTTGTCTCGGTCTCAGACTTAGAGGACTCGGGATTTTGTTAAGACCAGTCAAGACCACAACTGCTGGGATATTACTAAATTGCCAGTGCATTGTCTGATTTAATTATTAACATCATTAATGTGATTGGATGTAAAACTTATTGCTTCAGATGCAATCAATAACTTATTTCTACTTTGATTTATTTATTGTGCCGGTTCAGAAATGAGGGATTGTGTAAAAAATGACACCAAAATTAATACAAATGCTCACAAAATTCAAGATATTGCTGCAAAAAAGTATTTGTATGAGATCTGGATTTTTATATTATAACGTGATATGCAATATCACAAGAGCAAGAGAGCTGTTTTCACAAATTTCAAACATTAAATAAAATAAAAAAATAAACATTATTCTCAACATTATTATTTACCAATTCAGATGCATCTTCTGTACCACCACCAGTGCAAAGATGAATTTTGTTGTTAATGATTTCATTGGATTGGTACAATAGCTCTATATATAGTGTCTTATTCTAATTATGTTTATTGATTAAAAATAAGTAATTTCTCAGGCAGTGATGTGGATCTTTATGAATTTAAGGAGTGCTGGTCTGGTCTTGGTCTTGACTTGATCTCGCCTTGCCTTGGTCTTGTCTTGGTCTCAACCCCTCAAAGTCTTGGTCTTGTCTTGGTCTCAACACACATTAGTCTTGGTCTCAACTCGGTCTCAGATTAGGTGGTCTTGACTACAACACTAGTAAGCACAGAATGTGGGAATGCTTTAGCAGTGTGAGCATAATCATGCAGTGACACAACAGTTATCAGAAATTTTCCAGAATCTCTATGTGAAAGAGAAGTCAGTTGACTCCCCAAAACTGATGGTCATTATGGATGTGCCTGAAGTTGAACATATTAAGCAAGCCATGAATAATCACTTAAAAATTAATAAGGAATTCTACACAATAATTGAAAAAATATTAATTAGACAAGCACAAGGTAAGCCGTATTTTAATTAGCATAGCCTATTTGAAATGATAGAGCAATGGTGAGTCTGTGCCAATATGACTAAACTTCTTATGACTAAAATAATCTGATGGATGCATTGCATGTTTCACCTTTTATTGAGAGCATCTTTAAAATCTAAACAAGATCCAGATTAACAACACTAAACTAAGATACTATATCATTTTTTTTCTTCAAATTTTAGACCTTCTGAGCAGGAATTTAATAAAGTTTTTAGTCTCAAGCAGGCATAGACCTATGATATATATACTGTATGTCGCAAGTGACTCAATTGTGTGAGTAAGTCATTTGAATCCAATTTGTATAAAATCATGGTAGACTACCTTTATATAATTTAACAAAATTTGTATTTGTATAAAGATATATTTAAGCATCCTGCATGTACACTATATTGCCAAAAGTATTGGGACACTCCTTCAACTCATTGAATTCAGGTGTTCCAATCACTTCCATGGCCACAGGTGTATAGAATCAAGCACCTAGGCATGCAGACTGCTTCTACAAACATTTGTGAAAGAATGGGTCGCTCTCAGGAGCTCAGTGAATTCAAGCGTGGTACCGTGATAGGTTACCACCTGTGCAATAAGTCCATTCGTGAAATTTCCTCACTACTAAATATTCTACAGTCAACTGTTAGTGGTATTATAACAAAGTGGAAGCAATTGGGAAAAACAGCCAGGAAGTGGTAGGCCACGTAAAATCACAGAGCGGGGTCAGTGCATGCTGAGGCGCACAGTTTGCAGAAGTCGCCAACTTTCTGCAGAGTCAATAGATACAGACCTCCAAACTTCATGTGGCCGTCAGATTAGCTCAAGAACAGTGTGTAGAGAGCTTCATGGAATGGGTTTCCATGGCCGAGCAGCTGCATCCAAGCCTTACATCACAACGTGCAATGCAAAGCGTCGGATGCAGTGGTGTAAAGCACACCGCTACTGGACTCTAGAGCAGTGGAAACATGTTCTCTGGAGTGACAAATCACACTTCTCTGTCTGGCAATCTGATGGATGAGTCAGAGTTTGGCGGTTGCCAGGAGAACGGTACTTGCCTGACTGCATTGTGACAAGTGTAAAGTTTGGTGGAGTGGGGATTATGGTGTGGTGTTGTTTTTCAGGGGTTGGGCTTGGTCCCTTAGTTCCAGTGAAAGGAACTCTTAATGCTTCAGCATACGAAGACATTTTGGACAATTTCCTGCTCCCAACTTTGTGGGAACAGTTTGGGGATGGCCCCTTCCTGTTCCAAAATAACTGCTCACCAGTGCACAAAGCAAGGTTCACTTGACTGGCCTGCACAGAGTCCTGACCTCAACCCGATAGAACACCTTTGGGATGAATTAGAGTGGAGACTGCGAGCCAGGCCTTCTCATCCAACATCAGTGCCTGACCTCACAAATGCGCTTCTAGAAGAATGGTCAAAAATTCCCATAAACACACTCCTAAACCTTGTGGAAAGCCTTCCCAGAAGAGTTGAAGTTGTTATAGCTGCAAAGAGTGGGCCAACTCCATATTAAACCCTACAGATTAAGAATGGAATGTCATTAAAGTTCATGTGCATGTAAAGGCAAGTGTCCCAAAACTTTTGGCAATATAGTGTATGTATGGGCTTTGCTGCATATCATGCATTTGAACATGCACTTGATCTCAGCAGTACATATCAGTAAAGGTAGCAGTAAACCGTAAGCTTCTCCTGTCCTATTAAGGAATGAGTTCACCAGCCTAAATATACGCCAGTGTGAAATCTTACAGATGATGCCTAGGAGCTGGCTCCAGTAAGTTACATCAGCAGTAGTGTTTAGTTTGTCATCGAATCTGTGTGTTTAAACTAATCTATTACTGTAAGTGAATTAATTGTTTTTGTTCACTTTCATTCACTGACTCAAATTCTCATTCACTGAAATCTCACCCCTTTGAAGACAGTATGTTTTAAATGTTTCTATTCTGTACATATTTACCATTACCAGAATTACTCCAACATTCTATGACATTTTTTGCAATAAATTCCTTTTATTGAAAAGATTTTAACAATAGCATTTAATTTGACATTTTGTTTTAGTTAATGTGCTATCTGTAAAAACATAGTTAATTTTAATATAAGAAATATATATGTGTAAGAGTTGGGTTTGAGAAATTTGATTAAATCATAGTTGGATTACATGCAAAAAATGATATATATAACCTGTTCCATTTTTGGTACAAATTAATTCAATGACTCAATTATAAATTATATTTAATTTATATTTGTCGCCACCTACTGGTAAAAAACATTTTTAAAAAATCAAGAAATGCTAACATTTTACTGTTCACTGACAAACCCGGGTTTTTCTGAGGATGTTCCAGACTTCGTCAGCAGTCTTTGTCATGAATAACAACCCTGGCATGTTTGGCATATGAGTTCTGGTGGTCTGGCATCTGATGCTGGCGAGGGCATGTAAATGAATGAGGGAAAATGACGGCGGTTTACTGCACTTCCCATAGTAATTTCACACCTGTCATCCCTCGTGAGAGGAGCTCACCTTTACATGAGAGAACACTACACACACACACACACACTCACAGTGTGTTTGGCTCAGGCCTCTTTTTAGGATTAAAGGCATAGCTCACCCCGATGTGAAAGATATGTCATCATTCAGTCACCCTCATTTAATTTGGAACCATAGTAAGAAAAGCTCTTTTCCATGCAACAAAAGTCTATCTATCTATCTATCTATCTATCTATCTATCTTTCTGTCTGTGTCTGTCTGTCTGTATGTCTGTCTTTGTCACATGGCAAGAATGTCAGTCTTTTAATGCTAGTCACATGCTAGTACATTATCTGTTATTTCTATTTTATTTCATTTTATTTCTTCTTTTAATAAACCGTTTTAGGATTAGGAAGCGCCTTTTTATTTATGTATGTATGTATGTATGTATGTATGTATGTATATATTTATTTTTATGTTTAACACATCCAAATGTAATTTAGTAAATGTATTCAATATTAATTTGTTAAAATATGCAGTGCAGATATTCCCAGTCCAGAGCTGAATTAAAGTCATGCTGTCTGCTTCCATGTTCTTCGCACTCAGACTTACTGTAGCAACAAAGCACGCACGTGTGTGTGTGTGTGTGTGTGTGTGTGTAGGGTGACTCTTGGGAAGCTAAAAAAGCGGTCTAAACCTGGCCCTGATCAGTTAGACTCTGGGAATGCATAGTACTGCAGGAGATCAGTAAATAGTCACTGAGGAAAGAGCTCAAAGGAATGTAAAGTGTCCTAGAAGAGCACAGACACACACTATCTTCAAAACATAAATACATATAAACTAAAAGGGATGCATTGTGCATTGCAAAATGTACTGTAATCTGTAATGATATTTAATATTTTAAAAATGAAATGAAAATTTTATTGACGAATATATTGATTTAGAAATACATTCTTCTTTAAAAGAATGATCTTGCTAAAGGAGTGAGCCATAGGTAGATTTAGAATTTGACACCAAACATATATATGTGTAAAGTTCATGTTAATTAGATGTTTCTTTTTGCTAAAGTTCACCTCAATTACAGTAGATATGCACTACCCTCAGATACATTGTGGCAATTTGTCAAATCTGGCACTGTATTTAGCACATGCACACAGGAACAACCACAAGATGTTTGTTTGCTTGCGTGTTACAGTTTGTAGTACCTCTATGCAAGGTCATCTACAGTACATTGTTGATAAAGCAAAAAGGTAGTCACAATCCCAAATATCTAAAACATATAAAACAAAATTACAACAGAGAAAATGCAAAAAAGCCCAGATTAATTCCTTCCTTTTTGTAAATTATAAAAGCATATTGTAATATATTACATTCTGAATGTTAGAACAGCTGGATTTAGTTATGTACTTAGTCAATTCTCATTGTCCTGAAGTAGAGGTCACAGACCAAGTCACACGAGGTGGGAGAGATAAACAGGACGAGCACTCGCGTCCGCTGATCGCCCCCTGAAAGGTGTTTGGTATCGGACCTGACCATTTGGGACACTTACATGGACAGATCAAACTTCAGAAATGAAATCCAGCAGGTCACCTTTAGGATATTTATTTTTTTTTTCTTATTTGTGCATGTAAATTGAACCTGCCATGATGGGACGAAGTCTAAAATTAGCTTATGTACTGTATGTGAACATACAGCAGCTCTGCAAAAGCACAGAAAGAATGTCTATAGTCTAGACTCGAATGGCTTATACTGTAAAAAAATAAATAAAAAATTAAATTGTATATATAATGTTCATAAAAATAGTGTATAATGTTTAATATTTGATTAATTTTTCAGTATACAATATTTAAAATTTTCTCTCCATTTACTATTCTGAATGGATTACACAGTGGCCCCAAAATGTAGACGCTTACACCATACTTAAAAACCAAAAAATAAATAAATAAATTAACATTTCAAAATAGCAATAGTTTATTTGAAAATAGCACATGCATACATTTCAAGCTGAATATTATACGGTAAAGGTTTGTAAATGTAATTATTAATCATTAGAGACATTCTATCATCATTTGTTTGCAGATGCAACTTGATTTGATATTTTTGTTACTTGATGCAATGAAATTCATATGTTTTTAAATGTTTAAGTGTACATATACAGTCAAACCAAAATGTATTCAGACACCTTCAACATTTCCTCATATTATCACAGTTTATTCACTATAGTGCTAAAATGGTAATAAAATATGACAAGTTGTCAGAACAAATTAATCTTCATAATGTCACATAACTTTGATAGAAAGGTATGTAATTACAATCAACCAATCAGCTGTCAGCTGTTAAATTTAAATCCACAATTAGATAATACTAATTAATAATAATTTAGGTCAACCAATTACCAAGCAATGCTTCATTTTGTTCAGTCTGTGGTGTAAAAGGTCGCATTAGCAATTAAAGAAAAAACACTTTAGCAGAACATGGTCAGGTCAAAGTGTATGAATAATTTTGGTCCCAAATTTTGATCAATTTCACTGGTAGTCCGCATTCTGAAAATTTTTGGGTATAATATGTCACAGTTTACATTATTTTGCTATCCTCACTTATATAAATGAACTATTAGTGTCCTGCACCCACTAGTAAAAAAATATATCTCTTGTCTGAATAATTTTTGCAGCCACTGTGAAAGTATAAGTTGCATTTAATTTATAAAATAGTTTTTCTAAAGTTTATCACTGTTCCTGCTGCAAACTAAATGATATGTTGTAATTAAGCAATGATTTGCATTCACAGACTTCTGATATTTCCATACTGTTCGGATCTTCTCAAAAAAAAAAAAAAAAAAAAAAAAAGACAGAATATCTTCAAATGAACAGCTGCTTAACTCGCTCAAGCATCAAGCATATCTTATCATGCGGCAGTTGTGTAATCAAACACCTCTGTCACCGGTGGCGCATTTCTGAGGAACTCTAAGTGGCACTTGTTTGCACACAAGCAGCCTTTGATGGTACAAAAACTGTTTGCACTTTGAGTGTCGCCCTTTAACAACTCGTCTCACCGCTATTTGCATAATATCCGTCAAACAGTTGAGTGTCAAGTTGCATGTTTCGCAAAACCTTAAAGACCTAGAGAGCATCTTTTTTTGCACTTCAGTCCTTCATATCTGTGCATGATACGTGAGTTTTGGCCTCTTATGACACATTTATGCCAGTACGGCACAACCTGTGCCTGATTTTTGCAGATGGCAACAAAAAAACTTCTTATTGCAGCATTTGTTAGGAACAGAAAAGGATTTTTTTCCCCCTTATGTGATTATGTGTTTGTTTATTTATTTTTCTGCTGAACGCAGCTGCTTGGACGCCTCCATGCAGAAATACCCAATATGGCTCCACGGCTGTACACAAGGCTGGGGGCCAAGAGGGCCAATTTTTTGAGAAAAGCACCAGTAGAATAACACTGCAATGGCTCCCAGTTGGCATAATTTTCAGACACCCCCCTCCCGTTTACTTTCATCTTCTTCTTCTTCTTATTCTTCTTCCTCCACCCCTGTGCACGTAGCGGTGTATGTTTGCTGACATGAGCACTCAGGCAAACTGGTAACAGCTCTCATAGTACCACATCTGTTATTGAACAGTCAGTCGTACGCGAAGAACAGGAATACTCAATTGGACTCAATAGTGTCACGTCTGTGAGCTGAGCGTAATTCCCCGTCACTATCATAGAGGAATCTACAGCATCTACTTGTCCCGGTAAAACACACCTGCCAGTCATAACAACTCTCACTGGTGATTACTTTACCGACAGTGCAGAAAAGCAGAGAAAATGCAAACAAAATCATTTAAGGTTTTTTTTTTTTTAAGGTTCTCTCTCTTCTATGGTGTATAGCTGATTCTGTGTGTATTTATAAGTAGGTTACGTACAACACGTAAAATGAGTGTGCATTATTGGGGTTAGATTGTGTTGTAATGTATTCCCTTGTCGAAAAGAAGTGCCCTTCATTTTATTGAATATGCAACATAATGCAACAGAAATGACATTAAAGTGTGTTTTAGTTTGCCATAAATGCTTGTCACCATATTGCAAAGACGATAGAAATAATTATGAATTTAAGTAAGTGTAAGTGCAAATTAGCATCCGAAAACATTACAATCAGTTTACAAAAGTATTTTATATTTTTTCCTTATTAAGTATTATTTCTCTTCACAAGGGTTACCTTTCAGAAATGTTCACAAGTACAAATTCTCCAATAAATGCAAGATATTTCCAAATTTTTCACAAAAAAAATTACAGTAACAAAACAGTACACATGTAAATGGTGTCATTTATTTGTGAATTAACTACAGATAGCTACATATAAATACAGCTTTACTTTAATGAGGGAAGTTATTATATGTCAAAATAGTGGCCCCAATGAGTATTTGGGCATTTTATTAAACCATAGTAATTGTCATTGCATTAGAAACAAAATGCTGCACAAGTAATTTTCAGAACAAACTTTACTGGGCCATTTTTGCAATGACTTTTAAGCATGAATTTTAGTTCATATAAATGTTTCCTTCAAGTTCATGTTGATGACCAAGCAGAATAACCACAAATGTTGTACATATAGCAGTTCAGTCAATATAATTCTATTTATTTTTAACTTCTTGTGAAAAGTTTTTGCTCAAAAAACGTACTTATCATTATTTAAAATAAATGCCACTTGGTTTCTTATGTTAATGCCTAATGGCCTAAGTTTCCACATATTTATTGGTGCCACTGTATGTAAATCTTGTGCATATGTGAATTCCATATGTGAACCACATGTGCATTTGTACAGTATTGGAGGTTTTAATGTAGTGTACAGTATTTCCACATGCATCATGCAAATCTAATATTTGCTGAATGTTCACCCTTACGTCCTACTGCCTTATAGAGAAAGAGACAGAATAGATGAATACATAGCCTAATCTTATTCTACATTCTACAGTCACCCTCTTTCATTCTTGTTCTATTGCTATTAATCATACTATTGCTAATAATTAAAAAAGATTAAATCACTCTGCTCAGAGCCACTGCAACACACTATGATCAATCCATCACATAACCAAAACATAAATCTGATATTGTTGTTCTAACACTTTTAATAACATACGTCTGAATATTGCTGTGTGCACTGGAGTGATTTATTGGTCAAAAAACTGCTATCAGCCTCACATAAGGAAGCAAATGCTGGTGGTCTGCCAATAATCCCATTAACAGCATTGTTCAAACTCATTACGCATCCTGAAACAAAATAATAATCACAAATCTACAAAGTTGAAATTCCTCTGAATAATGTTGCCAGTTATTAAGTTCTCTTCTTCCGTCATAAATCAAAATGTAAGGTGCTTTTGCACGGTACGCTGTACTCTGTTTGCCAAGTGAATTATGAATGCAGGGAGGTGCCGTGCTGGTGCTAAGCTGATCTATGCTGAAGCTTCAGTTGATTCACTTAAAGGAAATGACATGGACAGCAGCCCAGGATGGCACCTCATATTCTCAGTGTGTCTTTAAGCCCCATAAGCATTTAGATGAACAAATACTAAGGTGAAATGTTTGAAAGGGCTTACATAAAACAAGAATGATAAATAAATAATAATAATCTTTTAAAAATTGAATTAAAATAACACAGCCTCATAAAAAAATCATGTCACATTCATTATGTCAAGCACTGAAAAAGCAGCAATGATCATCTACACCAAAATGCTTATATGCTTTATCATTTCTTTTATAGGAAAATATCTGTGCTGTTAGTTATGATTTTCTTTAAGCAAAAATTGCTCCTACTATTCTATTTGATTTAATTGTTAAGAATGAGCAAGTGTATCCATGTGTTTGACCTGTAGTGTAAATGAGATAACATAGGGTGGAATCTCACCACTCCGATCCCTTTCCTGGTTTTATACAAACTTTTGTCCTTTCTGTCTTCTACTCAAAGACCTATCCATGAGCCTTATCAAGCCTCAAAACATTTGTGGAAGCAATGAATTTTCATGATGTGCTTGAACTTATCAACAATTTTAGATCTTTCTTAATCTTCCAGGATCTCTCAGAACAATAATAGTAACGAAGACTTAGGAAGCAGGTTTTGACTAGAAGGAAAATTAATGTACACTGTCAGATTCAGCTATGTTGAAAGTGAGTTTCTGATTTAAATGCTGGTAATTTGCATAACTTGTGAATAACTTCTTTCCCCAAATCTATTTATGTATTCCCCTTTACTTCTCCTTTCATTTCCCATAAGCCTAAGCTCAGGACAAGCCAAAAATTACACTGCTTGGTTTCTTTAGTTCCGTAACAATAACTGGCAAACACATTAACAACTTCACAAAGTCTAAATTTGAAGTTACATTTAAATGTAATATTCCTGTAAATATAGTGAAATATATTTTGTATTTAACAGTTGTATTTAAGGGAAATAACTTGCATTGTGAAAAGGCTTGAATTGAGCTTTGTTTGGACAAGTATACATGACTAGAAGTTTTATAGCAGGTAAACAGGTGACAAAAAGCTTACTCAGACACACATCTCCCAGTCTTTCCTGAGAACATAAGGATTGTGTGTGTGTGTGTGTGTGTGTGTGCGTGTGTGTATGTGTGTATGTTTGAAGTGCATATGGAAAGGATCATTAGGAGGAGTGGTGAATCGTTTGGTATAAATCGAGTCATTAGGTATCCATTTGTGGCAGAGTAGCTTCCATATGACAGAGTAGGGTGGCAGGTCCTCTCTCTGTGCCAGACGGCTTCTGTTCTGCGCTCACATAAACAGACAAACAGATTGGCTCGTTTGCATTTCTCTGCTGGGAGACAGTTTGGCAACAGTTTATAGAAAACCTTTAACTTTTACTCTCTTTCCCTTTTTTTCTCTCCATATTTTACACATTCTGCTTTAAATTGTATGTAAGTCATAAAAAAACATACCATCAAAACATTTTAAGATCATTAATGAGACGTTAAATTGTCCATGAGACACGAGCAGAACACATTTCTGAATACATTTTTTTTGTATACAATATCACCCAATAGTCACCTATTCATTCTTTATAATTTTCCACATTAGTAAAATAAACAATACTATACAATAAAAAAAATGGAAGCATGAGAATTATATATAATTAGTCTAATAATATATATAAAGTCCTTATATCTTATATTAGGTATTCTCTCAACTACCTTGAGGTGCAGTCTGGGATACCTTTACTAAAAAGTAGTGAAGTATGCAGTATGCTTGACACTTTTAATTAATTAAATATCTTTAAATAAATAGATTTTTGTTTATAAAATTAATTTCAAGTTTAAAATGCACTAGTAGTTGACTGTAAACTGTCGCATAATATGATTTAGCCTGTAGTCCCAGACTATAATGTTTATAATCCTTATAATGTTTGAGTTGTCTTAACTGAAAGCATATCTTAAAGCATATCTTAAAAAGGTTTTTTTCTCGCACACCAGTAATGTTTTATTTCTAAGGCACGCTTATAAAAGTTACTTTAATGTCCTAATTGAACATTAAAAGGCCTACTCCTGGCTTAAAGGGTTAGTTCAACCAAAAATGAAATTTCTGTCATTAAGTACTCACGCTCATGTCGTTCCAAACCCGTAAGACCTTCATTGGTAACACTTTACAATAATGTTTCATTAGTTAAAATTAGTTAATGTATTAACTAACATGAACTAACCGAGCAATACATTTGTTACTGTATTTGTTAATCTTTGTTGATGTTAGTTATTAAAAATACAGCTGTTCATGGTTTGTTCATATTAGTTCACAATGCATTAACTAATGCTAACAAGATTTTAATAAAGTATTAGTACATGTTGAAATTAACATTAACAAAGATAAATAAATGCTTTATAAGTGCAGTTCATTATTAGTTCATGTTAAATAATGTAGTTAACTAATGTTAACTAATGAACCTTATTGTAAAGTGTTACTACGGTGGCCCAGTAGTGCACAACACAACGAATTTTAAAAAGCATACATAAGTTCACAACACAACGGAAACAAGCCACAACACAACGGAATTAAGCCACAAGACAACGGAAACAAGCCACAACACAACGAAAAAGCCACAACATAACGGAAATACTCCCGACCACTAGGGGGCTCTCTGAGTGCGGTAATGTTAGTTTTCCTTGCCATTGTTCCATAGATTCGCTAGTCTTACAAAGATATAAACACTACGATCAGTTTTAAGTGTGTAACCATTGTATAGCGACATGAAATATAAATTCAAAATCACCGACATGCATTATAGCTGCATATTTATACTCGAGAACGCTTTTACTCGCTATCACAGCGCATGATGCCTAAGGGAACGTCTGCCAATTCCACCAAGTGGTTGAAACGTATAATTTGTATGAATTAAAATGACTTTTTTTTTTTTTTATGTTCAGATTTCACTGTTGTGCATTACTGAGTCAGTTTTACCAATACACCCAAGCTGTGGAATTTTAACATGTCTGTTTTTAAATGTTAAAAGTAATTTAATTAATACAAATTATGTTTCAACTACATGGTGGAATTGGCAGACGTTCCCTTGGGCATCAAGCACCGTGGTAGCGGGTAAAAGCGTTCTCGAGTATATGCAGCTATAATGCATGTAGGTGATTTTGAATTTATATTTCATGTTGATATACAATGGTTACACACTTAAAACTGATCGTAGTGTTTATATCTTTGTAAGACTGGTGAATCTATGGAACAATGGCAAGCAAAACTAACTTTACCGCACTCCGAGAGCCCCCTAGTGGTTGGGAGCATTTCCGTTGTGTTGTGGCTTTTTCGTTGTGCTGTGGCTTGATTCCGTTGTGTTGTGGCTTTTTCGTTGTGTTGTGGCTTGATTCCGTTGTGTTGTGGCTTGATTCCGTTTTGTTGTGGCTTGATTTCGTTCTGTTGTGAACTTATGTTTGCTTTTTAAATTTTGTTGTGTTGTGCACTACTGGGCCACCGTATGTTACCCCTTCATTCATCTTTGGAACACAAATGAAGATTTTTTTTATGAAATCCGAGATCTTTCGGACCCCTCCATATGTAATTGCAACTTTTAAGGCCCAGAAAGGTAGTAAAGACATCGTTAAAATAGTCCATGTGACTACAGTGGTTAAACCTTAATGTTATGAATCGATTGTGTGCAAAAATACTTTATTCAACAATCTCTTCTCTACCGTGCCAGTCTCCTACACGTTCCCGTAAGCACCACAACGCATGCATGTGATCATGGGATTGTGCTTGGCCAACAGTGAGCTGCCGTTTTGCCGTAAATACCAGAAGCGCTATACTTTGTGAACAGCCCAACAAAGTGAATAGTGTAAGAGAGTGACAGGGAAGAGGTTGTTAAATAAAGTTGTTATTTTTGTTTTTGCGCACAAAAAGTATTCTCGTCGATTCATAACATTAAGGTTGAACCACTGTAGTCTCATGAACTATTTTAACGATGGCTTTACCTTTCTGGACTTTGAAAGTTGCAATTACGTTGCAGTCTATGAAGGGGTCAGAGAGTTCTCAGATTTCATCAAAAAATATCTTAATTTGTGTTCCAACGATGAACAAAGGTAATTAATGAAAGAATTTAAATTTTTGGGTGTACTAACCCTTTAATCTAAGCACAGTCTGTGAAACCAGGTCTTAGTGTTGTATATTGCATACTGCATCACACGCTTTTTAATAGTAGCAGCATACAGTATACACTCTGCAGTATCTAGTAAGTACACTAGCATTTCATTCTGTACATAGACACCGCTCACGCTCTTCATGCTGAAATTCATCTTCTGCTCTGTATTTTTGTCCATTAGCAGAGGCAGGGCAACCCCTCAACTGACGATGAAATGACATTAATTATGACTGCAGACAGAAATAAGCACTTATAGACAATCATGCTGTCAGCAATACAATCTCAGCTTTCTCGTGGCCACAGGCACATTCAGTTTATTTTTTACAACTATGTCAGTTTGACCACCATTCACACCAAGCGTCCAAATGTTTAGTTCATGGAAAAACCTCCTTTGAGGCTGTATTAGGTTGCCGAAATGACCTGTGGCTGCACGTGTGCGTGCACTTCCATGCATCTGTCCCCCTGGACGCCCCCCGCACAAGCTTGGTTTCAGCTGACTCTGTCACGCGTTGGCTGTAGATGTGTGAGATAGCGGAGTGCATCGACAGTGAGATAATTACCCGCCAATCACCAGATTTTGGATAGACGGTGTGAGAGAGAAAAAGAAAGGAGGTGACTGACAAGCCAATAACTTACACCCATAACGACACGCACATGCACACCGCTGTACAGCTGCAGTTTAACACGCCGTTCTGCTCTGACAGAGCGTGGATGTGTGTTTGTTTGCTGAACACTTTACTGTGTCAAAGCAGCGTCTGTTCCGATATCACCTCTTGATGGTGAAACAGAGAGGCCGTGAGTGAAGCGTTTGGCTGTATATCAAAACGCCCCACTTGAACGTTGTGCTGAGAGGCCAAGCATATGCTTTTTATTACTATTTTATTATTATATATTAAAATACCAAATCCAGGTTCAAGAACTCAAGATCTGTTTTTTTGAGAGGTGGGGCAATCTTGTTTCTTCCATTTTGTGTGTGCTTTATACAATGTGAAAGACAGGCCTTTTTTTGAGGTTCTTAGAATGTTTAAAATGACCAAAGTCATAGACACACACTGATAATAACCAGATGTTATCAACAGTACTTTCTTTGCTTTGTGAAATACTTTTTAAATATTATTCACACACTTAACACATAACTATTTATGGAGAGAGAGAGAGAGAGAGAGAGAGAGAATAATTCACAGAGACATTAAGTGCTAATTTTCATGTCTAGAACTTGGGTGGAACACATTATGCCCTGTTCATGCTGGGTAAACTTTCATGGCCTGTGTAGAAAGATTTGACCAGAGAAAAACAACAAGGGTGGCCCACACAGACCTCCGGGCTTAAACTGAAACAAAATTAAATGTTTATCTAAACATTTCCTCATGCAGATATCTCCAGGTGTCCACAATAGTGCTGTTTTTCTTTCATAATGTTTTGATAGGCCTAATTATACAATTTAAAGGAATAGTTCACCCAAACATTTTAATTCTATCATCATTTACTCACCCTCAAGTTGTTCCAAACTTGTAGGAATTTCTTTCTTATGCTGAACACAGAAGAAGATATTTTGAAGAATGTGGGTAACCAAATAGTTGATGGTAGCCATTGACTTCCATAGTCAGATTTTATCCACTATTAATGATGGCATAAACTTTACTGATGAATTTTATGAAGTTTATTGCTCATCACACAAAAGATGAAGCGTCTGTTTTCACTCCAGAAAATCACTGTAAGCTAAATAAAAGCTTATAAAAGAGCTTAATAAGTGCTGAATATAACACAGTACAAGAAGTGTGCAGTAAAGTACACTCTCTCTCCCTTGCATTATCATCAGCATACAGTGTTCAGCATTCAGTGAATTACATTACACAAAAGATTCCTTACAACTAACAGTAAACAAATATATACAGACCTTATGCCTTTTCAGGGGGTGCTTAATAAACTGGTCAACTTTATATCCGTAAAACAACTCAGATAACTATTATAAAGTGCGCGCTCTCCCTTTCATTACTGCCGTGACCAGTATCACTCCGGAGACTGTAAGCTGGATCATGAATAGTTGGTACTGATCAATCCTTGAGCTTTAACTTTTCAGCAAAACCTGCCTTGTATTGTCCCTCGTTCAGGCAACGCACCTGCATTGCTTACAAGACATAGTTGTCGCTATAGCTGCTCGAGTGCGAAAATGGCGAACAGTGTACAACTGGCTGAGGGCGGAAACTATGCTAATATGGAACAGTCTGTCAGCGCCGTGGGTGGAAACGTGCAGATTA
Source organism: Rhinogobio ventralis (assembly GCA_039654625.1). Taxonomy (NCBI): domain Eukaryota; kingdom Metazoa; phylum Chordata; class Actinopteri; order Cypriniformes; family Gobionidae; genus Rhinogobio; species Rhinogobio ventralis. The sequence continues at coordinate 27,840,972 of CM077206.1, read as the reverse complement.
AGGGGCGGTAATATTATAATAGATCCCCTTCCTACATCAGAAGGGGACAGAAATCTAAGCGGCTCGTTTTTTCACATGCTTGTAGAAAAAGGCTTACCAAAACAAAGTTACTGGGTTGTCCTTTTTCACGTTTTCTGGGTTGGTAGATGCACCGGGGATCCGATTATAGCACTTAAACATGGGAAAAGTCAGATTTTCATGCTATGTCCCCTTTAAGATTGTTGTTTCTTTAACTATTATGTGAAAACAATGTGTATTACTGTCACAACCAAACATTGTTATGCTATAAAATTATTCTAAATGAATAAAGTTATCAAAGATTACTTTGTTCCTTTAAAAAGCATTGTAAGAATCATTGAATCACACAGAACGAACAGCAAGATCTTAAAAAGAAAGAGAACCACTTGAGATGAGAATTTGATGGAGGAACAGATGGCTGTTAGCACAACTCTCTCTGCTTATTTTACTGGTGTTCACTGGTTGACTGATGCTAACCATCCACAGCAAAACAGTCCACAGACAATTTGACTGAGAGAAACAAGAAAAAGTGTGAGAATGGGTAGAAGGAAAAGCGGAAGTGTTGAGAAAGAAAAAGTATATATATACTAATTATATAAAACTTTATCTCTTTCTTTTGTCCAAGCTTTCTGTCTACTTTGTTTTCACAGTCTCAAATACATTTTTAGATTTTCTGAAGAAAATGTCATGCTTGCCACAACATTTTGAGTTTTGCCATGCATATATTACTGTTCTGTTATTGTTGTTGTTGTTTTTTAGGTGTCCTGAGTTGTTGCTAGGTATTATGGGTGGAAAATTTAGTATTATACAACTTTCAAATTATGGAAGCCATAAAAGGCCATGCGTTATTATAGTATTATTAAGTTGTGGTCATAAGAAAACAAAACAGACAATAAATAATAATGCAAGCCCTCTTAGGGCTTCTGTATCAAATTGTCTAAGCCCTGCCATAAAAGGGTGAAATGAACTGACCATGAGAGTAAAACTTTCAAGAGAAAAGAGAAAGCCCAGTTTTTTGTCATTCTGACAGCTGTTAATTTAGAAAGAAAAACTTTATTGAGTCCAGATGGCTGCAGTCAGCAAGAGAGAGCACAGAATATTCCTACTTCAGTATCTGCGTATGCTTTTGACTAGAATTCAAATGAGTAGAATTAAAATGGTCGTTCACTCAACATACTTATAAGTGTGATTAGTACTGGGGTATAATACCATATAATTACATAGGTACACTGTTCCTGAGTTGATCATGGAGCATGAAATTAGGAGCAATGCTTAAGCATCGATTAGCATCTTGTAAAAAGCCTTTCAGTTTCTAAAGATCCAGAGAAAAGCCCCTAGTGCATTAATAACTAAACAGAGCTCAAGAATAAACACCATCTAACCACATGAAGCACCACCTACATACGTTTACATAACTTCAATTCACATGAAGCAACACACATTTCTTAAAAATGCAATACTAAGCTGTGCATCATATATTTTACTGTTAAGGTGGGCTGGATGATAGCGACAGAAAAATATTGGGTTAACCATTGTGACACATATTGCACAATACTTTGTTGTGGATTAAAGATATTACCCACAATATTCTCTTTTTTTCCCCCGAGCATGCAACTATAATGCTTAGCATATACAGTATATTCACATATGGGTAGACATTGACACACTCACACTATACTGACCATTTCTAAAACAAACTTTCATCAAATTTTCCTGCTGCCCTGTATCTTGCGCCCTCATTGGCTGTAGGTCATCGCGGATGTAATTTTCAGTCGGAACACATTTCACACAGCAGGATTTTGAATCGCCGACAGGTCCAGATATTTAGCATGCCAAATATCTTACGAGCATCGGCAACTCGTCGGCGATTCTCTCAGATTGCGTCTTTGATAATTCACACTGCGTGATTGTCACTCATGTGAACGAGCACTGATTTGCCTATGATTTCAGGCATTTATTTGCGATTTCGCAAAACCTGTTGGCGAGTCAGAATCGGGGCTAAAATCAGGCAGTGTGAACTCGGCATTAGAGGAGAAGGATCATTGAAAGGACATTTATTTTATTTTATTTTATTTTTTGATGTACATGAAAACATTTCTTTTATATTAGGATTTACTATTTTTTTTTTTTTTTTTTTAACCTATGTTTAGAAATCTTCCTGCTGAGTTGAATATGTTTGATTGTCATTTACTGGATGTTTTTACACTAACCCTTTACCGTCAGTAGAGTTCAATGATTTTCTGGGTTTAGCCCTTTGACCGCTGAGGTTAGGACCGCATGTCGGGCAGCAGTGACTCTTTGACGGGTTGTTGCTGAGAGACTGCCTCTGTCTCTTCCCTCCAACTAACGCTAACACACATGTTCACGCTGCCCTTTTCTCTCACCCTGCCAGTGCGATTACAGTGAGTGCTCAGTGAGCTCAGAGAAGCAGAGCGTGACGTATTATAAATGTTTCATTACAGCCACACACTGCTGTCTACCCTTCAAGGGTTAGCCTAACACACACACTTTTTGTCTTTTTCTTCTTTATCTGTCGCTCTCTCTGTCTTTTTTGTCTTCATAAAGTCCTTACAGTCACTTTTTTCCCTCTTTCATTCCTGCTGCTGTTTTGGTGATGTAGGTTTCAAGCATGGTGAACAAACACACCTAAGAGTGCTTTTCTTTCATTCTTTCTTTAAATTCACACTACATTTTACTCATTTGGCATATTCCTTTGGACATCAAAACTCATGACCTTGGTTGTTTCTAGCACCATGTTCTACCAGTTGAACTGCATGAATCCCTCTGCACATTTTCTTTTGCTCCTTATCTCTGGATCTATGATAGCCAATTCCTATTTCCTAATTAATTGAATCCTAATTGACTTAAATGTGTTAAAAGTTTACAAATGCCAGCTTGTTGCAGTTAATTATTAATTGCATGTGGCATGTTTCATAAGTTATATAAAAAAAGGCTCAAAACAAAGTCTTTAAATTGCAGCTATGTAGGTATGAACTACACTCACCTAAAGGATTATTAGGAACACCATACTAATACTGTGTTTGACCCCCTTTCGCCTTCAGAACTGCCTTAATTCTACGTGGCATTGATTCAACAAGGTGCTGAAAGCATTCTTTAGAAATGTTGGCCCATATTGATAGGATAGCATCTTGCAGTTGATGGAGATTTGTGGGATGCACATCCAGGGCACGAAGCTCCCGTTCCACCACATCCCAAAGATGCTCTATTGGGTTGAGATCTGGTGACTGTGGGGGCCATTTTAGTACAGTGAACTCATTGTCATGTTCAAGAAACCAATTTGAAATTATTCGAGCTTTGTGACATGGTGCATTATCCTGCTGGAAGTAGCCATCAGAGGATGGGTACATGGTGGTCATAAAGGGATGGACATGGTCAGAAACAATGCTCAGGTAGGCCGTGGCATTTAAACGATGCCCAATTGGCACTAAGGGGCCTAAAGTGTGCCAAGAAAACATCCCCCACACCATTACACCACCACCACCAGCCTGCACAGTGGTAACAAGGCATGAAATCCCAGTAACTGAGCAGATTGTGAAATACTCAGACCGGCCCGTCTGGCACCAACAACCATGCCACGCTCAAAATTGCTTAAATCACCTTTCTTTCCCATTCTGACATTCAGTTTGGAGTTCAGGAGATTGTCTTGACCAGGACCACACCCCTAAATGCATTAAAGCAACTGCCATGTGATTGGTTGATTAGATAATTGCATTAATGAGAAATTGAACAGGTGTTCCTAATAATCCTTTAGGTGAGTGTATATAGACATAATTTAACCACTGAATACTGACTGAGGCTTTGTAGTGAACTTTTTTTCTCCTTTTCTTTTCACTTCAATTTAAAATGGCACACAACAGCTGCACACAATGGCAAATCTTACTACAATAAATGTATCATAACATGTTTACATTTATAAGAATAATTAAATATAAACAATAAATGCATAAAATAATATAAATAATATATAATAGCACATTCATAATACTGGGGGAACACATAGATGTGCTGCATCTAATTAAGACACATATTGCACAATAAAATGTGCTTTATTTAAATGATTTGTTTTGTAACACTTATTTTACAGTGTCCTTGTTACATATGTTACATACTGTAATAAAAACATTAAATTATGCGTAACGTCAACCTAAACCAAACCCTATTCCTAACCCTAACCCTATAGTAAGTACATGTTGGTAATTAATATTACTTAAAATAAAGTGTAACCAAATGTTTTTATTAAAGTGAAAAATATTACTTAAAATGACTACATTAGCTTATACTTCAGCAATATCTTTTCATAATTATCAGACAAAAAAAGTTTCTAAAGATAATATTGCCATATTTTCACTTTTTTTTACAGTGTACTCAGCTAAAATTGTAGTTCATACATTTTATACAAGGTTATGCAACCATATCAACATGACATTTGAGTGTTTCCTTGATGAGAATTTCTTTTCACTTACAGATACAGACAGTCGGATCGTGGCTGAATCATATGTGACTCATGTCCACTGACACATTTACTAGAACCTAACATGGAAAATGGAGTGAACTTAGTTTCATTATGAAATACAGAAACCTTTGAACGCATCCTTAAAATGTGGTCATGTAAATTTATCTTGAGCTATTTTCAAAAATAAATTATGTAAAATACAGTAACATTCAACAAAATATTTTTTTCAGCCATTTTTTTGGGGGGTTTCCTAAGTATACAAATTGCAACGGCAAACAAGCGGTTAATATGAAGAATTCTATAATTAGAATGATCTAATTGGGCAATCCATGTCTCTAAAAGCAACAGTCACAGGCTGTGTGGATCAGGAACAGAAGTAGACGTCTCGAGAGCCTCACTTTTAAAATACCACAAAAGCAGGAAGAAAATATTTGCAGGGTTCCTCCTTTCCCAAACAGTTTCTTGAAACTTTCCATACTGTCTCCATACAAGTAAAAATGCAGCTACAACACAAACTGTTGTCCCAAAAAGTATTAAGTGTCCAAATACACTTTAAGGGCACTGTAGATCAATGCATGCACACACACACACGCAAACATACCCAAAATGTCTTTCTTCAAAGCTCAAGTGAACTGTGTGTTGCATTCTTTTTAATTTTTTTCGTTATTTCATGTACAAGGGGAGGTGTTCTGTCGAAATTCATCAAAACTAAGATTTTAGAAGAAAGTCTGAAGTTGTAAGGGCCTGAGGAGCTCTTCACCCACACATGTGAGTCTACCGACAGAGCAGACTTAAAGTTACACCAAGAAAGAGCTGCAAAAGTGTCACTTTAACAAGGTCATTTGGAATTTTCCAGACACCTCAATTCTTCTGTTCCATTGAACGTCCTGCTACTTCCTTTCGATTTCATATCTTTGGGGTGCAAAGCTTCGACTTGATCTTTTCAGCACTTTTCAGTCAACATGAGTGATAGTTTGTTCAGTGGTGCTAAATGCGAACCACAAGTACCTGGGGCTTGTGTAAACCATTTACAGACAACATGCAATTACTTCTGGTAACACATTCAAAATATCTGGTTTCACACGTTATACTTTATGCCTCTTTTTAATAAACTTACTGCAGTTAATTTTAGTTTTTTCTACCAAAGTGTTTGAAACTGTCAATTTGCATTGGAGGTGTGGTGCATCCGTTCATGGTGACAGGGACTGTCCCTTTTAACAGTGACCAATGATTTTTTCCCCCCGCTAAAAACGTATTGTAAACTTTAAAATTCCAGTGCAAAAACACTCACACAAATGCACTAAAAAGAGCGATTCGGGCCTGATTCTAAATATGTGTGATTGCAGGGCTAGGCTGTCCAACTGTATACCATATATACTCTAGGTGGCCACCTAGTCCCAATTAGACAGGGGCTCTCGAAATGGTCTATAATAAATGTGCATACCATAACATAAGGACGCTTCTCATTGAATTTACACTGGAATTGAAAATCTATCTGATAATATTTTCAGAAAAACAACTTTTCATATTTAATTTAAAAAAAAATCCCACTTACATAGCATCTATTGTTGCCACCCGTCCCATGAAATAGCATATTTACAGGCAAAATGATATAGGGACATAGGGACATAGGTCCACAGTCCACACATAGTTCAATAAACAAATAAGGATTTTGCCGTGTGGAGAATACTAATAGCAAATATAAAGAAATCAATTTCACAATAAGTAGTACAGAAGCTCATTTGAGCGTGGTTGCGTTTTAGCGGCTTTGTTGCTATAGCGACAGAGTCTCGAGAACATGTGCTGTAAACTTGCGTGGTTTTTTAAAAACATGTCGAGCTCGCGTCCACGGTTTGAACGCAAGAGGATCTCCAGGTATAGGGCTGATTAGAAAAAAAGATATCAGTGGGTCTGTCCCGTAACTCATGATGAACCTAAGGCGAACTGCACACTTTGCATTTCTGTTGCCCATACTGTCTGGCTTAAAGCAGCATGCGGTGACAGACACATCCGTGCTTCTAGGCCTATTGTTTTTTTTAATGGATAATATATTAATATAATACTCCATACATTATCAGAGCTTGGCAGGCAGAATTATTATATTTTTTAGACATTAGACAGGTTAATTAATAGATTATAGCCTAATTAATGTTATTATTAATTTATCATTTAGCTAGGCTATATTAATCATACATAATAAATAATCCTGTCATATAAAGTTTGACATTTAAAAAAAATATATTTAGATAAAAATATAACAAATAATTACATAATAATATAGTCATAATTCAAGTAAATTAATAAAAAATGTAACATTTTTGAACTTCAGAATTGTCAAAAAACTTATTACTGGTTCAGAATGACTGCTTAAAGGGACAGTTCACAAACACATAGGAAGATACTTTCCTACTATGGAAGTAGATGGTGCCCCCAAAGCAGCCTGGTTACAAACTTTCTTCAAAATATCTTCTTTTGTGTTCAGCAGAACAAAGAAACTTATACAGGTTTGGAACATCATGAGGGTGAGTAAATGATGACAGAATTTAAATTTTTGGGTGAACTATACCTTTAAAGTGCACCAAATAGGCTACTAAAGAGTTCTTTAGAAATAAATAAAATAATCAAATGTAAAAAAATAAAATAAAATGTGTTCTGTTGCAAGTTCACATACTTGATCTCATGTTTTCTTATGGTTTGTTGTTGAGCTGTCAAGTAGTCATTGTTGAAATAATCAGTCATAATGACTTTATTTGTGTCCTTGAAGTTCTTGATGCAATTGTTTTTGTTTTGTTTGTTTGGGTTTTTTTTGGGGGGGCGGGGGGGGGGATGGGGGGGGGGTGGTGGTGGATCTGGGATCTGGGTGTCGTGAATGGGTGTCCCTTATTTTGCCACACTGAAGGTGGCAACCCTACTTGCATCTCAAGGTGTTCTCACAGCCCACATTTTCATTTATTTTGCTATAGAACTTAATACATATTGATTTACAAATTTCATTACATGATTATTGAAATTCACATACTGCAGGTGCTGGCTTTACCACTGAGTAAAGTAGAATGCTACATTTCCACAGAGCAAATATTGTCTTATCTGCTCCATGAAGAGCCATAAAACTAAACAGTTGTCATTAAACATTCTGAATCTGTCCACAGTGTCATCACAAATGTCTTTTTTTTTTAAGTTTCACACACTGAAACAAATGTTTAGTCAGTTCAGCTTAGAAATTATACTTCATGTGGTAACTTCTACAATGACTGGGTTTGTTGAAGTCAAAGATATAGTTTAAGATTACTTATGAAATAAACAATTTAAGAATACTGATTATAACTGAATTCAACCAACCTGAAAAAAAGAAGAAAAAAGGTTTTACAGAAGCATAACTGTCAATAGATATAACCTGATTTCTCCAGCTAGGTAAAATTACTTAATATGTTTGATATAATCCTTTGTTTTATATGATGAAAGTCTTTTTCTACCTTGATGTAAGTACACTCAAAAAATAATGAATTACCCTTATTTAATTAAAGACATTTTTACACTTAACTTAATTTAGTTTATTCAAAATATATCAGTGTAGCTGGGTCAACAGTGTTGTTCATCATTATGCACAATGTATATAATGAACCACTTAGTAAAGACAGGTGTCAGAACTGAGAACACTGAGTGCTCACAGCCTGAGCACAATCGCTACTCTCCAGCACAATAGTAATTGTAAGTTCGGATCATTTTACTCGCGTTCATCAAAATGAACAAATATTTTTTCGGGTCATTTCATTCATTTCAGCAGAATATAATTAAAATGTTACAGGTTAATAGCCAAATTCCCCAACACACTAAAATGTTACAAATAATGGCCAAATCCCCCAACACATCAATTTACGACGTTGCTCACATTTAGAATAAGAAAAGAATCCAATGCAAGGACAAGGCCAAATTATGAGAAACAGAAACGATTAATTCATTGCTTATCTGGGTCTTCATTCAGGCTATGTCAGTTTACCTCACCTCCCGATCTGAGTCGTTCGTTCATCCCGTGACATCCCCATAAACTGAGCTATGCAGTTGGTACCGGATATAGAAATGATTTGTTCACATCTCGAGTCTCGGGTTCAAATTGTTCGTTTGTTCATCAAGTGACAGCCACATAAGCTATAAGGCTATGCAGTCAGTACCGGATACAGAAATGATTAGTTTATCTCTCGAGTTCGAGTCTGTAACGCAGTTCGCTGTTATGGGAAGAAGGAGGCGGGAACCGGCGAACATTTAAAACACTTTAACAAATCAATAAACAAACTAAAAGTAAAAGCGGCAGCCTCTCATGGACGACTGCCGCGCGCACACACATAACAAAACGTAAAGTCCAAGCCTGGTCCTTCCTCGTCCTTCACTGGTGTCGCTCGTCCTTATATGTCTCCGAGCTCCCTCATGAGAGGACTCGAGACCTCGCTCGCTCCTCCCACGTCTCTCGCTCGCCAACCTCGCCACAGAGTCGTTCATTCATCACGTGTCAGCCACATAAGCTATAAGGCTATGTTTCCTGTACAGAACCTATGGGATGTTGCACATGCGCGGTCAACACAAAATTAACTAATCACTCTCTGAGACAGTTCGTTGTTTCCGAGTCATATTAAAGATTTGCTCAAAATTAACAATTTGTTCATGACCGACCCATCACTACAGCACAATGGTAACCACAACATTCAATAACAGATCAACTCTAAATGTCCAACATAACTGAACATTAAACATTAACATAAACTACCAACACCTTCCCCTTTACTGAAAAACACATAAAATAACACTTAATCCCTACATTTACTCTCCTAATGCAGTCCCTTGCAAAGCATGCTGGGAACTACAGAGCCACTTCCCAGGGCTACGTTTAGCATCGTAAGCTTAAGTAGATAATTATCGTAAATACACGTTTCCTAGTTAAAAATTGAATATGAATGCCCTCTCAAGTCAAAATCGTAATGTGATGAGCTCCTAATCATGACTTCAGAAGTGGGAAGTAGGAAATTTCCAATAGCATGTGAAGGCAGCATTAGCTCATGATCTGTAGTTCCCAGCACGTTTTGCAAGGGACTGCATAGGAGAGTAAATTTAGGGATTGTGTTACTTTATGTGTTTTTCAGTGAAGGGAAAGATGTTGATAATTTTTGGCAATGTTCAATGTTCAGTTGGACATTTAGAGGAGTTTCTGTTATTGAATTTTGTGGTTACCATTGTTGTGAAGAGTAGCGCTTTCTATTGCGATTTTCACTTTGATGCAACTTATTGTGTTTAATAAATCACAATTTCTCATTTAAGCTAAATTCACAGATCAGCAAGGAGCAGGTGCGCATGTGTCGAATGTGTCCATCCTGAGCTTTATCGGAAATTGTATGTTGGGTCAATGTAACTCCATTAGGTTAAAACAGCATTCCCTTGTTTTATGTTACATAAAACTGATTGAAGTAGGTTACATTAACAAAATTAGAATTTATAGGTAGAATAGAAAGTATAAATACTTAAAAGCAACAGCTGCACATTTTCACTTTTTACAGTGCATATATGTCTGTTTTTAAATAATATGTAAATATATTTACATGTACCCATGACAGTAAAGTAAATGACTACAGTCAGTGTTGGGGACAATTACTTGTAGAAGTAATGTGTTACAACATTGCTTTATTTTGAATTATTTTGAATTACATTGAGTTATAGACCAGAATATCAGTATTTTAATACTGGGAAATCCCAAACGAATTGGGATCACTTCTGAGAGCCCCTATCAGCTTCGAGTGTCTAGAGAATGGGCCAATGGCCATTGGCGTGCGAGATTTGCATCTCATGCTCCGCCCCGCAGCGTGGGTATAAATAAGGAAGCGGATGCAGCACACATGCAGTGTTTTTCACTGAGTAGCCGAACAAGTGACTCAGCCATGCAGTGATGGTATAGCAACCGTGGCGACGGAGACGTACGTCTGACGTCACCAATGAATTGGGATCCCTATGGAAAAGGGATCCCAGCGCCCTGCGTAAGCCCCTCAGACCCCATCTGTTTGGGGTGGGAACTCTTGCAGGGAGAGTCACTGCTGCTATTCCGCAAGACCCACTCAGCAGAGTATTGGATAGCGCTGGGAAAACTTGCCCCAAGGGGACGCTGCGGAGACCACATCCTACCCGTAGGGAGGTATCATGTGGAAGATAAACATATGGACTGGCCATCCAGGGAGTACAACATACGATATGTCACTGGGGTGGCCCTGGCCGACCTGGGCGGAAGACTACACCGGACAGGAGGGAAAGACACAGGCTCGCCGTACTGTGGAAGAATACACATATGGGACCGCCATAGGGGTCACAACATATGGCACCAAGCTCAGCAGGGGGCGCAGCACTGGGGTGCACTTACGTTACTGGGCCTGGCATCAGATGCTCCGCCACATCTGACGGCCGTATGGTGGTGGAGGAACTCAACACTGGAGAATATAAGCGCACTTATCCAGTCCACGAGGAGGGGAATGGCGCAGCAAGCCAACACTAGAACGGGCACTTTGGTGTTACTGGCTGGTTGAAGCGAGCACACGGGAAGAAACCGGCTCTACACAGAAGCTATAGAATCTAGCGAACGTATTAGGTGTCGCCCAGCCCGCAGCTCTACATATATCTGTCACCGAGGTGCCATGCACCAGTGCCCAGGAAGAGGCAACACTCCTAGTGGACTGGGCTCTCAACCGGGCAAGGCACACCTTGGGTATGGTAAGCCAAGACGATGACATCCACTATCCAGTGGGCCATCCTCTGCTTGGAGACAGCATTTCCCTTCTGCTGGCCTCCGTAACAGATGAAGAGCTGTTCTGAGGTCCTGAAGCTTTGCGTTCTGTCTACGTATACCCGCAGAGCACGGACGGGACAGAGATAAGCCAGGGCTGGGTCTGCCTCCTCCAAGGGCAGCGCTTGCAGGTTCACAACCTGGTCCTGGAAGGGAGTGGTGGGAACCTTGGACAGATTTTTAACTCTGCTTACTGCAATGGTTCAAAGGGTGCTCTCTGCAGTGCGGTTAGCACCAGAGACAAGTCCCAAGAGGGTATAGAGTGAGAGCGAGGCGGATTTAGTCTCCTCGCTCCCCTCAGGAACCTGACGATCAGATAGTGCTTTCCCAAAGACTTACCATCAACTACATCATGATGTGCGGCGATAGCAGCAACATAGGTTGGAGTGACAAGGCTTTGTAGCGTCGTACACCACCAAACGTGCTCTCTTGGCACTTAGAGATATTGAAAACAGCTCTTTTTTTGAAGTTTTGAGTCCAGGAACCGATATTTATCGGTCCCCCTCATATCCGCCAGGTTGAGCCAGAGATGTCGCATCCAGAAACGCACGGGTGAAATGACATCTTGAAAAAAACACAGCGTCACACCCGTGTACTCTTTTAGGGGAAAAAAGCTCTTTTAAATGTGCTGAAGCACACAGGAAGACAACCGCGGCAAAACACAGGGAGATAGTGTAGCCCTGTGTATGCACTCACTGTACTGGAACGTCCTCACCGAACCAACAGAGACACTATTTTTGCTGTGAAAACAGCACTTGTTTCTCTTCAGTGAGATCGTAGTCCTCGCTGTATGTGCCTTCTCTCCCAGCACTCAAGCTTCTTCTCCTCCCGTTCTCTCTATTTTTTGTTTTACAACACTCTTCAGCAGCACAGAATATTTGGCTCCGAAGTGAATGACAAATGTGCACTGCATCCGCTTCCTTATTTATACCCGTGCTGCGGCGCGGAGCGTGAGATGCAAATCTCGCCCATTGGCCCGTTCTCTATACACTCGAAGCTGATAGGGGCTCTCAGAAGTGATCCCAATTCATCTGTGATGTCCGACGTACGTCGAATGTGACCGACTGAAAGGGAACCAGTATTGTTCACACAATCAGCGACACAGCAACAAAGTGACATTATGAGGTTTTTGCTCAATGCTGCAAAAACACATTGTAAATGCAAACTTTTGACGAAACAAAATGTTTACCTTTGTGGACATTTTTATTCCCCTTTTAGACTTTTAAAGTAACAAAAAGTTTATGGAAACTGAGGATAATGGCAGCCACACATGCAAGCTCCAGGGCAGAACACATTTACCACTTCAAATGAGTACAATTCTAATTATGCATTCTGCTTTATTTTCTTTACCAGGATTATTTTTGCTGTTTTTAACTCTTTCCCTGCCACTGACCGAATTTTCCATAATTTATGATGCAACGCTTCCCTGCCATTGTAGTAATTTTCCGGCTTTCCGCGTTTTCACTGGTATATGGTAGGGGTTGCTATTACACATCTTCTGAAAGGCCCTTTTTACACCTGGTATTAAGATGCGTTTTAGTCGATTGGATCAGAAGAAGATAAGGGAGACACATCCCTTTTTCAGATCTTTCGATCTAATGGACAAAATAAGCTCATTCAAATGGTATGGATACGACCGGAGATACACTTTTCACACTGCGCTTAACCCCAGGTTATCGTTGTTCTAAACATTGCTTTTACCCCCTGGTAAAGGAACGTTTCACACTTGTAATTTAGAAGCAGGGTTAGCACCACTTTTTACCAGGGGTGTTAACCCCACATTGCGGTGCCAAACTTGTACAGTGTGAAACGATGCAGTGTTAGAATGTTAAAGCTAGACACTTAGCAACAAACAACCAATCACGTACATATTTGCATGCTTTGTACAGTCGCAGAAACATTCCACATTATATATATAAACAGGAAAATGTCAAATGCTGACAGAAACTGCAACAATTTGAGTAAAGAATTGATTCTTTATAGTCAGAAGTATCCATTTAGTATAAACTCTTCATAAGCTTATTACTCCTATGAGTCTCACTCATGGACTTTCTGCACGAAGGCGCCCTCTAGCGCCCAAGGAATGTGAATTTAATAAAACACAGAAAGGCATCAGCAAACATTTCCCGTTTCAGGACTAGCAAAATAAATGCAACTTACTCTCTCAAGCCAAATTTTCAAGCTAACAGAGGTGGAGGTAGGTGACCAGGTTGGTGGTATTACCCCCTTTTGCGCTCACTGTTGATCAGGAAGTCCTGAAAACTGAGATGATTAACGTTTCGCGAAATCCAAAAAACTTCCACAATGGCGAGCAAACTTACTTGGAGTGCGGGTAGAGTGTCTCGTCTGTCCTATTTGACGACATGCTTTTATGCGACAGTAGCAGCTGTGCTGTATATGCTTGTGTTTTATGACAGGTGACAAACAGTGCTAAGGTGCAATACCTTCTACTGAACGTTGGGATGTAAACCAGATGGGGGCATTTGGATTATTTACATGTCACATTATCATATGTGTACCATTCTTTTTAACTATTATGGTTATTGTCAATACTGTATATCGTAACACATCTAAGCAATACATACTTTCAACTACAGTAATAACATTTATCTCATAGTGATGGTTACTATAAGTTTTACATGTATACAGGAGACACGTGCCAACTTAAAAAAAAAGTGGTTTACTATTTCCAAGCTCCCCAGCTCCCTTGTCTGTTTACATTTATTTTATTAAATCACATAAATACAGTGCCCTCTTGGATGACAGAAATTCAAATACTGAAGTAGTTTCAGGTCTGTTGACCACATTACAGTTCTAAGACCACCTCTGATCCACATACTGTACGCATGATAAAGTGAGTAGATTTATGCCACTCTATGTTCACCTGCATAGGTCAGATAGCCAATCAGACAAAATTGTTCTGGCGCCAGTGCTGCGCCATACAACAGTCTTATTGAATCAAGACTAGTTCTTCAAGAGGTTCAAGAACTTAAAAAAAAAAGCTGACAGGGAAGCAGAATTGATTAACTATCAAATCTTCCAATATGGACAGTCAATGAATACCTCTAAGAGGACCTCTTAGATCTTGGATCTCCCTCTAGCTTCAGATTACTTTGTTGTTAATTTTTAAGGTTTTTTAAACATGTTTGACTGCAGTAACATCAATCTTGGATCAATGCTTTGTCTGTCCGCAAAAACGGTCCCCCCATGGGATTCAGTTTAAAACACTACAAGCTGCATCTTCTTTGTAAGATTGTCCCTCTTCCCAAATCTACTGAAAAGCATACAAGATAGTTAAGGGACATGTTTTGTAGAGGTATCAGGCGCCACTCTTCTTGTCAATAGATGACCCTGCTAGGACTCTTGTCAGTTGATATCCCAGAGACCTCTGGTGTAGCATCAGACAAGCGGCCACTCCGCAAACGACTCGGGCCAGGTGTAACAGTTTCAGCTAATTGCCTCATTAATGATTAAGCACCTCCAGCCTGCTCTAGCACTTCGCTTTGTGGGGAGCAAATTGTTCTGATTGGTTTGATGCTGTCAATTATTGATGAGACAGCAAGCTCAGATCCTAGCACCTGGGTTAGAAGCTTCTCAGAGAGCCGTCTCTTCCATTACACTGCACTCTTCATTGCCAGTGATAAAAACAAAAGTCCCACTTTAATGGTAATATCCTGTCCATGGGTCACATTGAAAAACTCGAGATTGTAGTCACAGAGGATGCTAACTGAGCTCAGTGTTACATAGATACCTCTGTAGATGAATACATTCTGGACATGGAAACTATTCTGAAAGTTTCATATTCAATTTCAGATCTGGGGTTGCTCTGAGATACTTATAGTCATGAAATAATTATGGATGAAAGAAGTTTCCTAACCTCAACTCGTTTCTAACTTTGAAGAGATACATTTAAACATTTTCATCAAATCCCTGTGGATAACATGGGTAATTAGTGCTATTGGTTATCTTTGACACTCAGATGTAATAATGCATTTGTTCTGGGTTAGAGTAGGCCAGACATAAGCTTCTGAGGTTCTTAAGTGCTATTGCATTTGAAGCTTATTTTCCACCTTCACTGAACAAAATGATGATCCATTACTGTGCTTTTTTTTCTCAAATCCTAATGAGTGGCCTAACTAGATTTTTGGCCACCATAAACATACTCATAAAGCAAAGGTTGTCAATTGCTGATGTCTTTCAGACAAATAGTCAGTGAATACCACACATAAAATCCCAAAGTGGGGGTGGAAAACAAAGCTGAGAGAAATAGTAGTGATTGTACATAGAAATGGCCCAAAAAAAGTCTTTAATAAAAGACACGTGTAAAATTACAGAGGTATTTTCAAATAGTACATGAAACATGTAATGATAAGGTGTCAAATCATGTTGCTTATTGAGAAGATGTGTGCTATAACTTTTCTATGCAAAATTGTTATTTTTTGCACGGTAGGGGGTGAAATGGGCTAAAAAATGTTTCCAAATTTGTATTAAAGTATTGACCTGAGTCATATTTAGAGACTAGAATATCTAGATATTTGTGTGTGGGTTCTTTTTAATTAGGCATTAGTAACCACATACTATAGCAATGTGCTGAAAACCACTCTGAACTCTTTAGCAACATCCTGTCAACCACCCACTACACTTTTGTGTTGTGCTGCAGGTTATACACAGACAAACACCACTCTGTCAGGAATTGGTTGCAGCAGGATCAAGGAAGCATTGAGGCAGGATCTATTTGCAGCAAACGTATTTATTTACAAGATAAAACAAAATAATACATGTAGGGGGCTGCATTCCAGTTCCGTTTTTATAATGCCCTTCGCTCGCTAACTTCCCTCCGTCACGTTCGCTTGGATGTGCGTCATTGTTTACGTTGCATGAGTGCCTACTACTGGCAGAACCTTTGCAATGGGCTGCTTGGAACGTCCTAAGCCCTTGATCACTTGGAACCAACTATGGAGTTGATTTATTATTTATTTTTTCCCTTACAAAATTGTTTAATGCAGCATTCTATATGTATATAGATGTGTTTGGGTTGTTTTAAATATAAAAAAAAAAAAAGAATTAATATATCATATGTTTGTGGTGGGGTAAATTAAACGCGATATGCGGGGACGTCACAATCGCATTGCATTGTGGTATATGATGCTGCCTGAAGTGTACATATGAAGTAGACTCGCTCCCTCCCCAGGGTCTGTCCATATAAACTTCCCTCGTCCACTTCACGAAGTGGAACGCACTTCAAAATGGCGGCAGGGATTCCACCGAGGGGAAATGCTTAGGGAAGTTCGCAAGTGGGTGTCTAAAAGTGGTGTGGAATGCAGCCGGGTGTAAGCTCTGAATCATAAGGAATACACAAACGCCTAAAGGGATGTGGTGGTGGAACAAATTTTGGATGGGAGGAAAAGTTTTTTTTTTTCAAATCTTTTGCATTCCTCGAGAACTTTATGTTCCCTCGCAAAGATGTTTGCGATTCCCTCGCACAACTTTTGCGTTCCCTCTCAAATATATAAAATAATGTCCCGCTAGCAGTGTTTTAAACAGCTCAGTATATTAACAATAGACCGGTTCATAGAGTTTTATTTTGAACTTGGGCTTAAGTATAAAGAAATACAATCAGTGCTTACTTCAGTGAGTTCAATAGAATTGCCATATTCAGATATAGCTAAATGTAGGTAAAACACAAATGACACCTCTTTATTGTAGACAACAAGCTACAACCTAATTTTCCTCAAAACGAGCCTTATAATATAAATAGATCTCTCTGAGGAGAAGGCTGAGAGACAAGTCCAAAGGGACCGTCTGCAAAGTGCAAAATCTGAAAAGCATTACTACAAAAATAGTCACTTCAGTGTTACACACAGTGTCTCCAAATTCAGTTTACACATCAATGGTCTCCTACTTAGTCATACTATAACACTTAGTTTGATAAAAGTTGCTTTTGCATTATTTTTATGATTTTTTTTTATTATGAAAAATATTCAGCTAACTTCACTGAAATGCACTGTAGCCTATTGTCACCAAATTCAGTTAACACATCACTGCTCTGCTGCTGGTTATACTACAACACATATTTTGGCAAGCAATAGCACATAAAATAATAAAAGTAATAGCACATAAGTAGGCCTATTCTTTACACAAATCATGTTGGTACCCAGCTAACATACTACAGTAGTTGCATCCATAGCTTTTGCATGATAATTGCTTACTGATTTTGATGGCATTACACTTATTGAAGTTATTGAATATTTTTTCCGATAACAGTGAAGGTATTGATTTTATTTCATGATAAATAATCATAAAAATTATGCAAAAAGACATTTTTATCAAACTAAGTATTGTAGTATGACTTATGTGTAAACTGAATTTGGAGACACTACAGTGTGTAACATTAAAGTTATTGCCTTAATGCTTTTCAGGTTTTGCACTCTGCAGACGGTCCATTCGGACTTGCCACTGCAGTCGCCTGCTCATAGAGATCTATTTATATTATAAGGCTCGTTTTGAGGAAAATTAGGTTGTAGCTCGTTGTCTACGTTAAAGAAGTATCATTTGTGTTTTAACAACGTTTAGCTCACAAGTTATTGATTCAGAAGTTCGAGTCTGTGAATATATTGCCATTTTTACTGAACTCATTGAAATAAGCACTGACTGTATTTCTTTATACTTAAGTCCAAGTTCAAAATATAACTTTATGAACCGCTCCATTGTTAATGTACTGAGCTGTTTGAAACACTGCCACCGGTACACACTTTTACACGGTTTCAGATCACTAATATTTTTTAACGCTTTTAAAAGAAGTGTCTTCTGCTTTTAAGGCTGCATTTATTTGATCCAAAATACAGCAAAAAAAGTAATATTGTGAAATATTTTTTTTCAAATTAATATTGTAAATACATTTTTCAAATGAAAGTAACCACAGTTGGGTACAAATTATAAAGCACTATTAGAACATAAAACAATGTTTATTTTACTCATTCATTTAATTTTATTTATTCTTATCTCTAACTCTGCACTTTTTGCATTGAGACGTTTTCTATATATTGTATTTCTATAATAAAAATACATATGTGATACATCTCACCTTAAAAGAAATGTGGAAGCAAAATGGCTAAACATAAACCAAACTTATACAGCCATATTATCTTTTCAAGCACAGATTGTTTTTATTTATAATTAGCATCTAAAAAACTATATAACTCGTGTTAATATACAGTGCATCCGGAAAGTATTTGACAGTGCTTCACTTTTTTCACATTTTGTTATGTTACAGCCTTATTCCAAAATTTATTAAATTCATTTTCCTCAAAATTCTACAAACAATACCCCATAATGACAACATAAAAGAAGGTTGTTTGAAATCTTTGCAAATTTATTTAAAAAATTAAAAAAATCACATGTACATAAGTATTCACAGCTTTTGCTCCATACTTTGTTGAAGCACCTTTGGCACCAGTTACAGCCTCAAGTCTTTTTGAGTATGATGCTACAAGCTTGGCACACCTATTTTTGGGCAGTTTCTCCCATTCTTCTTTGCAGGACCTCTCAAGCTCCATCAGGTTGGATGGGGAGCGTCGGTGCACAGCCATTTTCAGATCTCTTCAGAGATGTTCAATTGGGTTCAAGTCTGGGCTCTGGCTGAGTCACTCAAGGACATTCACAGAGTTGTGCTGCGTCCCAATTCGCCTACTTATATACTACGACCTAAAAGTATGTACTCTTTTTTTTTTTTTAAATACTGGTAATTGGTCACTCAAACCCCTTTATCTAAACCTCTCTACTTAACCATTGGAGTTTTTTAACACTTTTTACCCGCGTTTGTAGTTCTAATCGAATCCTCATCCAACTCGCAATGGTTTGTGGGCAATATCAGCCGTTAGAGTGTGCGTCGATCTGCACTTCGAATTCTGACCGGAAATAGTAGACCATCCGGGTATCTTTGGAATACTCTTTTCAACATACTACGATTTGGGACATACTAATTCTATTTTCAAAAACTATTTAGGACGGATAGTATGCAAATTGGGACGCACCGGTAGAAACATCTCAAGGATGATCAATGGAAACAGGATGCACTTGAGTTCAATTCTGAGTGTCATGGTAAAGGCTGTGAATACTTGTACATGTGATTTTTTAGGTTTTTATTTTTTTTGCAAAGATTTCAAACAAACTTCTTTCACATTGTCATTATGGCGTATTGTTTGTAGAATTTTTAGGAAAATAATGAACTTAATCCATTTTGGAATAAGGCTCCGGAGCAGCTTATGTTCAGAGAATGTTTACTTCAGAGCAATTTAGCACATGTGTGCCCTACTGATAAATTATATATATATAATTTACTATGGCTACTTACATACCCCAAATGTTACCTTTGTTACCAGTAAATTGAAGTTATCCACTTTGTGTAAATTTACCAGGTAAAGCCCTATTCGGACGGGATTAGTTTAACATGGAAAGGTGGGGTAAAGTAATTATTACCAGAGATTCTCAGTGAATTTAGTCCCATCCGAATGTGCCATCTCAGTAATCATTACTGACAATGTCAGTAACTTTTACCTTCTGTCAGAAAAAATGTACCTCAGGTAATGCTAATCTTGTGCGAATAGAGAAGCTGTAAATATGTATGTAAACATTCTGTCATTTCCTGTTTAAAAGTATTTTTTCAGTATGCAGGTGCTTGAGGAAGCATTCAATTGAGTTCTAGGTCAAGTCTGTGGCAAACCTCAAGTTTGGGACAGGGAGGTGATGGTGGTGCGTAAATCGAGTTACCCCTCCCACTTCTGGTAGTTTTACTGAGATTTCTTATCCCGTACGAATTGGCCATTAATATTACAGACGTCCTGTGGTAAAATTACATTACTCCATCTACCCTTGTAAAACTAATTCTGTCTGAATAGGGCTTAAGTCGCATAACCTGCATTCTAGAATAGTTTCTGTGGCAAGTGTCTCGTGTCTCACGGAGGAGCTCAGAAGCATAAAAGGAGGAGGGACGACAGTGAAGGACGAGAGAGTACCAGGCCTGGACTTTATGTTGTGTTTTGTTTACGTTTTATTATGTGTATGCGCGGCAGTTGTCTGTGAGGAGGCTGCCGTTTGTTAAACGTTCGCTGGTTCCCGCCTCCTTCTTTCCATAACTACAAACAGTGTTACAGTTTCCATGTCACGTATTAGCAAGTTACAAGAGCTACAGGCTGAAACATACAGGTAAAACATACTTCACTTTTTCCATATGTGAAATAAGATATTTCTTTTATAAATAGCTGGATTTATACTGTACCAGACAGTAACATTTGGTTATCCTGACACTTTGGTCACTTATTTTAGGGTACTTTTTTTTTTGTTTTGCAGATTTGCAGGAACTCTACATTACTGTAATTGTATTTGCTCTTAAGATATACCACAAACAACACCAAAATTACTATAATAGACATTTTGATTGTGTTACTTGGCATACACACCCACATTCAGCAAAAGAGACAGGCGGCAGCAGCACACGGTTCTCAGTGGATGCTGATGTATTAGACGCATATGGCAGACAGTGATTATTATACTGTGGGGCTGTTTAAACGAGACAGGGGATATTAACAAACTGGTCTGTGTGTGTGTGTGTGTGTTGCATTTATTCAAACCCTCTTGCAAATTGATTGATTCGTATGGGACTTTTTTTGTACGCTGAAAGCTTATTTTCTTAAAGTAGCAGTTACCGTATATACATGCCAAGCAGAAATAAGAGTTTCTGCCTAATGGCCCACCCACATGCAGGAAAGTGTGGGGAAGCATGAATCATCCAGCTGTAGCCTTCATCATTCCCAGCCCTGCCTTTTGGATACAACATGACTGAATTTAAAGCATACAGCGTTTAGACGGTAATCCTTTTCTGAATGACCATGATGCTTCAAAACAAGCACTGTTAAATACATAAATGGTTCAGTTAGTTTTTCTAAATGTCAAATGGTAAGATAGATTATTTGAACAAAATCATATACATTTTGTTCAATTAAGGGTCATCAGCTGGGTCTGGATCTGCCAGTAGAGGGTGAATTGAGAAAATTTACAAACATACTGTAAATGTGTCTTGTCTTGTTTGTATTTATATCTTTAAGCATCGGCGAAGGCACTGGCATTCTTACAGCTTTATTATTTTAATGTGCATTTCATTCTTAGTCTTACCTATTTTATCAGTATGATTTATTTAGAAAACCATTTGAAATCTGAATTAATATGACAGCTTAAATAAACAAAAACCTGGCAAAAACGAATGCCTTAATTGTAAAAATAAATGTTGTGGTAAAGTCATAACCTGCAGTGAGAAGTTCATTGTATTTTTGGACCATTGCTGATGGAGAAAATGAAGTCAAATCTCTAAAAAAATAAAAAAGAATAATAAAAAAGCCAGAAAAATATTGTAGCAAGTTAAATAAATGAATGCACAGCCTAGTCTCATTGTTAATACATATGTATTAATACGTAACTTACAAAGACTCAAACTGTATGTTTTTGTACGTTTGGAGAAGTGCTAAAACGTAGAAAATGGATGTATTGGTAACGTTTAAACATAGCATTATTAAGTTTTTACAGATAAAAAAAACTTTAAATATTTACAAATCTTTCATAAAATATTTTTTTTACAAATACGAATCTTTATATGAATAAAGATTCAAATCTTTTTTATATATATCATAAAGATATCTGTATAATTTCCCTTTTACCATTTTATAGATTATTGTAAGATCCTTTAACACTACCCCCAAACTTAAACATACCCATTTTATACAGAATATAAAGAAAATAAAACGTAATGGACAGAAATGTGTCTGAAAATGACAATTTTAGCAACAATAGCATTAAAAAGATATATTGAACGGCTAATCCTACTATTCCTAAATCTACCCATATCCATTTATTAAAACTACTTACTTTTATAAATAAAAGCATAACAGACAGACAAGTATAATCACAATAATTAATTTATTGCGAAAATGTCAAAAGCGGTACCAAAAGTAGTTCCAATGAAGATGTGTCGCAGTCCTCTCTGGAGGTAGGTATATAATAGTTTTGTATGAGGTACGAAGCAGAATTTAAGTTCAATCGATGACAATATTCATCTGGCTTCTCTCTGTGAAGACATGCATTTCGCCATTTTAAATGTAATTTTTTTCTAATCGACTGAAACACGGCATGTCACAATCTGTGACGAAGCAGGTGAGAGCAATAAGCATTCAATATCACTGCCGTAAATCATGTCGTAACACGCAACATGGTTTTTGAATTCTAATTCATAATAACAAGCGCTGGATTTGACTGAGATGAAGATTGCTGGATAAAGGGCTAAATGTGGATCTGTTCCTCGCAAACATATGGATTCTAAAGATTTGGATTACAGTGAACGAATAAAATTGACGTATTTTGTGAATTTATGTTGTGTTTTGGTGTATCTTATGGTTGTATCGCCAGCTGCATAGGGGTCTTTTTTGTCTCACGGCAAACAAACTAAATACTATAAAATGGTTAAACAATTACAGAAATGTTATTCATTTTAAGGTTTAAAAGTGTAGTCTTGTTTAACATTATGTATCCTCCGAAATGAGTTTGCAGCAGAAGTCACGAACAGAGTGAAATGTTATTTTAATTTATTTTTTTATTTTTTATTTTGTAGAGGTGTTTGTGAAGGATTTCAGGTAGTAGACATTAGAGGTGACGAGCGTTCTCCAGTGGCATGGATTTAATTGAATCTGAAAATGGTGTTACCCCAAGCGGCGACCGCTGTCGCTCCTAATCTAGGTGTGGATGATGGCCGACTCACACTCACAGGGTGGTCACCCTACTTTTTGGTTTCTTTTGGACAAACAACCACCCAAACAGCCATGACTCACTTTACATCCCTGGCAAACTCACTTCAGAGAATGTCTCCTGTGTTCCACATGCACACAACCGATTACTCATCTATGTCTCTTTCTTTCTTCTACCTCCTTTCTATTCTCCTTACTTTCTCTCACTGCAGATATCACAGTGGCAGTTGACGTGATGACTCTCAGCGCAAGGCCTTCCACAAAGCACAAGACCTCAAACTCTCTGAAGACGATGCAACGAGAATCAAATCCATAATTCCCCCTTTTCCCCAGGCACTTTTCTTAAGAGCCAAATCCTTTGATAGATCCCTTTTCCTCGAATTGCACCTGGAGCTTCTTTTTTTCTACAAATAAACATATCAAATGGAAGAAAAACGGAGAAGTGAAAACAAGACTTAAATCAGAAGACGGCTTACCTTGTGGAAAGAATGTTATCCTGCTGCTGGAAACACTTTTTTCTTTTCAGGTGAAAAACATCAGTGCATGTTATTGTTAGTACATCAGCAGACATCGCTTCACGGGCCACACTCAGCATCTTTGTAGGTGATTTTCTTCCAACGTTTTAATTATCGCAACCAGGTATACATGTTATTTTTTGAGTTTGAATTTTGAGTAATTGTTTTTTCAGTTAGTCTGAAGCAATCATTTCAAGTAAATTACAAATACAAAGTTAAAACAAAGCATTATAACTAAAAATATGTTACGAAACTGGCAATGATTTTTTTTTCCCCCAACCTATTTTCTTATCAATCCCAATCAAGTTATGTACATACCAATTATTTTAATTTAAACCATAAATGCTTGTAAATCTATACAAATACAACAAAATGGAGCAAAACTAAGAAAAAAAAACCTACATAAAAACTGAAAGAAGTTTGCTCTTAGTCAAGCAAAGTAATTTTATTTTTGAGAGTAAGGATTTGCTACACATACACACCAGTAGAGGAGTGGCCATTATTAATAAAATCATGTTTGTCCTACTTACATCATATACTGTATATCACAGGAAGTTTGGCAATAATTGAATTAATCTATAGCACACATCTGCAAAATGTATATAGTTATAATTCTGTCATCAGTTACTCACCCTCAGGTTGCTCTGTATTTCTTTTCTTTCTTTCTTTCTTTCTTCTGTATAACACAAAATGGGATGTTTTGAAGAATATTCTTAAATAAATATTAGTCTATACAACATATACACTTTATTCTAAGACTTCTGAAGCCATTCAAAAGCTCTGTGTAAGGAACAAACAGTGTAAGTTAACTAAAAACATTTGCCACAGCTCTCAAATCTCATTTGTATTTCCACATATTTCAAATTGCCGCTCCACATTTGGTAACAAGACATGCATGATTTAGTATAGCTGGCATTAAATTTGCATGGCAAGAATTTAAAATAAATAAATAAATAAATAAAATTAATATGAGCAACATGAGTGTGAGTAAATGACAGGTTTTGGGGTGTGATAGAGGCAAAGAAAAAAATATAAAAGAAAACAGCATTTACTTTAACCAATCAGTTACTTAACATATTATAGAGTTTATACAATCTTTGTATAAAAATATTATTATTATTTTTTGTTTGTTTCCCTTCCTCTTGTCTCTCATTTCTCTGCATGTGAAAAATTAGAGAGCTTTTACCTATGTGTGGCCCTCCATGACTCTATGATTGACCCATTAACCTGCATTAGTAGGATGTGGGTGATTTTGGACCTCTTGGAGGAAAATCCTTCAAAAATAATCTGGATTCATTCATCTCTGGGACATTGGCCGATGCCTAAACTGGTGAATGGATGAACAGCCTCACCTTTCCGAGTTTAAGCACTGCAGCCCACTTTTGTAAGGGATAGATTGGATTATACACAAGCATAACAAAAACTTGGCTGGTTCTGCAGACATGGTGTGTTTGAAGACGCATGAAGTGCACGCAAACACGTAGACAACTTTCCGAGGACCTTCATCATCACCAACACCTTCTTCCTTTTTGTGAACTGCGAATCTTTCAGAGACCAACCCAGCCAATGCACTAACATGAATCCACAAACCACACAAATTTACACTTCGACTGAACTGATAATGCTTTGGCTGGAACCACAGCTTAAAGAGATAGGAGAGTGAAAACAAAGAGTTTAGGTTGTGTACATAATGTAAAACTATTATCAATAGTAATCTGCATGCTGATGCATAGCTGAAAGAGTACTGAAAGATTGGTCAAAGGCAAAAACTACATTCTAGATTAAGAAGTGGTTTAAGTTTTAAAGAATTGTAAAATTAACCAGTGCCAGTTTTTCATATTTCACCTCTTTTTTCTTTTCCAAGTTAAGAAAGTTTAATGCAGTCTTCATTGAAGATTTCAGATGAAACCAACTAGCAGTCGAATAATCAGTTTATGTACAGTAGCTCCTAGCAGCACAAGGAAAATGTGAAGTGGGGCAGTCCAATTAAACAGCAGCACACAGAATAGTGCAGGGGAACTTGCCAAAAGCCATCTATTTTACTGGTGTCATAAGGGATTTATACATCTGAGTGAGTCACTTACTAGTGACAATTAGTTCGCTTTGAGTGCTCAGATGGTCGCCACACAGGGAATGAACAGACTGGAAGTGTTCTAATTTACAGATTTGACCTTTATCTAAATCACAACAACATCTATGATCCACACTTGTACCTTACTATACTGGATTTGATCCAGATGTACAGATTGCAATTTAATACTGCTTTAAAAGATTCTAAATCCATATTCCTATGATGACACAATTCATTAGGAAAGATCACACATCTGTCTAGTTTGCTC
Organism: Rhinogobio ventralis; assembly: GCA_039654625.1. Lineage (NCBI taxonomy): Eukaryota > Metazoa > Chordata > Actinopteri > Cypriniformes > Gobionidae > Rhinogobio > Rhinogobio ventralis. The sequence continues at coordinate 27,815,023 of CM077206.1, read as the reverse complement.
AACATAAAATGTCATCAAATCAATTTGAATATGCAGTTTTACAAAATAATTTATACAGATTTATTTTTTTATTTTTTATATGAATTTTATTTTATTATGTTTTATTAAGTTTATCTATATTAGCTTAATGGCCTGTCACTCCATGGCATCATAAATAATATGTTTAAGGAGTGCCCTTTAATTGAATAATATATTTTACCAGGCTTTCTGGTAAAATACCAAGCAGATCAAAATTAAATAAAAAATAAAAAGTCTGCACTTAAAAATACTTTTTTTTAATTACTATTATTTAGTATTGGTTTCTCAAAGAGTGCTGTCGAAATGTGCTGCACCGAGCTGTAGCTAAACATTACGTAAACAGACAGACTACATAATGGTATTGTTCACTGTGCAAACAATAGGCTGTTAGTGTAATTAAAGGTCAAGAAATATTACTCATATACCCTGAGCTGAATTAGATTAAAATGATGGATATCCTGATGGTAGGGAGGGAATTCTAGGTGTGTTGTCCCATTTCAGATTCACCTCCCCCATTCTCCGTGTTTTCTATATCACTGCACGAGCCCAGATCACCCCTTTGTACACTCATACACAAACATGCACGGCCCCTCCATTTAATCAAGTGCTGGGCCACTCCTCTCTCCTTCACAGACATGCAAGCTGTCAGGACAGAGCAGCTCATTAATCTCCAGCCGGGAAGGCAAGAGCGAGTGGGGGAAATGGGCAGAGAATTTTTTTGTATTTAGAAAAAAAAGGGTCATGTTAATAAGAGCTATCCTAATGGTAAGATATAAAAGAAATTGTAAAAACAAGAACAAGAACAAGATTTTATTTTATTACTTTTTTTCTTGAACATGCAAAAAATAGGGAAGTTTGACCTACCCTAGAGTACAAGAAATGTTTTTTTCATGCAATCACCAGGCATGGAATCTGTGGTCGTGGAATTCCACAGAAAGCCCTGCAGATTTCCCCAGAAAAAGAAAATAAAATATAACAATTCTACACATTCCACACTACTTATATATTACTATATATACTACGTATATATACGTATATATTTGTGTAATTTAGATAATAGCCTTCAAGGCTTTAATCATAACAAGCTGTGTCATACAGGTCATTAGCAGTAATAGCATGTATTGTGTTATTATAGTAAGAGCTATTACAGAGCTGATTCTTAGCAGGTGAAACAGCAAACTGTGACTCCACATACAGTACAACTCACTAAGAGGAATGTAAGATATTAAAATTAGCCACTGTGTCCTACTGCTACTTGCTATTGCTATTTGGATTAATATGACTCTGGTTATCCTCTGGTTAAACTCTGGTTATCCTCTTATTCTGTTCAAGTGTGACCTTTAAGGTGATTAACAAATATCATCTGCATTATTGTTAGAGATAAGTTTCAGATTGCATGAATGTGATCTGACGTCTTTAAAATTCTCTCTAATCGCAGAGACATGTATGTGCTCATGCCATGTTTGTCTGAGAAGTGGATTTGGTGGGGTAAGCCTTTATATCTTGTAGTTTGAGTTAGAACTGTAAAGATTAGGTGCTGCTCGGAAGCAGACATGGTCTAGGTGAGGGTTCAGGGGGTCAAATGGATTACTCATGCAGACCGCTCTGTAATTCCAACCCCTCCGTGGCGCCAGATCCTTCTCAATCGCCTCTCTAAATCATCACACCTAAAACATCCATCCATGCAAGCAGTCATCTCCACACATCACTCAAGTGCCATGGACGACTTGCGCTTCATTCTTTCATTTTAAGGGAAAATCTGCTGAATGGTAATGTGTGTTAAACTAAAATAAACAATAACAATAATAAAATAATAAAAATAATAATAAAAATAAAAAATTAAACATGCAAGAGGTGTGGGACAGGGATGGACTGAAACTTTTGTCCCTACCCTGAGTGCATGGACCCATGGTAATGCATTTTTGTACCAGGCCCAATAATTGCTCACTGTTGCCCTGTTTATGAATAAGTATTTTGATTTTACTGAATCTTCAGAGCTTTCTGTAGGAGCAAGTTACACCTTCAATAAAACCACTTTTTTGACTTCTGACATACACTATATTGCCAAAAGTTTTGGGACGCCTGCCTTTACAAGCACATGATTTTTAATGACATCCCATTCTTAATCCGTAGGGTTTAATATGGAGTTGGCCCACCCTTTGCAGCCATAACAGCTTCAACTCTTCTGGGAAGGCTTTCCACAAGGTTTAGGAGTGTGTTTATGGGAATTTTTGACCATTCTTCTAGAAGTGCATTTGTGAGGTCAAGCACTGATGTTGGATGAGAAGGCCTGACTCGCAGTCTCCACTCTAATTCATCCCAAAGGTGTTCTATCGGGTTGAGGTCAGGACTCTGTGCAGGCCAGTCAAGTTCCTCCACACCATACTCGCTCATCCATGTCTTTATGGACCTTGCTTGGTGCACTGGTGCATAGTAATGGAACTGGAAGGGGCCATGTTTGTAGAAGCAGTCTGCATGCCTAGGTGCTTGATTTTATACACCTGTGGCAATGGAAGTGATTGGAACACCTGAATTCAATGATTTGGAGGGGTGTCCCAATACTTTTGGCAATATAGTGTATCACAGTACAAAGCCTGTAAACCAAGCCACCAAGTTGGGATCATCTCTTTTAAGCACCTTTTTAATTCTTTTAAGTTTTAAGAGGCTGAGGATTAGTCCAACTGTCCAGAAATCAAAAAAATTCTCAGGCTTTAATTTAGGTCATCCTTTCTATACCTGCCCTGCCCCAAAAAAGTATCTGAAAATTTTTCCAAGTATAATTGGATGACTCTTTTAGGAGTGTTTTTTTTTCTCGAAAATATCAAGATTCTATAAAGTAAACTGATGGGAGTAATAAATTGTCTGGAGACAGGTGGATTTCAGCTTGTGCCATTTCAGTAAGCAGTCTGACACCTTAATTTAGTCGATGTCCACCAGTGCCTGTTCATTGAGAGATGAGCCATTTTCTTTGGCATAAAGGGGAGGATGTCTTATTCTATAAAGTTACTCAGCACAACACTTCTTCATGCCAACGGAAAAGGCACAAAATAAGATGTTTACTATTCCCTTTTCCAAATAACTTAGACTAGACCAGGTCCGTTTGTTTCCTTGATATTAGCATGTTTGTGAATTATCTGCGTGGTTGACCATGAAGAAAAGCATGTGGTCTCCAAATGTGAACCTGAGCTTTTTGAATTAGGAAAAAAGGTCACAGATGAAGGTGTGAAGCTCAGTTTAGTGCAGAGTGCCTAGTTGAGTGGCCAGTGAATCATTTTGAATACAAGTTACTAGTCATTTGCTAGGCTTCCTTTTTCTCAATAAATAAATAAATAAATACAATTAATAAAATAGACGAATTAAGGGTGCAAATAAAAATCGAGGTCAAACTATAATTTTCATTTTTTACGTACTGCCGCTTGGGCACAATTAAAAAGTATTGCTCCTGTTGTAAAGCTGTCTCTCCAGGGGCTCGCTCTTTCAGCCAAGGTTAATTAGTGCTTTCCCATTATTCCAATGTTAGTGTTAAAAGTGTATATTACACAGAGGCCTGTAGCCTGGCTTTGATGAGGTGTAGATGGGCGTAGGTCATATCCTGAGGGTAATGTAAGCTGGGAAATAGCCATTGTGTCATATTGGTTCGGAACACCTATTGAAGGATGGAGAAATCCCTCCACTACTTGACTGGAGTGACCCCTGCCACAAGTTTTATAGGATATCACATAAACATGCCCCTTGACAAACATGCATCTCTAGATTCTCCCATGGAGACTGATAAATTATTGCACATCTGGTAAGAAAAAATAGGGAAATGTAAAGAGGAAAAAAAATGGTTGGGGTAAATTATTTGCATGTTCATAATAAAGCCTATCAATAAAAAAGCAAAACATTGGCTTTGCTTTTTGCAATAATTAAACCCCTTGTGGAATTTGCCATTGACTAATGTTACAGCAGTAGCTCAAGGGTTTGTTAATCAGTGTCTTCCATATACAAATGTGCTGCACTCTAATGCAATCTTCTTCTAGACTATTTGTTATTCTCTGGGACAAGTGGTCTACTGTATCTCTATGACTTCTTAATTTTTCCTACTTTTGGACACAGAGAGCCATATTGTCCTTTTTGAGTATACTTTAGATGCTAATACTAGTTAGAGCAATACCTTACAATTCAGGGTCTGACAGATGTCATGACAGATCACAGTAAGAACGCCCTTGTCGATATGTCTTCCATGATGGATGGAGATGGTGCGGGTGTTGTTCAAGTTGAAGTGTTCCAGAGAGGGAGGCAGAGTCCTCTATCAGTGCTCTTAAGTGTTTGGCTTTTGGTTTGAAGGTTTCATTCACTCTCTTTAACATGCATGTCCTGTATGTCCTTTGAACTGCATCAAGCAACCTTTCCATCTTCACGACAAAGAATGAAAGCCAAACAAAAAAGCAAAACAAAGCAGGAAAAAGGGAAAAGCTCTCTTTTATGCAGGTAACTGTAAATAATTGTATGAAAATAACCCAACTATGCATGTTGATACATTAGCAATTTGTTCAGGTACTTTTTGGTAATCGATTTAAAATTCTAAAATGGCATGTATGGGGGAAATATACATAAAGACAGCATTGAAATTACCATGTGGGAGAGGGGAGGTGTGGTAAATCAGAAAAAAAAAAAAAAAATTTACATCATGATTTATTTATTTATATTTAATGTATTGTTAAATGATTAGTTGAGTGTTTTGGCTGTTTAAACTACCTGGATCATCAACATTCTGTCTACTGAGTTAAAATGAGGTTGAGGTAAAGCAAATCTCAAGTCTTTTTTCTATTCTGCTGGTCATGGGAATGTCTGCAAGGAGCCAATACAGTCATAACAACATAACATTTGTGACATGTCCTATCATTTTGAGTCAGAAGTTGCAATGTGGAGTTTAAGTTGAAATTTCAGTAACACTTTACAATAAGGTTTCATTAGTTAACATTAGTTAATGTATTAACTAACATGAACTAACCATCAGCAGTACATTTGTTACTGTATTTGTTAATCTTTGTTAACGTTAGTTAATAAAAATACAGCTGTTCATGGTTTGTTCATGTTAGTTCACAGTGCAGTAACTAATGTTAACAAGATTTTAATAATGTATTAGTAAATGTTGAAATTAACATTAACAAAGATAAATAAATGCTTTATAAGTGCAGTTCATTATTAGTTCATGTTAACTAATGTAGTTAGTTAATGTTAACTAATGAACCTTATTGTAAAATGTTACCGAAATTTCCTATCAAGCTATCACCCTTGGACTGTTTTGTGTTGTTTACGTTATTTCTGAATAAATTCTGAAGTCTGAGCTCTCAAACTATGTCAGTTTTATTACAAAACCGAAACAATAAATATTCTGAGATGCTCATTAATATGGTGTGACAGAATACAATAGCTATAGCCAATCCAGTTACAAATTACTGTATAGCAAGAAAAAATAAATAAACAGATGACGTTGAAAGATATAGTGCCACTGACTGAAATTCATATGAATTATTGCTTTTTTTAATTAACATTTTTTACTCAACCTATTTATGTATTTCTTATTTATGTTTAGATAAATATAAAAAATTTATTCTAACATAATGTAAAAAATGTATAATTTTTCCCAATAGCAGGCATATTTATCAGCATTTAAAAGATCATTTATTGGTTTGTAGAAACATTATACTTGTTCATAATTAAAAGGCTAAGACTTTACTTTTTTTATTTAGTGCATAAAACTATTTTCAAAGTCAGAGTGACTCAAAATGTTGGAATGTTGCGGTAATGATTATGGTGAGCAACATATATTCTGATTGTTTAATACATATAAGCTCCAAACTCATGAGAAATAAGAATATAAGAAATTGTCCATTCGATTTGATTCATCTTAAATATTTTGATAGTGTCATCTTTATAAAGAAGTCTTCAGATGGGTTTGAGAATATGCATTGCCTCAACCAAAACCATGCATGATATTTATCATCAATGAAAACTTGTCAACTTTTCTTGTTTCTTTTTTTTTTTATCATTGTTATTAATAATATTACTATTGTTCATCTTATTATATATATGTTATGTTATTTAATTGAATTGTTTTAATAATTTTTTTATTTATTTTAAATGGGAGATGGGTTTGTTGTGATGATGACAAATTGAAATGGAAAGTTTTTAAAATGTGCCACAACAAATTTAAGTTTAATAAATAATTATTGTAACAAGATACTGTCTTTGTATTGATTATTTTTAGTCCAAACCTAGTCAACCAGGCATACATTTACACAAAGCACATTGTTTAGCTAATCACAGCCGTCCTCCATGTGAAGGTTATCAGACCTCAAGAGCTATTAATTAATTAGTTAATTAAGCTTCTTGTGTAGTGAGAAAGAGGGAGATGAATGTGTTTGTGCGTCTAAAATAAGGTGTGATCAATTTTTAAATACACTAAAATACTTAGAAATATTATGCACACTTTAACTCTTGGACACTTATGAACTGTCCAGTAACTTCCACATTGTTCAGAACAGCAGTGTGGGAAAAAAATACATGTCACTGCCTTTGTGTTTGCTTGCAAGTATTGTGTTCCTCCAAGAAACGTTTTGTTCTGTGAAACTTTTCTTGAACACCAGCGAGATGGGCTGGGGAGCGCTAGCCAGGCCCCAAATGCAAAACCGGTGATGCAAATAATATTGTATGTGAGGTAAAATCTTTCTTTCAATACTTTTGTGTTGTTTCTCAGGGAAATGCAAGCACTCAAATATATATATTTTTTATCCCATGTCATATTTTGTCATCACCACGCCTCCTTAGGGGCCACAAAGGGTGACAAATATCAACTGCAGCCTATAGAATGCAGTTAGAATGCCCATAAATTTCAAGCTCTCAGGGCAAAACTGCCCCTGAGTCTTTGTCTCATATTTATATCATAGAATATAGTTAAGCAATATCACACAAGTAACAAGTGCAATATCACAAAAGTGCTGTTTTTGTCCCGAATAGAATGAGTGCAAATGTGATATTGATTTTATACAACTCTGCCCTACAAAGGCAAAAGACAGTAACTTCATTTTTGGCCGAAAATGAGTTATTGATATTTTTGGGACATTCAAGACCTCCTTTATCATGTGGATAAGTATCTTGAGTCAATTCCGTTGTTTTATCAACAACAAAAAAAAAAGGGTTTTCTTAACAGTAACTTCCAAAAGCCCAGGAGAAACCAAGGCAGAACACCGTAACACCAGTTTGTTTTAGAATGCTAAAATTGAGTTAGGATACTCTGCTATTGTTTAGCCGTTGTTTAGAAGTTACTGTGCCGGCCTGGAGTTACGGTATTCTGCCTTTGTTTTACTGTCCATTAAAGTTTGCTCCGTTTAAATTATGGTGTAGCCTGTGTCATTCATCTGTCACTGAAGCACTTCTGACAAACATGATACCTGAATAAAAGTGTAGGTAAAACAAATAGTTGAGTGGTTGTTTTTACTAATAGCGTTTAAGGATGATTAAGATGGCTTTGAAATGCAGACATCAAGGTCGAGGTAAAAAAATTGTGTAACACAAAAGATGCATTAGACTAACACATTTCTTAATTTAGCTAGCTGGCAGCCCAGACTAGCATAAATAGGCTAGTCATCTATCCAATGAATAGGCTACCAAACTGCTCCATATAAAAAAGCAATTGTAAATCATTCAAAACAAATGCCATGATCACTAGATTTTATACAGGTGTTACTATAATGATTTTGTAAATGGTGATCAGTAACCAAATATTGATAATGTGGAACTTACTGCCATTTGCCATTGTGTGACTTCTCACTTTTGGGCGGAGTACAAGTAACATCAAAATATGGGTCAAAAGTCAAGTTTGAGCTCAAGATTTTTTTAATGTGGATAATTTTCATTACAAAAACATCTAATTGCCAGATTTCCATTGTCATACCTATAATTAATTTGGCTGGACAACTAAAAAATTTTCTCAGTTCCACACTCTAGCGAGTTAAGGTCTTTTGCCTTTGTAGGGGAGAACAGTTCAATAAATAAGAAGTTAATACTAATATTTTAATAATAATATTTTAGAGACAATATTGTCTGTTTTTGCTCAATTTTGCCATCAAAAAAGTTACCTATCAAAGCAGAACACACAGTGGTCTTTCATTTCTGAATGAATCCGCATTTTTAACAAATTAATCAGGTGAACGTCTCGGTTACGTATGTAACCCTCATTCCCTGAAGGAGGGAACGGTGACGTCATGTCGGAACATCATCACTGAATTGGGATCTTGCCTGAAAGCCCAATCATCTTCGAGTGTAACTAAAGGAGCCAATGAACAATGAACTCGTCTGACTGCTGAAGGTGGTGATGGAGGAACTCAACAGAATTCAAAAACTGGGGTACTCTACTGGAGCAAAATAGCGCACGTATCCAGTCCTTAGTAGGGGAATGGCGCAGCAAGCCAACACTGAGTGTTGTCTCCGGTGTTACTGGCTACTTGAGGCGACCAAACGGGAGGATACCAGCTCTACACGAAGGCTATAGAATCTAACAAATATGTTGAGTGTCACCCAGCCCGCAGCTCTACATATATCTGTCAGCGAGGTGCCTTGCACCAATGCCCAAGAAAAAGCAACTTCTGGTAGAGTGAGCTCTCAACCCGAGGGGGCACAGCACGTCTTGGGTTTGGTACGCCAAGACGATTGCATCCACTATCCAGTGGGCCAACCTCTGCTTGGAGACAGCCTTTCCCTTCTGTTGGCCTCCGTAACAGACAAAGAGCTGGTCTGTGGTCTGCGTTTGGTCCACATACAGGCTCAAAGTGCGGACGGGACAGAGCAAAGCTAGGGCTGGGTATGCCTCCTCCAGGGGCCTGAAGGTAGTGGTGGGAACCTTGGGCACATATCAGTTGGCCGGCCCGAATTCCAGGCACGATTCGTCGACCAAAAATGCTTGCAGGTCCCCTACCTTCTTGATAGAAGCCAGCACAGCCAGGAGAACTGTCTTCATTGACAGGATTTTCAACTCAGCTGACTGCAGTGGTTCAAACAGGGCTCTCTGCAGGGCTGTAAGCACCAGCAAGAGATCCCAAGAGGGCACGGGGTGAGAGCGAGGTGGATTTAACGTGCCTCATAGAGGGTGCTCTCGCGGAAGTGATGGTGTCTATCACCACCTGGTGGAGGTCTGGATGTGGGTGCCATAGGGTGCCCCGTCTCTGAGAAATCAGGTCCTTCCTCAGAGGAATGTGCCAGGGAGGGGCTGCCATGAGGGGCATCAGTTCTGGAAACCAGGTCCAGATGAGCCAATAAGGGGCAACTAGCAAGACCTGCTCCTCATCCTCCCTGACTTTGCACAGTGTCTGTGGGAGTAGGCTCACTGGGGGAAACAAATACTTGCGTAGGCCCCAGGGCCGGTTGTGTCTGGGACGGCAAACAGGTCTACTTGTGCGGTCCCAAAACGACTTCATATCAGCTGGAACACCTGGGGATGGAGTCTCCACTCTCACAGGCTTCATGAGAGCTTGTCAGCGGTACAATTGAGCAGGCCCGGGATGTGATAGCACAAAGTGACCTCAGATGCTTCTGACTCCACAGGAGGAGATGGTGGGCAAGTTGTCACATGCAATGGGAGCATAGACCACCTTGATGTTGTAAACGCAACGTCTGCATTGCTGTCTGTACGGACCAGTATTTTTTTTGCCTTGTATTGCTGTGTGGCCCAGTGCAAGACGTACTGCAAGTAACTCAAAGCAATTGATGTGCCAATGCACATTGGGGTCCCATCCAAACACCCGAAACTGCATGTCCGTTGTACATGACACCCCAGCCAGTGGCAGAGGCATCCGTAAACACAACAGCATGCCTGGACACTTGTTCTAGGGGAACTCTTGCCGGTTGAAATGAAGGGTCTGACCACAGGCTAAAGGTTTGGCGACAGGCTGGGGTGATTGACACTTGGTGCATGGCGCATTGCCACGCCCATCTTGGAACTCGGACGTGAGGCCAGTACTGAAGCGGCCTCATATAAAGCAATCCCAGTGGTGTTACTGCGGATGCCATATGCCCCAGGAGCCTCTGAAAAAGTTTCAGTGGGGCCGCCGTCCCACCGACTTAACAAATTCCTCTGTGAGGCGTGCTGTTAGGTTGACCAAGTCCAACTCCATACAAAGAGATCCTCTGCACAGGGGAGAATTTGCTCTTTTCCCAGTTGACCTGAAGGCCCAGCTGTCTGTGGTATATGAGCACCATATCCCTGTTTTTGCACATTTGCTCTCGCAACTGGGCCAGTATGAGCCAGTCATCAAGATAGTTGAGGATGCAAAGGCCGTGTTCTCTCAGGGGACCTTCGTGAAGACACAAGGTGACAGGGACAGCCCGAAAGGGAGGACTTTGTACTGATATGCCTGCTCCTCAAACACCATGGGCTGGGGAGCTCTAGCTAGGCTCCCAGCAACTGTAGTGGGGTCAGAGGGACCACAGACATACCTGCAGTGGGGCAGCGAGGTGGAATGCAGGGTCCCAACTCGGACGGCATAGTCAGCCGGCGCCAGGTAACGACTGCATCCAGAAACACATGGGTGGAATGATATCTTTAAAAAGATGCAGAGTCACACAGCCGTGCTTGCTTTTTTACTAGTGTTGAAGTGCACAGGGAAATGGCCGCAACACAACTACAGAGAATAGTGCAGCTCGAAGTGTGTAGGAAAAGCTCTTTTAGGTTGTTTGAACAACTCAGGAAAATGCTCTTTGAAGAATGCGACCACCGCTGCAGCGCCGTCACACACACCGGATGAAGAGGCTTCTTCCCGGAGAGAAGACTCGTTCAAACAACACTCTCTCAGATGACTGGATAACAGAACCATAGAACCGCTCGGCTCCGAAGCGAAAGAAAGAGATGCAAATCTCGCATGCCAATGTCCATTGGCTCGTTTAGATACACTCAAAGATGATTGGGCTCTTAGGCGAGATCCCAATTCATTGGTGACGTTCCGGCGTGACGTCGAATGTGACCGTCAGAAAGGGAACCAATGATTCAATGGTCCATTCATAAAGAGAGCCATTTACTTCATCTTCATTCCTGAATGAACCAGCCATTTAAACGAATCAAGTGAATGAATGACTCAATTACTCACTCATTTAGACATTTGCCACCACCTACAGGCAGTTTTTGTCACATGTCTGTCCTGTCTCGTGTAGCACATGTGGTGTTTTGTTATTTTGGGCCATGTACTCTTGTCTCTGTCTGATCCCTCCCCTCTTGTTATCTAATTATTGTTTAATTTATCCCACCTGTTTCCTCCTGATGATTGACCCTTTATAGTTTCCTCTTGTTTGCAGTCTTGTGTCAGATCGTTGTCTTTCGTCTCCTGTTCCCCGTGATCCGGTTTGGTCTGTTCTAAGTTGGTTTTGTTATTTCTGGTTATATTTTTCCCCCTTGTGGGTTTTGTTTTGTTATTATGTTTATTTTTTATCAATAAATCACCCTTCTCCGCATTTGAGTCCTCACTTCAGTTTTTCCCTTGATTTTACTTGACATAACGATCCGACCATTAGAGGACTCAGCAGAGTATGGGTATCTTCCTTTTCCCATCTCCCTGCCCTTCCGCTGCACAGATGGCAGCACGACGCAGCAGACTCCTCTCCCTTTGGCAGGAGGGAGTCAGTGTGAGGGAGTTTGCTCACCTGTTCGTGTTTGCAGCGGAGGGGCTCAACATCAGCAATGCAGAGCTCAAGGACATCTTTAACAACAGCCTTAATGAGCCTGTCAGCGCCTGGGAGATGGGAATGCTGGGGATACTATCATTTTGGCAGTTTGTGGGGTACGTATACCATCGTGGTTGGAAAGGTGGTCTTTCACCTCTTGGCCCTCCCCCACTTCTCCTCACAGACTGCCAAGTCCCCAGTCTTCCGATGACCCCTTCGGGGAGAGGGAGGAGGAAGTTCGAGGTCGCCACATCCGCCACCTACCCGGTGGTCCTGAGTCCGGTGGTCCCGAAAAGGAGGAGGAGAAGAAAGACTCTCTCCGTGACAGTTCCGGTGGTCCCGAATCCGGTGGTCCCGAGTCCCAGTGATCCTATGTCCGGAGGTCCCGAGTCCAGAGGGCTTCCTCCAGACATTCTGCGATGGTGACGGAGCAACCCGCGGGCGTCGTGGAGGAGTGTGCTGAGCCGGCCAAATGTATTGCCTTGCCGTGGCTAGCCCGTGCACCGAGTCCGGAGAGGGCTCCATCCCGCCCTGGTCTGTCCCTCCCGTCCCGCCCTGGTCTTTAGTGGAGCGTCTGGTAGCCGCTCCGTTAGGGGGGGGTAGTGTCACATGTCTGTCCTGTCTCGTGTAGCACATGTGGTGTGTTGTTATTTTGGGCCATGTGCTCTTGTCTCCGTCTGATCCCTCCCCTCTTGTTATCTAATTATTGTTTAATTTATCTCACCTGTTCCCTCCTGATGATTGACCCTTTATAGGCTCCTCTTGTTTGCAGTCTTGTGTCGCATTGTTGTCTTTCGTCTCCTGTTCCCCTTGATCCTGTTTGGTCTGTTCTAAATTGGTTATATTTTTCCCCCTCGTGGGTTTTGTTTTGTTATTATGTTTATTTTTTATCAATAAATCACTCCTCACTTCAGTTTTTCCCTTGGTTTTACGTGACAGTTTTAGTTTCTTATTTAGAATATCATTTCATTGAAAAAAATAATTTTATATTTTGGGGATTTTGCATTTGCATTTATTTTAAGACCTTCAATGTCCTTAGATGGCGATATCGCTTCTTTATAGCAGAAAAAGTTAGGTGCCATGCAAAATGTAATGGTAATTGCATTACTAAACACAAATGTATTGGAGTAAAACGTACATTCACTTGTTCAAAAATGTAGTCAAGTAGAGAGTAAAAGTTGCTAATACAGGGAGTGCAGAATTATTAGGCAAGTTGTATTTTTGAGGATTAATTTTATTATTGAACAACAACCATGTTCTCAATGAACACAAACTCATTAATATCAAAGCTGAATATTTTTGTATCAATATTTTAAGTAGTTTTTAGTTTTAGCTATTTTAGGGGGATATCTGTGTGTGCAGGTGACTATTACTGTGCATAATTATTAGGCAACTTAACAAAAAACAAATTTATACCCATTTCAATTATTTATTTTTACCAGTGAAACCAATATAACATCTCAACATTCACAAATATACATTTCTGACATTCAAAAACCAAACAAAAACAAATCCGTGACCAATATAGCCACCTTTCTTTGCAAGGACACTCAAAAGCCTGCCATCCATGGATTCTGTCAGTGTTTTGATCTGTTCACCATCAACATTGCGTGCAGCAGCAACCACAGCCTCCCAGACACTGTTCAGAGAGGTGTACTGTTTTCCCTCCTTGTAAATCGCACATTTGATGATGGACCTCAGGTTCTCAATGGGGTTCAGATCAGGTGAACAAGGAGGCCATATCATTAGATTTTCTTCTTTTATACCCTTTCTTGCCAGCCACGCTGTGGAGTACTTGTACGCGTGTGATGGAGCATTGTCCTGCATGAAAATCATGTTTTTCTTGAAGGATGCAGACTTCTTCCTGTACCACTGCCTGAAGAAGGTGTCTTCCAGAAACTGGCAGTAGGACTGGGAGTTGAGCTTGACTCCATCCTCAACCCGAAAAGGCCCCACAAGCTCATCTTTGATGATACCAGCCCAAACCAGTACTCCACCTCCACCTTGCTGGCGTCTGAGTCGGACTGGAGCTCTCTGCCCTTTACCAATCCAGCCACGGGCCCATCCATCTGGCCCATCAAGACTCACTCTCATTTCATCAGTCCATAAAACCTTAGAAAAATCAGTCTTGAGATATTTCTTGGCCCAGTCTTGACGTTTCAGCTTGTGTGTCTTGTTCAGTGGTGGTCGACTTTCTGCCTTTCTTACCTTGGCCATGTCTCTGAGTATTGCACACCTTGTGCTTTTGGGCACTCCAGTGATGTTGCAGCTCTGAAATATGGCCAAACTGGTGGGAAGTGGCATCTTGGCAGCTGCACGCTTGACTTTTCTCAGTTCACGGGGAGTTATTTTGCGCCTTGGTTTTTCCACACGCTTCTTGCGACCCTGTTGACTATTTTGAATGAAACGCTTGATTGTTCGATGATCACGCTTCAGAAGCTTGGCTATTTTAAGACTGCTGCATCCCTCTGCAATATATCTCACTATTTTTGACTTTTCTGAGCCTGTCAAGTCCTTCTTTTGACCCATTTTGCCAAAGGAAAGGAAGTTGCCTAATAATTATGCACACCTGATATAGGGTGTTGATGTCATTAGACCACACCCCTTCTCATTACAGAGATGCACATCACCTAATATGCTTAATTGGTAGTAGGCTTTCCAGCCTATACAGCTTGGAGTAAGACAACATGCATAACGAGGATGATGTGGTCAAAATACTCATTTGCCTAATAATTCTGCACTCCCTGTATCTTTGATACAGTAACTAATTACATTTACTCAAATACTTAACACCACTGTTTGTTGGTTCATGTTTGATATTCTGTATAAGTTTCGTTTTTGCCTGCCCCTATTTTATAGGTTTCTATGTGAGGACTTTTATTTGGTTGTGTTTCCACGAGTGACGCATGGTGAGTAGCAGGAAATAACGAGCTCATGGCGAAGTGAACGCTCAACAAACGTTGATATTCAAACGTTGTTATTCATCTGATTCAATCCTCTTTCTAAACCCTGTCGAAATCATTGGCTGTAAGTTTATTTGAATAATCTATCTGTCTGTAATATATTGCAGGATTTAAAACGTAATAATCAAAGATGTTTATGTTATTGCGGATTGGCGCTAGTGTGTTGTATTCATAATGCAACATAAGTCAATGATCTCTCTATATAGATTTTACTTGTTAAGTATGATGTCATTTTGATTATTAATAAGTTTTCTATATTTCTTTTATTTCATTTAGAGTTTTACTCGATTTAATGGCCGGTGTTTCTGCTCATGTAAACTGCACTACATATTGGGATCATTAAAGGAGCAAGATGCTCATATCGTGGCTCTTGAACACAGTTTGGCTTGCTTTTTATCTATATTCACGCAAGGAAGCAAACATGTAGAGAGAACAGTACAATGGCCGTTGTAGCCTTTAAAATTTGTGTAAAAAATTATATGTTGAAAAAAAAAAATCTTTCTAAAGCTACTTTTTGTAATGTCAATTTGATGCTTTTCTCATTGACTTTAAATTATCATTTGGGGGTAAATTCTTAGCGAACTTTGTTCAATTAATTTGCGATTCGATTAATTATTCTGCACATCATGTAATTAATTAGATTAAAAATGTTAATCGTATGACAGCCCTAATGCAGTATTTTTTACCCTAACTTGTTACGGCTCCCTTATTTAATGTATGTTTCTGTAAATATAAAAAAAAAATTTAATATAAAAAATTGCAGTCCATAGAGTCCATTTTCTCAATAGCATGCATTCATCAACATTTAAATGGTTCTGTATTGGCAATGGTTACTTTTATTTGTGTATAAATCTAAAAAAGTTGTATTATTATTAAGTTGTAAACTTCCTTTATTGAATATTGAAGAACCGTTCACAATGAATGAACTGGGCTTCCCAACGCTATAGCTTGAGAGAAGCACTAATTACTGCTTTTTGCTTATTACTCCTACTAACAACTTTCCGTCATGCATCACAAATGTGTTATTGTGACTGCCAGCTGTATTACTTTTCAGTAAACCCCAATTTGACATGCTATAATTAACAATTCTCCAGTTGTTCTCTTCCTGTCATGTCCTGTCTTGCAATCTGGCAACACACACACACACACAGTCACTCTGTCTGTTTACTATTTAGTAGATAGGCTGGTATATTATGAAAGAGAAAGCTCTCTTTAGCAGCTACAGTTCCCACCAGCGTAGATAAACAAAGTGTGAGTGACACTTTCTCATCAGTCAAAGCGCAGCCATGCTCCCTGGCTAGATAACATCAAGTGTGCGTGTCAATTGCCAAGTGCTATCTGTCACATTTTAGTGATAACACAACTGCAGGTGTGTGTGTGTGTGTAAAGCACATAGTCTCTGCTGGTGGTTTAGCAGAAAGCACTTGAGTATGAAACAGCTCTGATCTCTTTAAGATTGCAGCCACACTCTGTGATCTTATTATATGTGCTGTTTAAATGGCTGTGTTCCTGAAAATGGATATCTTTGTATAGAGCTTGCAATATGAATGAAAATGAATGGAAAACGGAAAAAATATTTATAAACGTGTTATAATCTATGGCCAGTCCATTGTAGGGCTAACACACACTCACTTACACATACAGGTATTTATTGTCTCCAATTCACCTGTCCTGAGTGTTTTTGGATTCTGGGGGAAACATGAGTGCCCGGAGGAAACCCACAACAACACAGGAAGAACTCCAGACACAAAGGACTCCTGGCTCAGCTTGAATTTAAACTATAGACCTTCCTGCTGTGAGGCAACAGTGCTAGCCGCTGAGAGACCGTGCCCCCCAATGCATTAATGATGAGTGTTACAATGCCTCATCTCTCTGTGAGTTTGACAAACTGTACAAGTGAACTGTTGTTTACTCTGTAAACAACAGTTAAAAGCTGAGATTACGCTGACACTTTAAGAAACTATTAAATACCAGCATGCTGAAGGATTGTTGTTGTTTACATTTGTTTGGTTCTCAGCTGCTACTGCAGATGATGATTGAAATAATTGCAGCAGCATTACAATAATGCTTGCCCTTCTGTTGAAAGCTTTTGTAAATCAGTTAGCTGACATTTACTATGAACACTTTACATTGCCAGGATTTTACTTTACCACAGACAGAGAAGGATAGAGAAAGATTCTTAACAGTAAGACATATGTACATACAGTATACAGTACTAACAAAACATCTCACAGCACACCATTGTATCCTGATATTGTGTGAAGCAAGACTGCTGCACTAGTCATTGTTGAGTTCTCACAAGACATTGAGTCAGTAACCCATGCCACCAAAACCACAGTATTTAACTTTTTAATCTCCAGATCAGAGCTATAACCATAACTTTAAAAATACTCAGTCAATCAGAAAACATGCAACTTATTCTAAATTTAAAGGAACATATAGGGGCGGTTTCCCGGACAGGATTTAAATTAAGCCAGCAGTAGGCTAGGCCTTAATCTAGAATAGTTAATCCTGGTTTAAAAATGGCTTTCTGAAACACAGATGAAGTACAGATTACGAACAGGGTTGAGAACCAAACTAAATTTTCCAGTTCCGGTTCCGCCTAACAATTCCGGTTCTGATTCCATAAAAATAATTTTTAACAAAAACAAAAAAAACTTTTAGTCTTGCAAAACAACTAGCCTAACTAATATACATTTCAAGCATCATTAAAGTCCTCATGAAATCAAAATCTTATTTACTTTGTTAGCAAACATTACTGGTCTTGGGGTGAACAATTCATCCGTGCAAGTTAATACACAGAAAAAAATTGTTTGCCATGGTAATCTTTAATCAAAATCTGAAAAGCAACTTCCGGTCTGGAATGGCGTTCCCTTTCCGATGACGTCAGTTTGACGGCTTTGGTTTGAATATCCTTAACCACTCCCCTCCAACCATTAGTCTACTATGAGCGAGAGATGGAGAGGAGGAGCGCTAATAGGCTACATTACTATAGCCTATATTTTATTAATATAGTATTAATTCATTGTATTAATATAGTAATATAGTTACAAAAGCTATTCTGTTATTCAGTTATTCCGTGAGTGAATTTTCTCATTGTCTTTTGTTTGATTAACGTTAAGACGGCATCAGGAAAATCTGCTGTCACTTTAAGAGATGCACGGATCCCATACTGTTACACATGCGTTTTCATCTTTTCTTTTCAACTGTCTTAAGACATAACCGAACGTGTTTATGAGAATATTAAGAAAAAATTTTTTATGTGTATTGGTTCCATTCGTGTGCTGTGCAAAAAGACGAGGAAGAGAACTCATCAAGCTAGTGTTACTTTCCCCGTGTGCGAGTGCGCAAGGGTCCACGTGACGTAAAAATCGACATCGGAGGCTGTACGCGGTGGCTCTTTGCAGACATCTGTGTGCCTCCCATTTTTTGTGACGAGGCTACAAACCAACCAACTGCGCATGCGCTGGAAAAACAACATAAACGTTGAATTTAAAGAGAACTCCTGCATATTCAGTTGCCAGACATGACTACATCTTGGATTAGATTGTCATATAAAACAAAAAAATTGCTTTTTGGCAGCAAACACTCAAGATGGGTTTGGGTTAGGGTTAGGGTCACAGGGATAAAAAAGTACCCCATGTGTACAATTAAATATACTGTTCTATCTTTAATTCATTCTTTAATTTATATCTTTAATGCTATTTTTCTGCCGGAGGTCCTGGACATCTTGTTCAGATACATGGCATCTTGGAATCAAATAGCAACAGATAAAAAATCAGAACCTGGCTGAATCTGCTACAGATCTTAAAATGAAACTTGTTTGGATTTTCCATAAGCACAATGATAAAAAATAAAAATAAAAACATCAAAATCATCACAACAACAACAACAAAAAATGGGAAACTGAGCACAAAATGAAGGTTCTGTCATGGCCACCCCAGTCCACTGACCTGAACCTTATTGAAAACTTAAGAAGAAAATGTGTCACCATGGAAGGATCTGGACAGATTCTGTATTGAGGAATGATCTCTGATCTCTTGTCAGGTGTTCTCCAAACTCATCAGGCATTTTAGGAGAAAACTCTGTTATCTTGCTGTTATCTTGGCAAAAGGAGGTTGTAAAAAGTATTGAATAAAGGGGTGCCATTAATTGTGTCCAATGTGTATTAGAGAAAAATATTTTATAATGAAAATTTCCCCCCATTTTCAGTTGTTTTATATCAATGAAAGGTTATGTTTTTATGTTTTTTTGTGAATTTTTATAGTAATAAAATTTTAAACAATTTTAAGTAATACATGTGTCTTCTTTGAAACACAACGTTAATCTGAAGTTAAACCTGCCTCCTGGTTTAGTCCTGGGGTGGCTCTAGTCTTCCGCCAGGAAATCAGCTTATTAAACTAGACTAAGTCTAGGACTATATAAAAACCATGACAGAAAAAGCAGATTTCTGTTAATTTGGTTTAAAGGGCCATTTTATTCTAGGACTAGGTTCAATCTTTGTCCAGGAAACCTCCCCTTAAAGGGTTAGTTCACCCAAAAATGAAAATTAGCCCATGATTTACTCACCCTCAAGTCATCCTATGTGTATATAAAATGTTTATATTAAAAAAGTAAGTTGGCGTAACACTTTTTCCGTAAGTTGAATACGGAATGTGATCGGCCGGAAGCTAGATAATTTACTTTATAAAGTTTTAAATATGGATATTTTTCTTACATAACCACATCGATTCACTTCAGAAGGCCTTTATTAACCCCCCGGAGCCATGTGGAGCCGTTATGATGGATATAGTTGCACTTTTATGGACTTCAAAAACAGAGCAACAATCACTGCCATTATAAAGCTTGAATTAGTCAGGACTTTTTTAATATAACTCAGATTGTATTCGTCTGAAAGAAGAATGTCATATACACCTAGGATGACTTGAGGGTAGTAAGTCATGGGCTAATTTTCATTTTTGGATAAACTATCACTTTAAGGTGTGATACTAGCTCATTAAACAGCATTTGTGGCAGCTGTTTACCACAAAATGTTAGAAAAATAAAAAAAGAGCTGAAATAACTGGGATTATTAATAATTTTGGAATTTTATAAAATGTTATAAAATAAATGTAAAAAATGCTTACATTAATTATGTGAATCTTGTGTATTATTTGAGCTGTTTAGGTGGTATGTTGTGGCAAAGAAGTTGTATGAATTGAATAAAAAAACTCATCACAAAAAAAGGTTAATAAGCGATTTTGTCACACTAAAATAAACACATTTTTATTTATTTATTTTGCATCCTGTGCCTACACTTTTGAAGCAGTATTTTAACACTTACAAATTGGCCTCATTCAGCTTTCACTTTTTTCAAAAGTGCCTCAATATAACCCAGATTATTTTAAAGAAAGGCAGGACAAATTTAAATGATTTTTGTGGTAATTAACATTACATCCTAAGTGCAGTTATCGAGAGCAAAAGTGAACTTGTGTAAGCTCCTTATTTCTCACAAAGGACACTGTGAAAAAATCTCAGTGACAATACAGTTGGAATAATTAAACGTAAACTTGCAATAGTTTTGCAAACATATCTCAGTTCTAATATACAGAGAGCTAATCAAGAGCTGTACAGTTTACTTGGTTAAGCCACATTCTATTTTAAGAGCGAGAGAGGCAGAACAACCAACAACACCCACACATATGACAAATTTTCCGATATACAGGGTAAAAGCCTCCTCATATACACTGAAACAAAATAGACTGACTAAAATCAAACGTATAGTAAAACCAGTTAAAAAAAACGTATCAGAACATATCAGCAGTGAGGTACATAAAGTAACAAAAAAATTAAAAGAATGTTTCAGTTCTGCTCATTTGTAATTTTCCCACCATTGAATCTTTGAAAAGATTTAAAATACTGAGTCTTCTGACATCATGTTAAACGCCTGACAAGCCCACTTGGTTAAGAGATATGAAAAGTGTTCATTCTCTATAGTATATGTTCCCAGATGAACTTTATACACTCACCTAAAGGATTATTAGGAACACCTGTTTCAATTCTCAACACCAATTTCTCATTAATGCAATTATCTAATCAACCAATCACATGGCAGTTGCTTCAATGCAGGGGTGTGGTCCAGGGGTGTGGTCCTGGTCAAGACAATCTCCTGAACTCCAAACTGAATGTCAGAATGGGAAAGAAAGGTGATTTAAGCAATTTTGAGCGTGGCATGGTTGTTGGTGCCAGACGGGCCGGTCTGAGTATTTCACAATCTGCTCAGTTACTGGGATTTTCACGCACAACCATTTCTAGAGTTTACAAAGAATGGTGTGAAAAGGGAAAAACATCCAGTATGCGGCAGTCCTGTGGGCGAGTTGATGTTAGAGGTCAGAGGAGAATGGGCCGACTGATTCAAGCTGATAGAAGAGCAACTTTGACTGAAATAACCACTCGTTACAACCGAGGTATGCAGCAAAGCATTTGTGAAGCCACAACACGCACAACCTTGAGGCGGATGGGCTACAACAGCAGAAGACCCCACCGGGTACCACTCATCTCCACTACAAATAGGAAAAAGAGGCTACAATTTGCACAAGCTCACCAAAATTGGACAGTTGAAGACTGGAAAAATGTTGCCTGGTCTGATGAGTCTCGATTTCTGTTGAGACATTCAGATGGTAGAGTCAGAATTTGGCGTAAACAGAATGAGAACATGGATCCATCATGCCTTGTTACCACTGTGCAGGCTGGTGGTGGTGGTGTAATTGTGTGGGGGATGTTTTCTTGGCACACTTTAGGCCCCTTAGTGCCAATTGGGCATCGTTTAAATGCCACGGCCTACCTGAGCATTGTTTCTGACCATGTCCATCCCTTTATGACCACCATGTACCCATCCTCTGATGGCTACTTCCAGTAGGATAATGCACCATGTCACAAAGCTCGAATCATTTCAAATTGGTTTCTTGAACATGACAATGAGTTCACTGTACTAAAATGGCCCCCACAGTCACCAGATCTCAACCCAATAGAGCATCTTTGGGATGTGGTGGAACAGGAGCTTCGTGCCCTGGATGTGCATCCCACAAATCTCCATCAACTGCAACATGCTATCCTATCAATATGGGCCAACATTTCTAAAGAATGCTTTCAGCACCTTGTTGAATCAATGCCACGTAGAATTAAGGCAGTTCTGAAGGCGAAAGGGGGTCAAACACAGTATTAGTATGGTGTTCCTAATAATCCTTTAGGTGAGTGTATGTATTATAGCATTTTGACCTTTCCCCTGACTTTCATCAACTGATCTGCCAGTATTCATTAAGATAAAGAAATAATTTAGTTAAAAAAACAATGATAGGCCGAGCAGCTCCCTGGACTGCCCCCTCTGTTGGAGTGGCAAGTCAGGGCTCAATGCAAGACCCACTCAGTGTGACTGTTGGATAATGCTGGGAAAGCGTGTCTGTCTCGGGAGATGGAACGCTGCAGAGCCATATCCTTCTAAGGAAGTAGAGGTGGTAGTTACACATATGGACTAACCAAGTAGGGTAGTGCAACATATGGCAGTCTCTGGGGTGGTTCCAACCTAATGAGAGGGGAAGACACAGGGCTAGCTGAGTAGGCTAGCTGTACCATGGAGGAATACACATATGGGGTCGCTATAGGGACCGCTACATATGGATACCCAGCCTAACACACACGTTCAACATGCATACTTGTGTAGGCCTGGCGTCAGAAGCCCGCAACGTCTGACTGCTGAGGGTGACGGAGGAGCTTGACAGGGTTAGCCATTTCTGGGGAACACAACTGGAGACAATAAACGCATGTAGGGCGGGAGTGACGTTGCAAGCTGACACTAGAATGGGTCCTTCGCTTTACTGGCAACTGTGGGCGAGTATACGGAAGAGATACCGGCTCTACACGGAGACTACTATAGAATCTAGCGAACGTGTTAGGTGTCGCCCAGCCTGCAGCTCTACAGATATCTGTCAGCGAGGCCCCTTGAGCCAACACCCAGGAGGAAGCTACACTTGCTCGCAACCCGAACAGGCAAGGCACGTCTTGGGATTGGTACGCCAAGACAATAGCATCCACTATCCAGTGGGCTAACCTCTGCTTGGAGACAGCCTTTCCCTTCTGCTGGCCTCCGTAACAGACGAAGAGCTGCTCTGAGGTCCTGAAGCTTTGTGTTCTGTCCACGTAAATCAGCAAAACGTGGACGGGACAGAGCAAAGCTAGGACTGGGTCTGCCTCCACCGAAAGCAGCGCTTGCAGGTTCACCACCTGGTCCCTGAAGGGAGTGGTGGGAACCTTGTGCACATATCCAGGCCGGGGTCTCAGGATGACGTGAGAGTTGGCCGGCCCGAATTCTAGGCACGATTCGCTGACCGAACCAGCAGGACCAACGGGACCACAGATGTACCCGGGGTGGGGCAGCGAGGTGGAACACAGGGACTTGACTTGGGAGGCCCGGAGGCTGCCCGGAATGTGGCCTGAGTGTTCCAGGGTGGGGCAGAGTGTGGGTGAGAAGGCCTGGTGGCATCTTCGGGCCGCACACTGCTGCCCCCTGGTGAAGGGAGAGGAGGAGGGCAGTGGCAAGGCATTGAAGCATCACGCACTGCCAACCTCGCTCTCTTGTGGCCTAGGGAAGGAGGAAACTGCTCTTTTATTAAATATGTGGGTACCGCTAGACTCCGGGGAGCCAGCGAAACAAAAGGAAACAAAAGATACTCCGCCCGGACCTCTTCCGGGGGAGGGAGTGGTGCGGACACATTCTCCCGGTGAGCAGCTCCTTCCTGCCCTGGGCCGCCCGTTTCAGGGCTGCTTGCCCTTTTGCTTGCCAGCAGACTTCGCGGAACCCTGGACGGGTTGGGTGCCTCCCTTATGCCCAGCCGGCGACGAGTGGGCAGAGGCATTGCGGCCGACGACTGGGTGGACTGGGTTTTTTAACCGCCTCATTCTGCTTCTAGGCCACCGAGAGCTGCTGGACGAAGTTCTCGATGGCGTCGCTGAAGAGGCAAGCCTGACAGACAGGGGCATCGAGGAACCAAACTTTGTCGGGCTCACGCATGTCTACCAGGTTTCCTGGACCACTAGTGTGGACATCGCCCGACCCAGGGAGCGTGCGGCGACTTTCGTCTTTCGACTATATTCTTATACAGATAATGGCCCACTTGGTGTTCCATATTTTGGCACTAAATAGTTCCATACTGCTAAGTTCTCCAATGCACATCCGGGGAAAAAAGGCACGGGGGCAGGCAAGGCGCGCTGAAAGCTCAATCCCTTATGCAAAAGGCAAGACGAACAACACGCCGACGTGGTCATGTTCTCATGAGAGAACATGAACCACCCACGAACACAGTCTCAGCACGCTTCCGATGCGATAGAGGAGTGGGGGGCCCACGGAAACGTACTCGGCGGGGAAAGCCCCACTGTAATCCTCAGGTCACCAAGGCTTATTAGCATAAGTAGCCCTTTTCTGGTTCACCAGAAAATAAACTAGATCAGGGAATAGGCAAAGGGACTCAACCCCCGTTTGATGTTTCATAGTCTCAACCGGGCATCTAGAGCGCCGAGTGATTCCTGATGAGGACAGGAAACAACATCTTTAAAAAGACGCAGGGTCAAACCGTGTAAGCTCTTTTAGAGGAAACGCTCTGACAGTGCAAGCCTGCTGTGAGCACTCAATCTCATTGAAGACATTCAGACTCTGAAGCTGTGAAAACGCTGTCCGTGCCGTAACACCTGCACCAGATCCAGAGACGTCCAACTCCAAAAGGCAGACTCGTTCAACAGAACACTCTTCGTAGAAAACAAATAACTGAAAAAAACAGCAATTGTTCAGCTCCGAAGCAGAAAGCAAAGATGCGATGCTTCCACTTCCTTATTTATACAGGGAATGCTGCGGGGAGGAGCATGGAATGCGTGAACTGCATGCCAATGTTCATTGGCTCGTTTTAAATCACTCAAAGTAGATTGGTTTCTGAAAGCGATCCCCAATTTGTCAATTCGTCAGTCGGTTCCGACGTACGTCGAACGTGACCGACTGAAAGGGAACTGTGAAATATTGCATGATGTGTACTGCTGAATGTTTAGCAATTCGTCCCTGGTAAAACTAATTGTAGGGCTATAACTAAAGACAGTACAAACTAACAAAAACAGTTAAACAGCTGTGCAGCGACACACTGAGGCAGCCGCCTATGGCGCCATCTTGTCTGTATATATATCTGAAGTCTCCCTGTACATTCTTACAACGCAAACGCCCAAACATTTACAAATGTTTATTTGTTATTTGGTTATTTGTTTCAAAATATGGTGCAGTTGTACTTCCGGCAACCCGAGTTCGAGTCCTGGCTCAAGGTCCTTTTCCTCAAGGTCAAATTGTCAAATGTCCATCATTTGTAAGAAATGCTTTCCTGCCATTGACAGAATTTTCCAGCATTTTCTGTCTTTTCATGGGGGCGCTATGGCACATGTTTTGAAAGAGTACAGAATCTCCTGATCAAAACACATGCGAAGATGATTCAGAAACAAACAATATCATATGCAAGCATATGTAAAATAATGTGAGATCAACAATTAAACAGCATATAAATTAAAACTGCCTAATGTTACTTAATTAAATGGTCAGCAGAGGGTCAGTTCTTTATTTTGGTATATTGCATGTTCAGACATTCATACAAACAAATATTCTGGGGGCCATGACATTTTTGTGAAAATGACCAAAAACGTTAAATTTAATTAAAATGAGTTAAAATAGAAAACAATTATTTTAAATTGTAATAATATTTCACAATATTACCATTTTTACTGTATTTTTATGAAATAAATGGAGCTTTGTTGAGCATAAGAGATTTCTAATACATAATTTTTTTTAATGTTTCCAAACTTTTGACAGGCAATATAGGGCATAGTCATATATTTGAAGACTGTAGAAATTATTCAGAAAGAAATATATGTTTTTGCAATGAAAGTATCACTGTCTTTACACTGTCATGTTAATCTTATGTTGGGGATCTTTCAGGTTGAAAACATTAATCGGAAATGTTATTCTTGTTAGATAACAATGTCAGCTAAAAATGTGCAAAACCACTTTTAGGCCATGTTACATATTCAGCAAGTTCAAAGTGCAGCGAGACTCTG
This sequence comes from Rhinogobio ventralis, assembly GCA_039654625.1. Taxonomy (NCBI): domain Eukaryota; kingdom Metazoa; phylum Chordata; class Actinopteri; order Cypriniformes; family Gobionidae; genus Rhinogobio; species Rhinogobio ventralis. Next base: position 27,789,227 of record CM077206.1, on the reverse strand, counting down.
CAATATGGTGTCATGACCACAATATTTTCACACCGGACATGTGCAGTGGCGCTTCCGATTGGTTGTCCCGTTGAATGTCTTTCCCATTACCAAGCATAAGGGCCAAACCTCAGGGCTTCTATTTTCAAGAAGTAGGCTAGTGTGCTGACAGCATAATGCACATTATTTAATACATATGTAAATATGTCAAGTGAGACTCACAGAACACCATTCGTCATCAAAAAAGAATGGCGTGGTAATAAGTCATGAAATGAATAACCACATAACCACATGGAGGAATAAGCATGGATGACTTTGAAAATCAGTTTTCTTCTCACATTTTAATTTGGGTTAAAGTTTGACTGTATAATTTAGAAAGTAATTAATACTAATTAAACAATTTTAGTTATATTATACAGTTATAGTTATATAAATTTAGTTATATTATACAAAGTAATATTTGGGCTTTTTTGCCTTTAATTGATGGGACAGTGTGAGGGGAGACAGGAAGCAATGGAAGGAGACAGGGGAACAGCATAGGGAAATGACTGCAAGCCAGAGCCTAGCTCTCTGGAAGCACTATTACTATTACTATGTTGGAGCACTGCTCACAAAGCCATGGTGCCAATACTCACTTTTTCTGATGAAAGTAACAGAGCCCATAATATAAAGTATTGTTAGTTTGTTTGTCTGTTTGTTCGTTTTTATGTTATGTGTGTGACTGTTCAAGTCTCCGTGTTTAGATCAATGTGCTCAATAATGTGCCTCTTTGTCCTTCGTTATGTATATTTGGATTATGTTGTGTTAAATAACATAATACAATATAATACAAACAAACAAAAAAACATTATTTTAATCTAATCACTTTCTTTCTTCTAGTGAAATTCAGCTGATAGGGCTATTAATGGAAAGGTCTTTGTCTTCCCAAGTGTGAAAATATCAATATTCAGGACTATTCATGCCTCCCCAAATACAGCTTTCTTAAACTACCTTATCACTACCTTGTAACTTGCATACTGCGTACTGCTGATATTTGCCATACAGCTCCGCATTATCGACAAGGTAGAACAATTTTCCCAAACACTATAGATAAATTCACAAATAACCTACCAGATCTGTCTCAGCTGCTCCGTGTAGCCAAACACACAAATGAACTAGAGGAAATGACTAGCAGCATGAGCACCATTTCTCTAGTATATTAGAACCTGTAGCACCGATCAGATTAAAAAAGGTTAGAGAGAAAAGTAATGCACCGTGGTACAACAGTATTACTCGCACTATCAATAGAGAAACTCGTAATCTAGTGTGCAAATGGAAACAAACTAATTTAGAGGTCTTTAGAATCGTGTGGAAAGATAGCACTTCATATTATAAAAAGGCTCTAAAAGCAGCCAGGGCTGAGCATATCAGTAAACTAATAAAAAATAACCAAAACAATCCAAGGTTTTTATTTAATACAGTGGCAAGATTAACAAATAAACAAACATCACCTGAACAAAATATTCCAGCACAGTTTAGTAGTAATGAATATATCTTTATAAATTTCTTCACTAAGAAAATCGAAAGCACCAGAAATACAATTATAAATGTACAACCCTTGACAGCGTTTTTTTTATGATGCAGCCTCAATTATCGCCCCTCAAGAACAATTGCAGTGCTTTACAACTGTAGGACAGGAAGAGTTAAATAAACGTATCATTACATCTAAACCAACAACATGTATATTAGATCCAATACCCACTAAACTACAGAAAGAGTTGTTACCTGTAGCAGAAGAGCCTCTTGTCAATATTATTAACTCGTCTTTATCTCTAGGTCATGTCCCAAGGCCGTTTAAGCTGGCAGTTATTAAACCTCTCATTAAGAAACCACAACTAGATCCAAATTAATTAGCAAATTACAGACCCATTTCAAATCTTTCATTTATGTATAAAATACTAGAAAAAATTGTGTCCGCTCAATTGTGTTCTTTCTTACAAGAAAATTATATCTATGAAAAATTTCAGTCTGGATTCAGACCACATCATAGCACAGAAGCGTTCGACACCATAGATCATAAAATACTCAAAATTACTACAAAATTACACTGGTATTCAGGGACAGGCATTAAAGTGGTTTAGATCGTATCTATCAGACCGGTACCATTTTGTATATTTAAACGAGGAAAAATCTAAGATAACGTCTGTAATTTATAGAGTGCCACAAGGATCTGTGTTAGGCCCTCTGTTATTCTCAATATGCTGCCACTTTGTAATATTATACGAAAACATGGAATTAGTTTCCACTGTTATGCCGATGATACTTAGTTATATATTTCAGCTTGACCAGATGAAGTCTCTAAATTATCCAGGCTGACAGAGTGTGTTAAAGATATAAAATATTGGATGACCTGTAATTTTCTCCTATTAAATTCCGATAAGACTGAGGCAATACTTTTTGGACCAAAAACCTGTACACAGAATCTCTTAGAATACAACCTGAATTTGTACTGTTACTTCATCCTCTACAGTTAAAAGGAGTCCCTTGTCTAGTCATTAGTAGTCCATGTATTTAAGCCCTCATGTTTGCCATGCGTCTTTGTCTAGCTTTTGTTATATGTAACCCGATGTTGGTGAGTTCATGCTTTGTTCAAGCCATGAGGTAAGTCAAGTCATGTCAAGCCTTGTCTTTGTTTATTTTGTATCTTTTCATGTTTATTAATAAACTGCACTTGGGTTCTTCAACGCTTGCCATTAGTGGACTATGTTACACCTATTACAGAAAGCTAGACCTCCAAAATGAACTCAGCAGTTTTTCGTCACCTGCACCTCCGTCAAGGGGCCCGATGCATCAAGGACTACGTGGAGGAATTCTTTGGACTTTGTCACATTTTTCGTTTTGGTTTAAATTAACCTATTTGCTTCCAGCTTCCAGCAGGGAAAATCCATTAGTCATTAGGCCAATATATCGATCATGCCCTTTTGTTGTGCGGCTCATCATATACTGTGTGCTTTGTGAATGAGGAGCCCCGTAATCCCACAGTAATCACCATGCCCGAGATTCTTCACACCCCGATCTTCATGCCTGGATTGGTTGGTATAGGTACCCGGATAAGGCCACAGAGGCCACACCTCTCTGGCCCCCTGAGCTTCCTGCACAGCCATGGTACCTTAAACTGCCTGTGCCGCCATGGTCCCTTGAACTGCCTGCGCCTCTCTGGCCTCCTGAACTACCTGCGCAGCCATGGTCCCTTAAACTGCCTGCGCCTCCCTGGCTTCCGGAACTAAATGGCTGAACTATCAATCAGAAGAGAGAAGGCATGAATTAGACTGTGTATAACAGGTTCCCTTTCGAGGGAACTCGAGCTGCGTCACCGCTTTGGGAACGCCTCTGCGTGATTGCGTCGTGAAGCACATGTGTAATCAGTCCAATGGAGAGACGGAACGTCATAGGCGGGTGACGTCATCGACCCGGAAGGTATAAAGCATACCGGCAGACAAACGCCGCTAGCTTCTGTTGCTTTCAGCAAGCGCTCTGTGTATTGTCATTGTCAGATTTGTGTTTTGTGTCTGAGTTCAGACTTTCTCGTTCTATTTCAAGTTGCATACATACTGACATTTAAAGAGACACTATGGCGAGCGAACAGCGTTACAGAAAGTGTGTTCCTCCCTGCTCTCGTCACATCACGAGCGGGGATACACACTTGATGTGCGTTGTTTGTTTGGGTGAACAGCACGCTCAGTCGGCTCTCGAGGGGGCCGGCTGTGAGCATTGTGAGGCTTTGCCTATGAGAGTGCTGCGATCCCGCCGGGCACTTTTTGAGGAGGGTGTCCCGGTTCGCGTTCCCCGCGGCACAGGCCCCGCTGTTGCTGAGGCACAGCGGCAGCTTATGTCGTGGGGTTCGCAAATGGATCTGTCAGAGGGGTTAGAGACGGGCCCAGCCCTTTCTCTGCCCTCACCTGGCAGATCCAGTGCTGCCTCTCTGGGTTCGGGAGCCCGCCCTGCGGTTTCTCCCACCCAGGGGGCAGCCTCAGCGCTGCTTTTATCGAGCTCTGATGAGATCGATATTTGCAGCGTTGACGCGGGGGTTGAAGACTCGCCACTTCAATCCCCTGCTGGTGAGGAGCTGTTGGAGGTTCTGTGCAGAGCGGTGGCCAAACTAAACATTGACTGGCCACAAGAAAATCAAGAGAGCGTCTCGTCCAAGAGCCGTTTGGACGAGCGCTTTCTCCCCTCACGCTCTGCCCAGCCTCCACGTCGGAGTTTACCGTTTTTCACGGATCTCCACACTGAGGTGTCGAGAACGTGGAAGCGGCCCATGTCCTCTCGTGTCTTCAGCCCCCAAACGTCAGTGTATAGCAACATACAGGGGCTGAAGAAGCATGGGTATGGTCCGATGCCGAAGGTGGAGGAGACGCTCGCGAGCCATCTCTCTCCTCAGTCGGCATCGGCCATTAAAACTCCGACCTTGCCCACCAAACCGTTAAGAACCACATCCTCTTTGGTGGGCAAGGCGTACTCGGCAGCGGGTCAGGCCGCCGCGTGTCTGCACACTATGGCCATCGTGCAGGCATACCAGGCCGACCTGCTAAGAGACCTGGGGTCCAGCCAGGAGATCGGAGCAGATTTAGTTAATGAGCTCCGATCTTCAGCAGATTTAGCTCTCCGAGCCACCAAGGAGACGGCCAAATCTATAGGCCGTTCTATGGCAGCCCTGGTGGCTACGGAGAGGCATCTGTGGCTGAATCTGACTGAGATTCGGGAGAGAGATAAGAGCTTTCTGCTTGATGCGCCGCTGTCTCCTGACGGCCTGTTCGGTGACGCTGTCACAACCGTCACCGACAGGTTTCAGGAGGCAAAGAAACAATCTGCGGCGCTGAAGCAGCTCCTCCCGAGAAAACCCCAGGCCTCGTCTGCTGCTGTGCGGGAGCAGCAGACACCGAGTACGAGCTCCGTACACCGGGCGCAACAGAAACAAAGTGTGGCCACTCGTACTCCCCCTCAGAAAGGGTGGGGCGGTGGGCGACACCCTCAGACGCAGCCCTCTAGGGGTAGAGCAGATCTGCGGACTGTTCTTATCTCTAGAAAGGCTGCGTCTAAGAGGCCCTGACGCCAGTGGGCCCAGGGCAGTGAGGGTTTCCCCCTTCGGGAACAGGCGGTGTTCACCTCAGCATACGGTGCCCGTCCTGTTCCGGTACCCTCACAGGGTCTCTCCACTAACCCCGCCCGAGTGCCGGGGCGTGGAAGGCCCTCGCGAGTCATCCGAGGATGGCCCGCGTCCTCCAGACAAGGAGGTGGCGCTGTCGAGTCAGCCGTTCCCTGCCGGTCATCCGCTTCAGGGCGCTGTGCTCCCAGCACTCAGTATACCAGAGGCCAGTCTCGAGGGACTGGTACCCCTAGTAGATTTTTTGCCAGAATGGGAAAAACTGCCAAATATATCTCGTTGGGTCCTGCAGATAATAAGATCTGGGTACGCCATCCAGTTCAGGTGTCGTCCACCCAGTTTCAAAGGGGTCCTACCTACCTTGGTGGGCCCCGAGCAGGCTCTGGTTATGACTCAAGAAGTCCAGACCCTCCTACGGAAGGGGGCCATAGAGAAGGTTCCTCTCTCCGACAGGGAGTCAGGTTTCTACAGTCGCTATTTTATAGTGCCAAAGAAGGATGGGGGGTTGCGCCCCATTTTGGACCTGCGCTCGCTGAATCGCGCAGTGGCAAAGTTCAGGTTCAAGATGCTTACACTCAAACATATCGTGTCCCAGATCAGGTCCGGGGACTGGTTTGTCACGATAGATCTCAAAGATGCTTACTTCCACATCTCCATCCTTCCGCAGCACAGGAAGTACCTGAGGTTCGCTTTTGGGGGACAAGCGTACCAATATCGGGTGCTTCCCTTCGGTCTAGCCCTATCACCCCGCACCTTCACCAAGTGTGTAGACGCGGCATTAGCCCCCTTGCGTATGCAGGGGATCCGCATTCTCAATTATATCGACGACTGGCTGATTTTGGCTCAGTCAGCACGTCTGGCGGTTCAACATCGAGATGTTGTTCTCGCGCACATGAAGAGGTTAGGGCTGAGGCTCAACCTCAAGAAGAGCGTTCTTTCTCCAGTACAGAGAATAACGTATCTGGGTGTGTGTTGGAATTCGATCCTGATGCAGGCCCGTCTATCAGAGCCTCGCGTAGGATCGATTCTCTCAGCGGTGAAAGGGGTGAAACTAGACCAGCCACTCACTGTCAAACAGTATCAGAGACTGTTAGGCCTGATGGCAGCAGCGTCCAACGTCATTCCTCGTGGCCTGTTGTACATGAGACCTTTACAGTGGTGGCTCAAGACCAAGGGTTTTTCCCCGAGGGGAAATCCCTTTCGCGTGATCAAGGTAACGCGGCGATGCCTCCGCGCCTTAGTCATGTGGAAGGACCCTCGGTTTCTAGCCCAAGGCCCGTTACTGGGGGCACCGTGCCAGCGGGTCACTCTGACCACGGATGCCTCCCTTACGGGTTGGGGGGCGACCATGAGTGGTCGCTCGGCCCAGGGCCTATGGCAGGACGCTCATCGTGCGTTGCACATAAATTGCCTGGAAATGCTTGCTGTGTTCCAGGCTCTGAGACATTTCCTGCCGTATCTCAGGGGCCATCATGTTCTAGTTCGCTCAGACAACACATCGGTGGTCTCCTATATAAATCACCAGGGGGGTTTGAGGTCTCGCCCTTTGTACAAGCTGACTCGTCAAATCCTCCTGTGGGCCCTGGGGAAATTGCTCTCAATCAGGGCAATCTACATCCCAGGGCGCCTGAATACGGAAGCAGACATCCTGTCGAGGCAGGGGCCGAGGCCCGGGGAGTGGAGACTCCACACCGAGGTGGTGGAGCTCCTCTGGCAAGAATTTGGCAGAGCAGAAGTAGACCTGTTCGCCACTCAAGACAACACTCATTGTCGTCTATGGTTTGCTCTAACTCCTCCAGCTCCCTTGGGACTGGACGCCATGGTACAGGAGTGGCCGAGGCTGCCCCTGTACGCTTTCCCCCCGATCGCTCTGCTTCCGGGAGTTCTAGAGAGAGTTCGTCGGGACGGGGCCCATCTGCTCCTAGTGGCTCCGTTCTGGCCAGCCCGGGTTTGGTTCTCGGACATTGTGTCGCTCCTCAACGGCTCTCCCCTGGAGATTCCGTGCAGGAGGGACCTGCTCTCTCAGTCGGGCGGTGCCTTCCTGCACCCACGCCCAGAGCTGTGGAATCTGTGGGCTTGGCCTCTGAGGGGGCCCAGCTCCTAAGCTCCGGTCTCTCAACCGAGGTTATGGAGACCATCCTACACTCTAGAGCTCCCTCCACGAGGAAACTGTACGCATTGAAATGGAGACTCTTCACCTTATGGTGTAGAGATCGCCTGTGGGATCCAGTAAACTGCCCTGCGAGCGCGGTGCTGGAGTTCCTGCAGGAGAAATTCTCCGCTGGGTTAGCTCCCTCCACTTTGAAGGTGTACGTGGCGGCCTTAGCAGCTTACCACTCTCCTTTCGATGGTGTTACCCTCGGGCGACACCCCCTAGTTACTCGTTTCCTCCGTGGCACTATCAGACTGAGGCCCGCAGTACGCACCAGGGTGCCGGCCTGGGACTTAGCTATTGTCCTTCAGGGCCTTTCTCAGGCTCCCTTCGAGCCCATTGAAGAAATTTCTGAGAAACTCCTCACCTTAAAGACCATCTTGTTGCTGGCTATCTCTTCCTTAAAAAGAATAGGGGACTTACAAGCCCTCTCTGTGGCACCCTCGTGCTTGGAATTTGCTCCCGGTATGGCTAAAGCTTTTCTGCACCCCAGACCGGGGTACGTTCCTAAGGTTCCCACTAATACTGTGAGACCCATAGTACTTATGGCCTTTTGTCCACCTCCCTTTCTGACGTCTGACCAGGAAAGATCTAATCTGCTTTGCCCTGTTCGCGCACTAGACGCTTATGTCCACAGAGCTGCCCTGTGGAGAAAATCGGAACAGTTGTTTGTGTGTTACGGTCCACCCTCGAGAGGGGGTCCGGTTTCTAAGCAGAGGATGAGCAAGTGGATAGTTGAGGCTATTTCACTTGCTTATGAGGTGGTCGGGCAGCCTTTCCCTTTGGCTGTCCGGGCACACTCGACTAGGGGTATGGCTGCCTCTCGGGCATTCCTAGCAGGGGCTTCCCTGCAAGACATTTGTGAGGCGGCGGGGTGGTCCTCGCCGCTCACTTTCGTGAGGTTCTACGAACTTGACATTACTCCAGGGGCTCGGGTGCTCGCCTTTTAGACAATGCACAGGCGGGCATCCGGCTCCTATGGGGACGTGGGTATTCTCGTTCCCAAAGCGGTGACGCAGCTCGAGTTCCCTCGAAAGGGAACGTCTCGGTTACGACTGTAACCTTAGTTCCCCGAGTAGGGAACGAGACGCTGCGTCACCCTGCCATACTCCCCGCATGCCCGCAAAAGCGTCTTGCTTCACTCTACCACAGAAGCTAGCGGCGTTTGTCTGCCGGTATGCTTTATACCTTCCGGGTCGATGACGTCACCCGCCTATGACGTTCCGTCTCTCCATTGGACTGATTACACATGTGCTTCACGACGCAATCACGCAGAGGCGTTCCCAAAGCGGTGACGCAGCGTCTCGTTCCCTACTCGGGGAACTAAGGTTACAGTCGTAACCGAGACGTTTTTCAGCAACGTTTTGGTCATCTTGATCATTTATAGGCCCTAGAATTGTATGTATGAAATATGATACAGTAGGCTGTAATATATTCATAAATAGGCATTATGCTAATTGTTCAACAGAATTTTACAAAGAATGTTTAGTTTTGGCTAAAATGTTGTAACACGCATTTCAAAAAAGTTGGTGATTGCAATTATCATACATTTTTTTATAGTTAATGGATTTTAGGCATCGTTACAACTTCATGCTAAAAAAATATATAAATTCTGTGTTTGTGCATATGTGTGTGTTTGTCAGCACCTGCCAGATAAAAAAAAAACAAAAAAACATTGGGTTTATGTTTTATGGAGACATTCCATAGACATTTTTATACTGTCAAAACTGTATATTCGATCCCTTAACCCTACCCATCACAGAAATCTTAGTGCACATTTTCAAGAAACATCATTTTAGTATGATTAATAAGCTGTTTTCCTCATGGGGACCAAAAAATGTCCCCACAACGACAAGGATTTCAGACATTTACATCTTCGTGAAGGCCCCATAACCTAGGGTACACCTGAACCACACATACCCATGCACATACTACTAGGGAAAACCTCACAGAACTGGGACACTGCACACTGGCATAGCGGGGCACCTATATAGGAAAAAAAGAATACCCACAATAATCTGGCACAAAACAGAGAAAACAAATAAGGAAGGAAATGAAAATTGCATAGCAGGGCACCTATAGGGAAAATACCCACAATAATCTGGCACAAGACAGAGAACAAAGAGAGAATAAATAGGGAAGGAAATGATAATGGTAACGAGGGTGAGCAGGTGGGGTAAATGAACTAATAACAAGCTACAAGGAGGGCGTAGCAAAAACTTGACAAATGAGCACACGGCCAACAAAAGAAAGCAAAGCCATGTGCCAACAACACATGGCAAAAGAATAAGACAGACATATACAAAACAGGGGTCCGTTCTTTGTACGAGGATTACTCAGTTAGCTGGATTTTATTGTTGACAATTTGACATGATCCAGGATTGTTATGGGAGTGGCTTGAAGCAGCGCAGGAGATGCAGATAACTTTGTAAAAAAAAATGCTGTCTGCTGTGCCATTAGAAAAAATGTTATTGACCCTTAAAAAACTAATTAATGCAGTCACATAACAAATCTGCTTCACAGGTAAAAATTAAATGAATTGCTAATTACAACATTGAAATAAAAATGTAAAGCCTGTAAAAATAATTGAAAAATATATAGTTCCAGAAATTTAAGTTTTTCGTCAGATGTGTGATGTTCTTTTTTAATATGATGTCATTACTTGTCATTCGCTGCATGGTTTTGAATATCGATCATGGTTTAGAATATCAATTGTGCGCAGTAGGCCTAATCTAGATATTTGAATCAAATCTGCAAATTCGTTCTAAATTAGCCAGAGATCAGTTATCACGATTAGAAGATCTGGCATCTGTCAAATAATCTCAGATATATTAAGCGAGGTACGAAGAACGAACCCAAGAAGAGCATATTTACAGTAGCAAAACAACATAAACATGAGCCATGTGCTCAAACAGAACACATAACATGCAAGACCAACAGAGGGAACCAAAGCTGAAGCCATGAGCATGGAGCAAATGTCAGAATCCCAACACTAAAAACCAAAACCTAAATCTACACACTGCACCCCAAACTCGAAAACATGTTAGGCTATAACCCCCTATATGTCACCTATCACCAATAATCAAAAGATAACCTCACCGAAAAGACAGAATTTTTTGGTTACACTTTACTTTAAGGTGTCATTGTTACAGTGTAATTATATATTTAAGTACTGAGTGATATTAATTAACAGCATGCACTTACTACAGAGGTAGGATTAGTGTGTGGTTTAGGGTTAGTTGCATGTAATTATGCATAATTTACTGTTATTACTATGGTAAGTACATGTAACATATGTAACAAGGACACTGTAAAATAAAGTGTTACCTTTTTTTCAGTTGCTAACAAGCATCAGTCAGTACTGAAGCCACTGCATTACTTACTTACATGAATCTTGCCCAAACAGTTAATCTCACTTCCTAAACTTGCATAAACCACTTTGTACAAGCCTCAAAATAAGCTTGTTCGACCAAAACACAAGAATTTTCCACATAAATTATCTTTATTATGAAGTTTGAATGCTTTTTCACATCAGTACACCATTATAGAATATGAAAACCACACTTTCACTTTATTGAATTTATTAAAGCATATATAACTAGAATTAATCAGAGAGAGAGAGAGAGAGAGAGAGAGGAAAAACAATAGTACAAAAAATAAAGGAAATTGCCAGTTGTACCTGCCTGCTCACAATTGCCCTCACACTGGATGTTGTGAGTTGTTTGCTGTGCACCAGTTTCAACTTTTCAACTTTTTTTTTTTCTGAAAAAGGGGACAGCTTTGATTTTTTGGGGGGGGCCAATTAATATGTACCACTTAACAAACATCATGTTTTTGCAGCTGCATGTTGAGGAATTTGCCAGTGACATGGTTATGTGCACTGTATTATAAATCGCTTTGGTAGAAAAATGTCTGCAAAGAAAATGTCAGTGTTTGTAACTGCTTTCTTGGGACTCTGACACAAATCAAGCCCATTTTTTTCCTGCTGAGAAGCCAAAGATTTCTGCATTAAAGGACAGTAAGTCCATTTTCTTCAACATGGGGGCGTCCACACAGAGCTCCAGTGGATTTCAGGTGATGTCTCCTGTCACCACACTGAGTATTAGTTCCTCATTAGGAGCAGATCCTGAGCCAGAAGATGCTTCTGCAGCCTCCTGCCTCCAATTAGCTTATCTAATGGCTGTCACCACCATCCAGATCAGCTTTTATGTTTAAATAAAAGGCTGGAGGGCCCTGCCATTCTTCATCATACATATACAATCACCTAAATCCTGATTCTCTACTTAAAAATCTGTCCAGATATAGAACTGGGGGACTAACCTTCTCCGAGTAGGTAGATGGGACCAAAGTGTGGTACAAAGAAAGTGAAAATGCTGAAATACACATGCAATACAGGGTATATGTTAATTTTAAACAACATATTGCATATTTAAAAAAAGAAAGAAAAAAAAGATCAATGATGTTGATGCTGTCACATTCATCTGGACCAAACAAGGACAGATGTTTGACCCATGAGTGGTGTAGTTAGTCTCTGAGCCTCTTTTAGCAGCAGGGTCCATGATCAGAGGTCAGAGAGCTACAGCTCATCCCTGTAAAGGATCCAGGAGCTGTCAGACCTGCAATGTCCTGCTTTAGAATGATGTGGTCCAGGGTCAGGGAGAGGGACTTCCTGTCCGCACCAGGGATGAGGGGATGAAAAGAGGAGGGTGGTGAGAGGTTGCAAATCCTCCTGTCAAACCTGTCAGATGCATTTCCGCCCTCAGGCAGAGGAAAGAAGGGCATGATAGTGTAAATACATCTGTGATCCTAGGACTGTTTGATTAAGCATGCATGTCTATAAAAAATACCTCTGAATTTTGGAATTAAAACTATCACACAAATTTCAAAACCAGTCCATGCCTTTTAAGGGTTTTCCAGAAAATTTCCAGTAGTGTTGAATATACTGTTTTGTTTAGATGCTTTAATAGATAAAGAAGATAATGTGGAAGTGAATAGAAATATAGTGTTAATGTCATTTGTTTATTCCTACCCTGCAAGTACAGAAATTAGAGGGAACAGGAAAGTATCACATTATAGAAAATGTGATAAAACCACAGCCTAAAGAAGCTTATTAGTGTCTTTATTCTGATCTGATTCACAACAGTTAGCACCATCAAAGAAGACATGCTGCAAAAGTCTTCAACTGTTCTTTATTTTAACTTTATCTTCCATGCAGTGTGTGAAGTGAGGACATAACCCTTGTTTGACAGCTCTCTCTCTCACGAGGACTGCTCATCAGGTGTGTGATGTTTGACATGTGAACACAGCAAGGGTTTATCAGGCCCATTTGACAGGACCGACTCCCTGAACATGTTTACATTATCCCTGCATGCTGATGAAGGTCAGGACTAAACAACACAGTAGCACTGTGTTATCTGGCGACCGGGAGCCAGTAGCTATAACATACTCTCAACATACTCTCAAAACACGAAAAGTAAACAAGGCAGGAATGTCAAATATTCAAGCTTTTAATTCAGTATTTTGTTGATATATGTCTGTTTTGCAATGGATATGGATGATAGGGAGAGTGCTCAGTCAGTGTCTAATGCTTTAAATGCACTGTGGTCGGCGATTCACCCTTCGCCGAGAGTTTGATTGACAGGTGATCTGACCAATCACATTTCCAAATCTTCCGTTTTGTCCAACACAGCAGTCAGGAGAGTACAGCACTACAGCGATCATGACACATTAAAGAGCCACAAAACGGTATTTGTTGTTTAAATTTCTTTAAAAAGTTTGTTGAGACTTTGTTTCATGTCAAAAGTAACTTGCTCTGTCCTGTTTGTTGCCGTGTTGTCAGTATCCTCTTTGCTCCGTGATGTAAAACGGTCAATTGACGTGGAACATTTTGCTCAACTTATTAATGACTACTTCAGTGATAATGTGCCACCACTAAAACAAGATGATTGTGGACATTATTGTAGCAAATCTTGAATAATGGTTGGGCATGGACACAATATGAAACTGTCATGACTGTATTAAAATTTACTTTGCTACTGTTGCTGTGTTGATCACTATTAATCTGGCCACACATCCATCCATGCAGAGAAATAATCATGACAATTCTTTCACAGAATTTAGTCAATTTTTATAAACTAGTTAACATGAGATGGGTAATGTTTCTTAAACTGACTGCAAAGCAGAAAAATCAGTTGGGTAACAATGTTAAATATTATTTATATAAATATTTTGGTAACACTTTAGATTACAGCCCGGAAAGTACTGTGTAACTAAAGTGAATTTACTTTCAGTAATTATAGTGTAACTATAAAGTAAGTATGTGTAGTTATAAGGGAACAATATGTAATATTTGGGGAATAAAGGGGTAACTATCAGGAAAATTAACAAATGATTTACTGAAAGTATTTTTTAATTAAGGGGTAATTATCCATGTAGTTACAGGGTAAGTGGCGCTTGTTATTTCATGTAGTTACAGGGTAAGTATGAATTTGCGGGCTGTTAATAGTTTCATGTAGTTACAGGGTAAGTACAATAAAAAACACGTACAAAATCTGATATCACTCGGAAACATTTATTGAAAAACAACTTAATTCAGAACAGATTTATGACACTTCTTATAAATTTTTTAAAAATAAACTTTTCATTTCAAATAATAACGTCCTGACAGAAAGTGGCACGTTTTGTCCCTTTTTTATTTCTCTTGATTGGCTTCTCCTCCTCTTGTTCCTCTTCTTCTTTTTCGTTTTTTCCACTGATGGATCTTAAGAGCAATCCCATGGCTTTTGATATTCTGTATTATTATTTATTAAAATAAAATAAATCCAGAGATGATCTCATAATTTACTAATCTTTTCACATTTGACCAACTGTTACCAGCAGGAGTAAAGAAGCTTCAAGCTTTCATGACGTTCTCGCGCAAGTGGCGACTCTGACTCTCTGGCGTCTCTGTCTTCTAGTCTTGTTTGTTTCTCATTGCTATTATCATATATTATGTTATTGTTTGTTTACTGTTGTGAGCATTAATTAAAAAAAAATGCAAATAAAAACAGACGGCATCCGACACCGCGTGACCAGTCACTCTTCAAGTTACGTCAAGCGTGAACTCAATCCTCTCATTCACGCAGATGACTGTTGGTCGGAAGTGATAGTTTACCGTTTAACTTTTTTTTTTAAATATTGGTATTTTTCTTACAAACACTTAATGTTTCACTTCAGAAGACATTGATTCATCCATTGGGATCGTATGGATTGCTGTAGTTATTGCTGTATATGCTGTTTGATGCTTCAACTTTTAGGAACCCAAATGAGTTTTCATTATCAGAGATTATTTATTTTTCTGTGTTCATCGGAAGAAAGAAAGTCGTATACATCTCGGATGGCATGAGGGTAAAAGATGAGTAAATGGTGAGGACATTTCTGCATGCACTGTATTTTCTTTAAATACATAATATAGCTACAGAATAGCTAGAGACATAGGATTCCTTCTTCCCCAAATATTACATATTGTTCCCTTATAACTACACGCACTTATTTTATAGTTACACTATAATTACCGAAAGTTACACTATAAATTCGCTTTACTTACGCAGTACTTTTCGGGCTGTAATCTAAAGCGTTACAAATATTTTCAATAAAATTTAACATATATTTATATAGAGAGGTTTTGACTTGGTGTGTGTTGTTATTACCAGGGATTTTATTACTAGGTGATTTTTGTTTTGGAACCATCAGAAAACTCTAAATTGACTTTGCTGATTTTATTGACTTTAAACAGTAGTAGCTCATTCATTTTTTGTCCGAGTCCAACATATCATACATCATTTTAACGATTAATAACAATGACAGTTGTCATTTTTGAAAATTTGCTCATTCTGGAACATTTTGCCAGCACAGAATTGTCAGAATCTTCAATGCGTTTTGGGGTCTTTTCACTATCAGATGAACACATGAAGCAGACAAGTGTAAATAGGCCATAAAATTAAGTTGTAGGTGTCTTTGATGTCTAGGACATCAACATCCAGGATTGAACAGTAGAGCAGGTTGATGTAGTGTTCATTTGGGAGAAAATTGTAGAGACACAGATGTTGAATCACTGAGATGCCCCTTGCTGGTCTCATGGCAGAGGTTGTGATTTGTAGACATCGGACAGCAGCATCAAGCTGTGCCCGAGATGGATCTTGCAGACTCTAATACCCTTATGATAAGTATCTGGAGTGTAGTAGGGAATGCAAAACAAAAAAGATTAATATTTGAGTTAGATGCAATTCAATTGATTTAAAGTCACCATGAAATCAATTTTTTTTTGTTTATTTTACAGAATGTTGCAGTGTTTATTATAAATGATTTATCTGTGCACATCATTATTAATTTTATTTATTTATTATTATTATTATTATTATCTCATACTAGAAGCCGTTTCACTCGGATGTATGTCACAATAAGGAAGAAAAAAACGTTTCATGACTTCAAAGCAACGCTGTGTGATGTAAGAGGTGTTTTCTGTTCCACCGGACCTAAATAACACAGTATAACTACAAGCTGTAAGGTATGATTAAATTGATTAGGTACATGCTTGACTGAAAAAAAAAAGATCTTTAGTCTGGAGTGTGTATGAGTCCCAAACAGTGCTGAAGACTATTCCATTGTTTAGGAGCCAAGTAAAAAAACGATCAGCCTTCTTACCAGCAGGCTGTGATTTTGGGACCATAATGAACGTGATGAATTATAGCAAGATAAAATATTGCATAAGTACTGGCTATTCAAGGCTTTGTAAATAATTACCTTTTTTTTTTTTTTAGTTAATATGAAACCCGACAGCTAGCCAATGTAGAAACAATAAATTATATGCACAATATACAGTATGCAATCAGTATAATGCAAAGATACACAAACATATACAGTATTTCAAATATACAAAGAAATTGCTTCTCAACACCATTCCAAAACACTTCTACCATCTTCTCACCCTGTCCTACATTGTTTGTACAAATACAGTTGATACCCCTAGTGTTACACGTGCCATTGTTAAGCCTTGAATTGAAACGTCAAGCATGTAAAACAAACAGAGCATTGTTTTGAAAGTGCCAATAAGCTACAATATTTGTAGTATATAGGCATATCAACCTACAAATGCCTTGCTTATATGACTCATTAAACTGGATAGGAGAAGAATTTATTCAAAGATTACACACTTCACCTTTAAAGCTAATTACTTTTAGAACTAACCTATCTATCTCGGTGTCCTTCTGCCTCTCTCTCTTTCTTATTCTCTTTTCCATCTCCAGGGCAGAATACTCTGTGGCATTAAAGACGACAAGGTCATCATCTCATACACTTACTTTCCGACATGATTTATGAACCTCTGTAGATCCGATTCCACTTTACAATACATATATTCCCTGTGTGTGATTGGCTTTCAGTTCTCTCTCAGAGGTCTGATCTCCTTTTTTCACCAATACAGGACAGAAGTGTGGAAAGTAGTTCTGCAAGGTTTTTGGGTATGCATATTTGGAAGCCCCCAATGCTAACATTACATTAAAAATTGCTTTTGGGGTTCTATCTTGTGCTGTATGATTGCAATCTACAGATGCACTGAGGGCCCAGCATCTTTTGGAAGGCTTTGAAGTGCCTTTGATAGTGTGAGGTCCCGGGGAACTGGCACCTCTGACCCTGGTCTCACTGCAAGGCTTTAAAGGGGTAATTGAATATGATTTTTGAGGTTCTTTAATAATGTTAGTTTATTTTTTTGCACAAAAGGAAAATGTATTAATTCCTTCTGAATCTGTCACAAACACTTGGTTTTAGTGCAACATCTTACTTCAGTAAATGACCACAGTTATTTTGTTTGCATAGGAAAAAGTATCAAGGCCCCCCACTATTGCACGTGAGGAACTGTTTTGAAAACATTATCCATAGATATAATACCATCATTTATAGACAAAGCGCATTGTGCACTTGTTTACTCACATGTTGCGATGGAGATTCAGTAAGGTCCAAAACAGCACTGCTCCATCTGTCAATAAATGTTTCTTTGTAAAATCTGCATTAAACGGTGCCTTGGTTACTAAACAATGTGCCTGTAAAATGCTCTAAACAAACACAACATGAAAAATCTTTAAAAAATAACAACATCACTCCTAACACTGCGCTTCTTTGGAAGGCTCTGCAGGTCTACAAACACAGTCTAAACTGGAAGCGAACATTCCAAAAATGCCCGTTTTTTTTGATGCAATGTGCCACTTGAGTAAATTTCAATATATATGAACTGGTATTTCAAAAAGCAGGTTATCCGACAAACCCGGGAATATTTAAGGTAAGTAAGCAGATAACCTTATATTTTTGGTTCCAAAAACGGAGGTAAATTTCAGGGTATGTAAGTAGCCATAGCAACTTGAACATAACATAACATATAGCAGGTTCTGTTTCAGGATTAGTTTACTTAAGAGGTGTTCAGTGCATGCTATTGACGAGGCTCCATTGGGCGTGACAGATTACGCACAATATTATATATATTGTTATATTGATATATAAAGCGGTATTAAAACAAAGCAATGTTTATTTTATTCTAATATATATATATATATATATATATATTAGAATAAAATAAACATTGCTTTGTTTTAATACCGCTTTTACCGCTTTTGCTGCCAAAACAGCCCTGACCTGTCGAGGCATGGACTCCACTAGACCCCTGAAGGTGTGCTGTGGTATCTGACTCGTTGTGCTCCTCAAACCATTCCTGAACCATTTTTGCTTTGTGTCAGGGTGCATTATCCTGCTAAAAGAGACCACAGCCACCAGGGAATACCGTTTCCATGAAAGGGTGTATGGTCTGCAACAATGCTTAGGTAGGTGCATGTGTCAAAATAACATCCACATGGATGGCAGGACCCAAGGTTTCCCAGCAGAACATTGCCCAAAGTATCACACTGCCTCTGCCTATTCTAACACCTTTCTATCAGAACCAGCATTAACTTCATTAGTAATTTGAGCTACAGTAGCTTGTCTGTTTGATCGGACCACAAGGGCCAGCCTTCGCTCCACACATGCATCAATGAGCCTTGGCCGCCTATGACCCTGTCGCCGGTTCACCATTGTTCATTCCTTGGACCACTTTTGATAGATACTGACCACTGCTATATCATTTATAATTTTTATATCACTGATTCTTGATATTAGTGACAAAACATGTTTTAGAGTTGACAAAGGTCCAACTGAGGTTACAACAGCTGACAACTAAAACCATTTTAAACTTTTAGCGGTACAGTACACCTCATTATCGGTCTCCAGTAGCTCACACAATACAAGTATATGTTAGGTTGAGTGTAATGGTAAGCATTATTATGTGCCGCCCTGTAGAAGCAACAGAAATCGTTCCAATGTGAATCTAAAGGATCTGAAGTCTTTAAACCACATCAATTACGTACATTCAATTTGTGCCTGGCCTGCATGACTTAAGCAGTGGGAAACTGGCATGTTTGCTCTCTATGAAGTCCATTACATCAGGGTTTGTTATTGCTGTGATTTCATGTGAGTAACAGGTTGCAAATTACTGTAACAAATGTTCTTGTAACAAGGAGAAAGAAGGCAGGGTCAGCGTGACTGGGACTCGTGGTTTTATTTAAAATACTCTTGTACACACAAAATAAAGTTGCGCTCACAGCGCTCTCAATGACTCTATAACTTCACTATAACTATAACTTGTTCACAGCAATCTTGTTCACAGCGCTTTCAATGACTCTATAACTTCACTATAACTATAACTTGTTCACAGCAATCTTTCTCCAGATCCGTCTCCAGTCCACGAGTGCCCAGTCTGTCTCTCTCCTCGCTGCCTGTTCTCCTCTGGCTTTTATGCAGTCTCTCCGCGCCAATCACTGCAATCAGACACAGGTGTTTATCATCATGCACTTGACCTACTTACTCACCACCACTCTCCTGACTCTCTCTCTTCATGCAGACCTTGCTAAACCACGCCCCCTCTGCCACATACCCCCACCGCCCAACTCAGGCCGGGAGCCATCCGGCAGCCCCCTCGCAGGGGCGAGAACACGTCTGCAAATTCTGTTTGCAACTGGGCTACGTCAGTGAGTTGCAAGGGCGAGAGGTGATCTCCCCCTGGGGCCAGAGTGAGGGATTGCACTTTAGTATTCACTTCTGGCCCGAGATCCTCCTCTCCGCTCACCACCGTCGCCATCACTGACTCCTCCTACCTCCATTTTTTAAGGAGATTCAGGTGATAAATTTGACGTGCCCCGTTCCTGTCAGTTCTAACCACCTCATAATCGAGATCTCCAACTGGTCGTGTGACCTCAAACGGTCCTTGCCACTTGGGGAGTAATTTGGAGCTAGACGTGGGCAATAATACAAGTACCTTTTCTCCCGGTGTAAATTCTCACATTCTAGCTCCCCTGTCATACAACCGGCACTGTCTGTCCTGGGCCTGTAGCAAATTCTCCCTCGAGAGCCGCCCCAAAGTGTGAAGTTTTGCTCTCAGGTCCAGCTCATACTGAATTTCGTTTTTACTCTCCGATGGTCCTTCCTCCCAAGCATCTCACATGACGTCAAGCACCCCGCGTGGTTGATGCCCATACAGAAGCTCAAAGGGGGAAAACCCCGTGGAGGCTTGAGGGACCTCATGTACCGCGAATAACAGGGGTTCTAGCCATCTATCCAAATTTTTGGTGTCATCCTGAACGAACTTACAAATCATTGTTTTTAAAGTACGATTAAATCGTTCCACCAAGCTGTCTGTTTGTGGGTGATAGACGCTGGTGCGAATCGATCTAATCCCTAACAATTTGTATAACTCGTACATGACATAAACGCCGTGCCTTGATCAGTGAGAATCTCTTTCGGGATTCCCACTCTGGAGATTAGGCTAGACAGTGCATCCGCCATACTCTTCGCTGAAATGGTGCGGAGCGCCACTGCCTCAGGATATCGGGTTGCATAATCCACTATGACTAATGACTATGACCAGATTGCTCTAATGACCCGATGAGGTCCATACCAATTCTCTCGAAGGGGACCTGCATGAGAGGAAGAGGGTGCAATGGCGCTTTTGGGGCGGCCGGTGGATTTACCAGCTGATGTTCACGACATGCGGCACACCATCTGCGTACTTTCTCGTGAATGCCCGGCCAGAAAAATCAGGTCATTAGACGATTTAATGTGGTGGTTATCCCCAAATGCCCAGCCATCGAATTACAATGAGCCGCCGGGAAATGCTTTTGGGTACTAACAACTGAGTTGTATCCTGTTTTGTCTGAGCGTCTTGGGTCACTCGATACAACTTATCCTTTAAAATAGCAAAATACGGATAGGTGACCGGCCGTGCAGGGTGGACAGGCTGCCCGTCGATGGACTGGACCTGATCAAACGCGTGTTTCAGCGATTAATCCTAGGATTGCTCCAGGGGAAAATAATCGCGCTCCGTAAGGTTTAGCCTTTAAACAGCGCTCTTTTCCCCTGCAGCCACTCCCAGAGGTCCCGGTTCAGCCTCCCCCACCTGCACCACCGCACCCCTTCCGTGCTCTCAGTTTTCCCAAGACACATCTGCACATAACGTTCCCAATAATAACCTGGCCAATTTGTCCCAAAAATTTGCAGACGTCGGAGGTGCAGACAAACTGCCACCTCCACTTTATGCTTTTGACCCCGAAACTGAATAGTGACTGGCATTAATGGATATTTTAATACATCCCCGTGCACACACCGCACCGTAACCATGCGGCCACTATCCAATGCCCCCGGTTGCATCAAGCTTTGGTGAATGGAGGTTTGGTTACAACCTGAATCCACCAAAGCTTGATAAGTACCTCCCTCAATACTCACAGGTATTTGGTACAACCCAGCTTGATCGAGGGCAGCCCGCGGGGCAGGAAGCGGGTCAAGGTATTGGCACGGAGAGAGGGAAAGAACAGTGTTAAAGGGGTGTCCCGGCGGGGTCGGCCCCGCCTCCCGGGGCGGAGCAGGAGCAGCCCTCTGTGCCTCTTGATTCCCACCAGACCTCCATCTGGGTGGGATTCCGGATGGCAGGCTGCGGCGAGTATGCGGCATTGGGACTGGCCTAGAAGAGAGAAGGAGAGAGACGGGAAGGGGTGGAGAGAGAAACCATTGGAAGGGGTCCGCCAACCCCAGGGCACGCCACCAGCTGATCCTCCGCCAGTTGGATGGCCGAGTCCAGCAACGCCGGACGGTGGCACTGGACCCACTGCGCCGTCTTCGTGGGCAGTCGGGTTATGAATTGCTCCAGCACCACCAGATCGATAATTTTGTCCGCGTCGCTTCCCTCAGCCATCAGCCATTTGCGGCATGCATCCCTGTTGTGCCAGTACAAAGGGCCGGCCACTCTCCCCCAGGTCCAGCAACCGAAATCGCTGGCGATGTTGATCAGGGGAGAGGCCGACCCGCTGGAGGATGGCCTTTTTCAAGTCTTTGTACACCAGGAGGTTCGGGACCGGCAGTTGCTGAGCCGCTATTTGCGCCTCCCCCGTGAGGAGAGGGATTAGGCGCAGCGGCCAATGTTCTTCGTCCCACCCACTGGCCTCTGCCGCCCTCTCAAATAAATCCAAGAACGTCTTAGGAACGTCCTGGGCGCCCATTTTGGTGAGAGGAAGCTGTGTGGGTGGGCCCGCTGATGTCCTTGCCTTGGTCTGAACCTCCCGGTCCATCCAGCTCCGGAACGCCTCGTGGTCGTCCTGCTGGGCGCGGACGAGGATCTGAAACCGCCGTTCCTGATCCTCTCTCATGTCCAAGAGCGCCCGATGTTGTTCTTGGTGGAGGCCCGCGAGTGATGTGATGACGTCCGCACACGGCGATCCTGATGGGCTCTGCATCCTGGCGGTGGCACTCTTCTTCCTCCCGGGCTTCGTCACCACTGTAACAAATGTTCGTGTAACAAGGAGGAAGAAGGCAGGGTCGGCGTGACTGGGACTCGTGGTTTTATTCAAAATACTCTTGTACACACAAAATAAAGTCACGCTCACAATGCGCTCTCAATGACTCAGTTCACTATAACTTGTTCTCCAGTCCACGAGTGTCCAGTCTGTCTCTCTCCTCGCTGCCTTCTCTCCTCTGGCTTTTATGCCGTCTCTCCGCGCCAATCACTGCAATCAGACACAGGTGTTTATCATCATGCACTTGACCTACTTACTCACCTCCACTCTCCTGACTCTCTCTCTTCGTGCAGACCTTGCTAAACCACGCCCCCTCTGCCACAATTACTCATTAATATTACATTAATTATTAAATTAATATTACTCAGTATTTATTTGAGTAAATACAATGTAACAACATCACCTTAAAATAAAGACTAATATTAATTAACTACATGTACTTACTATAGAGTTACGGTTAGGATTAGGGTTAAAGCTGTGACAGTAGAGACTTCAACATTGTTTGTATAAAATATAAAAAAAAAATATAAAACTTACAGGACTATGTGTCCTACTGTGAGATCCACAATGAGCAGGAAATAGGAAATGGGTCCTCTGAGTTAAAGATGACCATGACATTTCCTGATTTATTTAGAACTATAAAACATCCGGACGGAGTTGACACAAAGTGAGGACACAATTTTGTCTAACCAGATGTAGATGTTTTTTTGTTTGTTTTTTCATAATGTTATTATTTTACTTTAAATACTTTTTATTATTTTATTTTAAATTTACTGTAAGTATTAATAAGTCTAATAAGTCTATTTCAATAGTCTTGTATTCATTAATTGTGAACAAACAGTCTGTTTGCAATGTCTACCAGGGTGATAATAAGATTATCTATCATATTATTAGAAATTTACATTTTACTCCGCAGTGATAGATGCCCCTTTTTACATTTGACATACCCTGCCCCTGAGAAACTCTCTGCACATCCCTGAAAACTACTTTTTAAGTTGCAGTATGCATTAGGTGTCTGTTAACCTGAATACATTTCTGCTCTTGACAGCACTTGCTTTCTAAGCAAGTCAAAGTCAATATGTTTATATCAACTAACCTGCATAATAATACATCAGGTTGAAAGGCAGAGACATCAGAATGTAACTCTATCGCCCCCGTGAGTACTGAGGTTTGTTACCACTAGGCCAACACATGAGCACGTCAAGCACATCCAGCCAGACCGCTTGTTGTCAGTGAACTGGCCAAGTGCTCGTGTCTGTGTTATTTGTGTAAAGTATATGTCTGCCCTTAGATTTTTTTCAGATCTTATTTCAGAGAAAAAAGAAGAAAAAAAAGGCAAACAAAACAAATGTCATTTGCATAATTTTTTTCAGAGTTTCAACTTGATTTTCTTAAAAAGTCGAAAAAGAACAATAAACCTATCACCGCAGATTGTAACTTTGGCATAATTGTTTACTTATTTTTTTATTTTATTTTACATTACAGCTAGATGCTTAGCAACCGACAGCCAATTGCTTGCCTCATATTCACGTGCTTTGGACAGTCACGGAAATACCGCTCACAATGCACACTGACACTGCAAATATGCAAATAAGGATGATAATCCAGGGTTTAGGAATGTACAGTGTGAAACATCAGTTTATAAATACCCAGGATTCATTGTTAACCCCAGGTTAAATTATGAGTAGTGAGAAACGTGAAGCAAGATAATCCAAGATTCCATTTACCCAGGGTTTGGAATGACCCAGGATTAACTATTTAAAGTATGAAAAGCCCAATTGTAAATTATATAAATAAATAACCCATGATATAGACACTTTCATATATGTTTTGAGTAATTACCATTTAACCATGTAATATTTAATATTTGAATATTCAATGTAAGTTTCAGGGTTAAGAGGTGAAGTTATGTGCAACTGTACAAAAAAAGTAAAACCTAATCTAGTTAGGGAAAGATTTTTTTTCTTTGTGTGGTGTTGCTGTGTGTATTTATACCCAAGTAAGTAACAATATTTATCACCGTTGTAAGAGTGTTTTAGAGAGTGTTAACATACTATTCCATTAATCTTACATTTTCCTTTTTCTTGAAAAAAGAGGATTATTATTATTATTATTATTATTAATAAATTAAACTATTAGTTGACTAATGTAGGGAATAGTGAACAAGGGTATAGAGGGCAATTTCGGATACACTTACAGGCAGGTGAGTTTGATGAAGGTTGGAGCTAAACTCTGCACCTGTGACACAAGGTGTTTTGGTTATGTTTTATGTGTTTAATTTTGCCATGTTCACTGTCATGTCTTGCCATGCACTTCCTGGTCTTGTCATGTGATCCTGCCATGTGCTCCTTTGTCTTGTGTTCTGTTGTCATGTTCTCATTGGTTTATTGGTTAATTATTGTTCACAGGTGTGTCTCGTCTTTAGTCATTTTGTATTTAGCCCTCATGTTTGCCATGTGTCTTTGTCTTGTATTGAATCTGTAACCTGCTGCTGGTGAATTATGGCCATGCCATGCCATTGTTTCAAGTTTAGCCAAGTCTTTGTTTTATGTTTTATGTTTTGGATTTTGGATTTATGTGAAGATTTAAGTAAATAAAACTGCACTTGGGTTCCTTCAACTTGCCTGCAGTGGATATTTGTTACAACCTGCTTTAAAGGGCAAGTTGTGGTAGTCTTTTTTCCCTATTGGAAATTGATTGGATAGCTAAAGGTTAGTGTCCTGTCCTTATGCTAATAAACACGTCATCAGTGAAGAGATGTTATTACAAGTGGGAGGGGAAATTTCAATTAAAGATTATGAGGGTTTGTATGTATATATATGTATATGTGTGTGTGCTGTCATGCAGTTTATTTAATTTAAAATAATTTAACGCAATGAACGCAAATAAATTACAGAAGTAAGTGAAGCTGAATTATAAACATAATTTTTGTCACGCAGTTAGATGATCTTAGAAGTTGGAAGTTTATCACACTGAGCATCTACAAGCACCTGTAACCCTGGTAGGAAGATATTTCTGCTTCTCTGTTTGTGATCAGGCCATTTTAAGCCGTTAAACTCTGGGATAGTTTTCAGTGATCCAGTAATAAAATTCATTCAAACTGTCCAAAACAGTGCTAATGTAAAGAAGGCCAGACTGATCACATCA
Organism: Rhinogobio ventralis; assembly: GCA_039654625.1. Lineage (NCBI taxonomy): Eukaryota > Metazoa > Chordata > Actinopteri > Cypriniformes > Gobionidae > Rhinogobio > Rhinogobio ventralis. Next base: position 27,763,906 of record CM077206.1, on the reverse strand, counting down.
GAGGTATCAGAGAGAATAGAGACTCACATTGCGTTTTTAGTGAATTATTCATTACAGTGTGTGGTTTGCTTTAAAACATGAGCTCTGTCATATTCTGCAATTGTTTCTGAAGAGCATAATTTTGGTCACGTACAGGAGTCGTACAGTAAGTGCGTGAGAGTCTGTTATATTGATGCACAGAGAACAAACCATGTGAGCGCTCTAGGTCACTGATCGCATACTGCATTCATGTACAGACACATTTCAGTACATTTGCGTTGTTTCCACACACACTCAGGAAGGATAATGTTTGATTTGTCATAGTACGTTGTTGTGTTTAGTAATAGTAGGCTTATGCAGTCAAGACAAAGCGGTTGATTTAGGAGTTGTTTTGGCATCTCCGTGTGGTCCTGTTCATTATCGCAGCTTGACTCCTCTAAAATGAAAACAAGCTCGTTGTTGTTGCTCTGTACACATACTATACACTGTGAATTCTGTGAAGTTTTTTTCTGTAATGTTTTTTTTCCATGGTTGCTTAGGTGTGTATACATTTATCATGTAATAGAATTATATGGACTCCTTTATATGGACATTTGTGTTTTTTTTGGTGTCCTTTTGGAGTCTCCAATGATCCTTGAGGCTTGCAGAAAATACAGTTTTGTGAGAATCACCCTTCAATCTATAAAATCCTGTCTGCCTCCTGTCTGCCCTGCTGCTTTGCTTGCGTCTGCTTCGCTTGCTTTTGAATCTCTATTTGATATCATTCCCTGTTGTTTAAACTGCTAAATATAACTTACCCATCACCATATATTGACTAATATTGCCTATCACATTAAATCTGACATCGCTAGCTTTTAATCTAAATCACTATCACGTGTTAGCATTTCGCTAGCCTTTTAGCCTGCCATCTGTACATCCGGGTCTCCTGTCTCCTGTTTTCTGAGTCCATCAAACAACTGTGGTGAGTTGAATTAGTCAACAAACACAGTAAGCCATGTCATCTCCTGTTTTTGTCACTTGCACTGCCTGTTAAATGTTTAGCATTACCTTCTTTGTCGGCGAAGAGGGCTTCACATGTGATATGCAGGGAGATAGTTAGGCTGATGGAGAAGATTTCAGAATTAGAGAGACGCATCCAGACTTTATTTGAGAGTAGTGAGAATGTAAACGATTTAGACACTGCTTTGGATGCGACTAGCTTAGTGAACTCTGTACACTGTTTGCAACTCGGCATAGTCGCGGATCAAAAAAACGCTCTTCCGTTCCGATTAGAACATCAAATAGGTTCTCCCCACTCAGTGACGCACCCACTGAGTATCCTGTTGAAAGTGCCCTAGTTATTGGCGATTCTATTACACGGAACGTGAAAATAGAGACACCAGCCACCATAGTCATATGTGTACCGGCTGGTTGTCTAAGTGGTGTCCGCAAAATAATATAGGGTTCATAGACAATTGGAAAAGCTTTTGGGGCAGACCTGACCTGTTAAAAAAAGATGGCATCCATTCTTCCTGGGATAGTGCCGCTCTTCTCTCTAGTAATTTGGCACATAGTCTTAGAGTTGAACCTTGACTAACTGGGGGCCAGATCAGGAAGCAGACAGACTGGCTTAACCGACCGTCTGCTAAATCCCAACACATAGAGATTCTCACACCTAGATATTATTATCACATAGAGACTGTGTCTGTTCCCCGAATTAGTAAATTCAAAAAAACATCAAAACCATTTAACGGTAAAAATTTTATTGATGTCCAAAAAAACCCAAAAAACAGATATAATACAGATGAACAAATGATAAAGCTTGGGCTGCTGAATATTCGATCCCTTCCCCCAAAAGTGCTTATTGTTAATGATATGATTACAGATCATAATCTAGATGTGCTGTGTTTGACAGAAACCTGGCTAAAACCTGATGATAACATTACTTTAAATGATTCCCCCCAAGAATATTGTTATAAACACGAGCCTGTTGTTGCTGTAATTTATAATAATATCTTCAGTATTACTCAGAAGTCTAGTTTCAGATATAATTCTTTTAAAGTTTTGGTGCTTTACGTAACGTTATGTAGTGTAAATGATAAATCCAGTTTGACATTTGTGTTGGCTACTGTATATAGGCCACCAGGGCACAATACAGACTTTACCAAAGAATTTGCTGATTTTCTATCAGAGTTAGTACTGGCTACAGATAAAGTCCTAATTGTTGGTGATTTTAATATCCATGTAGACAATGAAAAAGATGCATTGGGATTGGCATTTAGAGACATTCTAAACTCTATTGGAATTAGACAACACGTGTCAGGACCCACTCATCGCCGTGATCATACTTTAGAACTAATACTGTCACATGGAATAAATGTTAATACCGTTGAAATTCTACAGCAGAGGGATGACATCTCAGATCATTACCTAGTATAGTCTATACTTAATTTAGCAAAGGTTGCAAAGCCACCCCCTCATTTAAAATATGGCAGGATTATCACCGCTGCCACTAAAGATTGCTTTGTAAATAATCTTCCTCATCAGTTCTCCTCAGCATCCCATATAGCCTAGAGGAACTCAATGTTGCAACAGAAACTATTGACTCTCTTTTTTCTAGCACTTTAGACACAATTGCTCCTTTGCGCTTAAAGAAGATTAAAGAAAATAGTCCAAAGCTGTGGTACAATGAGCACACTCGGGTCCTTAAAACAGCAGCCAGACAAATGGAGCCCAGCTGAAAGAAAACAAAACTGGAGGTTTTTCGCATTTTGTGGAAAGAGAGCATGATCGCATACAGAAAGGTCATAAAAACTGCTAAATCTGCTTATTTCTCGACTCTCTTAGAAGAAAACAAACACAAACCTAGGTATTTATTTGATACAGTGGCTAAATTAACAAGAAATAAAGCTTCAACTTCTAAAATTTGTGAACAGCACAGCTGCAATGACTTTATGAACTTCTTTACATACAAGATTGATAATATTATGAAAAAATTATAACTATGCACCCATCTACTACAGTATCACACTGTAGTGTCACTGAGAAAATATTCCACTCATTCACTGCTATAGGGGAGGAAGAATTGGCTAAACTTGTTAAATCATCTAAATCAACAACATTTATGCTAGACCCTATACCGACTAAGCAACTAAAAGAGATGCTTCCAGAGGTCATAGATCCTCTTCTTAATATCATTAATTCATCCTTGTCATTAGGATATGTACCAAAAACTTTTAAGTTGGCTATTATTAAACCACTTATTAAAAAAACGCAACTTGATCCCACAGAATTAGTTAATTACAGGCCAATCTCAAATCTACCCTTTCTGTCAAAAATGCTAGAAAAGGCAGTGTCCTCACAACTACGTTCCTTTTTAGAAAGAAATGGTATCTGTGAGAATTTCCATTTAGGATTTAGACCGTATCATAGTACTGAGACTGCTCTCATCAGAGTTACAAATGATTTACTCTTATTATCCAATCGTGGTTGTATCTCTCTATTAGTGTTACTCGATCTTAGCACTGCATTCGATACTATCGACCACAACATTCTTTTGAATAGACACGAAAATTATGTTGGCATTAGTGAAATTGCATTGGCATGGTTTAAATCATACTTAACTGACCGTTATCAGTTTTGTAGCAATAAATCAAGAGATGTCACACCGATCACAAGTTCAGTATGGAGTACCGCAAGGCTCAGTGCTAGGACCGTTGCTCTTCACCCTGTACATGCTACCCCTGGGAGATATCATTAGGAAGCATGGCATTAGTTTTCACTGTTAGGCTGACGATACTCTATATTTCTTCATGCCCTTACGAAACTTACCAATTCACAAGATTAACGGAATGCATAGCTGATATAAAAAATTGGATGACTAGTAATTTCTTGCAACTAAAAAAACAGAATTTTTAATTATTGGACAAAAAAACTCCACAAGTAGTAACCTAGAATACTGTCTAACACTTGATGGCTGCTCTGTCAAGTCCTCGTCGTCAGTTAGGAACCTGAGTGTGCTCTTTGATACCAATCTTTCATTTGAAAGCCACGTTTATAGCATCTGTAAAACTGCATTCTTCCATCTTAAAAATATATCTAAATTACAGCACATGCTTTCAATGCAAAATGCTGCACAGTTAGTTAATTGTTCATGACCTCAAGGCTAGATTACTGTAATGCTCTACTGGGTGGTTGCCCTGCTCGCTTAATAAACAAGCTACAGCTGGTCCAAAACGCAGCAGCTCGAGTTCTTACTAGAACCAGGAAGTATGACCATATTAGCCCAGTTCTGTGAACACTGCACTGGCTCCCTTTTAAAAATCGTATACATTTTAAAATCTTGCTAATTACTTACAAAGCACTAAATGGTTTAGCTTCCCAGTACTTGACCGAGCTCTTAACGCATTATACTCCATCACATCTATTGCGGTCTCAAAATTCTGTCCAGTTGATAATACCTAGAATATCAATATCAACTGCAGGCGGTCGATCCTTTTCCTATTTATCACCTAAACTCTGGTACAGTCTTCCTAGCATTGTTTGGGAAGCAGACACACTCTGTCAGTTTAAATCTAGACTAAAAAAAACACATCTCTTTACTATGGCATACACATAGAACATTATCAATTTATATATTCAAATCAGTTAAATGATTGTTAGGCTGCATTAACTAGGTCAGCCAGAACCGGGAACACTTCCCATAACACCTGATCTACTCATTACATCATAAAAAGAATGGCATCTATGCTAATGTTAGTCTCTCTGTTTATCCCGAGGTTTACTGCAGTCAGCCGGATCCGGGCCGTATTCAGATCAGATGGCGGACCTGCGCCTAGACATGTCCAACGCATCCCTGAAATGTCTGCAGAGACCGTGTCAATTAGACTCCCCCCTGTAAATGCCTCATCGATACGACATCCTCAATAAACCCGTCCCCGGCTTGATGACTCCGATCTTTCGAATATTCTGATCTAATAAATGCCTCATCGACACTTCATCCTCAATAAACCCGTCTCCGGCGTGATGACTCCGATCTTTTGAATATTCCGATCTAATATGACTTCTGACCTGTAATGTTGCCAGAATCATAATCATACACTGTTTGTTCGTTGGCCAGAGGAGAACTGGCACCCCGACTGAGCCTGGTTTTTTTCTCCATTATGTCTCCTGATGGAGTTTTTGGTTCCTTGCCACGGATGACATCACCGTTTTCTCCTGAGCAGCTGTACAGCCGAAACAAATTCTGTTGCATTATTTTCCTGTTAACTCTTTCCCCGCCAGCGTTTTTAAAAAAAAGTTGCCAGCCACCGCCAGGGTTTTTGATCATTTTCACAAAAATTTAATAGCCCATAGAATATTTTGTTGTATGAATATCTGAGCATGCAATATATCAAAAGAAAAAGCAGACTCTCTTCTTTTAAACAAAAAAATTGTTCTAAATTTATTCTAGCTTCATGCATTCCTTTTTTATCAACACTTGAATATGGGTAAGTTTCATAAAAACGGCAACATTTTGAACAAAAAGCTGAAAAAAATCACGTTTTTGTCAAAGACTACATCCAGATTAGATTCAGAGCGATGCTCAAACACAGATGGACTAGATCGAGTCCATCAACACCCCTAATGTTTGCACAGTCCTAAAGCTCGTCCTGGGTCGACATTTCATTCAGTAACATTAGGCAGTTTTGATTTATATGATGTTTAATGTTGATGATCAAGTTATTTTACATATGCATCTGCTTACATACGATCGCTTGTTTTTTTGCATCTTCCTCACCTGTGTTTTGATCAGGAGATTTTGTACTCATTCAGGAGATGCGTAATAGTGCCCCCAGCGTATAACACTGAAAGCACGGAAACACAGAAAATTCCGTGTTTGGCAGGGAAGCGTTTGCTCACAAATAACGGAAAAAGTTAACACTGTGAAGCTGCTTTGAAACAATCGGCATTGTAAAAAGTGCTATATAAATAAAGGTAATTTGACTATATTGTTTACTTTGCTGGATATACAAATGATGACAAAATTAATGTGTTTAATGAGATAAACGGCATATGCTTAATTTCACGAGAAGTGTGTAATTAATCGCGATTAAAAAATGTAATCGATTGACAGCCCTAATATATATATATATATATATATATATATATGTATGTTGCTTTTTTATATTGATGTGCACGGATGAATCTATTATAATAAATACTGAAATATTCCATGAAAATAAGAATCGTCAATTTTGATTTTCATGGTGACTTTAATGTATGAAATAAAACAAGGTCAGTATCTGTTATTTATGTTTTATTTTTTTATTTTTTTATTATTATTATATCAGTAAGATGGATTATGCATAAAATTACTGTACACAATGAACTCCAATTCGCTTTATAATTATCTGAATTTAAATTAAATCCTAATTTACATTATTGTTGGCAGGAACAATTGGCTCATTGCACCTATTTCTGTGCTTAATGGCCCCAGTTTGTGTAAATGGCGTGTTTGAGGGGCTGTGACAATAGCCGGCAGCCAGCAGCTAGTGTTTGGACAAGATCATGGATATTCCAGTGGCTTTTAGCCAGAACTTTGAATCAGTGGTGTGGTTCTGCTTCTAGTTGTTCAGATAAGGCTGTCATGAGCACTGAATACAGACACCTGATAAACCCAGGGCCAAAACCATTTTCACTCTAACCTAAAGGTTTTTAGGTGGCACTTCCCACCAGGGGCGCCGCTAAGGGGGGGGGAAGTTAGGACAATTCTAAGGGCCCCAGAGATCGGTTTTATTAGTAGTAACAGTAGTAGTAATGTAATAGAAATGATAAATGTATAATCTACCAAAAAGTTATTTCTTATTTCTGCATTTCCGGAAACATTACCCCCCCATTCACTGCATGGTTCTGTCCCGTCCTACATCCTAGAGTCACTGAGTGAGATCAGATGGTAAACTGTCAAATTAGAGATGTCGTCGAGTTCGAAGAATAGGTTACGTTTTTCACCACTGAAAATTAAAAGAATGTAATTTTGGCTTTTGTAAATGGGACTTAGCCTATATAATGCATTTAACGTAAAATAATCTACAAAAAAGTAGGCACTTAAAGGTTTCTATTGATAGATATATTTCAGTCTTTTTTCAGTCTCATGTGAGTCTGTGCGTCAAGTATTCACTGTGTTTTGGTTCATTTTTGTACACGTGAGCCAGAGAGATGTTCAAGGAGACGGAGACCAAAAAGCACATCCTGTTGTTTTCTTTAGTTTTCAAAGGCATGCCATTTTGTAGTCATTTTTAATGTACACAAATAAAAAAATAGGCACTTTACCATTTTGAAAGATGTACTCTTCTGTATGACCATAAATAACAGAATATTAAGTTGTTTCCACTGCTGAGGGAAAAATCCAAGTGATCGCCCCGGCACCTCGCACACATAGTTCTAGCACTGCCAATGTGACATCGCAGCCTGCTCATTATCAAAATAAAATACAGTCAACCAAACATATAAAAAAGTTCTGCAGGCTTTTTGTTCACAGACTGAGCACGAATTCCAGTGCGACGCTTCAGTTACTGGTTGTAGCTAAACTAAACAGCTGTGTTACGATTTTTTACGAGTTTTAAACGAGTGACAGAAACAATTAGTTTGCAAAGACTGTACCGTGTAATATGTAATATGCAGGTCAGGAAGGATAAGGTGACTGAGAGAAGAAAGAGAGAAGGTGATGGAGATGAAAAGCAGGTATTGTGCTATTTAACACAGATATACGTAGTATATCATTGAATTGCAGACAAAGATTTTGGATTACTAGGTTGGCTTTTATGTTTGGTGCGGTAGGGGGGCCCAACCTCATATTCTTTCATATGGCCTAAAATTTCGAGCGGTGCCCCTGCTCCCCACTCCCCACTCCCCACTCCCCCCTCCCCCCTGCCCCTTCTGTCCATAGTTTAATTTTTAGTGTAAATGATTGATTTATTGCTTCAGTAGCCAAATTGAAATTTTCCTATAAAATGGCATCTGTCTCTCGTCCAAAACTCCTTGTCATGTGGAACTCTGCATTCGGTCTTTAATCGGATTGAGTTGTTCATTTTATTTTGCAATAAACTAAGCATGATATTCCCAGTACTGTTAACTGTAATCAAAACAGCTCTCTATGCCATAGAGATATTGGGCAGGAGATGACAATTTTGTTCTTTCTGTTTGGAAAACACACATGCACACACACTGGGTGAGAATGGGTGCAGTTTTGGGCTAGAGGACAGGTCTGAGCGAACGGATGGATTTGTGTGTTAATGCATGGCTGCGCTGGGAGAGTAATGAGGTGTAGCATATCAGACTAAGTGGCTAATGGGCTGTGAAGTCATTAGTGCACTGCCGCCCACTCTCTTTCTCTCTGCTTCGCTCTCTTTCATTGCCTGTCTTACTATCCCCACATATTTGCTAGTTTTGTGTTTGTATGTATCTGTTCTCTGTAATACGATACAATAATACAGTCACTGTAAAAATGCATTTACATCACATGTTAGGGTGAATCTCATTAAACCATATATGGACAGTCCAATGTCTTGTTCTGTTAATTTTGGTGTGAAATGTGACACTATGATACATGGTTGCTTTTTGAGAGATTGAGGAGGATGTACGCCCTTGTCTTGGCAGGCTTATCATAGTGCACGGTGGCAATGAAAAAGTCATACTCTTGCTCGAAGATTCGCCAGTTGTCTGTGATATTTTCTAGTATCTAAAATGTTTGTGACATAACTAATGGCTAATTTTGCAAAAACAGTTTAATGGCCGGTTAAAAGTATTTATGGCCAATACATTTTCTTTTTTTAGGCCCTAAACACACACACACACACACACACACACACACACACACATATATATATATATATATATATATATATATATATGTGTGTGTGTGTGTGTGTTTAGGGCCTAAAAAAAGAAAATGTATTGGCCATAAATACTTTTACCCGGCCATTAAACTGTTTTTGCAAAATTAGCCATTAGTTATGTCACAAACATTTTAGATACTAGAAAATATCACAGACAACTGGCGAATCTTCGAGCAAGAGTATGACTTTTTCATTGCCACCGTGCACTATGATAAGCCTGCCAAGACAAGGGCGTACATCCTCCTCAATCTCTCAGGGCCGGAAGCCATAGAACGAGAGTGTTCAATTGTCTATGCAGTGGAGGTGCTTGCAGCGGAGGTGCGTGCATCAGGCGAGAACGGCGCAATCTTGTCTCCCGCTGAATCCAGAGAAGATCCGGAGTGCCTGAAGAGGAAATTTCGTGAAATATGTTACCCACAAGAAAATAAAACAATAGAGAGGCTCATATTTCACTCTAAAAATCAGAAACAAGGTGAGCTAAAAGTTGTAATTTTGGAGAATTGTCAGACAAGCTGATCTGTGATAGGACAGTATGTGGCATCAACAGTGAAAGCTTAAGGAAAGTACTGTTAAGAGACATTGATTTAACTCTAACCAAAGCCATTTCAATTTGTCGCATACATGAAATGATAGAGAAGAATAACAAAATGTTGGCTATACCTCAGACTTCAACTAATGTGGATGCAATACAGACAATTTCCAGCAGGAGGCTCCAACACACAAGACAAAAAAAGAACAGAACATCTCGGGTTACGTGACTGTAACCCTGTTCCCTGAAAAAGCGGAAACGAGATGCTGCGCTGAGCGCTATGGGGAATGCCTTTTGGTGTGACCAGCTGTGAATATGTGTGCTACACGTCAATGAAATTGGCTTTGAACTTTATAGCCTCGGCAGTGACTGGATGTGCCACAGGTGCATCGGCAGGTATATTTTGTCTGAAGAGCAGTCCTGGGACATCTTCAGTGCGGCAATGAAGCGCAACATCTCGTTTCTGGCTTTTTCAGGGAACAGGGTTACAGTCAAGTAACCCGAGGCGTTTCCTTTCAAAAGCTATACTTAATGCTGCGTTGAACGCTATGGGGAACGAGAATACCCACGCTGCCGCACTGGAGGTGTCTGGACCCCTCACAGTTGTGTAGTCTCTCCTAATCCAGCATTGTAAATGGCAGAGGACAGAAGGCCTCAAAAGTGACCGAATTTACGGTTGAGAAAGTCACCTTAGGTAGTTAGTCAGGATGCGGATACAAAATCGCCTTTACCCCTCCTGGGGCAAAGTCTAAGCAGGATGGCGAAACAGACAGAGCCTGCAAATCTGTGATTCTTTTTAAAGAAGTGATAGCCATAAGAAGCTAACTCAGAAGCTTGTCAGGCACTGACTCTAGCCGTTCAAAGGGGGTCTAAACCAGACCCTCAAGGACTATAGCTAAGTCCCACGAACGAAGTGAGTGAGCAGAGGACCAATGGCACCCCGTCTATCAAGGAGTAGCAAGCCGATAAAGCGCATCAATAAATTAGATGACAGCCCAGTATCCCTTAGTTGGTACCAATCAGGGGCCAAACATGAAGGTTCCACAGATTGGGCTGGGGATAAAATATTGTCCCCTGCACTATCAGTAAGAGGCAAGCTCTGGCAAGAACTCCTGGGAGCAGAGGAACCGGGGGAAAATGCATACAGGCACATTCCGAGCCGTGTATACGCCATCGTGTCCAGACTCGGGGGGGCTGGGCAACCCAGAGTGAAGTAGAGGGGGTGTGTTGGGAGGGGAAGAGGTCAACCGCTGCTTCATAAAATCTTTCCCAGATTTTCTTCACTACCTCAGGGTGGAGTTTCTACTTCCCCGTCGGTATGCTCTGTCTGGATGGTAGATCTGTTCCCATATTGAGATATCCAGGGATATAAATCGCCCTGATAGACAGAAACTTGTCCTGAGCCCAAAGCAGAATGCATTGCACTAGCTTGTTTTAGACGGCGCAAACGCAGACCACCCAGGTGATTTGTATTGGAGTGAATTATTTTCTTAGCGTTGCGTCTTAGCCCCAGAGAGGCAAGATGAGCGAGGATCAATCTTGATGTCGAAGCTCAAGTCAGTGTGGGGTGACAAGGCTAAGTTGAATGGAAGAACCTGATATTGGTAAGCTTTGCTCCCTAAGCAAACCTCAGGAACTTGTTGTGGCAATATTTCTATGAAAATATGCATCTTTAAGATTGATCGTGACAAACCAATCGCAATGTTGAATTTGCGATACGATTGTCTTGATAGGTAGCATCTTGAACTTGAGTGTTCTGACGAAACGGTTCAAGCCTCCAAGATTTATATTGGACGCAGTCCCCCATCTTTTTCGAACCAGGAAGTATCGACTGTAGTAGCCTGACTTTCACTCTGAGAGGGGAACATATTTTATGGTCCCCTTGTCCAGAAGAGATTGACTTGTGACAGCGGATGCACCTGCTCCAGGTTTCATGGTAGTGGGACCCTGCTATTAAAACAAGGAGGGCAGTGTATTCCTTGTTCTACTCCTTGCAGTAGCTTTCCCATACAAAAAAAAAATAATAATAAGTTCTGGCCAAAATATATTTTAAATGTATGTTGTAAACAGCAAAGTTCGATGAAATATATTTTTGAAAGTGAAAATATATTTTGTTCCAGCCTTCATTTACCAAAATATATTTCAAAATGTATTTCAGGGGCAAGAAAATACATATTCAATCGTATAGTAGCCTATGCTGACAAAGTGCAAATGTGGATGGAACATAGCATAATAGCGGATCAAAACTAGATTTTGTATCCATCATTTAAAATGTGTTAGAAGTATTTTAAACCCTTACAGGAAAAAAACACATGAAATTCCTATGTTTTCTGCATGTTGTCCACTTTTGTCCACATATGATCTTCCCAAAATACAGAGTAACTGATCACGCAGCCAAAAGAATCACCCTCACAAATGTTATTTTTTATTTTTTTGTAATTTAATGCAAGTTTAATATTACAATTATACCATTTAAATGTACATCAAATAAAATTTTTAATATAAATAAATTGCTAGATAAGAACTGCGTCATCATTTGTGCGCACAGACTTTTGGACTACTGCGCATGCACCTCGTTTTGCTTTCTAACGGTCGACTACCAGCGGGAGTTCTCAGAGGAAAAGGTAAGAGCTATAAATTTAGTTTGAGTCATAATTTTTTGCATATATTATGTTAATTGTCACTTTAGATGTGTTGTCTTTTCAAGGTTTTGTAACATAATTTTTTCAGTTTAATGCCATGTTTGGTTAATTTGCTCACAATCTCCAGTGAGCTGTACTGCGGTAAAATCTGAGATACATTTTTAGATTTCCATTGTAGTTATTTTTAATTTGGACACTTAGCAAAAACTACACAAAAAGCAGTTTCATATTTGAGCCTGTTACTGATATCATCAGTGGAGCCTGTACATTTTTGCTGAATTTAAATATTAAAGACAAACTTGTTAATTCGACACACATGTTATTCGCTCATCATTGGAGTTCTGGCATATGCTGGTTTGGTATTAATAATATATATTCGACAGGATGTCTGCTCCCTGAATCTGGTGCCCATGGATGTAGATGGATGAGGGAAGCGTCCATCGTTAAGTGTTACACAATGACAATGAGCTCCCGGCACAGGATTCTGTGACAAGAACCAAGGCTTCTTCCACATAACTAGGGCACGTAAGCATCGCCGCGTGACCCTGATCATGCGAAAGGGGTTGCCCCTTGGGGAAAACCCTTTGGTCCTGAGCCACCACTGCATGGGTCTCAAGCACAACAGACCAAAAGGTATCACGTTGGACGCTGCTGCCATCAGACCGAACAGTCTCTGAAACGGTTTCACAGTGAGTGACTGGCCTAGCTTTATTCTTTTCACAGCCGACAGGATGGACTCTATGCGTTCTGGTGAGAGGCATGCCTGCATCGACATTGAGTCCCAAACCACGCCTAGAAAAGTGGTCCTCTCTAGTGGAGAAAGCACACTCTTTTTGGCGTTTAGCCATAACCCCAAACCTTTCATGTGGGCGAGAATGACATCTCGATGCTGAACTGCCAACTGATGCGACTGAGCCAGAATCAACCAATCGTCAATGTAGTTCATGATGCGAATACCCTGCAGGCGCCAAAGCTGCATCTACGCATTTCATGAAAGTGCGGGGTGATAGTACCAAGCCGAATGGAAGAACTCGATATTGGTATGCTTTGCCCCTGAAAGCAAACAGGAAATGGGAGCTCTAGCATAGTTCTACCTGGAAGACTCCAATGTCACGTCATTCATTAATTATCTATCTAACCAATCATTATTCGTCTTCTGTAGTATATAAGTTCTGTTCCCACCTATTACTACGTTCGCAGATACTGATGCCAGCGTTCACAGTTGACGATCCTGGCATTCCTTAGCGGTCGATTGATGGTCCTACATAGCGTTAAAACATTAATAATGTTAAATGCTACAGTGGTGTTTTAAGTCCATGTCAGCCTATCATTCCGAATGTTCATTGAGCGTCACGGCAACGAATGTGAGTTTCTACTTCCTTTGTCACTAATGAGAGCAAAATCTCGCGTTTCAGATTTCAGAAGCATGCAGTCCTTTCCTTGCGGATTTCTTCTTTTGTTTTGATTTTGTTTCAGCAATCACTTTCATTAGGACTCTCTGGGCCTGTTATCAAAGACAAGGCTGCAATCTTCACCATTCTGGCATCATCACTACATCAGCATTCATCTCTGTTATACGTATATGTTTATGCACTTCGGATGTTGATTGGGTGTAGCATTTTAGTCCTCTGCTCTTTTCGCATACAGCAATGTCAATTTTATGTCACAAGCAGGTCTGTACAGAGCAGTCGTATGCATTTGTATGAGACACTTGTGCGATGTGATCGCTCGTTTGATGATGAGTTTGACACAGGTTACTGTTAATGATCGTATTTTGTTTTAGAAAAGCTCAAAGTAGAACAGAATGGCACTATCATTCTCCCCACGAATGCAAGGAAACCTCATACATGGGTTTTAAAACAACATGCACCCAGACCACTACATCATTAATCGGGGCGTCACGATTAACTGAAGTTAAGATGGATTCGCAAATTGGTTCAGTGTTGAGATCGCTAAATTTGAATTGAATATGCTAAAATGCACCGACATCAGTGCATTGATCTGTTCGCTTTAACCCTTTTAAACCGAACGTGTCGTTGGCGACACAGCCAACCAAGCTGTATTAATGTTACCGTAACTCTTCAACCGTTTGCACTATCAAAATCATTCAAATAGCTCCTGATAGTAGACATTGTGCGATTTCCGCCAATATACGGCTTATTACAGTAATGTCATGATTTCCATCAGCAAATCACTGCGGCTTTCGAGGGGGGCGGGAACGAAGGATTTAAACGCAGATATGGATCGCGGCAGATATGGATCGCGGCAGGTTAGAGTTTTAGAGAGTTCGAGTTTTAGAGGATTTCTAGATTTCAAAACAATTAAAAACGGTTGCATGTGTGTGTGTTCGTGTGTTTGCATGCCTGTTTATGTGTTTGTGTGTGTGTGTGTGTGCCTTCATGTGTTTGCATGCGTGTGTGTGTGTGCCTCAATGTGTTTGCATGCGTGTGTGTGTGTGTGTGTGCGTGTGCCTTCATGTGTTTGCATGTGTGTGTGTGTGTGCCTTCATGTGTTTGCATGCGTGTGTGTGTGTCTTCATGGGTTTGCGTGTGTGTGTGCATGGATGTGTGTGATATGTGTATGTAGCATGTCTGGACCGGTCACTCTCACACACACAAGGACCACACGACCATTCGACCATTCAATGAGATTCAGCACTTTACTCATCTGCAATTGGGGAAAATAATCAGTGGAGTAATGGGGCGACAGATTCTCCCTCTCTGGTACACACAGAATATTTTGCGGGAAGAAGCAAAAAAACACGTGTCATCTGCCTCATACACGAGTAGACTGAGGCAATTGCATTTCGTGCAAGAGGAAACCCCCGCAAGCGTGTTCCACTGATAACATTCCCTCCCCAACAAATTCCCAAAGAAAAGTTCCGCTATTCTAACACTTTCACATAACTTGTGAACGATAATATAGGAACAAAATTTCGTGAAGTTCACTAAAACCCTTCTGTTTACAAAACATAAAAAAACATTTTTAAACATTAGTATAAGCCATAAATAAAGAAAATACAATATAGAAGAAAAGAAAATACACAAGTCAATACAAATCAATGAATAATTTCACACCAGTTACATTCTCCCCCCTGAACTTCACAAATTTTGACTATTACAGGGATGGTATACACTGGAGCTATTAGACCCACTGTTCCCGAATATTGTGCAACAGAATATGTTTCCCACTCACAGGGAAGGCGAGTACGGCAGGTTGATCAGGCCTACTGCAATCACCTGCAAAAGGTGCCTTAAACACCATTCATCTCAGATGAACCTTCATCTCTGATCTGGAGCAACAATGTACTAAGATACATTAACTCACAGATGTTTAATTCTACAACTCAAAATGTTAGAAGAAAATAAAGTTCTAATACATTCTTATTTCAATAAAGATCTTACAACCCCACCAACTGGATTCAGAGTTTTGATAGATTGAGTCATGTTCTCTATCAATCTGTTGACGGGTTTCACAATCCTACCCACTCTGGTCCGAACTCTTTCACTTTGACCAGGAGGTGGCTCAAAAACATCAGCAGGTAAAACACAACGGTCATCATGGATAACCGCCTCAGAAAGCAAACTGCGAGAATCACAACTCAGTATTTCATCTGTATTGCTGTTTTCCTTGGTACAATCATCCTTTGTTGCCAACTGCTCTGATTCCAACAACTCAGGGACTACGTCCAATGAACCAACACTATCGGATCTGCAGGACAACCTCTGTTGAGGACCCTCAGAAGCGGCTGCCTTTTCCACCCAACTAGCAATTCGTTCAGACACAGAACACAACTCAGATGCAGGACCAACATCATCCATGGACACACTCCTACTGCCGAGGACAGATCCACCACTAACCTCAGATAATTCAGCGTCTCCCAACTCAAGTGGCAAGAAATTCGCTTGCAACATTAAATTGCGGTGAACGGTTTTCTCCTGACCCGTTTTGGTGTTATGAACACGGTAAATATGGCACTGGGGATTCAATGCAACTACCCTATAGGGAGTAGACTCCCACCTGTCTGCCAGTTTTCTCTTCCCACGTTCACCTTTGTTAGCCAGCAGAACTTTATCACCCAACTCAATGTTACAATGTTACTGCTTTTTGGTTGTACAACTCAGTCTGACGTTGTTGACTGGCGTCAATATTCCTCTGAGTGACAGTCAGAGCCTCTCTCAGGTCATCTTTCAACCTTTTCACATATTTGACGTAATCAACGACGTCACAGTCTCTTTCAACATTGCCAAACATCACATCCACAGGTAGCTTTGGGATCCTACCAAACATTAGATAGAATGGAGCGTAGCCGGTGGACTCGTGCGCAGTGCAATTATACGCAAAAGTCAGTGTCGGAAGCAATTGTGACCACTTTTCTTTAGACCTTGGTGGCAGTGCTCTGATCATGCTGCCCAAGGTTCTGTTGAACCGTTCAACACTCCCATTTCCCATTGGATGATAAGCAGTTGTTCGTGACTTTTTTACTCCGGCAGCCTGCAGCAACTCTCGAATCAGTTGGCTCTCAAAGTTGGCCCCCTGATCCAAGTGGATCTTGTCAGGAAACCCGTACACACACAAAAAACGATCCCACAATTGTTGTGCTACCTGCCTTGCGGACTGGTCACGACACGGGAAAGCGTGAGACATCCGAGAAAAATGGTCAGTCACGAGCAGCATGTCCACATTGCGACCTTTTGAGCTTACCCCTGAACTGTCAATGATATGCCCTAAAAACCGCACGCTCCTCTGGAGGATATGACACTTTTTAGGCGCCAACTTTAAACCGTGCTCTCTGAGCCTACTGAACACTGACTCGAGCCTCTTAATACCCTCGCTCTCGTCTGGGGCGTACACGAGTAGGTCATCCAGATAGCAAAGCAATGTCAGGAAATTTTGATCGGCGAAGATGTTCGTCATTAGGCGCATAAAACTGGCGGGGCTATTGCACAAACTTTGCGGTAACCGATTAAACTCAAACAGCCCCATCGGCGTTGTGAAGGCCGTAAGCTTTTTGTCCTCCTCGGCCATTGTAATATTATAAAAGCTGGAGGTGAGATCCATCACGCTAAAGATCGCGTTTCCGCCCAAAGCCGCCAAGCAGTCTGCTTGGTGAGGTAGGGGGTGAGCGTCCTTGATGGTCCGGGCATTAAGCCAGCGGTAATCAATGCAAACACGAAGATCACCGCTTTTCTTCCATACCAGGACCAGCGGAGACGCCCATTCACTACAAGACTTTCGGATAATCTCTTGCTCTTCCATATCTGAGAGCACTTTTCTCAGTGTCTGATACTGAGATGGAGGAACACGCCGATATGGAAGTCTAAACGGCCGGTTATCAGACAGGTGAATCCTATGGACAAACTCTTTGGCCTTACCACAGTCTATCTTATGTTTAGAAAACACATCTTGGTATCTTTGAATCAGCTGCAGAAGCTGGCCTTTCAAATATGGAGTTACCTCGCAAGACTCAATGTCAAGATCGCTGAGACCGAGCTTCTGCAGTGCGTCACAATTACCAAAGAGAGGACTAACCCCTGCGTCTGCGCTAGAGGAGACGGATTGGCACTGCACGTTCACACTCTCCCCATCACAATGTTCGGGCTGCACATCCAGGTCTTCAACTGCTAAAACAGGAGATATACGTTTGCTATTTTAGTGTTACGTTTCAAAATGAAAGGTTTACTGGATGGGTTAATCAGCTTAATCGGCACCCATCTGTCGCCAGGCAATGTGGCTATAACACGCCCGACAAGAACACCTTTCTTATGGGTTTGTGCCTTAGATGACTCAACTAATACAGTACTACCCACAGAAATGATGGAACTGGTTAGGAGTCTGCCCCACACAAGGTGCTCTTGTTGAGGTAAAAGCGTGACAGCTCGAATGAGCTTAGCGGTACCGACAACGGTTGGGATGCTACCACCTTCCCATCTATCATGCCCAGACAGCATACTTAAAAACCGCTGAATCTCTGGTTCTCCTGTTGAATTTGGCTGGTTCATAACACGCCAATAGCTTTGGGACTGCTTAAGTTTACTGAGGATGTACTTGATCACGTTAGTACCGACAATTAACTGGTCTTTTTGTCCTGGTACAACCAAGGTAGGCACGATAACCGAATGTCCATACACACACAACTTCAGCTGGTGGATACATTTGGGCTTGACCCGAACACCACCACAACCAACAAGCAAGACGTCAGTATGGGGCTGAACAGGCTCAAGGATCCCGCATGCATCCAGCAACTTGCGCTCAGTTTCCTCATTGATAGTACATGCCATAGAACCAGTGTCTAATAGGCCTTGGCAAGTGACTTTATCATTCACCACCACATCAGTATAAAACAAACTGTCAGCTTTTTCGAGCTTCGCAATGTTCCGAAACAAAATGTTACTGCCACTTGACTCAACCTGATAATTGCTGCTATAGATGACCATTGGATCGTCTTCGCTCATGAGGGGCTGACTTGCAACACTCACATCGCCCCCTCCTCAATGTGAGTGAACTAGTTTCCCTGATCATCACTGGTCTGGGCCATAGCTTGGCCAACAATCTTGTGACACTCCCTACGTTGATGGCCAATCTCTAGGTAAGCAAGGCATCTTTTTTCTCTCATACAGTGGGAACGAGTCGAGTGTGATCTGTCTCCTCAGATTTCACATGAAGAGGATCGATACCACTGTGACGTTCGAGGCCTTGGTTCTGAAGCAGGTAAGGCTGTGCGCTCCAGCACCCTTTCTAACATTTTCAGCACACGCTCCAAAGTGCCCAATAAACATCCTGATAAACATCATTGCAATCTCTGAGCTCATATTTTCCATCTTGCTACCACATCTTTGCAGATGAGCATCTGCTAGCTCGGCTGCCTCATTCAACCTGACCCAATAGTCAACAGGGTGCTCGTTAGGCTTTGGCTGCGTAGCATAGAAGTCAGCTAACGGCTGGCATGAGCCAGGGCTCTCACTAAAATAGCGCCGTAGTACCTCGTAGACAACTTCAGAACAGAGTATCACAGCTGGGCTGCTTTTCAGCTTGACTTTAACAATGCTCTTTGCCCGGCTACAGAGATGATTCAGTATCTCTTCTACACTGTCGGCTTCACTGCAACCCTTTTTGGACAAATATACCCCCATCTGTTCAATCCACTCCAGAATGATGCACTTATCACTACCATCCCCTCTGAACATTTGCGGTTCCTTAATGTCAGCCTTGACTATGAGATTTAGTTTGGACAGATCAAGGCTCGGGGACAATGTCATTGCTCTAGAGGGCTGCCGCTGCTCATACGATAAAGCTGAACCAGGTAATGCTGAAGTCTGGTTTGTCAACCGTGTGACAATGGAGTCACCTATCTGGCTTCCAAGCTCACCAATGAGGTTGCGTAGTTGCTGGGTAACATCGTCACAACCAGCATTGGCAGGAGTGGAAAATTCTGGTTTACTCGACTCGTTATTGTGAGACACATTTGGAACGGTCACGTGGTTTGCCGACTTTAGGCTCACACACCCCAAAAAACCCACGCCCCCTGCCAATGTGTGGCGTCATAAAGTCTTTGTTCCATCCCCCTTCAGCCATCTTACGAATGGCAAATGACAATGAAAAACTCACAAAATTTAACTTCACAGTTATCGTACACGTATACGAGCAGATATGAAAAAAAAGGAAACAGTCCAATTGTGCGCGTTTGTTGTGTGCGAAGCGAGATAGTTCAGTCACTGTCAATGTCCAGACACTACCACCAAACCGTCAATGATGAAAATTCTTCGGCCGTCGATTTCAGAAGTGGTGTGATCCCACGTCGAACCCCAGCGATCAGCTGCAGCAGATCTGGTGCATCCGGGTCACGGCACCAAATTATGTAGCATGTCTGGACCGGACACTCTCACACACACAAGGACCAAACGACCATTCAATGAGATTCAGCACTTTACTCATCTGCAATTGGGGAAAATAATCAGTGGAGTAATGGGGCGACAGATTCTCCCTCTCTGGTACACACAGAATATTTTGTGGGGAAAAGCAAAAAAAACACGTGTCATCGGCCTCATACACGAGTAGACTGAGGCAATTGCATTTCGTGCAAGAGGAAACACCCGCAAGCATGTTCCACTGATAACGTTCCCTCCCCAACAAATTCCCAAAGAAAAGTTCCACTATTCTAACACTTTCACATAACTTGTGAACGATAATATAGGAACAAAATTTCATGAAGTTCACTAAAACCCTTCTGTTTACAAAACATAAAATTTTTTTTTAAAACATTAGTATAAGCCATAAATAAAGAAAATACAATATAGAAGAAAAGAAAATACACAAGTCAATACAAATCAATGAATAATTTCACACCAGTTACATGTACATAAATATGTTGGCATGCGTGTGTGTAAGTAACTGCAGGCTTTATTTTTATTATTATTTTTTATTCATGTATTTATTATTATTATTTAGTTATTGTATTGTATTTATAACGTTTTTACAATTTTGCTTTTACTAATGTATTTTTTTTTGTAATGTAAAATACATTTATAAATATACAGTGAGTTTGTAACACAAGCTTGTATTTTTTTTCTCAGTGTGGCTACTACAGAAGCAAATGGGCCTTCCACAACACCACCTCAGAGTGGCCGTGGGCACAGTCATAGCCAAACAAAATGCCTTGAACAGAAGGTCACCAAAAGGCTCCATTCGCTGGATCAGAGATGATGACCTTTTGTTGGTGAAGTGGATGGACACAAGGAAGGTCTCCATGTGCACAACTGTCCACACAGTGTACAGAGGTGGCAGACAACAGAGGATGGGCAAAAACAGAGGGTCCCTGTTCCTGGGAACAAAGTCGGTGCACCGTAAAACACAGAAGTGGTACATGACCGTTTTCAGCACTTCCTGAATATTGCAGTAACAAACAGCTTCATTTTACACAAAGAGCTGTGTGCCATATCCCAGGACAAGCTCTTGACACTGCAAAACTTTCAGGAGTTTCTGGCTGCTGAGCTCACAGGCGTTCCTCTGGATGGCAGCCCCAAATCTGCCTGTTCCTGTGAGTGACGTTCAGGACCTGTCACAGAGGGCCAGTGTCGTTGCATATGATGCAGAAGGAGCACCCCATGGAAGTGCCAGGAGTGTGATGTGGGCCTATGCTTGCAACTTGATAGGAACTGCTTTAGAGAGCACCACATGTGAATGACTAGAGTGAATGATCAAAAACGCCTGGAGAACTGGGGTAAAGAAAGGCTCCTGAGTGAAAACTCTGCAAACCAGTGTCACAAAAAAGACTTCTATATATGTATTATAGTTTATTCTTCAAGTCTAAAGTGTTAGATTCTTTCGTTCATGGGGTTTTCTGATTTTTTTTTCTAAATAAAAAGCAGTGAAATTTATTCCCGTTTTTAAAATTTGTCTATTTAAATTCTATTTTCAAACTCATCATATATAGTAAGGGTCAATAACTGTCATTTATTAAAAGCCAGTTGTTTTCTGAAAAAAAATGACACCTTGCACTTGAGGATAGCACATTGTGTTATAATTCTACAGTCAAAAAAACGAAATATGTGAAAACGCCCTTGTTTAGCTTCAGGTTTTAAAGGGTTAAAGGCACAACACTTAAGTTTTTGGATTAAAATATCCAAAACCACTAGAACAATGTTATACATTTTAGTGACTTGTGTACTTACATTATCCCAAATGTTTACAAGAATGTTTAAATCCAGAGAAATAAGCGATTTCAAACAGGATACGGACTGTATACGTCCATCCGTCCCCTATCAATGACATCATACTCGCGTTACCCTCAATTTCCAGTTTATTGTGTAGAAACCATGGAAACACCAAAAACACTTTAATATATAATGTGTTTTATTAGGTGAGCAGCTGTTTGGATGCATTCATTGACAGAAAACTGATCATTGTTATATAGCTCAACACAGTAAGTCTTTTTGTTTCAAATCTTGTTTTCTTAATTTACAGCGAGTACCATGTTTTACCTGTCGTTTCATATTGCGCTATAAATACGCTAATTTCCATAAAAATACTGGTTATGTCTGGCTCAGCACAAACAGACCATATATAGTAGTAATTGTGTGCTTTCGTCTTCGTGTCACTCCAGTAAAAATGTCTACGTTTTATTAGCTACTGTGATATCTGGATGCCTTTGTCTATTTTCGGAACTATAGAATATAGTGTTTCGTCTCACTTGGACTTTCTGTGCTAGGGCACCCCTGGTTACAATTATGAATATTACAAAAATGTGTATTACACCATATTTCAAAAGTTTGTATACACAACAAGGTTTGACTTGTTATCCGACAGCAGCACTAATTTAATTCCATACTCAATCCGACCCGGTTTACATAAAGATTGCATCCCATATAGCAACTGAAATCGCAGCATGGGAACATAATAATTCAAATATTTTATGAATACAGTAAGCGAGCATGAATGCATTTATGAATGCATAGAAACTGTCAAATGCTTCAGTTCCCTTTCAAGGGAACTCGCGCTGCGTCACCGCTTTGGGAACGCCTCTGCGTGATTGCGTCGTGAAGCATGTGTGTAAGTAGTCCAATGGAGAGTCGGAACGTCATAGGCGGGTGACGTCATAGACCCGGAAGGTATAAAGCATACCGGCAAACAAACGCCGCTAGCTTCTGTTGTCTTCAGCAAGCGCTCTGTATAACATTGTCTCTGTCAGCTCTGTGTTTGTGCCTGAGTTCAGACTTTTTTGTTTTCATATAACAAGTTTGCAACACATACTGACACACTAAAAGAGAGACACTATGGCGAGCGAACAGCGTTACAGAAAGTGTGTTCCTCCCTGCTCTCGCTACATCATTAGTGGGGATACACATTTGATGTGCGTTGTTTGTTTGGGAGAGCAGCATGCTCAGTCGGCTCTTGAGCGGGCTGGCTGCGAGCATTGTGAGTCTCTGCCTCTGAGAGTGTTGCGATCCCGGCGGGCGTTCTTCGAGGAGGGCGCCGCGGCTCGCGTTCCCCGCGGCACAGGCCCCGCTGCTGCCGGGGCACAGCGGCAGCTTATGTCGTGGGGTTCGCAAATGGATCTGTCAGAGGGGTTAGAGACGGGCCCAGCCCTTTCTCTGCCTTCACCTGGCAGGTCCAGTGCTGCTTCTCTGGGTTCGGGAGCCCGCCCTACGGTTTCTCCCTCCCAGGAGGTGGCCTCAATGCTACAGTTGTCCAGCTCCGAGGAGGTCGATGTCTGTAGTGTCGACGCAGGGATTGAAGACTCGCCACTTCAATCCCCTGCTAGTGAGGAACTTGTGGAGTTTCTGAGCAGAGCTGTGGCCAGATTAAACATTGACTGGCCACAAGAAAATCAGGAGCGCGTCTCAGTAAAAAGCAGACTCGATGAGCGCTTCCTGCCAGCCCGCTCTGTTCAGCCTCCACGTCGGAGCTTACTGTTTTTTGTGTATCTCCACACCAAGGTGTCGAGATCGTGGAAACGGCCCATGTCATCTCAAGTTTTCAGTCCCCAAACGTCTGTGTATAGTAACATCATGGGGCTGAAAAGACATGGGTATGGTTCAATGCCGAGGGTGGAAGAGACGCTTGCGAGCCATCTCTCTCCTGAGTCGGCGTCGGCCATTAAAGCCCCGACATTGCTTTAACCAGGTCACAAGAGGCTGGTACCCTTAGTAGATTTCCTGGCAGAGTGGGATAATCTGCCAAATATATCTCAGTACCAATATCGGGTGCTTCCCTTCGGTCTAGCCCTTTCACCCCGCTATGCAGGCCTGCTTATCAGAGCCTCGCATAGGGTCGATTCTCAGTAAAAGGGGTGAAGTTAGATCAGTCACTCACTGTCAAACAGTATCAGAGGCTGTTAGGTCTGATGGCAGAAGCATCCAACGTGATTCCTTGTGGCCTGTTGTACATGAGACCGTCAAGTCAAGTCAACTTTATTTATATAGCGCTTTTTACAATGCAGATTGTTTCAAAGCTTCACAGTGTTAAATGTATGTGCCACAAACGATGACAGTCCTGCCATAACTCATGGTTGCCCCCCAACCCTTAAGGGAAGCATCCATGGCCAGAGATACCCGCTGACACGGTGCCCCCAGTAACGGGTCTTGGGCCAGAAACCAAGGATCCTTCCACATGACCAAGGTGCGGAGATCTCCCCTGGAGATTCCGTTCAGGAGGGACCTTCTCTCTCAGGTGGGCGGTGCCATCCTGCACCCTCGTCCAGAGCTGTGGAAACTGTGGGCTTGGTCTCTGAGGGGGCCCAGCTCATAAGTGGTCTCCTATATAAACTACACTCTAGAGCTCCCTCCACGAGGAAAATGTACGCTCTGAAGTGGAGACTCTTCAACTCATGGTGCAGAGATTGCCTGTGGGATCCAGTTAACTGCCCTGTGAGCGCGGTGCTGGAGTTCCTGCAGGAGAGGTTTTTCGCTGGGTTAGCTCCCTCCACATTAAAGGTGTATGTGGCGGCCATAGCAGCTTACCACACTCATTTGGGTGGTGTTTCTTTGGGGCGACACCCTTTGGTTACTCGTTTTCTCCGTGGCACTATGAGGCTGAGCCCTACAGTACGCACCAGGGTGCCGGCCTGGGACTTGGCTATTGTCCTCCAAGGCCTTTCTGAGGCTCCCTTCGAGCCACTTGAAGAAGTTCCTGAGAAGTTTCTCACTCTTAAAACTATCTTTCTTCTTGCTATATCTTCTCTAAGAAGAATAGGGGATTTACAAGCCCTCTCTGTGGCACCCTCGTGCTTAGAATTTGCTCCCGGTATGGCTAAAGCTTTTCTGCACCCTAGACCGGGTTACGTTCCTAAGGATCCCACTAATCCTGTGAGACCTATAGTACTTCAGGCCTTTTGTCCTCCACCGTTTCTGACGTCAGACCAGGAAAAATCGAATCTGCTTTGCCCTGTTCGTGCACTAGATGCTTATGTCCACAGAGCTGCCCTGTGGAGGAAATCAAAACATTTATTTGTTGGTTACAGGCCACCCTCGATGAGCAAGTGGATAGTCGAGGCTATTTCACTTGCTTATGTGGCGGCCGGACAGCCTTCCCCTCTGGCTGTCCGGGCCCACTTAACCAGGAGTATGGCTGCCTTTCAGGCATTTTTGGCAGGGGCCTCCCTGCAGGACATTTGTGATGCGGCAGGATGGTCCTCACCGCTCACCTTTGTCAAGTTCTACAAACTCACCGTTAATGTTACCCCGGGGGCTCGGGTGCTCGCCTCCTAAACAATGTTACAGATGGCCATCCGGCTCCTATGGGGACATGGGTATTCTTGTTCCCAAAGCGGTCACCCTGCCATACTCCCCGCATGTCCGCAAGCATCCTTGCTTCAGCCTTTTCAGAAGCTAGCAGCGTTTGTTTGCCGGTATGCTTTATACCTTCCGGGCCTATGACGTCACCCGTCATGACGTTCCGTCTCTCCATTGGACTGATTACACACATTACATAAGTAACCGAGACGTTCAGCTGCACCATGAATTTATTGCATGTTCTACGCTTCATTGGTTGAATGCAAAGTAGCTAGCTACATTGAAACTACTTTTCTTTTTTTTTACAATGACATTGTTACAAGTAACTGAATAATTGTTAATGAAGAATGTTATAATAATAATTTGGGGTTTCAAACAACATAATGCAATGTAATTATGATTTCAAAGAGTATAGGGTGAATTCAGTTTGACTGGGACACTTTTTCCCCCAGTCATTTCAATGGCAAAAACTGTCAGAATCATTTGATTTGTAAACTCTCCGATTTTACACAATACTCAAACTGACAAAATGGCTACACATTTAACATCAGTGCAAGAACAAAATTTATGCAACTTAAATGAAATACTCAGGAGTCAGGTTAAACTCACAGCACATGCAGTGATGGAGCATGCAGCATTTTGAACAGAAACTCTCTGAGTAGTACATTGCTTGACTATTTCTTTTCGTTTCAAATTGTTTCATTTAAAAGTGTGCATTTCAAGCTTTCTATACATGTATTTCACATGTCTGTGAGGCAAGTATCCTGCTGAGTTTTGTTTTATTTATGAGACGCGCTCCAGTTCATGAGTGAACGTTGAGCGGTGAGCGGTGAGTGGAGCGCGCTGGCATAGAGCCGATTATTGAGCTGAAAGTTCGTCACACCGCTCCGCTTCGCTCATTACAGGCTCGTTCTCATCAGAACCCAAAACGGAATGTAGCTTTTGGTCGCGCTACAGCTACACTGTTTTAAAAGTAACTGAGCTACTGACAAGCTACTGAAAAATTTAGTTAAGCTAGTAGCGTCGCTACTTGTAGCTCGCTACTGCCCAACACTGTGAATGTATTCACTAGCAGGCAGAATTTAGCCAGTGAACAAGCGCTGAACCACTTGATCTTGATTGTGTGTATTCTGTGTTTCGTAAACTTCTCCAATTGGGCACTGCATTCAAGCGCTCAACATACACGTCTGTGATTGGCTATGCTCAACACTGCAAAACGCGACGTAAATGCCAACCCTCAACCATCTTCAGAGACTAACACAAATATGCAGGGGAGTGTTTTAAAACAGCTGCCTATTAACTGGTACCGAATATAGCATTGACTATTGACACGCAGTCTGCACATGCTTATTGATTCCCGGGCCACACCGTTTATTTTCTTTTGGGGGTTCTCCCGGCAGGTTCTGACGGTTAGATGGAGTTCTATCGACAGAGTTCTATCAAGCTGTGAGTGGGAGTCATGCCCAATGGTTTAGAATCCTCCTAACTGCAGATGCAAAGAACTGCGGTTCTCCAACTTATCTATGCATAGGACATTCTTTTGGATTGGTGCTGCTACGAATGCAGCTCAATGTGTGGAGTCGGCATCCTCTATCAAGGTGCTGTGTACATTGTCATCCTCAGCATTCTAGTTACAAGCAAGATCTGACTCAAAATAACTCAAACTCTTAGCAACTTTCAAGTAGGAATTTTCATGCAAATACTGGTGGTATGTTTTTCTCATTCATTACTATTCATCGATCCTGTTTTCGTTAGTCTCTATAGCCTTTCATGAATTTGTCTGTGGCCTAACGTGGTCTCTGTTCAGGTGGCCTATCGTAGCCTTCATCTCTATGTGGCCTTTGTCTCCATGTGGCCTACTGTGGCTTTGTCTGCGTGGCCTTCGCCTCTATGTAAAAGAAAATATCTCAAAGCAAATCCCAGCACCCCTAATCATTCTGCACTTTTCATACTCCCCAACGGGTCTCCCATTTCAAGAAGGTGGCTCAAAACTCATCTAGTGAACATTTCATCGGTATACCGGACATTCATTTAGGATCATGTGCTGCTACAACAGTCACCTCATGCGATCATCTTGCATCTCAGACTAACGTGACTATACTGAACATCAGTAACAAATTATATTATACATTACGTCCTTTACAGGTAATACTAAGATTACCTATTTGTCTTAACAAGCATCAGGTAAGTTTACAGCACATCATTTAACTCCTAATACTTAAATCTTATGTGGTAAGTATACTATCTACACAAACTTCTGGTCATGGTGGCAGTTCCTATATCTATTATTTTATAGATTTATACGGCTCACTTTTCCATTTGGTCTATCGAGGCTAACTCATGCACCCACGCTATCTTCTCCTCACTATGGGCTATCGTGGCCTTTACTCAACCTATGTGGCCTTCCCCGCACACTGGCTTATTGGAGCCTCATTCTCAGCCAACGCGGCTTTTTGTAACCCAGCCTATCGAGGCAGTATACACAACATAACATGGCAGTCCATACAGCCTATATGGCTTTTCATACCCCGGCCTATCGAGGCGGTATACAAGGCCTAACGTGGCAGTCCATACAGCCTACGCGGCTTTTCGTACCCCGGCCTATTGAGGTAGTATACACGGCCTAACGTGGCTATCTTTACGGCCACGCAGCTTTCTCATACCCCTGCCTATCATGGCAGTTCTTCACGGCCTTTGCGGCTTACTTCACATACTTTAGGCAGTAGCCTAACAATTCCTTCTGTTTATGTCAATATCCATATCTATTGCATATTCAATGTCCATATTCTAATAATATAATCTATTTTCTTTGCAAATATTTTAGGTACTTCATCTAAAGAATCTTCCAACGGGTGGGTATCTTTTGATTTATCAGTTCTTTTGGGGGTAGGCTCTGCCCCTGCCTTCATCTACAGGCAGAAACTGCAAGCATCCGCTACCCTCCGGATTCAGACTATGGACGGGGCCTACGCCAAAGAACTTCATTTCATCTATTTGATACTCATTGTATACAAACAGTAAATAAATCGTATTCAAATGTTTTCTTGCCTCCTAAGTCTTTCGGGTAGAAATGGGAGCTCTAGCGTAGTTCTACCTGGAAGACTCCAAAGTCACATCATTCACTAATTAATAATTAGTGTACTAATTAATACTATTAGTACTAATTAATCTAGTCAATCATTATTCGTCTTCTGTAGTATGTAAATTCTGTTCCCACCCATTACTACGTTCACAGATACTGACGCCGGCATTCACCCCATCCTCCCCACCACCACCAGGTCGGTCCCTGTCCATACATCAGGGGGTAGGCTCTGCCCCTGCCTTCATCTTCAGGCAGGAACTGCAAGCATCCGCTACCCTCCGGATTCAGACTATGGACTTTGGCCTACGCCAAAGAACTTTATCATTTCATCTATTCGATACTCATTGTATACAAACTGTAAATAAATCTTATTCAAATGAGTCTTTCGGGTAGAACTTCCTGTGATATGGAATGATGGCAGAATGGCCCCCCGAAGACACCTAAGGGAAAATGGGCACCGTATAGTGAGGTGTTAACCACTCTCAAGACTGGTCTCTGGTATTACTCAAGTGATCAATTCGGTGCCCTGAAGTGGCGAACCAGCAGAGAACAGCCGAACTGACTGCTCTGAGACCCTCTTCGGAGGGGGGCGAGAATCCCAGCAGCGCTAAGTTTCCGGGTGGACACTG
Source organism: Rhinogobio ventralis (assembly GCA_039654625.1). NCBI lineage: Eukaryota > Metazoa > Chordata > Actinopteri > Cypriniformes > Gobionidae > Rhinogobio > Rhinogobio ventralis. The sequence goes on along the minus strand of CM077206.1, from coordinate 27,734,961 downwards.
AGAGATGGGCTCGCCGGAGACCACTGCACCCCGAAGCACACGAGGTGGTGGGGTTGGCAGAACGGGCACCGTATAATGAGGTGTTATCCTCTTCTGCCCTCAAAGGTCTGGTGTCAGGACCTTCGCCGAAGCCTCTTTTTGAGATAATCACTGTCCTCAGATCTGTCTTAGCCAAGACGACTACAGCTGAGATTTCTAAAGGAACCAGCCTCTCGAGACTGGTCTCGAGTATAGCTCGAGAAGCCAATCCAGTGTCCTGAAACGGATGACCGGCAGGAAACAACCGAACTGTTAAACCCCTGTTAAACCCTCCTCACTGGAGACCGCTGCACCCTGAACCACACGAGGTGAAAGGGTTGGCATAACAACCCCTGAGGGCAGATGGGCACCGTATAATGAGGTGTTAATCATTTCCCCCCAGGAATTTCACCATTTATTTATAATCTTTTGAATATATTGTACTATTGTAATTTTTTTGGAACATTGTAAAGTCTGCTTTTTGCACAGTTTTATTCAAATGTTCATATGTTATAAACAAATAAAGTTTTTCTTCAAATGTGACATGTGAATGTATTTTCTTGGATTGAAATATATGGAGGGCAAAATATATTTTTAAATGCTTTTGAAAAATATATTTATATTTTGAAAATATATTTTAAATAATTTAATTTTAATTTAATTTAAATATATTGGTAGAAAATATATTTATGTAAATATATTTTAAAATATATTTTTTGGCCATGTTTTGTATATTTTAAAATATATTTGAAAATATATATATATATATTACCGTATGGGTTCACACTGCCAAAGTCTCTTTAAAGGTGTACCAATTTTAATAATTCCTGTTGGAGGAATGTTAGATGTTCTGTGTCCTGAGCAATAACAGGAAGCAACAGAACATCTATGACCTATGATCTATGATCTATGATCTATGATACTATGACCCATGATGGCGGCGCGAGTACATCGCGAGGCTCGGGGTCTCTCCAGATTCTGCAATGTTGCGGTATATTTCTTGCTCATTTCGGGTCTGTTCATGCAGAACAGTTGTGCCTTTACATCGTACACCCGATGTGAGCTTTTGGATATTGGTTTGCGAATTTCCGACAGTTTTATGGACAACCTTCGACTCCTTCCTGAGATCACCAGAACACCCGATGCTATGCACTCTACCCGTCCAGGCGGAAGTGCTCGCAGGCGGCGTCGAGATCGTAAACAAAGGCGGGGGAAGCGCGGAGGACTAAGAGCTAAGCTAAAGCTAACACCACACCGGCTCTCTTTACCCAGCATTTTCCTTGCCAATGTACGGTCGCTGGTGAACAAAATGGAGGAGATTCGACTCAGTATCACACACAGCAAGAGACTTTTGAACTGTAACGTCTTAATATTCACGGAAACATGGTTAAACAGCGGAATACCGGACAACGCTATTGAGCTAGCGGGACGCCACACACTCCGGGCAGATAGAACATTAGATGGCTCCGGTAAGACCAGAGGTGGTGGATTGTGCATTTACATTAACAAAGCTTGGTGCACAAACTCTGCTATTGTTGGGAGACATTGTTCAGCTAACCTTGAGTTTCTCATGGTTAAATGTAGACCGTTTTATCTACCGCGGGAGTTCACTTCCACCATTATAACTGCAGCCTATATTCCCCCGGATGCTGATGCTAAGCTTGCTATGAAAGAACTTCACACAGCCATCAGTAAACAACAGACTGTTCACCCAGAAGCTGCGTTTATTGTTGCTGGTGATTTTAATCATTCAAACTTAAAGTCAGTGCTACCGAAATTTCACCAGCATGTTTCCTGTCACACCAGAGGAAACAAAACTTTAGACCATGTTTACACAAACATGGCTGGAGCTTACGTTGCGACACCCCTCCCCCACCTGGGACAGTCAGATCACCTTTCTTTGTTCCTCACCCCCAAATATGCACCCCTCATCAACCGTGTGAAGCCATCAGTGAAGACCATCAAGGTGTGGCCTGAGGGGGCAGATCTCATACTCCAGGAAAGGTTTCTACACACAGACTGGAGTATGTTTGCTTCCCAAGCCACCAGTGGCTCTCACACAGACATTGACTGCTACACCTCCTCTGTACTGGATTATATCAACACCACCACTGACAGTGTTACAACCCAGAAGCAGATCACCACATACCCTAATCAGAAGCCATGGATGAACAGGGAAGTACGACTCCTGTTGAAGACACGCAATGCTGCCTTCAGATCAGGAGATGCACAAGCCTACAGCACATCCAGAGCAAACCTGAAGAGGGGCATCAAAGAGGCCAAGCACTGCTACAAGCTAAAGATAGAGGGACACTTTTCCAACTTTGACCCTCGACGCATGTGGCAGGGCATTCAGGCCATCAGTGACTACAAACCCACCCACTCCACCCCCGCAGCCACTGACATCAACTTCCTGAACGAGCTAAATTACTTTTATGCTCGCTTTGAAAGAGACAACAGAGAAACTGCCACCAAGGCCAAACCCTCTGCTGACCACCCGCCAATCACACTCTCCTCCACAGACGTCTGCAATGCACTGGGTCGAATCAGCCCGCACAAGGCTGCTGGACCAGACAACATCCCTGGACGAGTACTCAGGGCATGTGCAGAACAGCTCGCTGGGGTTTTTACAGACATTTTCAACTTGTCTCTTGCCCAAGAAACCATACCAACATGCTTTAAATGCACTTCCATTGTGCCAGTACCAAAACACTCTAGCCCGAGGTGCCTTAACGACTACCGCCCTGTAGCACTCACACCCATCGTTATGAAGTGCTTTGAGCGGTTGGTCTTGGCACATCTAAAAGAATCTCTACCATCCACATTGGACTCACACCAGTTTGCCTACCGTAGCAATAGGAGCACAGAGGATGCAGTCTCCTTGGCACTGCACTCTGTGCTTACACATCTGGACAATAAGAACACGTATGCACGTATGCTGTTTGTTGACTTCAGCTCAGCATTCAACACTGTCATCCCAACCAAGTTAATAGCCAAACTTGGAGACCTGGGCATCAACACCTCAATGTGCAACTGGATATTGGACTTCCTGACCAACAGACCCCAGAATGTTCGATCAGGCTCCACCTACTCCACCTCCACCACACTCAATACTGGCGTACCACAGGGCTGTGTGCTAAGCCCATTTCTCTACTCCCTCTTCACCTCCGATTGCAAGCCTGTGTATGGATCTAATTCCATCATCAAGTTTGCGGACGACACTACAGTGATTGGACTCATCAGCAACAACGATGAGACCGCCTATAGGGAGGAGATCCAGCACCTGGCCACATGGTGCACTGAAAATAATCTGCTCCTCAACACCACCAAAACAAAAGAACTCATCGTGGACTTCAGGAAAGAAGCAAGAGGCACACACGACACCATCCACATCAATGGAACGGCTGTTGAGCGTGTCTCCAGTTTCAAGTTCCTGGGGATCCACATCTCGGCGGACATGTCCTGGACAACCAACACCTCCAGCCTGGTCAAGAAGGCTCACCAGCGTCTTTTCTTCCTGAGGACACTGAGGAAGAATCAGCTATCCTCGGCTATACTGGTGAACTTCTATCGCTGCGCAATAGAAAGCATCCTGACCAACTGTGTTACAGTATGGTATGGGAGCTGCTCTGCTGCAGAGCGCAAGGCACTACAGCGGGTGGTGAAAACCGCCCAGCGCATCACAGGGACTCCACTACCTGCCATCGACCACATCCAGAGGAAACGCTGTCTGCATCGAGCTCGCAGCATCCTTAAGGACTCCTCTCACCCAGCCCACAAACTGTTTTCTCTCCTGCCCTCTGGTAGGCGTTTCAGGTGCCTCCGGACCAGGACCAGCAGACTTAAGAACAGTTTTTTTCCCAGAACTGTCTCCATATTGAACTCTAACCCTCGTTGATCCCACTCCCCCTATATACTGATAACCCTCCTCTCCCCCTCACATCTGCCTTCACTTGTTATTTGCACTACTGGATGCTCATTTGCACTATCGACTGTTTATTACAGTAACCCCTGTACATATATGCATCTTGCACTACTTACCTAACTGGAATATGCTCATTTGCACTATCGACTGTTACTACAGTAACACCTGTTCATATATGCATCTTGCACTACTACCCTACTAAAATATGCTCATTTGCACTATATCGTTCATTGCTATACTGCCCATCTTAGCCTAACATATCATTATATACATCTATCTGTAAATTCTGCTTATAGTAATAGCCATCTGTATATATATTCAGTACATATCTACCCTGTAAATTCTGTTTATAGTAATATCCATCCGTATATTACATTCAGTATATATCTATCTATCTGTAAATTCTGTTTACAATAATAGCCATCTGTATATATATATTCAGTACATATTTATCTGTAAATTCTGTTCAGTATATATCTATCTGCAAACTGTTTATAGCAACATCCATCTGTATATTATATTCTATACATATCTATCTGTAAATTCTATTTATAGTAATAGCCATCTTTATATTTATTCAGTACATATTCATGTCCTGCACTTGCTGCTATTGCACTTCTGGTTAGACCCAAACTGCATTTCGTTGCCTCGTACCTGTACTTGTGTAATGACAATAAAGTTGAATCTAATCTAATCTAATCTAACATCTAACATTTCGCTGGAAACCGCTGCCTCCCCAAATCACCAGAGGTGGCAGGGATGTTACAGTGGTTTTGTGAGGGTGTCAGATAGCAGCTGTTTGATGTATTTTACATGCACCGTACCGAAGGTGCACACCCCCACAGACCTGGGCACAAAACACCATCAGGACTTTTGTTTCAGGTCTATTATAAGGCTGCTGAGCATGACGAGCCCTGTCCCCAGTCTTTACGAGGGGAGCATGACTTACCACACTCTGCTTTTGAGCCTTTCAGCAGGTCGGCCTTGTAAGAACTCTGTATAAGGGAAACAGGTCTATTTAGCTCTAATTAAATTATTAATAAATTCATAGGGAATTTTGAAAGAGTCAATTATTTTACGGCCGAGCAAATGACTCATCCAGCGGTCATTTGAACGCGCCGTAACTATCAAATCTGCAGTGGATATTAATATCCACACAGTACTGAAACACTACAATAGCCAGGTAACATAGATCAGCAGTTTAAGACATTAAATTTGTACGTACATAACACAAGAACACCTATCTTTAAATACAAATGAAACTTTATTGATTACTCTAACAAATAAAACTAATATCTCACACAAACATTCACACGTGTTGCAGAAAGGAAGAAAGTGAGGAAAGAATGAGTTTTAAGGGAGTGAAATGATGAAATCCCAAATTTCTAGCAATGTATGCAGTTATAACACATGACCTGAACGAACCATCAAACATTAATTTAACCCTCCTATCGTTTCTTAGGCGGGGTTATTAAATTTGATATCAATGCACCAGTTCAGTTAGAATCTGGAGGTTACTTGTGTTTGTTACTCGTAAAAGAAACTAAGTTAAAAAAAGTAAAGTGAGACGAGAGTATTTAGATGGCTTGAATGAAATAACCCCTTTTTTTCTGATCTTGGTCTGCCACAATCGTCTATCTCGTCATATCGTCATCTTATGTCTCTGGCATCTTGACTTGAACTGATTCTTGAACTATAAACTAACTCTTTGTTCGTGTTCTGAGATTTTACTCAAATATTTGCCCATCCTTCTGGATGGGTTCTGACCAATTAGGTATCGTCTTGGTTCAGAGGTGTTTGTGTCATCACCCCTCACCATAAATTTTCTGTTTTCTCTGGTCTCCTAATTTCCCGCTCTTAAGCAGAGTACAGTTAGACATGATTTCTTTTTACAAGAACACGATACATTCTACACAAATTTCCCTCAAGCCATCTTTTGAATTATAAGGATACAAACATAAAGATACCAAGCAAGGTACACTTCGAATCAATCATTCAATATTTATATAATTACATGAATTGTGAGTAATATATGCATAATGGTCACGTGTATTGGTTATAGACATGATATAGAGTTATGCAGTAGAAGGCTGTTTGAATGTAACTCCGGCTGTCATTCTTTTTTTAATGATTTAATGCAGTTTATATGTAACAACAGTTTCTGTGGGTTTTTCTGTGGATTGTAACCATGTCACTCAGAGTTCATCTAAAGGTCGTTGAAACAACGGGGATCTGGTTTGTTTCTTTGTCTTGTGGGTCAAACAACCTCGTCGTTATCTTTGTGTGGCTTGAAGTTTGCAAGGCAATAAAGTACTTAGCTGGGTTTTTTGTCAGCTTGGCTGCAGACAGAATGGAGCCTACGTCTTTTCGTTTTTTTTGTGGAATTATGTTTGAACGAATCATCTGGAAGATTCATTTTTGTCTGGTGCGCCCTCAATTCCTACAGCCTGGTACACCTGCAACACTGCCATAGCCAGTCTGGATGAAAGACTGTGCTTAAATCTTTCATCAGATCAGACTGTTATGCCTGTAACACAGCCATGGTGTACAGCGCAGTATCAGACTCACTGCTGAAATGCCTTTGATGATGCACTCCCAGGGGAGAGATCGCCTGTGCGTGTCTCTCCGATCTGAGGTAGCACTATATAACTGCATGCCTTCACCTTCCACCAAACACACAAAGCAATAATGATGTGTGTCCGATTCAGCCATAGGATGTGAACACAGAGGCACACGCCGTTTGTTTTGTAAATCGCTCATTTTCTTTTGTTTCTTTTTCTTTCACTTGTCAGACAGAGTGTAGATGTTTTCTACGCACTACATAGCAAAACTTACTCCTAGCAGTATAATCTGAAGACCTGTCGATGGACCTGTGGCACATCTAATTATAGCCTCTGACGGGTGTGCATTCCGATGACGTCACTGCCAAGGCTATAAATTCAAAGTCAATTTCATTGCAGTGTTGCACTCATATTCACAGCTGGTCACACCAAGGAAAACCTTTTTACCTCGCAGTCCAGTCCTGGCCAGTGAAAGTGATCCCTAATTCGCTGCACCGTGTTTTAAGCTCCTAAATGCTCGGTGAAGGGGTGAGAGTGTGCCAGTGTAATGACAGTGGTAGTCTTACTTACTTGGTTTCCCCTCTACATTCTGTGACACAGTATAGGACCCTATTTTCAATGATAAAGTGAGGAGTAGGGTGAGGTTCCGGCATCCGAGCCACTCGATCCACCAATCCAAACTTGTTTCCAGCAATTTCTTAGTCGGACATCTTCCCACTGTACTTATCTGAAAAAACCTCCTGCTTGAATCTGTCGAAACAAATCAAAGAATATTCCAGAATTTTCATTATTGGACCCACCCTCTCGCTCACTTTCCGTTAATTCCATCGCTGGGAGGTCCCTCTGATGGTTCGGTGGTGGTGCTGCAGGGGTGAGGAATTGATTTAACCCGGGCCAGTCTCACCCTAATAGAAATGGCACTGGGAGTTCTGATATTACCCCGACTTCCATTTTCCACACTCACCAGTCAGCAGTTATAGTGGCGTGGCTGTTGGTTAAAAACTTTGTCTCCATGAATACATGTGACTGGTAAGCATGCTTTACCTGAGAAGCGGGTGGCCAGGATTCCTGGCTGGCTCAAACGCGTTTCCCGTTAACTACAAACATCCGCCATGGGGACCAGTGGCACTCCTTCTGCATGCAGCATGCACCCAACAAAACAGGCCCATACTTCGGGAGGATTTGGATCCATGGGCATTGGTTCCTCCCGTGGTCCTGCTCCCAGTGGTGATGATCCAGTCTTATGAAGGCCCTCCAGTGGTCGCCCCTCCGAGGATATCCGGGCACTCTTTTCCCCGCGTCCGGAGCTGTTGCTGCTTTCGCCAATTCAATGGCCTCGATCAGTTCCCCTATGTTGACAGGATCTTTCATCCCCATGGCTTGTCAAACTGATCTTGGTAATGCTCTGAGAATTTAGTCATTGGTGACTCTTTCTGCTACCTGCTCTGCCCGGGGGTTCCCTCTGAGAAGCCAAAGATGGACCAATCTGGAGATCTGGGTAGCTTGCACCCTGGCTGGAGTGTGGGGATTGTATGTTAAGCTGCCCAAGCACTACAGAGAAGAAGAGGGAACAAGACGTGATGTGTTTAGCTGTGTGTTTTCATGCTTCTGTGTTCTGGTGCGTGTGTTTTTCTCTGTGCTGGTGATCTTGGCTGTTGTTCTTCTGCGTGGTTTAGTTGGTCACTGGAAAAAATGGGAGAAGAGACAAAGTGTTACCCTCTCCTTGGTAGATCCTTCTACGTTTTGCCTTTGGGCAGAGCTGTTTATGAACCCCTCTGATTGAGGGAGGAAAAAGCTTCAGGTGCTCCCAATCACGCTGTTGAGCTTGAGTGCTGGTTTCCATAGTGTTTGATGCCAGGGGCGACTCTGACTCGCCACAATATATACAGGTGCTGGTCATATAATTAGAATATCATCAAAAAGTTGATTTATTTCACTAATTCCATTCAAAAAGTGAAACTTGTATATTATATTCACTCATTACACACAGACTGATATACACTCACCTAAAGGATTATTAGGAACACCTGTTCAATTTCTCATTAATGCAATTATCTAATCAACCAATCACATGGCAGTTGCATTTAGGGGTGTGGTCCTGGTCAAGACAATCTCCTGAACTCCAAACTGAATGTCAGAATGGGAAAGAAAGGTGATTTAAGCAATTTTGAGCGTGGCATGGTTGTTGGTCCCAGACGGGCCGGTCTGAGTATTTCACAATCTGCTCAGTTACTGGGATTTTCACGCACAACCATTTCTAGAGTTTACAAAGAATGGTGTGAAAAGGGAAAAACATCCAGTATGCGGCAGTCCTGTGGGCGAAAATGCCTTGTTGATGCTAGAGGTCAGAGGAGAATGGCCCGACTGATTCAAGCTGATAGAAGAGCAACTTTGACTAAAATAACCACTCGTTACAACCGAGGTATGCAGCAAAGCATTTGTTAAGCCACAACACGCACAACCTTGAGGCGGATGGGCTACATCAGCAGGAGACCCCACCGGGTACCACTCATCTCCACTACAAATAGGAAAAAGAGAAAATTGGACAGTTGAAGACTGGAAAAATGTTGCCTGGTCTGATGATTCTCGATTTCTGTTGAGACATTCAGATGGTAGAGTCAGAATTTGGCGTAAACAGAATGAGAACATGGATCCATCATGCCTTGTTACCACTGTGCAGGCTGGTGGTGGTGGTGTAATGGTGTGGGGGATGTTTTCTTGGCACACTTTAGGCCCCTTAGTGCCAATTGGGCATCGTTTAAATGCCACGGCCTACCTGAGCATTGTTTCTGACCATGTCCATCCCTTTATGACCACCATGTACCCATCCTCTGATGGCTACTTCCAGCAGGATAATGCACCATGTCACAAAGCTCGAATCATTTCAAATTGGTTTCTTGAACATGACAATGAGTTCACTGTACTAAAATGGCCCCCACAGTCACCAGATCTCAACCCAATAGAGCATCTTTGGGATGTGGTGAACGGGAGCTTCGTGCCCTGGATGTCCATCCCACAAATCTCCATCAACTGCAAGATGCTATCCTATCAATATGGGCCAACTTTTCTAAAGAATGCTTTCAGCACCTTGTTGAATCAATGCCACGTAGAATTAAGGCAGTTCTGAAGGCGAAAGGGGGTCAAACACAGTATTAATATGGTGTTCCTAATAATCCTTTAGGTGAGTGTATTTCAAATGTTTATTTCTTTTAATTTTGATGATTATAACTGAGGAAACTAAGGAAAATCCCAAATTCATTATCTCAGAAAATTAGAATATTGTGAAAAGGTTCAATATTGAAGACACCTGGTGCCACACTCTAATCAGCTAATTAACTCAAAACACCTGCAAAGGCCTTTAAATGGTCTCTCAGTCATGGGGTTCCCCACAATCATGGGGAAGACTGCTGACTTGACAGTTGTCCAAAAGACGACCATTGACACCTTGCACAAGGAGGGCAAGACACAAAAGGTCATTGCAAAAGAGACTGGCTGTTCACAGAGCTCTGTGTCCAAGCACATTAACAGAGAGGCGAAAGAAAGGAAAAGATGTGGTAGAAAACAGTGTACAAGCAATAGGGATAACCGCACCCTGGAGAAGATTGTGAAACAAAACCCATTCAAAAATGTGGGGGAGATTCACAAAGAGTGGACTGCAGCTGGAGTCAGTGCTTCAAGAACCACTAAGCACAGACGTATGCAAGACATGGGTTTCAGCTGTCGCATTCGTTGTGTCAAGCCACTCTTGAACAACAGACAGTGTCAGAAGCATCTCGCCTGGGCAAAAATCTATGGGGTATTGTGAAGAGGAAGATGCGATATGCCAGACCCAACAATGCAGAAGAGCTGAAGGCCACTATCAGAGCAACCTGGGCTCTCATAACACCTGAGCAGTGCCACAGACTGATCGACTCCATGCCACACCGCATTGCTGCAGTAATTCAGGCAAAAGGAGCCCCAACTAAGTATTGAGTGCTGTACATGCTCATACTTTTCATGTTCATACTTTTCAGTTGGCCAAGATTTCTAAAAATCCTTTCTTTGTATTGGTCTTAAGTAATATTCTAATTTTCTGAGATACTGAATTTGGGATTTTCCTTAGTTGTCAGTTATAATCATCAAAATTAAAAGAAATAAACATTTGAAATATATCAGTGTGTAATGAATGAATATAATATACAAGTTTCACTTTTTGAATGGAATTAGTGAAATAAATCAACTTTTTGATGATATTCTAATTATATGACCAGCACCTGTGTATATATATATATATATATATATATATATATATATATATATATATATACATACATACATACATATATTCTCCTTCAGTGCTTTTGTTTTATGGTAATGGCTGTCTTACTTATAATTTAGCAAATCAGAGCACAGTTTGAGAAGTGATGAGAAATATCTGGTAAGCAAAAGACATTTTCCATTTGCCCTGATTTTTTTGAAAATGGGAAATTGTTTAACATGAAAAGAAATGAAAATTGTTTTGATATCATGTGGAAAATAAATTATTCTATTTTTAAAACCAACCTTAATAAGTTCCCAGTACACTGTGTGAAAGTGTAGCTTATAAGTATGAAATAAATATAGAATGGGCATTTCAACAAAGACATTTAAATTTGCTGAGAAACACTGTCTTTCTAGCAGTTGTTATATACTAACAAATTATTTATAACTGAAATATTCCCTTTATTAATAGGTAACAAGCACATTTTTCACTAATAAATGCAATATTACTTCAGATTATGTTCCCTATTCTAAAGTTAACAGTTGCTGTTTTCCAATAAGAAAAGAGACATGTAATATTGCAGTGAACAACTCAGTGTTTATTGTTTTTATGGTTCAAGAGAACAAACTGATGAGACACATCTTGAATAATCACAATCAATTGCCAAACAGTTTATTGACAATTTTTTTTTTAACACAAAAGATGATGATGGTCAGAGAATAAACTGAACATCTACATCTTTTCACACAGGATACTTACTTCTGACGCCATTTTTATGTATGTCACCACGCTAGTACATCCACTCAAATACTTTTAAGTGGTCTTTGAGCCTGCTTTCTGTGCGGTTCCCCCTAAATCTCAACACTGTTGCCTTGCAAACTCCCCACAATCTCTCAATGTTCTGTGTGTGAGCACCTGTCTGAGGATCAACAAAAACCTCTTTATGGTTCACAGTTAGATGGTTATATCCAGCATCTCTGAGACAGTTATAGGCTCTCCACCCATCTGACACAACAGTGCTTCCTTGTCTCACATGCTTCTGGAGAATTGGCTTGAGGTGTTGAGCTGAACGCTGATTGACAACTTTCAGAATGGGTCTTCTGAACTCCTCTTTGACCTCAAGCATTCCAAACACCCATGATGCCCTGTTGCTCTGTCTTCCTCGGTTGTACGAAAAATTACAGAATTTATTGTATCATTCATCTTTACTATAAAGTGTGAACAGATGTAACTGAAAATATATTACCTTTCTTTTGTGGCCAAATTTGCTCTCATCAATAAAAAAAAATTTGTGTCTTCTTCCAATTTTCAGGTCACCTCTTCTCTTCATTCTTTTAATTGCAGATTTGCAGACTCCACGCAGACGATAAGCAAGTTAAGTCAATGTAGAAGAGCTTCTAGTGATGCCTTCCTGTTTAGTTTAATAACATTCAACTAACACGCAATTAATCAAATTAATTTTAATATTTCACAGTTTATTTTAACAATTAACAGTGACTAAAATGTTTGACAAATATAGCAGCTGTTAACATACTGAACTGAAATCAGATTTGGGCCTTTCAGTTATCAGATACATGAGTTTACGTTGCGACATATCTCACTCTCTGAAGCGCATATAAAAATAAAAATGAATACAAACAATATACACATAAAATTGACATTGTTGCTCACAAAACAAAGTTTAACATTTTTGCCCGCATTCTCCACCAAAATATATGCAACGACTTGGCTACATATGTTAATAAATTAAATTAGCTGAATCTCTAAATCATCCAAAAGGGAAATACCTAACCTATTGTGCTATATATATATATATATATATATATATGGTTAATAACAATGGATTGCAATTAACTATGAATATATATGTTAAATCAGTACAGAATAACCTTTAAAGAAATAATTTCAAATCGACTGATCCGTTTGTCTGACGAACTTATCTTCTTATCGATTCTCACAAAGTTGTATTCTTTCTATCAAATCTTCAGGAAGATTATCCTTCTGATTGCGAAGAATAAACTTTCTGATCTATTATAATACTAATTAAAGTACTCAACAATACTATATAAAAGCTTGTAGCAAAATCTGAACATTAAAGTGACTAAGGTTTGTGAGCATCAACAATGACAATCAATGTGGATATAATGGTTTTAATAATTGATACTACGAATACATACGACTAAACAAAGAATACATATCAGGGCTGTACATAAAAATTTTTTGCACATAGCACTGGTGTTACAAAGGATGAAAGTTTTGTAGCACAGGCCAGACAATTGTAGCACATGTATAAAACGTCTGTTACCATGTATTTAAGAATAAATATGATCATCACAAACGTACACGGCGCATGATAGAAAACAGGCCACAGTAAATATATTGTGTTTTTTTATTAATTTGGTGCTATTATGCGCAGCTGAGTGAACGACACTTGGGTTTACTGTATTTGCTGCCCTGATTGCACTCGCTATGCACAAATACACTGTAGGCTCACTCTCGCTCGTATCTAAGGTAAATCATCAACACTATCATCCCTTACATTTGTTTTTTGTTAAGTAAATACATCACAATGCACTGGTTACTTTTCTTCCTGAAGAAGTGCGCACCCGAGTCCGTTGCTTTCACATTCACGTGAATCGCGGCACAGTTCGCAGACCACGTCCTACAGGTAGTGTTGGGTTCGGTATCTCAGACGATCTCACACAAGCACAAAACAAATTCTCACCTCACACAAACGAGCTCTGTCTCACATGCTAAATTGTATCGCACACGTGCTACTGGGGTAAATGTATTCCTCGCACAGATCGTTTTTTTTGTAGCACGTGCGACATATCAAGTCAAGTCACCTTTATTTATATAGCGCTTTTTACAATGCAGATTGTCAAAGCAGCTTCACAGTGTTAAACAGGAAAATAATGCAACCGAATTTGATTCGGCTGTACAGCCGCTCTGGAGAAAACGGTGATGTCATCAGCTCATTTCAATTATCATATATATTCAAGTAATGTAGTTGACATAGTTAATTTAGTTTAGTAATTAAATTTATTTGGATATTTATTTGAAAATGTAGTGTCCCCAACTGAGCAAGCCAAGCCAAAGGCGACAGTGGCAAGGAACCAAAACTATCAGGTGGCATAATGGAGAAAAAAAAACCTTGGGAGAAACCAGGCTCAGTCGGGGGCATGTGTTGATAGGGAGAGAGATTGGAATCTCTTTGAACTATCAACTGGACTCTAACGGTGTTACTGCTTAGCGTCGTTCAAGCCACAAAAGTGACAACGGAGACAATTTAACTAATGCCAGGACATTCATTTATATGCAAAAGTCAAAAAGGCTAAAAGCTTTCTAAAGCTTAGAGCAGAATTGACTCATCTTGATCCAGTCCAGATGCTACATAGGCATGTGGATGAGCACATGGTGACCTCTGAGGTCTTGGAAGAAATTCTTGAGAGCAAGAAAGACAGCCATCATTTCCAGACAGTTGATGTGCCAGGAAAGATGATGTCCTCTCCACAGACCTTGATTTGAGTGACCCTTTGGATCGCTACCCATCCCATGAGGGAAGCATCCATCGTTAGCATCTTGTGACGACAAAGAGCTCCCAGCACGGGGCCTTGGAATAGGAACCAGGGTTTCTTCCACATTACCAAGGCATGCAAGCATCGCCGAGTGACCTTGATCATGCAAAAAGGATTGGAAATCCTGGTCCTCAGCCACCACTGTGTCACATATACAACAGGCCAAAAGGTATCACATTGGATGCTGCTGCCATCAGACCAAACAGTCTCTGTTTGACAGTGAATGACTGGCCAAGCTTTATTTGGTTAACCGCTGACAGGATTGGCTCAATGCATGTAAGGGAGAGATGTGCCTGCATTGTTGTTGAATCCCATACCACACCTAGAAAAGTGGTCCTCTGAGCTGGAGAAAGCACACTCTTTTTGGTGTTCAACCTCAACCCCAATATTGAATATTGGTATGCTTAGCCCCTGAAAGAGACCTCAGGAACATCTTGTGTTGTGGAAAGATGGATACATGGAAGTACGTCAGCGATGTGTCCTCCAAGCTAGATGCCAGTCTCACTCGCATAGGGACTACCTTAATGGCTTTATTTGTGACATTTATGACGATCGGGAACTCTGGCATGGCACCCATGGCAGCTGAAGACTCTGGCGTAGCCTCCGTGACAGGTGGAGGTTCTGGTGTGGTGGCCATGTTGGCTGAAGACTCAAGTGTGGCGGCCATCTTGGCTGAAGACTCAGGCATGGCATCCCTGCTCATCCCGGCGGCCATGTCGTGAACAGGCTCTGTTGTGGCTGGTACAGCAGGAATGTCGCATTGCTCCTGCCGCTCAGTTGCAGCTCAGTTTTTCTTCACAAAAACAGTAAAAACTTTTAGGGCATAGTATAAGTAGGCGAATTGGAACGCAGGAACTCACTTGCTTTGTTATTGAATGAATCAGCTGTTTTGAACGAATCGACTGAATAAATGACTCAATGACTCACTCATTAAAACTGTCACTTGGCACCACCTACTGGTGATTAAGTCATATTCAAGTATTAATAAGTAATAAGTTATATTATAATATTAATTAAGTATTAATAAGTATTATTCAAAATGCAACAAGCATATTGTCAACAATATCCGGAAAACCTTAGCAACGGGCATGTTACCGATAACTGAATAAACAAACAATGAGGAAATGTTGAGCTGCATTGAAGACACATTCAGAGATGGAAGGAGGGTAAATATTAGCCAGATGTGATGGAGCGTGCAGGGAGGGCTGATCTTGCTCCTGGTCACGTTAACAAAACTTTGCGGAAGCAAAGGGTCTATTGTCACTAAAGCTGTGATGCATAATCACTGCTTACTCAGAAGTCAGTTCCAAACCAGGCAGTTAATTTTAGTTAACACAGCGGATTTGTGTGTTCAACAAACAACAAATATTAAACAAACATTCATTCGATGCGAATTCCGTGTGGGGAATGTGTCCTTCACGTGAAATCCTCAATCACATGGATTTCTATTGAGATGACTTTCACCTGCAGAGTTTTGCTGTTTAATTTGTTCCTGAGCAACGTGATATGCAAATTATTCCCGCCTCCACTCACTCACGCCAGCTCAGAGATCCACTCACTCAACTAGGTAAACGTTGCACAATGGTGTCGCTCTTTACAACGAACTTATGAATTTCCACATGGTTAATCTTAAAGCATATTTCACGAGTTCACACTTACATATAATTTATGGAGAATAGATTTAAATGCGTATTTGGCATGCTGTCCGGGGGGAGGGCTTTGAGCTCGGAATTTGGCCCAAACCCAGAATACCCCCCGTGTATGTAAGTGGTTAGAACTAAAAAGGAGGAAGTGGAGAAGGGGTGGTGGAGGGATGCTGATAACTGTCAACAAAACAGAGGTAGGACTGCTGCGTATATATACACCTTGTTGTTGATTAGCTGAGTGCTCTCCACCAGTGTCAATTATCTGAACGTGCTCCTCCCGAACCTTGTTAATAAAACATCATTAAAAACACTACATAGACATATACATAACATTAACAACTTGATTTTCACCACAGGGGGACTTTAAGTCCAGTAAAACATAGGGTGTCCCATTTGTCTTTTTTAGGTTTCAGAAGGGTGCTCGCGAGTACCCACTTTGCGGCCAACATGCACCCTCAATGTGCACTTTTGCACGCAAGCCAACAAGCTCCACAGCAAACTTTGTGACGTAATGCTGCTTTGACTGTTGGCTAAACATTTACGGAGGAGGAGTTTTTATATTCTTAATATTGTGTTGGTCCCACTTTTGCTGCCAAAACAGCCCTGACCTGTCGAGGCATGGACTCCACTAGACCCCTGAAGGTGCGCTGTGGTATCTGGCACCAAGATGTTAGTAGCAGATCCTAACCCCTTTAGTGTCAAGGATTGCCGACGGCCCCAGATTACTGTTGTTTAACATTCACTGCTCGTTAAAACATCACAGTCTTAATTTATCTGGAAAAACTCAGTATCATTAGACAGATTAAAGACTCCAGCTTCGATATTTGAACACTATTTATGATAAAACTGGGTTGCAGTGACATTAATTTCTTAATTTATTTCAGGAATGCAAAATAATCGATCTGCAATGAACAATATTTATAATTGAATATCACACGCAAATGAATTCTCTCTTGTCTGCTGCGGTTCAGTTGTGTCCACACAACTGCAATGAACAGCGTTTAATGAATAGATCGCGACAGGAAGCTAATACAAACACTCGATGGTGGTCTAAAGTGAAATTTTGAGTGAAAGTGTAATTTTAATCTTTTAAATTGTGTTATGTAGCTTGATGCTAACTGTAGCTCTAATGCACCTGTTGGACCAGGAGCTTTATCTATTTTGTTACAATAATTCACATAAGGTTCCAAGGATGTTCTTTTAGTTTTTTTTTTTTTTTTTTTTTAGAAAGACATAATATGTGGATTACTGTAAAGTGCTGTTAATGGGCAAGCATCATGCCACAATAAAGGCTATAATGGCTGAATACAAACATAAGAATAACGATAAAAGAATAATGAGGATTAAGTCTCATATTCTCAGAGGTGTAAAACAATCGTCGAGTGATATTGTAGCATTAATCGAGCTGTTCTCCTCACCAGACATTAGACAAAAGACTGCAAATGGGTGTTTGCAGGGCAACAACATATTTGATAGCACCTTCTCTAAGAACTCCCCTGACATGGTCTTAGAAAATGTTTCATAAAATTCATAGTTTTGGACATAACAGCCTCAGATTTTAAATGAAGCATGACCACACTTGTGGCTTCACTTTAGTTGTGGTTATAAGTTGTTATACTACATTCACATAATATTTTTATACATTTAAAAATATATTCTTAATATCTTAATATTCTTAATTTTTTTATGTTTGAGCCTATATCCCCTCGCCTGTCACCCCTCATTTTGGCAAGTGGGGCATTTTGACATACCCGAAATTAAAGGGCTGCTGCTCGCAATTCTTTCTGAATATACACATAAGTAACATATATCTAGAAAGCCAACGCTTAAGAGTTTACAATTCAAGACTCAGAATTACTCAGTCTGTTATTAATATGGAGATATATAGGCTCAAACATTAAAACAAAAATAAAAAATATTAATAATATATTTTTAAATGTACAAAAATATTATGTGAATGTAGTATAACAACTTATAACCACAGCTAAAGTGAAGCCACACGTGTGATCATGCTTCATTTCAAATCTGAGGATAAAATCTCTAAAATTATGCATTTTATGAAGCATATTGTATGCTAAGATAAGATAAGATGCTATCATTATGTTATTGGCCTGTAAAACACATACTTGCAGTCTACTAACTAGTCTTTCAACTGCTTAATTCATACTCTATTGTTTTCACTCAATGAACTTTTCACACATCTGTCATGAATGACTTAATCCTCATTATTCTTTTATAGTAATTATTTTGTTTGAATTATTAATATTATAGCCTATTCAGGCATTCTGAATTGGCCATCAACCCCACATTCATCCCACTTTACATTAAAACCTACTATCTGAAGTCTTTCTAGCAAACAGACGAACAAAAAAAGCATGCTTTTGGTACCTTATGTGAAATAAAATATAGCTCCTGGCGTAACAGGTGCATTAGAGCTACAGTTAGCATCAAACTATATAACACAAAGTAAAAGATTAATATTACACTTTAACTCCAAACTACCTTTAAACAGCCAGTGAGTGTTTGCATTAACTTCCGATGTTATAAATATAAATGTTACATTTAGCATTTTATATGGAGCTAATTGCTACACCTGCTTAGCATGTTACTGGAAACATTCTTTATTCATATGAAAATACCCAAAATCGCATGCAAAACACACATAAACCATATGCCATCGTAATTGTACGTTTATTAGCTTCGTTTTCACGCGTTAGCAATGTTTACAATAGAGGCCCTGTCCCAAATGGCACCCTAAACCTTCACGGTCTTCCTCTGAGTCCGCACTTTCACTACGTAATATTGCTTTGACTGCCGGGTAAAAGTCCTCTGTGTAGCTCGCAAACTTGCGGGCTCAGCTGAAGTGCGCATCGAGGGCACATAGCAGCCGCAAAGGGGGCGCTCACAAGCACCCTTCTTTAAGCTTAAATGACGAATGGGACACCCTACAGTCTTGTGGACTTAACGGACAAGCGCACGCAGCGGCCATTGTAAGTCCACAAGACCGAAAGTGCACATGAAGTGTGCCATTTGGGACAGGTCCAGAGAGATGAGAATGAGGAAGTGCACTGAACAGCATGACCAGATGGGGCAGGATTGTTGTCACGTTGAGTCATGTAAGATGATTGACAGCTGTATAGCGAATGAGAGAGCTCTGAGATCATAAGTGATGTGCAGCAGGAAGCAACAGATAGAGATCGCTCTGAATGTCATTCAGCTCTTCAGATCAGCATAATTCATTAAGAAATTAATAGAAATGTTATCCTGTATGACGAAATATTTTGCAAACATGTGATAATAAATCTATATTTGTCCAAATATGCGCACGTTTGGACTAAGAGCCCAAACGGATGCTGTTTATTGCATGTATGTGACCACAAATAAAACGGAGAAGATGTGACTGGCTTTTGATTCTTGTTGATATTTCATTCAAAATATTGCTCATTACAGATCGATTATTTTGCACTCCTGACATAAATTAAGAAATGAAGGTCACTGCAACCTCATTTTATCATAAACAGTGGTCAAATAACGAAGCTGGAGGCTTTAATCTTTATAATTATACTAAGTTTTTCCAGATGAAGTAAGTATGTGATGTTTTAACGAGCAGTGAATGTTGACTTCTAAGGGGATCTATCTCCATGTTAATAACTGTCTGAGTAATTCTGAGTATTCAGCTGTAAACTCTCAAGTGTTGGCTTTCTAGAAACATGTTGGTTATGTGTCTATTCAGAATAATTTGTGAGCAGCAGCCTTTTTATTATGGGTATGTCAAAATGCCCCACTTGCGTGACAGGCAAGGGGTTAAGTCCTGTAAGCCGTGAGGTGGGGCCCCCATGGATCGGACTTGTTTGTTCAGCACATCCCACAGATGCTCAATTGGATTGAGATCTGGGGAATTTGGAGGCCAAGTCAACACCTCAAACTCATTGTTGGGCTCCTCAAACCATTCCTGAACCATTTTTGCTTTGTGGCAGGGCACATTATCCTGTTGAAAGAGGCCACAGCCACCAGGGAATACCGTTTCCATGAAAGGGTGAACATAGTCTGCAACAATGCTTATGTAGGTGGTACGTATCAAAGTAACATCCACATGGATGACAGGACCCAAGGTTTCCCAGCAGAACATTGCCCAAAGCATCACACTGCCTCCGCCGGCTTGCCTTCTTCCCATAGTGCATCCTGGTGCCATGTGTCCCTCAGGTAAGCCACGCAAATGCACCCGGCCATCCACGTGATATAAAAGAAAACGTGATTCATCAGACCAGACCACCTTCTTCCATTGCTCCGTGATCCAGTTCTGATGCTCACGTGCCCACTGTTGGCGCTTTCGGCGGTGGACAGGGGTCAGCATGGGCACCCTGACTGGTCTGTGGGTATGCAGCCCCTTACACAACAAACTGTGATGTACTGTGTATTCTGACACCTTTCTATCAGAACCAGCATTAACCTCTTGAGCAATTTGAGTTACAGTAGCTCGTATGTGTTTGATCGGACCACACGGGTCAGCCTTCGCTCCCCACGTGCATCAATCAAGTCAAGTCAAGTCAACTTTATTTATATAGCGCTTTTTACAATGCTAAGCTTCACAGTGTTAAACAGGAAAATAATGAACAGAATTTGATTTGGCTGTACAGCCGCTCTGGAGTAAACGGTGATGTCATCAGCTCATTTCAATTATCATATATATTCAAGTAATGTAGTTGATATAATTTAGTTTAGTAATTAAATTTATTTGGATATTTATTTGAAAATTTAGTGTCCCCAACTGAGCAAGCCAGAGGCGACAGTGGCAAGGAACCAAAAGTCCATCAGGTGTCCTAATGGAGAAAAATAAACCTTGGGAGAAACCAGGCTCAGTCGGGGTGCCAGTTCTCCTCTGGCCAATTAACAAACAGTGTATGTTTATTATTTTGGCAGCCTTATAGGTCAGAAGTAATATTAGATCGGATTATTCGAAAGATCGGAGGCATCACGGCGGGTTTATTGAGGATGGCGTGTCGATTAAACAATTATTAAATAGGAATATTCGAAATATCGGAGTCATCACGCCGGAGATGGATCCATTGAGGATGCCATGTCGATGAGCAATTTCAGAGGGTAGACTAATTGACACGGTCTCTGCAGACACTTCAGGGATGCGTTGGTAATGTCTGGGCGCTGGTCCACCATCTGATCTGGATACGGCCCGGATCCGGCTGACTGCAGTAAACCTCGGGATAAACAGAGAGACTAACATTAGCGTAGATGCCATTCTTCTTATGATGTAACGAGTACATTAGGTGTTATGGGAAGTGTTCCCGGTTCCGGCTGACCTAGTTAATGCAGCCTAACAATTTGAATAAAATATAAATTAAAAATGTTTTATGTGTATGCCATAGTAAAGAGATGCGTTTTTAGTCTAGATTTAAACTGACAGAGTGTGTCTGCTTCCCGAACAATGCTAGGAAGGCTGTTCCAGAGTTTGGGTGCTAAATAGGAAAATGATCGACCGCCTGCAGTTGATATTGATATTCTAGGTATTATCAACTGGCCAGAGTTTTGAGACCGCAATAGACGTGATGGAGTATAATGCGTTAAGAGCTCGCTCAAGTACTGGGGAGCTAAACCATTTAGTGATTTGTAAGTAATTAGCAAGATTTTAAAATGTATGCGATGTTTAATAGGGAGCCAGTGCAGTGTTGACAGTGCAGTGTTGACTAATATGGTAATACTTCCTGGTTCTAGTCAATGAGCCTTGGCAACCCATGACCCTGTCGCCGGTTCACCACTGTTCCTTCCTTGGACCACTTTTGATAGATACTGACCACTGCAGACCAGGAACACCCCACAAGAGCTGCAGTTTTGGAGATGTGACCCAGTCGTCTACCCATCAAAATTTGGCCTTGTCAAACTTGCTCAAATCCACCTTTGAGGACAAAATGTTCATTTGCTGCCTAATACATCCCACTAACAGGTACTGTGATGAAGACATAATCAGTGTTATTCACTTCACCTGTCGGTGTATATATATATATATATATATATATATGAGATGCTTAAAAAAACTGTTTCTAAAACAACTGGTAAAATCATTGTACTGCAAGGCCTCTCATGGCTTTTTGCTTTATTTTATATAATTGCTCTCAACTTCAATTATGTTAAAAAGACTGTAAATTGCTCTCATAATTGCCCTGAACAGCATTCTCCTTTTTTAATCTGATCAAGGAATCTCACATTTTAATAATTTTATAATATAAAGGGATTAGCCATTTCACCCAAGGATTACACACTTATCTGTGGGGCAGCAATGTGTGGCTACTATTAATGAAAGGATTAGGAAACTAATTAGTTAGAATTTGCATGTGGGGTAATTGGACATAGCCTGTAAAAAAAAAAAAAAAAAAAAACAGGTCTGGTGAGCAGGTGTGCATATGTATTACGCTGTGCAGGGCAGCCACAGTAGGGTAAAGAGAGATAGGAGAACCCTCAAATGATTTCATACACTGACTTAAAAACAATGAAAGTGTCCAAATATTGGAATACACAGCATTGGGACAATGCCATCTAAGACCTTCTGTGCAATTATACTGATCCTTATAACCTATAATTTCAAGGTAATCCCAATCAGAGACTATCAGCAGGTCAATTTATACATTTGATTGACATTTAACATGTGAAATGACATTTAGAGTGTGTCCTCTTCACAGGCACTTTTGAATATCTAAAATATGATAAAGTTCAGCCATAAAAATGTCTATAGCATGTTTCAGGAAATAGGGATTACGCCTGACATAATCAATATCGCTGTGAATTATCCTGAGTTTAAAAAAAGACCACTGTTTTACTGTGCTTACTGTGACCACACACATTTGAAAAGACTGTGTCATGTTTGGATTCTTGTTATACTTCCTGTTTCCTGTCCCTTTGTAATCCATAGGCTGCGTCCGAAAAGCTAGGTAGCTGACTTGTTGCCTCACTGCCTTATCAGTCAATGACTCTGCAGGCAGCGTTTTGTGCATGAAGGCACCTCACGAAACGAATTTCGGACAGACTTCTAAGGCAACACAACAGTTTAATGATCTACAGCTGAATAGAGAGAGCTTTGGTGAGAACTAAACACATATTTAATTACTATGTTAGTCATTTCTTGCTAAAAATAACATCATAAGTGGAAAATATTTGTAAAAAACGTACATTTACACACAAACTGACCAGCAAACGCAACTTTCGGATGCCATCTTTTTTTCCAGCTCAACTGTCACAGAATGGAACGCACAGGATTATGGGATATCAAAGGCAGTGAAGGATACATGTATGCTGCCTTCAAAAATCGATCAGATGAAGGTCTTTCAGGAGACAGGAAGGGAAGCTGTTAGTTTATTAGCCATTCACTGTAAAACAAAAACAAAATCTGTTGTTTTTACTAAAACAAATTGGCAGCTGTGGTTGCAGAATAATTTTGTAAAATGTACAGTCACAAAAAAACAAATCCTACTGTAAGAAATACAGACATTTTATGTGTATTTATATAAAAAAAAATCCTATTGTTTTTACAGAAAAAAACTGGCAGCTGTGGTCCGAATAATTCAGTAAAAAAATACATTAAAAAAGTAAACAACTTTACAGTTTTAAACTGTACATTTTAGTATAGAATTTATTAACCACAAATCAGTGAACATAAGCAGTGAATATAACATCTGTCATTTCTCAACATACACATTTATAATATGTACTGTAGCTACTTTGTTTACAAACAATACAACAGAGAGTATATGACAGATTAATGATCATTTTATTGGAAATGAGGAAAGATGGAGGGAAAGAGATGGAAGGAAACAAAGATGAAAGAAAGAGTAAACAAGGAAAATAGAGAAAAAGAGGGCAAGAAAGGTGAAAAGACTTTTAAGACTATTAAAGGGATAGTTCACCCAAAAGTGAAAATTCTGTCATTAATTACTCACCCTCACTTTCGTTCATCTTTGGAACACAAATTAAGATCTTTTGGATGAAATTGAAAGATTTCTATCCCTTCATTGGCTGCTACGCAACTGAAACTTTGATGCTTCAAAAAGTTCATAAAGAGACCGTAAAAGTAATCCACATAAATTAAGCGGTTTAGTCAAAATTTTCTTAAGAGACACGATCGCTTTATATGATGAACAGATTGAATTTAGTCTTTTATTCACATACAAACATTCATCAACTCACATCAGTTGTGGTAAACGGAAGCTCAAGCATGTTGACACGTGATAACCAATGAGGTTCATTATCGTCTTACACAGCACGTTTGAGCTTCCGGGTTTGTTCTCGTGCGTCAAGCAGGTTTGGTTGAGCTTCTGTTTATGTTTGCTGATCAGTGTTTATATGTGAATAAAAGACTACTTTAAATCTGTTCATCATAAAAAAGCGACCGATTCAATTCATAAACCGCTCAATTCATTAAGATTAATTTTACAATCGCTTTATGAACATTTTTAAGTGTCAAAGTGGTAGTTGCGTAGCTGATAACGGAGGGACAGTAAGCTCTCAGATTTCTTTAAAAAGATCTTCATTTATGTTCTGAAGATGAACGGAATTAATGACAGAATTTTAATTTTTGGATTAACTATCCCATTAAGGGTTTATTTATTTTCAATTTAAATAGATGAACAGCACTCAAATCCAATATAGCAACACCTCAACATAATTAAAACTCACCGTTCAGGCTTCATGATATCATATATGATCAGGAGACATGCAAGAACAAATGACTGATATTACCATTTTAAATTTGGGCAGTTTACAATGGTTTGACTGAACAATACTATGTTATTTTACGCATTGTAAATGAGGTTTAAAAAAACTTACTTTTGTAGTTTTCACCTGTTAAAAGCACATCCTCGTCTGCTCCACATCACAAGTCGAAGAACATTTTTCTCTGGGAAAAGTATGAGCGCACATTACGGTACATAAATATTGTTCTAAAATAATATGATGGTATAAAATACAAATTGTAAATGAGGTAAAACACTTACTTCTGGTCTCATATTCTTAAAGCTTCTAAGAATCCTCTCAGAAAGCTCCTAATTTACCTTAAACACTTCTACATAGGAGTCTTAGCTTAAGAGTGATTCAGCACCAATCTGAGAGCAACTCTGAGGGAGGAAAATACAAAAACATTTATCTTAGTGAGTAGGCAGGGCTGACCCCGTTGCTATGTATAACACAGTCTTTTGAAGACTGCGATTGGTTGGTTGTCCAAAAAGGAAAAAAATAGCGCTTTTAAGTATAGGTTCTATATAAACCTTCACATTAAAATGACTTCCATTTCTGGCGCTATGGTATTTCTGCGCCGTGTCAGAGATGTTAGCGTGTCTCTAATAAGAATGGTCAAACATGATCCCCGCACGATCTAATGTGCAGTGTCTTATTAATTCACTCATGCATTGTGTGCAACACATTTCTTTTCCCTCTTCATGTTTTGTTCATTTTCTACGCTGCTAAAGAAACTCTTAAGGCTCCTAAAACTCCTCGTCCATACTCCTAACAATTTTGGACCTTAAGACCTCTTTTAAGGGTTAAGATGCTTTCTGAATTACTTTCTTCTTTACTAGGTTTTTTGTTTTAATTTTAAGAAGAAACACCCATCTTTCTAAGAATTCTCTTAGAATTTTGTCATTAGAAGCTACTCTTTGCATTAGGATTGTTCATGAATACGGGCCCTGGTGTTTTCCCTGTTAAAAGCACATCCTCGTCTGCTCTGCATCGCGAGTAGTTTGTGATGTAAGAACGCAATTTCAAACCGCGTGTTTGAGACTTTCTTTGTTTCATTGCAGTTTTAAAGAGAAAATACTCAACTATGGCAGCCTGGACTCATTGTTAATACGTAGGTATTAATACGTAACTTTCAAAGAGACAAAACGTACAGTTTTGTGGCAGACTCAATTCCTTCAGAGGCATTTTGTTACCAGTTTTAAATATAAAACAGAGACAGTGCATTTTTCACAATTTTTTTTAATCACAAAAGTAAACAATTATTAAGAATCACAAGCATTAACAAATGTGCTGAACATATAGGTAGTGAGTGTTTTACAAGCATTTAAACAAAATGTAACAATTCTTGTATAAAATACAGAACATTAGCGACTTAATTGTAACTCATATACTGGATATTCTGTATAAAACCTGTTGCAAATATTTCAAATGAACATGTACAATGTGTTTCAATTCCTTCAAAGCTTAAATACAAAACAGAAATCATCGAGCCCAATGAGCAGTTCATTAATCAGTTTTAAATACTAAACTCTCAAGCATTTTAACACATCCTATCAAGCTTTTGCAGACTTGTTTTTTTTTACTTCTATCCCTCTTTAGACCAACTAAACTGTGTTCAACTGTAGAAAGAATTAATATAGGTTTGGAACAATATGAGGGTGAGTAAATGACAAGTCCTGACGAGCTGTATTGCATGGCTGACACCGCCGTCGGTGTATGAATGAGTGAATGAATGGGTGAATGTGAGGCAATATGTAAAGCGCTTTGGTGGCCATGGGTCTGTTGAAAGCGCTATATAAATGCAGTCCATTTAATGACCGGTATAAAAGGGGGAAACAATTATCTCTATTAATACTTGTACACTAAGCATCCTCTTCATATGACCTTGCCAAAAACCTACAAGCATTTATACAAAATGTCTCAATCCAACATACAGATTATCATCAACTGTATATGTGTCAAGCCATGTGTGGTCCAACTCATCTCCAGGTTTGAGCAAAATCTACTCTTACACGATATGCATGAAAATGTAAATCAAAGGACAAAAGAAGCAAGATTTTACTGCAAAGCACCCATGTGGTATCAGTGTTAAGAATGTACTTGATCTGCCCAAACACAGGAATTCCTTCAACATGTAAAAGGTCTAATGTCAACACATCACTAACAGTATACTTGATATTGTCTGCAGTCAGTTGAGAGACACGTTGCATTATTTTGCCATCAAATTCTACATCCCTGAAGTTGCCACTTTCTCTTAGAACAGTCTGAAGATCAATGGGTAAAGACAATAAGGGTGTGCAGATACTTCTGCCTGGCACCTTTTCACAATCACCCAAGATATTGACTGGTGAAAGTTCCCAGCATTGTTTGAACTGCAATATCTGCAATCTCTTTAAATAATAAGAACACGTGTCAATATCTGGTGCCAGGAGGAACACGATGACCTATTATAAATGGCAACAATCTGTATTATAAAAGACACCATTTCTGAGTAGCTGTTCCTATAATCCCTGAGGTTTGAAGAAGTCGTTCAGACAACAGCACAGGCTTATTGGCCTTGTCATTCTGACCAAAAGAGAATTTTTGAAGCTCTTCATTTATCTCAGTTATAGTTATATGCTTTTGTTTATGAGCTTCACAAATAACATGCTTCAATGTCAGTGGTAAAACTCCCTCCAACATATCATGCATGATGTCTGGGGGCAAAGACTTGAACAATTGCTGCGTACACCATACAAAGCAGCATTTTCTTTGTTATGCTGGACACACTGGAGATGATATTCGTGGACTTGAGTCGTTCTCAGAACAAAACTATCTTCCTGGAATTTTTTATTAATTTCAAATGTGAATGACAAACCAGCAGATCTAAATGAATGTGCTTAAGATGAGACTGATACTTTCCACCTACATTTCCAATTGTGTAGTAAAATCCACCCAACTTATATTCTTTCTCTTAGGACCTAATGTTACTACAAACAGGCTTGACACGGAGAATAGATGGTAAGTGAACAGAGTTTTTTATTGAGCAACCAGAAATGAGCAGGGCAGGTATGTGAATAGAAGATGTTGGCAGATGAATGTAGCAGATAACTGTATGATACTGTACACTTGTATAAAGATGGCGCTGGAAACTCAACTGGAGGAGACACAGTGGAAACAGCAGACACAGGAGACACGGAGACTTGGAGACAGGACTCGGAGAAAACTGGAGACTTGGAGGAACGAGGAGAATGCAGGTAGGTTTCACAGGGGAGTCCTTGAAGTAAGCATAAGCTGTTCTATGTGCGAACGAGGCCGGACAGTGACTGAGTGAATACATGGGGCTTAAGTGCTGGTGGTGATTACTGGAGATGATGGTGTGTGTGATCAGTATTCTGGTGAAGCAGTGTGCTGTGGTTGGGAGAGGGTGGAGCCTGGCATGCTTGTAACACCTAAAGTGTTAACTATTTCAAATTCATCTTCATATAAATGAAGTCTTAAAGCATCTGGATGTTCTCTAAAAAACAAATGTTCCTTAAAATAAAGGCCATCTTTATAATCCACCAGAAATGTCAGTTCATCTTGGACCTTGTTATTTTCAGATAGTATTTGATTCCAGACATCTTCATGGGAACAGTATTTTTTTAAAACTTCAGAGATGGGAACATAGGAATAAGTTCCTATTTTATTCCCTGAAGGGCCTCTCAGTGTGTGGTGAACAGGTTCTGTATAGTCCATCTTGGCCTTGGCCTTGGACAGTGTTCTTTAATCATATGCAGAGAATGAACCACCTCAAAAGCTTTATCAAAGAAATCAGATGAATCCAAAACCTGCTGAAGATCAGGGCACTGTGAAATATCACAACGTCTCGGTTACGTATGTAACTTTCGTTCCCTGAGGAGGGAACGGACACGTAATGTCAGTGACTGACTGACTATCATCTTCGAGATCTGGAAAACGCCCAATTGCATAGCATAGCTATGGCAACATTGCATTATGTTTACCTGCTAAGGAGCCAAGACAGCGATACAGCGGAAGTGGCAGAGGAATGTTACGTCTCCGTTCCCTCCTCAGGGAACGAGGGTTACATATGTAACCGAGACATTCCCTTTCGTTCAGTCACTCCGAGTAACGTCAGTGACTGACGAATAGGGGTCCCAATATTATCACGCCACTCGGCTGTCGTCCAGTGCCCTGCGTAAGTATGAGCTCCCTGTCTGAGCTAGTACGGACAAAGGACTCCTACTTAGCACAGGAATACCAAGGTACACTGGGAAGCATATTCCAGGTGGAAGTATGCGCCAAAGTGCCTACCGGTAGGGAGGACTTAAGGAGACACATATGACCCGCGAGGGGCTGCATATGGAAGAACTCTGGGGTAACCAGCCGAAGGTGGAAGAATTTTACCCCCAGGGGAGGCAAGGCTTGCCGAGGGAAATACACATGCTCAGAGAGGCTTACAGTAGAAATACACGTGGGCGTCACCCATGGGGGGAACCATGCGCACGGTGGCGCCTAGCCTGACACGAGGGCCTGAGCGAGTGGGCAGATGCACTGGTGTCGGCATCGACAGTGCTGGAGGAACTCAGGGTTTCAGGGAAACTACCTGAGGAGAATATCGCACATATCCCATCCGTGGAGAGGAATGGTGAGCAAGCGAAGACACCTGAGCCTAGTCCATTACCGGCCACTAGTAGAGGCGAGTACATGAGAGGACACTGGCTCCACTCGGAGACTATAGAATCTGGCGAATGTGTTGGGTGTCGCCCAGCCTGCAGCTCTGCAGATGTCTGTCAGCGAGGCACCATGTGCTAAAGCCCAAGAGGAGGCCACACTCCTGGTGGAGGCATGGACGGCCCTGATTCTGGTAAGCCAAGACAATGGCGTCCACTATCCAGTGAGACAACCTTTGCTTGGAGAGAGCCTTTCCCTATCAGCTTCCCACCAAAACAGACAAAGAGCTTGTCTGAGGTCCTGAAACACTGCGTTCTGTCTACGTAAGCACGGAGGGCGCGTACTGGACAGAGCAGTGCCAAGGCTGGGTCTGCCTCCTCCAAAGGCAGCACTTGCAGGTTCACCACCTGATCCCTGAATGGAGTGGTGGGAACCTTGGGCACATATCCAGGCCGGGGTCTCATGATCACATGAGAGTTGGCCTGCCCGAATTCTAGGCACGCTTCGTCAACCGAAAATGCCTGCAGGTCCCCTACCCTCTTGATGGAGGCCAAAGTGATCAGGAGCGCTGTCTTCATTGACAGGAACTTAAGCTCGACTGATCGCAATGGCTCGAAGGGAGCCCTCTGCAGAGCATCTAAGACTACTGAGAGGTCCCAAGAGGGTATGAGAGGAGAGTGAGGAGGATTACCACCTGACTACCACCTGAGGTGGTAGGGTACTCAAACCTGCCGCATCCCGTCCAGGAGCCACACGTGGAGGTTCCAAAGATCGGGATGTGGGTGCCAAAGGGTGCCCCGTCTCTGAGAAAGGAGGTCTTTCCTCAGAGGTATGGACCAGGGAGGAGCTGTCGCAAGAAGTACGAGTTCAGAGAACCAGGTCCGGCCGGGCCAGTACGAGGCGACCAAAAGGACCTGCTCCTTGTCCTCCCTGATCTTGCACAGGACCTGTGCGAGAGGGCTCACTGGGGGGGAACGCATACTTGCGGAGGCCCCGCAGCCAGCTGTGCGCCAGAGCATCCGTGCCGAGGGGGCCCTCGGTCAGGGAATAAAACAGGCGGCAATGGGAAGAGTCATGGGAGGCAAACAGATCTACCTGTGCGTCGCCGAACTGTTCCCAAATCAGCTGAACCGTCTGGGGATGGAGTCTCCATTCTCCCGGAAGTGGCTGAAGCCGTGAGAGCTCGTCGGCTGCACGGTTCAGGACCCCTGGGACATGGACAGCACGAAGGGACCTCAGATGCTTCTGGTCTGCAGGCAGGCCTGAGTCACTGGGACCCGGAGCGTGCCCGACCGCCATGCCCATTTAGGGACTCGATCGCGAAGCCAGTGCTGTAGCGGTCTCATATGACGCAATCCGAGCGGCGTTACCACGGCTGCAGATGCCATATGCCCCAAGAGCCTCTGAAATAACTTCAGTGGGAACGCACTCTTGCTCTCGATTTGACGGAGGCAAGTCAGCAGTGACTGCACGTGCTCGCTCGTAAGCTGCGCGCACATGGCGACCGAGTCTATTTCCATACCGAGAAAAGAGATCCTCTGCACGGGGCAGAGTTTGCTCTTCTCCCAGTTGACCCGAAGGCCCAGACGGGCTAAGTGCTGGAGCACTAGGTCTCTGTTTTCGCACACCTGCTCTCGAGAGTGACTCGGTATGAGGCAGTCGTCGAGGTAGTTCAGGATGCGAACCCCGTGTTGCCTGAGTGGCACAATCTTCGTAAAGACGCGAGGGGACAGAGCTAGACCGAATGGGAGGACCACGTACTGATATGCCCGCCCCTCGAAAACAAACCGTAGGAACGGTCTGTGTCGAGGAAGGATGGAGACATGGAAGTAGGCGTCCTTCAGGTCGATCGCTGCAAACCAATCTGCTGGACGAACGCATTCGAAAAGGCGTTTCGCTGCCAACATCCTGAACAGAAGCCTGTGAAGGGATCGGTTCAGGACGCGCAGGTCCAGGATTGGTCGTAACCCACAGGTTTTCTTGGGTACAATGAAGTAGGGGCTGTAGAAGCTGGACTTCATTTCGCTGGAGGGACAGGCTCGATCGCAACCTTCGCCAGCAGGGTAGCAACCTCCGCACGCATGACTGGGGCATTGGGCCCCACCATGGTATAACGGACTCCCTGGAAGCAGGGAGGAGCCTGAGCAAACTGAATCGCATAGCCGAACCTGATGGTCTTCGTGACCCAGCGGGACAGTCCTGGAAGCTCTAGCCAGGCTCCCAAGAACTGCACCAGTGGAGACATGCGAACCACAGGTGTACCTCGGGTGGGGCAGCGAGGCGGAGTGACCGGCCCAGACGTGGGAGGCATAGCGTGTGGGGGGCGCAGTCAGCAGCCGCGTCCTGACAGGAGAGACCAGGGAAGGACATGCGTTCCACTGGGGTCTGCTCTGAGAGGAGAACTGTTGGGCGAAGTCCTCGACCGCGCCGCCGAAGAGGCCAGCCTGGGATATAGGAGAGTTGAGGAACCGGGTTCACTCAGCCTCTCCCACATCAACCAGGTTAAGCCCCAGGTGTCTCTCCTGGACCACAGCTGTGGACATCGCCCGACCCAGGGAGTGTGTGGCCACCTTCGACGCCTAGAGAGCGAGGTCGGTGGCGGCACGCAGCTCACCGAAGAGCCCAGGGTCGGCTCTACCCTCGAGCATGTGCAAGGGGGCGGCAGCGACTGTAGCTCTGCAGGACTTCGCCACCGAAGTAGACGAGAGCCCACAGGCTTCGGAAGGGTGCTTAGGATAGCCACGCCACATCGAAGCACTCTGTGGAACACAGTAAAGTCGCAACGGAGCGTTCAACAGGGGGGGACCTCAATGTGGACCTCAATGTGCGGCCCCACCGAGGGCAGAGAAGGCGGAGGAGGCCACCGCGGCCACGGGAAGACACAGGGACTTCCAGGACCGCGTGACCTCCCCATGCACCTCGGGAACGAAAGGCATTGGGGGCGGGGCCCACCAATCACCCAACTGCGAGCGCACGTGACAGGGCAGAGAGTTCCACACCAGCCTGAGGCTCGCGGCTGCCCGAGATAACATGGCTGTCAACTCTGGGTCGGACCCGGGCAGTGCTAGCACGCCCAAAGGCGGAGCACAGCCGAATCTTCATCCCCAAAGGACTCTAGCCCACCTTGAGATGCAGCAAATGACATCTCGTCGCCATCTGGAGCGTGAATGAAACGTGTGGGGCGTCAATAGACGGTCTCGCGGGTAGCGGTGTGCAGGAGGGGGGTGTGGCCCGAGGAATGATCGTCGGGGTTCTTATACCACACCGCAAGCCTCAGGTCACCCTGGCGACCAGCCAAAGTAGCAGAGGGGACTCTCTCTCCTTTACGGAGGTCATTGAGTCTCGACCACAACATCGCGATGGTCATGTTCCCGCAGTGGGAACATGACACATCCACAAACACTGCCTGAGCGTGCTGAAAGCCCAAACACATCCAGCAGTGATTGTGCCCATCAGGTGGCAACAGAGATCGATCGCACCCAGAAGCACACGGTGAGAGATCTTGAAAAAGATGTGTGAGCTCTTTTAGAGAGGAAAACTTCACAGCGATGCCGAAGCGCCAAGGGCCCGAATACCAGCTGAATGCAGACCACTGCACAGATCAGCAGGCAGGCAGTAAACGATCGCTGGAATGCGCCGTAACACCAACACCGACTGGAAAGTTGCTCGTCTCGAAGAAGCTGACGATACTCAGAAGGCTTGAGGAGTGAAGAGAGAGAGATACTCTTGGCTCTGAAGCAGAAACATAATGCGATGTTGCCAGCGTACTTCCTTATATACCGACGCTGTGGGGCGGAGCTACAAAAAATAAAAGAATCATAGTTTTCTTTAAAAAAAGAAAAGAGAAATTTGAAATCTGCAATGTCTTGTTGGACTGACAAATGTAGAAGGTTTTTCTCTCTGCATTTAAGAATGAATCCAAATAGATGTTCTTGGAAATCTTCTAAAAGTTTATCTAAAAGTGGCATAACTTGAGGATCAGAGGAATTTGGATCAGAAGAATTTTGCTGATCCATGTTCAAGCTGTGTTGCTGTATTGCTGTGTCTTCTTCACTGGGACAGTCATTATTGCCATCAGATTGTCCAAAAACAAAGGATCTGTGCTTCCTGTACACATTTTTTCTATAAGAATGATAACGCGAAAAAGTTGACTAGCACTCATCTATACCACAGGTGATATTAAAATTTGATTGATGTGCATGAACAATTCCAACATGTTGGATTAATTTAACGAGACTGAATGTTCTCCGTGTGCACTTTGGGCAATGGTACATTTGAGGCATGTGGATTTAATATAAGAGGTTTATCATCCTCAGTAAAGTGACTGGCAGCGGCTTTTCTCCCTCATCCACGATCAAATGTTTGGAAAATGAGAATCGTCGGGAAAATGAGTTAACTATGAACGCCTAGACGAAGATAAGCCAAATACGGTGCGCATATATTACTTATGAATGGGAGAAAGAGCAACATGCAATAGGGCGGATAAACCCAAACTTCTAAATAAAAACCAATCCCTAACAAATTAAGTTATCATTCACTGCAGCTGCCACTGAAGCTTTGGCCTCCGGTTGCTATAGAAACACCCAGTGTCCTGAGGCGCGCGCACCTTCACGTGCTATCGGAAACTTCCTACTTCCCACTTTTGAAATCGTGGTTATACGGAGTCCTGGACATGACATGCAAGGGGGGAATAATTTTTTAGCTCACCGCATTCAAATTTTAACTTGAGAGAGTGTGTTCATGACCAATAGTATTTAACTAGTTACTAATATTTACCATAATTCCTATAGCACATGAAGGCAGCATAAAAACGCTGAGCTCTCGTGCAAGACGATGCAAAAGACGCAAGACGTGATGGTCTAGCCTGAATTATATTTTTAAAAGCTGTTTGAGCATAAAAAACAGTTAGTTAACGATAGTTTAAGTAATGCTTGTAAATGTTATCAATAACTAACAGTAGCACACCATGAACAGAAAAATCTAAATTCGGTTACTTACCCCTGAATTTCCTTGCCTCTTCTTCGTTAATCTGTATTCTAGCTTCAATTATTTTCTGAATTAGTTCATCCGTGGAAAAACTCGACAGGGATGGATAATTAACCAACATTTTTGCTCATTTCACACACTACTATTGCAAGTGTGAAAAAGTGCACTCACTGTGCAACGCACAATAGCAAGTGGATATTGCGCCTTCTAAATAGAAGAGCCAATGGCTGATTGGTAAAGTCATCGCGTCATCTCAGCAGCCGTTAAAAGCTCCGGTTGCTATGGATACAGTGTTCTTTCAAAATAATGACGCGAGAGTGATAAACCCTTTTCACAATGTAATGCAGTCAAAATGCTTTTTTTTGGTAAATGTGCTGTTCACACAAAATACATTTTACCAGTATTTTTGAAAAGGTCCTGTTCACAGCCAATTTACCAGTGTGTAAAAGAGGCTATATTCTTGGTATTTGAATAGGCCATATTATCATCCTACACTGATATGATATTGTAAATATATCCAGTTATAATTTGTAAAGACTATTAGTGATTAATGATTATTAAATAGTTATTAATGAAACTTGTATAGGCCAATTAAATGGAAATTTACCAGTGACCTTTTTTACTTTAATAAACAACTCTTTGAAATGATGATTTTGTGATCTCTGATTTGCTGCATAATTTGCCTGTAGTACCTTATGCTTGTTAAAAGTACAATTATGTACCCTTTGCTGTCAGAACTAATTTTTAAATTAAAACAAAGGTTCACAGTTGTCACCTTAAGGACCATTTCCTGTACCTTACAAGGTACTTTCATGGCAAATGTACCTTTAGGTACAGAAACGATACCCCTATTTTTCTGTGTGCAGAATATAAAAAGAATAAAACGTAATGGACAGAAATGTGTTGTAAAATGACTTGATTTTAGTAACAATATAGCATTAGGTTATTTTGAACGGCTAATCCTACAGCTACCCCTAAACCTACCCATAAACATTTATTAAAACCACGTACTGTTATAAATAAAAGCATAACAGACAGACCAGTGTAATCACAATAATTTATTTATTGCAAAAATGTCAAAAGCGGTATTAAAAGTAGTTCAAATTACGATGTGTTGCAGTCACAATCCTTTCTGGTGGTATATAATAGTTTTGTATGAGGTACAGAGCAGAATGTAAGATTTTAATCAATGAAAATATTAATCCGGCTTAACTCCATGAAGGCGCGAGTTTCATTTCAAATACAAATCAGCTGAAACACGGCATGTCACAATCTGTGACGAAGCAGGCGAGAGCCAATGAGCGTTCGATAGCACTGCCGTAAATCATGTCGTAACGCTTCATGAGGGTGCGATTTTTTAATTTGAAATTTGAATTCATCACAACAACGAGCGCAGGATTTGACGTTTACAGTCGCTGTTGAGAATGGAGATGAAGATCACTGGATAAAGGGCTGAATTTGGATCTGTTCCTCACAAACCTTAATATGGATTACAGCGAACAAACTGATGTGTTTTGTGAATTCATGTTGTTTTGGTGTATTTTATGATCGTCAGTTGCTGAATAGGAGAAAACGCCTTTTTTGTCTTACGGCAAACAAGCTAAATAACGTTACTACAAAATGGTTAAAGGATTGCAGAAATGTTATTCATATTAAGGTTTTAAAATGCAGTCTTCTTTAACATTATCTAATCATCCGAAATGAGTTTTGCAGCAGAAGTCAGGAACAGAGCAAAATGTTATTTTATACTAAGTAGATTAATAAAATGCATTTAATAAATGCGACTGAAAACATGTATTGACGGAACTGACCGACGAATTGGGATCTATTTTCAGAGACCAATCTACTTCGAGTGTTTAAAACGAGCCAATGAAGATTGGCATGCGGTCGACGCACTCCACGCACCGCCCCGCAGCGCGGGTATAAATACGGAAGCGGAAGTACCGCATATCGCTTTAAAACTGAGGAGCCGAGCTAGGTGACTCAGCCTACAGCTGAAGCACAGCACCTGGCGACGGGACGTACGTCTCCGTTCCCTCCTTCAGGGAACAAGGGTTACATATGTAACCGAGACGTTCCCTTTCAGTCGGTCACGTTCGACATACGTCGGAACTGACCGACGAATTGGGATCCCTACTAACACGCCAGAGATGCTGGCCCTTCCAGCGCCCTGACCGAGCTCGCTAAACCACACCTACGTTGCTGCGGGAGTCAGGGCTCCGGGCAGGGAGGCCAGTCACTGCTGTTCCTGTAAGACCCACTCAGCGTGACTATTGGATAACGCTGGGAAAGCGTGCCCGTCTCGGGGAGATGGTACGCTGCGGAGCCACGTCCCTCAGTGGAAGGAGAGGTGGGAATACTCATAAGGACTAACCTAGCAGGGTAGTGCTACCTATGGCAGTCTCTGGGGTGGATCCAACCTGGTCCCAGGGGGGAAAGAACACCACCAGAGACGACAGAGCGGGCTCTGTCAAGGGAAAGACACGGGGCTAGCCGAGTAGGGTAGCTGGTACCGTGGAGAATACACATATGGGGTTGCCGTTAGGGAACCGCTACATATGTAACCCAGCCTACACACACGTTCCACAAGCATACAGGGGCAGGCCTGGTGTCAAACGGCCGCAACGTCTGACACCGAAGGGGTGACGGAGGAGCTCGACAGGGTTAGCCGTTTCCGGGGAACACAACTGGAGACAATAGATGCATGTATCCGGCCCGGAGGTGGGAGTGGCGTATGCAAGCAGACACTAGAACGGGTACTTAGCGCTACTGGCCACTGGGGGCGAGGATGCGGGAAGATACCGGCTCTACACGGAGGCTATAGAATCTAGCAAACGTGTTAGGTGTCGCCCAGCCAGCAGCTCTACATATATCTGTCAGCGAGGCGCCTTGAGCCAGCGCCCAGGAGGAGGCTACACTCCTAGTGGAGTGAGCTCGCACCCCGAACGGGCAAGGCACGTCTTGGGACTGGTAAGCCAAGACGATAGCATCCACTATCCAGTGGGCTAACCTCTGCTTGGAGACAGCCTTTCCCTTCTGCTGGCCTCCGTAACAGATGAAGAGCTGCTCTGAGGTTCTAAAGCTTTGAGTTCGGTCCACGTAGGCGTGGAGAGCACGGACGGGACAGAGCAAAGCTAGGGCTGGGTCTGCCTCCTCCGAAGGCAGCGCTTGCAGGTTCACCACCTGGTCCCGGAAGGGAGTGGTGGGAACCTTGGGCACATATCCAGGCCGGGGTCTCAGGACAACGTGAGAGTTGGCCGGCCCGAATTCTAGGCACGATTCGTTGACCGAAAGTGCATGCAGGTCCCCTACCCTCTTGATTGAGGTCAATGCAGTCAGGAGCACTGTCTTCATGGACAGGATGTTTAGCTCTGCTGACCGCAAAGGCTCGAAGGGAGGGCCCTGGAGCGCTCTAAGTCCCAAGAGGGTACCGAGGTTGGACGAGGAGGATTCAGTCTGACGATTAAGTCGTGCTTACCTAAGGACTTACCTTCGACTACATCGTGATACGCCGCTATTGCGGCGACGTACACTTTGAGGGTGGAGGGAGACAGCCTTCTCTCCAACCCATCATGCAGAAAAGAAAGCACGACATTAATCGAACACCTTCGGGGGTCTTCCCGGTGGGAAGAACACCACTCAACGAACAGGTTCCACTTCAGAGCATAGAGGCGCCTAGTAGAGGGGGCTCGTCCTTCGCCAGCAGGACATCGATCTCGGACCGCAAGACATTGGCATTGCAGCTCCGCACGGAGGTGAAGAGGATGCCCGTGAACTTGGGAGGCCAGCGGGCGAATTGAATCGCATAGCCGAGTCTGATGGTACGGATAAGCCAGCGAGACGGCCTGGGGAGACCTAGCCAGGCCCCCAGAGACCGAACAAGCCTGGTAGACCTGCAGGAGCGCCATGGCATGCAGGGATGATGCGGCCTCTTCACAGGCTGTGTAAGCCTTGCCGGTTAGCCCGGATGAGAACTTACACGCCCGGGAGGGGAGACGCGGATTTCCCCGCCAGTCAGTAGCGGTCTTAGGACACAGTTGCATCGCAACCGACCGCTCCACTGGGGGGATCTCCACGTAACCCTTCGCTGCGCCACCGTCGAGGGTAGTGAGGACGGAGGACTCAGTCGATCGGTTTCTAGTGCTATAGGGCGCTGTACACGACTTCGTGAGCTCCTGATGCACTTCCGGAAAGAAAGGTACTGGGGCGGGGTGCTGAGAACCAGCACGGGCCGTCCCGAGATACCAATCGTCCAGCCGCGAGGGTTCGGGACGCGGTGGAGGGTTCCACTCGAGCCCGACACTCGCGGCGGCCCGGGAAAGCATAGCCGTGAGCTCTGGATCGGACTCGGGCAACGCTACCACACCCGAAGGGGGCAGCGCAGCCGAGTCGTCATCTCCAGAGTCCATTAGCTCGTCCCCCGATGCAGCGATCGAAACCATATCCTCAACCGGAGCCCCAAAAGTAACAGCTGGTCCCCCGTGGGAAGAACCAGCGTGCTCTTCTGGAAGCTCAACCGGCGCAGCGGAGGGGGGAGGGGCCCGAGGAGCCTGTTGGCCCGGCGGGAGTGCCCTCACAGTCACCCTCAGGTCCCCACCAAAGGCATCAGCC
This sequence comes from Rhinogobio ventralis, assembly GCA_039654625.1. Classification (NCBI taxonomy): domain Eukaryota; kingdom Metazoa; phylum Chordata; class Actinopteri; order Cypriniformes; family Gobionidae; genus Rhinogobio; species Rhinogobio ventralis. The sequence continues at coordinate 27,696,007 of CM077206.1, read as the reverse complement.
AAAGTAGCAGCCCTCTGCTTTGAAGCAGGAGGACCGCTAGATCGGGGGATGCGCAATGGGACTCCACCTTTTTTAAGGTAGTTAAGCCTGGACCTTAATACTGCGATGGTCATGTTCCCGCAATAAAATCTTAAGCAATCTTCACACAGCTGTGCTTATACAACCATAGAAGACGAAAAAAAATTACAATTCTTTTGAAATCAGATTTAAATTTAAGCCATTATTTACTGAAAATGTTATTATTTGCTGAAGCTTTGAAATTCCATTCATGCCTGCATTTATATTTAAAAAATACTCTTCCTTTGGCTGCAAACACAGTCAAGCACACCTTTTATGTTGTAGCGAATTAGCTCAAAGGGGAAATATGAATAGTTATTCATAACTTATTATGATTATTCATTATGATTAATTATAAATATTTGAAACAGAAAAATTATTCTTCCTTCGCATTTACAGCGCTTAGAGCACGTAACAAAATCGATCATTTAAGTGACAATTTATTTGCAGGCAGGGAGTCCGAACCAAAAATCTATTGTGCACAAGTTTTATTAACTAAATCATGAACACAACTAAACTAAACAGAAACGCATACACACATACAAAAACATTCATGGGTAATATGTCAAGTTTGACGTGAGCGTGCCTGAGCTGTGTTGGGCAAGGAGTCGGAAGCTTGTCCTTTACATATGTTTACATATAGTCCACAAGACAAAAAAAAATAGCTGAATTTATTAAAATGATCCCGTTCAAAAGTTTATGAACCATTGATTCTCAATACTGTGTGTCGTTACCTGGATAATCCACGGCTGTTTTTTTGTTTTGTGATGGTTGTTCTTGAGTCCCTTGTTTGTCTTGAGCAGTTAAACTGCCCAATGTTCTTCAGAAAAATCCTTCAGGTCCTGCACATTCTTCAGTTTTCCAGCATCTTTTGCATATTTGAACCCTCTCCAGCAGTGACTGTATGATTTTGAGATCCATCTTTTCACGCTAAGGACAATTGAGGGACTCAAACACAACTATTAAAAAATTTTCAAACATTCACAGATGCTCCAGGAGGAAACACGATGCATTAAGAGCCGGAGGGTGAAAACTTTTGAACAGGATGAAGAGGTCCAATTTTTTATTTATTTTATTTAAATATATTTTTTTTCATTTAGTACTGTCCTTCAGAAGCAACAGAAGATACTTACATGTTTCCCGGAAGACAAATTAAGTACAATTTACCTTGATCTTCAAATTTAATACGTTTTTTGAAGAACATTGGGCAGTTTAACTGCTCCGGACAGCAAGGGACTCAAGAACAACCATCTCAAAACAAAAAAACAGCCGTGGATCATCCAGGTAACGACACACAGTATTAAGAATCAAGGGTTCATAAACTTTTGAACGGGGTCATTTTAATAAATTCAGCTATTTTTTTGTCTTGTGGACTATGTAAAAAAATTTTTTATGTAAAATATCTTATTCAGGACAGTACTAAATAAAAAATAACATGCATTTTGTATGATCTCTTTTATTTAGTTAAAATTATTAACATTTTCACAGATTCTGCAAGCGGTTCACATAGTTTTTCTTGCAACTGTATTTTGCTTGTGCCAGCAGCTCCTGTAGCTCTGAGGCAGGCGTGTCCAGCTGTCCTTGTGCAGCCTCCGATTGACACCTGTGTGAAGGGTTTGGAGGAGGATGTTGTTGTCGACGGCTGTGGGATGTCCTGTGGTGTTTGCAGGTTGAGGGTGCTGTCTTCCATGGCTTCTCCCATTGGCTTGTCTGGTACCTGGGCTGTTGCCATAGTGACAGTTCTGCACTGGTCCTGTGCTTGCTCTGTCCAGCTGCTGAACAATTGTTCAGCAGCTGCCTGAGCCGTTTAAAATCTTTTGATTCTGGTTTGAGCCTCAGTCTCTAGCTGGTCTGTGAGGCTTTGAGCATGTGTTCGCTCCTTGCTGGTCTCTGTGATCTGCTGTGTGAGGTTGTTTTACCTTCTGTTTTAGATCCATGCGGTGGGAGCTAAGGAGGTGATACCCTTGGTCACCTGTGTGGCTTGGGTTATGTATTGTTAGTCCTCTTCTCTCATTGTACAGATGCGTTGGCTCTAGTGCTGTAGGCTTTCAGCAACCCTGGGTGGAACTGTGTTCCTCGCAATGGCCAGTCAGTCCTTTAGGTCACCCGTCTGGGAGGATGGGCTGAGCATCTGCAACAATTTGGCACACTTCTTGTTGAGAGTAGGGTGAGAGACCAATGCATGACCCAAAAGAGTTTATAACTAAATGTTTTATGGGTCAGCTAGGGATATAGCATACAGCTTGATGTTTCTGGCATAGCTTGCTATTGAAATGTGTCTGCTATGATTACTATCTTAGCTGTGGATGCTAGGATGCTAAGATTTAAGTGGTTCTGAGGATGTTTCTGAAATGTGTAAGCCGAGATTTAATAAATGAATTAAGATGGTTCTTATGGTCAAATTATTCTGCAGAATCTCCTAATGGCTCGCACAGGCTAGATCTCTTAAGAGGTAAAAAAGGAAAAAGAACAGCTTTCCCACTCAGATTATGTTTATTACCGATGCTCAGAACTATAGTTATGCCCTAGTAGTCATTGAGATTACTTGTGTAGCAGGGTCATATAACTTAGCACACTCGTTAAGAGTAAACAGAATCACAAATAAAAAGTGTCTCTGGTTGCTTTGGGGAGACAAAACCACCCTATATAGAGTTAAAAGGTGGTGCATATACTTTCAGATATTCAAGAACTTGATATTATATTCAGTAAAATGCAAATATTGTTTGGCATTTGCAAATTTTACTCATGTAGACTCTTTCTGTGAGTAAGTGCTTCTCTCTACTCTGAACAATAGGCTTCTTGCACTTGTCTAAAGAGTAAATAAAATAAAGTTTTGCTACAAGTTAAAACTTGTTTAAGCACACAGATTTAATCCGTCTTGTGAATGAATACTGATGTTTCTTTCAGCGAATGAAACAGTATTGATCACCAGGTAGCTATGCTTGTAGATATAGCTAAAGTTTAGATGAATGACATCAATCTGGCTATAATTTCAAGGCCTTTACACTGTCGAAAGGGGAGCATCACCCAAATCTATATCTATATAACACTGTACTGAGATTCCTTCATCAGAAACAGGTTAAGCAAAACTGCAAGTGGTATTTTTTTCAACCAAAGCAGACTAATCGATTCTGGTACAGTTTATATGCTGCTGAGCTGAGATTCTTTTGTCAAAACAGACTTACGCTTTAATACTGAAATTAGAGTCTCTTTTCTTAAGTCAGAGTAACCTTATGCTGATACCATTTGACCTATGTTAAGATGTGTTAAGACTCTTTCTGTTACAGTAGAGATAATTCAAGCTATCGTTTTATCTGCATCTAACAAGCCAGCAACTAGCGATCTACATGCGTATCGAATGTTGTGTCAAATGTCGTAATTATTAAAGTCAAACCTTTAGGTGGACAGTGGTTTAAGCGAATGGCGCTAGGCTGTGCTAGCTTAACCAGCTCAATCTGTCGTTGGAATGACGTATGCGCTATCTGGAGTTAGCGTTTCCTTTGACAAGTCATTGTCATGGAAACCAATGGGCCGCAGTGCCAAATCAAACAGTGTATATTAAATGTCTGTATATTTAAACGAGCTGTGCTTAGGCTGTTGACATGTGAGGCTTATACAGTCATTCAAGATTTTCCTTTCAATCAGTAAAATTCACTAATGCAGACTTTTGCTTTTCTGTGAACACATTTTCATCTATTTTAGTTGTAGGTAGGCATGGACATCGTGGTCTCCTGCAAGCGTTGGTGTGAATGTAGGGCTGTGTCTGGCCATTTAATTGAGGTCTTTGAGTGTCACTTCATGTGCCATTTCAGGGTTTGTCTGAATTAATCCTTTTCCTTCTGCGGCTGCAGAAGCTTTCAGGAAACTGGCTGGTGAGATGTTAAGCAGAGGGCTTTGGCTCTTTTTGCGTCTGTGCGCAGGGCTCGGGGAGCTTGCACAGCTCATGTGAAGTTCAGTAGGGTACATCTTTCTTGTGGGGTTCATTTGCAGTTGGTCGGGCCGTTTTAGTTATTTTCGGACCACATTAGAGAGCTTGTCTCTAATGCTGCAGAATTGCTGAGTCAGTGTTTGGACTTTAGCTTCTGGCTGCACGCAGATGGCCTCCAAGGGCCTTAGCTTTAGCGTCTTCTCTCTTTAAGTTCCACATTGGCTGTTTTTAATAGTCTTTGTGTGAAACAGTTCACTTTCATGGTCTTGTACGGTGGCGTTATCCAGCTGCTCTTGGTGCCCAGCAGCTGTCAGAGCCTCCTGAAGACCAGTGATCTCCTCCAGTAACTCCGTTCTGGGAGCGTCCTTGCATCTGTGCTATGCCTTCCCATGCTGAGCGGGGGTTGGTTCTCTGTGGAACTCTGACTTACAGCATCAGTTCGTTTACCTACCTTTTGAGGCCTGTGGGAGTGTGGCCAAGGAGATGATATCTGGTGTCCAATTGTGTTGCAGTTTCGCTGTTTCTTTCTCTGCCGTTGCAGGTTGTTGGCTGCTTTAGGCTGAAGGATGTCCATCACATGCTCTGCCAGGTCTCCAGGGGTTCCTGGTGGGTGGCAGGGCTAGATGTCTGAGGCATACTGGCACACTTGTGGGAACACGAGAGAGAAATGGCAAAGGCAAATGCAAGTTTGTACAGAGGTGGTAAGCTAACTGTGTGGGAGAACGGCTATGTGGGCCGCTTAAGGTGTGAATAGCTGATGTGGGGCAGCTAGTAAAAGGCAGGGCATTAAGATTTTGTGTTGGTAAACACAAATGATGAATTTGAGTATCTTTGTTGACGGGCTGTAGGCAGTCAGCTAATGACTTTGCTGTATGTGTGGTCAAACTATTACTCAAAATACTGATGGATCTCCTCACAGGTTGTCACTACAAGAGTGACAAATAAAACAAAACTGAAAAAAACAAATGAGATCAGAAAGGAAAAGGAAGAAAGGAGTGTTTTACCTATTTAGTTTTATCTAGGAGATATGGCTAAGCAGGTGTCACTTGCGGGTGATGCTGCACTAGATCATAATCCTAGGGTTAGACTGTTAGCTTAAGCTAGCAGGGACACACCAAACACCTCAAGGTTAAAAGAAAAGAAACAATGGGAAGTGTTTCTAGTTCTATCTGGGGCCTACAGTGTGTTTGGACGGTAACCGTACTTCATGGACTAGGCCTGGCACTGAGGAGTGAAAGGGGTTCCCATTCAGTCGGTCACTCTCGACGCCACGTCGGAGTACCGCCGAATAGGAATCTCGCTAGCGAGAGCCAATTTACTTCGAGTGTAACTAAACAAGCCAATGCACATTGGCATGCAATGATTGCACCAGCTGCTCATGCCACTCAGTGTGGGTATAAATGAAGCCCAGGTGCTTGATTTAAATGAGCTTTTTGCTTCGGAGCCGAGTGGTGGATGGTTTGTCCTGAAATCACACTCTACAAAGCATGTGTTAACATTATAACGAGTCAAGCTCTTCGGGTAGACCTCTCCTCGTTTGGTGTTGGAGTGACGGCACTGCAGCGGGGTTGATTTTCTCTCTTTCTTTTCCTATTTTGTCTTATTGAGCAAAAACAAAAGGCTCTTCTCACAGCTGGTTCGGTGCGCTGTTAAGAGCGCTGAAAAGTCGTTTTCCCGGCTGGTAAGAGATCGCCTTCTATGAGAGAGAGAGCGCGCATGACAGGCTGCACATTTTCCCTGTCTGTGTCGCCTTGACTATCCCCCTGTGTGCTTCAGCACCGCAGAGTGCAGTTTCCCTAGAAGAGCTACACAGATAGAAATTGTGTCTTTTTAAAGATGACATTCTATCATTCTATCCTGTCCTCACTGACGGCCACGAGCACTGTTTCACATGTCTGGGTGTATGCATGCTGAGACGGTGTTTGTGGGTGGTTCACGTTTTCTAATGAGAACATGACCACGTCGGCACGGCGGTCGCAACTCTTCTTTCTCCGGGAAGCTTGAGTCCCCTTTGTTGTTGGCCAGCCGCCGCTCGTGTGTAAAAGCAGTCGTGGGTCTGCTCGACACTCTGGGAGACTGCGGAGATCAGCAAGAGCTGCCCGCCGGGGAAACACGGAAGGACCTCTCACTTCTCTGCGTGTCGTGTGCTATCGAGCTGCCGGGCTGCAGCGCAGGTTGTCACGGCAACCCAGCGCTCGCTCGGTGCTCTAGGTGCACTGTCCCCTTGCCTATTTCCCATTGTAGCGCCCTCCCTGGTGGCCAACAGGAGAGGTCTACTTCAGTGAAATAGCTGGGGTGACCTGAGGAGGGGAGGGCTTCTCCTTCGGGGAACCAACCCCCTAGGGCCCCTCCCCCTCTAGCGCACTGCAAGCTGTGCAGATTCTGGATGGAACTGCTGGTCCTTCTTATGGAGGAACCTAGCATTTCATTCGGGGCTCCAGCTGAGGATCAGATGTCAATCGCTGCATCGGAGAGAGGGCTGTTGTGCTCTGGGAATGAGGATGATGCTGAGCCCACTGTAATGGTGTGTGCTTTGCTGAATCAGATTCAGGGTTAACAGCCATGCTTTCCCGGGATTTTTCCCGGATGTGCATGGAAAACTTGGGGCTGCTCTTCCCCAGAGGAGGGCCAGGCAGAGAATCTTTTGAGTCAAAATTCTGTTCTGCCGCTGGTGTCACAACCAGTGGTACCCAAATTCTCTCTCAAAAAAAAGAGCAGGTCCTCTATCTCTGGGTCCCAAGAGGGTTCGGAGAGCTGTGGACGGTCCAACGCCGGACCACACTCATCCTCCTCCTTCGCCAGCAGACAGCAGTGGCGGTTCGAGGACGCAGCCAAGCCTTCTCACGTAACCTCTGCCTACTCGTGGAATCAGGTAAGTGTTGCACAGCACACTCACACCCCACTGCGGGCTGCCTCCACGAGACAGCAGCCCCAGCCCGGTACCTGTATTCCACTTCACTGCCCCACGGTGGGTATGCCGGTGGTTCTGTTGGTCCCGCTTGTACGGTCTCTGAGAGCCTGGCTAGCGCTCCCCAATCCGTCTCGCTAGATCACTCGGACCATCAGGCTCGGCTATGCGATTCAGTTCACCCGGTTTTCGCCAGTTTCATGGACGTCCACTTCACTTCGTTGAATGCCGCAGATGCCCATGTCCTGCGTGTGGAGGTCGCAGTCCTACTGGCGAAGGACGCGATAGAGCTGGTCCCTCCAGCTGATATGAAGACAGGCTTCTACAGCCCATACTTCAATGTACCCAAGAAAACCAGTGGGTTACGGCCAATCTTGGACCTGCGAGTTTGAATCAGAGCCTTCACAAGCTACCGTTCAAAATGCTTACGCAGAAACACATTTTCGAATGCATCCGCCCCCGAGATTGGTTTGCAGCGATCGACCTGAAGGATGCGTACTTTCATGTCTCGATTCTTCCTCGTCACAGGCCGTTTCTGCGCTTTGCGTTCGAGGGTCGAGCATATCAGTACAAAGTCCTGCCCTTCGGGCTGTCCCTGTCCACCCGTGTCTTTACGAAGGTCGCGGAGGGGGCCCTTGTGCCCATGAGAGAACAGGGCGTTTGCATTCTCAACTATCTCGACGACTGGCTCATTCTAGCACAGTCCAGGGATCAGTTGTGCGAACGCAGGGACCTGGTGCTCAGACACCTCAGCCAGTTGGGTCTTCGGGTCAACTGGGAAAAGAGCAAACTCGCCCACGTGCAGAGGATCTCTTTTCTCGGTATGCAGTTGGATTCGGTCGAACGGACGGCGCGCCTCACAGAGGAGCACGTCCAGTCGATGCTGAACTGCCTGAACACGTTTCAAGGCAGGATGGCGGTCCCACTGAAACAACTTCAGAGGCTCCCGGGGCATATGACGGTTGCAGCGGAAGTAACACCACTCGGCCTGCTTCATATGAGACCGCTTCAGCTTTGGCTTCATGGCCGAGTCCCGAGATGGACGTGGCAACGCGGCATTCACCGTGTGAGTATTACACCGGCTTGCCGCCAAACCTTCAGCCCGTGGTCAGACCCCTTGCTCCTTCGGGCTAGAGTGCCCTTGGAACAGGTGTCCAGGCATGCTGTAGTTTTCACGGATGCCTCTGCCATGGGCTGGGGGGCCACATACAACGGGCATACAGTGTCAGGGGTTTGGACAGGCCCGCACCTGCATTGGCACATCAACTGCCTCGAGTTGCCAGCAGTACATCTTAGTCCGCACGGACAACACTGCAACCATTGCAACACTGCGGATTTACGTGGATAGAACGCAAAGCTTCAGGACCTCAGATCAGCTCTTTGTCTGTCATGGAGACCAGCAGAAGGGAATGGCTGTCTCCAAGCAGAGGATGGCCCACTGGATAGTGGATGCCATCCCCTTGGCTTACCAAGCACAAGGTGTGCCCTGTCCGCTCAGGGTGCGAGCACACTCTACTAGAAGTGTTGCATCCTTCTGAGCGCTGGCATGTGGCGCCTCGCTGTCAGACATCTGTAGAGCTGCGGGCTGGGCGACACCCAACACATTCGCTAGATTTTATAGCCTATGTGTAGAGTCGGGTTTCTCCTGTGTTCTCACCTCAAACGGGTAGAAGCACTAAGAGGCCCTGGCTCTTGTCGGCTTGCTGCGCCACAACGCTTATATTCTTCAGAAGAAAACTCTGTCGAGCGTCTAGCATCAGGTCCCTTGCCGCTGAATCCTTGAGAACCCGTACTGGGCTGGGGTTATATGAGTGACCCTGCGGGGATCCCATATATTTTTCCACGGTCGCTCCTATGGAAGCCTGTGTCTTTCCCTTGGGAGAGCCCCCCCCTTCAGTGGGGCTGGAGCCCCCTCTCTGTTGTGGGCTACGGCTCAGCATTGTATTCCACATAACTCCTTCGGGGTACGATGTGGGTTCCGCAGCATTCCATTCCACTAGGGCACACTTTCCCAGTGTTATCCAATAAGTCACTGAGCGGGTCATGCGGAACAGCAGTGATGGACTTCTCTGTGTGAGCCCCGTCTCATCAGGTAAGAGAGCTCAGGAGGCACTGGATGGGGGCAGAGGCCATGGTGCTTTGGTAGGAATTCGTCGGTACTCCAACGTGGCGTCGAGAGTGACCGACTGAATGGGAACGTCTCGGTTACGTATGTAACCCTCGTTCCCTGAATAACCTGTGTAACTCATTAAAGAAACAACAGCTAGAACTATTGTAATCGTATGTATAGAGGGAAGGTGGTGATGGTAAGATAAATAAAATAAGGTAAAAGTAAAGGAGAATGTCCTTATAGCTTCTAGAAAACTAAAAGGAAAGGTATGTAGACAAGTTGATGTAATTCAATTTGAAATGTAATTAAATTCAACTTAGCTAAATAGGGATATTCAGGCTAAACAAATGTAAGTAAATTAAAAAAAATAAAAATAGAGGAGGAATAAATGTGAAATTTAAATTTCCTTATAGCTCTAGAAAACTAAAAAGAAAGATAAATAGATAAGTTGATTTAATTAAATTTCAAATTTAATTAAATTCTATTTAATTGAATAGGGATATTTAGGCTAAACAAAAGTAATTAAATTAAAATTAGAGGAGGAATAAAGTCGGAATAAAACAAACACACACAAAACAAAAACACAATGGCTTAAACCAGTGATGTGTGCCTTTGAGGCACGCCTTGTCAAGCTTCGGAACTCGCGTGAATCATTTGTGTTGAATCAGTGATTCAAAGCGCGCATCAAGCTTTGAAAACTGATGAGTGGTGGGAAACTCAAACAAAGGAACAAATGTGATTAATGAAAACAAACTAAAAGTCCATGAAAACGAAACTAACAAACAACTGATATATTGTAACATCATAAGGATTCTCGGTAACGCTTTACATTACAGCCTGGAAAATACTGTGTACGTAAAACAAATTTACAGCGTAACTTTCGGTAATTATAGTGTAACTATAAAGTATGTATGTGTAGGTATAAGGGAACAATATGTCATATTTGGGGAATAAAGGGATAACTACCAGGAAAATTAACAAATTATTTATACTGTAAGTATTTTTTAATTAAGGGGTAATTATCCATGTAGTTACAGGGTAAGTGGTGCTTGTTATTCCATGTAGTTACAGGGTAAGTGTGAATCTGCAAACAATAACATAATATATGATAATAGCAATGAGAAACAAACAAGACAGAAAGACAGAGACGCCAGTCATGAAAGCTTGAAGCTTCACGTTGCTCTTTACTCATATTGCACGCGCTGGTAACAGCTGGTCGGAAGCGAAAAGGTTAGTCAATTATGAGAGCATTTCTGGGTGTACTTTTTCTTTTAATAAATATTAATATAGAATAGCAAAAGACATGGGATTCCTTCAGTGGAAATAATGAAAAAGAAGAAGAGGAAGAAGAGGAGGAGAAGCCAAGCAAGAGAAACAAAAAAGGGACAAAACATGCTTCTTTCTGTCAAGACGTTAGTATTTGAAATGAAAAGTTTATTTTTAAAAAATGAATAAATGAATAAGAAGCGTGGTAAATCTGTTTTGAAAGTTGTTTTTTCAAATAAATGTTTCCGAGTGATATCAGATTGTGTACATGTTTTTATTGTACTTACCCTGTAACTACATGAAACAAGAATGTAACAAACACCACTTTAATTTACAGCCTGCAGATTCATACTTACCCTGTAACTACATGAAACAAGAGGGTAACAAACACCCCTTTAATTTACAGGCCGCAGATTCATACTTACCCTGTAACTACACAGATAATTACCCCTTAATTAAAAAATACTTACAGTACAAATAATTTGCTAATTTTCCTGGTAGTTCCCCCTTTATTCCCAAATATTACATATAGTTACCTTATACCTACACGTACATACTTTATAGTTACACTTTAATTACCGAAAGTTACGCTGTAAATTTGTTTTACTTACGCAGTACTTTCCGGGCTGCAATCTAAAGTGTTACCTGATTCTCTTTTTTAAATTATTTCATGCATAAACTTACAAGATAAAAATCAATCCTACACATACTCGGCAAGCTACACATTCCCTACACAAGAGGTTAAACTACTGTCATGTCAGTCTTGATGCAGTGTTGAAAACGATTCTGTCACATATACAAGGCAGACGCACTCAAGCATAAGATGTCTGCTCAAGGTGGTAATAAATTCACTAGAGGCAGAGAGAGAGAGAGATGGCAGTGAAAAAGAGAATATGACATTAAACAACATGTCTTTGTTGTAACGTTCGCTGTCAAGAAAAAATATATATATTTTCCCAGTTCTATATTTTTTCATTGTGTTTCTATCTGTGGTCCCTTTCTGCGTTCTCTCTATTTACACTTATCCAGAATACAAAAATAATGGTACAATATTTGGTGTAACCACCCTTTGGGTTTAAAACAGATTTTGTCCTAGGAACACTTGCATATTTTTTCATGTAGCTTTGGAAGTAGGTTTCTTCAAGTGTCTTGGAGATGTTGCCACAATTCTTCTGAGGTGAGAATTAACTCGAATTAAAAGACTGAGGTGGGCAGCATGTGTCTATACTGTGCATTTGAGACAGGATGGCCAGCTGTTTCTTAGTCGTAACTCTGAGGACACAGAGTTCTTTAGAGACCCAGAAAGCACTGCTAATCTTATCTTTTCACTTAATTATCAGAAGATAGAGGAAGATATTGCCCATCCAGAGTTTAAATTCTACAAGAAAGTTTTTATATTATGGCCTTCATATAAATTAAAAAGATTTTCAAACGGAAAGTTCCAAAATCATGTTAAAGGGTTCAAGTGATTTCATTATTTTTTATATTTTTTTCATGGTTGTTCGACTTTTCTTACCCTTAGATATTAATGGACTGTTTTTTTCTCCATATTGAGATGTGTACATTCTGATAATGGATTATTGTAAAAAAAAACAAAAAAAACAAAACAAAAAAAACACCGGTTGGTGATTGGATTTTGAGATGTAGCATTGCATTTAAAAATGACAAATTATGCAGACTTTTTTTTTTGTTTTCAAATGCATCGCTTCACTTATTTGTCTCATATACGCCTGTCCATAACATATGCCTGCCCATACCATAACCCCACCGCCACCATGGGCCACTCGATCCACAACATTGACAACCGCTCACCCACACAACGCCATACACACTGTCTGCCATCTGCCCTGTACAGTGAAAACCGGGATTCATCCGTGAAGAGAACACCTCTCCAAAGTGCCAGATGCCATCGAATGTGAGCTTTTGCCCACTCAAGTTGGTTAACGACGACGAACTGCAGTCAGGTCAAGGCTCTCGATGAGGACAACAAGCATGCAGATGAGCTTCCCTGAGACAGTTTCTGACAGTTTGTGCAGAAATTCTTTGGTTATGCAAACCGATTGTTGCAGCAGCTGTCCGGGTGGCTGGTCTCAGACGATCTTGGAGGTGAAGATGCTGGATGTGGATGTCCTGGGCTGGTGTGGTTACACGTGGTCTGCGGTTGTGAGGCTGGTTGGATGTACTGCCAAATTCTCTGAAACACCTTTAGAGACGGCTTATGGTAGAGAAATGAACATTCAATTCACGGGCAACAGCTCTGGTGAACATTCCTGCAGTCAGCATGCCAATTGCACACTCCCTCAAAACTTGCGACATCTGTGGCATTGTGCTGTGTGATAAAACTGCACATTTTAGAGTGGCCTTTTATTGTGGCCAGCCTAAGGCACACCTGTGCAATAATCATGCTGTCTAATAAGCATCTTGATATGCCACACCTGTGGATGGATTATCTCAGCAAAGGAGAAGTGCTCACTAACACAGATTTAGACCGATTTGTGAACAATATTTAAGAGAAATAGGCCTTTTGTGTACATAGAAAAGTCTTAGATCTTTGAGTTCAGCTCATGAAAAATGGGGGCAAAAACAAAAGTGTTGAGTTTATAATTTTGTTCAGTGTAAATCTTGGACTAGCCAGGACATTTTTTTTTTATATAATTCTGATTGTATTCGTCTGAAGGAAAAAAGAATGTCATATATACCTAGGATGCTTGAGGTTGAGTAAATCATGGGGTAATTTAAATTTTTGGGTGAACTATTTCTTTAAGCCTTGTCTGTGAAACTGGGGGTAAGACTTCTGTGTAAACACTCTGTATATGTGAAATAAGAAACACCGGTCTTCTTGGGTACAATGAAGTACGGGCTGTAGAAGCCTGTCTACATATCGGCTGGAGGGACCGACTCTATCGCGTCCTTCGCCAGTAGGACTGCGATCTCCGCACGCAGGACATGGGCGTCTGCGGCGTTCACCGAAGTAAAGCGGACACCCTTGAACCTGGGGGGATGCCGGGCGAACTGAATCGCATAGCCGAGCCTGATGGTCCGAATGAGCCAGCGAGACGGACTGGGGAGCGCTAGCCAGGCTCGCAGAGACCGTGCAAGCGGGACTAAAGGGACCACCGGCGTACCCACCGTGGGGCAGCGAGGTGGAATGCAGGTACCGGGCTGGGGCGGCTATCTCGTGGAGGCGGCCCGCAGCGAGGTGTGAGTGTGCATTGCAACACTTACCTGATTCCACAGGTGGGCAGAAGGACCATGAGGGGATCGTCCACTGCTGCCCGCTGGCGAAGGGGGAGGATGAGTGTGGTCCGGGGTTTGACCGGCCACCCTCCGAGCCCCCTGGGAACCCGGAGATAGGGGAAACTGCTCTTTTATTGAAAATTTGGGTACCGCTGGGGCTGGGCCCAGCGGCAGAACAAAAACAAAACGGAACACAAGATTCTCCACCCGGCCCTCCTCCGGGGGATGGACACGGTGGAGGGTTCCACATGAGCCCGACTCTCTCAGCGGCCCGGGAAAGCATGGCCATCATTTCCGGATCCGTATCGGGCACAGCGGATCTTCCCGAAGGAGCCCCCTGCGCCGACACGTCATCTCCAGAAACTTCTGACCCTCCCTCCGATGCAGCGATGGACATCTGATCAAGAGGAGCCCCGAAGGATACGGATGGTACACACCTCGTGGGTGGCCCACCGCATTCCAACGGCAGCTCTACTGGCTGCGAAGTGCAGGAGGAGTGAGGGTTCCCCGGGGGTTGGTTCCCTGGGGGAAGCGCGCTCACCATAATCCTCAGATCACCCGCGCTACTGCCTGAAGTAACCCTCTGTGGAGGATTAGATCGAGGCAGAGGCACGGGGACTCCACCCCTTGCGAGATGGAGTCTCGACTGCAACTCCGAGATGGTCATGTTCCCGCAGTGAGAACATGAGTCATCCACCAGCGCTGCCTCAGCGTGCTGAACGCCCAAACACGAGATACAGCGCTTGTGACCATCCCTCGGTGACAGATAACCACCGCATCCAGAAACACACAGATAGAATGTCATCCTGAAAAGGACGCAAGCTCTATCTGTGTTGCTCTAATAGAAGGACGCTCTCCTTGGTGCTGAAGCACGCAGGGGGAGGGGTCGCGGCGACAGGGGATAGTGCAGCCTGACGTGCGCGCTCTCTCTCACACGAAGGCGCTCTCTTACCAGCCGTAAGAACGGCTTTTCAGCGCTCTCCACCTAGCGCACCGAACCAGCTGTGAGAACAGCCTTTGTGTTTGCTCAGAAAAGAGAAAAAGAGATGATCACAGAACCACACGACCCGCTGCAGTGCCGTCACACCAACACCGACTGAAGAGATCGCTTCCAAAAGGGCAGGCTTCTTTTCAGTCAGGACTGCGAAGTAGAGAGTGATATCTGGCTGAACCATCTACCACTCGGCTCCGAAGCAAAAAGCTAACTTGATGCAAACACCTGTGTCTCATTTATACCCGCGCTACGTGGCATGAGAACCTGTTGCAATCATTGCATGCCAATGTGCATTGGCTCGTTTAGTTTCACTCGAAGTAGATTGGCTCTCGCGAGCGAGATTCCTATTCGTCGGTACTCCGACGTGGCGTCGAGAGTGACCGACTGAATGGGAAACAGGATTAGATTGAATCCTTTTGAGTGGAGGTGATACTTATGCTGCCTTCACATGCTATCGGAAATTTCCTACTTCCCACTTTGAAGTCGTGATTAATGCTGCCTTTACGTGCTATCGGAATTATTGCAAATACGAGTTTCCTTGGTAAAAATTGCACATGAACCCCCTCTGATGTCGTGTTTACCACTGCAAAGTTTGGAACTAATTTGATACCCAAATTTCATTGTCATTAATGTAGTGCATATTCACATGAGCTCATTGCATTCAAATTTTGACTTGAGAGGGCGTTCATGTCCTCTTTTGTTAACTAGGAAACTAGTATTTATGATAACCCTGATAGCATGTGAAGGCAGCATTAAAGTGTGTCCCAGCCACTCCTACTTTCTTAAAAGAGTACCCTATTAAACCAGGGACAATATTAATTTATAATAATAAAATTTACTACTTTATTACTACTATGCTGTGTAGTTGATCATAATTTAGACACAGCTGGTTTTACTCATTGAGAGATTTATTCATGAGGGAATAATTACCTAATCATTTTATTGAGTCTTGCACACATGATGTACAGTTAGTCTATGATGTGCATTGATTTGAACGGTGACAGCTATTACGGAAGTGGCTTGTTGCAGTGCAGGGAATGCAGAAAAATAAAATAAAATAAAAATTGCCATCTGTGCCATTAGAAAAATGTTCTTGACCCTTAAGAAACTTTAATTAATCCTGTCATGTAACTAATCTGCTTCACAGGTAAAATTAAATTAATTACAACATTGAAATAAAAATGTAAACCTGTACAAATACTAGAAATCTTGAAATAATTGGGAATCATCTAACAAATAGTACACATTTAATTTATCTATTAATACTTTTATGTTGTTTTGGTCGCTTCACTCTAAAAATGCTGGGTTGTTTCAACCTATGTTTGGGTCAAATATGGACAAACCCAACCGTTGGGTTTAAAATTAAACCAATGTTTGGGTTTGTCCATATTTGACCCAAACATTGGCTGTTTCCTTATTAAAGGTCTAGAAGTTTGTCAAATTTTTCATCAGATGTGTAATGATCTTTTTTTAAAATGTCATTATGTTGCTGTCTTGGCGCCAGCCAATCGCTGCTGTAACGTACTGCTCTGAGACTTAAGGCTGAGAATCCAAGCGCAGCTTTATTAAAGGATAATCCACAATCATAGTCAAAAGACTGGCAAAAGGTCATACACATGCAAGGAGTCCAAACAGGCAAACAAAACAGGAGAGACAGGCAAGTAATCCAAAACCAAGAGACAAAAAAAACAGGGAAACCGCTCAGAAATACAGTGATACAACAGACTTCACAATGAAAGCTAAAGATAACCAGGCTTATATAGGGTGAGGTAAACAGGGTAATGAGACACAGGTGGATGTAATCAGGGATGATGAGTCTGGGCAAAAGATTATGGGAGATGTAGTCTTCGATGGAATGACAGTCCAGGGTGGAGTGCCCTCTGGTGGTAATCAGGCGCACTCTCACTGGTTAATTGTGACAGCTGCATTGCTGATCATAGTTTTGAGTATTGATAAATCTGCCATTTCCAATGAACATGTGAACACGCACTAATTTCAAACAACTTAATCCAGATATTTTAATCAAATTCGCATATTCGTTTGAAGAACCAAATTAGCCAGAGTTCAGTTATCACGATTAGAATATCTGGCATCTGTCAAATCCTCTCAGATATATTAAGCAAGGTATATTGTTTAATGTTTAATGTTCTCATCATTGTTTAATGTGTTGTTTATGTTTGTATTACCTGAGTTTGTATTATCATAGATATCCATTTGTGTTTGATTGCTCAGTAGTGTGACAATTACACTTTTATGTAGAAATTGTTAAGCACTTAACCTAACCACTAAAACTTAACCACTTCTCAACAACATAAAACACATAAAGCAAGTAAATAACGTAGTCCAAAACATATACACAGATCGGGCATAACATTATGACCACTGACAGGTAAAGTGAATAACACTGATTATATCTTCATCACAGCACCTGTCCCAGCGGCAGGGTGATCCATCACGACTCCATCCATGTGCCTTCTCCAAGAAGCTATCCCCGGCGAAGCAGAACTATGACATTGGGAACAGGGAACTGTTGGCCATTAAGCTAGCCTTGGAGAAGTGGAGACACTGGCTGGAGGGAGCTAACCACCAATTCAAAGTAATCACTGATCATCGTAATCTAGAATACCTTCGTGACACAAAGAGACTGAACCCTCGTCAAGCCCGCTGGGCCCTCTTCTTCACTCTATTCCACTACACGGTTTCCTACCAGACCGGAACCAAGAACTGCAAGGCAGACACCTTATTCCGTTTATATCAGCCCGATCCTGAGAACTCCAATCCAGAACCTGTCCTCCCTCCAGCCATGATCATAAGCCCTATCCAATGGTCCATCAACCAGCGCATCGCCCAGGATAACAACGCCGAACCTGCTCCGCCGGGAGGTCCTGAGGGGCTTCTCTATGTTCCACCGGCTAACCATCAGCCCCTCATGGACTTAGCTGACACGTCTTCGGGCTCTAGGCAGCACTCGTACCCTCTCGCTCTTGCGGCAACACTACTGGTGGCCCTCCATGCCTCAGGATGTCTCCCACTACATCAGAGGCTGCTCAGTTTGCGCCGTTACCAACATTCCTAGGAGGCTCCCAGAAGGTAAACTGGTCCCGTCACGATACAGAGGCAGCTCAACGAAGTCACCTACCGTCTCAACCTCCCAGCACAGTACCGTATCTCACCTTCATTCCATGTGCCATTGTTGAAACCCCACACTGAAAAGTTCTGAAAAGTCCTCTCCTTTCACAGATCCTGGTGACGATGCGGCACCTCCTCCTCCTGGCGTCGTGGAGGACGAAGCCATCTGCCGGGTACGGGCGATCCTTGACTCCCGACGACGGGGTCCTCGTATTGAATACCTTGTTGACTGGGAGGACTACGGCCCAGAGGAACGTTCCTTAGTCAACCGTAACGACATCCTCGACCCCTCACTCCTCACTCAATTCCATGCTGAACATCCAGACCGTCCTGCTCCTCGGGGTTGAGGTAGACCCCGTCGTCGTCGCCCCATCCGGTCGTCAGGAGCCGCCCGTGGAGGAGGGTCACAGAGTCACAGCCAACGACCACCAACGCACATGCATCGTCACCAGATCTCCACACTCCGCCCACTCGTTCACAATTCCCTGAATACTAATCACCTGCACCTCATCATCATGGACACTACATAAACACTCACTCCCTTCACCGCAGTGTCTGGTCTCGTCATACGTACCTGGACTCCCTACCCCGTTACTCACCTGAGCATCCAACATCTGATTCCTCGTCTTCAGTTCCTTGTGTTCCGTTTCCTGCTATCGACATACTCCATTATCCACAACTAAGTGACTGTTCTGAAGTGCTTGATCTGATACTCACCATTACTCCAAGTTCAACCTGTGTTCGTGTAAAATAAATATCACTTTGAGTTCACCTCATCCTCTGTCTCTGTCCATAACCTGACACTACCAGTCAAAAGTTTGGAAACGTCTCGGTTACGACTGTAACCTTAGTTCCCTGAGTAGGGAACGAGACGCTGCGTCACCGCTTTGGGAACGCCTCTGCGTGATTGCGTCGTGAAGCACATGTGTAATCAGTCCAATGGAGAGACGGAACGTCATAGGCGGGTGACGTCATCGACCCGGAAGGTATAAAGCATACCGGCAAACAAACGCCGCTAGCTTCTGTGGTAGAGTGAAGCAAGACGCTTTTGCGGGCATGCGGGGAGTATGGCAGGGTGACGCAGCGTCTCGTTCCCTACTCAGGGAACTAAGGTTACAGTCGTAACCGAGACGTTTCCTTTCGAGGGAACTCGCGCTGCATCACCGCTTTGGGAACGAGAATACCCACGTCCCCATAGGAGCCGGATGCCCGCCTGTGCATTGTCTAAAAGGCGAGCACCCGAGCCCCTGGAGTAATGTCAAGTTCGTAGAACCTCACGAAAGTGAGCGGCGAGGACCACCCCGCCGCATCACAGATGTCTTGCAGGGAGGCCCCTGCTAGGAATGCCCGAGAGGCAGCCATACCCCTAGTCGAGTGTGCCCGGACAGCCAAAGGGGAAGGCTGCCCGACCACCTCATAAGCAAGTGAAATAGCCTCAACTATCCACTTGCTCATCCTCTGCTTAGAGACCGGACCCCCTCTCGAGGGTGGACCGTAACACACGAACAACTGTTCCG
Organism: Rhinogobio ventralis; assembly: GCA_039654625.1. NCBI lineage: Eukaryota > Metazoa > Chordata > Actinopteri > Cypriniformes > Gobionidae > Rhinogobio > Rhinogobio ventralis. The sequence continues at coordinate 27,676,861 of CM077206.1, read as the reverse complement.
ATTTTCTCCACAGGGCAGCTCTGTGGACATAAGCGTCTAGTGCGCGAACAGGGCAAAGCAGATTGGATCTTTCCTGGTCAGACGTCAGAAAGGGAGGTGGACAAAAGGCCATAAGTACTATGGGTCTCACAGTATTAGTGGGAACCTTAGGAACGTACCCCGGTCTGGGGTGCAGAAAAGCTTTAGCCATACCGGGAGCAAATTCCAAGCACGAGGGTGCCACAGAGAGGGCTTGTAAGTCCCCTATTCTTTTTAAAGAAGAGATAGCCAGCAGAAAGATGGTCTTTAAAGTGAGGAGTTTCTCAGAAATTTCTTCAATGGGCTCGAAGGGAGCCTGAGAAAGGCCCTGAAGGACAATAGATAAGTCCCAGGCCGGCACCCTGGTGCGTACTGCGGGCCTCAGTCTGATAGTGCCACGGAGGAAACGAGTAACTAGGGGGTGTCGCCCGAGCGTAACACCATCGAAAGGAGAGTGGTAAGCTGCTAAGGCCGCCACGTACACCTTCAAAGTGGAGGGAGCTAACCCAGCGGACAATTTCTCCTGCAGGAACTCCAGCACCGCGCTCGCAGGGCAGTTAACTGGATCCCACAGGCGATCTCTACACCATAAGGTGAAGAGTCTCCATTTCAATGCGTACAGTTTCCTCGTGGAGGGAGCTCTAGAGTGTAGGATGGTCTCCACAACCTCGGTTGAGAGACCGGAGCTTAGGAGCTGGGCCCCCTCAGAGGCCAAGCCCACAGATTCCACAGCTCTGGGCGTGGGTGCAGGAAGGCACCGCCCGACTGAGAGAGCAGGTCCCTCCTGCACGGAATCTCCAGGGGAGAGCCGTTGAGGAGCGACACAATGTCCGAGAACCAAACCCGGGCTGGCCAGAACGGAGCTACTAGGAGCAGATGGGCACCGTCCCGACGAACTCTCTCTAGAACTCCCGGAAGCAGAGCGATCGGGGGGAAAGCGTACAGGGGCAGCCTCGGCCACTCCTGTACCATGGCGTCCAGTCCCAAGGGAGCTGGAGGAGTTAGAGAAAACCATAGACGACAATGAGTGTTGTCTTGAGTTGCGAACAGGTCTACTTCGGCTCTGCCGAATTTTTGCCAGAGGAGCTCCACCACCTCGGTGTGGAGTCTCCACTCCCCGGGCCTCGGCCCCTGCCTCGACAGGATGTCTGCTTCCATATTCAGGCGCCCTGGGATGTAGATTGCCCTGATTGAGAGCAATTTCCCCAGGGCCCACAGGAGGATTTGACGAGTCAGCTTGTACAAAGGGCGAGACCTCAAACCCCCCTGGTGATTTATATAGGAGACCACCGATGTGTTGTCTGTGCGAACTAGAACATGATGGCCCCTGAGATACGGCAGGAAATGTCTCAGAGCCTGGAACACAGCAAGCATTTCCAGGCAATTTATGTGCAACGCACGATGAGAGTCCTGCCACAGGCCCTGGGCCGAGCGACCACTCATGGTCGCCCCCCAACCCGTAAGGGAGGCATCCGTGGTCAGAGTGACCCGCTGGCATGGTACCCCCAGTAACGGGCCTTGGGCTAGAAACCGAGGGTCCTTCCACATGACTAAGGCGCGGAGGCATCGCCGCGTTACCTTGATCACGCGAAAGTGATTTCCCCTCGGGGAAAAACCCTTGGTCTTGAGCCACCACTGTAAAGGTCTCATGTACAACAGGCCACGAGGAATGACGTTGGACGCTGCTGCCATCAGGCCTAACAGTCTCTGATACTGTTTGACAGTGAGTGGCTGGTCTAGTTTCACCCCTTTCACAGCTGAGAGAATCGACCCTACGCGAGGCTCTGATAGACGGGCCTGCATCAGGATCGAATTCCAACACACACCCAGATACGTTATTTTCTGTACTGGAGAAAGAACGCTCTTCTTGAGGTTGAGCCTCAGCCCTAACCTCTTCATGTGTGCGAGAACAACATCTCGATGTTGAACCGCCAGACGTGCTGACTGAGCCAAAATCAGCCAGTCGTCGATATAATTGAGAATGCGGATCCCCTGCATACGCAAGGGGGCTAATGCCGCGTCTACACACTTGTTGAAGGTGCGGGGTGATAGGGCTAGACCGAAGGGAAGCACCCGATATTGGTACGCTTGTCCCCCGAAAGCGAACCTCAGGTACTTCCTGTGCTGCGGAAGGATGGAGATGTGGAAGTAAGCATCTTTGAGATCTATCGTGACAAACCAGTCCTCGGACCTGATTTGGGACACAATATGTTTGAGTGTAAGCATCTTGAACCTGAACTTTGCCACTGCGCGATTCAGAGAGCGCAGGTCCAAAATGGGGCGCAACCCCCCATCCTTCTTTGGCACTATAAAATAGCGACTGTAGAATCCCGACTCCCTGTCAGAGAGAGGGACCTTCTCTATGGCCCCCTTCCGTAGGAGGGTCTGGACTTCTTGAGTCATAACCAGAGCCTGCTCGGGGCCCACCAAGGTAGGTAGGACCCCCTTGAAACTGGGTGGACGACACCTGAACTGGATGGCGTACCCTGATCTTATTATCTGCAGGACCCAACGAGATATATTTGGCAGTTTTTCCCATTCTGGCAAAAAATCTACTAGGGGTACCAGTCCCTCGAGACTGGCCTCTGGTATACTGAGTGCTGGGAGCACAGCGCCCTGAAGCGGATGACCGGCAGGGAACGACTGACTCGACAGCGCCACCTCCTTGTCTGGAGGACGCGGGCCATCCTCGGATGACTCGCGAGGGCCTTCCACGCCCCGGCACTCGGGCGGGGTTAGTGGAGAGACCCTGTGAGGGTACCGGAAAAGGACGGGCACCGTATGCTGAGGTGAACACCGCCTGTTCCCGAAGGGGGAAACCCTCATTGCCCTGGGCCCACTGGCGTCAGGGCCTCTTAGACGCAGCCTTCCTAGAGATGAGAACAGTCCGCAGATCTGCTCTACCCCTAGAGGGCTGCGTCTGGGGCTGTCGCCCACCGCCCCACCCTTTCTGAGGGGGAGTACGAGTAGCGACACTCTGTTTCTGTTGCGCCCTGCTGCTCCCGCACAGCAGCAGACGAGGCCTGGGGCTTTCTTGGGAGGAGCTGCTTGAGCGCCGCAGACTGTTTCTTTGCCTCCTGAAACCTGTCGGTGACGGTAGTGACAGCGTCACCGAACAGGCCGTCAGGAGACAGCGGCGCATCAAGCAGAAAGCTCTTATCTCTCTCCCGAATCTCGGTCAGATTAAGCCACAGATGCCTCTCCGTAGCCACCAGGGCTGCCATAGAACGGCCTATAGATTTGGCCGTTTCCTTGGTGGCTCGGAGAGCTAAATCTGCTGAAGATCGGAGCTCATTGACTAAGTCTGCTCCGATCTCCTGGCTGGACCCCAGGTCTCTTAGCAGGTCGGCCTGGTATGCCTGCACGATGGCCATAGTGTGCAGGCACGCGGCGGCCTGACCCGCTGCCGAGTACGCCTTGCCCACCAAAGAGGAGGTGGTTCTTAATGGTTTGGTGGGCAAGGTCGGAGTTTTAATGGCCGATGCCGACTGAGGAGAGAGATGGCTCGCAAGCGTCTCCTCCACCTTCGGCATCGAACCATACCCATGCTTCTTCAGCCCCTGGATGTTACTATACACGGACATTTGGGGACTGAAGACACGAGAGGACATGGGCCGCTTCCACGTTCTCGACACCTCAGTGTGGAGATCCGTGAAAAACGGTAAACTCCGACGTGGAGGCTGAGCAGAGCGGGTGGGGAGAAAGCGCTCGTCCAGACGGCTCTTGGACGAGACGCTCTCTTGATTCTCTTGTGGCCAGTCAAAGTTTAGTTTGGCCACAGCTCTGCACAGCACCTCCATTAGCTCCTCACCAGCAGGGGATTGAAGTGGCGAGTCTTCAACCCCCGCGTCAACGCTGCAAATATCGATCTCGTCAGAGCTCGATAAAAGCAGCGCTGAGGCTGCCCCCTGGGTGGGAGAAACCGCGGGGCGGGCTCCCGAACCCAGAGAGGCAGCACTGGATCTGCCAGGTGAGGGCAGAGAAAGGGCTGGGCCCGTCTCTAACCCCTCTGACAGATCCATCTGCGAACCCCACGACATAAGCTGCCGCTGTGCCTCAGCAACAGCGGGGCCTGTGCCGCGGGGAACGCGAACCGGGACACCATCCTCAAAAAGTGCCCGGCGGGATCGCAGCACTCTCATAGGCAAAGCCTCACAATGCTCACAGCCGGCCCCCTCGAGAGCCGACTGGGCGTGCTGTTCACCCAAACAAACAACGCACATCAAGTGTGTATCCCCGCTCGTGATGTGACGAGAGCAGGGAGGAACACACTTTCTGTAACGCTGTTCGCTCGCCATAATGTCTCTCTCTATATGTCAGTGTGAATGCAACTTGTAGAAAAACAAGAAAAGTCTGAACTCAGACACAAACACAAATCTGGCAAAGACAATGAAACACAGAGCGCTTGCTGAAAGCAACAGAAGCTAGCGGCGTTTGTTTGCCGGTATGCTTTATACCTTCCGGGTCGATGACGTCACCCGCCTATGACGTTCCGTCTCTCCATTGGACTGATTACACATGTGCTTCACGACGCAATCACGCAGAGGCGTTCCCAAAGCGGTGACGCAGCGCGAGTTCCCTCGAAAGGGAACTGTACTATTTTGATTGTTTTTGAAAGAAGTCTCTTCTGCTCACCAAGGCTGCATTTATTTGATCCAAAATACAGCAAAAACAGTATTATTGTGAAATATCTTTACAATTTAAAATAACTTTTTTCTATTTGAATATATTTTAAAATGTAATTTATTTCTGTGATTCAAAGCTGAATTATTACTCTAGTCGTTAGAGTCACATGATCCTTCAGAAATCATTCTAATATGCTGATTTGCTGTTTAAGAAACATTTATTATTATTATCAATGTTGAAAACAGTTGTGTACAATTTTTTTCAGGATTATTTAATGAATAGAAAGTTCAAAAGAACAGCATTTATCTGAAATATTATACATGTCTGTACTGTCACTTGATCAATTTAATGCATCCCTACTAAATAAATGTATTCATTTCTTTCCCCCAAAAAAAATTAACGGTAGTACAATGTTACGAAAGCTTTCTATTTCAGATAAATACTTAATTTAGTACTGTCCTTCAGAAGCAACAGAAAATACTTACATGTTTCCCGGAAGACAAATTAAGTACAATTTACCTTGTTCTTCAAATTCAATAAGTTTTCACTAAGTTTGTTACTTTTTGGTAGATTATACATTTATAATTTCTATTACATTACTACTACTGTTACTACTAATAAAACCGATCTCTGGGGCCCCAAAAGTGCGTGGGCCCTTAGAATTGTCCTAACTTCCCCCCCCACTTAGCGGCGCCCCTGTGTTGTCCTCTTCTCAGGTACTGGTTCATTCCTTGCTGAAGGGGCGGAAGCTCTCCGTATGCGGTGGGCTCTGCCATCATCTCTGTTTCTAGGGATGATGGTTGGCTGGGCTCTGGGATAGCTCATGCGTATGCTGGTTGGCTGGTATCTGGTGCTGTGATCTGGGAGTAGACACTCTCCAGACATTTCAGGATGGCCTCTCTCCATGCGTTTCCTTTAATGTCTAGGAGATCTACTGGGCAGTGATAGTTGGCCCTGATCCAAAAAAGAGACTTTAAGGTCTCTTCATCATACGTGGTGCGCTGGGGGTGTTGATAGAAACGTGCTGCGTATTCCATCTTTCCTTTCCATTTTTTTTGATGGTCGGTTCTTCTGTTACGTGTGTAAGCGTGGTGTAGGCAAACGACAGGGCGAAGACAAAGAATTCAAATTTAGTCAAGTCACCTTTATTTATATAACACTTTTTACAATGCTGATTGTTTCAAAGCAGCTTCACAGTGTTAAACAGGAAAATAATGCAACATGATCGCCAGTTATTTCTGGATATTCGGGACTCTTTTGTGGCCACATATAACCCAGAGTTAAGAAGCTCTGTGGCTGGATCACAATACTGCTTTTCACTCAGTCTGGGATATTCCAGATTATCTACGCAGATGGCCTCATGATGCTTCCCGCAGAAAGCGCCGCAGGAGACGCGGTAAATGCGGAGGGGTTGTTGTCAAACTGAAAATGCTGCTACATGCCAGTAGCGCTTCCAGCTTCGTCTCTATGAGGCGGAATCTAGGCGGTGGCCGATGTGCTGATTGGCGTTCGCTTCAGAGCCACTCTTCAGAATCTTCGCTCTTTGAACAGAGTCTCTTCTCCCGCGATCTCTGACTCTGCATCATTTTCCAGGATGGCTCTGATTAATGCTCGGTCGCTAGTCAATACGACATTCATTTTAAATTACTTTTTTACTACTGACGGCTTGGATTTTATGTGCATCACAGAAACTTGGATGAAGGTTGGTGATTTGAGTCCTTTTTCTGACTTGATTCCGACAGGCTGCACATTTTTTAACTCTCCTCGCTCCTCTGGGGTGGTCTAGCGGTAATTTGGGAAACGGTTTCAGTTGCTACTGTCGCTCGATTCCATCTACAATTTACAGTAGCTTTGAAGTACAGCTGTTGCAATTGGAATGTGATGATCCTGTTCTGCTAGTGCTGGTCTATCGGCCCCCTTACCTAGTGAAAGATTTTATAAATTAATTTACTGCTTTTGTGGGTGAATGTGTAACTAATTATAACAATATTCTTCTGCTAGGGGACTTTAATATCCATGTGTGCTGGCAGGCAAAACCTCAAACAATGGAGTTTTTAAATCTCATTGATTCATTTAACATGGTTCAGTGGGTGAAAGATCCTACGCATACTCATGGTCATACTTTGGACCTGGTTCTTTCTCATGGTTTTTCCATTACTGATGCTCAGGTTTTTGATACTCTGATCTCAGATCATATGCCCGTATTGTTCTCTATGCCTTTTCCTCCGTCAAGATCAAACATTACTCCTACTGTACAATGGACTCGTTCCTTTTCTCCCAGTTTTCTTGATGACTTCACTAGCACCTTTAACGAGGTGTGTTTGACTATGTCTCTGGAGTCATTTTTACCTGACTTGGATGCTGAACAACATCTTGGTCTGCTTAATACTGTCTGCTTTGAGGTTTAAAATACCACTGCTCCTCTAAAACCTAAGAAGTCAAAACTTAAAACTGAACCATGGCTCAATGATAACATCCGCTCTCTGAGGCGAGCCTGTAGAAGAGCAGAATGAAAATGGAAAAGGGATAAATTACAAATTTCAAAATGCTCAGAAACTGTTTTGGTGCTTTTCAGAAAGCTATGAAATCTGCAAAATCGAAGTATTTTTCTAATTTAATTGTAAAAAATCATCATAGTTCTAAAGCCTTATTTACTGTGTTAAATTATGTTCTAAATCCTCCTGTAAATGTGATTTCAAATCCCTCAGCGTCATTATGTGAAGGTTTCTCAAGGTTTTTCTGTGATAAGATCACCTCTCTAAGATCTCAATTACAACCATCTGCTAATAATCCACCTGAACTTTGTTGTTCTCCAGCCATATGGAGTGTTTTTGACCCAGTTTCTCTTCTGTCTCTCAGAGAAATTATTAAACATTTGAAACCTTCCTTCTGCTCTCATGACGTTCTTCCTCCCCGTTTTTGACTCGGTTGGACCATGTTTGGTGTCTTTAATGAATAAATGCTTGCGCTCAGGGACTATCCCTGATAGCCTTAAACAAGCCACAGTTACACCTCTCCTCAAGAAACCTTCACTTGATGATAGGGATTTTAATAAATCTCGACACTTCCTTTTATTACCAAAGCATTGGAGAAAACTGTTCTCATTCAGCTTCAGTCTTTCCTTAGCTCAAATCAAATTTTTGAAACTTTCCAGTCTGGTTTTAAGCCTCTTCACAGCACTGAGTCGGCGTTATTACGGGTTTCTAATGATATACTGTTAGGGACTGACTCTGGTGACTCTGTGATTCTAATACTGTTAGACCTAACAATGGCTTTTGATACAGTTGACCATAAAATTCTCCTATCCCGACTAGAATGTTCTGTAGGCATTCAGGGAACTGTCCTCATTTGGTTTAAATCATATTTAACGAATAGAAGTTTCTCTGTTAGACTGGGTAATTTTTGTGGAATTATCTCCTGTGGAGTGCCGCAGGGTTCTATTCTCGCACCCATTCTTTTTTCTCTGTATTTACTTCATCTGGGCTCCATCTTCAGAAAACATGGTGTATCATTTCACTGCTATGCAGATGATACCCAAATTTATTTACCTCTGTGTGGCGAGGGGGCCGTGGTTTAGCGAGGTCTGTGACGGGAGAGAGAGTCAGGAGACGAGCGGCACGTAAGGAAATCAAGACCCGGGTCACTTTATAGATCGGTGTCCAGTAATGGAAGTGGGGACACTGATCCGGGTCCCGGATGCGCCGCAGGCTGCCCCTGACCGAGCCGGACTGTACCAAATACCAGTAAGTATCCAGGGGGGTACCTATCCGGCTTTGGTGGATTCAGGGTGTAACCAGACCTCTATCCATCAAAGCCTGATACAATCGTTGGCATTGGATAATAGCCGCATGGTTAAGGTACGGTGTGTGCACGGGGACGTGGTGAGTTATCCGCTGGTGACGGCTATAATACAATTTCGGGGACAAAAACATAGAGTGGAGGTGGCGTTTAGTTTAATCTCCCGTGTGGGGATACCGAAAGAGATCCTCACTGATCAAGGCACGGCGTTTATGTCTCGAACTTTACGCGAACTTTACGGATTATTGGGCATTAAATCGATCCGCACCAGCGTCTATCACCCACAGACGGATGGGTTGGTGGAACGATTTAATCGCACTTTGAAGACAATGATTCGGAAGTTTGTACAAGAAGACGCCAAAAATTGGGATAAATGGTTAGAACCCCTGTTGTTCGCCGTACGTGAGGTCCCGCAAGCCTCCACGGGGTTTTCCCCGTTTGAGCTTCTCTATGGACGTCAGCCCCGGGGGGTGTTGGACGTACTTAGAGAAGTTTGGGAGGACGGACCATCGCAAGGGAAAAACGAAATTCAGTATGTCATGGACCTGAGAACAAAACTCCACACATTGGGGCGGCTGTCAATGGAGAACTTGTTACAGGCTCAAGACAAACAAAGTCGGCTATACAATAGGGGAACGAAACTGCGTAAATTTTCACAGGGAGATAAAGTGCTTGTATTACTCCCCACGTCTACCTCTAAATTACTCGCCAAGTGGCAAGGACCGTTTGTGGTCACACGGCAAATAGGGGATCTCGATTATGAGGTGATCCGATCGGATAGGAGCGGGGCACATCAAATATACCACCTTAATCTCCTAAAAAAATGGAGCGAGGCGGAGTCAGTGATGTTGGCCACGGCTATAAGTGGGGAGGAGGATCTCGGGCCAGAGGTGAACACAAAAGGTACATCCCTCGCTCTGGCCCCAGGGGGAGATCATCTCTCGCCGTACCAACTCGCTGACATAGCCCAGTTGCAAGAAGTTTTTTCAGATGTGTTCTCGCCCCTACCGGGTCGAACCAACCTCATTCAGCACCATATTGAGACCGAGCCGGGCGTGGTGGTTCGCAGTCGGCCATATAGGTTACCTGAACACAAAAAAAAAGTGGTTCAGGAAGAATTAGAAGCGATGCTGGACATGGGGGTAATAGAAGAATCCTACAGTGATTGGGCCAGCCCGATAGTTTTAGTTCCTAAAACAGACGGCTCAGTCCGATTCTGTGTGGATTATCGCAAGGTGAACACTGTGTCGAAATTCGACGCATATCCAATGCCAAGGGTTGATGAGCTGCTCGATCGGCTGGGCACAGCTCATTTTTATTCGACACTGGATTTAACAAAGGGATATTGGCAGATCCCCTTAACGCCTTTATCCAAAGAAAAAACAGCCTTTACGACGCCGTTTGGATTGCACCAATTTGTAACACTTCCGTTCGGGTTGTTCGGGGCTCCGGCCACGTTTCAGCGTCTCATGGATAAAATTCTGAGGCCGCATGCGACATATGCCGCTGCATACCTGGACGATATCATTATCTATAGTAATGATTGGCAGCGGCATATGGAGCATGTACGGGCCGTCCTGAGATCGCTGAGACTGGCCGGGCTGACGGCCAACCCGAAGAAGTGTGCGATTGGGCGCGTAGAGGTTAGGTATCTGGGTTTCCACTTGGGTCATGGACAGGTGCGTCCTCAAATTGACAAAACGGCAGCAGTTGCGACCTGCCCTAGACCCAAGACCAAAAAGGAGGTGAGACAGTTCCTGGGGCTAGCGGGATATTATAGGAGATTTGTTCCTAATTATTCGGACCTCACTAGCCCTCTGACTGACCTCACTAAAAAGGAAGCACCAGACCCAGTCCAGTGGTCAGAGATGTGCCAGCAGGCTTTTACCCAGGTGAAGGCTGCTCTGTGTGGCGGACCGCTCTTGCAATCGCCTGATTTTTCTCTCCCTTTTATGTTACAGACTGACGCGTCGGACAGGGGGCTGGGCGCGGTTCTGACCCAGGAGAGGGAGGGGGAGGAGCGGCCGGTGCTGTACATCAGTCGGAAGCTCTCAAAGAGGGAGACGATGTACAGCACCATTGAAAAGGAGTGTTTGGCAATCCGGTGGGCCGTTCTGACCCTCCGTTACTATCTCCTGGGGAGGGAGTTCACTCTCTGTTCGGACCACGCCCCTCTCCAATGGCTCCACCGCATGAAGGATACCAACGCGCGGATCACCCGTTGGTATCTGGCGTTACAGCCATTTAAGTTCAAGGTGGTTCACAGGCCGGGTGTACAGATGGTGGTGGCTGACTTCCTTTCCAGAAATGGGGGGGGGGAGGCTGCAGGCCGGATGGCTCCCCGGCCTGAGTCGGGCGGTGGGGGTATGTGGCGAGGGGGCCGTGGTTTAGCGAGGTCTGTGACGGGAGAGAGAGTCAGGAGACGAGCGGCACGTAAGGAAATCAAGACCAAATGAGAAACACCTGTCTCTTGTTTCAGTGATTGGCGTGGAGAAACAGGATATAAGGCCAAGCAGGAAGCGAGGACAGGAGAGAGAGGAGCAGATCGTGGAGGCACACAGGACAGAAAGAGAAAGAAAAGCAGAGAGGGACTGCGTGACCAAACCGGTGAAACTGAGGACTTTTCATGAGGTGCCAAGGGCACAATTGTATACGACGGGACAAGTTTGATAATAAATTAATACCTGTGTGCCTGAAACCAGCCGACCCCTGTGTCTTCTTCCACACCCACCCGAACATTGTTACACTCTGAAACACAACAAACATGCTGCTCTGAAATCTATTTTTGCATCCCTAGATGAAGTGAAACTGTGGTTTTCTCAAAATTTCTTATTTCTGAATGAATCTAAAACCGAGGTTATAGTATTTGGCCCTCATGGAAACTCTGGGAGCAGAAGCATTGACCTGGACTACCTTGCTCCTTTTACTTCATCTTGCATTAAGAACTAGGGTGTTTTCTGGGATCAGAACCTCAAATTTGAAAAACAAATAAATGCGGTAATCAGCTCGTTTTTTCCAGCTACGTCTTCTCTCTAAGATTAGATATTCTCTTTCTGAGAAAACCTTAGAGATTGCTATCCATGCGCTTATTACATCTCGTTTGGATTATTGCAACTCTCTTTACTATGGCATGTCCAAAGACTCGACTTCAATTAGTACAAAATGCCGCTGCAAAATTCCTCAAAAGAAAACGTAAATTTGACCACGTTTCTCCAATTTTGAAATCGCTGCATTGGCTACCTGTGCATTTCAGAACTTTTTGTTTTTAAATCCTTAAATAATCTGGCACCGAGCTATTTGTCTGAGCTACTCTGTCCACACAATCCTACACGAAATCTGAGGTCTGGTGATAAGAGACTTTTATCTGTCCCCAGATCACGATTAAAGCATAGAGGTGACAGAGTCTTTGCTATTGCCGGCCCTAGGCTGTGGAACAGCCTTCCGGTTTATATCAGATCGGCACAGTCTTTAACCGTTTTTAAATCTTCTCTCAAAACCTATTTTTTTTCTTTAGCTTTTAATTCATTGTGAGTTTATGTCATAAATGTTTGGCTTTGCCCTTGTCTTTTTAATTTGTGTTTTGTTCAGCACTTTGGTCAGCACTTTGGTCAGCCATGTTTGCTGTTTTTGAATGTGCTATATAAATAAAAACAAACTTGAAACTTGAAACTTGATGTCATCCAGCTTCAGAAAGTAAATAGTCCTATTAGATCAAATATAAAACAGCCTGAAAACTCATCATTAATCGAATCAGTTATAACTAATGTCCCCCATAAATATTATATCGATTAGAACTACAAACACAAATAAAAAAGTATTAAAAAATACAAAACAATGTGAATGTCCGACAGTTAAGTAGAGAGGTTTAGATAAAAGGGTTTGAGTGTTTAACAATCAGTATCTAACCTGACGAAAATATATTTATTCAATGTTATCCTCATATTTCATCTGCAACAGCAATGTGAACTTTTGTAAAGATAAGTTTTTTTGTAAAGATATTTTAGGGCATAGTATAAATATGCAAATTGGGACGCAGCAATAATGTATGGTTTAGGCTGGAGACACACTTGAAGGTTTTAAGCCAAGGAGAACCAGCTGACTACGTCAATTGTCATCCATTTGTTTTTCTTCTAAAGTGACGTTTGATCTTGCGAGTCTCCATGAGATCTCATCTCACTGTGAAAATGTCGACAGGTGTGTGGGCTCGTGGTCCGGACGAATCTTCTAGTGTGTGCATTCGGAGGATTATAATGCTAAAAAACTGCCCTTACGTCTGTGGTCTCCCACAGTTTTAAAATCGGTTAAGATTTGAAAATCCTCTAGTGTGTCCCAGGCCTTACTCCTAAATTGTCAAATTTACTTAGAGAACGTAATTGTCACGACTTAATCCAATCCCTCAGCTCCTCCCACTCGTTCCCTTTCCCCAGAAAACGAACTATCTCCACCTGCTGTCACCAATCAAGAACTTTTATTTAAACTACTCACACTGTTGTCTGGTCTTGTCGCTCATACCTACAGTAACTCACCTGGCTCATCTGTCATCCTCTTACTTGTCCTCTTCATCTGCCCAGTTGCCTTGGGATCCTCATCTGTCCTGGAGACCTGCAAAAAGACATAAAGACTAATTCTTCAGCTGTGACCATAGTATGGCTTAAGTGTTCATTCTCTAGTTGAGATTTTCTCTCTAAACAAGCATTCTCTGTTTCAGATTTAGTCTGTTTCAGCCTGGATGATGCCCAAAATGACATGATCTTCTTGATTTAGGGTTCTGGATTGTTGATTTAGAATATGTGGAATTATGTTTTAACGAATCATCTCTGTCTGATCCACCCTCAGTTCCAACATTACTTACAGCAGCATATCATTCAAAAAGGTGTAAAGAAATATGGTCTTTGTTCACAAGATTATTATCTTTTAAACATCCCAAAGTCTGTACAAATATGGGTAAACGGGCATTTAGTTATGCTGCTCCATTTGAATGGAACCTGTCCAAGTCCAAAATAAATTATGCTTAAAAGGGTTAGTTCACCCAAAACTTAAAATTCTGTCATTAATTACTCACCCTCATGTCGATCCCAACCCGTAAGACATTAGAGAAGAAGAAAAATATCTTAATTTGTGTTCCGAAAACGAATTAAGGTCTTGTGGGTTTCACGACATGAGGGTGAGTGATAATGACAGAATTTAAATTTTTGGGTGACATAACCCTTTAAGGACCATGTAATGCCATTTTCTGTACAGTAACCTATATAAATTCTTGCACGCTCGCCTTTCAATCATGCAATGCGTCAGATTAACATGTTTCTTTGTTTCATAATATAAGATTAATGTTAGGAAACTTAAACTTGTAGATAAAGTACCCTATTTGAGATTGATTGTATATGAATGCATCACAAAAATCCTGTGCTCTATGGGCACTGCCATTAATAGAGGATAAAGCGAAAGTTGTTTTACACTCCGTGATAAAGGCCTATTACATACCCAATTTAAATATTTTGTGGGAAACATAAATGCGATCAGTTATCCAGATGGCGACCACTTGAACAAATGTAAACGCGCCGTGTCCTGATTGACTGATAAGCCGATCTGCTTGATCAGATCACGGTGATCGCATGTTAATGCCAAGTGTAAACGCAGCCAGAATAAGTTACCTCTTAAGTAGATTATTTCTGATAAGAAAAATAAGTAAATTACATTAGACGCTGCTCTCGTATGCAGTGAGACTGGATATTTATGAAGCAATCAAGGCTTTTTGGTGAGTCGCACACACCGTTTTTGTGCTGGTGTCATATGCTCTCTGCTTGATCGTTAATATTTATATCATGTTATCCAAGAATAGTATGTCAAAAATGTGTTCCCTTTCGAGGGAACTCGAGCTGCGTCACCGCTTTGGGAACGCCTCTGCGTGATTGCGTCGTGAAGCACATGTGTAATCAGTCCAATGGAGAGACGGAACGTCATAGGCGGGTGACGTCATCGACCCGGAAGGTATAAAGCATACCGGCAAACAAACGCCGCTAGCTTCTGTTGCTTTCAGCAAGCGCTCTGTGTATTGTCATTGTCAGATTTGTGTTTTGTGTCTGAGTTCAGACTTCTCTTGTTTCTATCTCCTACAAGTTTGCATACACACTGACATTTAAAGAGACATTATGGCGAGCGAACAGCGTTACAGAAAGTGTGTTCCTCCCTGCTCTCGTCACATCACGAGCGGGGATACACACTTGATGTGCGTTGTTTGTTTGGGTGAACAGCACGCTCAGTCGGCTCTCGAGGGGGCCGGCTGTGAGCATTGTGAGGCTTTGCCTATGAGAGTGCTGCGATCCCGCCGGGCACTTTTTGAGGAGGGTGTCCCGGTTCGCGTTCCCCGCGGCACAGGCCCCGCTGTTGCTGAGGCACAGCGGCAGCTTATGTCGTGGGGTTCGCAAATGGATCTGTCAGAGGGGTTAGAGACGGGCCCAGCCCTTTCTCTGCCCTCACCTGGCAGATCCAGTGCTGCCTCTCTGGGTTCGGGAGCCCGCCCTGCGGTTTCTCCCACCCAGGGGGCAGCCTCAGCGCTGCTTTTATCAAGCTCTGACGAGATCGATATTTGCAGCGTTGACGCGGGGGTTGAAGACTCGCCACTTCAATCCCCTGCTGGTGAGGAGCTTTTGGAGGTCCTGTGCAGAGCGGTGGCCAAACTAAACATTGACTGGCCACAAGAGAATCAAGAGAGCGTCTCGTCCAAGAGCCGTTTGGACGAGCGCTTTCTCCCCTCCCGCTCTGCCCAGCCTCCACGTCGGAGTTTACCGTTTTTCACGGATCTCCACACTGAGGTGTCGAGAACGTGGAAGCGGCCCATGTCCTCTCGTGTCTTCAGCCCCCAAACGTCAGTGTATAGCAACATACAGGGGCTGAAGAAGCATGGGTATGGTCCGATGCCGAAGGTGGAGGAGACGCTTGCGAGCCATCTCTCTCCTCAGTCGGCATCGGCCATTAAAACTCCGACCTTGCCCACCAAACCATTAAGAACCACATCCTCTTTGGTGGGCAAGGCGTACTCGGCAGCGGGTCAGGCCGCCGCGTGTCTGCACACTATGGCCATCGTGCAGGCATACCAGGCCGACCTGCTAAGAGACCTGGGGTCCAGCCAGGAGATCGGAGCAGACTTAGTTAATGAGCTCCGATCTTCAGCAGATTTAGCTCTCCGAGCCACCAAGGAGACGGCCAAATCTATAGGCCGTTCTATGGCAGCCCTGGTGGCTACGGAGAGGCATCTGTGGCTTAATCTGACCGAGATTCGGGAGAGAGATAAGAGCTTTCTGCTTGATGCGCCGCTGTCTCCTGACGGCCTGTTCGGTGACGCTGTCACAACCGTCACCGACAGGTTTCAGGAGGCAAAGAAACAATCTGCGGCGCTGAAGCAGCTCCTCCCGAGAAAACCCCAGGCCTCGTCTGCTGCTGTGCGGGAGCAGCAGACACCGAGTACAAGCTCCGTACACCGGGCGCAACAGAAACAAAGTGTTGCCACTCGTACTCCCCCTCAGAAAGGGTGGGGCGGTGGGCGACACCCCCAGACGCAGCCCTCTAGGGGTAGAGCAGATCTGCGGACTGTTCTTATCTCTAGAAATGCTGCGTCTAAGAGGCCCTGACGCCAGTGGGCCCAGGGCAGTGAGGGTTTCCCCCTTCGGGAACAGGCGGTGTTCACCTCAGCATACGGTGCCCGTCCTGTTCCGGTACCCTCACAGGGTCTCTCCACTAACCCCGCCCGAGTGCCGGGGCGTGGAAGGCCCTCGCGAGTCATCCGAGGATGGCCCGCGTCCTCCAGACAAGGAGGTGGCGCTGTCGAGTCAGCCGTTCCCTGCCGGTCATCCGTTTCAGGGCGCTGTGCTCCCAGCACTCAGTATACCAGAGGCCAGTCTCGAGGGACTGGTACCCCTAGTAGATTTTTTGCCAGAATGGGAAAAACTGCCAAATATATCTCGTTGGGTCCTGCAGATAATAAGATCAGGGTACGCCATCCAGTTCAGGTGTCGTCCACCCGGTTTCAAGGGGGTCCTACCTACCTTGGTGGGCCCCGAGCAGGCTCTGGTTATGACTCAAGAAGTCCAGACCCTCCTACGGAAGGGGGCCATAGAGAAGGTTCCTCTCTCCGACAGGGAGTCAGGTTTCTACAGTCGCTATTTTATAGTGCCAAAGAAGGATGGGGGGTTGCGCCCCATTTTGGACCTGCGCTCGCTGAATCGCGCAGTGGCAAAGTTCAGGTTCAAGATGCTTACACTCAAACATATCGTGTCCCAAATCAGGTCCGAGGACTGGTTTGTCACGATAGATCTCAAAGATGCTTACTTCCACATCTCCATCCTTCCGCAGCACAGGAAGTACCTGAGGTTCGCTTTTGGGGGACAAGCGTACCAATATCGGGTGCTTCCCTTCGGTCTAGCCCTATCACCCCGCACCTTCACCAAGTGTGTAGACGCGGCATTAGCCCCCTTGCGTATGCAGGGGATCCGCATTCTCAATTATATCGACGACTGGCTGATTTTGGCTCAGTCAGCACGTCTGGCGGTTCAACATCGAGATGTTGTTCTCGCGCACATGAAGAGGTTAGGGCTGAGGCTCAACCTCAAGAAGAGCGTTCTTTCTCCAGTACAGAAAATAACGTATCTGGGTGTGTGTTGGAATTCGATCCTGATGCAGGCCCGTCTATCAGAGCCTCGCGTAGGATCGATTCTCTCAGCTGTGAAAGGGGTGAAACTAGACCAGCCACTCACTGTCAAACAGTATCAGAGACTGTTAGGCCTGATGGCAGCAGCGTCCAACGTCATTCCTCGTGGCCTGTTGTACATGAGACCTTTACAGTGGTGGCTCAAGACCAAGGGTTTTTCCCCGAGGGGAAATCCCTTTCGCGTGATCAAGGTAACGCGGCGATGCCTCCGCGCCTTAGTCATGTGGAAGGACCCTCGGTTTCTAGCCCAAGGCCCGTTACTGGGGGTACCGTGCCAGCGGGTCACTCTGACCACGGATGCCTCCCTTACGGGTTGGGGGGCGACCATGAGTGGTCGCTCGGCCCAGGGCCTATGGCAGGACTCTCATCGTGCGTTGCACATAAATTGCCTGGAAATGCTTGCTGTGTTCCAGGCTCTGAGACATTTCCTGCCGTATCTCAGGGGCCATCATGTTCTAGTTCGCACAGACAACACATCGGTGGTCTCCTATATAAATCACCAGGGGGGTTTGAGGTCTCGCCCTTTGTACAAGCTGACTCGTCAAATCCTCCTGTGGGCCCTGGGGAAATTGCTCTCAATCAGGGCAATCTACATCCCAGGGCGCCTGAATACGGAAGCAGACATCCTGTCGAGGCAGGGGCCGAGGCCCGGGGAGTGGAGACTCCACACCGAGGTGGTGGAGCTCCTCTGGCAAGAATTCGGCAGAGCAGAAGTAGACCTGTTCGCCACTCAAGACAACACTCATTGTCGTCTATGGTTTGCTCTAACTCCTCCAGCTCCCTTGGGACTGGACGCCATGGTACAGGAGTGGCCGAGGCTGCCCCTGTACGCTTTCCCCCCGATTGCTCTGCTTCCGGGAGTTCTAGAGAGAGTTCGTCGGGACGGTGCCCATCTGCTCCTAGTGGCTCCGTTCTGGCCAGCCCGGGTTTGGTTCTCGGACATTGTGTCGCTCCTCAACGGCTCTCCCCTGGAGATTCCGTGCAGGAGGGACCTGCTCTCTCAGTCGGGCGGTGCCTTCCTGCACCCACGCCCAGAGCTGTGGAATCTGTGGGCTTGGCCTCTGAGGGGGCCCAGCTCCTAAGCTCCGGTCTCTCAACCGAGGTTGTGGAGACCATCCTACACTCTAGAGCTCCCTCCACGAGGAAACTGTACGCATTGAAATGGAGACTCTTCACCTTATGATGTAGAGATCGCCTGTGGGATCCAGTAAACTGCCCTGCGAGCGCGGTGCTGGAGTTCCTGCAGGAGAAATTCTCCGCTGGGTTAGCTCCCTCCACTTTGAAGGTGTACGTGGCGGCCTTAGCAGCTTACCACTCTCCTTTCGATGGTGTTACCCTCGGGCGACACCCCCTAGTTACTCGTTTCCTCCGTGGCACTATCAGACTGAGGCCCGCAGTACGCACCAGGGTGCCGGCCTGGGACTTATCTATTGTCCTTCAGGGCCTTTCTCAGGCTCCCTTCGAGCCCATTGAAGAAATTTCTGAGAAACTCCTCACCTTAAAGACCATCTTTCTGCTGGCTATCTCTTCTTTAAAAAGAATAGGGGACTTACAAGCCCTCTCTGTGGCACCCTCGTGCTTGGAATTTGCTCCCGGTATGGCTAAAGCTTTTCTGCACCCCAGACCGGGGTACGTTCCTAAGGTTCCCACTAATACTGTGAGACCCATAGTACTTATGGCCTTTTGTCCACCTCCCTTTCTGACGTCTGACCAGGAAAGATCCAATCTGCTTTGCCCCGTTCGCGCACCAGACGCTTATGTCCACAGAGCTGCCCTGTGGAGAAAATCGGAACAGTTGTTTGTGTGTTACGGTCCACCCTCGAGAGGGGGTCCGGTCTCTAAGCAGAGGATGAGCAAGTGGATAGTTGAGGCTATTTCACTTGCTTATGAGGTGGTCGGGCAGCCTTTCCCTTTGGCTGTCCGGGCACACTCGACTAGGGGTATGGCTGCCTCTCGGGCATTCCTAGCAGGGGCCTCCCTGCAAGACATTTGTGACGCGGCGGGGTGGTCCTCGCCGCTCACTTTCGTGAGGTTCTACGAACTTGACATTACTCCAGGGGCTCGGGTGCTCGCCTTTTAGACAATGCACAGGCGGGCATCCGGCTCCTATGGGGACGTGGGTATTCTCGTTCCCAAAGCGGTGACGCAGCTCGAGTTCCCTCGAAAGGGAACGTCTCGGTTACGACTGTAACCTTAGTTCCCTGAGTAGGGAACGAGACGCTGCGTCACCCTGCCATACTCCCCGCATGCCCGCAAAAGCGTCTTGCTTCACTCTACCACAGAAGCTAGCGGCGTTTGTTTGCCGGTATGCTTTATACCTTCCGGGTCGATGACGTCACCCGCCTATGACGTTCCGTCTCTCCATTGGACTGATTACACATGTGCTTCACGACGCAATCACGCAGAGGCGTTCCCAAAGCGGTGACGCAGCGTCTCGTTCCCTACTCAGGGAACTAAGGTTACAGTCGTAACCGAGACGTTTCTGCTGAGTAGTGCGCCATACTATCCACTAGCCAGACCGATAAACAAACAAAGACCGGAAGTTAACTTCGGGCCAGGCGCGTAACCGTGGCAACGCGCCTGCGTCCGATGAAACCTTCTATACCCTAATCCTTTTCCTGGAGCTCTAACCATAATTAAGTACACATGAACCAGCTAATCTTTGAGAACACTTGATAATTGCAAACAGGCATGTTGGAGTAGGGTTGGAACTGAACTTTGTAAGAACACAGCCTATGATTTGCTGTTGGTTATTTATAACACAAGTATTTGGCATTAGGGGAATGGGATATTACATTATAAATGATTGGATTTAATCAATAAATTATTGTATATGCCCTTGCAAAGATAATTTTAGAATAAAGTTCCAACAAAGGATATTTCCAAGTTTCCGGGCGGAGGATGGGCTTGACACAGTTACCTTTGGCTTACTCACTGGGGGCTTTAGGACAGGGCACAATTGTATGCAAAGCTGCTTTTAAACAACATGGATTGTAAAAAAAACGCTATACAAATAAGAAGAATACAGGGAATACAAGAACGCGCAGTAATCTCAGAACTTAAACCAATCCACAAATTCGTTTGAACAACCAAATTAGCCAGAGTTCAGTTATCACGATTAGAAGATCTGGGATCTGTCAAATCTTATCAGATGTATTAAGCGAGGTATGAAGAACGGACCCCTGGTCCTGGGGACTCACCTCCCTGCTTATTTAACACCTGATTCAGATCATCAGCTCATTAGCTCATTAACTCCATGAACTGGGCTAATGCTGCCTTCCCATGCTATCAGAAAATTCCTGCTTCCCACTTCTGGAGTCGTGATTACAAGCTTATCACATTCAAATTTTGACTTGAGGGCGTTCATGTCCACCTTGGAAACTAATATTTACGATAATTCTGATAACACTGCTTTAATTTTGTGAATGAGTGTGTGCATTTTGTGTGTGAAAGATTCTTGTTTGAGAGTGTCCTGTGTGAGAGATAAAGTTTTAATTACCACCAAAGCAGCCCCTAATAGCATCCTGTGTGTATGCCCTAATGCACAATTTTCAAACTCGTCGGATCACTGCTCTTTTCACACTGCATGACTATCTGGGGTAGCATTCAGTCACTGCTGTGTTCACACTGAACGACGGATCGCCGACAGGAGGTTTCACATTGCATGACTTTACAATAGGAAGAGTCACCCACAACTCTCTCCGGTGCGCAAACTACGTTTCACAACTAAACACACGCGAGATGTGACAAGTAAACAACATGAGATCACGCGTGCGTCAGACCGGAGTTCCCGCGCAAGACTGGAATTGTTATTAAAAATGATAAACTGCAGAAAGTTTGCGATCCAAATTGTCTGTGCGCTGATTTGCAGCGAAAAGGTGAAAAAGAAAAAAGATTATGAAGGAGGAAATGGTTCTGGAGACACAGGGAGCAAGGATTGTGTTCTGCAAGGAGAGTTTGAGGTAAATAAATAATTTAGCAATGTGCTGCTGTTGCGGCTGGTCAAGCAAATGTTTATGCTTTGTTTCTGTTTGATATAATTGTAAATATATCTAATAAAATACTGATATTCTGGTCAGTATCCTCCCTGTATCAGATATCCTCCCTGAACTTCCCGCTGGCCTGTATCTCTCATTGGCTGTCGGTCATCGCCAATGTCATTTTCAGTCAGAGCACATTTCACACAGCATGATTATGAATCGCCAACAGGTCCAGATATTTAGCATGCCAAATATCTCATGGGTGTCGGCAACTCGTCGGCGAGTCTCTCTGATCGCGTCTTTGATAATTCACACTGCGTGATTGTCACTTACATGCACGAACTCCGATTTCGGGCATTTGCCGGCGATTTCGCAAAACCTGTGGGCGAGTCAAAATCAGGGCTAAAATCGGGCAGTGTATACCATGAGGCATTTCTCATTCATCCTTTGGTCTTTGTTGCTTTTGTTTCATTTTGCCTCCAGTTGGAGGATTCTGCATTTCCAACATCATGTTATGGAACACCTCCATATTTTTACTCCACTCTTTTTCCTCTGAAACTCTAATTTTGTTCAACTAGCTTTGTGTAACAGGGCACTGGTTAGGTGTTGCTGTAATTACTAGCATACCGTTACGTTTTGAAACCAAAAGATAACAGCTTACTTTTAACTTACCTAGTTAAGTTGCTAAACCTGCTTGCTGGAATAACCCCTTAGTGTTAAGATTTTAGAGTTTAATCGAATTGGTCTCTCTCGGGTAGGCAGAATGATTTGGGGGTTGAAGAGTTACAAGCCCCCCTGTCCTGGGCCAAGCCGTGTAGGACTGATAAGACTAATAGTCTTCTTTTGAGGACCCTGCTCTTCTCTCTCCTTATTAGTCATTTATCACACCTGCCAGCCTAGCTGAACCATAATTACTCTGGCTTTATCCTCTTCATGCTGTCATGTCTGGGAGAAAGAGGGAGTGGGAGAAAGAGAGGTTGTGGGGGTGGTGTGGGGGGGGTAAGTGGGGGTGGTGTGGGGGTGGTGTGGGGGGGGTAAGTGGGGGGGGTAAGTGTGGGGGTTGGGGGGGGGGGGGGGGGGGGTTTGGAGGGTTTGGGGGGTTTGAGGGGTTTTGGGGGAGAGAGAGACAGACCAGCATTAAAGAATAGACGAGAGGTGCTAGTTCTCCCCATTACAGAGTCACATTGATGAGCTTGCAGCATAAATCAGCATGAAAACCATACAGACATTCATAAGACTGTGTGGAGGAAGAGCTAATCCAACAGATGTGGCTCTCATTTTGCATAAATTTCTTTCAGATGATAGAAGCGAGTGGAACCTAATCTTGTGCAACGAAGTACAATCTGCAGACTATACCTAAAGTGTCACTAATAGGAACAGGGTCTGTCATGTTGAGGGGTGACAAATATTTGACAGTAAAAATGAATCTCTAAAATGACATTTTTAAGTTTAAACACAAATAAAGCATTGATATACTTTCACACCAGTGTCCTGCAGTGTGATATGCTACGCTCCATCTAAAGCTATTAAAGCAAATTTTCTGAAGTACACAAAATCTGAAACATGCCCGAAGTAGGTTAAGTTCATAGAGAAACTGTAGTTCCCTTTCGATACTTCACTCGTACTGTGTCGCTAGATGCTATGGGGAAAAACAATTTTTTCTCAGAATACTGAAGCCTTTTTGATCATGCAATGAAGCTGCATGACCATTGGTTCGTGCAGTAAAAGCTGTTCGAACCAATGGTGAGGCAGCAGAGCTGCACGAGCCTATGGCGATGAAGCCCACCAAAGTGGGCGGGGTCATCTGGCTATATAAGCAGGCATTTTGCCATAGGATCAATTCTCCTTCAGCGACGAAGATCATCTCCCTTCACTAAACTTCGAGACTGAAATAAGCCTTCCTGCCGTTGTAAGCAATGCAGCGGATCAGCCTTCAGCTTCAGCGCGCCACCAGCTTCTGCTTTGACGGTGCGTGATCTGCGCCTGCAAGCTGATCAGCGATTCCCCTGCAACTATCCGGGCGAATATCAAAAGAGCACATTTCTAGCAAATTTCCTGCGACGTTGTTGCAAATGTCGCACCACCAGTGTGGCTTGTGCAGGGCCTCCCTTCACGCTGATGACAAGCACAATGTGTGTGTTGCCTGTCTGAGGAAATCCCACGAATCCGCAGAATCCGCACTCACGAGGCAAACTGTTCTCACTGCGAGAGCATGAGCCTTGCCTCTCTGCGCTTGCGGATAGCTTTCTTTTCAGAGAGCGCCCCTTGCGCCCTCCCGTTTTCTTCTTCCCAGGAACCTTGGAGGAAAAAACTGTGGGGCAGAGGATCTGAGCGATCTGGCACAAGTGAGCTCACGCCTGCAGGTCCCGCGTGCCTCACTCTTGTACCGACTGAGACAAATCAGACACATAATTACTTGTTACAAAGCTTCCCTAGAGCTTCCCAACCTGTCCTGCTGGCTCGTGAGAACCATCAGGCTCGGCTATGTGATTCAGTTTCCACGGTCTTCTCCCCGCTTCCAGGGAGTCCGCTATACCATGGTAGGTAGCAATGCCCCTGTCATGTGTGCGGAGGTCGCTACCTTGCTGGCGAAGGGTGCGATCGAGACTGTCGCTCCGGCCGAAATGAATTCCGGCTTCTACAGCCCTTACTTCATTGTACTTAAGAAAACCGGTGGGTTACAGGCAATCCTGGACCTGCGTGTCTTGAACCGAACCCTTCACAAGCTTCCATTCAAGATGTTGACAGCCAAACAGCCATTTTCGAATGCGTTCGTCCGTTGGATTGGTTTGCAGCGATCGACCTGAAGGACGCATACTTTGATGTCTCCATTCTTCCTCGACACAGACTGTTTCTACGGTTTGCCTTCGAGGGGCAGGCATACCAGTACACGGTTCTCCCATTTGGGTTAGCCCTGTCTCCTTGCATCTTCACGAAAGTCGTTGAGGCAGCCCTTGTGCCACTCAGGCAACACGGGGTTCGCATCCTGAACTATCTTGACGACTGGCTGTACTAGCTCACTCTCGAGACCAGGTTTGCGAACACAGGGACCTTGTGCTCCAGCACCTCGCCCGTCTGGGCCTTCAGGTCAACTGGGAAAAGAGTAAACTCTCCCCCATGCAGAGGATAACTTTTCTCTGTATGGAAATCGACTCGGTCGCCATGTACGCACAGTTTACGAGTGAGCGTGCACAGTCACTGCTGACTTGCCTGAGACATGCTGCCGTGGGCTCCTGGACAAGACTGTCTGACAACACAGCTGGGACAGAGGGGACAGTACAGATGCACTAGCGCACAGCTGGCCGTGGGGCCTCCGCAAGTATGCGTTTCCCCCAGTGAGCCTCAGGGAGGACGAGGAGCAGGTCCTTTTGGCCCCTGGCCGATTCCTCTAAGGAAGGATCTCCTTTCTCAGAGACGGGGCAACCTCTGGCACCCACGTCTCGATCTATGGAACCTGCACGCGTGGGTTCTGGATGGGACGCGATAGGTTTGAGTACCCTACCACTACAGGTGGTGGCTACCATCACTTCCGCTAGGGCTTTGTCCACGAGACAAGCCTATGCGTTGAAGTGGAACCTCTTCGTCACATGGTGTTCTTCTCGCCGAGAAGACCCCAGAAAATGCTTGATCAGGTCCTTGCTCTCCTTGCTCTCCTTCCTCCAAGAAGGGTTGGAACGAAGGCTGTCTCCTTCCACCTTGAAGGTTTACATGGCGGCTATCTCTGCGTACCACGATCTTGTGGAGTCGAAAATGGTGGGTCAGCACGAACTGGTCATCAGGTTCCTGAGGGGGGCTAGAAGACTAAATCCTCCTCGCTCTCCTCTCATACCCTCTTGGGACCTCGCAGTGGTCTTATCTGCCCTGCAGATAACTCCCTTTGAGTCTTTGCGATCAGTGGAGCTTAAGTTCCTGTCTATGAAGACAGCACTCCTGGTCGCTTTGGCCTCCATCAAGAGGGTAGGGGATCTGCAGGCATTTTCCGTTGACAAAGCATGCCTGGATTTCGGGCCGGCCAACTCTCACGTGATCCTGAGACCCCTGTCTGGATACGTGCCCAAGGTTCCCACGACTCCTTTCAGAGATCAGGTGGTGAACCTGGAAGCGCTGCCCTTGAAGGAGGCAGACCCAGCCTTGGCGCTGCTCTGTCCAGTACATGCCCTCTGTGCTTACGTAGACAGAACGCAGTGTTTCAGGACCTCAGACCAGCTCTTTGTTATGGTGGGAAGCTTAAGGGAAAGGCTCTCTCCAAGCAAAGGTTGTTGCACTGGATAGTGGACACCATTGTCTTGGCTTACCAGACGCAGGGTCATCCATGCCCCCTGGGAGTGAGGGCACACTCCACTAGGAGTGTGGCTTCCTCCTGGGCTCTAGCGTATGGCGCCTTGCTAACAGACATCTGCAGAGCTACAGGCTGGGCGACACCTAACACTTTTGCGAGATTTTACATCTCCATGTAGAGCCAGTGTCCTCTTGTGTACTGGCTCCCAGTAGCCAGAAACTGGACAGGCTCAGGTGTCATCGCTTGCTGCGCCATTCCACTCCACGGACTGGATGTGTGCACTATTTCACTCAGGTGAGTTTCTCAGTAAGCCCTGAGTTCCTCCAGCACTGTTGATGCCGACACCAGAGTGCATGCCCGCTCGGTCAGCCCTCATGTTAGGCTAGGTGCCTCCATGTGCATGGTTCCCCCTCTGGGCAACCCCCACATGTGTATTTCCACTGTAATCCTCTCTGAACATGTGTCTTTCCCTTGGCAAGCCCCTTGCCACCCCTGGTGTTGAAACATTTCACCCTTTGGGCTGGATACCCCAGTGTGTTCTATATGCATTCCGTTTGCAGGTCATATGTGTATTCTTAAGTCCTCCCTGCGGGCAGGCATTGTGTTGCATATTTCCATGTGGGATATGCTTTCCAGTGTATTTTGGTATTCCTGTGTTAAATCAAGTCCTTCGTCCGTGCTAGTCTCACGACAGGGAGCTCAGACTTGCGCAGGGCGCTGGAAGACAGCCGAGGTGGCGTGATTAGATTGGACCCCCATTTGTCAGTCACTGGCGTAACTCGGAGTGACTGAAGAAAAGGGAATGTCTCGGGAGGGAACGGATACGTTACGTCCCTCTGCCACTTCCGCTGTACCGTTGGAATGGCCGGGAGTTCAATCTCGGCTTCTCAGCAGGTAACATAATGCGAGATTGCCAGCGTCCTTCCTTATATACCCACGAGGTGGGGCGGAGCTACACTATGCAAATTCCGCAGACCCATGGCAATTCCTTGCCATTGGCTCGTTTTGTTTAACTGAAAGGTGATAGGCTTCTAAGCGAAACCCCCATTCGTCAGTCACTGACGTAACGTCTCCGTTCCCTCCTCAGGGAACAAGGGTTACATAAGTAAATGAGAAGTTTTTCTTTTTGTTGCCTCAGATAAGGGGTACTTTTTAAGGAGGTTTTCGCTGACAATGTGTTTGGATGTTATCACATATCATTACATGTATTTGCGCACAATATAATACAAAATAATAATTTAATTTGACATGCTAGTTTTCAGCGCAATATCATGCTAATGACAGACATGTGACTTTCTTGAAGTCCAAAATCAGTGTTCTTGATTTTGCTTTGTTTTCTGCACTGATGTTTACAGGAAAATGGACACAGGGACATTTTATGGTAGAAAGGACAGAAATAAGCTATTTGTCAGAGTCATACCCAACAATGGATTTTGTAGTGAGGACAGTGAGCTTGAGGGAAGTGACAGTGATGAAGAATGGACAGCAGAATGAGGTTTGAGAGGCAGAAAAAAAATTTTTTAGAGCCGTATCTTATATGCAGTAAATTCGGGAATAAAAGGCATTTTTAAATCTTATATGAGGTAACTCCGTAAGAAAATAGGATTCGAAGATTCTATCAATGTAACAATTTGCAATTCAGTCAACCATAAATATTCTCTTTTTCAAGGTGATGAAGTAAACAATGATGAGAGAAGTGAAGAAGAAAATGGATGATGGATCTGAGGATGATTATGGTGGGGATGTGGGGATGTCCCTCATCAACCAAGGTGGAAAACCAGCCATGATTCTAGTTTCCCTGCATACCCTGATTGGCAAGGCAGCCTTCCACAAGCTGATGACATCTTATCCCCTTATCAATACTTTAAGACATTATTGTAGAGCAGTGAAATTTGTATGCAGCACAGGTTAATCTTAACAAGCCACTTAACCTAACCACATCCGAACTGGAGCAGTTCTTGGGCACTGTCTTGTACATATCCTTGTTTCGACTGCCAGCAACACGCATGTTTTGGGGCCCTGCAAGCAGAGTTTCTCAAGTAGCAGATACACTGTCTCTAAACAGTTGGGAAGAAATCAAGAGATTCCTGCATTTCAATGATACTGATGATCAACCAGTTTGATCTGATGACAATTTTGATAAGTGGTTCAAGATCTGGCCCTTGATTACACATCTTGTCTTTAAAATGAATGCAATAACCATAGCAGAGAAGCTGAGCGTCGATGAGCAAATGGTCCCATTTAACCCTCTGAAGTCTGAGCTGTTTTCTAGGCCCTGGAAGTATTTTGACATGCCCTGACATGTGTGCTTATTTCTGTTACTTGTAATGTTTTCATGGCTAAAGTCTGATTACACTGTATTCAGCACAAACTCTGCTACAATAATATGTGAGCAGCATTTATGTAAACGTTTGTAGTTTTGAGAAAATTATGTTTATGCATAGTTTGTGAAAAAATATATTTTTAAGTCGCTGAAATAAGGCCATAAAAACCATTCTGAATTTTTATTCACAACACTTTTGAGAACTGGATCACGTAGGCTAGTTTTTTGCTTCAAAACTATGTGAAAATCATCCTGCCCACTCATTCACATAAAACAATATATTGATTATAATTTTTTAAGACATGTTTTGTGTTAGAAAGGCATATGCGGGGTGGGCGTAAATGATCATGAATATTGATGTGTTTCACACCTGAAACAAAAGACACTCCCCTAATGGCCCATCAAAGTGGAATGCTGTGAGGCAGCCTGAACAAAGAATGTGAGGAGATTCAAATATTTTAATCCGTTTTATTGTAATTCCTCTATGTGGAGTTACGAAATGTTGTGCCTACCACCACAGTGCTACATATATAAACATATACAGTACTGGCAAAGGTTTGGATGCATTACTATTTTTAATGTTTTTGAAAGAAGTCTCTTATGCTCATCACGCCTGCATTTTTTTATCAAAAATACAATATAAACAATAATATTGTGAAATATTATTACAATTTAAAATAATGGTTTTCTATTTTAATATACTTAAAAATATAATTTATTTCTGTGATCATAGCTTATTACTCCAGCCTTCAGTGTCACATGATCCTTCAGAAAACATTCTAATATGATGATTTGATATGCAGTTATTATCAATGTTGCAAACAGTTGTGCTGAATTATTTATTTTTTATAACCAGTGATATTTGAAGAAAAAGTTTAAAAGAACAGCATTTATTCAAAATAGAAATATTTCCTAACAATATAAGTCTTGTACAGTATACTTGAATTTACAACATAATACAATGTAGTGCTACAGAAGAGAGTGTACATAGGGAGAGACAAGAGTATTACAGATGATCTTTGCAGCCCGATTGTCAGTGGGAGGTAATCAACAGAGCACAAACATCTGAACACAGTCCCACATCTTTGTGCCACTCTGGAAAACAGTTCCTGTTCAATTGAAGACATAAGTGATCATTGCATGCCTGGCATTTCCATGGTGTTAATTGCCTTTTACCACGCACTGCTTTGCAATGCAAACAGATCCTGCGACCAACCGTGGCGACATTCCTGCCATCTGAGGTCATCTCAGCTCCTAGAACTGGTCACTAATTGTCCGTTTTAGTGTGGTTTTCTGTGACACATCACAGAGCTCTGTGCTAAGCTGCTCCATAAACTCTTTATGGGACATGTTACCATGTAGCTCTTTGTGCAAAAGGAAAGAGTTGGTGGAAGCAATGTCCAAGAAGTGTAGAAAAATCTTTCTGTACCACTTCATGGTTTTGTGCTATGTTGTGTAGTACTGCAACAGCTGATCAGACAGGTCAACGCCCCCCATGTGTTGGTTGTATGCAGTCACAGGTGCAGGACATGGAAATGTCACAAGATGTCCATCCACTTCACAAATATAAGAGGTCCATCCCGAATCCATCTGATGGATCCACTTGCAGATTTTTTAGAGAGTGAATTAGCTGCATTTCGAGGGCAGTTCTTCCTGTTGTCCCTGTAAGTCTTTTAGGAGCTTTGGACTAAAAATTGTCCATGTACACATGGTACCCAGAACCCAAAAATGTATGGTCTAAAAGAGATGTTACAGCATCATATGACAGTCCATTGCCTGTGGGAAAATTGTTCTTTCCTGTGTACACAGAAAAGTCCACATTGTATCCATTCGAAGAGTCCGCAAGAACAAACAACTTGAAACCCCACCTGGTTGGGGTTGTGTCATTCCAGTGTTTGCTTTGTATGCCACCATTCTCTCATCCACAGCTAAATTTTTTCTAGGATGATAGAGAGGTTTGACCCTGAACAGACGGTCATGTTCAGCTGTGCCTCTCTTTCTGTCATTCTCCTTGTCCTCATCTGGGTGACTCATGTGCACATTCCATGAAATTGTCAGGTATCTGTCCCTAGACATAACTGTAGATGGAAAAGACACTGAGAAAGCACTGCTCTGCCCCCAGTAGTCGTGATGGAGCTCATCTTCACCATGGCCATCTAAAACAGCAGCCCAATATAGCGGTACATCTCACTGATGCTTACATCTGTCCATTTATATTTGCTGCCCTTTGCAATTGCCTCGGCTGCCTGAGCATTGGTGTTGTGGCACAGAGTTGGTGTTGTGGCACAGTGCTTTTCTTTTTTGAATAGACTCATGGGAGAATGGGAGTCAACAGAGCTCAGTTGTGGTCCAGGTTCCCGCGCGGGCAGGAATCGCAGAGTCTATGGAACCATGTCCACATCAGTCTCTGTTTTCCATGACAGAGTGGACTGCCTGTTGCTTGCCTGCTTGTTTGCCTTGGCTCTCTTCGGAACAGGTGCTTGGAAATTTTCATTGTCACATCTGTAAAAAAAAAAAAAGCGTGAGCAAACTGATAACACAATCAAAGAAATCAATCACTAATGGCCATTCAAAACAAAGACAACAGATTTTGTGATGTCGTACAAGTACATATCTGTAAAATACTAAATCAGTGCACTTACTCAGTATGATTCTCGATCGCACTGAGAACTGAACGACACCTGCGTGCCCCTGTGCGAGGTGCTGGTGAAGGGGAGCGTGATGCAGCCACATTCCTATGAAAAAAAAAAAAACATGTTAGCATACCTTGTCCAAAGTAAACCTATGGGCAATTAATGGGTATGGACACACAATGTATCATAAGCTAACCAAAACTGAGTGAAATATATTACAAATGTTTACACTTAAGCATACACAAACATTTTGTAAGTGACATTGTAAGGCAATATTTCCCGTAAGCTAATATATAGTTTTATATTATCACCATGCACAACCAAGAAAATGCTTCTGTAATGCCATACAGGTTCATGTACTTTTTGAATTAAGATGCTGTTCACATACGACAGTTACATCTGTAAAATATTACATCTGTGCACTTATGCTGATAACAGAAAGAAACTATTATATTATCATTGTCAATCACTGTCTGTGCATAACAAAGACTACAGATTTTGTGATGTCATACATTTACATATACTTGCAGCCACATTCCTATGAAAAAAAAAAAAAAAAACATGTTAGCATACATTGTCCAAAGTAAACCGATGGGCAATTAATGAGTATGGACGCACAATGTATGTATATCTGTTGATGATGGGCCATAGGACTGACAAATATCTATTTATGGGTATTTAGTGTATTTCAAACATTTACACCTGTATTCACAAACATCTGTATAGGCATAATACAGT
Source organism: Rhinogobio ventralis (assembly GCA_039654625.1). Lineage (NCBI taxonomy): Eukaryota > Metazoa > Chordata > Actinopteri > Cypriniformes > Gobionidae > Rhinogobio > Rhinogobio ventralis. The sequence continues at coordinate 27,645,762 of CM077206.1, read as the reverse complement.
ATTTTAGAGTATTTTAGTGTCATAGACTGACCAAAACCAAACATTTATATATAAAAATATAATGTCTAGTGTTAAGACAGTATCACCTTATATATTTTACCAAAGGCTAAGTATATTTGCACTAAATCACATAATATTTACACCTAAGCAGATATTTGCAAACAAGCTATATTAGGCATAAGGCAGTATTTTATTATCAGAAGGCATAAGGCATATATATTATCAGAAAAATAATTATGTAATACTAAACAACTTACTCAGAACTCATATCCTCAGCAGGATCAATTCGCTCTTCAAAATGCACTCGTTCATTGTCTGAGTTGAAATCTTCCTCAGAGGAAAAGGTGAATTCTTTCTTGCTGTCCTGAATCATCTGAAGGGCCTCTTTACCGGAGTAGCGTGCCATCCTCAAAACGCGATGAACGTTGTGAATCTGATGTAGAAACTTCATGTTTTTATGGCATTGACCGGGAGGCGTGTGCGATGAAAATGGATCACTCAAACTATTTACCGTGTGAATGGCTCCGGGGGTGTGGTGATCTCCACTCATTAGAGATAATGAAGTGAGATGAGAAAGACTGTTCCTCTCCTTGGTTTCAAATGGATTATATAAACTGAGAATATTTGTTTTTTTATTTTGACTTAACTAATTTAAAAGTAGATTATGTAGACATATTTCGCTTTGCCTGTGTGACAAATATTCACTGAGTTTTAGTTCATTTTCAAACGCATTTCAGAATGAGCTTCACAGACTGAGAGATGACAGAACGTGCATCATGTTTGTTTTCTTTATTTTGCAAAAAACAAAGTTTTGTTTCTGTTGTGAGTACACAAATAAACTTAAACTTTTTGAATGATGTAAAACACCTGACAATATGACCAAAATCGACTGAGTATTTTAAGTCTCTTTTGCACTGATATGAAAAAAAAGCGAGCTGATCGGGCCGGTGCAATGGCCAACTCGAGGGGGTTAAGGGATGAAATCACCTGAAGCAATATCTGCCCAAGAAGCCCAAAAAATGGGGGTATAAGCTTATGGTCTTGGCTGGCTCGGATGGTATTCCACACAACATTGATGTATACACTGGGAAAGTAGAGCAGCCCCCCCCCCCCCCAGTTTGTAGATATAGGAGACAGTGGAAAGGTTGTCCTCCACCTCGCTCACCTCGTGCCACAACACAAAAACTACAAGCTGTACTTTAACAACTGGTTAACCAGTGTTCCACTACAACTTGAGCTAGCTCGTCAAGGGCTGCACTGTCTTGGCACTGTTTGCTCCAACAGATTACCAGACAGCAGCATGGTTTCTGATGCAGAGCTGAAAATATCTGGCCGTGGGTCTTTTAAAGAAAAGAGAGCAATTGTTGGCGATACCACTTTGCATGCGGTCAAATGGTATGACAACCGCTCCGTGACTATACTGAGCAATTATGTGGGAGCACAGCCAGTCACTCATGTCCAGTGATGGGACAGAAGAAGTAAGGCAGTCATTGATGTCCCCTGTCAGGCTGTTGTAAGAGACTATAATCAGTACATGGGAGGGGTTGACCTCCTCGACTCCCTTATAGCTCTATACCGGACCAAAATCAGATCGAAAAAGTGGTATCACCGTCTGGTTTTCCACTTTCTAGACATGATTGTGGTGACCTGCTGGTTGTTGTACAAACAGGATTGTAAATGCAATGACCTGTCCAATGCATTCAAATCCTACATTGCACAGGGACTCTGCAAATCTGGGAAAAGTCTGGAGAAGAAAAGAGACCGGCCCAGTGGTGGGATTTCAAGCGAGTATGAGGCAAAGGAGATGAGGCAGGGACCCGCTACTCCAATCCCAGATGTGCAGATAGACGCTACAGCCCACTGGGTCATCATGAGTGAGAAGAAGGGCAGGTGCAGGGTGGGGTATAGATTTTTAATTTTTATTTATTTTGTTAATCTGATATCTTAAATCATCCAGAAAATAAGATTAAATATTGCAAAAACATAATTCATGCATTAGAGGGTTAAATGCTTTATGCTTAGGAACGGACCTTCCCCCAAAAGAGCAGGAAAGGTCTCAAGTTACCAGGGCTACCACCAGATAAGACTTTGTTTATGGCTTGAAAGAATGTGAAAAGGGAGAGCCATAGCCCTTAAACAGACTTTCCTGCATTAATTTATAGAAAACTGTTCTATAAATGAACATGCACCCTTAGGACATTTTGTGTATGAATATAACTGTCTTGTAAAATGTCTCTTATGGTATTTTCATTTTATGCATATTTTATGAGCAAACTACTAGTTCATGTAACCTCATATATGTCGTGTCTCCTATCAAATTAATGCTTGTTTCACGACTTACACTTTTGTGTGTCACTTCCTCATAGGAGGCAGTGTGTGTTTGTTGTATTAAATGGAGTATAAATGGGCACAAACCCAGTTTAATCATGCTTGAAGCAAAGAGCCATAAAATCCGCTGGGAAATCCATACAATCCCATCAGTCAAGTTGACCCTAGGGGGTGTGACTTCTCACAGACCTTAAAGAGAGACACACAGATCCGCCTCGCTCTCTCTCTCTCTCAACTGACTACGGACACACATCTGGTGGCTCTCACCTTACCCAAAAGCGGGCCAGGCTGTAAGGCCTACACACACATCAAGCTATGTGCAAACCAAAAATCCGACCACACGGTCATGGGCCGGCAGGCCCAACACCGCAAGCCATGTGCAATCTCCTCGGCGGAGTCGAAATAACTGTGCATCTTCTTCAGTCAACGCAGGAGAAATCGATTGCAACTTCAACACCATCGGACCGAACTATCAAGACTTTCTCCTGTTATTGTACATCGGACACTCTTCAAACCGCTCAGGCCAATGCAAGTAACTTACGATATACTAGATCGCTGTTTAGTTAGTCAAAGCTGTGAACCCCTTTGTTCAAACAAAGGATCTTGCAGTCATAACTGATGGTTCTCCAAGGTGTTTTCATAGCTTCATCCCACTGTTCTGATCCGGTTCTTCAACCACTTTAACTCTACATATTACCCATGTATGTTTTTGTTTTGTGTGTATGCGTTTCTGTTTAGTTTAGTAATGGTCGTGATTTAGTTAATAAAGATTGTGCACAATACATATCTGGTTCTGACTCCCTGCCTGCAAACAAATTGTCACTTAAATGATCGATTTTGTTACGCGCTCTAACCGCTGTAAATGTAAAGGAAGAATTATTTTTCTGTGGCCATGAAAAATACCCTTTTCTTATAATTAATTAATAATCAATACTGGGTGTTTTCAGCGATTTATTCACAAAGGAACATATTGACTTTATGTTCCTAACTGAAACCTGGCTGCGAGAAACGGAGTACACTCATCTGTGTCCCCCGGACTGTTCGGTGTTTAGGACACCGCTGGTGTCACGGCGAGGAGGTGGACTCGTGCTCGTGTACCAGGAACGTTTCTGCTGCAGGTTGATGAACCCGGACTCTTTTGACTCCTTTGAGCTACAGATGACTAAGGTTGGAAATTTTGACTTAATTTACACCGTTTTTTTTAAGCATTTCGCTGAGTTTTTATCTTCAATTATCAAACTTGAAAATGTTCTGATACTCTGGGATTTTAACCTCCATATTGATGACTCTTCGTGTATTGTAGAATCAGAGTTTTTAACACTCACTGAATCATTTCATTTTAAACAGTGTGTCTTTGGTCCTACACATATAAAAGGCCATACTCTGGACCTTGTTTTTTTCTCTAGGTCTGAACATTGACCAGTAGAGTGTTATGGACATCAATGTGACAGACCACTGTTGCATATTTTTCAACTTGTCTTATAATGTGGACTGTCTACCTTGTAAACCAATGTCACAAAGACACATTATTAATCAAACTACCGCTGAGACTTTTTCTGAGTCATTTGACTCTAGTGTTTTCCTTGATTGTAGTGATGCTGAATCTTTTCTTAAGGCTTTTAATAATCATTGTTTATCGTTTTTAAACAACGTTGTTCCCCTGAAAAGTAAAAGCACATTCCCTAAGAATCCTTGTCCTTGGGTGAATGAAGAAATATTGTCTTTCAGGAGAAAGTGTCGTAAAGTAGAACGCTTGCGGAAATCCACAAGTCTGGAAGTGCATAGACTGCACTTGAAGGAGCTTATCACATCATTGAATGACATGATAAAACAGGCCAGGTCGGACTATTTTTCTAATCTTGTATTTGTGAACAAGAAAAATCCTAAAGTCCTGTTTGATACAATATCTAAGATTGTCTCTCCTCTAGCCCCTCAAGTGCCTGTGCACTCAAAGACCGATTGTAACAGGTTTTTACACGCTTTTGTAAACAAGGTGCAAGATATTAGAGCTACTATAAACCCATCTTCTGAGGTCACATCCTGTTGTTTATCTCCCTTGTACTCTTGAGATATTTTTTCACCCATCACTGGAGAGGATATTAAGGGTTTACTAAAAAAAAAAGTGAAACCATCCTCAAGCCCACTAGATGTCTTGCCGACTTCGTTGCTCTTAAATGTGTTTGATTTAGTGTTGTTAAACTGATCAATCTTTCCCTTTTAACCGGTTCTGTGCCCAGCCTTTTTAAACAAGCAGTTTAATTACAACTAGCAACTAACTACAGGCCTATATCTAAACTGCCTTTTTTATCTAAAATCCTTGAGAGAGTGGTGGGGCAGTTGAATGCGTTTCTTGACGGAAAAAATTAGTTTGATAAATTTCAGTCAGGTTTTCGCAAATGCCATTCAACTGAGACTGCACTTCTAAAAGTATCAAGTGACATTTTGATGGCTGCAGACTCTGGACATTACACTGCGTTGATTTTATTTGATCTATCGTCTGCATTTGATACATTTGACCATACTGTATTGATAAATTGGCTAGAAAATGAAATGGGGGTTCTCTGGGTCAGTTTTAAAATGGTTCTCCTCTTACTTGAGTGACAGATCTTTTTGTGTGTTTGCTAACAACATTCTGTCAGAAATTACCCCTCTGTCATGTGGAGTTCCGCAGGGCTCAGTTTTAGGTCCTATTTTGTTTTTATTGTATATTAGCCTCTTGGTGAAATAATTTTGTCATTTTAATAATTTGTCTTATCACTTTTATGCTGACGACATTCAGTTGTACTGCTCATTCAAAGAGTCAGAGTTAAGTAAGTTAACCGAATTATTGGAATGCCTGTCATGCATTAAAATCTGGTTAAACAATAATTACTTACAAATAAAAACAAAAAAGACAGAAACCTTAAGCATTGCTCCAGACCAAAAACGACCTCAAATTAAACAACATCTCTGTTGCTTGGACTCAACCATTCAGTTGAGCCTAAGAAACCTTAGTGTTCTGTTCGATCAATCGATGTCTCTGGATGGTCATTGTAGACAGTTGGTCAGAAAATGTTCTTATCACTTGAGAAATATCTCTAAACTGAGGACATTGTTGCCCAAAGCTACCATGGAGATAATTATTCATGCTTTTATTTCTTCACGTTTAGATTATTGTAATTCTCTTTTTACTTGCTTGAACAAATCTTCTCTGAGTCGTCTCCAAATGGTGCAAAACGCTGCAGCCAAGCTTTTTAACAGGAACCAACAGAAGGGCACACATTACACCAATTGTATTTACATTACACTGGCTTCCAGTCAAATACAGAACTGATTATACATTTTTTGTTCTAACTTTTAGAGCACCACATGGACAGAGCCCCCAATATATCACAGACCAGTTGACCCCTTACTCTTCCTCTCATACTCTTCGTTCCTCAGGTCAAAATCTCCAGAGTGTCCCAAAAACCCGCCTTAAAACTCAGTTTTAAAACTCTGGAACGCCCTTCCCCCGTTGTTGCGTGTGGCAGAATCTGTTGATTCTTTTAAAAAGCAGCTGAAGACACTTTTATTCAGACAAGCTTTTAGTTGATTGGGCTTTTAAGTTTTATGTTTTGTTTGTTGTTTTAAATTGTTAAATTGTTGCACTTTGTAAAGCACTTTGTGATTTTATCTGTGATAGGTGCTATATAAATACAGTTTACTTACTTAACCAGCAGAAGATTCTGCATCCAGAAACACACGGGTGGAATGACATCTTTAAAAAGACGCAGTGTCACACCCGTGTTTGCTCTTTTAGGGAAAATGTAGCTCTCTTTATAGTGCTGAAGCACACAGGTGAATGGCCGCAGCACAACTGGCAGGGAGTAGTGCAGCCAGTAGTGTGCACTCACTCTTTTAGGCTGTATAAATAGCAATCTCATTGAAGACACAACAAGCGCTTTTAATGCTGTATGTTAACAGCAGGAAATGCTCTGAGAGATCGCAACCACCGCTGTAGTGCCGTCACACCAACACCGGAACAGAGGCTTCATCCCGAAGAGCACTCGTTGAATTCACTCTCTTAGGTGACTGGATAGAGCTGGAACAGAAGAACTGCTCGGCACCGAAGCGAAAGGCAAAGGTGCATTGGTGAACTACCGAAAACGCATGTCACATGACCATTCATGCACACTTGGCATGCACATACAAATGTAAACAGTTGCCTCTTGCACATATAGTCAGTATTATAAAATGCAGAGTTTAACTGCACAAATGCTACTAAAAAGAACCACAAAGTCAGCAAAGCATGCAGTTCCGTCTCCATGTTAAACTGGCAGCTCCAGTAGTACTCTGAACTCTGTCATGAAAACTATGTATAAACCTTGATTAAACAGTTTAATGAATTAAAAAGGAATTTACCTGTATGATATTACGCTGTAGCCACATTGGACCAGCGGTTTGAAAAATGGATGGATGATTCTGATGCGGGTGCCATCTTCTGGTGAGACGAGAGAAATCATTCAGCACGACTTACAGTGCGTTATGGCTATTTACATTGAGCGTGCATTGGTTTTACACTTGTTATTGTGGTGCATTGTGGGATTGAATGAGTGCACTCAATAATGTCCACTATGTTTTCGGACACCACTACAAATGGCTGTCCTCTCAAATACTGCCCTATTTAAGGGTACAGAGGGGAATTTTACGAAAATTTTCTCTGCACAGCCGCAGAGTTTAGATTCAACCTTAATTAAATGCACCTGATCTAGCTAATGTCACATGTCTGTCTTGTCTTGTTAGCACATGTGGTGTTTTTGTTATTTTCTAGCCTTGTGTTTTGGTTTGTCATGTTTTGGTCTTACGTCATGTCTCTGGTATTGTCCTGACCCCGCCCCTCTTGTTATCTCATTATTGATTATTTGCCCTACCTGTTCTCCCTCATCACATGCCTGATTTGTCACCCTTTATATTCCCCTCGTGAATGCAGTCCTGTTGTCTTATGTTTGATGTCTTTCTCTCCCTGCCTTTGTTCCTGTCCTTAATTCATGTTCCTGGTTTATTTTGTTGTATGCTCTGTTTTCCCCCTCGTGGTTATTTTGTTTGTTTTATTTGTTTCATTTAATAAATCTAATTTCTCCTGCATTTGAGTCCTCGCTCACTTTATACTTACCCTCACCTGACAGCTAATCAAGTCCTTCATTCTTATTTGAAAACGTCTCGGTTACGTATGGACCCGTTCTGAGTAGGTTGATGTGACATGGCTTTTATGGCTTGGTTATATGGCCAAAATGGCAGATCTCTTTTTCATGGTAATGCCAGGACCAAGTTCAGCTAAATTCCTGAAGGAGGGAACGGAGACGTACGTTGGACGTCACCGACGAATTGGGATCACTTCTGGGAGCCCCTATCAGCTTCGAGATATAGAGAACCGGCCAATGACTATTGCCGTGCAAGATTTGCATCTCGCGCTCCGCCCCACAGTTGCAGGTATAAAGCGGAAGTGAATGCAGCGCACAGTTGTTTTTCACCGAGGAGCCGAACTAGTGACTCGGCTATGCAGTGATGGTAAAGCAACCGACGTACGTCTCTGTTCCCTCCTTCAGGGAACGAGGGTTACCATACGTAACCGAGACGTTCCCTTTCAGTCGGTCACGTTCGACGTACGTCGGACGTCACCGACGAATTGGGATCCCTTTGGAAAACGCCACAGTTACTACCACTTCCAGCGCCCAGCGAGAGCCCCTCAGACCCCGTCTGTTCCGGGCGGGGAAAATTCACGCAGGGAGAGTCAAACTGCTGTTCCGCAAGACCCACTCAGCAGACTATTGGATAATGCTGGGAAAGCGTGCCCGGAGGGACGCTGCGGAAGCCACATCATGCCCGGAGGGAGTTACCATGTGGAGAATAAACGTATGGACTGGCCGTGGGCAGTGCAACATACGGAATTCCCAGGGGTGGCCCCAGCCAAGCAGGTGGGGGAACAACACCTGACTGAGACGGCAGAAGAGCTCTGCCGAGGGAAAGACAGAGCCGTACCGTGGAAGAATACACATATGGGACCGCCGTGGGGGTCACAACATATGGAACCCAGCCTAACACAAGTTCCACCAATGCATACGAGTGTTAGACCTGGCGTCGCACGCTCCGCCACATCCGACTGCCGCGGGTTGCGGAGGACTCAACAGGGTTCGCCGTTTCTGGGGAACTCGACTGGAGCATATAAGCACACGTATCCGTTCCATGAGGGAATGGCGCAGCAAGCCGACACTTAGAACGGGCACTTCAGTGTTACTGACTACGGCAGTCGCACACAGGAAGATACCGGCTCTACACCCAACGCCCAGGAAGAAGCTACACCCCTAGTGGAGTGGGCTCTTAACCTGAGCGGGCAGGGTTTCATACGCCAAGACGATGGCATCCACTATCCAGTGGGCCATCCTCTGCTTGGAGACAGCCTTTCCTTTCTGCTGGCCTCCATAACAGACGAAGAGGTCCTGAAGCTTTGCGTTCTGTCCACGTAAGTCCGCAAAGCGTGGACGGGACAGAGAAAAGCTAGGGCTGGGTCTGCCTCCTCCGAAGGCAGCACTTGCAGGTTCACCACCTGGTCCCGGTAGGGAGTGGTGGGAACCTTGGGAACATATCCGGGCCGGGGTCTCAGGATTACATGAGAGTTACCGGGCCCAAATTCCAGGCACGATTCGTCGACCGAAAATGCCCTTCAGGTCCCCTACCCTCTTGATAGAGGCCAATGCAGTCAGGAGTACTGTCTTCAGAGACAGAATTTTTAACTAGCGGTTAGCACCAGAGTTAAGTCCCAAGAGGGTATAGAGGGAGGGCGAGGCGGATTTAGTCTCCTCGCCCCCCTCAGGAACCTGACGATCAGATCGTGCTTCCAAAAGGACTTACCATCTACCATGTCATGATAAGCGCAATAGCGGCAACATAAACTTTGAGGGTGGAGGGAGACAGCCTTCGCTCCAACCCATCCTGTAGGAAGGAAAGCACGGAACCGATCGAACATCTCCGGGGGTCTTCTCGGCGAGAAGAACACCAGTCGACGAACAGGTTCCACTTCAACGCATAGAGGCGCCTTGTCGAGGGAGCTCTAGCGTAAGTGATGGTGTCTACCACAGCCTGTGGTAGGCCACCTAGAACCTCCGCGTCCCATCCAGGGACCAGATATGGAGTTTCCAGAGGTCCGGACGCGGGTGCCATAGGGTGCCCCGTCTCTGAGTCAGGAGGTCCTTCCTCAGAGGAATGGGCCAGGAGGTGCTGTCGCAAGGAGCACTAGTTCCGGGAACCAAGTCCGGTTGGGCCAGTACGGAGCCACCAACAGGACTTGCTCCTCGTCCTCCCTGACCTTGCACAGTGTCTGTGCAAGAAGGCTCACTGGGGGAAACGCATATTTGCGTAGGCCCCGGGGCCAGCTGTGTGCCAGGGCATCCGAGCCGAGGGGGTCAGGGAATAAAACAACTGGCAGTGGGTCGTGTCCGGGGCGGCAAACAGGTCTACCTGTGCAGTCCTGAAGCGACTCCAGATCAGCTGGACCACCTGGGGATGGAGTCTCCACTCTCCAGGGAGCACTGGCTGTCGTGAGAGCTCATCGGCCACACGATTGAGCAGGCCCGGAATGTGAATGGCACAAAGCGACCTCAGATGCTTCTGACTCCATAGGAGGAGATGGCGGGCGAGTTGTGACATGCGACGGGAGCGTAGACCACCCTGTTTGTTGATGTACGCAACGGCCGCAGTGTTGTCCGTACGGACCAGAACGTGCTTGCCTAGTAGCGGCGCTTGAAGCGGCCCAGCGCAAGACGAACTGCTAACAACTCGAGGCAATTGATATGCCATTGCAGTTGGGGCCCCGTCCACAGACCCGAAACTGCAAGCCCGTTGTACGTGGCACCCCAGCCGGTGGATGAGGCATCCGTGGAGACAACAGCATGCCTGGACACTTGTTCTAGGGGAACTCCTGCCCGTAGAAACGAAGGGTTCGACCACGGGCTGAAGGTTTGGCGGCACCTCGGAGTTACAGGGACACGGAGGGATCCGCTGTGCTGTGCCACGCCCATCTCAGGACTCGGTCGTGTAGCCAGTGTTGAAGCGGTCTCATGTGAAGCAATACGAGCGGCGTTACTGTGGCTGCGGATGCCATATGCCCCAGGAGCCTCTGAAAATGTTTCAGTGGTACCGCTGTCCTGCATTTGAACGTATTCAAGCAGTTCAACACTGACTGGATGTGCTCCTCTGTGAGATGCGCTGTCAGGCAGACCGAATCCAGCTCCATACCGAGAAAAGAGATCATCTGCGTGGGGCAGAGTTTGCTCTTTTCCCAGTTGACCCGAAGCCCCAACTGGCTGAGGTGACTGAGCACTATGTCCCTGTGTTCGCACAACTGCTCTCACGACTGGGCAAGGATCAGCCAGTCGTCGAGATAGTTGAGGATGTGAACTCCACGCTTTCTCATGGGACCGATGGCCACCTCCGCGACTTTTGTGAAGACACAGGGCGACAGGGCCAGCCTGAAGGGTAGGACTTTGTACTGATATGCTCGTCCGTTGAACGCAAAGAATCGAGACATGAAAGTACGCGTCCTTCAGGTCGATCGCTGCAAATCAATCTTGGGGACGGATGCACCTGAAGATGCGTTTCTGCGTTAGCATTCTGAACGGTAGCCTGTGAAGGGACTGTACGGGCTGTAGAAGGTTCCTAGACCTAGAAGGTTCGGGACGTGGTGGAGGGTTCCACTCAAGCCCAACCTTTTCGGTGGCCCGGGAAAGCATAGCCGTCAACGCGGGGTCCGACTTGACCGTTGCCACTCTCCCAGAGGGAGGCAGTACAGCTGAATCTTCATCCTCCGAGGACCGGAACTCCCTCTCCGATGCAGCGATCGACATCTAGCTCTACCGGCTGCGGCGCTTGTGAGGGATCAGGGGCCTGCGGAGGCTGGCTCGGCGGGTTTGCCCTGAGCGTAATCCTCAGGTCACCCCGGCCATCCGTCGAAGTAGGTCTATTCTGAAGAATAGCACTAGACCGAGGTATGGGTAGGGGTACTCCGCCTTCCCGAAGGTAGGTGAGTCTCGTCCTAAGCGCCGAGATAGTCATGTTCCCACAGTGGGAACATGAACTATCCACAAAAGCTGCCTCAGCGTGCTGAATGCCCAGGCACGTGATGCAACGATTGTGACCGTCAGCTGCCGCATCCAGAAACGCACCAGTGGAATGACATCTTGAAAAAGATGCAGTGTCACACCCGTGTTGCTCTTTTGTGAGGAAACGCTCTTTCAGAAGTGCTGAAGCACCCAGGGGAAGACCGCGGCAGCACACAGGAAATAGGAAATATATTTAAATGGTGCTTTTTTTTACATACTTAATATATTTAAATTATACTATACTAAATGCATATTAAATTGATTATTTTGAAACAACTTTAGGTATATTAAGTGCATTTTAAGCTATTTGCAATATATTTTGATATATTAAATTGTGCTAAAATGGAACCACTTTAAGTATATTTAGTGCAATTTAAGTGCATTTCTTTAAAATTCATTTAAATTATATTTTTAATAATTAATTTAAATGTGCTTCAAGGACATTTCAATAGCATTTTAGTTCATTAGAAATGCATTAGTATTACACTAAATCTGTTTTTTTTTCAGTATTCAAAATGGTATAAAAAGTGCAAAATTATTAAATATAAATGTTAAGACACGTACATACTTTGAAATATAGTAAACTTTAATGTACTATATCATTATGTACATTACAAAATACATTCCTTGAGTACATTAAAAAAGTACAGCAGCATACATAATCTCTTGACAAATACATTATAATAAATGAAAGATCAGTGAAATGCTATGGCAGAGCTATTTTTATCCACTTGTAGAACATTTCAGTTATTTTACTGTATTACTGAAAAGTACACTATGAATATGACATCACTGAATAAAAGTTACTGGAAAACAAAGCCCAGGTGAAAAGGACGTAATATTAAATGTATTAAAAATGCACTTAAAAATTCAAGTAGTAAGTTTATATTATATTTGAATTGTACTTAAAAACATACTCAAGTACATTTTTAATACATGTAATAGTACGTCTTTTTCCCCTGGGAGTGCAGAAGTGAATACATTTTTTCTTTACAAACAAGTCTGCAAAAGGCTGAACCAAACAAAGAAACAGAAGAGTTTAAATGCCACAACATCTTCAAGTGGACGGTCACTTCTTTGAGTACGACTTGCATTTTCTGCAGCTGAGGGCTTGCCATTCAGACACTGTAATGTTTGAAGACTTCTTTATCACAGGATCTGTGAAAGGGAAAAAATCATTTATATAAAATTAACCAATGATTAACAGTTTTGCATCCATGTTTATATTATATATATATATATATATATATATATATATATATATATATATATATATATATATATATATATGATATTATTTGCATAGATATGCATTACAATTCCATTGAGTTCTCAGTTTACCTTTCAAAGCTTTGACTATCTCTTCATCAAGCTTGACACGTCCGTTTTTATCCTCTTGTCTGTCGTCACTATACAGCACTCTATGAGTTACAATGAACATAAGATTAGAAGACCAACAACACCACTTACAGTGAGCGGAGATTAATCACAGAGTCACTGATATTGTTATTTAAAGCAATAACGCAACCTGTGTATTTCAGGGTATGTTGTATGTTGATAATAGAGTGGTGCAGGTATGACATCGCTTTGTAGGCCAAACGCGGAAGCAAGTTAGCATTTTGCACTTCCGGTTCCCTTGTACAGAATTCAATAGGTTTTTTGAATGCGATTTTGTTTAAATGGCTGAAATAAGGTCTGTGGTGAACACAAGCTCAAGACACTTTCACTTTTTATTCTACGACATAAAACACATCAGTATTATACCACTCAGCTCAGTCCACTTTTACAGCCTCATTATGCTCATAATTAAAACTCAAACGTTCTGGGAAAATGTTATGAGATAAAAACTGAAAAGGTTTTTGGAAGCTTAGTGATGGTGACATTGTAATCGCAGGGCCGTGGTGTAGTCCATTTATAGCCTTCATCTGATAACCACTCTATTGTGGTTTATTTTAACCTATATTTCCCATGAATGTGTCTATTGTGGTCATGATAACATGCACTCTTCACCTCTGTTGCAGAGATTTAAGGAAATTAAAAGTTAAATAACAATTAAATACAATATACAAAAACAATTAAATAACAGACAGATTTTTACATGCATGACTCAAAGGAAGCATAGAAATTAGCCATTTGGAGCCAGTTACTATCATTTTCCTACCAAGACTTGACAAATCACCCTCTATTAGGCATGATTCAAAATCTCTACAACAGAGGTGATATGAGATTAAATCATACTTAGCCTACTACTCTCTTCTTTGCGTGTCTCTGCATTCTGTCTTCTATAGCAGCTGATCTGAAAGAAAAAACAAAAATAATTAATATTTCACAAAAAACAGACAGACAAATGATGATGAATGCTTTGTTTTCTTTTTAAGAATGACAGAATGCTGAGTACAATGTACCTGGTGGGTAATATAATCAAAGCCCTTCACAGCCTCAGCAGTTTTAGATGTACACTCTTTTAAGCATCCCTTTTTACAATTTAATCTTTGTACTTATTTGTAATTAAAAATATTTTTTAGAAAATAAACAAAAAGGCAGGTTGTCAAGCTTGAACAAATATAAACAACAGTAACGTTGCCATAGTTGGCTGGTCAGCTCAAGACAAAGTAAATTTATGTTCATAACATGGTTATTTCAAACTTTTCAAAGATCATTTACCTCATTACAATGAAGCCATTTTTTCAGGAAATCAGAAATAAATACACAACTACAAAAGAATGTTAATGTAATGTTGTACATGTTCAAATGACTAATTATGTTTTCTGCTGATGCATTGGACAATTGTTGTTTATAGTTGTTTTATGTCACCACATCGATTTTAAACAGATTCATCAAAGTCTTTAGAAAGGGACTTTATATTATGACCCGTGTGCTGTGCCGTGTATATACCCAGTGCTGAAGTTGCTAGATATCTAACATTAGCTTTGTGTCAGTATCATGTTACAGCGGTTAACATCAGCCACTGTTAGCTAGCAAATGCATAGCAGCCCTATCCACCTAGGAAAACACTAAAGAGTGAGATAAGTATTCATACAAACAGCAACTAAAACTTACCAGTAATTTCTGTGGGCAGTATCTTCATCTCTTCGCGTCTGCTTCGATTAAATGTTGATTTGAAAAGATTGGCTCTGATTGGCCAAATTGAATGTACGTTAGCTGAAAACAAAAAAGAAGTGCTGTTACAGTTACACTTTATGTCAAAAATACGACTGGCACAGAAAGTTAATTAAATACAAATCTTACCTGAAGTTACAAAATAATGAGATTCATAACCCTCCGATGAAAGACAACTCCCCAAAACTGTTCACCTTTCAAAAAGCTTGTGAGAAAACCTGAACTCCGCCCCTTAAGTGGTACGTAACTGTGCCAGGAGGGGCGTGGTTTAGTAAGGTCTGTGACGGGAGAGAGAGTTGGGAGACAGGCGCGGCATAAATGGGTCAAATTCAAATGATTAACACCTGTGTCTTGTTCCAGTAATGGGTGTGGAGATGGCATAAAACCAGCTCAAGGAGCACAGTAGGGAGACCAACTGGAGACTCGGAAGCACAAGGAGAGAGACTAAGTGAGCTCAGGAGAGCATATGGACTGAGTTACAGAAAGTATTGACTTATTGTGAAACGCTAGTGAGCGTGTTGTTGTTTTGTTTGATCAAAGATCGGAGAAATAAAAGCTTACCGAGTCTCCTCACCGCTGATCCTGTCTTTTTCCTTCCTTACCCAAACTGAACCTTGTTACAGTAACATACGCAGCGCAGTCAGATGCGGCCATGCAGAATCTGCAGTTTTAGTTACGAATCAGGCTGGCTGGACTGTTTATTGTATATGGTTTTTCCAGTGCGTAAATGATTAAGGGTGAGTTTTCATTTATACACTCACCTAAAGGATTATTAGAAACACCATAATAATACTGTGTTTGACCCCCTTTCGCCTTCAGAACTGCCTTAATTCTACGTGGCATTGATTCAACAAGGTGCTGAAAGCATTCTTTAGAAATGTTGGCCCATATTGATAGGATAGCATCTTGCAGTTGATGGAGATTTGTGGGATGCACATCCAGGGCATGAAGCTCCCGTTCCACCACATCCCAAAGATG
This sequence comes from Rhinogobio ventralis, assembly GCA_039654625.1. Lineage (NCBI taxonomy): Eukaryota > Metazoa > Chordata > Actinopteri > Cypriniformes > Gobionidae > Rhinogobio > Rhinogobio ventralis. The sequence goes on along the minus strand of CM077206.1, from coordinate 27,630,223 downwards.
CTCTATTGGGTTGAGATCTGGTGACTGTGGGGGCCATTTTAGTACAGTGAACTCATTGTCATGTTCAAGAAACCAATTTGAAATGATTCGAGCTTTGTGACATGGTGCATTATCCTGCTGGAAGTAGCCATCAGAGGATGGGTACATGGTGGTCATAAAGGGATGGACATGGTCAGAAACAATGCTCAGGTAGGCCGTGGCATTTAAACGATGCCCAATTGGCACTAAGGGGCCTAAAGTGTGCCAAGAAAACATCCCCCACACCATTACACCACCACCACCAGCCTGCACAGTGGTAACAAGGTATGATGGATCCATGTTCTCATTCTGTTTACGCCAAATTCTGACTCTACCATCTAAATGTCTCAACAGAAATCGAGACTCATCAGACCAGGCAACATTTTTCCAGTCTTCAACTGTCCAATTTTGGTGAGCTTGTGCAAATTGTAGCCTCTTTTTCCTATTTGTAGTGGAGATGAGTGGTACCCAGTGGGGTCTTCTGCTGTTGTAGCCCATCCGCCTCAAGGTTGTGCATGTTGTGGCTTCACAAATGCTTTGCTGCATACCTCGGTTGTAACGAGTGGTTATTTCAGTCAAAGTTGCTCTTCTATCAGCTTGAATCAGTCGGCCCATTCTCCTCTGACCTCTAGCATCAACAAGGCATTTTCGCCCACAGGACTGCCGCATACTGGATGTTTTTCCCTTTTTACACCATTCTTTGTGAACTCTAGTTGTGCGTGAAAATCCCAGTAACTGAGCAGATCGTGAAATACTCAGACCGGCCCGTCTGGCACCAACAACCATGCCACGCTCAAAATTGCTTAAATCACCTTTCTTTCCCATTCTGACATTCAGTTTGGAGTTCAGGAGATTGTCTTGACCAGGACCACACCCCTAAATGCATTGAAGCAACTGCCATGTGATTGGTTGATTAGATAATTGCATTAATGAGAAATTGAACAGGTGTTCCTAATAATCCTTTAGGTGAGTGTAATTTGCCTTTGTAATTTCCATTATTGTGTTGACTGTTGCGATTTGCCTGTGAAATGAACACATTTTAAACTGTGTCACAAAGTGAAACTAAAATGTTTTTATATCAGAATTTGAGCTCGAAAATAATTGTATTTCTATTAGAATATAAATATTCTATTCACTTACTAATTACAGATCACCCGGTTTGTTCAAGATTGCTTGAAAATGTCGAGTTTGATGACATTGCACGTTCTTGCTTGTAATATTGAGCATCGTTGCGATCGTGCAATATGCGTGTCATTGTTTACACATAATTTATTAATACAATCAGCATGCAGCTAACCCATGTATGTTAATTTCTATACTACTTAACAACTGAATGTTTGCGTCATTTACTGATATACTTATAACTGTTTTCTTTGTTTTTATTCTGTTCATTATAGATCACACTTGTGTGAAGTAACATATACAAACCTCTTTTGATTAAACAAGTTAAACTGGGATTCCCTCTTGTGTTTCTCTTACCGGAAACACACACATCCATCTTTGTTGCACCATACCGGAACCCACTGAGCGTCCCATACACTCGTATAAAGCTCATCGTAAAAAAACAACAACAACACATCGCCAAAGTCATCCATATGAATCACATAGTTTCCTCCAAGTCCTCTGAAGAGACACGATCGCTCTATATAATTTACAGTTTAACTTTATATTTATAATCGCATTAAAGCAACATATGCATGCACAGTTTATCTGATAAACAGAATCTCTGAGGTATGAGTACAAGCTCATTACCATAAGAACCAATCAGAGCTACTCAACGGCTCTGGAACCAATCAGGTTTAATCATGTGTGTCATGAGTTGTTTGAATTTAAACACAGTAAAAACAGGGATTTTTTTAAGCATCTTAAAAAATTATTTATGATCACTGTTCTCTATATAGATCAGTGTTTATGATGCATTTCAAATAATATGATGTTGAAGTCCTTTTCTGGGAATTTAAGTAGTAGCCTATTGCAAACTTATGGACAACAGCCTTTTAAGAAGTAAAAGTGAACAACATATTAATAAGTATGCATATTGCAATGCTTAATAGTTGACAAATGTTTATAATACATTATAATTTGGTACATTTTAAATGTTAAATGTTTTTTCAAATATCTTACTTTTGAAAATATTTAAATGATAAATGCATAAATATTTAATATATATTGCATCATATATGTATTATACATTGCATAAATACACTCACCTAAAGGATTATTAGGAACACCTGTTCAATTTCTCATTAATGCAATTATCTAATCAACCAATCACATGGCAGTTGCTTCAATGCATTTAGGGGTGTGGTCCTGGTCAAGACAATCTCCTGAACTCCAAACTGAATGTCAGAATGGGAAAGAAAGGTGATTTAAGCAATTTTGAGCGTGGCATGGTTGTTGGTGCCAGACGGGCCAGTCTGAGTATTTCACAATCTGCTCAGTTACTGGGATTTTCACGCACAACCATTTCTAGAGTTTACAAAGAATGGTGTGAAAAGGGAAAAACATCCGGTATGCGGCAGTCCTGTGGGCGAAAATGCCTTGTTGATGCTAGAGGTCAGAGGAGAATGGGCCGACTGATTCAAGCTGATAGAAGAGCAACTTTGACTGAAATAACCACTCGTTACAACCGAGGTATGCAGCAAAGCATTTGTGAAGCCACAACACGCACAACCTTGAGGCGGATGGGCTACAACAGCAGAAGAACCCACCGGGTACCACTCATCTCCACTACAAATAGGAAAAAGAGGCTACAATTTGCACGAGCTCACCAAAATTGGACAGTTGAAGACTGGAAAAATGTTGCCTGGTCTGATGAGTCTCGATTTCTGTTGAGACATTCAGATGGTAGAGTCAGAATTTGGCGTAAACAGAAGGAGAACATGGATCCATCATGCCTTGTTACCACTGTGCAGGCTGGTGGTGGTGGTGTAATGGTGTGGGGGATGTTTTCTTGGCACACTTTAGGCCCCTTAGTGCCAATTGGGCATCGTTTAAATGCCACGGCCTACCTGAGCATTGTTTCTGACCATGTCCATCCCTTTATGACCACCATGTACCCATCCTCTGATGGCTACTTCCAGCAGGATAATGCACCATGTCACAAAGCTCGAATCATTTCAAATTGGTTTCTTGAACATGACATTGAGTTCACTGTACTAAAATGGCCCCCACAGTCACCAGATCTCAACCCAATAGAGCATCTTTGGGATGTGGTGGAACGGGAGCTTCGTGCCCTGGATGTGCATCCCACAAATCTCCATCAACTGCAAGATGCTATCCTATCAATATGGGCCAACATTTCTAAAGAATGCTTTCAGCACCTTGTTGAATCAATGCCACGTAGAATTAAGGCAGTTCTGAAGGCGAAAGGGGGTCAAACACAGTATTAGTATGGTGTTCCTAATAATCCTTTAGGTGAGTGTATATTGCATATATAAATACACTAAAACTTCACAAAAAGTATGCTTGTGTTTAGCATATTTCTTAAAAGTGTAATTAAGTATGTATTTATTACCAAAGTATTTCTAGTATACTTTTTAGGAATATATTAAAAGTATGCTTGTGTTTAGCATATTTCTTAAAAGTATAATTAAGCATATATTTATTACCAAAGTACTTATAGTATACTTTTTAGAAATATATTAAAATGCAATTCAATATATTTTTAATGCACTTCAAAAAAGCATGTTGGGAATACAAATGTATTATAAGCATACTACTCGAATTTCAAGTATATATTTAATATACTTAGTAGTATGACACTTTCACCTGGGCAATCAACCTGAATTCACCCTATACTCGTTGAAATCATAATTGCATTGTATTATGCTGTTTTAAACCACAAATATTTTAATAACATTCTTCATTAACAATTATTCAGTTATTTTAACAATGTCATTGTAAAAAAAAAAAAAAGGAAAAAAAGTAGTTTCATTGTAGCTAGCTACTTTTTGAAAATAACTTGTAGTGTTGCTAACTACTTTTTCAGAAGGGTAGCTTGAATGTAACTTAACTACATTAACTTACGAGTAGCTTGTAGCTTGTAAAACTACAGTTTCAGAGTAGCTTGCCCAACACTGCGTAGTTGCATATGGATTCCAAAGTGTTATGACCTGATGTGCAGGAAATTAGTGGGACCAGATAGAGTGGGTGAGGAAAAATACAATAATAAGATGGTGAGAAAGGTGTGGAGAACATGAATTTCGTTGTTGTTGTAGGATTAAAAAATAATCAAAGATATTTGATATTTGCAATTGAACAAAGACATACTGCTTTACTGTTTTCAACCCCCATCTTTCTTATCAGAAGGGCCATTTGGAATTCCTAAAGACAAAGAGATTCTGAAGGCCTGTAGGCCAAAGGTGTGTCACCCCTTAAGTACAGTGGGGGAAGTTTGGTCTGATTGGTCAGTTTGAATGACTCACAATAGGGTTTGAGTTACATGGTCAAGGAAGTATAAAAGAAGGTTGTAACTTGCTCTCGGGGGCCTTTGATTCTCTGCTCTCTTCTTCTATTCTCTGTCTCTCTCTCTTCTTGGGGGCCTTCTCTTTGGCTCTTCTCTTCTTTGCTCTCTTCTTCTCTGTCTCTTTTGCTCTCTCTCTCTTTCTCTCTCTCTTTCTATCCCTCAGGTATCATTCTATTCATGCTGGGTACGATTAATGGTATAAGTTTTTATCATCTCATACATCTATTTTGTAACTTCTTTAAGTGTAACCATAACCAGATTTTGTCATTAAATTCTTTCAATTATAAATGATTGCTAACTAGTTTTGATTTGGTATTGACTTCGAAGTGCTTCCTATTGCAATACAATATAGTCACAGTATAGCAACGCTCTCCCACATATTTAGCTATTGTAACTGCACTTATTTCCGTCGTTGGTATAAGTACAGTGGGTGGATATAGACGAGAAATGTACAGTTTTCTACCATCTTGCTCATAAAGTTTCTTTAGTCTTTCGGCAACCCTGCAGCCTGAACCACTGTAGGCGGCCCACCCTTACAGATGGTGCCGAAACCCGGGATCCCTTGCAGTGAATTTTCTGACATTTATTTTGATCAGTCATCAGAATGAGGAAATGTTTTCACAGTTGATCTTGTGAATGGATTAAAGCTCACCTTCTGACCAAGGAATGGGTAAGTCTGTTTTCATTGTTTATGAATTGCATGAAACAGAACGTAGAAGGTTTTAAATAGCTTCAATAGTCCCATTACTGTACAATTCGAGAATATTCAGATTATCTCTTCGGGGATGGAAGGGAAAATTTCTGATAACAATGACGTATTGTTTGCTTTATGGAGTGAAAAAGTTGAGCCTACCTTGTCTAAACTGAAGAAAGAGTATATTGGAATTAAAAGTTCAGATGATGAAATGCTTAAATGGTGGGACATAATTGGCAAACACCAAAAGAAATCAAAACATGGTGAAATAATTGAGGCTTTAAACTTCATTAGTTTTAAAAGGCTACATAATGTGACACCATTTCTATTATCAAGTCTAGATGTTAAATGTAAAGAAGTGCATTCTAAAAAACGCAGAGGCACAAAAGTCTGAGGCAAAGATTCAAGATCTTCAAACACAGCTAGATAAATTACTAGCTGAGCAGTTAGCCCTGACTGAAAAGTGTAAAAATCACAAGGAGACCATTGCAGATCTCAAGGCTAAGCTAATAGCTAAAAAGTTCATGCCTCCCAAAACGCTTAACAGCGATGGGACTAAAAAGCATGTTCACTTCTTAGATGAGGTGACTTGCTCTAATGAATCTGAAACGTTTAGTTCAGAAAATGCATGTGCAACTCAAGAAAGTGTGCCTATTTCAGTTCTTAAGGTGATGCAGCACCGTAATAGCGCAGAGTCATGTACCAGAACGCATGGTGTACAAGCATTAGAGAATCATGAATATCCTCAAACTCCAGGAGAACATAGCAGACAACCCAATGGCAAAGAGAACAGGTTTTGCGGTTCCTGTCAGAAAATAGGCCATGAAGAGGAAAAATGCTGGTCACTGGGTAGGGGTCAACCTCCACCTTATTTTCAGAAAAATAGGAAATTACTTTCTAAGGGCAAAGATCAGCGCTCATTTGCAGGTAAAACTCTCAGTGAGTTAACTGCAGTGTTCATGCAAGGCCTTCAGCTATTAACCTCACTGGCTAGTGGGCTAGCAGCCTCATAGCAATGAGTTTAATAGTTAAACATCCAAATTGCAATGATCCTGTTTGTATTTCCAAATTTGTAATTGTACTTAACACACTGTGCTCATTTAACATACATTATAGTTTGTGCTACTAGATACACATAGACTAGTTAAGTTTATTCTTTAAAACACATGATTGCTTTACTGTAAGTGTTGTATGAAACACTTAGGATAAAGGTTGTAGATGCTATGCATTCTAGGCCATGTATCTTGTGTAGACTGGAATAACTTTAATACTGGAATTGTATAGCAATTTCAAGTTGCATGTGTCTATGTTGAATTTGTTTGTCTCCTAAGTGGAACACTCTGCTATTTCCTATATAGCTGCAGTACACCCATGTACAGGAGCACAGAATTGCCATGTGGCTACGGTGTAATTTACAATTGCATTAACCATGAAAATGCTTTCATCACAGCAGGATTCCGTAACTCTGACCTTTGCACTTTATCATGCTCCTTAACACAAACATTGGTGTGGGAAGATTTTGAGCCAGTCACACTTCACTCACATTCTCATGCTGGCTCCCTGTTACAACAACAGGACCAAATTTACATCACAATTGTAAACCCTCCTCACCATGTTTGGGGCATGATTTACACATAGCCACAACTAAATACAGCCACATAGATTTGATCTTCACACACAAAGTCAAATCTACATCTGCCTCACAAAATGTTTGCATTCTATTTTATCTAAGTCTTTACATCTAGACTGTACTATAACTGTGAATTTCTTCCAGTTATTGTTTGTTTTGTTTTTCTTTAGATTTACTAAATCAGTTAGTTATTATTTGTTTCACCAAGTTAAATATCAAAAGAGTATTTCTCATTCTTACCTAAGTGATTTTTTCATTGTATTGTAACAATGCATTTGATTCTGAACTTATTTGATTTCTGATTCTTTGTATTTTGTCCCTTTGACTTGCAACAATGTTTTTGGACATCTATTCAATTGAATCTCTGTATTTGGTTACACAGAATATTTTGCTGATACTCTTCATGAAAAGGGGGGGTTTAAAACCAACAATGATTGTTGTTTTGTTATAATGCAATTTATGTTTAATGTTTCCAGAAACAATGTAAGAGCTTGTGAGATCTTCTTTTATTCTCAACCTTGACCAGTTTATTAAGTACATCGATTTAAGGGCTTATTGCCAGAGACTATTTTAATCTGACCATATCAAACTTCTGACCAATGACAAATGCCATGTATGCTTTTGCTCTTTGTTGTGCTATATGTTCTTTTAATCACAGGATCCCTGCTGCACAAGTTCACATCCTGTGTCCTGCCTCAGAAAGAGGGACAAGCGTTTGCTCTCATCTTCAGTGACTGTTCTCGAGGTGTGAAGCATTCAATGGACGCTTTGCATATCAAGGAATGATGCAACACCATTTGATGGAGCCTTCTCATGCAGGACTGAAATGAGAACAAAGACTGAAGACTGACCAGCTGCTTTTGCAACAAGTCTGGACGAGAAGTCTGAAGATGACATCTACACACAACAGAAAGCATGTCTTCGTGGACTGTGCCACCTTTGGACTCAATGATTGTGGCCAACGGTGCCAAGGGGGGAATTGTAGGATTGAAAATAATCAAAGATATTTGATATTTGCAATTGAACAAAGACATACTGCTTTACTGTTTTCAACCCCCATCTTTCTTATCAGAAGGGCCATTTGGAATTCCTAAAGACAAATAGATTCTGTAGGCCAAAGGTGTGTCACCCCTTAAGTACAGTGGGGGAAGTTTGGTCTGATTGGTCAGTTTGAATGACTCACAATAGGGTTTGAGTTACATGGTCAAGGAAGTATAAAAGAAGGTTGTAACTTGCTCTCGGGGGCCTTTGATTCTCTGCTCTCTTCTTCTATTCTCTGTCTCTCTCTCTTCTTGGGGGCCTTCTCTTTGGCTCTTCTCTTCTTTGCTCTCTTCTTCTCTGTCTCTTTTGCTCTCTCTCTCCTTCTCTCTCTCTTTCTATCCCTCAGGTAACATTCTATTCATGCTGGGTACGATTAATGGTATAAGTTTTTATCATCTCATACATCTATTTTGTACCTATAAGTGTAACCATAACCAGATTTTGTCATTAAATTCTTTCAATTATAAATGATTGCTAACTAGTTTTGATTTGGTATTGACTTCGAAGTGCTTCCTATTGCAATACAATATAGTCACACTATAGCAATGCTCTCCCACATATTTAGCTATTGTAACTGCGCTTATTTCCGTCGTTGGTATAAGTACAGTGGGTGGATATAGACGAGAAATGTACAGTTTTCTACCATCTTGCTCATAAAGTTTCTTTAGTCTTTCGGCAACCCTGCAGCCTGAACCACTGTAGGCGGCCCACCCTTACATTGTTAACCACCTCAACAGATGGGGCAGCTGTGGTTTTTGACAGTGAGCAAAATCTTGCTTGTTCTCTGCTCTCTCTCTCTCGCTCTCTCACAGAGACAATGTCGCTGCTGAGGAGATTGGGCTGTTATTTTAAATCCGCCTGTTTATATCTCTCTGTTTTAACAAGGATTTTATGGAGCGCTGTTGTTAATGGGTTTCACTTATAAAACAAAGCTGCCCGTGGCTGGAGATGACACTATAGAAGAAACGTTGTAAAGTAGCCTGTGATGTATGGCCCTTTCGCTCTCTACAATTAAACCCAGTGTAGCACTTGTGTCCTCCACACAACACTTAAGCTACCGGACCAGTTCTAGGTTCGAAAGGAGTGGGGGGAGCAAAATTGTTCAGTTTTAATATTAGTATTTCTTCCTCTTTAGAGACTTTAAATACACTTTTAACATGTTAAACAGCATTAATCACTAAATTTTTCTGCCTCTTCTCCTCTTTGACCGTCACTGTACAAATTATGAATACTACAGCTGCACACGCTCTACATACGGATTTCTTATGTTACATTCACATGGGGCGTCGGCATCAACGCTTCTCATTTACTTTGAATGGGTGACGTCATGCATTGCCGGACTGAATTGTGGGTTGCGTCGCGTCACTGCCGTTGCTTGCGACAGAAGTTGAAACATTTAAAAAACTTTTCAAGCACCAACACAGGCGTCAGCCAATCAGATCGCCTATGCAAATACCCTAGCGCAGACACTAGCCAATTGCGTTCATGCAACACTGGAAAAAACATTTTTTAGTGTGGGTTACACCTGCATCCACATAACTGCCATTAAGATTATGGTGGGGAAATGAGGCTGAACCCAATGAATACTGTTAATTTTATACTCTGGCAGATCTCAGGAGTCAGGGACAAGTATAGCAATGTCTTTCATGTTTTGTGGGGTTGCAGCAGTGCATGGCTGTAGGTGAGAAGTGTTTGAAGCCAAAGTTCCCAAACAAACAACACAGAGATCGTGTGAGTTGTTACCCGTAAGAAAGTGGGGCATGGTGCCGCACATCTCCTAAATTACTTGCTTGTCTTTCTTTTAGTAGCCTACTCCTATCAAAACAAAATCAGTCAAACAGGACGTAGGCCTACAGCCCTGCATGATGAACCTATAAGAAGCTTGGATCTGTTTAACTAGCTCAGTGCCAGGGAAGTGCAAATTCAATAATGCTTGGCTCAGTATTAAGATACATAAAAATTGGTTTAATCAAAATTCTGAATAACGCTTAATAAAGTAGTGATTATAATAAGCACCATCTATTGTCATTGAGTGCAATTGCATTTTCAGCACGTCTGTTGGTTTGTTCAGACTAATGCGAAGATCAACCCACATTTTTACACAGCTTACACACAGAGCTGTAAATGTTAACTGGTGGATTGATAAGAAGATAATGTGCTTTTAAAAAATGTAGAATAATAAGGTGTCTAGTATATTATTTATAGGCCTAATCATATTTTAAATTAGCATGTATAATCCCTTTGCTTAAAAAAATGGTTAAAGGCTGAAATGTGACGTTTTAATAAATAATTTATACACTCACCTAAAGGATTATTAGGAACACCTGTTCAATTTCTCATTAATGCAATTATCTAATCAACCAATCACATGGCAGTTGCTTCAATGCATTTAGGGGTGTGGTCCTGGTCAAGACAATCTCCTGAACTCCAAACTGAATGTCAGAATGGGAAAGAAAGGTGATTTAAGCAATTTTGAGCGTGGCATGGTTGTTGGTGCCAGACGGGCCGGTCTGAGTATTTCACAATCTGCTCAGTTACTGGGATTTTCACACACAACCATTTCTAGAGTTTACAAAGAATGGTGTGAAAAGGGAAAAACATCCAGTATGCGGCAGTCCTGTGGGCGAAAATGCCTTGTTGATGCTAGAGGTCAGAGGAGAATGGGCTGACTGATTCAAGCTGATAGAAGAGCAACTTTGACTGAAATAACCACTCGTTACAACCGAGGTATGCAGCAAAGCATTTGTGAAGCCACAACATGCACAACCTTGAGGCGGATGGGCTACAACAGCAGAAGACCCCACCGGGTCCCACTCATCTCCACTACAAATAGGAAAAAGAGGCTACAATTTGCACGAGCTCACCAAAATTGGACAGTTGAAGACTGGAAAAATGTTGCCTGGTCTGATGAGTCTCGATTTCTGTTGAGATATTCAGATGGTAGAGTCAGAATTTGGCGTAAACAGAATGAGAACATGGATCCATCATGCCTTGTTACCACTGTGCAGGCTGGTGGTGGTGGTGTAATGGTGTGGGGGATGTTTTCTTGGCACACTTTAGGCCCCTTAGTGCCAATTGGGCATCGTTTAAATGCCACGGCCTACCTGAGCATTGTTTCTGACCATGTCCATCCCTTTATGACCACCATGTACCCATCCTCTGATGGCTACTTCCAGCAGGATAATGCACCATGTCACAAAGCTCAAATCATTTCAAATTGGTTTCTTGAACATGACAATGAGTTCACTGTACTAAAATGGCCCCCACAGTCACCAGATCTCAACCCAATAGAGCATCTTTGGGATGTGGTGGAACGGGAGCTTCGTGCCCTGGATGTGCATCCCACAAATCTCCATCAACTGCAAGATGCTATCCTATCAATATGGGCCAACATTTCTAAAGAATGCTTTCAGCACCTTGTTGAATCAATGCCACGTAGAATTAAGGCAGTTCTGAAGGCGAAAGGGGGTCAAACACAGTATTAGTATGGTGTTCCTAATAATCCTTTAGGTGAGTGTATATATGTTTAAGTCGTCATGTTTAAGTCGTCATTTTAACTGATCTCACTCTGTGCTGTTCTTAAAAGGTCTTAAAAGCCTTAAAATGTATTCCCTTTCAAGGGAACTCCCGCTGCGTCATTGACGATTTGGGCATACACAGCTGCTGACAGATCCAGTGCCTTCTCTCGGTGTGTGGAAGCATGCGCTGCGGTTCCTTCCGCACCAGGTGAGGCACCAGCGTTTCATATATCCAGCTCTGAAGAGTTGGATGTGGAAAGCACTGCTGCTGTAGATACTGAGGACTCGCCATCTCAGTCTCCAGCATATGAGGAACTGCTGGAGGTTTTGTCTCATGCTGTTGCCAGATTGAGCATTGGCTGGCCAGCAGAGAAGCAGGAAGTTTGTCACAAAAGTTTATTAGACGAACGTGTCTTGCCTTCTCAAGCGCAACCTCCATGTCGGGCCCCGACATTGCCCACCAAACCAGTACGAACTACATCAGTATTGGTGGGCAAAGCATACACAGCTGCTGGTCAGGCTGCAGCATGCCTTCACATTATGGGTGTGCTGCAGGCGTACCAGGCTGATGTGCTAGGAGATTTAGATGAAGGCGGGGGAATTGGCCCGAACGCAGTAGCTGAGTTGCGTCGGGCCACAGATCTTTCTCTCTGGGCCACTAAGGAGACGGCAAAATCAATAGGCCGTGCTATGAGAGGTTCCAGGAGGCTAATAAACAGGCGGCGGCGTTCTAGAAGCTCCTCCCCTGTTGCTCTCAAATCTCCGGGGCTGCTGAGCAGGAGCAGCCCCAGACATCAAAAGCCAGTTCCTCATATCGAACTGTACAAAAACAGTGTTGCTACCTGAGCCCCCCCACAGAGAGCAAGGGAGGGGCTGGGTAGGGTAGGCGCTCTCAACTGTAGTCTTCGAGGGGTCGGCCGGATCTGCGGACCACCCTGATCACCAAGAAGGCTGTGGGGAAGAGGTCCTGATGCCCAAAGTGCCAAGCCTCTGAGGGCAGTCCTTCCTGGAGAGAAGTGGCCAACACCTCAGTACACGGTGCCCATTTCTCCTCTGTGCCCTCAGGGGACCATTCTGCCAACCCTGCCACCTCATGTGCTTCAGGGCACAGCGGTCTCCAGCAAGCACTTAGCTCAGTGTCTGCCCAGAAATGTAGCGGCACTGGGAGGCTTGCTTCCTCTGAGGAGGGTGTCAGAGCTGCCAGTTTGGTTGTTCCCTGCCGATGCGCTGCTTCAGGGCACCGAATTGGTGGTTAGAAAAATACCAGAGGCCATTCTCGAGAGAATGGTTTGCCTAGTAAAATTTCTGGCAGCGTGGCAACTACTGCAAAATATATCTCAATGGGTCCTACGCAAAGTCAAAAAGGGTTACACAATTCAGTTTGGGTCTCGCCCACCCAGGTTTATGGGGGTCCTACCATCAGTGGTGGATCCCGAGCAGGCTCTGGTCATGGAACAGGAGGTTCTGTTGGGGAAGGGAGCCATAGAACGTGTACTTCCTTCCGACAGGGAAACCGGGTTTTACAGGCGGTATTTTATCGTTCCAGAGAAGTATAGAGGGATGCGTCCCATTTTGGATCTGCGAGTTCAGAATCTGTCCTTTATGCAGTTAAAATTCAAAATGTTAACCTTGAGACAGATTTTGCCACAGATCAGATCCGAGGATTGGTTCTTCACAATAGATCTCAAGGACGCGTATTTCCATATATCCATCCTTCCACAACACAGGAAGTTCCTGAGGTTCGCTTTCGGGGAGCGAATCATACCAATATCGGGTTCTTCCATTCAACCTAGCTTTATCACCCCGCACTTTTACCAAATGCATGGATGCAGTACCTCTGCATGGCATTCACGTTCTGAACTATATCGATGATTGCTTGATATTAGCTCAGTCGCAGCAGGTGGTGGTTCGGCATCGAGATGTCATTCTTGCACACATGAAAGCATTGGGGTTAAGACTGAATGCCAAAAAGAGTGTGCTGCACGCATAGTCAATCCTATCAGCAGTAAAAAGAATAAAGCTAGGTCAGTCACTCACTGTCAAGCAGTTGCAAACTGCAAACTGGTGTACCAGATCCTCCTGTGATCCCAGGGGAAGTTATTGTCTCTCAGGGCAGCTTACATCCTTGGGTGCCAAAATATGGGCGCAGACATCCTATCGATCCAGGGGTTGAGGCCCGGGAATGGAGGCTCCACCCCAAGGTGGTGGAGCAGGTGTAGGGGAGATTCGGCCAAGCTTAAGTGGATCTGTTTGCTTCTCGAGAGATGTCTCACTGTCCACTTTGGTTCTCCCTCATGCATCCAGCTCCTCTTGAACTGGATGCTATGGTACAGACGTGGCTAAGCCTATGTCTGTATGCATTTCCCCCGATTGCTCTGCTCCGGGGAGTTCTGGAGAGAGTTCGCAGAGACATAGTCCAGCTCATCTTGATAGCCCCGCGGTGGCCGGGCAGAGTATGGTTCTCGGATGTTGTGTCTCTCCTCGACGGCTCTCCGTGGGAGATTCCGATCAGGAGGGACCTTCTGTCTCAAGCAGGGGGCTCAATATTTTACCACCGTACAGAACTGTGGAAGCTATGGGCTTGGCCCCTGAGGGGGCCCAGCTCATAGAATCAGGTCTCTCAACTGAGGTTGTGGAGACCATTCTTCAATCCAGAGCTCCCTCCACGAGGAAATTGTATGCCCTGAAGTGGAGAGTTTTCACTTCTTGGTGCAGTGGTCATCAGCTGGACCCAGTTAACTGCCCAGTTGGTACAGTGCTGGAGTTCCTGCAAGAGCGATTTACTGCAGAGTTAGCCCCGTCCACTTTAAAGATTTATGTGGCGGCCATAGCTGTTTATCACATTCCTTTGGGTGGTACGTCTTTAGGGAGAGACCCCTTGGTAACACGTTTCCTCCATGGCACATTGAGGCTGAGGCCTGCAGTACGCACTAGGGTACTGGCTTGGGATTTGGCCATGGTGCTCCAAGGCTTATCCCTGGCTTTCTTTGAGCCTATTGAAGAGGTTCCAGTCAAGTTTTTGACTCTTAAGACGTTGTTTTCTTCCTTGCTATATCTTGTCTTAAAAGGACAGGAGATTTACAAGCTCTTTCAGTTGCCCCATCGTGCTTGGTATTTGCAACGGGTATGGTAAAGGTGTTCCTTCACTCTAGACCGGGGTATGTTCCTAAAGTCCACAGTTCCAGGTCTATTGTGCTGCAGGCGTTCTGTCCTCTTTCATTTGTAAACTTGGATCAGGAAATAAATAATCTGCTTTGCCCAGTCAGATCTTTAGATGCTTATGTCCACAGAGCTGCCCTGTGGTGTAAAAGTGAACAGTTGTTTGTATGTTTTGGCCCCCCTAACAAGGGGTCACCTGCATCTAAGCAAAGAAGGAGCAAATAGAGTCGGCCGGATTACCTAAATCGGCCGGATTACCTAAGCCGTTAGCAATCCAGGCCCATTCTACTAGGAGTATGGCTGCCTCTAAAGCTTTAGTGTCAGGAGTGTCACTTCAGGATGTATGTAATATGGCAGGCTGGTCTTAAGGTTTTATGACCTTGACCTGAGCTCTACACCTGGGGCTCAGGTGCTTTCATCTTAGTTGACATTTTCACTGGATAGGCACTAGTCAATATGGTGACATGGGTATAGACGCAGTGACGCAAATGGGGGTTCCCTTGAAAGGGAACGCTTGGTTCCCTGAAGAGAAAACGAGCACTGTGTCGCCTTGCCATACCTCCTGCGTACCAGTCAGTGTCTTGCTTCATCCATTTGAGAAGCTAGTGTTGCACTGTTTGGGTAGGCTTTATAGTTTCCTGGTTCATGACGTCACCCGCGTCTCATCACACTATTGGACGGATTTCACACGGGCTTCATGGCGCCATCACGCAGAGCGTTCCCAAAGCGTCAATGACGCATAACTCGTTCCCTCTTCAGGGAACCAAGGTTACAGACGTAACCAAGCCAACCCTGCAAGTACTGTGTACATGTGATTAACAGGTTAATAAATTATTCTGAATATTTTTAATGCCTAACAATTACCTTGTCCATATCTTTTCATTTAATTGGGAAATTCATGTATATAATATTATCTCTATATTTTAATGTTTTAATTAAGTAATGATTCATAAAAAAAGAAAACTAAAACCAGTGTGAAATAAATGTTAAAAGCAGAAATAAGAAAGATGCAAATTGCATCTCTCGTTCAAATTCACAAGAGAAAGCCTCTTTCCTCATTGGATTTTAGGTTGTTGTTTGTTTGTTTTTAAGTTTTAAATTTAGCTTGAATTTGGCTTTAGTTGTCAGTATATGCCTTAACATTACTGCAGTAAGGATTGACATAGGTTTAGTAGGTCTTAGATACTGTCCAGATTGGCAGTAACAAACACACCTTTGTCTTTATTGTTTGAAAGAGTGGGAACCCTGTACGCAGACAAAGCAGGACTGTTGTATGAAGCTAGGTAAACAAACTCTGAGTTTCAGAGTAGGTTTAGTATTGACAAAACCATGCAAATCCAACCTGGTTTAGATCAGGTTTAGCGGTCTCACAATGCTTGGTATAAAATATTCTCTGTCAACTCAAGAGTTTGATCCAGAGTTTGCAATTAACTCTGGGGAACGTGCTCCTGAAAATGTAACATGCAGGAATGTTGTAGTACTCAAGACCAGTCTTGTCTCCGTCTCGACCGCATTTGTGCTTGGTCTGCTTTATTTGTTAACATCATTAATGTGATTGAATGCAAAACTTCCTGCTTCTAATGCAATCAATGACTTATTTCTAATAATAATAAATTACAAATAATAAATTACAAATGTGATATTGATTTTATTTAAACATTCAGTGAACAAAATTTCATTTTTTAATAAAACACAATGTTTTTAATAAACATTATTTATGCAGTTGTAAGCAATTGGTACCAATTCAGATGCAACTTCTGTGCCACCTCTGCAGTGCAAAGATGTATTTTGTTATTAGTGATTTCATTTTTTTGGTAACAGCTCTATATAGTGTCATATTATTTTTTTTGTATTTATTGATTCATTTTAAAGGGCACCTATTATGCAAAATTCACTTTTACATGGTGTTTGAACATAAATGTGTGTCAGCAGTGTGTGTACACAACTACCCTATTATGATAAAAATCTACCCACTCCTTTTTTTTAATTCCCATAAATCATAAGCAGTGTCTCAGAACAAGCCGTTTGCAGATTCCTGCAAATGACGTCACTTTTTATAGGCCCCGCCAACGACTGTTGACGCACACTGCTGTATTAGCAAAGACCCCGCACTGAGCGAGTTGTACACAGTCCGCCATTTTCTTCAGGCTGGAGCAGCTGTACCCACAATAATGTCTCATAAGCGATTGAGGGGTTTTGTGTTTTGTTGTTGGATGTAAGAGTGAACATAACAGTCTCCATGTACTCCTGACATCAGAGCCGCTGAAGACTCGAAGGGAATGCCCCCCCATTCTTAAATGTGTTTATGTCTGTGCAAATCATTTTACACCAGACTGCTTTGGAAACGAATTTCAATACGAAGGGACAATACAAAACTCAAGGATGGATCACTATTAACTGCTGGTGATCCAGCTTACATACAGCAGTAATAAAGGTGAGAGCACGCACTTTATTACAGTTCATCGGAGTTGATTTACAAATATAAAGTTTATCGGTTTATAAGCACCACCTGAAAAGGCATAAGGTTTGTATATATTTATTTACTGTTAATTGTAACTAGTGTTTCTGTGTACTTCGCTATGTATGTTGATAATAATGCAAGGAGTTTTATAATAAGAGAGAGTTTATGGATAATATTTTAATGCTCACTTGCACTGTGTTTTATTAAGCTCTTACAGTAATTTTCTGGAGTGAAAACGGATGCTTCATATTTTGTGTGAAGTACAATAAACGTGATAAAACTCATTGGTAAAGTTTTGGCCATCATTCGGATGGGGTCTGGTACAACAGGTACAATTTAGTGGATAAAAGCAAGACAACATATATTCGCAGTTTCTGACATTATAGTGCATCCTAACTTCTGACCAGTGTTGCCAAGTCCGTGGTTTTCCCGCGGAATTGGGCTACTTTAACACTGTTGCCGCGGGCTGTTTTTTTATGTCCGCGGGTTGAAGCGAATGTGATATTTAGCCCCGGGAATGCGAATTTTAGCAGGGGAACCCCACCAAAAAGTGCAGATTTACCCCCCGGAACGCAATTTTTTTTTAACATTTACATTTAGTCATTTAGCAGACGCTTTTATCCAAAGCGACCTATAAATTAGGAGAGCAATAGAAGCAACTAAACAAACAAGGGGCAACAGCGTGCAAGTGCTGTAACAAGTCTCAGTTAATCTAGCGGAGTACACATAGTACAGTACACATAATTTTTATTTTTTATTTTTATTAAATAAACAGAAAAATGAATAGAATAGTTAAGTGCTAGTCTTTATTGGTCAGGTGTTGCTGGAAAAGATGTGTCTTAAGCTGTTTTTTGAAAATGGCTTACAGACTATATATATACATTTTAATGGAAAGTTTATTGTTAATTGTCAATGCATATAATAATTATATGAATGGGTCATTTGAATTATGCATAATTATTTTCCATATAATATAAATATAATAAATAATTTTATAGCAAAAGATAGGCAATTTTGTCTCTACAATTTTATCCCTATAAACTGCTTTCATTTGGAACGAGAGATACAGGGGGAGTGGCTTTATTGCACCAGATATGTTACTTTGGTCACAGCTGATTGGTCCAGTTTTGGTTTGGGTTCTCTAACCCAGAATAAAGCCTGCTCTGGAGCAGGTTAGCCATATAGCGCAAATTACCATGGCGGTGAATACTGCTAAAAACGAAAAAAAAAAAACTTACTTCAACTAATCTCAAACTTAGCTGGGTAGCAAATAAAACCAGCTTCATGCAACAGGCCTCTGAAGACAAAAACATCTCGGTTACGTATGTAACCCTCGTTCCCTGAAGGAGGGAACGGAGACGTACGTCGGAACTGACCAACGAATTGGGATCTGTTTTCAGAGACCAATCAACTTCGAGTGATTAAAAACGAGCCAATGGACATTGGCATGCGGTTCACGCATTCCACGCACAGCCCCGCAGCGCGTGTATAAATACGGAAGTGGAACACCGCATCATTGCTTTTCAACTGAGGAGCCGAGATAGGTGACTCGGCCTTCAGCTGAAGCACAGCACCTGGCGACGGGACGTACGTCTCCGTTCCCTCCTTCAGGGAACGAGGGTTACATATGTAACCGAGACGTTCCCTTTCAGTCGGTCACGTTCGACGTACGGGATCCCTACTAACACGCCAGAGATGCTGGCCCTTCCAGCGCCCTGCCCGAGGGAGGCCAGTCACAGCTGTTCCTGCAAGACCCACTAAGCGTGACTATTGGATAACGCTGGGAAGCGTGCCTGTCTCGGGGAGATGGTACGCTGCGGAGCCACGTCCTTCAGTGGAAGGAGAGGTGGAAATACTCATAAGAACTAACCTAGCAGGGTAGTGCTACCTAAGGCAGTCTCTGGGGTGGATCCAACCTGGTCCCAGGGGGGAAAGAACACCACCAGAGACGACAGAGCGAGCTCTGTCAAGGGAAAGACACGGGGCTAGCCGAGTAGGGTAGCTGGTACCGTGGAGAATACACATATGGGGTTGCCGTTAGGGAACCACTACATATGGAACCCAGCCTACACACACGTTCCACAAGCATACGGGTGCAGGCCTGGTGTCAAACGGCCGCAACGTCTGACACCGAAGGGGTGACGGAGGAGTTTGACAGGGTTAGCCGTTTCCGGGGAACACAACTGGAGACAATAGACGCACGTATCCGGCCCGGGGGCGGGAGTGGCGTATGCAAGCCGACACTAGAACGGGTACTTAGCCCAAGCACATATCCAGGCCGGGGTCTCAGGACAACGGGCACATATCCAGGCCGGGGTCTCAGGACAACGTGAGAGTTGGCCGGCCCGAATTCTAGGCACGATTCGTTGACCGAAAGTGCATGCAGGTCCCCTACCCTCTTGATTGAGGCCAATGCAGTCAGGAGCACTGTCTTCATGGACAGGATGTTTAGCTCTGCTGACTGCAAAGGCTCGAAGGGAGGGCCCTGGAGCGCTCTAAGCACCAGGGCTAAGTCCCAAGAGGGTACCGAGGTTGGACGAGGAGGATTCAGTCTCCTCGCACCTCTGAGGAACCTGACGATTAATTCGTGCTTACCTAAGGACTTACCTTCAACTACATTGTGATACGCCGCTATTGCGGCGACGTACACTTTGAGGGTGGAGGGAGACAGCCTTCTCTCCAACCCATCTTGCAGAAAAGAAAGCACGACTGCACGACTGGGCCACCAAGAACTGCTGGGAGAAGTTCTCGATGGCGTCGTCGAAGAGGCCAGCCTGACAGACAGGGGCATTGAGGAACCGCACTTAGTCGGGCTCACGCATATCTGCCAGGTTTAGCCCCAGGTGACATTCCTGGACCACTAGTGTGGACATCGCCTGACCCAGGAAGCGTGCAGTGACTTTCGTCACCCAGAGAGCGAGGTCCATCACCGCACGCAGTTCCTGCATAACCCCTGGGCCGGGACTACCCTCGTGCATGCAGGACAGAGGGTAGTGAGAGAGGGAAAAAATGTATACAGTTTATGGCCCTTTTGGTGTTCCATATTTTGACACCAAATAGTTCCACTCTGCTAAACTTTTCCGATGCACATCTGGGAAAAAAAAGGCACAGGGGAAGGCAAGGCGATTTACGCGTTGCACTACGCCTCAGCCGCCCAGGAAAGCATGGCTGTCAACTCTGAATCTGATTCAGCACGAGCACACACTATTATAGTGTGAGACTCAGCATTACCATTTCCAGCGCATAACAGCCCTCTCTCCGATGCAGCAATTGATATCTGTCCTCTGCCAGAGCCCTAAACGAAACGCTGGCCCCCTTTCTTTTTTTTTTTTTTTATTTATTTATTTTTAGGACCAGCAATCCCATCTGTAAGCTACCAGCAGGCATGTGAGACAGTGAGCGTGGCCGTCAGACGGCACACGACGCGCTGAACACTCAAGCCCCTATGAAAAAAGGCAAGATGAACAACGCACCGACGTGGCCATGTTCTCATGAGAGAACATAAACCACCCACGAACAAAGTCTCAGCACGCACGTGATGCGATAGAGGAGTGGGGGCCCGAGGAGATGTACCCGGCGGGGAAGCCCCACTGTAATCCTCAGGTCACCAAGGCTTATTAGCCGAAGTAGCCCTTTTCTGGTGCACCAGAAAATAAACTAGATCGGGGAATAGGCGAAGGGACTCAACCCCGTTTGAGGTTTCATAGTCTTGACCGCGCATCTAGAGTGCCGAGTGACGCGCTGGGTTGCCGTGACAACCCCCGCTGTCAGCAGGCGCTTGACGGCACACGGCTCGCTGAACGCTCAAGCCATTACGAGAAAGGTGAGACGAACAACGCGCCGACGTGATCACGTTCTCCTGAGAGAACATGAATCACCCACGAACGCAATCACACATGTTTATATGCGAGAGAGATCGTGGCCGTCAAATGAGGACAGGAAACAACCGCATCCAGAAACACACGGTTTGAATGACATCTTGAAAAAGACGCAGGGTCAAACCGTGTTGCTCTTTTAGAAGGAAATGCTCTTTTAGAAGTGCTGAAGCACTCAGGGAGATGGCCGCGGCTCACAGCAGTCCGATTGCAAGCCTGCGTGTGAGCACTCAAAGAACGGTAACGCCCAGCCAACCAACACAGGAACAAGTGTATGTTGCAGCGGCCACTCGCTGACTCGCCAGCACCCAGGTAAGAGAGCGATCCTCCTCGAGACTCGTCTAAACACTCTTCGTAGAAACAGCTTGATACAGCAAACCGTTCGGCTCCGAAGTTAAAAGCAATGATGCGGTGTTCCACTTCCGTATTTATACCCGCGCTGCGGGGCGGTGCGTAGAATGCGTGAACCGCATGCCAATGTCCATTGGCTCGTTTTTAATCACTCGAAGTAGATTGGTCTCTGAAAACAGATCCCAATTCGTCGGTCAGTTCCGACGTACGTCGAACGTGACCGACTGAAAGGGAAATATAGTTTAACCCTCTGAACCCGAAGAACGTGCAGACACGTTTGCTTGATTTTTCCTCATGACAGTGTAAAACAACTTAAAATACTCTGTCGTTTTTGGCTTCACAGACATGAAAGATATGTCTTTCCAAAGCCTAAAGTGTCTACTTTTATTAAAATAATAAAATCCACTCTAAAATGCGTCTGAAAATGAACTGTAACTCACTTTTGGTAATTATAGTGTAACTATAAAGTAAGTGTGTGTAGTTAATATGTAATATTTGGGGAATAAAGGGTTAACTATCAGGAAAATTAACAAATGATTTATACTGTAAGTATTTTTGAATTAAGGGGTAATTATCCATGTAGTTACAGGCTAAGTATGAATCTACGGGCTGTAAATTAAAGTGGTGCTTGTTTCCCTCTTGTTTCATATAGTTACAGGGTAAGTACAATAAAAACACGTACACAATCTGATATCACTCGGAAATCTTTATTTGAAAAACATTTTAAAACAGATTTACAACACTTATTAGTTTCTCTTGCTTGGCTTCTCCTCTCTTGTTCCTCTTCTTACTCGTTCTTGCCACAGATGAATCTTAAGAAGGAATCCTATGTCTCTAGCTATTCTGTAGCTATATTATGTATTTAAAGAAAATACAGTGCATGCAGAAATGTCCTCACTGTTTACTCATCTTTTACCCTCATGCCATCTGAGATGTATACGACTTTCTTTCTTCAGATGAACACAGAAAAATAAATAATCTCTGATAATGAAAACTCATTTGGGTTCCTAAAAGTTGAAGCATCAAACAGCATATACAGCAATAACTACAGCAATCCATACGATCCCAATTGATGAATCAATGTCTTCTGAAGTGTTCTGAAAAGTGTTTGTAAGAAAAATACCAATATTTTTTTTTTTTTATTAAATGGTAAACTATCGTCTCCGACCAGCAGTCATCTGCATGAATGAGAGGGTTGAGTTCACGCTTGGCGTAACTTGAAGCGTGACTGGTCATGCGGATGTCGGATGCTGTCTGTTTTTATTTAAATTTTTTTAAATTAACATCCACAACAGTAAACAAACAATAACATAATATATGATAATAGCAATAAGAAACAAACAAGAATAGAAGACAGAGACGCCAGAGAGACAGAGTCGCCCCTTGCGCGAGAACGTCATGAAAGCTTGAAGCTTCTTTACTCACGCACGCGCTGGTAACAGTTGGTCAAATGTGAAAAGATTAGTAAATTATGAGATCATCTCTGGATGTACTTTTTATTTTAATAAATAATAATACAGAATATCAAAAGCCATGGGATTGCTCTTAAGATCCATCAGTAAAAAAAACTAAAAAGAAGAAAAGGAACAAGAGGAGGAGAAGCCAATCAAGAGAAACAAAAAAAGGACAAAATGTGCCACTTTCTGTCAGGACGTTATTATTTGAAATGAAAAGTTTATTTAAAAAATTTTTTATAAGAAATGTCATAAATCTGTTCTGAATTAAGTTGTTTTTCTATAAATGTTTCCGAGTGATATCAGATTTTGTACGTGTTTTTTATTGTACTTACCCTGTAACTACATGAAACTATTAACAGCCCGCAGATTCATACTTACCCTAACTACATGAAATAACAAGCGCCACTTACCCTGTAACTACATGGATAATTATCCCTTAATTAAAAAATACTTTCAGTAAATCATTTGTTAATTTTCCTGATAGTTACCCCTTTATTCCCCAAATATTACGTATTGTTCCCTTATAACTACATGTACTTACTTTATAGTTACACTATAATTACTAAAAAAATTATGCTGTAAATTCGCTTTAGTTACACAGTACTTTCTGGGCTGTAATCTGAAGCGTTATCAATATCTCTTCTTACTTAAAATGAAATATAGACAGGTGGCAACCTTTCAATGTTAAATAAAGATACATGTACATCATGAGGGTATTTTTATGCTCTATAATATTAGACACAGCATGATATAAAAGTAGGTTTGCCAACTGTCCCGTATTAGCCCGGACATCCCGTATATTGGGCCTAAATGTCTCCCTTGTCCCGTTTATTGACTGCTACGCTCATCTAACCACTGACTAAGGGGTCGTTCACATATGTTGCGTATTTTGCACGCTAAAGTCCGTTATTTTAAATGTAGACGTGTGACAAGCGCGCACAAAAAAACGCCATCATGATGCTCATGCAGTGTGGCGCACTCGTTTTTCCCAGGCTGCATCTATGCGCAGCGAGATGAAAACGCTTAGCAACGATAGACACCGTGGGAGCGTTTAGTTTGTTCTGCAAACTAGGTGTGTTCGAATAAAACGCCTTTAAACGTGGCAGTAACATCTGTTTGTGTATGCATTTGTAGATTATATTGCAAACAAATCATGATATTCAACTGTGATATTGTAAAGGCCGGTTCACACCGGGACGACAAGCGAGTGTCAGAAGCAAGTTGCGCAGCGCCACCTTGTGTACCAGGCTATTTCTTTTTTTCAATAATGATCCATGTTGAAAATGGTTGTGTTCATTTTTTTCAGGATTCTTTGATGAATAGAAAGTTTTAAAAAACCTTAATCTGAAATAGAAAGCTTTTGTAACATTTAAAATGTCTTTACTGTCTCTCTTGACATTTACTGCATTGTTGCTGAACAAAACTATTAATTTCTTTAAAATTATTAATTATTAATAAAACTATTCATTTAAAACAAATCTTACTGACCCCAAACTTTTGAACGGTAATGTATAATGCTACAAAAGATTTAGATGGTTTGTGTGACATTAAAATTATTTTTATTAAATCGTGCATTAATAGGTTAAGCAAATCAAATGTGTTTATATCTGAGAACTTTTATACACACACTTAACTGCAGACACTGAAAAAACATACACTTGGAGTGTCCCTTATAAAGAACTACGATTGTCCTTGATTTTTGTCTCACTTTTTGTCCTTTGTTGTGTATGTTTGGATTATGTTGTGTTGTAAATAAATGCAAACAATTCAAAAAGCCATTCTTTTAATCTCTTCACATTCTTTGTTCTAGTTCCCTCACAGTCATTCAGCTGATATAGGGCCATTAGGATTAGGGGAGTGTCTTTGTCTTCCAGGTGTGAAACATCAATATTCATGATGATTCATGCCCTTCCCGCATAAGCCTTACTGACACAAAACATGTCTTATACATTTTAAATCAGTATATTGTTTTATGTGAATGAGTGATTGATGAGTAATTTTTACATCATCTTGAAGCAAAAATTCTAGCCTATGTGATCCTGTTTTCAAAAGTCTTGTGAACAAATATTCAGTATGGGTTTTATAGCCTTATAACAGTGACTTTTACACACATGCTGCTCACATATTATTGTAGCAGAGTTTGTGTGTCAGGGCATGTCAAAACACCCCCAGGGCCCAGAAAACAGCTCAGGGCTCAGAGGGTTAAATATTAAAATTCATAACAGACAGTTGGCATATGTCTTCAAAAGGCAGAGCTTGTTAGCTGAATGTTTTAAACACATTTATGGATAATTTAAAATACTTTTTTGTCAGAGTGAGTAAAGATTAAATGTGAGTAACAGGAGACTAAAACAGAGCTAAACAGTTATTTTTATTTGTTTTTGTTTTTTTACATCACCATATACTTTAATTGAAAAAAGCATAATTGAAAAGAACATCTCGAACATATTATTTCAAAACTGCTTTTGTGTTCAAAAGAACTAGCTTAAAAACTGCCACTCTTCACATGCCTGTAGTGTTTCCAGGGACGATAAATTCAGTTTGAGATGAAAAGGATAAGGTCCACTATGAAAAGGATAAGGTCCACTCTGTAGTCCTTCAACTACAGAACAAAAGCACTTTTTAACCTGACTCTCTCTAAAAGACACAGGCCACCCTTGTGGCAATGTCAAAACTTTCTGTGATTTCAAAGTAGGACTTCCCAGTCCAATTCCAGATCCAGCTACTTCAACACTCATTCTGAAACCCTCCTGTTTTTTCACTGGGCACAGAAAGCATCTCCATAAAGGAGACAGGTCTTACCTGCATTCATTTCCTGTGTGACCTCTGCTTTCAGAGCATGATGGATTATCCCGAGTGTCTGGGCATCCATTTTTCTGCCCAGGAAGTGAGACCCCAGTCTAGGGTGGGTGGCACTAGCTATGGGAAATCTTGTTGGAACAACAATAGCAGTGATAATAACAATGACAACAATATGGATCATCTTCACAGTGGGATCTCATGGGAAAAGCCTGCATTTGAGAATGTACTCTATGGCTATGTAAGAGTTTGGAGAGAAGAGAGCAAGAGAACACAGCATTAGCATGACATCAATATTAATTGATGTAGCTGAATTAACATTACAATCAATTAATCTGTTTGTCCAGAGAACACTCAGTATTGATCGTCTCTCAAAAAGGATAATTTTTTCATGGCCACAGAAAAATAACTCTTTCTTAGCATGTAGCTGTGATGCCATTGTTAAAGGGACATTGATTTACAAGCAGTGACCAGAATCAAACTCACATGAATGTGCACAAAAGTTTTATTTAACTAAATCACAAACACATAACTAATCTAAACAAACACATACACACAACAGTGAATGTGTGAAGTGATGTGTTTCAAAGTGAAAGGGAATGAATCCGAAACAGGGGAACAGGGGAATGATGCTATGGAAAAGAGTCATTTAACCATCTGAACAGAACCATCAGTTTCTTATTTCAAAGCACCTTGTTAACAAGGGGTCTACAGCTTTTACTAAAAATGCATTTACTCCAAATGCAGTCTCAGGAGAAAGTCTTAATGGTTCAGTAAGTCAATGGTGTTAAAGTTGCAATAAATTTTTTCCACATTAAACAAAGAAATAATGATGAACTTGTGGTGTTCGTTTGACTCTTTATTTAACTTCAGGCCCCACTGGCTGCACACCGGGGCAAAGGTCCCGTGGTCGGACTGGATGTCTCAAGTCTTTTCACACAAACAAAAAACAGGAGAAAGGGAAGAAGAAAAAAGGAAGGGAGGGGAACTGTGAAGTTGCCCTTTAACTTTTGAAGAGGTCACACCTCCAGGGGGCCAGTGAGCCAATAGGAACTTACATTTTCAGAGGGAAAGTTTATGATCCTTTGTCTTCGAGCATGGTATTTTGCATATGTAATTGGATTGGGTGTTGATGCAGAAACTATTCTGCATCATATCATTATATATAAAGATTCTTAAAATACTAATATGTTGCATTAGTATTAAAATATAATATACACAATCATTTAGATAATCAAAATACAAATTCGTAGATACCAAAAATGGTATGGGGTTCTATCATAAAGCATGCATAAAATGGTATACAATACAAAAGACACTATACTGTATAAGACAATAATAATCATACACAGAATGTCCTGGAGATATGCATGTTCATTCATAGAAGGTTTGCATATGAATTAATGGAGAAAAGTCATTTTTTATGGGCCTTATGTGTCTTTCCTATGGGGACATCAAGCCACAGAGCTTGGCCCACCTCAGTCTTCAGCACGTCCAGTTCTGATGGTCGCCAGTCCTGTGCTCTCAGCGCTTTCCAGTCCGGTGGACCAGAAACCAAAGCCTCTTCACAAAATGGTTGTCATGCCGGAGTCTCTTCACAACATGGCCGCCACCCCAGTGTCTCCAGCCATCATGGCCGCCATGCCAGAGTCTTTATCCATTATGGACACCACGCCATGAAGTCATTAAGATATATGCGAGTGGGACTGGCATCCAACGTAGCAGACCCTCCAATGATGTCGGTCCGTGTGGCTATTAAAATGTTACCGGTGGTCCTGAGTCCGGGGTCTCAGAGGTCCTTCTTCCGTTGGCTGCGTTTCCTCTAATGGCAGTTGACATTTTGTGTGTTTGAGCCGCACACACCACTACAGCACCTCCCGAGGTGGCAGCGACTGCTACAGAACCTCCAGAGGCAGCAGTGTCCGCTTGTAAACTCCTTGCTCTCTCTGACATGGCCACGGAGGTCATTTCTGAACTTCCTGCTTGTCCTGACATGACCAGGGAGGTCGTCAATAAACTCTCTGTTTGTCCTGACACGATGACTGAGGTCGTCCCTGAACTCCCTGCCTGCCCTGACATGACCACAGAAGCTGTCCATGAACTTCCTGTCTGCCCTGACATGACCACAGAGGTTATCAATGAACGTTCTGTCTGCCCAGATACGACCACAGTTTGTCGTTCCTGAACTTCCTGTCAGCCCTGAAATGTCCACAGATGTTGTCTATGAATTTTCTGGGATGGCCACAGAGGCCATTCCTAACCTCTCTGTGCTCTGTGTTCCAGTTCCGCCTGATCAGCTGTGGTGGTCTCCAGTTCCTCCAGATCTGCCATGGGGGTCTTCAGCTCCACCGTGGTGGTCTTCGACCCCACCAGCTCCGTTGTGGTGGTCACCAGCTCCGCCTGCCCCACCGTGGGGGTCTTCAGCTACGTCATGGTGGTTTGCAGCTCCGCCATGGTGTAACCAGCTCCGCCTGCTTCGCTGTGGTGATCCTCTACTCTGCTGTGGGGGTCTTCAGGCCCGTCTGCTCTGCTGTGGTGGTCTTCTGCTCCTTTGTGGGGATCTTCAGCCCAGTCTACTTTACTGTGGTGGTCTTTTGCTCCGCCGTGGGGGTCTTGGACTCTTTACCCTGTGTTTTGACCTATTATCTGTCTTTTGGATTACGTTTTTGTCCTTCAATAAAACTGCATTTGGATCCTCAACCCTGTGTCTCCGAGTAGTTTGTGACAGCATCTAACATTAAATATTGAAGTAAATAATATATTAATATATTTTTATGTTGTAAAACTTTTACATTTAATCACCAAAATAATGTAGAACATAAAATATTTTAAATTTGTGTTTAATGGCATCTTTTTACGAAACACTATGAATGAAGGCCTTATGTTCCATAGGGAACTATGAGGCATAAGCATGAATGAAGGCCTGTACCACTGATACCAATACTGATGTCTCTATTACATGTATTTTTTTCTCACTTTTAGACATGAATTATAGCCATTCAAAATTACAGTATAATTTAAAGCTATCGATTTTAACATTTAATTGGCTTTAAAAAATATAACATTTAATTTAAGTGAACTTAAAACAATCTTCACATAAACCTATTGTAATAAATGTCACATTTAGCTGTGCCTTTAATATATCAGGACTTAACACTAAGGTTTTTATCCAGGCAGGACAGTTTAGATTTGTACCTGCCCTGCTAAAATGCACAAAAAAAAGTTATTGTTTTTGTTGTTTTGACCCATATAACCTTGTAAACAGTGCTTTACTTCACAGTCTTCACTGCATAAATTATAAATGAAATATAGATTAATCCTTATTAAAGCTACAAACGTTATTCAGTCAAGAGCAGTGAACTCATTTCATATTTGATTATCTTTACATAATTATTGAACGGAACAGAATCAACACTGAAATGATTTCAGCTGAACAATGACACTATTTTCTTTTTAGAGCTGCTTTACAGCAGAATTTAACTGTAATTCAAGTGCATCATTGAATCATTATTATCGTGTATCTCTGTAAAGCTGCTTTGAAACAATCTGTATTGTATAAAGCACTATATAAATAAAGGTGACATGACTTGACACTTGATGATTCTGTTATGTACTTAAAGCTTATAAGTAAATCACTTTGTACTTTTATTGTATGGGAAAGACAAGTTTGAAGTACATGTTTGGACTGAGATTTTTGTTTGAAATATGAAATTATGACAATTTTTGAATAATTTCATCGATAGAGGAATGATTTGCTCAATCTCAAAATTCCACTACAATTTTTACTTTAAAAAAAATGTACTTTAAAATTTTTATTTATATATCATTTTTTTTAAAGTACATACATTTATATTATAAGCCACTCTTTTGTTATGTGATAAGTCAATACACACAAAATACAGCACATTAACACTTGTTCACTTGTCAGGATATAAATTGAGTCTGCAGGTGTCTCACTCAGATTTTACCCCTGGTACTAATTAAGGAATGATAATTAGGTTTGTTAAATTCAGCTCTTTAAACTTAGCCTGTCCCCTTTGGAATATAACAATCACTGATCACAGACAAAGGCTTATGAGATACAGGTTGACTTTACATAATGGACAAAGATAAAGACAGTCCTGCCCATGAGGGAATTTAAGGTTATGATTTATAGCTTTCTCACATCTGAAGGAGTTTTGTTGCTGCATTGATGTGTTTTTGAAGTGGGATGCCTCTTAATGCTTGACAGGTTATGTAGTTTAGGTTACTGCTTTAAGCATGCCAATTTTCAGTCCTCAAACTCTGACCTTGACCAACAAAGCTTTCGGTTTTACTGTGTTCTGTATTATTGGTGTACTAAACACATAATAATGTTAAAGTTCCCACGTCCATTCTTAGAGGACCTTGATGTAGCTAATAAAAGCCAAAAACATACCTGCTATCTGGTCAGATCTAATAAGTTTTAAAGTTACCTTGTTCACACTAATTACTAGTGTGTCAAAACGAACACAGACTGATGCACAAATACAAATCAAAACTAATATTGTGAATATAGTCCCATATAGCAAATTATATCAAAAGGGAAATATATGTAATTAATTATATTATTGTTATAATCAATTATATTTATATATCTGTCACGTAACATGTAGTATAGAAGCTCACGAAGACAAGGAGGAAAAGGATATTTAATAACAAAAATCACAGAATTCACATCAAACACATAGTATCATAGACAAAGATGGACAAACACAGAGGGAGAACTGAAGGCTTAAATACACAGAGCAAATGAAATGATTAACAAGGTGATTAATAAGACAGGTGAAGGACATGTACTGGGGAAAACTAATGCTGCCTTCACGTGCTATCAGAAATTTAATAATTCCCACTTCTGAAGTTGTGATTACGAGCTCATTGCATTCAAATTTCGAAATGGAAGTGCATTCATGTGCAATTTTTACCTAGGAAACAGGTATTTACGATAATTCTGATAGCACATGAAGGCAGCATAAGCCACAGGGACTGAACCAAAAACACAATGAAGGGGGAAACACAGAACATACATGTAACAATATCAGCTGCCAGATATTTATTTATCAGCTGCCAGAAGTACTGTAACTGTAGCAGAATTAACATTACAATTAACTAATCTGTTTGTCTTAGGGAACTTTCAGTGCAATAGTCTATCGACTTTTGAGGCATGATATATTCCTGGCCATGGAAAATAACTTTCTTACCATAATAATCAGGGTTTGAAACTAACTTTTTCACTCACTGGCCAATTTGGCTACTAAATTTTTAAGTTACCGGCAATTCAGAATTTTTTTTTTTTAAAAAACATTTTAATTTCATACATTCATTTTTTATTCAATCAAAATCCTGTCATCCAGCATCTCTTCCCTTCCTCTTTCATCCTTTTCACCAAAAATGTATTTTATGAGGACAGATCAATACAGTACATCAAACAACATGCGGAACAAAATATCTTCTCATCTCATCTCACTCTGCGCAATATGCTGTATCATGATGATTCACGAGTTGAGTATTTGCACTAAATTTGCGCAGATTTGGCTTACACAAACTTCCCCAGCAAAGTGAGTAAACATAATAAGACGCCAAATTGGCTAGTGATTTGACAGAGTTGATTTTGATTTTTACCTGCATTTGGTGGGTTGGCGGTTGTTAATTTCAAACCCTGATAATAATGTATTTGAGCATGTAGCAAGATCAGATTGTAGTGAGTTTTCCCTGGATCTGGTGATGCTCGAGTGAAGAAGGTCATTTTGAAACTTAGGTCAGATTCTTACTGGGTGAAGAAAGGCAAACTTCTGTGATGTTGTTCTGATGGAGAATGGGTGAGGCCTCGTCGTCAGTGTTGAAGAATCTCTCTTCTCTTTGCTTTACTTAAATTTTGGACTGACTGAGATCATTGATTACTATTAGTATGTCATTCATAGGTTTATCTCCCACAAAAGTGTAAACACTGAGTTTCTCAGGCACAATCTAAACATTGAGAGTGGTCCACTCAGATCTGTCAGTCGGTCTTTTGTAGTGTAAGCATTTTGTGCAGTTGAGCTGGTGCTTATGTCATGGTTTCAGGGTTGTCATTGCCATCATTGCAATCCACAACTTCATTGCACCACATTACCTACATCAGTGTTCCCAAAAATGTTTTTGGAGGAAGACCAACAGTACAAATTTTCAAACTCTTCCTAATCAAACAAAACTGATTTAACTCATCAGTCATTAGTAGAGACTTCAAGGCCATAAATCGAAGGGTTAAATAAGGGTAGGAGTGAGCGGGGCACAATCTGACATTGGGCTAGTTGTAACACAGATGGCTTAAACGTTTCCACACATGCTAGCATGATGAAACTTTGCGCATTTACTAGTTGCCGTATCAAAACTATGTAGATAAAAAAATGTGTGAATAAAGGCTGAGAGTCAATGTTTAATGTTCTTAATGTCACCATTATGTTTAGATTAGTTCATGGACTTTCAGGTTTTTTTTCATTTGTCACATGTTTCTTTGTTCAGATTCCCACCACTCATTTGTCTCCTTGGTTACCGTCATTATTAGTTCATATGTGTCAACTGTGTGTAGTAATCATCCTCGTTTGTGTTCACTATTTAAGTTGTTCCTTCTTCTGCACACCATGTCCGGTCACCGTTATGTTTAAGTTTCTTCGTCTTTCTGCCTGCATGCACCTGTGATGCTTAAATTATATTTCAAGAAATTTTAAGCATTCTGGCTTGTTCGATGAGAACTGTGTGTGGATGGGTGTGTTGTGTTCAGCTCTGTGTTTTTCTGAATTTCTGAATGTATTTCTTATTCTATTTGCCCAGATCATTTGGAACTATGCTGTAAAGCTGTGTTTTGCTATGTTTTTTTTTTTTAATTATTAAAAACACCATTATTTTATATGAAAAAGTTAATTATTGTATTTTATAGACAATCTTTCATATTTTTTTCAATTAAATAAGATGTTAAGCTGTCTTTATGGTCCTGTCATAACAAGCCCCACCTGTGTCACATTTCACTTTCTTTCTTGGTAAATAAAGAAAAAAGTATACACTGTAATAACAAGACTAGACGTGTGAAATTAATGTGAAAACACTGACCTACAGATGTTGAAATTTATGTATAAAAATGTATACATAGACTTTCTAGTGTCTTCCCACCCCTAACAGGGTATTGGTAACCCAGCAAAAACCCTATTGCAATAGTCAAGTCTAGATGTATCAAATGTATGATACTTGGAGAAACCCCATAAATCCAGAGTCCTGAGAGCATCCATCTCCCATGCAGGCTGGGGTTCATCTAAGCCGGAGTTAAAGATGTCCTTGAGAGCAGTATCATTATAATCTAGCCCCACAGCCATGGTCCAAAAAAAACTGGGCAAAAGCCCCCACATCCAAGCCCTCCTGGCGGGCCTGTCTCTCCCGTGTGTTAGCAGGTAGCAGGATTATGATACTCATTCTGCTGAGTCCAATGGTGGTCAGTTCGTTCTGTCAGGATCTCTGAGAGAGGACTCAAATGCAGAAAGACTGTTAACGAGTTTATTGACAAAACAGCAGACACGATAAGAGATTGTGAGGGAGAGGAGGTGATAACAGTCCACACAACAGGCAGGTACGAAGCACTAAGACAGGTAGGCTGAGAGAGCGGCCGCTGTGTCCAGCCTAGGATGACGATGGGTTGGAGAGCCGTGATGGAAGGCAGTGCAAGACTGGATGGAAACAGCAAGGACAGAATAACAGCTCAAGAGGATAGATTCTCTAGGCACAATCAAGCACAGCACAGTTCCTGTTGCTTGGCAAATACAGTGAGCAGCCAGGGAAGCTCAGCCTGCAAGACAGGACTAGAATAGACAAGACACAGCAGGCACAAGACAAGACACAGACAGATGTATTATAAAAACAAAAGAGATACTACAACTAAACTGGGAAAACTAATAAAGAGAAAACAGAAAACAAATACTAGTAAATAACTAAAGGATCTAGTAAAAGAAAAGTAGCACATGGCTAACACAAACAAAGACAAAGCCATGTGCTGACACACAACACAAACAGAAAGACATGAAACAAAGACAAGACTGACAGAACTGTGAGGGATAGAATACAGTGCCTTCATTGGATACCGATTTTTGGATACAACAACATATCGACTGTTCAGCTGATGAAACATCTTTTAGGAAAGAAAGAAAAAAACATATATTTTTTTTCAGAAAGAAAAGTATATGATCTATGACCTTTATACAGTGCATGCCCCCTTTATACTGTACGGCTATCCTTCACAGCCTTTTTTTCATCTGTGTTAATATGGCATCTAACCTGACTAAGGTCTGTAATAACCACTGTAATAGAACTGCAAAGTTAGAAGATGCTGTTTTTTTCTGACCACTTGAATGTCAGAGTGAGGCAAAGAGAGATCCTTTATTTGTTTGTATACATTATAGGCTGGTGTTCACATTTGTATTTACCTTTTGCTGAATATGTGTATTAACCCTCTGTGAGGTTTGAACCTACCCTGGGGGTAAATCCATCACACTTTGCCAGATGAGAGTTATAAGCAAGATGTTCAAATATTGCACCAAAAGACTGATAACTGATATACATTACAAACAATGTAGTTTTGCAAGAAAATATGTGGAAGGGCATCTAGCCCCCTTTACACTCAGCTCTTTTGTAATAATAATGATATAGAGGCTAATTTACTGAACTGTGCACAGTGTTTACTTCGACAAAGGGCCAGTCCATTGTCTTCTTCATAAAGCTGTATAGAGAAATGCATGTTATTTTGTAAAACCCCAGTTTGTTTTTGTTATCACCATTACTGCCATTGTTTGCTTGGATTTTCAATTTCCTCAAACGATGCCCAGGGTTCTGCTTCTTTCCTGGGAGGGCAGAAGGTGAAAGAGAGGGATTAGAGAGAGAAAGATACTGAGAGAAAGAGAATGAGAGAGCTGTATGTCCAGGCCCTGTGGAGCAGGACGAGAGTGATTAATCTAGTTCTAGTGCTTTTAAACTGTTCCCCCAGATGTACCCCGCAGCGTATATAGCTGCACACAGTCAGTGAGAAAGACAGTGTGATAAAGAATATCCTCCTGAAAAGGACAGTGCTTAAAAAGAAGGGAGGGCATATATATCTTTCATATCTATATCTCGGATGAAATGTGCATAGATAGCCATGATGGAAGTCTCCATTGTTCCCCCATTACCTCTGCTGCTTTTATCAGTGCATCATCATAACCCCACGTCCATTATATATATATATATATACACTCACCTAAAGGATTATTAGGAACACCATACTAATACTGTGTTTGACCCCCTTTTGCCTTCAGAACTGCCTTAATTCTACGTGGCATTGATTCAACAAGGTGCTGAAAGCATTCTTTAGAAATGTTGGCCCATATTGATAGGATAGCATCTTGCAGTTGATGGAGATTTGTGGGATGCACATCCAGGGCACGAAGCTCCCGTTCCACCACATCCCAAAGATGCTCTATTGGGTTGAGATCTGGTGACTGTGGGGGCCATTTTAGTACAGTGAACTCATTGTCATGTTCAAGAAACCAATTTGAAATGATTCGAGCTTTGTGACATGGTGCATTATCCTGCTGGAAGTAGCCATCAGATGATGGGTACATGGTGGTCATAAAGGGATGGACATGGTCAGAAACAATGCTCAGGTAGGCCGTGTTACCTAACAGTTCTTTTTGGTTCTCGAATCTGATTTGCTGAGACCCTTTTCCAGCCATGCAATATTCACCCAGTATTACCACTTAAACCGCTTCACCGTTTGTTGACTGTCATGGCGATCGAGCAAATCCACCATAAGTTTTAAAAATACTACTGTTGTTGTGTCATGAAATGTAGTTTTACGGTAATGTAGTTTTTTTTAGGTGAGAATGTAGTTATTTAGACCTCAAATATGTGACTCATAAATAAACATAGCGCCTAATTTTACGATTTGTTTAAACGCTTTTCGTATATGCCAGCTCCAGGATGTCAGCAGCCGTTCAGCGCTCATGTACCCGCAGAGAACAGCTTCATCTCAGCCAGTCCTTTGGGAATTTGCCGCTGTCTCTTATGTAGATAGTGGTTAAACAGATCAGAATTAATTTGGGGTATATCAAACAGGCAGTCTTTGGTCTTATTAATCTATTACATGTTCCAGAGCAAATCAATTTTGGTTAAGGGGAAAATTAAGTTTCTTTAACTTTATATTTATTATTTTATTTATATTTAGGCTATATTTAACTTAAGTCCTGTTAGAGCGCTGCTTTAGTACGTTTGACTGAATTGTTTGCTTGTTTTTTTATTTCCTATTGTCTTTTATAATGGTTATTGTTGTTTATTTAAATATTACTGTTCAATAAATATATAACTGTGCTGTATTTGATATTGAGAAAGGTTATGTTTATTGTTTATTGCAACAGTCGACTTCAGTGACAGTTACATTATTACACCATTAGATGGCGGCTATGAGTGACTGGTTGTAAAAGTAGTTTCAGCGCTGTCAATCTTTTAAAAGGACAAAGACAAAGATATTGCTTTCCTCAGTGGAGATTCAAACAGATTTTTTAATGGAGATAATATTATGGACATCGACCCAAAGAATAAATGCTATATCAGATGCATGTAATACACTTGTTTAGTCGATCTCTCTCACATAATACTCTACATAATACAATAAGCTTCAATGAAGCGACTCAACGTTCCTTCGTTATTAGTTCTAAAGTGACGTTTTAGAATTAGTAACAGAGGCTTGGTCACAACAGTTTAACTGTCAACTTGAGATTTGAATCCGTTGGAGGAAGGAAGTAGTTCTGCACAAAAGAGATTTTAAAGACACTCTGTTGTTGTTTCTGATTTATTTACACACTTGTGCCGTCGAACTGTTGTATAAACGCAATATCACACTCATAGCCACGCGATATGGCCAGGGTCGGGGAGTAACGGAATACATGTAAAGACGTTACGTAATCAGGATACAAAACATTGGTAACTGTAATTCATTACAGTTACGTCAAAAAACAAAGTAATCAGAATACAGTTACATTTTGTAAAAAAATTGGAATACTTGCAGCATGCAATGTTTTAATTTAAAACCAAATAAATTAGTATTTTGACATAATAACGTTATATTAAGTGCTGCTTGATTATAGTTCCTGGTTCTGTTGCCAGTCGTGACTCACGTGAGCCCCCTGCTGGTGCATGTGCAAATAACACCTGTCTACAATCATTCTCCTCAGACCCAGGTTGAGATGCAGCTAAGTTATTAATTACGATCCTTGAGCTTCCCTTG
Source organism: Rhinogobio ventralis (assembly GCA_039654625.1). Lineage (NCBI taxonomy): Eukaryota > Metazoa > Chordata > Actinopteri > Cypriniformes > Gobionidae > Rhinogobio > Rhinogobio ventralis. Next base: position 27,593,456 of record CM077206.1, on the reverse strand, counting down.
GGGAAAACCGTTGTCATGTCTGGAGATGTCAAAGGACAATCATGTTAGCTAAAATGTAGTGTTTGTTTGTGATTTAAAATTACATAGTTTGTGTGATCGCAGTTGTATGTCAGTTTCTAGCTGAAAATGAGCTGGAAAATGTAGAAATTAACAAGAGAGTCCCCACAGGGGAACTCCCACCACTGAAGTGCAGGGTCAGTCAGTAAAATTAAGAAAGATCACGGCCTTGATCAACATGTATTTTAAAATAGACTAATAAGTAAATGGTGTAGACTTTTTTATTATTGTGTATAAACTATAAGTATTTTTTTTAATTGTACGTGTTAATTAACATATGTGGCAGGTGGGGGGGGGGGCGTGGTTTATCAAGGTCTGTGACAGGAGAGAGTTTGGCATAAGTGGGTCAAGTGCAAATCACAAACACCTGTGTCTTGTTTTAGTAATGGGCGTGGAGACCGCATAAAGCCACCTGGGAAAGGAGAAGCGGGAGAGAGAGACCGACTGGAGACTCGTGACCCCGTATGTGACTGAGAAAGCTCTGGAGAGCACTAAGGACTGAGCTGTTGAAAGCGCCAGCGGCGCAAATTTATGTTTTGTTGGATCTATTGAGAGTAAATAAAGTTGACCACGGGTCTCAGTCAAGCCGACTCTGTCTTCTTCCTTCCTTGCTTCAGTGATGCCGAAACCCGGGAAGGAAGAAGCAGTCGCCGCCATGCAATCTCCGCCATCATCAACACCATTTGCGGATGCCATCTCATCCCTCGCGGTCATCCACCAGGAACAACACCAAGCCCTGCTCTATGCGAAGCGACCAGGAGACTTCCAGGTGATCGTACAGGCTCAGCAGGAGGATCGTGAGAGGTTCCTGAGCTGGATGGATCGGGAGGTTCGGGCAGAGGCGCCAGAGGCACCGACCACTCCCGTCCACCTGCCCTTGAACAAGATGGGGCCACAGGACGACCCTGAGGTCTTCCTAGACCTCTTTGAGAAGACAAAGGACCAGATGGTGGTGTGCCCAGGGGTCGGCGGAGCTTTACCATCTGTCTCTCTCTCTTCCCCTTTTTCTTCCCCTGTACCCTCCTCTTTTTCCCGACCTGTCCCTCTCCTCAGGTCCCGTCCTCCAGGCCCTCCGAGAATTCCACCCCAAGGGAGGGGTGGATCCAGCCTGGATTTTGCTGGTGGCTCGCGAGCTCCGCCCAGGGACCAATGCTGCTCCCTCTTCCCCGCTCTCTACACGCCCATCGCTTGATTCACTTACTATCACATGGGTGGCGGGTAGGTCTGGGCCGGCCTGTTGGCGTTGCGGGGACCCGGGGCATTTCATTGACAGGTGTCTGATGATGAAGGTGGGAACAATGATCCGGGTCCCTGATGCCACGCAGGCTGCCCCCGATCAGGCTGGCTGGTACCAAATACCTGTGAGTATTAAGGGGGAGGTACCTATCCGGCATTGGTGGATTCAGGATGTAAACCTCGATCCATCAAAGCCTGATTCAGACCGAGGCACTGAATGTGAGCCGCATGGTTCAGGTACGGTGTGTGCATGGGGACGTGGTGAAATATCCTCTAGTGTCCACTGTTTTCCAATTTAGGGGACAAAAACATAATGTAGGGGTGGCAGTTAACCCGCACCTCCGACACCCGCTGATTTTGGGCAATTGGCCTACTTTTAGTGAATTATTGGGGTATTTATGTGCGGATGTCTCTTGTGGAAAGAAAAATCAGGAGAAGGGGGCGGCTGTGGAGGTGGGAGAGGCTGATCCTCTCAGAGTGCGATGATTTTCCCCTGGAGCAGTCTCAGGATGAGTCATTAAAACATGCATTTGAACAGGTCCGTTCCATCGACGGCCAACCTCTCCAGCCTAATCATCCACTCTCTTTTCCATATTTTGCTATTATAAAGGATCGGTTGTATAGAGTGACCCAAGACACTCAGACAAAGCAAAATACATCCCAGTTATAAGTACCAAAAAGCCGTTCGGAAATGCTTTTCCAGGCAGCTCATTGTAATCCCATGGCTGGACATTTAGGACAGGCTACAACTTTAAATCGTCTCATGGCCCGTTTCTTTTGGCCGGGCATTCACGAGAACCTGTGTAGGTGGTGTGCGTCTTGTCGTGAATGTCAGCTGGTAAATCCACCGGCCGCCCTTGTAATGTTATTACTTCTCACATCGAGTTCTAAATTACTCGCAAAGTGGCAAGGACCCTTTGAGGTCATACAGCGAGTTGGGGGTCGAAATTTGACGCATATCCAATGCCGCAAGTTGACGAACTGCTTGGCTAGGCACCGCTCGATTTTATTTGACACTGGATTTAACAAAAGGGTACTGGCAGATACCCTTATATGTTTTCACAAAGCCGTATGGTTTACACCAATTCGTTACGCTTCCTTACGGGTTGTTCGGGGCACCGGCCACGTTTCAGCATCTCATGGACCGAATTTTATGGCCGTATGCTGCATATGCCGCTGCTATCTGGATGACATTGTAGCGACTGAGGCAAATCAAACACGTAATTGTCTGTTACATTTAACAAATATGTTTTAAATGCTTTGTGCTTAGTAACAGACCTTCCCCCAACACAACAGAGAAAGGTCCTCAGTTACCCTGGATACCGACTGATAAGACGTTTTATGGCCCTAAAAAATGTGGCCACATGGAAAATGCCATAGTTAAGACACAAAGCCTGTAAAACACACGCTTTTGCCTCAAGTTATAGACCAACCGTCTGTAAATGAACATGCACCCCAGGACATTGTATGTACGCATATAACTGTCTTGTAAAGTGTCCCTTGTATGTTATTTTGTTTATGCATGTCTTATGAGCAACTTGCTAGTTCATGTAACCTCATATATGTCGTGTCTCCTATCAAATTAATGCTCACTTCACGACTTACACTTTCATGTATGTCACTTCCTTGTAGGAGGCAGTGCACAAAGAGCCATAAATCTCCCACATAGGAATTTCCTGCTGGGAAATCCCAACAATCCCATTGGGCAACTCGACCATCGAGGGTGGGATTTCTCTAAGACTCTTAAGAGAGAGACGCTTAGATCCACCTTCTCTCATCTCTCTCCCTGGCTGATCTGACACGTCATCTGGGCTGGCTTTCAGCCAGGCCAGGCTGATAAAGCCTACACACACAGCCTCACGTGTGTGTGTGGGACAGGAAACTAGATGCCACGACATGGCCAGTTGGGCCAGCTGGCCCAACTCCTCACGTTGTGTGCAACTTCCTCAACCTCGATGGAGTCAAAGCAACCATGCAAGCTCACCATCGTTCCTTTGCTCAACCACTTTAACTTTACCTCTTGCCATGTATGTTTTGTGTATGTATGTTTTATGTCTGTTTCATCTTGTATGTGATTTAGTTATTAAAGTTTGTGCACAATATATCTTGGTTCTGACTCCCTGCCTGCCAACAAATTGTCACTTAAATTATCGATTTGTTATGCGCTCTAAGCGCTTATGTAAATACAAAGGAATAATTTTTTTTCTGTGGCCATGAAAAATATCCTTTTCTTAGAATAAATTAATAATCAATACTGAACGTTCATAGGATTAACTGATTGATTGATTGTAATGTTAATGTAGCTACATCAAGTTAACTATTTAACCGATTCAAATATTCATAATTAATCATAATGAATAATCATAATGAGTTATGAATAATTATTAATATTTCCCCTCTGAGCTAATTCGCTACAACATTTTCATTTATAGTAATGACTGGCAGCGTCATATGGAGCATGTGTGGGCTGTTCTGAGAGCTCTGAGGCTGGCCGGGCTGACGGCCAACCCAAAGAAGTGTGCGGTTGGGTGTGTGGAGGTCAAGTATCTGGGCTTCCACTTGGGTCACAGGCAGGTGCGTCCCCAAATTGATAAGACAGCAGCAGTTGGAAGTTGCCCTAGACCAAAAAGGAGGTAAGACAGTTCCTGGGGCTGACGGGATATTACAGAAGGTTTGTGCCTAATTATTTGGAGCTCGCCAGCCTGCTGACTGATCTCACTAATAAAGAAAGCACCAGATCCGATCCGATCCAGTGGACGAAGCAGTGTCAGCAGGCTTTCACCCAAATAAAAGCTGCTCTGTGGGGTGGGCTGCTCTTGCATTCTGACTCCTGATTCTCCTGACATGTCGGACAGGGGGCTGGGAGCGGTCCTGTCCCAGGAGATAGAGGGAGAGGAGCGGCCGGTGCAGTATATTAGTCGTAAGCTCTCCAAGCTCCCCAGCCTGAGTCGGGCGGTGGGGGTATGTGGCAGGGGGGTGTGGTTTAGCGAGGTCTGTGACAGGAGAGAGAGTTGGGAGACAAGCGCGGTATAAGTGGGTCAAACACCTGGGTCTTGTTTCAGTAATGGGCATGGAGAGGCCGAATAAAGCCACCTGGGAGAGGAGAAGCGGGAGAGAGAGACCGACTGGAGACTCGTGGCCCCGTATGTGACTGAGAAAGCTCTGGAGAGCACTTGAGTGAATCTTTGAGAAAAACTGAGCTGTTGAAAGCACCAGCAGCGCAAATTTATGTTTTATTGGATCTATTGAGAGTAAATAAATTTGACCACGAGTGACAGTCAAGCCGACCCTGTCTTCTTCCTTCTTTCACTATTTTGAACTTTGCTACAACATAAAATAATAAAACCATTTGTAATACCACTAGATGTCTGTATATACGGGGCTGTGTAATCTCTAGTTACATGCTATATACGTGCTGTCTTTTTGCCACTCAGTGGGCATAACCGCAGTGACTGTGACATCACGTGCATACCAGCAGGAGTGCCCATGATCTCCACCAGAGGGTACTCCTCCTGACTCCCTTGCTTTCCCATTATGAACTTCATTTCCCATAGCCCATTTCCTGGACTCATTATCGTTTGATCAATTCCACCTATGTGTAATTTGCTGGTAAATGTTGGCCCATATAAGCTTTGTTTTTCCACTCACTTTGAGAAGTCTTATTAGTGTTACAACTTCATTTCTGAGCACGCTCTGGTGTCTGTGTTATGGTTTGGATCTTCTGCCTGTCTCCCTGGATTTCCTTGTTTGTCTGTGTCTTGGATTCTGTTGTTATCTGGATAGTTTTTGCTCTGTGGTTTTGACCCTATGCCTGTTCTGTGGATTATGATTGTGGATTAACCTCAATAAAGCTGCATTTGGATCTTTTAACTGTGTGTCAGAGCAGTTCATAACATATATACATTTATTTGAGGTGTAAATCAGTGGTTTCCAAAACTGTCTTGGAGGCACCCCAGCCCTGCACATTTTGTATGTCTCCCTTATCAGACACACACAATTTAGTTCTTGCAGTATCTACTAATGAACGCATGAGTTGAATCAGGTGTGATAAATAAGGAAGACACACAATATGTGCAGGACTGAGGTGCCCCCACATGAAAAAATACTATAGTAAAATTACTCTATTAAATACTATAGTGTTTTTGAACCATACTATAGTAAATATACTACAGTAAATTAACAAAGTGTAGTAAATACTATAATATACTACAATTTACTGTAGTATCTTTACTATAGTATGGTTTCACAAATGAAAATATTTTTTATGAAGCTGAGAGATCTGTCCCTTCATTTAAAATCCATTCCAAAACACAGAACTCAGCAAAAACAACATGAGACTGAGTAAATGCAGAATTAAAATTTTTAGATGAACTAACCTTTTACAGTTTGGGAATAGTCGTTTTGATATGCTTGCTTATGATTAGAAATAGAGCTTGAGTGATCGAATGGAATTCAAGCGTGGTTCAGGCAGACCACTGAGCGCTAAACGATATCAGCTGATTTGTTACTCCACCTACTTTAATCAGCTATAGTATTTAACCTCATTCAAACGCATGTTCCTCAGTCTGTCGCACAGACATTTACACCCTAGAGATCACAGTGGCTGCGTTTAAAACCGCATACCTCATTGAGTAGGTACTTAATTTCAATAAGTACTTACTTAACGAGCACTAAAACAGTAGGTACTCTAAAGCGTTAAGTATGGATCTGATCCGGACATCATCCGCCAATTTGACGTTATCATGTGACCTATGACGATATCACAAGCGCAACAACTTAAAAGGCCTGTCTGCCTCCTGTTGCCTCGTTGCTTTGCTTGTGTGTGCTCTGTTCACTTTTGAATCTTTATTTGATATCATTCCCTGTTGTTTAAACTGCTAAATATAACTTACCCATCAACATATATTGCCTACCATATTAAATCTGACATTGCAAGCTTTTTAATCTAAATCACTATCACGCGTTAGCATTTCGCTAGCCTGTTAGCTTGCCATCTCTGCACTCGGGTCTCTTGTTTTCTGAGTTCATTAAACAACTGTGGTGAGTTGGATTAGTAAATAGACTCCATCAAACAACTGTGGTGAGTTGGATTAATCAACAAATACGGTAACCCTTACGAAAAATAACCATGGTTTTATTATAGTAAAAGTGTAGTAACCATGGTTTTTTGGTTTTATTTGTAGTAAAACCATGGTTCATTTTCGTAAGGGAAGCCATGTCCTCCTTTTATTGTCAACTGCACTACATGTTTCATGTTTAGTATATCTGTCTCCGTTGGTAAACAGGGCTTCACATGTAATAAATGTAAGGAGATAGTCAGGCTGACGGAGAAGATTTCAGAATTAGAGACACGCATCCAGAATTTATTTGAGAGTAGTGAGAATGTAACAGCTTTAGACACTGCTTTGGATGCGACTAGCTTAGTGAACTCTATACATTGTTCGGTTCCGGCTGTAGAGCCCGTGCAGCAGGGCAACTGGGTGACGGTGAGACGGCATAGTCGCGGATCAAAAAACCACTCTTCCGTTCCGATTAGAACATCAAACAGGTTCTCCCCACTCAGTGATGCACCCACTGACAATCCTGTTGAAAGTGCCCTAGTTATTGGCGATTCTATTACACGGAATGTGAAAATAGAGACTCCAACCACCATAGTCACATGTTTACCAGGAGCCAGAGCGCCTGACATCAAAGCAAATTTTAAAGTGCTGGCTAATGCTAATTGTAAATTCTCTAAGATTATTATTCATGTCGGCACTAATGATGTTCGACTTCGCCAGTCGGAGATCACCAAAATTAACATTAAAGAGGTGTGTGAACTCGCAAGTACGATGGCAGATAGCGTTTATTGCTCTGGTCCCCTCCCTGTTAAAAGGAGTGATGAGATACTTAGCAGACTATCATCACTCAATGGTTGGTTGTCTAGTGGTGTCCGCAAAATAACATAGGGTTCATAGACAATTGGAAAAGCTTTTGGGGCAGACCTGACCTGTTGAAAAGAGATGGTATCCATCCCTCCTGGGGTGGTGCCGCTCTTCTCTCTAGTAATTCGGCACACAGTCTTAAAGCTAAACCTTAACTAACTAGGGCCCAGGTCAGGAAGCAGACAGACTGGCTTACCCAACTGTCTGCTAGCTGTCTCACGTCACAGACTTAAGATAAATTCCAGCACATAGAGACTCTTTCACCTAGAGATTGTGTCTGTTCCACGAATTAGTAAATACAAAAAAAACCACCAAAACTATTCAACGGTAAAAATGTTATGTCCAACAAATAAACAACAGATATAATACAGATGAACAAATGATAAAGCTCGGGCTGCTGAATATTCGATCCCTTTCCTCAAAAACGCTTATTGTTAATGATATGATTACAGATAATAATCTAGATGTGCTGTGTTTGACAGAAACCTGGCTAAAACCTGACGACTACATTACTTTAAATGAGTCCACCCCAAAAGATTATTGTTATAAACATGAGCCGAGTATTACTCAGAAGTCTAGTTTCAAATATAATTCCTTTGAAGTTTTGGCGCTTTACGTAACGTTATGTAGTGAAATTGATAAATCCCGTTTAACATTTGTGTTGGCTACTGTATACAGGCCACCAGGGCACCATACAGACTTTACCAGAGAATTTGCTGATTTTCTATCAGAGTTAGTACTGGCTACAGATAAAGTCCTAATTGTTGGTGATTTTTAATATCCATGTAGACAATGAAAAAGACGCATTGGGATTGGCATTTAGAGACATTCTAAACTCTACTGGAGTAAGGCAACACGTGTCAGGACCCACTCATCGCCGTAATCATACTTTAGACCTAATATTGTCACATGGAATAAATGTTGATACCGTTGAAATTCTGCAGCAGAGCGATGACATCTCAGATCATTACCTAGTATCATGTATACTTAATTTAGCAAAGGCTGCAAAGCCGTCCCCTCGCTTCAAATATGGCAGGACTATCACTGCTGCGACTAAAGATTTCTTTGTAAATAAACTTCCTCATCAGTTTCATCTCTTCAGCATCCCAGATAGCCTAGAGGAACTCGATGTTGCAACAGAAACTATTGACTCTCTCTTTTCCAGCACTTTAGACACAGTTGCTCCTCTGCGCTTAAAGAAGATTAAAGAAAAGTTTTTCGCATTTCTTGGAAAGAGAGCATGATTGCATACAGAAAGGCCGTAAAAACTGCTAGATCTGCTTATTTCTCGACTCTCTTAGAAGAAAACAAACACAACCCTAGGTATTTATTCGATACAGTGGCTAACTTAACCAAAAATAAAGCTTCAACTTCTGATGTCTGCCAACAGCACAGCAGTAATGACTTTATGAACTTCTTTACTTGTAAGATTGATAATATTAAGAAAAAAATTATAACCATGCAGCCGTCTAATACTGTATCACATCAGACAGTGCATTGTAGTGTCACTGAGGAAAAATTACATTCATTCACTGCTATAGGAGGAGAAGAATTGGCTAAACTTGTTAAATCATCAAAATCAACAACAACGGTATAGGCTCGACCCTATACCGTCTAAACTACTAAAAGAGATGCTTCCAGAGGTCATAGATCCTCTTATTAATATTATTAATTCATCCTTGACTTTAGGATATGTACCGAAAACTTTTAAGTTGGCTATTATTAAACCACTTATTAAAAAAACGCAACTTGATCCTACAGAATTAGTCAATTACAGGCCAATCTCAAATCTACCCTTCCTGTCAAAAATACTAGAACAGGCAGTGTCCTCACAATTTTGCTGCTTTTTAGAAAGAAATGGTATCTGTGAGGATTTCCAGTCAGGATTTAGACCATATCATAGTACTGAACTGTTCTCATTAGAGTTACAAATGATTTACTCTTATCATACGATCGTGGTTGTATATTTCTGTTAGTGTTACTCGATCTTAGCGCTGCATTCGATAATATCGACCACAACATTCTTTTGAATAGACTCGAAAATCATGTTGGCATTAGTGGAATTGCATTGGCATGGTTTAAATCATACTTATCTGACCGTTATCAGTTTGTAGCACACCGATCACAAGTTCAGTATGGAGTACAGCAAGGCTCAGTGCTAGGACCGTTGCTTTTCACCCTGTACATGCTACCACTGGGAGATATCATTAGGAAGCATGGCGTTAGTTTTCATTGTTATGCTGATGATACTCAGCTCTATATTTCTTCACGCCCTGACGAAACTTACCAATTCACAAGATTAACGGAATGCATAGCTGATATAAAAAATTGGATGACTAGTCATTTCAGTCATTTAATTCAGAAAAAAACTCCACATGTAGTAACCTAGAATACTGTCTAACACTTGATGGCTGCTCTGTCAAGTCCTCGTCATCAGTTAGGAACCTGGGTGTGCTCTTTGATACCAATCTCTCATTTGAAAGCCACGTTTCTAGCACCTGTAAAACTGCAACTTAAACTTAAAAATATATCTAAATTATGGCATATGCTTTCAATGCAAAATGCTGAACAGTTAGTTCATGCGTTCATGACCTCAAGGCTAGATTATTGTAATGCTCTACTGGGTGGTTGCACTGCTCACTTAATAAATAAACTGCAGCTGGTCCAAAACGCAGCAGCTCGAGTTCTTACTAGAACCAGGAAATATGACCATATTAGCCCGGTTCTGTCAACACTGCACTGGCTCCCTATTAAACATTGCATACATTTTAAAATCTTGCTAATTACTTACAAAGCACTAAATGGTTTAGCTCCCCAGTACTTGAGCGAGCTCTTAAAGCATTATACTCCATCACGTCTATTGCGGTCTCAAAACTCTGGCCAGTTGATAATACCTAGAATATCAAAATCAACTGCAGGTGGTCGATCCTTTTCCTATTTAGCACCTAAACTCTGGAACAGCCTTCCTAGCATTATTTGGGAAGCAGACACACTCTGTCTAAAACACATCTATGGCATACACATAAAACATTTTTAATTTATATTTTATTCAAATCAATTAAATGATTGTTAGGCTGCATTAACTAGGTCAGCCGGAACCGGGAACACTTCCCATAACACCTGATGTACTCGTTACATCATAAGAAGAATGGCATCTACGCTAATGTTAGTCTCTCTGTTTATCCCGAGGTTTACCGCAGTCAGCCGGATCCGGGCCGGATCCAGATCAGATGGTGGACCTGCGCCTGGACATGACCAACTCATCCCTGAAGTGTCTGTAGAGACCGTGTCAATTAGTCTACCCTCTGAAATTGTTTAATCGACACACCACCCTCAATAAACCCGTCTCCGGCGTGATGCCTCCGATCTTTAGAATATTCCGATCTAATATGACTTCTGACCTGTAAGGTTGCCAAAATAATAATCATACACTGTTTGTTAATTGGCCAGAGGAGAACTGGCACCCCGACTGAGCCTGGTTTCTCCCAAGGTTTTTTTTTTCTCCATTATGCCAGCTGATGGAGTTTTGGTTCCTTGCCACCGTCGCCTTTGGCTTGGCTTGCTCAGTTGGGGACACTACATTTTCAAATAAATATCCAAATAAATGTAAATACTAAACTAAATTAACTATGTCAACTACATTACTTGAATATATATGATAATTGAAATGAGCTAGATGACATCACCGTTTTCAACAGAGCGGCTGTACAGCCGAATCAAATTCGGTTGCATTACTTTCCTGTTTAACACTGTGAAGCTGCTTTGAAAAAATCTGCATTGTAAAAAGCGCTATATAAATAAGTTGACTTGACTTGAAATGAGTGACAGGTTTAATTCATATATCTGTAACTATCTTGATATTGATGAAACTTGCTCATTTTGTGGTCTTGCTGAAGAAACTGCTGACTGTTTATTTTGTGTTTGAAGTATTACCAATACATTATGGGTTGAATTAAATTCTTATATTTTAACCATAGCCTACTAATCTGACCCACAGTTTTATCCTTGAGATATTTTCTTTATTACGAAAGACCAAAATCATGATCTCTTGAATATATTGTTAATAAAATCTTAATCTTAATGATAAATGCTGACCAATACTTAATTATATTACTTTTAATGAAAATGATATAGTTTTAGTAAAACAAGTTAAATGCAATTTGTTGTTATATGACCTAGCGATGCATGAATACACACTAGACAAATGAAGCCAAGGTGAATACATCTCAATTTTCAGTCAAGCAATGAATTAATGCATGAATGAATTAAATAATAATATTTGATTTACTGACAACAACAGGAAACATGAATAAAATAATTAAAAGTAACCGTCACAATAAATAAATACATATACAAGTCAACAACACATGAAACAAAGCTTTATTCAAACTTATTTTTCTAACAATCACACATTTACAGGCGGTGAACCCCACATCCTGCTGCCATCTCAACACAGCTGTGCCAATTGTGCAGCTTTATATTGATGAAGCAGCTAACCACCGTGGACACCTTCGTCTGTCCTTGCAGCCTTCATGTCCCTCATTGCTGCTCTTCTCAATGTGGACATCGTTGATCCAGAGGATGAGGAAGACCATGATGATGGCCCCCTGACAATCAGCTGTGTCTGCTCCAAACATGTATGTGCCTGCTCTCCATCAGCATGACTACCTGTAAAACATTTAAAAAGTTAAAATGTTTTACAATTCATGTCAGCAGTCCATTTCTTGCCATATTTCATTACAATTAAATTTTTTTTGTTTACAATCAATTGGTGTAGTGGGCTAAACCACTGAACTGGTAAGCAGAAGGTTGCTGGTTAGATCTCTGCAGCCGTCACCACCAGTGTGTCCTTGAGCAAGTGCTTTACTCCAGGTGCTCCAGGGGGATTGTCCCTGTAATAAGAGCACTGTTAGTCACTTTGGATAGAAGCATCTGCCAAATGCATAAATGTAAATGTGATTTTTGTAAATGCTTTTTTGAAAGTGTCTCATGCACAAACGCTGAATAAAGCTGCTTATTTCTTAAAGTTTACTTTTTCCAAGGTACTGCTATAATATAAATGCGTACACATTTCATACAATGGGGATTGGCAGAGACACTCCGCTCATGGATGCAGTGGTGGGAACCTGACTGGACCTTGGAGTGCTACGCGGCCTTTGCACTTCAGCTGAGCGGCTCAGCATTGGTGGCGGGGGTCACCAGGTCGGAGACCTCGGTGGCCATGGTCTTCGCGGAGGAGGACTTTAGGGCAACCCAGAGGTACGGGAGACTGGCATCGAGGCTGAAGGACACGGTGCTTTGCTCTGTGTGAGCTGCTGGCATCATTGCGGTGAGGATTTCGGCCGGGATGGCCACCACATCTGGGCCTTCAACCTGTGCCCAGAGCCCAGCGACGTCCCCTGTCTCCGTCCAGACTAGTGTCCAGCGACGTCCCCTGTCCCCGTCCAGAGCCCAGTGACATTCCCTGTCTCCATCCAGCATCCAGAGAGGGCTCCAGCCCGTGACCGGAGCACAGAGAGGACTCCGTCCCCTGCACAGATCCCAGAGAGGACTCCGTCCCCTGCACAGATCCCAGAGAGGACTCCGTCCCCTGCACAGTTCCCAGAGAGGACTCCGTCCCCTGCACAGATTCCAGAGAGGACTCCGTCCCCTGCACAGATGTTTCCCATTTACCACACCCCTTGTTACCTTGTTTGGCTCATCTTCCCTGTATGTATATTTAGCCTTTGTTTTCTCTGGTTCTCTGTCGGACGTTGTTTAATGTAATGCAGGTGTCTGCTGTTCCCCGTGTTTTTCTTTTCTTTTTTCTCAGTGTTATTTTGTTCCTGATTTTTGGCTTTGATTGTTTATTTTCATTAAAATGCATTTGGATCCTGCATCTCTGCCTGCCGTCTTGGTTTTTCCCTTGTGTTCCTGACAGTTTGCACATTTAAGTTTGCACATTGCGTGATATCCACTGACTCGCCTTCATGATTTAAAATGAAAATACAAAATTTTCGTTTGACATCTTTCTTTATCACCAATTGTCAAATGATGGACAATGGTTCACATTTCCTGTGATAATAAAATTAAGCAAATAGTAAATAATAGTAAATAAAAGTAAATAAATAGAAAATAAAGTGTGAAAGTGAAACAAGTAAATTAATCAAGTAGCTAAATTAATAAAAGATGCGGTGGATAGGCTATGGTGGTTTGGAAGACTTGGGTTATCCATTTTACAACACGAGGAGGCATGCAACATTTACTAAATTGCTGCTAGTTTAATAGCTGCATGTCTACAAAACTTAAAGATCTCCCACTTTTCGTTTTCTTTCTTGCTGCATTAAAGATGAAATGGTTCAATCAGTTCGTAGCTCTGCTTCAGCTGTGCCATACCCTCACGAGGGGCGACCAGAATTTCTGACATGCCAGAAATTAATCCGACCATCCGATTGCCGGTCGGGAGAGGTTTCTCGCCTCTCATTTCACCCCACGTCAAACGACGCATGACAAAGCTGAAAATCGTCCCGACCCAAAAAAAGAGTTGCACGAGTCAGAATTCAGCTCGAAATCGGACAAAAATCGCACAGTGTATGCCCAGCTTTAGCCATTCGCCAAATCCAAAGACTGTCAAATTTCATTCTCAAAGTGGTCCTGACTGAACTGTGATTGATTGCATTGATCATTGAAGCACACGTGCTGGGGCACACTCCTCAAAGTGAAAAGTACAAACATAATTTAAATCAGCTTATCATATTTAGTTTTAATAGTATGATTATTCATCATACGTCATGCGTTTTTAATGGTTTATTCTTATATTTATAGTGCATTAATAGCGGGATAGGCGGGATATAGCGTGCACCGGGAGAGTCTGTGTGTGTGCGGTTTGTCTGTGTAGCAATCCAATGAATGCCTGCACTGAAAGCATGAGTTCTGTGTGAGAATTTTTTTTTTTTAAGTTTACGTGATATCACTACATTAAACTACTATATATAATGTTGAATATATTGTATAATAATGCAATGGGGGAATATTTGTGGGTCCTGATATTAATTAAAAAAAGAATATTTATAATATAAAAACTCTTTATTTTGGCTTAAAATTTTGCGATAGTATCATATCGTGAGCTCAGTATCGCAATTTTTATGGAATTATGACATGAGTGTATCGTTACATACCGCCAATGATCTGTGTTTCCAGACGGTCTGTTTTCACTGTTGCTCAGCGGATCAGTCAACAAATGCAGAGAGTCATGTCATCTTCTCCTGTTATTGTCACTTGCACTGCCTGCCACATGTAAAGTATAGCCTTCTCTGTCACTAGTAAGGGTTTCAAATGTGATAAATGCAGGGAGATTGTCAGGCTGATGGAGAAGAGTTCAGAATCCAAACTTTAATCTAGGTTAGTAAGACTGCAAGGGCTTTAGATACTGCTTTGGATGCGACTACAACCCTGTTTGGTTCCGGCTGTAGAGCCCGTTGTAACGACTTGGATACATATGTTAATAAATTAAATTAGCTCAATAGGGAATTATGTGTATTTATATTTAATTATTCATAATTAATCGTAACGTGTTATGATCAAATTATAAATCACTAAATCACCCAAAAGGGAAATACCTAACCTAAGTATTTGTACAATATATATGTATAGTTAACAACAATGGATTGCAGTTAACTATGAATATATATGCCAAATCAGTAGGCTACAGAATAACAGAATAAGCAACAATGACAATCAAACGTGGATACAATGGTTTTAATAATTTATACTACAAATACATACGACTAAATAAAGAATACATATATATACAGAATAACGAAAAGTAACAAAAGAGAGAAGAAGAAAAAGAAAGAGAGAAAGGAAAGATCAAGAATGGCATTTCCACAAACAGATAACCAGAGAGCCAACAACAAATAATATCACCTTAAACAGGGGCACAAATCTTAAACGCATCAAAAGCTTGATAAAATATACTTGCATGGGGTTTTGTGCTGAGTAAAGCGAGATGCGTGTGTTGAAGCTTCTCAGAGTATTCGTTAGCTGAAGCTCTCTCTTTTGGTTCGTCCAGAGCCTGTGTTGTCGATCAGTGGAAAATTTGAAGATGGTTAGCCTGAGAGCGAATGTTGCCGAAAAGGGAGGAAGAGAAGATCGTTTTAGGTTTACGACCTAATGGCATGTCCTATGATGATGTCAGAGTTAGTATAGTTTTACTCCCAAGGGTGCTAAACATATTAATGATGCATCTCATAATCACATTCTCTGCACTGTTGATTAGGAAAAAGAGAGAGGAACATTTAGATATCAAACAAGGTATGTCTGATTGATATAAAAGCAGAAATACATTCTTTACACATTAATACAAGCATTTAAATTGACCTTACCCTTACACACATAATGAGTAGTATCATTAGTAGTATACATGGGGAACATGCGTACACATAGGAATTATCATATACATTCTGGAATAGTTTAATTATGAGGTAAACAAAGAGTGTGTCTGTGTATTGGAATGAGTCTTCAGGATCTAGGCCACTCTGTCTTCGTGGGGTTGGTAACATTGCGGATTAGGATCGCTTTGAAGTCACCAGGGCTCTTCGAGGTGTTTCTTCCTAGCGTCGTTCAAGCCACAAAAGTGTCAACAGGGCAATTTAGCGTAGACTTCTTGGTGCCAGGACATCAATTTATATGCTAATGTCACAAAGGCTAAAAGCTTTTCTGAAGCTTAGAGCAGAACCGACTCGTCATGATGTAGTCCAGATGCTACACCGTGCAGCAGGGCAACTCGATGACTGTGAGACAGCATAGTCACATGTTTTTTCCCGGGAGCCAGAGCCCCTGACATCAAAGCAAATTTTTAAAGTGTTGGCTAATTATAAGCCAAGATAAGATTATTATTCACGTCGGCACTAATGATGTCCAACTTAAGTATGATGTCAGACACTATAATATGCTCTGGTCCCCTTCCTGTTCGTCAGAATGATGAGATACTTAGCAGACTGTCAACACTTAATGGCTGGATGTCTAAGTGGTGTCCGCAGAATAATATAGGGTTCATAGACAATTGGAAACGTTTTTGGGGTAGACCTGGCCTGTTGAAAAGATATGGTATTCATCCCTTCTGGAGTGGTGCCACTCTTCTCTCTAGTAATATGGCACATGGTTTTAGAGTTGAACCTTGACTAACTGGGGCCCAGGTCAGGAAGCAGACAGACTGGCTAAACCGACCGTCTGCTAGCTGTCTCACATCACAGAAGTCAGATAAATCCCAACATATAGAGACTCTTTAACCTAGATCTCATCCTACAGAGACTATTTGTGATTAGTAAATACAAAAAACTCTCAAACCCATTTCAGTGTTTGATGTAATTGATGTTCGACAAACAAAAAACAGATATAAAACAGATGAACAAATTATAAAGCTTGGGTTGCTGAATATACAATCCCTTTCTTGAAAAGCACTTACTGTATTGTTAACGATATGATTACAGATCATAACCTAGATATGCTGTAATTTATAGTAATATATTCAGTATTACTCAGAGGTCTAATTTCAAAGATAATTCTTTTGAAGTGATGGTGCTTTATGTAACACTATCTAGTGATAAATCCTGCTTGACATTTGTGCTGGTTTCTCTATACAGGCTACCAAAGCACCATACAGACTTTATCGAAGAATTTGCTGATTTTCTATCAGAGTTTGTACTGGCTGCAGATAAAGTCCTAATTGTTGGTGATTTTAATATCCATGTAGATAATGAAAAAGACGCAGTGGGAGACATTCTAAACCCTTTTGGACCCATTCATTGTCATAATCATACTTTAGATCTACAATTGTCACATGGAATCAATGTTGATGCCATTGAAATTCAGCAGCAGAGCGATGAAATCTCAGATCATTATCTAGTCTCATGTATACATCATTTAGCCAAGGCTGCAAAACCAACTCCCTGTTACAAATATAGTAGAACTGTCACTTCCACCACTAAAGATTGCTTTATAAATAATCTTCCTGATCCCAGATAGCTTAGAAGAACTTGATGTTGCAACGGAGACTATTGAATATCTCTTTTCCAGCACAGTTGCTTCTTTGCGATTAAAGAAGATTAAAGAACATAGTCCAATGCCGTGGTACAATGAGCACCCTCAAGAGAGCAGCCAGAAAAATGAAGCGCAGTTGGAAGAAAATAAAACTAGAGATTTTTAGCATTTCGTGGAAAAACAGCGCTAGTGCATATAGAAAGGTCTTAAAAACTGCTATTTATTTGATATAGTGGCTAAATTAACCCCCAGGGGTCGGCCATCATGCTGGCACGACCGCCTCAACCTTTTTCTTATCAGTGCCAAAGAGACTCAAATAACTCCATTGATTTTTGTCATACAGACAAGTGTTATACATTATTTAAAACTGTTATGTACTTTTATTTGTGTATACTCACAATAAAAACTAAATGTTGTGCTTTAAATAAAACAAACATGATGCACGTTCAGCCGCCCCTCTGTCAGTGAAATCTATTCTGAAATGCGTCTGAAAATGAGCTGTAACTCAGCGAATATGCTGATATGCTTGGCTTTGGGGCTTGGCCATGAACCCCATTGACATCCCTGTGCCCGCCTCTGGACAGAGGGAGACGGACTTCATAATAGCGAATAATTTTCTCACTCAAACCACTGTCGCCTGCTGCTTCTGCTACTGATTTATTTTAGAGGGAAAAGCTGCCCATAACTGCTGGTCTAGGATCTTGAGGTTTTCTTCACAATAATAGCATATTATTAGCGAAAAAGAGTTGGCGTATCTGTATTTGCACTCGTCAAATGATTCAATTTCCAACATGTTTTCGCTTTGGTGAGTAATGTAGTCAATCACAGACATGTTTGTTGATTTCTTGAATGTATAAACCCCGCCCATAGGTCCAAGGACCTTGGTCATTAGACAGAGACATAAGGCCATACTCCACTTTGCTCATTCTAGAATATATTATTTAGTCCCCATAGATCTGAACTCACTTAATTAAGATAAGATTATCTAACCTCTTGGTAGATTGTGTTGGTCATTGTGGAAATTAGTTTTTGTTGTTTTTATTGTTGTGTAAAGATGTTGAAAGTTGAAATTCTATTTTGCAAGTGAACAATGCAAAGGGTTTTACCTTTCAGTGTCATATGACTGTAATAGTAGAATGAGGTATTTACCTTAATTATACATACTTATAATTAAATATAATAACAAATATAAGTATTGATCATTTCATTAAGTTGTGCTATGCATGCCTGATGCATCCAGAGCACATGACCTTCCTAATCCATACAAAAGAGTGCAAGTATATACCTGTTTTTCAGCAGCCTTGGTTCCTAAATTATTTGTCCTATTTGTTTAGGACTCTACATACTGTACAAAAAATATTTGATGTGTACTCATTCAAAAATTGACAGTATATTATACAATTATTGACTAGGCATTTTATGTATCCTAAATAGTTTTGAAAGGGTTTGTAAGGTATGGTTTATACATTAGAGAAAATTGTATTTGATAATGATAAATTAACATCGTATAGGGAACTCTACATGACACAGACTGGTCTGGTTGGGCAGTCCAAACAGGAACTTAAACCTTCTTGTGAAGCCTTCCTATTTCCTGTATAGTGGCAGCTCTGTTGCACAGCAGAAATGGTGTCAGTGTGAAAGTGCAATGTGAGTCTGCTGTTGCAAAGAGATGCTCTCACTGCACACATGGGCAGGTGCAGCATGTTTAAAACCGGCCTAATCCCCACATCATCCAGCCATTAATTATTTATTCTGCATTTAATTTGAAAGTCAGATAGACCCAAAGTCAAAGAGATTCATAGTGTTTAATAATTTATGCAGGTCATTCAAAGGTAATAATAATATTGTTGATTAATATATGTTGTGCAGCTTGGCATACCTGATTCCTTTCCTCCTTTCTTTTTGAATGTATGGCATACCGGGAACTGTGGAGTTCCAAATGTGAGGTCTTTTCTAGGGTTACGACACTTTTTACTGATGTTTCATTTTCAGTTAAACTGGAGTGTTGTTGGAGCTGTAACTTAGCAGTTAGTGTACAGGAGATGCAGGCTCAATTCTGGTGTCTGTTCTAATGTGCGATAGAGAGATATCAGAGTAGTTGAATGAAACAATGGGTGGGTGATGCACATGCAACAAATACACTGTAAGAACTTTTACACAGTCACCGTGATGCAAGTTCATGGCTGACCCACTTTTTGTCACCATCCCACCGACCCCACAAACAATCTCTTACACAAACACACACTTATCCAACTAAACCCTAAATGGGGACTTTTTTGAAGAAGAAAGAAGATGAACTTTCAATCCACGAAGAAATGCACATGCAAGATTAGTTTTGCATTGTTACACCAAATATGAGTTAGATCAAAACTAATTCAGATGTTACTGGACATTAAGTCATCTTAAAACAGGCACAGTCATAATGTAAAATGTCATGTCATCGGTAAGCCCCGCCCCCCGTAGTTACTGTTACAAACAAACGCTAACTGTTGCTAACTCTTACAATGACAGCTGTCAGTGTGAAAACCTTATCCCAAGTTGTTTTTAGACACAGAATGTAGCTGAACTGATGGCCAAACTTAACTGATGGTTTATGAAGTTTATTGCTTCCTTTTTCACTCTAACAAAATCACCGTAAGAGCTGAACAAAGCATAAGAAGTGCACATTAACGTCTCATTCACAAACTCTTTTTTACGTTGCATTATCATTAACATACACAGCAAATTATACAACTCAAACTAACAGTAAACAAACATATACAGACTTTATGCCTTTTCAGGGGTGCTAATAAACTGTACATTTTGTATCTGAAAACAACTCTGATAAACTGCAAGTGTGAGCTCTCCCTTTCACTACCCGCATTGCTCCGTAGACTATAATACCCATCAAAATAGGAGTCCCTCTTTAGTAAGACAGATAATGCAGACCTTAAACATATCTAAACTCACAGAAATTTCAAAAATGTAAAGAAAAAAAAAAAAAAAGATAAAATCACAATAAAGTCTGTGGGAGCATTCAAGTGGGACTTAAATATGCCATGGAGGAATATATAAAAGATTTTAAAATAAATATGGTGGGAGATTAATTTGGAAGTGATGGTTTACAGATCACAATGCAAACGGGAGAAGCCTCATGTTACAGTCGTCACGAACGGAGATGACAACATCCAGGATCAACACTGTTCATGTACCACAGGGTAAGAATAAATAAATTTACATTTAACCATCTTAATATGGAGAGAGGCACTGAAATGTAGACCTTCGTTTATGTGTTTTTGACCTATACTGTTAACGTTACGTGAGAACAGTTAGTTATTTCGGTTTGTATGTTAGCAGGGACTCACTAACTTTAATCAGAACTTAATGAGAGTATGACAACCAGAAAATCCTCTCAGGATACCTGGAATCAGTGTTACAGTACCTCAGACACATCGTTTTACCATTTTTGTAGCATACACACCATCAAACCGATGAGAGCTTCGGATTTTCCAATGTTTCTCTATCGCGCTGAAACCTAAAGATGTCTGAGTTCCGGTCCCTGTGCAACTGATACTCAACTGCCATTGGCTCATCTGCGTTCGAGGGGAGGGGCTTACCGATAGGTCAATTAGTGATGTTATTTGTTACCACTACCAGATTACATTCCAGAATGAATGTACTATGAAGGTACTAATATATGACAAATGTTGAGCTCTAAATTTGTTTTTTTGTTGTTAATATCAATTAACATTAACATTTATTTCCTTTATACATATTTTGCTTCACAAAATTGACATATGCATTATTTCTCTCTGTCCAGCATTTGCTTTCCTGTGCTGCTGTGGACTGTGGCATGGGATATCACAACCTTACAGTGCAGCAACTTTTGATATCCATCAAGCTCTAATTTACTCCCTGTGTATCTGACCGCTTTGCACGGGCCGTCAGTTGATGGTGGTAAGAGGATACAATAAGAGTGTGTCCAAGGCGGCTCATGAAGGGCACAGCAATTCATCACTTGAACCCATGATGGATCATTCTAACATCTGCGATGAATAGAAACACAAGGCCGAAAACACACTGAGGCAATATGAGAAGGAATATACTTTACATCCATTTAATCATCGCAGAGTCTGTAAGGTGAGGCGAGCACGGAGGTACAGGGTCTAGCAAACATTAACATTTCTTTTTTCTCTGACATTCTACTTCCTGCTGTACCAGCTTAGATTGATTTTATTGGAGAGGGCTCTATACCAGTTTCAGCTGGTGCTTTTTTTTCTTCAAAAGTGAAGCATATATTATTTCTCAATGGCACAATATGTACTCTGATCTATTTTTGTCTGCAATGATGACTCTAAAGCCTGCTTCTCTAAACTACTACTAAACGGTCAAATTACTTCAAGCATTTAGGCATGTACACATGGTCAAGACGAACTGCGATTTAAGTGACATTGAATGTGGCCGGGTAGTTGGTGCCAGACGGGCTGGTTTGAGTATTTCAGAAACTGCTGATCTACTGGAATTTTCATGCAAAACCATCTCTGTTTACGGTTGATGGTATGAAAAATAAAAAATATCCAGTGAGCCACAGTTATGTGGGCGAACATGCATTGTTGATAAACCACTCATTACAACTGAGATATACATACGAGCACCTCTGTACCAATTGAGAATTTTATAATCTAGGGTGACCATATTTTGATTACCGAAAACCAGGACACTCAGCCCGGCAATGAGATACTCAAATGATACTCGAAGTTTACTCAAAGATGCCTTATTAATTTCAATACATTTAAAGTATGCCCCCTCTGTATGGATAGAAAATTGTTATATTACAAAATACTATCTATAACCAAAATGTCTATGTCCTGGGAAAACAGGACGTTTGGTCACCCTAGTTTAATCACCACAGAGTATTGTTGTTGACCATGTTCATCCCTTTATGACCACAGTTTACCCATCTTCTGATGGCTATTTCCAACAGGATAACATGCCATGTCACAAAGTTCAAATAATTTCTTGAATTTCGTTTCTTGAACATGACAATGGGTTCACTATACTCAAATGGCCTCCACAATCAATAGATCTCAATTCAATAGAGCACCTTTTGTCAGGGAGAGACATGAATTCAGATGCAGGTAGAACATAAATCTTTATTTTGCTCTCAATGAGCACAGAAAAAATGTGAGGAACACAAAATGAAGAGACCCTCTGTTTTTGCCCATCCTCTGTTGTCTGCCACCTCAGCACGGTCTCCCCACTGTCCACTGTGTGGACAGTTGTACACATGGAGACCTCCCTTGTGTCCATCCACTTCACAAACAAAAGGTCATCATTTCTGATCCAGTGAATGGAGCCTCTTGGTGACCTTTTGTTCAAGGCATTTTCGTTGGTGAAAGGAACACCAGCTCTTCCTTCTCGATAAACAGTGGTATTTTGAACTGAAACACTGAATCTATGCCTATTTTACTGACATTTCTCACAGCTTCTTCAGAAAAAAGACAGAAAATGCCTCCTCAACATCTGAATATGCAGACTCTGGGTCAGAAGAGTCCCGCTCAGCCTCCTTCCAAGAGTCAGAAAAAACGTAAATCGCCTCCTCTCTTGTATACTCTGTCTTCGCCATGTTTTTGTCCGTTTTTAATTGTTTTGTAATCTAAAAATCCTCTAAAACTCTAATTCTCTAAAACTGTCTAACTTGCCATGCTCCATGTCTCCCTTCAAATCCCTCCTTCCCGCTCCCCCCGAAAGCTGTAGTGATTTGCTGATGGAACATTACCGTAATAAGCTGTATATTGGCAAAAAGCGCATGATGTCTACTTTCAGGTGCTATTTGAATTATTTCAAAAGACAAAGACAGAGACAAATGACATAACGATTAGATGATCGGACGAAGACGTTGAGGCAGACCAAAATCAGAGAAAATAGGTTAACAAGTTTATTTAAGCCATCTAAATACTCTTGTCTCACTTTCCTTTCTTTTACTTAGTTTATTTTCTTTCTGTTGAGTCTCGTGTTCTAAGTTAAGTTAAGCCGCAAAGTTTCGCTCGACGATTCTACAGCAAAGCACGCTTCAACTTCAAACAACATCCACAAGACTTTCCATCCATTCGCCAACACGCCACGTGATTGGCTTTCCAAGACGTCGATCAAAGACACGACAAGGCCGTCAGCAAATCAAAGAACCTGGGGAACCCCTCTGCAGCCAGGACCAAGGAGGGAATCCCCATTCAAAGAAGATACGAGACAAACGCAAGTAACCTCCAGATTCTAACTGAACTGGTGCATTGATATCAAATTTAATAACCCCGCCTAAGAAATGATAGGAGGGTTAAATTAATGATTGATGGTTCGTTCAGGTCATGTGTTATAACTGCATACATTGCTAGAAACTTGGGATTTTATAATTTCACTCAAGATTCATTCTTTCCTCACTTTCCTTCTTTCTGCAACTCGTGGAATGTGTGTGTGCGCGAGTGTTTGTGTTAGATATTAGTGTTAGGTGTTAGAATAATCAATAGACTCGTTTGTATTTAAAGATAAGGGTTTTTGTGTGATGTTACGAATTTAATGTCTTAAACTGCTGATCTATGTTACCTGGCTATTAAAGGTGTCATGAACTGGCTTTAAAAAAAAAAAAAAAAGTTATAGTGTTGTCTAAGGTCTACTTGTGACGTTTGCGTGGTTTTTACATTAAAAAAACCATCATAATGAATAAGTAATAGGCTATTTTCTGCCATGGTTTTGAGGCTCTCTTAAGACACGCTTGGTTTTAATGGGCGTGCCGCACTGAAGACTTGGAAGTAAACGCCCATGGCTATGATTGGATAAGCTTTGCATATTTAATGAGCTTCGGCTCCCCGGTGAGTACGCGTGAGGCATTGTTTTAAAAGTGTGTGGAGAAACGGCAACTGGAATGATTCGTCCCTCAGGGCTCGCAAAATGTCTTTATCAAACAAACACAATTATTTATCTCTCATCCACCCGCAATTAATATAAATGTTATTTTACATTACTTGGCCCGCCCGATCGGTGGATATAAGCGCGAACCGTGCATCACACACACCCACACCAAGTATGTTGCAGACAGCAAAAATTTCCACGATTGTATTTTTCCTTCAAATATCAATTCAAGAGAGTGAACAACGCACATCCCCTGGACGTTGGGCTTTGCGAGCCGTGACAACGTGGTAAGTTATTAGACATGTACACGATGTAACATTGTATTTGATCTGTAACAATGCAATACTATCACATATAAAAAAAAAATGTTTACTCACATTAGTGTGTTGCTTCATTCATTCATCTCATCCTGTCTGCAAATCCAGTCTCGTTTACAAACTAATCTGGTGAAATGAACATACGTGCAATGTCTTCCCCACGTAAGCTGGATATTCATTAAATATAAAAGTTCAACTACACATTTCCAATATTAGAATACGAAGAAAGCTTATGCAGCAACTGTGTTCTTCCACAACCAGACACAGTGCAATATATTACTCTCTTCGGCATGTTTTTTGCTCGGTAGCGCGATCCGTTTAGCTCCACGAGTCGGTGGGCGGGGCTACAGAAGCAGGCGTACATATTTATCTGTTGAGGTGGCATTTCAGCATACTATGACGTCATTGGTCGACATATTCTGAGATCGAGTGTTTTCTGGGCCTGGTGTCAATAAAAGCTTTTATTTGACTAACAAGGAAGTTTTCAGCTCTGAAACTTACAGGATATTCTTATATCACGATGAACTTGTATATATCAAAGGCTCAAGGGAAAGTTGATTTCTCAATTCATCACCCCTTTAAATAGTATTTCACTGTTGTTTGAATATTTATATCCACTGCAGAGTTGATAGTTACGAGTAATGTGCTCGGCCGTAAAATAATTGACTTCCAAAATTCCCTATGAATTAATAAATTCATTTGAGCTAAATAGACCTGTTTCCCTTATACACATCCAACATATCATTGGTGGAGAACCTAAATTGTAAGCATATACCACGTTATTTATCTTTTAATTGTGCATATGACAGATCAGAACCGCGAGACGTACGTGTGCGTGTGTGCGCGTGCGCGTGCGCAGTGCGTGCCGCGCGGCTTGTTTGAATGAGTGCTGGTCAATGCAGAGAAAGCTGTAACCCAAGTCTGCCTCACTATTCTAAAACTGCAGTAAGTTAATTTAAGGTCTGAGATTGCACACTATACGATAAGATAAGAATTGAGCGTGTTCCTCAATTTCTAGAATGCCTTGTTTATAGCCAAACTGATGCTATTGTGTGTTCCAGTGTCATTCAATAGCTATACGTATAGCACTCAGTCAGAGAGCTGAACAAAATTAAACTGCAGAAATTAAAATACCCTGCAAGGACGAATATTCTCCTCACAGCGCGATAAGATGGAGCGTGTTCCTTGATCTATTTCTAAAGGCCATATATTTATTTATAGCTATCAATTGAGTGTGTGTTCCACTGCAATTTAGAGCTATATCCTCCCTGTGTTAAACAGCTAAACACTTGCCGGTTTGTAAACACAGCTCGTGTAACACTGCGTGTCCATGTGCGATTTAAAAATCAAGTAAAGCTTGACACTGAAAGAATCAACAGTAAAAGAAACCCATGTTGTTTTATATGCACAGAGAGTCGATCCGCCGAGATCGCTATTGTTGTTCCATCTATTACAGCGCAAAGCTGTAGTTTGCTTTAAGTTTAATCTCACTCTTAACAAACTGATACTGTTAAGCCCCACGTCGTAAAACCAGCTACGAGTGGTGTTTCTTATTTTTATTTTCAGTGTTAAAAATGCACCGACATTTCACGTAATACGTTCGATTGCACATGCAACTGTTATTTGTACAGTGTGAAATGCGCCGACATTTCATGTAACATTCTTAACTGTATACAAACTGTTTGCAATTCACGTGTTTGCCACTAGCGTTTGTTTGGTCGCCATAGTTACGACTTACATTGAAGCCTATATGCTAAATCCTTTGGCATTAGTTACAGTTATCAGTATAAACGGTCTGTTTGAGCAACCCCAACTTTATGTACACCTGTTGGTCTTTCTTCTTTCTTTTCACTTTTCTTTCTCATATATTACTTTACCTGCATTTTACTTGAAAAGGAAAATACTGCTTTGCAATTATTAATGGTCAAGTTAATTTAATGGGAAAAAAATAAACATTGATTTGAAATTTTATTTCTCACAAGTCATTTCGAATGATGTCCTCCGGAAGTGTGGATGCGGATGGGAAAAAGTTACCATGTTCCGTGGGTTGCGAATCCACCAGGGGAAGCAAAAGTGTGGGCAGAAGGGCCAACAGCAACCTTGCACTGCCTTGGCAGGTGAGACAAGAGGGACCGAAAGCCAGGTTGAAAACCACAGAGCCGATGGACCCAATGTTGCTGAAGGCAAAGATGTCACAGATGAAGGCCCACTAGTGGAGGGAGAGCCCCCATGTGTGTACCAAGACCCAGTCGCCACCAACTCACACAGGACAGAGACAAAAACTGAGACAAAGAAACCAACTAGAAGAGGCAAGCTCAAATGGCCAAAGTCACACGAGACAGGCATGTTGAACACTGGACACCGACCTGGCCAAGACAATGGAGGGAACTTGGCAAGGATGCGACCTACAACCAGAGGACTGCCCAAAGAGAAAAGGGAAGGAGGGAAAAGGAGATTGACCACCTAGCGCGAAGGCGCTGACAACTACGGAAGAACTGGAGGAAGGCAACGCTGGCAGAGAAAGAGGGTCTGAAAGCCTTGTGGGAGGAAGTCAGGCAAAGACTGTCCAGGCTTTGCAGGGCTGAACGTATCCGCAAGCGCAGCAGACGGAAACAGAAAGAACGAGCCAGCTTCTTCAAAGACCCATTTAAGCATGCCAGACAGCTGCTGGAAGAGAAGGAGAGTGGGGAGCTCGAAACCACCAGGGAGCAACTGGAACAGCACGTCAGAGAACAGTATAGTGATCCAGTAAGGAAAGTCCCATTAGGAACACCAGGGTACGTGCCTAAGCCTGCACCTCTGACTGCGGTGTTCAACATCATGCCCCCCAAGCTCAGTGAAGTCAGGCAAGTCATGGAGAAGGCAAGGTCTTCATCAGCACCAGGCCCCAATTGAATCCCCTACAAGCTCTATAAGAACTGCCCCAAGGTACTAGAGCTGCTATGGTACCTCATGAGAACATCCCACCCGAGTGGCAAAGAGCTGTGGCGGTCTTCATCCCCAAGGAAGCGTACTCCAAAGACATAAAGAACATGGTTGCATTCTACTTCAATGACCTGCTGATGTGCTTTGCCCTCCAAGATTTCACCACCGGGTGGCAACAGTTAGAAGTAGGAATCGCCATGGGTTGTGCCATCTCTCCCATCCTGTTCATGTCAGCCTTTGAAGTAATTCTCATCAGAGCAAGACAGATGGTTGGAGGGATCAAGCTACCATCTGGGCAGAGACTACCCCCAATGAGAGCGTACATGGACAACGTCACCAGCCTACTTCAGACAGCAGCATGCACATCAAGACTCCTGAAAAGGAGTTGATGTTGTGGGCACAAATGAAGATCAAGCCATCAAAATTATGGGGCCTTTCTCTCAGAAGAGGAGTCAGAAACAACAGTACCACTTTCGTCATAGGGGGAGACAAATCTCACTTCTCTGAGCAACCCATTAAAAGCCTGGGGAGGCAGTACACGGCAGCGCTTACAGACAAACAGATGGGGAGAAACGTGATGAAACAGCTCTCCAAAGGCCTGGCAAAGATCGATCAAAGCCAACTCCCAGGAAAGCACAAGGTCTGGTGCTACCAATTTACACTCTACAGGAGGGTGATGTGGCCACTGAAAATGAGTGAGATCCCCTCATCCACCGCAAGTAAGATGGATGGAAAAGCCAACGTATTCATCCAAAAGTGATTGGGGCTGCCACGGTGCCTCTCTGAAATGGGCCTCTTCGGAAGGAACATCCTCCAGCTGCCGCTTTATTCCATCAGTTTGGGCTACAAGCAGGAAAAGACCAGGCTTGTTCTCGAGTTGAGAGAGTCTGCTGATCAGGCTGTAAGGAACGCAAACCCAAAGGTTCTGACAGGCCGGAAGTGGAACGCCCAAACTGAGGTCGACCAAGCCGTCAGTCTTCTGCAACATCAAGAGATTGTTGGCAGAGTCCAGGCAGGAAGAGCAGGGCTAGGGTGGGGAGAAGCGCCATGGTTCTGGGCCAAGGCCAATAACAAGGAGAGGAAGGAGATGGTGGTGGCGAAGGTGACAAGAATGGAGGAAGAGATCAAGATCAAGGCTGTGTCACAGGGCCGACAGGGAAGCTGGACAACCTGGGAGGGAGTTGTCAACCGAAACATCACCTGGGCAGACCTGTGGAAGATCCCGCAGGCAAGGCTCAGCTTCCTCATCTGCTCAACCTACGATACACTTCCCTGTCCTCTGAACCTTCACCAATGGTTCGAGAGTGAGGAAGGCTGCACACTATGCAATACCCCTAACACAAGTCTCCAGCACATCTTGTCAGGCTGTAAGATCACGCTCTCCCAGGGACGCTACAGATGGCGCCACGACCAGGTCCTGAGAAAGCTAGCCGAGGTGCTAGAGGGGCGTCGACAGGGCAGCAAAGGGGTACAACCAGCAGAGAACCACAACCACATTAGCTTTGTCCCGGAAGATGGGGGGAGAAGAAACATCAGGCCAAGAGAACCATCTACGCCGTTTTCCCCTGACCAGGAGTGGAACATGAGAGTCGACCTCGACAGACAGCTCCATTTCCCAGTCAAGATCACTGCTACATCTCTCCACCCCGACATAGTGGTGTGGTCCACCAAGGCAAAATCCATGCTCCTTATTGAGCTCACAATACCAGTGGAGGAGGGAATGAAGGCCACCTACGAACGCAAAAAGGCCAAGTACTCAGAGCTGGCTGCTGAGTGCCGGGAGGCTGGCTGGAAGACCACCATCTATCCAGTGGAGGTTGGATGCCGAGGCTACATGGGGCTGTCAACCACACGCCTTCTGAGGGATGCAGGAGTGACTGGAGGGAACCTAAAGAAGGCAACCAAAGAGCTAGCGGAGGAGGCTGAGAAGGAGAGCTTTTGGCTCTGGCTGAGGAGGAAAGACAAGAGCTGGGGAAAGAACAACTAACCTCGACATTAGTTTGGAATTTCCTAATTTTCAGAATTTCTAAAGGTCTCATTTAGATCTAATCACTTGAGGTATGAATAAGTTTTGAACTAAGTAAACCACCAAAATTGTATCTAAAATATTTAGACTCACTTACTCATTTTATTGTGTTGTGTCCTCCTCTTCTCCTTTCTTTCTGTTGTGGTTATACACTTAGCCAATCTATTTTATTTATTCATTTATCACTTTATTTAATTTCCCTTTTTCTTATTTTTATCCATTTTTATTTTCTTACCCTTTCCTTTCCTCCTTGTAGCCTAGCTTGGGAGCAACACACCTGAGCCTCAATAGGAGACATTGCTATCTTGTCCTGCTTTATTCCATCTCATTCTTCACATTTGTAGGTAACAAGCCTGGAAGAACCATCAATCATTTCTAAGAGAAAGAGAAAGATAATCCTTCCCAAAGAAACAAATCATTAGGCATTTGATTTTAAATCAAACCTTCCTTTGTTCTACATACTCTCCCTGCATTTGCGAACGCAATTTAAAATTTTGACATCGTATCCAAGTTCATTTAACAGAGACAAGTGTTAAGCAACCGTCACTTTCAAAACATCCCTGCAGTAAGCGGTCTGCCTGTAAGGTGTGTGGTGTTAATCCTGTCAGACTAAGAAAAGAGGTATCAGCATTATTATTGCATTATTTTCCTCTCTAACATAAATAGTAATATTGTTTACCTTTTTGGAAACAAATTTTTATTGATAGGAAGTAGTTATTGAAGAATCTATTTCTCCCATTGAATAATTTATTTTTATTTCTTTCAATTGAAATTGGTTTTTAACCTTTTCTTTTTCCCTTACTCAGTTGAGTGACAAGGTCCTCTCATCACTATTTGAAAACAGCTTTTCATTGATAGAATTTTTTTTTTGTTGGAAAAACAAAATGATCCTATTGAAAAGAAAATTATTTTAATCTATTGAGATTTGTTTTAACCTTTTGCGCTCTCTTTTGCTTGTGTAGTTGAGTGACAAAGTTTTCACATCACTAGCCTACCTGTCTACACTGAGACCAACACTTTGTCATCACCACACTTCAGTATTGGTGTACAATCACTGAAACGATAAACAATAAACGGACACCATGCCTCCTAATGATATCTCCCAGTGGTAGCATGTACAGGGTGAAAAGCAACGGTCCTAGCACTGAGCCTTGCGGTACTCCATACTGAACTTGTGATCGGTGTGATATCTCTTCATTTACTGCTACAAACTGATAACGGTCAGATAAGTATGATTTAAACCATGCCAATGCAATTCCACTAATGCCAACATAATTTTCGAGTCTATTCAAAAGAATGTTGTGGTCCATAGTATCGAATGCAGCGCTAAGATCGAGTAACACTAATAGAGAGATACAACCACGATCGGATGATAAGAGTAAATCATTTGTAACTATGATACGTTCTAAATCCTGACTGGAAATCCTCAGCAATACCATTTCTTTCTAAAAAGGAGCATAATTATGAGGACACTGCCTTTTCTGGTATTTTTGACAGAAAGGGTAGATTTGAGATTGGCCTGTAATTGACTAATTCTGTAGGATCAAGTTGCGTTTTTTTTAATAAGTGGTTTAATAGCCAACTTAAGTTTTCGGTACATATCCTAATCACAAAGATGAATTAATTATATTAAGAAGAGGGTCTATGACCTCTGGAAGAATCTCTTTTAGTTGCTTAGTCGGTATAGGGTCGGGCATACATGTTGATTTTGATGATTTAACGAGTTTAGCCAATTCTTCTTCTCCTATTGCAGTGAATGAGTGTAATTGTCAGTGACACTACAATGCACTGTCTGATGTGATTTTCCTAATATTATCAATCTTGCACGTAAAGAAGTTCATAAAGTCATTACTGCTGTGCTGTTAACAAACATCAGAAGTTGAAGCTTTATTTTTGGTTAATTTAGCCACTGTATCGAATAAATACCTAGGGTTGTGTTGGTTTTCTTCTAAGAGAGTCGAGAAATAAGCAGATCTAACAGTTTTTACGGCCTTTCTGTATGCAGTCATGCTCTTTCCACGAAATATGAAAAACCTCCAGTTTTGTTTTCTTCCAGCTGCGCTCCATTTTTCTGGCTGCTGTTTTAAGGGCCCGGGTGTGCTCGTTGTACCACGGCGTTGGACTATTTTCTTTAATCTTCTTTAAGCGCAGGGGAGCAACTGTGTCTAAAGTGCTGGAAAAGAGAGAGTCAGTAGTTTCTGTAGCAACATCGAGTTCCTCTGGGCTATCTGGGATGCTGAGGAGATGAAACTGATGAGGAAGTTTATTTACAAAGCAATCTTTAGTGGCTGCAGTGATAGTCCTGCCATATTTGAAACGAGGGGACGGCTTTGCAGCCTTTGCTAAATTAAGTATACATGATACTAGGTAATGATCTGAGATGTCATCGCTCTGCTGCAGAATTTCAACGGTATCAACAATTATTCCATGTGACAGTATTAGGTCTAACGTATGATTACGGCGATGAGTGGGTCCTGACACGTGTTGCCTAACTCCAATAGAGTTTAGAATGTCTCTAAATGCCAATCCCAATGCGTCTTTTTCATTGTCTACATGGATATTAAAATCACCAACAATTAGGACTTTATCTGCAGCCAATACTAACTCTGATAGAAAAATCAGCAAATTCTTTGGTAAAGTCTGTATTGTGCCCTGGTGGCCTGTATACAGTAGCCAGCACAAATGTCAAACGGGATTTATCAATTACACTACATAATCACTTCAAATGAATTATATTTGAAACTAGACTTCTGAGTAATACTGAAGATATTATAAATTACAGCAACACCTCCCCCTTTACTTTTCAGACGCGGCTCGTGTTTATAACAATAATCTTGGGGGGTGGACTCATTTAAAGTAATGTAATCGTCAGGTTTTAGCCAGGTTTCTGTCAAACACAGCACATCTAGATTATTATCTGTAATCATATCATTAACAATAAGCGCTTTTGGGGAAAGGGATCGAATATTCAGCAGCCCAAGCTTTATCATTTGTTCATCTGTGTTATATCTGTTTTTTATTTGTTGAACATCAATAAAATTTTTACCGTTAAATGGTTGATGTTTTTTTGTATTTACTAATTCGGGGAACAGACACAGTCTCTTTGTGATAATATCTAGGTAAAAGAGTCTCTATGTGTTGGGAATTATCTGACTTCTGTGACGTAAGCCAGTCCGTCTGCTTCCTGACCTGGGTCCCAGTTAGTCAAGGTTTAGCTCTAAGACTATGTGCCAAATTACTAGAGAGAAGAGCGGCACCACCCCAGGAGGAATGGATACCATCTCTTTTCAACAGGTCAGGTCTGCCCCAAAAGCTTTTCCAATTGTCTATGAACCCTATGTTATTTTGTGGACACCACTTAGACAACCAGCCATTGCGTGATGATAGTCTGCTAAGAATCTCATCACTCCGGCGAACAGGGAGGGGACCAGAGCAAAAAACGCTATCTGCCATCGTACTTGCGAGTACACACACCTTTTTAAATGTTAATTTTGGTGATCTCCGACTGGCGAAGTCGAACATCATTAGTGCCGACGTGAATAATAATCTTAGAGAATTTACGATTAGCATTAGCCAGCACTTTTAAATTTGCTTTGATGTCAGGCACTCTGGCTCCTGGTAAGCATGTGACTATGGTGGCTGGTGTCTCCATTTTCACGTTCCGTGTAATAGAATCGCCAATGACTAGGACATTTTCAACAGGATTCTCAGTGGGTGCGTCACTGAGCGGGGAGAACCTGTTTGATGTTCTAATCGGAACGGAAGAGTGTTTTTTTGATCTGCGACTATGCCGTCAGTCACCCAGTTGCCCTGCTGCACGGGCTCTACAGCCGGAACCGAACAATGTACAGAGTTCACTAAGCTAGTCGCATCCAAAGCAGTGTCTAAAGCGGTTACATTCTCACTACTCTCAAATAAAGTCTGGATGCGTGTCTCTAATTCTGAAATCTTCTGTCAGCCTGACCATCTCCCTGCATTTTTCACATGTAAAGCCCTGTTCGCTGACAGAGAAGGATATACTAAACATGTGACAGGCAGTGCAAGTGACAGTAACAGGAGAAGATGACATGGCTTACCGTGTTTGTTGATTAATCCAACATACCACAGTTGTTTGATGGACTAGTAAAGGCACGAGAGACAAAACAAGAGCCCCGGATGCACGTATGGCAGGCTAACAGGCTAGTGAAATGCTAATGCATTGTGATAGTGATTTAGATTTAAAGCTAGCAATGTCAAATTTAACATGATAGGCAATATTAAACAATATATGGTGATTAGATAAGTTATATTTAGCAGTATAAACAACAAAGAAAATATATCAAATAGAGATTTAAAAGCAAAGCTGTACAGAGCTGCAAACACTGCAGCAAGGCAGACACACGTCCCTTATACACGTCCTACATAAACTACATAATAAACAGTTATAAAACACATTTGAAACATGGTCTGTACCTGTTGGCAACACAGAGCAGCGGTGATCAGATTCGGTAATCACCCTCATGCATGTTTTGTCAGGATCGCTATCATCTAAGATGCAGTTAGCATACAGTTTGGATTGGCGGTATGGTTCTGTTCTGGAGAACTCCCTGCCCATCCATGCAGCCGACAGTTGCGATAACCCCCCTTTGGGTAAACAGAACAAAACCAAAATATTGTGATATCATTACTTTTCTTAATGACAATAATTAAATGTACAACATAATTGAAGAGATGAGTCTGATTCAAGAGGAATATCAAAAAGCCCAGTCACAACTGGCAACCCTCCCAACAACAAACTGACCGTGAAAACTGAATGCATTTTTTTTAACTGGTACTGGGAAAAAAAGTATACTGGAAAAGACTAAAGACAAAATAGAAGCAACGTATCCCTCTGAAACAGCAAACTGGGGACAGAATGCCCCTTACAGGAGGCGAGTAGCAACGAAGGGGTGCTCTTCTGTTACAAGCATCTGAGAAGAGCAGCATGCCCCTTACAGGAGGAGAGTAGCAGCAAAGGGGTGCTCTTCCTACAAGCAGCTGAGGAGAGCAGCATGTCCCTTTAAAAGCAGCTACCTGAATGAGCTTAAGACAACAGCATGTGGCCAATTCATAGTTTTCAGTCATGTGACTGTTGCGGAGCACTGGAGGGCAAAACAGCCATAGAACTGCAGCACAAGCCTGTCAATTTTGAAAAAATATGTGAACAAGATGCAAGTTTTGGGCAATTGTGATCCATATACAGCACCTGCTGCAGTATTTCAATCATTAAAAACAGCGGGACATTTTTAAAATGCTTACCGTGAAAAACACTTATAGGGTGAGTTGCACCAATAAGGATTAAATTAAGCAAAGTTTAACACTAAATCAAGGATTTGCATACTATATACAGGCGAGTAGATGAGCCAAGAATATGAACGCAACACATTTTCTTTATAATGGTTTTCAATGGGAAACCTGTGTTCATTTGCTTACCTGTACAAAGTATGCAACATCAATAAGGTGTCAGGAAATGGGAAATAACAGGCGGCAGGCAGAGATGAGGATCCAAATACAAGGAAGAATTTAATGATGAAAAAAAAAAATAAAGACCAAAAATCAGGAACAAAATAACACTGAGAAAACCACCAAACGAAAACACGGGGAATAGCAGACAGCTGTATGACATAAATTAAACAACAACCTACAAAGAACCAGAGAAAACAAGGGCTATATATACACACAGGGAAGACTAGCTAAACGAGATAACAAGGGGTGAATGGGAAACACCTGGGGAGACTAATCAACATGAAAAACTACAAGAACTACAAAACCACCACAGGAAACAGGACACAGAAAAGAACACAGAGACAATGCACAGATAAACTTCAACATAAAAGACCCACAGAGTGCCAGACACAGAACAGATATGACATAAGGTGTATATTAAATTTGGTCTTTTAATATCACTGTCCACGCTACTGTAGCGTCTGGAGTCTCTCTGGACAGGATCAAAGATGAGTCGATTCCACTATAAACGTCAGAAAGCCTTTTAGCCGTATATAAATTAGGTTCCGGTACCGAGGAGTCTGAGGAAGATGGCATCGTGGACAGTTTTGTGGCTTGGCTGAGGCAGAACAGACAGCACCGTTAGAATCCTGTGAGAACTTCAATCAGGACGCAATCTCTCCCCCTATCCCCCCCCCCCCCCCCCCCCTCACTCAAAAAGATAAGGGGGGCCTAGACACACAGGCTCCTTCCAATACACAGACACAAACATTTTCTTTATGTAACTTTAATTAAACTATCCCAGAATGTATATGATGATTCCTGTGTGTACGCATGCTCCCTATGTCATTGCCAACATAGTCATGATGTACGAACAATGTAAAGTCATGTAAGATGCTTGTATTCATGTGTAAGAATGTATCTCTGCTCTAATATCTCCCAGTCATACTGTGTTTGATATCTAAATATTCCTCTCTCTTTCTCTTAACCAACGGTGCACAGTAGATGATTATGAAATGCATCACATTATGTTACCCCCCCTTTTGAGTAGAAATGTACCAAGTATGACACCATCATAAATTAGGCAAATGAGGTCATAAACGGAGACAAAGAAAGTGTTCTCCCGCCTAAAACTCCCACATCTGATTGGTCATTTCAGAAAAGATGGGCGGATGTTAATGTTTCTTTAAAGGACAGTAACACCAGCATATCTGTGCTCAGTCGGTGCAGTCGATAAACAACCCTCTTATCATCTCGGCTCGTCCCCTGGCCAGGCGGCTTCGGCCCTGGCTTGGCGGCTCAGTCACGTTGGTTGGTTCCTTTGAAGTCGGCGCGCTCCGCAGCCAGGCGGACAGGCAACGCGCGCCATCCCAGCGCGCTCCATCTCAGCGCTCAGTCGTCTTCTAAAACTCCGACGAGACAATCTTCTTTTCCTCCCCTTTTCGGCATTCGCTTCAACCACCTTCAAACTTCCCGCGGATCGAGAACGCTCCGGAAGGACCAAAAGAGAACACACTCCAGCTCAAAGAACGCTCTGAGAAGACTCACGCGCATTCTTTATACTCAGCACAAAACAACCCATGCAAGTATAAATTCCATCGAAATTTAGATGCGTTTTAAGATGTGTACCCCTGTTTAAGGTGATATTATTCGTTGCTGGCTCTCGGTGGTTATGTTTGTGAAATTGCCATTCCTGAACCTTTCCTTCCTCTCTTTCATTCTCTTCTTTTCATTCTCTTTCGTTACTATTCGTTGTTCTGTATATACATGTATTCTTTGTTTTAGTCGTATGTGTTCGTAGTATCAATTATTAAAACCATTGTATCCACGTTCGATTGTCATTGTTGCCGCTCACAGGGCATGGTCACTTTAATGTTCCGATCTAGCTACGAGCTCTCAAGTATCTTTGAATACTTTAATTAATATCCTAATAGTTCGGAAAGTTTATTCTTCGTGACCAGAAGGATAATCTTCCCGAAGATTTGATAAGAAAGAATAAAACTTTGTGAGAATTGATAAAGGATTGTAGTACTGTTCGTTCGTTAAATGAACGGATCAGATGAATTTTGAATTAATCCTAATTCAAAGGTTATTCTGTAATGATTTAATATATATTCGTAGTTAATTGCAACCCATTGTCGTTAACTATATATATATTGCATAAATACCTAGGTTAGGTATTTCCCTTTTTGGGTGATTTGGAGATTTATAATTTAATCATAACCCGTTGCGATTAGTTATAAATAATGAAACATTAATAATCATAATTCCCTATTGAGCTAATTTAATTTATTATTATTATATGCAGCCGAGTCGCTACATTTTATGGTGGAGAAAAATGCGGGCACATTTTAAACTTTGTTTTGTGAGCAACAGTGTCAGTTTTATGTGTATATTACTGGTATTAATTTTTGTTTGTGTATGCGCGCTTCAGAAAGTGAGAGAAGTCGCAACGCGACGCAAACTCACATATCTGATAACTGGCCCAAAGTGGCCCAAAGCTGATTTCAGCCCAGTTAACAGCTGCTATGTGTCAAACATTCGAGTCACTGTTAATTGCTTAAAATAAACTGCAGTTCATAATATTAAAACTGTTTCTGTGAAAGAGAAGGAAACCTCTTTACAGCACAGTTTAATATTTTCAAAACCTGTAAGAACGAAGAAATCTTCTTTCAGTGTGATAAATGTTGATTTGAGCGATGTTCCTCATTTCATCTTAGTGAAGGCCTCACTAATGTATCGTAGTTGATTTAATTGCGTCGGTGTATTATTCAACTAAGCGATCTCACTCCTTTAGGTTAAACTTTGGCGTAGCTAACCAAATGCTTATACCTTATACAAATCAATCGGAAAAACTGCTGGCCAGTGTCCGATTGATGGGTAAATGGGAGTATTTATTTTTAAACCTTGATCCAGTTTAAAATTTGTAACAGAAAAAAAATATTCTGTTCCATACATTTGTGTGTGCATGCGGAAAAAGAATTCCGGCCACATATTCTTTGTGTACAAATTGGCACAAAAAGGAGATTTGAAAATAAATTCTCTTCTCACTCGTGATTGTAAATCGCCGCGTTTAGGAAGAAAAAAAAAAACTTCCTCTCTTCGGACGCTTAAATCACTTTTTATTTTTAATTTTTGTATTTTTTTATTTATTTAAAGTGTCGTAATACCTCTGACTAACACAAGAGGGCAGCCTGTCAGGTGTTCAGCACCTCTCAAATTACGCACACCCCCACCCACTCCTTGGTGTGGACTCAACTACGCCATCTTGTGGGCATCTGCGGATGTTTCTTTCCTTCCCTCTATCTCGTTTGTCAAAGTGAACTATCTTTTCCGCTATTTTATTTGTTTACTATTATAATCATTTCAATTTCTTTCCTGTTATTACTGTTATTTTAAATTGTTCAATCCTCTTGTTTTGCTGACTTCTCACACTTATTTAAATCCGGTTTAAACTAAGTTTAAACATGAATTTAAATTAAGTTCTCGGTTCAGCCATTAATGTTACTTGGTGGGAGCACGCCCCTATGTGACATTCTCGGCTAAGTCAGTTTTCCTCCTTTTCTCCTGTTGTTTTAATTTGAATTATTTTGATTCTATTTTCCCTTTTAGTTATTTGATTTCACTCATCAATTTATCATTACCTTATTTCCAATTGGTACCATTCTAGTACTCCGCACTTATTTAGATTTTAGTTTAGACAAGTTTGAACTTAAATTTAAATTAAGCCTTCTCTTTTCAGCCTGTGATAGCCACTTATCAGTAGCACGCCCCCTACTGGATGTCCTCATGTGGGTGGGCATTCCTCTCTCTTCCCCTTTGGCTCCGTTTTCTGAATGGATTTATTTTGATGTCTCCCTTTTTCAAGGTTATTCAGATAATTACCATTATTTTCATCATTCTTTTGTGTTTTAGCACCATTTGGTAAATAATCCTTTACCTATCTTACCATACCTAACTATTTAAATTTGGTGTAAACAAGTACTAAGCTTAAGTTGACGTTAAGTCTCACTTGTTCAGCCAGTTGTGTACTTACAGGTAGTACTTCTCCTAGTACTTGGTGGTGAAGTGACGGTTACCTTCTGGTTGGGTTTCGAGGGGTGGAGTCACCTGGCCGGCGTAACTGACAGTGGCCGTGTGTGAATCTCGGGCACCTCTGTCCTCGTACCATTGGTGGCGGCACGCGGCCGACATCAGCAATTTGGGCACTCCAGGGAGAAGTCAACGAGTCCAGCTGACCACCAGGGCAATTTTGGTTAATTACTCTGATCCTCCCATTTGGACTCCAAAGGGGCCTCAGAGGAAACCCAATTTTGACCCTGCAGACTGGCCGTTGACCCACCTTACCTGAGTGCCACCCAGTTGTGCTAAGAGTCACAAGCTGTTTGAGTGGGCGCACCGTGGTAGAAAGGGGACGAGGATCCGGGGACACCGCAGTCGAGTGTCCAGGGACCGCCGGTGAGATTGACTTCACCGCCGATTCCCCCCTGAGTGACCCCAATTCACCCCAGGCATAGTAAATCAGGTAAAGCCCATTCACTTATTGCAAGCCATAGAATATACATATTCCCTGGTCATTTAAGTGTTTGGCCCAACCTTCCTGTCTTAAGCCATACCATCCCCCTAGGTTTTATAGCTCAACAGCGCCTCCCACTCGCTTGGCCCTGTCATAAACCCTAGCATTGGTATTAAGCTGAGACCTTTTCCCTCTCTATCTCTTCTTATGTTCTCATTTTTGTTTCATTTTTATTTCATGCCTTTTCTTTTAGTTATTTTCGGTTATTTTGTTTTGTTCTATTTGCTTTCCTTTAATTTTGTTTTCTTCCAGTTCACCTAAAGACAGAACCTGTAAGAGCCATCAAGGAAAGCTGAATAATAGATTGACGACCCAGCAGCCAGTGTCAGTAAATGACCCAGTAGGCTACCGCACTGTCAAAATTGTTATTTAGATCCGACACTTACCCACACAAATCGGCCCCACCTGGCCGCTCACGGCCAAGACAATAGGTGCCCGGCCTAGATTTCACTAACTGTCTGAACCAGTTAGTCAAAATTACACACACAAATTAAATAGTCACACATTGCTATAGCTCGCTAAAACCCTATACGGACTTGCATTGGCCTCTTTTGTGCTGTCTTTCTCTTGCCTACAGCCCAGTATGTCCCGTTCATCCAGCCCCACTGACCACTGGGATCACGTCGAGACCTGGTTGACCGCCATGACGACTGCGTTCCTGCCTAAAGCCGCCGGTGACCTGCAGCACCTGAGCCAAGAACAGCTGGACGACGACTTGAACCGGCTGATGGCCCACGATCCAACCCAGAGCCACAGCCACAAGGAATGGGCCAAGATCGTCGGGGGCCTCGCTCACAACCTCATC
Organism: Rhinogobio ventralis; assembly: GCA_039654625.1. Taxonomy (NCBI): domain Eukaryota; kingdom Metazoa; phylum Chordata; class Actinopteri; order Cypriniformes; family Gobionidae; genus Rhinogobio; species Rhinogobio ventralis. The sequence continues at coordinate 27,553,225 of CM077206.1, read as the reverse complement.
GTCCAGGCACGACTCAGCGAAAAGAGCAACATCCACCTGGAGCAAGAAGCAGCAGCACTGAAGCTCCAGGCTGAGGAGGCCCGGAGGAACCAGGCCCACGCACAGAGTCGTCTAGATCAACTACTCCTCGAGGCCCAGGACCGGCACGAGACAGAGGATGAAACGGACCCACAGCTTCAGGAGGAAGTGGAGAGACTTCAAAATGCCCTAGCAGACCTTCGTGTAGATACAGAGCACAGAGAGCAGTTGGAGAGAGAATCCCAAAAGGAACTAAGGGAAAAACTCCAACAAGGTGAAGCTCTCCTAGCAAGAGCAGAAATTGAACTGAAAGAAAGGGACGGCAAGGCCATAGCCTGTGAAAACCACTTGCAAGCGGCCCGTGCCCAGATCCATGATTTGGTTCAACAAAAAGACTATTTAAAAGAAGAACTTGCAGCTGTTCACAGAGAACTTAAGTACGCTTACAGACTGCAGAGTGACCAGAAAGGGGAAACACACACCACAGAGTTTCCCCTGACAAGTGGGCCTATGCCTCCCCGTCAAGAGTTCCGAGCTCAAAAGGGGGATGAAAGCCCACTGCTCAAGATGTCACCAGCCAGTTTCCAAGAGCCCCCATCAGCAGCAAAGGGGTGGGAGCCTGCCCAGAAAATCTGTGCCCCCAGTCACGCCATGGCTCCCCAAGAACTCTACAAGCTGGCCAGAAACATCCCAACTTTCACCCCAAACCCTGCAGGAGGCCACGACGTGCACGCCTACCTGCAGGTCATAGACTTTCACCTGCAAACTATGGCTAACGTGACCACATGGGACAGACTTTATCCCCTTCGAGGTACGTCCAGCCGTGAGGTGCGGAGTTTCCTCGATCGGCAACCCGAGACTGTCAAATCAGACTACCAGCAGCTGCATCAGGCCCTGATTAGAGAGTTTTCGGACCCTGACTCAGACCAAGGGATCATCAGCGCCATGGACTTGAGACAGGGCCGACTGGAAACCCCGCAGGCCTACTACAACAGACTCCGACAGGCCTACTTTGGAGCACAAAACGAGCCAGGTATGGAGGAAGACTTCAACTTCAGAACTCTATTCCTTCGAAATCTGCATCCAACAGTAAGCCATCACTTGGGAGTCCTGGCCTGCCCACGTAGCATGTCCACCCGACAGCTACGGGACTTAGCCCATAAAGCTTATGCCAAGCAATAGACTGCTTCTGAAAAGACTGTGAGAAATCCAACAATTTGCCCCGTCTCTGACCACCGTTCAGAGCTGGCTCTAGAGGGCGCCCAGCAACACCACAGTGACAGACTTTTTAACAGAGAGTCAAGACCGTTCCAAGCCAGCAGAGAGCAGCACAACCGGCATGGTGCCCATCCTAAGCACCAGACCGGGCGCTCTGAAAGATTCTGGGACAAGCCACGTCAGTCTAACCACCCAAAGGGTGGAGCCACGTGAGATGCCAGCCGACGGCCCAGAAATGGACGACCTTCATCAGCCAGAGCCTCTAGCCCAGATGGCCAGCAGCGGAACGGCTCGCGACACGCCCCGAGCAAACTCAAGTCTGAGCACCCACCAGAGCAAAACAGTGCAGCTTCGTCTGAGACAGCAGAGATCCTGAGGATTCTGAAAGAACTCATTCAGAAGAAACCTCGCGAGGGAGACAAGAAGGACAGGCCAGACTCCTTATGACTAAGTGTAAGGCCTGCACCCAACATCCTTCCTGACTGCCCTCCGACTAAACCAAGCACCCAAAGCACTGCGCACCAGTCACAGTCCACAGAACCAGACAACTCATTACCAAGTGACAGCGTCGCCCAATCACCTCAGCTGACAGCTGCACTTCCTGATCAACACAACGCAAGTCATCACGCCAACAACCAAAATCCCAAGGTACCAGAGAGTGCTGTTTTGGTTGTCTGCCTCCCTAACGAGCCACATGATACCATCCCTAACTGCTTACCGATCACCACACAAACCCCAGAACCAAAACTCCTGGGAAACCTGATTGAAAAGGGAGTGGCCAGAAAACTATATCTAGCCATCACATTGGAGAATGAGGTGAGACTTGAAGCCCTGGTCGACACAGGAGCTGATCTCACTTTAAGGTCATCTCAACTCCGAATTGAAGCTAAGAGACAAAATCGAACTTTGAAATCCCAAAAATGTGAGCTAAATGTGCAGTCATACAGCCAAAATGAGATCCAACTTGAACTGATCGCTCCCATCCATCTAACGATTGGTCCAATGAGTCTGGTACACCCTGTGTACATCTCACCAATGGACACATACCCCCTTCTCGTCGGCAAAGATCTGCTAGACCGCTTCGAGCCCCTATTGGACTTCAGACAGCTGAAAATTTGGGCTCAAGTGCAAGAACCTCTGCCTCTCCAGCCGCCCAGATCACCTGAGCCAGACTGTCAGGCCACAGAGGTCACGAGAAACCTTGCAGCCAGCCACGAGAACACTGTCTCAGCACCAGAGCAAAGTTCAAGTTCGCTACTCTGCACTTTTCAACTCACCATAGACTCTGACTGTCACTTCCCCAAGGTCATGACTGACCTCCAGCTGAATGATGTAACAACTACAGACATCATGCTCGCACTATGGGCAGACAACTCAGCCATCAGCCTAGCACTGTTCAAAGCCCTCATGGAAGACACACCAGACCTTCCGTCTGCCAGCAAGCACACCCGCTTCCCCTTGGACTCCTGCCTATCAACCATGGTAACTACCAAGGGCATCTGTGCTTTGAACTTGAAATGGAATGACCGGTGCCTCACTCACTACTTCCTGGTCCTTCCAGACCTGCCGCATAATGTCTACATAGGAGCAGACATCTTGATTCGCCTCAAGGCTCATGTGGATTTTATCAATGAGGTGGTGTGGGCCCCACCGACATCACAGCCACCTGTGGTTCCTGTCAACCCTGAAAACCTCCTGTCAGGCCAGACCATTCCAGAAGTCTGCACCTTAATCAATGAACAGGAAACCACAGTACCAGCTTACACCAAAGGGGTCGCTGTTCGGCTCAACATACGATGTGGCCAAACACTAAACCACATGCTGGGCTTCTTCCAACCTTCACCCGAATGTGTGGGATTGGACTCAGTCTGGAAGCCACACCACTCACTGAACTGTCATCCCGTGTAGTCTACATCCTGTTCAACAACTGCACAGCAATGGACATCAGGATTCCCAAGGCCTACCGCCTGGGATGGCTAGTGAGTCACGACTTCCATGACTTTGAACTCACCTTACCAGTCATTGGTCCAATCCCATCTTCGATGACCCCAGAAGGGAGCACAGACAACACAGTGTTCACAGCACCCTTCAAAATCATCTCCATCGCTTCTGTCATGCCGATGGCCAAAGATCAAGTGTGCAGAACAGAGCTGACAGAGGACCAACGTCTTGCAGTATACACAGTCACTAGCCAGCCTGCCTCCGAGACTGATGACAGTGCCGCACCTCTGACTGCCAACACGACAGGCGACACAACAACAGAGGAGCCGTATCCAGGATTTGAGACACAAGTCCAGCAAATCCTGAAAGAAGCAGATGCCATAAAGGACGATGCAGAACGCGAAGAACTCAGACAAGTCTGAAGCCCACCCACCCGCCCTTAATGTTGCAGCGATAACCCGCAGCAAACGACCTATTCCTGTGATGGTTCCAACATCACAGCCGCTTGCGCCGGCTCCACAAATTTCCAACAACGACATAGCTGACATGCAAGCCTCTGATTCTGCCATATAAACTATGCTAAACCACCTCTCAGACGCCTCCAACCACCCTATTACTACGTCTGAATTCACTGCTGCCTCAGGCCTCAGACGACTGCATGACGTCAAACACATGATGCGTGGGAAAGACAACATTCTGTGGTATGCCCCTGAGGACCTCACAGCGCAAAGGCTTGTGGTGCCACATTGCCAAAGGGGGGTCATGCTAATGTATGCCCACGACGCACCATGTGCCGGACATCACGGTACCAGAGCCACTTACGAGACACTGAAACAAGTGGCATACTGGCCGGGCATGCAGCAAGACGTGGCAGAATATGTCAGTGAGTGCCTGGTTTGCTGCCAATTCCAACCAGCAAACCCAAACCATAGAGCCCCACTGCAACGCAGAGGAGTCACATTCCCATGGTCAGACCTCCAAATAGACTGGGTAGGACCCCTGCCCAGATCGACGAGGGGCAACGAATACTTCCTCACGGTTGTGTGCCAGTTCACCAAGTGGGTAGAGTGTCTTCCAGCACCAAACGACACTGCCCAGACCACGGCATACCTCCTGATGAACCACATCTTCTCCAGGTTCGGACTGTTACTTAAAGTGAACTCGGATAGAGGCACTCACTTTACAGCTGAGATCATGCAGCAGAGTTGTAAACTCCTGGGAGTACAAGCTCAACTGCCCATCAGCCACCATTCCATCTCGTCCAGCCAAGTGGAACTAACAAGTCGAACTGTAGTCAGCATGCTGAGAAAGTATGTGTCTGCCAACCAGCAAGACTGGGATGGGAAACTTCCTTTTGTGCTCATGGCCATCAGAGCCACCCCGCATGAATCAACTCGTATGCCTCCCTTTGAACTAATGGCTGGGCGGCAAATGACACTGCCGCTGCACCTGCTGTATCAAACGGGAGACTCCAGCCTTGTCACAGCCTACACCACTCACCAGTATCTTGATGAACTACACCGGCACCTGAGAGCAACCTTTGCTTTCGCCCAGCATTGACTTCAAAAGAGTGCTGAAGGCCAGAAAAGCATATTATGACCAGAAAGCGTCACACCAGGAACTGGACATAGGCGATAGGGTCTGGCATTATAGCTTTGTCCAGCCGCCCCGGACAGCCTCCCATCGGCTGTCAAAGAAATTCCTGCCTCACTGGACAGGCCCTTATGAGATTGTGGACAAACTCTCTCCGGTCGCATATCGAATCAAACTGAGCCAGGGACAGAAAGAGCCAATTTTCAAATGGGTCCACCGCAATCAAGTCAAAAGACATGTGGCTACTGGCAGAAAAAAAACTGGGAGGGGCCAATGCAAACTAAACTCAGTTGCAGACCCCACAGCAAAAAGACTGTCCTGACCAACCAAGGACACTCCTCGCTGGTCAACCACTTCTCTCCCCATCTCTCTTTTTCTCTCTCTCTCTTTCCTATACCAGGATGCTGCTGTGGCTCACTGTCCTGTGCCTCCAGCTCACTGTCCTTTGCCTCCAGCTCACGCTGCCGTCGGAACCCTGTTCAACATTGGCATGTCTAGCGTCAACGCAATGAGCCAGACTGAAATCCCACAGCTGAGAGAACAGCTCGCAACACAGAGTGCAACCCTGCAGACCATCGGCAAATCATTGAAAGACACTGTGGTGGTTCTCAATACTCACAGTGTCCTGCTGAACCAAACTGAACTCAGTGAGACAACTGTTTTCCGTTTTCCAAAATGATTTTGGCCAAACTCAGCTGGTCACAGCCCTGATGACAGGCATGCTGCGGGAAGTGAGCTCCTCAATTGACAGCTTAGCCATGGGCAGGATTCCTCCGTATCTGGTACCCCTGAGCCTTGTGCAAACAGTGCTGGCCTCCGCCACTACCAGCCCAGCAGATCCTCTTCAAGCACACCTTGCCTACTCTTTAGGTAGTGCCATCCCCTTGCACGTCGACCCTGAGCAAAGGGAGGTGGCCTTTCTCCTGAATCTACCCATCATCGAATCAAACAACATCTACAGACTCAAGGACCTGGTCAATGTCGGGTTTTGGCAAGGCAACACTCATATCAAGATACACACCCCCAATGTGGTGGCCTACCACGACAGTAACACACAGCTGTACCTGGCCCCCAACCTGCGTATGTGTACTTTGATAAAGGACATTCACTACCTCTGCCCTAGCAAGCCATTCCTCAGAGCCAACACTGAAGGAATCTGCAGGTTGCAGCCCATGAGAAGTGACACCCGTTGCCCTGCCAAGGCCACATCTCGCACCCAAGTCACTAAAACTCGAGCTGAGATTATGGGTGACAGGTGGCTCGTCAACACTCCCACTCGTACGGCCACCCTGACTTACGATCAGCATGACACGGCCACCCGCATCAGCCTGCCCAACCAGAGTATGTGGATTCAAGTACCAAAGGGTGCCATCCTCCACCTCGATGATCTGCCGTTGTACCATCTCCCAAATGAAGAGTACTGGTCAGAGCTGGAAATCCCATCCTTCTTCAAGAATCATAACTCTAGATCCGGAACTGGAACTGAGGATTGAGGAAAGGGGGTCCCAGCTAATTGACATTACTCCCATCGACACGGCCCTCCAAACACTGTCCCGGCTGCCCATCCTGACCAACTCCCGCCGACACAGCTCTTTGCCTCTCTACGGTATTAGGCTACACCCTGACACTGGGCCTGGCCTTCATCCTGTTCAAGAAGGTCCACGAGATGCGAGAGTCCATGACCAAGAACACGGTCGCTCTCCCCCTAGGTTTCAAACAAAACCCACGGAAAAGAGGTACCAAAACAGATACCATGCCAAACGTCATCGAGATGGACTCTCAGCCTGAGGAACCAAAGGTTGAGAACAATTAGAAACCACCTGCCATCCGACCATCATGATCCACCTGCCATCCGACCATCATGATCCACCTGCCATCCGACCATCATGACTGTCGTCCGACGATGTCACACGGACTTCGTCAGACGAAAAGGGGGACTGTAGCGTCTGGAGTCTCTCTGGACAGGATCAAAGATGAGTCGATTCCACTATAAACGTCAGAAAGCCTTTTAGCCGTATATAAATTAGGTTCCGGTACCGAGGAGTCTGAGGAAGATGGCATCGTGGACAGTTTTGTGGCTTGGCTGAGGCAGAACAGACAGCACCGTTAGAATCCTGTGAGAACTTCAATCAGGACGCAATCTCTCCCCCTATCCCCCCCCCCCCCCCCCCCCTCACTCAAAAAGATAAGGGGGGCCTAGACACACAGGCTCCTTCCAATACACAGACACAAACATTTTCTTTATGTAACTTTAATTAAACTATCCCAGAATGTATATGATGATTCCTGTGTGTACGCATGCTCCCTATGTCATTGCCAACATAGTCATGATGTACGAACAATGTAAAGTCATGTAAGATGCTTGTATTCATGTGTAAGAATGTATCTCTGCTCTAATATCTCCCAGTCATACTGTGTTTGATATCTAAATATTCCTCTCTCTTTCTCTTAACCAACGGTGCACAGTAGATGATTATGAAATGCATCACATTATGTTACCCCCCCTTTTGAGTAGAAATGTACCAAGTATGACACCATCATAAATTAGGCAAATGAGGTCATAAACGGAGACAAAGAAAGTGTTCTCCCGCCTAAAACTCCCACATCTGATTGGTCATTTCAGAAAAGATGGGCGGATGTTAATGTTTCTTTAAAGGACAGTAACACCAGCATATCTGTGCTCAGTCGGTGCAGTCGATAAACAACCCTCTTATCATCTCGGCTCGTCCCCTGGCCAGGCGGCTTCGGCCCTGGCTTGGCGGCTCAGTCACGTGGGTTGGTTCCTTTGAAGTCGGCGCGCTCCGCAGCCAGGCGGACAGGCAACGCGCGCCATCCCAGCGCGCTCCATCTCAGCGCTCAGTCGTCTTCTAAAACTCCGACGAGACAATCTTCTTTTCCTCCCCTTTTCGGCATTCGCTTCAACCACCTTCAAACTTCCCGCAGATCGAGAACGCTCCGGAAGGACCAAAAGAGAACACACTCCAGCTCAAAGAACGCTCTGAGAAGACTCACGCGCATTCTTTATACTCAGCACAAAACAACCCATGCAAGTATAAATTCCATCGAAATTTAGATGCGTTTTAAGATGTGTACCCCTGTTTAAGGTGATATTATTCGTTGCTGGCTCTCGGTGGTTATGTTTGTGAAATTGCCATTCCTGAACCTTTCCTTCCTCTCTTTCATTCTCTTCTTTTCATTCTCTTTCGTTACTATTCGTTGTTCTGTATATACATGTATTCTTTGTTTTAGTCGTATGTGTTCGTAGTATCAATTATTAAAACCATTGTATCCACGTTCGATTGTCATTGTTGCCGCTCACAGGGCATGGTCACTTTAATGTTCCGATCTAGCTACGAGCTCTCAAGTATCTTTGAATACTTTAATTAATATCCTAATAGTTCGGAAAGTTTATTCTTCGTGACCAGAAGGATAATCTTCCCGAAGATTTGATAAGAAAGAATAAAACTTTGTGAGAATTGATAAAGGATTGTAGTACTGTTCGTTCGTTAAATGAACGGATCAGATGAATTTTGAATTAATCCTAATTCAAAGGTTATTCTGTAATGATTTAATATATATTCGTAGTTAATTGCAACCCATTGTCGTTAACTATATATATATTGCATAAATACCTAGGTTAGGTATTTCCCTTTTTGGGTGATTTGGAGATTTATAATTTAATCATAACCCGTTGCGATTAGTTATAAATAATGAAACATTAATAATCATAATTCCCTATTGAGCTAATTTAATTTATTATTATTATATGCAGCCGAGTCGCTACACTACTCTTGATTTCTATGATGGAGGTGAACATTAAACTTAATATTACCATACATATAACTGTGGCACGAACACAAATCATACAGTATACTTCTAAACACGTATTGGTATATACACGAAAACGCAAGGCTGTCGTTTTTCACATCCACTCTGGGACCCGGTTTCAAAAAATTGTGGTTTCAGGCTTCCAAAATGCTGGATCTGTCTGGACAAAATGCTGATATGATACAAATTTTTTACGTATTAAGCTAAACTCTGTGTTTATGGGGCCTTAGTTTTCCACATGCTCCCTTGTTGGCAAACAAAACTCTATCACCAACATAAATTGGTCCTCCTTTGACTCTCTTATTGTACAAGTCAACATGTCTCTTAAGCGGTTAAGATGCGTGACACACATTTCCTCCTTCATATCGCTCCGAAAAACCTGGACGTAATTGTCAGTTCACAACATCAGGATTGTCTAGGACAGTTCCAAATACCAGGTCAATGGGTAGCCGTAGAATCCTCCCAAACATCAACAGAAAAGAAGCATACCCTGTGGTTTTGTGGATGGTGCAATTATAAGCAAAAGTTAGAGAGTTGAATACTTGCGACCATTTGTGCTCGGTCTTTGCCCTGGATGACGAGACCCTGAAAACCCTGTTCTAGATCAAGGCAAACTTACACAACCCTGTGAACCTCCTAGACACCACCAGACTGAGTTGGAGGGAGGCCGTCATGAGGTGTCTGGAGAGCATACGGCCCCAATCCAGAACACAGCTGGACCCAGAGCTTATTTTATTATTTTTTAAGAAATTGCGTGAGCCCCCCCGCAGATGGAGAACTATATATACTGGTGAAATTAGTAATTGAGGACTGGCTGATGGTTTTCTATACGGAGGTATGATCGCCCACCCTATCCCACCCCATTTCTCCTTCTCCACAATAGACTGTTTGGACTGTGACTACTCAGTTTCCTCTGAACTCTAATCGCTGTTTCTAAACAGCACAGAGACTTGCATGGACTATACATTACCTTCAACCCTTCCAAGTCTCCATCTACCTCCATCATTGACCTTTTCAGCCAGTCCTCCAACCCCAGCTCTGCTGAAGGTTTGCAGTCCTTCACCATCTCTGGAATCGCCGTGCCATGACTTTGAGCCTCAGATCGAGTAACCTCCATCAGCGCCTGAGCAAGTGGATCCTGTGGCTCTGCTTCCGGGGGAGCCTCGAGGGGGCGTTGTGTTTAGTTTTGTTCATGGACTTTTAGTTTGTAATTCTTCAGTTCATGTGTTCCTTTGTTTGATATCTGTAACCACGGACACTAACTATCATCACCATGTTGGTCATTCATCTCATCTTATCACCGTTGTGTTTTTAAGTTCCTGCTGTTCACTTAGTCTTTGTATGGTCATGCTCATGTTGTGTGTTGCTAATGCCTGTTTACCTGCTTTTAAGTCTACTTGACATTAAACTTTGTTGAGAACTTTATTAATCTGTCTTTGTCCGTCTGCCTGCAAGCATCGTGTGACACAAACATGCAATTCTTCATCCCTTGTTTGGATCATACAGTATATAACTACAGACCTATTTCTAAACTGCCTTTTATCTTCAAGAAAGTCTACTGACAGCTTTACTCATATTTGAATACTTTTGATATTTTAGACATTCAAGTTGGGCTTCAGGACTTGTTACAGCATGGAATCGGCATTGCTTAAGGTCACTAATGATATTAGTATTATCGTTGGACTCATGCTCACGTGTTGTTCTAGTTTTATTAGGTCTAAGCGCTGCCTTTGATACTACTGACCATGAGATTCTTCTCAACCATCTGAAGTGTTTGGTTGATGTCCAGGGTACAGCCTTTCAGTGGTTTGCCTTGAGTTTAAAAGACAGGTCACTTGCTGTGAATCTGGGAGACTTCTTCCACATTGGTACCTTTAGTATGTGGTGTTCCTCAGGGGGTGATTTTGATTTCCCTCTTGGACGGCAGCCACCCCACCTCGACCAAGGGGCACGGCAGCGAGCTCACCGGATCTTCACTCGCTCCAGCACCACCGCCTCGGGCAGCCCCTCGCGGTCTTCATCCATCCGCACTGCCCGACCTCCTCAGCACCGCGATCCCCCTCAGCAGCGAGGGCTCTTCGACAGCATGTCCCTCCTTCCTACCGGGCTTCGGCACCAATGTAACGTAGTTCATATGTTCAGGAAAGAAGGAGGCGGGAACCGGCGAACATTTAAAAGACTTAAATAAAAATAAACACCAAAATGAAAGTAAAAGCGGCAGCCCCTCACGGACGACTGCCGTGCACACACATAACAAAACGTAAACTAAACAACATAAAATCCAGGCCTGGTCCTCTCTCGTCTTGCACTGTCGTCACTCCTCCTTTTGTGCTCCCGTCACTCCTCCGTGAGACGAGATCGGTGTGGCGCGCAGCTGGAGCTCATTATCACTCGCCACCGGACCGCTCTCACGGTCCCTCGCCTCGCTGCTTGCCACAATCACAAACTAGAATCAGGGCGCTCTGACAAGGTTAATTGACACACATGGTGACATGATATCATTAATGTGATAGAAAATTGAAAACTGATCATGCAAATCACCATTCCATTATTTTAAACATTACATTCTAATGCATATATAAAAATGCATGGTTGCGTAATAAAAATGCATGGCTGGTTGAAGAACTAGTAGATTTGGTAAACTAGAAACTAGAAAAATCTACTGAGGTCGTACACCAGTGGTGTCCAATCCTGCTCCTGAACAGCCAATGACCTGTAGAGTTTTTATCTCCAACCTGCCCCAACATACTTCGAAGTTTCTACTAATCTTGAAGACCATGATTAGCTGGTTCAGATGTCTTTAATGGAGCTAAAGTCTGCAAAATAATGGCCCTCTGGGAGTAGGATTGGACCTGCCGTATACATACAATGCATGTACTGATGGCACAGCTTAAAAAAATAAATCCTTTATACTCAAGTGTTCTGACTACATAGAAATAAAGACCTGTCTCAGATCCATAGACATGGGTTAAGTAACTTGGCTTACACAATTCTCTCTGTCTCTTTTTTTGTTGCATGCTCTCTGCCCAATTCTGTAGCGGCCTGATGAAAAACGAGGATGTCACTGTATTGTTGCAAGGTTAGCACACAGTCTAATGAAGAAACGCTGTGCTGGCCTGCCCTGGGGCCTGACCTGGCTCACCAAGAGAATCTAGTAGCTCAAGATAAACTACTGAAGGGGGCAACCTCCTGCTGATCCACAATACAGATGAAAGATGTGCATTTATGGCATTTACACACTGAGAATGTTATATCATATGCATTCTGTATTAATATTTTTATTTATGGAAAACTTTTATTCATTTATTTAATTTATAGTTGTCCAAAAGTTCAAGTGCATTTCCAGATCCAAATCATAGAATGGTACTACTTTAATTTGTGTTTTAGATGTAAAGTAAAGAGACCCAGAAATTGCATGGGGATGTTTTCTCTCTCTGGTTTAAAAAGACCAGATTATTTTAACACAAATACTACTACTACATAGAGATCAAATATAGGGCATTCTGAGTCTTTAGAAACACACAAAAAAAGGAAAGCAAAAGAAAAATGTATAAGACATATAAGTGGTGCCATGCTCATTGCACTTGACAAATAATCAGCTCTTGTCTCTCATGATGCACGCTGTGAGCACACAGGGGCCTCTTCCTGGCAAAATTAATGCCATATTTATGATAATTTCATTTCAATTTGTCCACACACTCTTAGAGCAAGGAGACATGGAAAAAAATGATTGTGAGAGGAATTTCTCCTTTCAGTACTTTAAGCCTAACTTCCTGCCAGGAGATGGATGAAATGCTGACATCTTCCACTCTGCTGATTTTTGTAGCATTCAGATTGGACAAAACAGTATATGAAGAGGTCAATGTTCATAATACATTGTTCATAATACACTGGCTTTGGACTGGTCTGCAGAAGTTTGGAGACACTAATCATCCTGTTTGGCTCTTCAGGATATGTGGACTGTTCTGACAGCCCGGCTGAGCCACATTTTCTCACCCTGTCAGCATAGATTTTCTTCTGGGTACTCTGGTTTCCCCCACAGTCCAAAGTAGTATCGGTATCAGGCCCCATACTGTGGTCCTGTACCACGCAGAGTGTGTGCAGTACAGTGTTTGTGCCCAGACAAAGAAACACTGACAACAGAGCAAACAGAGAGCATAATGCAGACATAGAGTATATAAAGTATATGTATCTAATTAACAGAATATTAAACAAATGAAATATTCATGCATAGCTGCTGTTCAGGAGTTGATCAGTGAAAAATGGAGAGTGAATTGAGCGCAAGTGCACAAGCTTGTTGAGCGCATCCCTTTTTTACAGGCATCACTGGGATTTAGAAAAGCAACACGCACCAAATATTATTATTCTTATAAAGGTTTTTATTCTAAACTCACATTTGTAGTAACGTATGATAATCCATATATTTTTTGTTATAAAAAAATATAGTTTTATGGCCTTATTTCAGTGACTTAAAAAACTAAGTGTAAATAGCAACTAGATTCTATTTACACAGTGAAAATAGTATATTTTCTTAGCTATAGATGCTATTTACACTAAGTACAAATAGCAATAGCTACTATTTACACTAAGTTTAAATAGCAATAGAGTCTATTTACACAGTGCAAGTAGCAATATATTATATTTACACTAAGTGAAAATAATGATATATTCTATTTAAACTATGTAAAAATAGCAGTATTTTCTTTGCAATAAGTGTAATAGATGATATTTATACTTATAAATAGTGGCAGATACTATTTGTGTCATGGAGTCACAATCATCACAGACCAATTGCAATCCATCGTCTCCAGATCAGCATGTACCACCCACTCGCTCGCTCTCCCCGGAATTCTGATTCACTGCACCTGCACCTCATTATCAGCACTCACTATATAGAGGGTATGCACGTGACATCACCGTCAGCCAGAGTGACTGTGGATGGACAGAGGGAGATGGGCTTGATAATAGCATGTAATTTTCCCACTCAAACGCCGCCTGCTGCTTCTGCTACTGATTGCTTTTAGAGGGAAAAGCTGCCCATAACTGCTGGTCTAGGATCTGTTTTCTTCGTAATAGCATATTATTAGTGAAAAAGAGTTGACAAAAGATCCAGTGCGTATCTGTATTTGCGCTCGTCAAATGATTAAATGTCCAACGTGTTTTTGCTTCGGTGAGTAATGTAGCCAATCACAGACATGTTTGTTGATTTCTAGATCGCAATGGCCAATCACAGGTTTTGAAGTTAGACTCCACTCACCGCTTGAGTTTTTGTCTTTTTTTTTTGCTATATGAAAAAATTATTAATAGACCTATAATGTATTCAGATATATATTCTTCAGTGTTCATATTTATGTATTGAAATGAGGCTCGTTATAAATGTCAGGAAAACCTGATTTCTGGCTGCATGTCAATATCCATAGATCACTGGATCTTTGGTAAGTTGTGAAGAACACTATATCGAGTCCAACCTTTAGTTTAAACTGATAACCGTTTGTTTTACTTGTGTTTTCCCCTATTAAATCCATTCATGCAGCAGCTCTTCTGCCACTCAGTCCCAGCTGAGGGGGCGTGTTCCGGCGGGAAAATGACGTTGATGCATACCCTCTATAGAGACACTTCTCCTACACTCCCTGGACTGGTCTCATCCTTACGAACACCAAAAGTCTTACTACCTGATACTTACCTGCTCATTGGAATCCTTACCCATCCTTCTGTCATCTGCCCTTTGTCTGCTTCTGATCTATTCATCTGCAATAGAGACATTAAGATTACTTCAAGTCTACATTCTATTTGCTTGTTGTTCTATACTATAAACTCTTTATTATTAAACGCGTTACACACTTTATATATATTTAATTTTTATTGAAAATAAATGCCTTTCCACTCTAATATGTGATGGGAAAAGGGAGTAGAGCGAGTTTGGCAAAAGGCGGATTTAAATCTCGGATCAATTTGTGTTAAAACGTCATGCGTGTGGCCTTACCCCTACACCATTACTACTGTAAACAAACCAGTGTCTTTCGTAATTTTGTATACAGTAGCCAGTACAAATGTCAAATAGGATTTATTACTTACACTAAATAGCGTTACATAAACCACCATCACTTCAAAAGAACTATACTTGAAACTAGACCTCTGAGTAATACTGGAATTACTATAAATATACAGCAACACCTCCTCCTTTGCCTTTCAGACGAGGCTCATGTTTATAACAGTAATCTTTGGGGGAAGACTCATTTAAAGCAATGTAAACGTCGGTTTTAGCCAGGTTTCGATCAAACAGCACATCTAGTTTATGATCTGTGATCATATCATTTACAAAAAGTGCTTTTGTAGAAAGGTATCTAATATTCAGCAAACCAAGCTTTATCATTTGTTCATATGTATTATATCTGTTTTTTATTTGTTGAACATCAATTAAATTAAATTAAATTAAATGTTTGTGACGAGTTGAGAGTCTTTTGAGTGTTCTGTTGAACAACGCTTCCGAGTCCTCATCAGTGCCCAGCAGGAGGACCGCAAGCTGTTCCGGAGCTGGATGGACTGGGGGGTTCGGACCGAGGGAACAGCCACCGCTGCAACGCCGCCCACTCACGTGCCGCTAATGAAATTGGGTGCCCAGGACGATCCGGAGGCATTCCTGGACCTCTTTGAGAGAACAGCCGAGACCTGTGGATGGCCGCAGGATCACTGGCCAGTACGTCAGATTCCCCTGTTGACCAGATTTACCAGCTGGCGGCACAGCAGCTTCCAGTCCAGAACCTCCTGGTCTACAAAGACCTGAAGAAAGCCATCCTCCAGCTGGTCGGCCTGTCCCCCGAGCAACACCGCCAGCGGTTCCGGTCACTGGGTCTGGTGGAGAGCGGCCGGCCCTTTGTGATGGCTCAACAGCCCTGGGACACATGCCGCAGATGGCTGGTGGTCGAGGGAAACGACGTGGACCACATCATCGACCAGGTGGTACCCGCCCCATGTCGTTGGACTCGGCCATCCAACTGCCGGAGGACCAGATGGTGGCGTGCCCCGGGGTCGGCGAACCCCTTCCAGCTGTCTCTCTCTCATCCTCTTTCCCTCTTTCCTCTCCTTCTCCCTCATCCTCTATGACAAGGCCTGTCCCTCTCCCCAGGTCCCGCCGAGGAGTGCCGCCAAGGCCGATGCCCCGATGGAGGGGCGGGGAGGCGCTCGCTAGGGGCGGAGGGGCCAGTTAGTGCAGGCCAGGGGTCCGGCCACGTTCCGCCGCTCTCCACGTCAATCCCTTGACCCTCTTCCTGCCACTAGGGCGGCGGGGAAGTCTGGGCCGGCTTGTTGGCGCTGCAGGGACCCGGGACACTTTATTGACAGGTGTCCGGTGATGGAGGTGGGGATGCTGGTCTGCCGCTTGTCGTGAGTGTCAGTTGTTAAACCCACCGGCTGCTCCAAAAGCGCCTTTGCGCCCTCTACCTCTCGTGCAGGTCCCCTTCGAGCTAATTGGTATGGACCTCATCGGGCCATTAGAACGATCCGCACGAGGGCACCGTTTTGCATTAGTCATAGTAGATTATGCAACACGATACCCCAAGGCAGTAGCCCTCCGCAACATTTCAGTGTAGCGTATGCTCTGTTTCGTTTAATCTCCCGGGTGGGAATCCCGAAAGAGGTTCTCACCGATCAAGGCACAGCGTTTATGTCTCGCACCATAAGCGAACTTTACGAACTATTGGGCATTAAGTCGATTCGTACCAGCGTTTACCACCCACAAACAGACGGTCTGGTAGAACAATTTAATCGCACGTTAAAGACAATGATTCGTAAATTTGTGCACAAAGACGCTAAAAATTGGGACAAATGGCTGGAGCCTCTGTTGTTCGCTGTAAGAGAGGTCCCCCAAGCCTCCACAGGCTTTTCCCCCTTCAAGCTCCTGTATGGGCAGCAAACCCAGAGGGGTGCTTGACGTCATGCAGGAAGCTTGGGAGGACGGACCATCTGAGCGCAAGAATGAAATTCAGTATGTCCTGGACCTGAGAGCAAAACTCCACACTCTGGGGCGGCTATCAATGGAGAATTTGCTGCAGGCCCAGGACACACAAAGCCGGTTGTACAACAGACAAACCAGACTGCGAGAATTTACACCGGGAGAGAAAGTCCTTGTATTATTAACCACGTCTAGTTCAAAATTACTCGCCAAGTGGCAAGGACCGTTCGAGGTCACACGACGAGTGGGAGATCTCAATTATGAGGTAGTGAGGTCGGATGGGAACGGGGCACGTCAGATATACAACCTCAATCTCCTTAAAAAATGTCTGTGATGCTGGCAACGGTGGTATCAGACGAGGATGATCTCGGGTCAGAAGCGAGCACCAAATGCCAACCGATTGCTCTGGCCCCAGGGGGAGATCACCTCTCACCCTCCCAGCTCACTGACATTGCCAGGTTGCAGGCAGATTTTGCAGATGTGTTCTTGCCCCTACCCAGCCGGACGAATCTCATACGGCACCATATTGAGACGGAGCCAAGCGTGGTAGTTCGCAGCCGGCCGTATAGGTTACCTGAACATAAGAAAAAAGTATTCAGACGGAATTAGAGGCTATACTAGACTTGGGGGTAATAGAAGAATCCCATAGCGACTGGTGGAGCCCGATAGTTTTAGTGCCTAAAACAGACGGCTCAGTTCGGTTCTGTGTGGATTACCGCAAGGTGAATGCTGTGTCGAAAATTCAACGCTTATCCAATGCCGAGGGTTGACAAGTTGCTTGATCGGCAAGGTATGGCTCGCTTTTATTCGACACTGGATCTAACGAAGGGATATTGGCAGATCCCCTTAACTCCATTATCCAAAGAAAAGACAGCTTTCACAACGCCGCTTGGATTGCACCAATTTGTCACGCTTCCTTTCGGGTTGTTCGGGGCACCGGCCACCTTTCAGCGACTGATGGACCGAATCCTTCGGCCGCACACTGCATATGCCGCTGCATACTTGGATTATATCATCATCTATAGTAATGATTGGCAGCGGTATGATATGCAGCATGTGAGGGCGGTACTGAACTCGCTGAGGGGGGCGGGGCTGACGGCCAACCCAAAGAAGTGACCCAAAGGGTTTCCACTTAGGGCATGGACAGGTGCGTCCCCAAATTAGTAAGACCGCAGCCATTGCAACCTGTCCGCGCCCAAAGACCAAAAAGGAGGTGAGGCAGTTCCTGGGGCTGGCGGGATACTATAGAAGGTTTGTGCCTAAATATTCGGACCTCACCAGCCGCTCACTAAAAAGGAGGCCCCAGATACGGTCCAGTGGTAGTGCCAGCAGGCTTTCACCCGAGTAAAGGCTGCTCTGTGTGGCGGACCGCTCTTACACTCTCCTGATTTCTCTCTGTCCTTTCTTATGCAGACTGACGCCTCGGTTGGGTGCGATCCTGTCCCAGGAGATAGAGGGTGAGGAGCGGCCGGTGCTGTACGTGAGTCGAAAACTCTCGAAGAGAGAGACCAGGTATAGCACCATAGAAAAGGAGTGCTTGGCGATCCGGTGAGCCGTCCTCACCCTCCGCTATTCTCTCCTGGGGCGGGAATTCACCCTCTGTTCGGACCACGCCCCCTTGCAGTGGCTCCACCGCATGAAAGATACCAACGTGTGGATCACCCGTTGGTATCTCGCGTTACAGCCTTTTAAGTTCAAGGTGGTCCACAGGCCGGGTGCGCAGATGGCGGTGGCCGACTTCCTCTCCAGAAATGGGGAACCCGGATGGCTCCCCTGAGTCGGACGGTGGGGGTATGTGGCGAGGGGGGCGTGGTTTCGCGAGGTCTGCACAGACGGAGGGAGTCACGAGACGAGCGGTGAGAAAGTAGGTCAAGTGCATGATGATAAACACCCGTGTCTGATTGCAGTAATTGGCGCGGAGAGACCGGTTAAAAGCCACGCAGGAACATTGTGCCGGGAGAGAGGGAAGCTGAGGACTCGTGGGACCGGCAGAGCGAGAGTGCACAGAGGAAACTGTGATGACAGTGACGAGTTGAGAGTCTTTTGAGTGTTCTGTTGAACGAGTGCGCGTGGCGCCAGTTTCTGTTTATGTTTGAGTTGCAAATAAAAACCCACGACTTCCAGCTTATCGCCGACCCTGCCTTCCTTTCTCCCACACGAACGAACATTGTTACATTTACCCTTAAGTGTGTTTGGGAGTTTTTTGTATTTCCTAGTTCAGGGAACAGACACAGTCTTTATATGAAGATATCTAGATGAAAGAGTCTCTATGTGTTGGGATTTATCTTACTTATGTGACATGAAGCAGCTAGCAGACGGACAATTTAACCAGTCTGTCTGATTACTGACCTGGGCTACGTTTCCCAAAAGCATCGCAATTCTTGGCAAGTTGGTTGTAGAGACCATTGGTGGCAATTGTTCTACGATCAACTTAGGCTTACGATGCTTTTGGGAAACACAGCCCTGGGCCCCAGTCAGTCAAGTTTCAACTCTAAGACTATGTGCCATATTACTAGAGAGAAGAGCGGCATCACCCCAGGAGATATGAAAACCATCTTTTCGTCAGGTCTCTTTCAAAAACGTTTCCAATTGTCTATGAACCCTATGTTATTCTGCAGACACCACTTGGACAGCCAGCCACTGAGTGACAACAGTCTGCTACATATCTCGTATCTCGGCCAGAGACGAAGTCAGACATCATTAGTGCTGACGTGAATAACAATCTTAGAGTATTTCCGATTAGCATTATCCAGCTATTTTAAATTTGCTGTGATGTCAGGCATTTTACTATGGTGGCTGGTGTCTCTGTTTTCATGTTCTGTACAATATAATACAGTATAAATTATTAATTCATATAGTATTCAATGCACCAAAAACCAGAGGTGGAGAACTCGAGTCACATGACTTGACTCGAGTCAGACTTAAGTCGCAAATTTTAGGGCTTGAGACTTGCTTGAAAAATATTAATAAAAGACTTGACTTTGACTCGATATATTAATAACTTGAGACTTGACTCGGACTTGAGTTAAATGACTCAAAATAACTTGTCTTTTGGTTAAATATCAGTTTTTGAATGCACCACAACCTAACCATGTGACGCAGCAGGCAAGCAGAGAGAGCTAACGTAAGAGCATTGACAGTCGTGACTGAACATGGAAGGCGCTACGCCAAGAATAATTAAGTTCGGGTACCAGGATTATGTGCATTTCAAGTTTCTATGGTAATCAGTCATTTTTATACAAAGAGGTTGTGATGAGTTCAAATGGCAAAAAAAACTGTTCACTATGAACATGTCATGTGGTATCCGAATTGTGATGCACTATGATGAATTCCTCTGCCTATTTCTCTTGTTGAATAATTTTGTTAACAAAAAACAAGTTTTGCTAAAGACACCTAGCTGTAAGCGTTTCTGTAGCGTTTTGTGTGTGTGTGTATGTGTGATATACGTAATATCCGTGGAAGTGTTACTAGTATCTCAGTTCACAGATAGTTTGTTTCTGTATCGTTTCTATATAAAAATGTTGATACAATGTAAAGTATTTGCTCTGGCTCTTGTTTTAAATAATTTTGCTCCGTTTTAATGCTTCTTGTTGTCTGTTGACGTTTTACAAGCAAAATGTGCCGGTTGGTCAGTGTTGTATTTGTCCCGCCCCTCCTCCACTGTGATTGAACAGCTGGGTTAAAAGTCACTCCATCATTTCTGTGTGTGTTCTGCATTGGAGCTGATTTTTGACAAATTATGTAACAAAGTAATTTTTATAGTCTCTCATTGATTGAATTTATATAATAATAATAATATGTAATAATTAAAAAATGCTTAAATCCCCCCAACACTGCACAAATGTAAAACATTTTAGTAAAACATTATTAAAGTGAGTAATATTACATTTGTTTAAAAAAAATTACATTATTATGTTACAGACTTTTTCTCACGCTAACATACAACCAGTATCATTCCAATTATTTATTTATTTTTTTGGGTTTGTAGAGCTAGCAAATGTCATCCACCAAGTCTCATACCATTTTAGATTATTTTCTTTCTTTTTTTTAGCAAAAGTCATTTGGGGTCAAAAAGACCCAGATAGTTTACATAAATAGCATATTAAGCCAATTAAGCAAAAACATATAAGATTAAAAATAAAACCATCAATTAGACAAAGGTCAGAAAAAAACTGGTATAACACTTGACTTTTGAAATGAGGGCTACACCCCTGTTTGAACATGTTAATAAAGTTGATAAAAATCAATAATTCAAGGCACTCGAATATTATTGAAAAAAAAAAAAAGCCTTTATTTCATCATGGCTTTAATATTTACATAACAGGTGACAAGTACTGCACACCTATACGCGTTGTGGCTAATGAGTCTTCGTCAGGGTGTGAGCAACAAACACAATCTGAGTTCTCTTAAGTTAATTAGTCATATAACAATCACCTGGTTATGCTGTACAGTACAATCAGGAGAGAGAAAATTTAAATAATACAAAGAGAACGTATCTCACCCAATATATTGGCCTAATTTCAGTTACATTTACATTTTAGGCTATGTAGTTTTAATTTTTATTTATTTGTTGATTTTTTGATTTTTAGATTTGTATTGTATTAACAACTCAGTTGTATGTGGACACCTTTTGAGTAGAAATGCATATTGCAATTTTCTTTGTTGCAAATAACACTCCCATAAACCATAATTTTAATATACAATTTCAGTTAAATCATTAAACATTTGTATGACTTGCCAGTGACTTGCTTGACCCAAGCTACGACTTGACTTGAATTGCTTTACATAAAGCAGTGACTTGATTTGCTTGATTCTCACAAAAATTGACTTGGACTTGCATGAGATTTGAAGGTTAAGACTTACTTGTGACTTGCACATGTGTGACTTACTCCCACCTCTGCCAAAAACCTCTAGAGATAAGTGTCAGTGACAAATTAAAGATGTCAGTTTTATCAATTTTGCAAGTGCATAGGCACAGTACATTATGTTGATACAATAGAAAATTACTCACAGAGCATATTTTTAACATGCAACAGATTAATTACATACATACAAAGTTGTAGGTTAAACGTCTTGATTCAAGAGTGCATCAAACCCCTTAATTCAACAGGGGTTTGAGTTTCTCCCCCACAAAATGGTGTAGTAATTCAACTGCACCAGTGCCCTTAAAAGAGTGTTACGGCCACAGGGAGGCATTATTAAAACGAGCACTATCCTACTACCCTGATGGAGAGGCAGTTTATCATCTTGCCTCTGAGAGATGAGACAGGATTGAGCATGGCCATGTAGCTGAATGCATTGAACACAGGGTTCCAGAGAAGTGCATAGGGGTTAATAGACCAGGGAGCATACCATGGAAAGTTACTGTAATATACTGTACTTGGCAGCCAGTCCTGTGTTAGCCCCCCAGGGAGCTAAGGACAAGCCCTAATCTGTATTCAGCCCTGACATTGTCCACATCTGCAATGGAACTCTTCCAATAGACTAGTGCCCTTCACTTTGTATTACTTTATGTTGATAAAGAAGCAAAATCACTTGTGCAATCACTTTTCATTGTTATCAGGGTCGATTTTGAAACCTATATTTACAGTCAGTGGAGTGGCTAGACCTGCTCAAGCAGACATAGCGCTTGGAGTTAGCTTGGAAAATGAAAAAAGATCAGCCCTGTGAGATGATCTGGATTTTCAGTTAGAAGACAGATCTCTAGCACCTCCCTTCTGAAACAATATCTCAGTCCAGATTTCAGAGCATTTTTTAGTATCACAATGAAAAGTGAAAGACTTGAAACAAGCATGCATGCACGCATTAATAAATAAATAAATAAATAGTTAGTTAGTTGAGCGACAACAGCATATACAGAACCAGTCTGGCAGTGAGGGACTTAACTGACAACTGCCTGCAGCATTTCCATCAATGCAGACTATACCAACACAGGACTGCAAACTATAGCCTATAAACTGCAAAAAAATATATATTTATTTTTATCACAATTTATGTTTTTTCTTTAATTCATCAAATAATTTAAGACATTTCAGCTTTTTCATAAGCTATACGAGATTCAACTAAATGTTTTAAGTAAGTTAAATATAATTTAATTTGAAATGACTTGTACATCCAAGTTGATTATGAATAAAAATAGCAGCAAATTGAAATTTTACACTGTATGAGTAATATGGCAAAGGACACTTCACAGACCATCACCTGCCTCACCCAGTATATTATAGGATCAGATGTATATTGAGCAAATTGCAAAAAGGAATTCTGCACTTGGAATTGAGCAGTAAAGACTGCCCTATGAGGCCATTGCCAAGCTATGCCTACCGGTTACATCACTTGCCCACTGCGGCACCACCCAACCGTTGTGTAAATTTTTATAGTAATAAAATCATTTAGTACAGTTAGAGAACAGACACTACAATTAAAAACTGAACGTGTCTGCTCAATACAGCATGAGCCGAACGAGTCTCCGCACAAACGCAGCAGGGGTCAGATTTCATTCATCACGAGAGCAAACAGCTGACAGACAAGATGATCGCGGAAGATTTGGTTTCAAAGCTAAATGTAAAAGCGCCTATTTAAGTGAGTTTGTCATTGTACCGTTTTGTTGTTGTGTTTTTCATTAGGAATAATAGGCTAATGAACCCACAATTCAAGCAGCCCGCCCCCGAATTGGTGCTACTTCTTAACCGAAACTAAAATGAGCGCGGTGCATGTCCAGTCTGGCACGTTTTCAGTTCATGCCTATGGAAACTTAACTTTCATAGAAATTCATTGAGAACACTCGCTTTGCTCCGCACCGCTCCGTTATGAATGCCTGAGAGAGGCCGTGCTCATTTACATTCTGTGAGTGAGATCCCACCCCTATGGGTCTCTAGCCTCTGGCCAAATCATCAGAGACTTTTTTCCAGACATAAAATACAAAATTCTCTCGTCTCAGGGGGATATGAGGGGGGGGAAGCACGATCATTCAATTATACTACCGGGTTTCTACTGATACAAAGCTTAATGCTAAATCGCTGAAGTAACCCTTTAAGTATTCTTTATGTAGTAAGTATACTAATATCAATGTGTACTAGTAGTAAACTTGTAAGTGTACTATATCAATACTGCTTGGGACTAAATTAGCCCACTTTTAGTATATAAAAGTATACGTTTAAGTGTACTATAAGTGTAACAATAGTAAACTTTAAGTGCACAACTAGGTTTCTCATTTGTACTGCATCTATACTACAAGTGAACTTATAAGTATACTAGTAGTTTACTATTTTAATACAAGTAGTACATTTTTTAGTTTATGGAAGTACACTTTGAAGTATACTCTCAGTAAACTACTTTAGGTGAACATAACATTATACTTATAGTTTACTATTTATATACTATTTTTACACTTTCAGTATACTACTATGTTGAAATGTAGATGTACATTTTTTATACTTTAACTATACATTTAGCTGTACTTTAACTCATTTTATAGCTTCATGCATCCTTTTTTATCACCACTTGAATGTGGGTACGTTTCATAAAGAAAGGCAACATTTTAAACAAAAAGTTGAGAAAATCATATTTTTGACAAAGACTTGTCAAAGACATGTTCTCAGCATTTTTGTCAAAGACTCAAAACACAGATGGAGTAAATCGAGTCCATCAACACCCCCAAAGCTTCACTTTAGTTTCATCTTCATAGGTTCGACATTTCATTTGGTAACATTAGGCAGTTTTGATTTACATGCTGTTTAATGTTTGAGTTATTTTACATTTGCGTGAGCAATTTTCTATCACTTGTTTCAGCTTCTTCTTCTCCTGTATTTTGATCAGGAGATTCTGTACTAGAAGATGTCACAGAGCCCCCTACTGTATAACAGTGAAAACATGGATAGCTAGAAAATTCTGTCAATGGTGGGTAAAGAGTAAGATAGATTTAATAGAAGTAGAAGTAAATTCCTATGTACACTACCAGTGGACTAGCCTACACACAAATTCAGATACGCAGAATTAGGAACATATCTGTTTTATATAAATATTCTAATCAATATTTTCAAACAATGTAAGTTTAATAAGACTGTATGTACAACTATGTAAAAAAAAAATATATATATTTAATAGGCTACTCAATCAAAAGATTAAACACAATTAGCCAAGTATACGTTGAATACTTAATTATACTTTTAAGTATATCTCGATCAAAATATTGAGTTTGTACAAGTATACACTCACCTAAAGGATTATTAGGAACACCATACTAATACTGTGTTTGACCCCCTTTCGCCTTCAGAACTGCCTTAATTCTACGTGGCATTGATTCAACAAGGTGCTGAAAGCATTCTTTAGAAATGTTGGCCCATATTGATAGGATAGCATCTTGCAGTTGATGGAGATTTGTGGGATGCACATCCAGGGCACGAAGCTCCCGTTCCACCACATCCCAAAGATGCTCTATTGGGTTGAGATCTGGTGACTGTGGGGGCCATTTTAGTACAGTGAACTCATTGTCATGTTCAACAAACCAATTTGAAATGATTCGAGCTTTGTGACATGGTGCATTATCCTGCTGGAAGTAGGCATCAGAGGATGGGTACATGGTGGTCATAAAGGGATGGACATGGTCAGAAACAATGCTCTGGTAGGCCGTGGCATTTAAACGATGCCCAATTGGCACTAAGGGGCCTAAAGTGTGCCAAGAAAACATCCCCCACACCATTACACCACCACCACCAGCCTGCACAGTGGTAACAAGGCATGATAGATCCATGTTCTTATTCTGTTTACGCCAAATTCTGACTTTACCATCTAAATGTCTCAACAGAAATCGAGACTCATCAGACCAGGCAACATTTTTCCAGTCTTCAACTGTCCAATTTTGGTGAGCTTGTGCAAATTGTAGCCACTTTTTCCTATTTGTAGTGGAGATGAGTGGTACCCGGTGGGGTCTTCTGCTGTTGTAGCCCATCCGCCTCAAGGTTGTGCATGTTGTGGCTTCACAAATGCTTTGCTGCATACCTCGGTTGTAACGAGTGGTTATTTCAGTCAAAGTTGCTCTTCTATCAGCTTGAATCAGTCGGCCCATTCTCCTCTGACCTCTAGCATCAACAAGGCATTTTCGCCCACAGGACTGCCGCATACTGGATGTTTTTTTACCTTTTCACACCATTCTTTGTAAACTCTAGAAATGGTTGTGCGTGAAAATCCCAGTAACTGAGCAGATTGTGAAATACTCAGACCGGCCCGTCTGGCACCAACAACCATGCCACGCTCAAAATTGCTTAAATCACCTTTCTTTCCCATTCTGACATTCAGTTTGGAGTTCAGGAGATTGTCTTGACCAGGACCACACCCCTAAATGCATTGAAGCAACTGCCATGTGATTGCTTGATTAGATAATTGCATTAATGAGAAATTGAACAGGTGTTCCTAATAATCCTTTAGGTGAGTGTATAGGCCAAGTATACTTAAGTGCAATTTTAAGTATATTTCTGAGAAGTACAATGTGTATTTCTGAGAAGTATATAAAAAGTAGACTGAAAGTATGCTTTCCTATTTTTAGTTTAAAAGAACTATACTAATAGAACACTTGAATAAACTTCTTTTTCGTAAAGGCAAGGATAACTCAAATCTTTCTTCCTGTCTGTATAAGTGAAGAAACACAACAGAACTGCTCCAACCGCAAAAGTTATGCTGAGTTGATTGCTACGGATGGAGGAGTGGACATGTTAATGTCTGTGAGTAAAGTTCAATTGAATCTGTCTAAAGGAGATTTAACAAAAAACAAAAAGAAACAAAATAAGAAATAGGAAATGTAAATGTCTGGGTTCATCGGACAAATAGACATTTTGGACAGTACGGTGAATAACTGGGATTCGTACAGTATGCGGAGAGAGTTAAACAGTACTGTTTAGCCAATGACATAGGGATCAAGAGTGGCCTCTTGCACAGCTGCACCAAAAGAGTTTGCAGAGAAAACATGAAGTTTGGAACATTTTACAAACACATTTGGATCTAAAGCCCTTAGTAATCATGGAGTGCATTCACTTACATTTACACCATAAATGTCCAGCGACCACCAGCGATGGAGCCAGAACAGTTGGAGACCCAGGTGGAGCTGAGGAGACATAGAAACAGGGCGACATTATAGGTCCTGGAGGCCAAGGAGCCGGAGGGAAGGCGGAACTCGACAGAGCCATAGGGGTGGAGGAACGAAGTGCAGCTTGTAAAGGCCACCTAAATTATGTTTAATACTGTTCATGACGTTAATGTTGATGTGCCTTTAAGATAACCTCTTCTATGGCGTACGTTGTAGTGCAGCTGTTCTCGTGTGAGCGTGCACGCACAGAGTGGGTGAGAGAATGATCGCGTGACGAGAGAGATGACTGCTCTACTGCAGCGTAATAATGTTACTTTTCCCCTTTGAAGTGTAGCGTTTATCAGAGTGCTTTTCCTCGCTCTTTTACATGTATGTGAAGAGTGTGCTGAATTGTGCGAACCCTCTATAAAGACTCGTGGGACTACCAGTTCATTTGCCTCCTGTTTTTCCTTCTCGCCTCCTGTTTTCTGTTTTTCATCTGGGCAGACTTCAAGCCCTCTGACAGACGTTACAAATTGGCGCCTGAACAACTGGATCCATACCAGTCATCTTTCAGTTTCGACACGGATGTTCGAATTTGTTTATCTTTTTGGAAAAGGATTTTGTTGCTGGAGTTTTCTATCGCGCTGCAGCAATCGTACCTGGCAGACTAGCTTGCTATCTATGGGGACCATGCAGTTGCTGCGTGACTGATTTTCAGGGACTGTGTGAGTGTTTTTTTGACTGATTGCTTATACTATTTTCGTGGATCGTCTGAATATTGAATGCTTCTATTGCATACTCGAACTTTTGGACGTATTTTTCGACCGTTTTTGCCTCTTGATCACTTTTTGAACTGAACTGTATTATATTGCATCAGGACATTCTGGGAAAAACTGTTGTGTTTTGCGTCACTCAGACTTTTATGCGACGAGTCCATGTCAATGACGAACATTTAATGTGAACTGTGAAGATCGAGTGAAGAAATCACACGTGGGACATTATTTTTTCTCTCTCTCACGTTTTCGTGGTGCGCGTCTGCTCGTTTCAAGCCAGCATGCACGGAATAGATTGCTGTTTGCAAAGACACTTGATTGGGTAAAGTTTTATTTTGTGCAAATCATCAGTGTTTCCACGTTTTTCTGATACTTTTTGATGTTGGTCACATTGCTGGGTTTCATTGTTGGTAAACATATCACAGCGAGTGCTATTAACAGGGAAATTCAATGTGCATGTTAATTAACCGCAAACTTTTATAAGAATTACTGATGTTTCTTCCCTGTGGGTGTGCGAAAACATCATTTTACTAAGTTCTGCTTTTGCTTCCATTATTTGTGGAAATTTATAGTTTTTCAAGTTATTGTTTGCATTCATTAACTCTGACTGTCATTGTACATAATGGCTACTCACCCTGACTGTCAGTCTGACCTAACTGACTGATCCTCAGAATCACAGCATAATGTTGGAGACGTACAGACTCAAGTTCAGCTGTTACAAGCAGAGGTGGCAGTGCTGCAGCGGTGCCTTCGTAATTCAA
Organism: Rhinogobio ventralis; assembly: GCA_039654625.1. Taxonomy (NCBI): domain Eukaryota; kingdom Metazoa; phylum Chordata; class Actinopteri; order Cypriniformes; family Gobionidae; genus Rhinogobio; species Rhinogobio ventralis. The sequence goes on along the minus strand of CM077206.1, from coordinate 27,525,082 downwards.
TTAACCTACAAAAAGACATGCTGGACCGCTTGGCGGATCAACAGTGTACCTTACCACAACCAGCTCCCTTGGCCAGCTCGACACCTTACAGCTTGGCGCAGGCCTCAAGGTCAGTGCCAGTCAATGCAACATATAGTACTGCACCCATGTTTGCTCAACCACTCACTGTGGAAATTAATACCACAACAAAAGCGCTTACTTCTGTGCTTCACCAATCACGGCTCGAGCCACCCGTGTTCTCTGCAGATGGTTCCCTGAATCCTGAAGAATGTCTTCATTCACTTAATGTGTACAGAACCTCCTTGGATCTCACGAATGCACCAATTTTTCTTGAGCTCCCACGTTTCCTGTCAAAAGAGCCAAGAAAATGGTTTACTATTCTTACCACATATGTGACAACATGGGCTCAGTTCTGTGAGTTTTTTAAGACTGTCTTCCTGCTTTCTGATAATCAAGAATGTATCCTGAGGGGCATTTTGGACTGCGTGCAAATGCCTGATGAGCCACTGCCAACTTTTGTTGCTCATATGTTGGGTGAGTTCCGTAAGCTAAAGACCCTCCCGTCCCAACAAGAGCAAATAGATTTGATACAGAAACATGTGCTAGAAAAATACAGAGTCGCTCTTTATGGCACACCCATACCGTCAGTCATGGACCTTCTTTTGCGGGCTCACAAGCTTCATGCAGTCCTTGGTCAGAAGATAAATGGGCCTCGCTTACCTGATGTTTCCATGAGTGGTCAACCTACGCTGTGTCATGTGGAGGATGTTGCTTCCACGTCTTATTGGAACACTCCATTCAGAGTGAAGGTTAATCTTTATGGACGAGCTTTTGATGCCACTCTTGACACTGGTGCTTCTCTTTCTGCTGTGCAATCTGTGGTTGTCCAGACTATTCCTGGGGGGGACATAAAAATAAAGCCATGGTCCGCACCTCCTATTCATCTTGCAGATGGAACACCCTGTTGCCCACTGGGTGTCATTGGGTTGTCTTTGGGTTTTATGGGCCAGCGTTTTTTCATCGCTTTGCTGTTGTCCATAATCTATCTTCTTCTGTTATCTTGGGAATGGACTTTATGTTGAGGTCTTCAGTCACAATCCATGTTTCGTCCAGGTCAGTGGTGCTCGGTGATGAGCCAGTGCCCCTTGAGGAGTTGGAGGGCACTGACTTAACTATGCCTGTCTCTGATTTGTCGTGCCTGGAGGTCGGTTCTTCTGCCCTGTCTGAAAAGGTTAAAGAAGCATCCCTAAATAACGAACAGAAAAACAAATTGACTGAATTGCTCGAGACCTTCAGTGGTTTGTTTGACGGACTTTTGGGACGAACCTCACTAGTGGAGCATGAGATTGTCACGGGCGGCGAAAAACCAGTTCACCTTGCCCCTTACGGCACTTCTCCTGCTAAAAAGGAACTCACTGAATCTCAAATCAAGGAGATGTTGAAGGAAGGTATAATTGAACCCGCTTCTGGTTCTTGGGCTTCCCCATTTGTAATCGTCCCAAAACAATCAGGTGAGCCAAGATTCTGTGTTGATTATCGTGCACTCAATAAGCTCACAGTCAAAGATTCGTATCCACTCCCGAGGATTGATGAATCTCTCGACTTCCTGGCCAGAGGGACTTTCATTTCCACCATTGACTTGGCCAGAGGTTATTGGCAGGTGGCGGTGGCAGAACTCGAAGCCAAAGACTGCTTTTATTTCCCACTACGGGCTATATCAGTTTCGTGTCTTACCTTTTGGATTGTGCAATGCGCCTGCCACATTCCAGAGGCTTATGAACACAGTCCTCTCTGGTCTCATCTATAAGTCTTGTGCTGTCTACTTAGACGATATTGTGGTGGCGTCACCCACTTTTGAGCAGCACTTTGCTGACCTAAAAGATGTTCTTACCAGGCTGGAGTCGGCAGGACTGTCCATTAAGCTTGCAAAATGCCAGTTCTGCAGGAGTGAACTCACCTTTTAGGGTTATAATGTCAACTCAAGAGGGATCCTACCAAATGAGGACAAAGTAAAGGCAGTGACGGATTTCAAAACCCCAAGTAACACAAAACAAGTCAGACAGTTTCTGGGAATGACCAGCTATTATAGATGTTTTATCCATGGTTATGCCCAACATGCTGAGCCACTCTTTGCATTGACCAAGATGGATGTTCCTTTTGTGTGGTCGAGTGAGTGTCAGATGGCCATGGATTTTCTCAAGAACAAGCTGACTTCTGCTCCTATTTTGAGATTCCCAGACTTTTCTCTTCCTTTCTTTATCCATACGGATGCGTGTGACAGTGGACTTGGCGCCGCACTTATGCAAAGGGACAGTAATGGAAGAGATGTTGTGGTGGCCTACACGAGTCGTTCCCTACACAAGGCCATATTCTACTCCATAAAAAGAGTGCTTGGTTGTCATCTGGGCCCTTGAACACTTCAGGCCATATATTGAGGGTCTTCATGTGACAATCTTTTCAGACCACAGCAGTTTGAGATGGCTAATGCCGGCTGGCTAGGTGGTCTCTCAGATTTCAGGACTTTGACTTTGACATTGTCCATAAGCCAGGGACAAGTAATAAAGTTGCCGATGCCCTTTCGCGTAACCCTGTTTCTTCCTGCGGTGCACTCTTGGGAATCCTCCCTGATTATGCCATAATTGGGGGCCTTGACCTGCGTACTTTACCCCCTGTAATGTTTTCAGATCGGGAGCTCTTTAGGCAGCTGCAGCTCAATGACCCAGTTACAGGGGAAATTCTGCGGATATATGAGGGCAAGGATGAGAGTAATGCTGAGGAGTTGTCTCAGCATGTGATCCAGGATGGACGCCTGTACTTTGTAGATGACAAAGTGTCTTGTAATCTTCACCCCATGAAGCGTCTTAAACTGTATGCACCTACAGCCGTTAAAAGGAGTTTGATGGAATATTACCATGATCATCCGATGGCTGGGCACTTAGGGATGACTAAAACGATAGCAAGACTGAAACTTCGATTTTACTGGCCGAAGATGTCGTCTGACACTAAGAATTACGTTGCCTCCTGTACTGTCTGCCAGTTCACAAAACCGAGCCAGAGGAAACCCGCAGGGTTTATCCGCCCGCAAAAACCATGGGAGTATACTGGGGTGGACTTTGTAGGGCCTTTACCGTGCACACCCAGACGAAATGCGTACATCCTAGTCTTTGTGGACTATTTTTCGAAATGGGTGGAAGTAAGTGCAGTGAGAGAAGCAACTGCCCAAGTTGCCGCCAGCAAGTTGCTAAGTGAGGTCTTTGCGCGTCATGGTGCGCCTACTTATCTGATCTCAGACAGAGGGTCCCCATTCATCCGTGAACTCTTCAAGCGTGTACCACCCTGGGGTCGGAACACAGACTTACAACTGCATACCACCCCCAAACGAATGCGACGGAGAGAGTGAATCGTTCGCTTAAGACCGCCATCCGTGCTTACGTTGGTAACAAACACACTGCTTGGGATCGTTACCTGCCCCAAATTTGCTTTGCCTTAAGAAATGCACCGCATGAAATCACTGGCCATAGCCCATCCATGTTGCTGTACGGACGAGAATTGAATACTCCTCTTGACATTATCACTCAGCCTAACTGTGATGGTACGGATGAACCTGGTATTCCATACCCAGAAAGCTTGGAGTCATCAATCAGAGAAGCGCATGATCATGCTAGGTCTGTCTTGAGTGAAAGCCATGCCAAAAGGAAGAAGTACTACGACAAGAGCCGTCGGTCTGTATCTTACTCTGTGGATGAACTGGTCAGAGTAAAAACTCATCCCCGTTCTGATGCTCTGGCAAACTTCAGTATACTGGTATAATAAAAAATGCGAAGTGAGTGACCCGGGTAGTGCGTGAATTCCCTTGTGTGGTCCTCCAGGTTTTGCTCCTTCTACAGGTAAGTCCATAGTGGACAAAAAAGAAAGACAATTATGCAAATAATCTTCTCTAGGTTCAGTCTTCTGTGGGTGTGTGGCTGTAGCAAACACACGAGGAATAGAGTATCCAAAAGAGACATTTTATTCAAAAACAAAACAAACGCAGGAGATTGCAGGAGAAAATGACTGAAAAACACAACCAATATAGACTTTACCATAAACAAGAATGAACAATGAACAGTGGAAACGTCTCGGTTACGTATGGTAACCCTCGTTCCCTGAAGGAGGGAACGGAGATGTACGTCGGACGTCACCGACGAATTGGGATCACTTCTGGGAGCCCCTATCAACTTCGAGATATAGAGAACGGGCCAATGGCCATTGGCGTGCGAGATTTGCATCTCGCGCTCCGCCCCGCGCTGCGGGTATAAACAGGAGGCGAATGCAGCGCACTATTGTTTTTCACTGAGGAGCCGAACTAGTGACTCGGCCATGCAGTGATGGTACAGCAACTGTGGCGACGGGACGTACGTCTCCGTTCCCTCCTTCAGGGAACGAGGGTTACCATACGTAACCGAGACGTTCCCTTTCAGTCGGTCACGTTCGACGTACGTCGGACGTCACCGACGAATTGGGATCCCTTTGGAAAACGCCACAGTTACTACCACTTCCAGCGCCCAGCGAGAGCCCCTCAGACCCCGTCTGTTCCGGGCGGGGAATTCACGCAGGGAAGTCACACTGCTGTTCCGCAAGACCCACTTCAGCAGACTATTGGATAACGCTGGGAAAGCGTGCCCAGAGGGACGCTGCGGAAGCCACATCATGCCCGAAGGGAGTTACCATGTGGAAAATACACGTATGGACTGGCCGTGGGCAGTGCAACATACGGAAGTCCCAGGGGTGGCCCCGGCCAAACAGGCGGGGGAACAACACCTAACTGAGACGGCAGAGAGCTCTGCCGAGGGAAAGACACGGGCTCGCCGTAGGGAGCCGTACCGTGGAAGAATACACATATGGGACCGCCGTGGGGGTCACAACATATGGAACCCAGCCTAACACAAGTTCCACCAATGCATACGAGTGTTAGACCTGGCGTCGGACGCTCCGCCACATCCGACTGCCGCGGGTTGCGGAGGACTCAACAGGTTTCGCCGTTCTGGGGAACTCGACTGGAGCATATAAGCGCACGTATCCGTTCCAAAGGGAAGGGAGTGGCGCAGCAAGCCGACACTTAGAACGGGCACTTCGGTGTTACTGACTATGGGAAGCGAGCACACAGGAAGATACCGGCTCTACACGGAGGCTATAAAATCTAGCGAACGTGTTAGGTGTCGCCCAGCCCGCAGCTCTACAATATCTGTCGGCGAGGCGCCACGAGCCAACGCCCAGGAAGAAGCTACACCCCTAGTGGAGTGGGCTCTTAACCCGAGCGGGCAGGGCACGTCTTGGGTTTGGTACGCCAAGACGATGGCATCCACTATCCAGTGGGCCATCCTCTGCTTGGAGACAGCCTTTCCCTTCTGCTGGCCTCCATAACAGACGAAGAGCTGTTCTGAGGTCCTGAAGCTTTGCGTTCTGTCCACGTAAGTCCGCAGAGCGTGGACTAGACAGAGAAAAGCTAGGGCTGGGTCTGCCTCCTCCGAAGGCAGCGCTTGCAGGCTCACCACCTGGTCCCGGAAGGGAGTGGTGGGAACCTTGGGCATATATCCGGGCCGGGGTCTCAGGATTACATGAGAGTTACCGGGCCCGAATTCCAGGCACGATTTGTCGACCGAAAATGCCTGCAGGTCCCCTACCCTCTTGATAGAGTCCAATGCAGTCAGGAGTACTGTCTTCAGAGACAGGATTTTTAACTCAACTGACTGCAAAGGCTCAAAGGGCGCCCTCTGCAGTGCGGTTAGCACCAGAGTTAAGTCCCAAGAGGGTATAGAGGGAGAGCGAGGCGGTTTTAGTCTCCTCGCCCCCCTCAGGAACCTGACGATCAGATCGTGCTTCCCTAGAGACCTACCACCTACCATGTCATGATTAGCGGCGATAGCGGCAACATAGACTTTGAGGGTGGAGGGAGACAGCCTTCGCTTCAACCCGTCCTGTAGGAAGGAAAGCACAGAACCGACCGAACATCTCCGGGGGTCTTCTCAGCGAGAAGAACACCAATCGACGAACAGGTTCCACTTCAACGCATAGAGGCGCCTCGTAGAGGGAGCTCTAGCGGAAGTGATGGTGTCTACCACAGCCTGTGGTAGGCCACCTAGAACCTCCGCGTCCCGTCCAGGGACCAGACACCGGACGCGGGTGCCATAGGGTGCCCCGTCTCTGAGTCAGGAGGTCCTTCCTCAGAGGAATGGGCCAGGGAGGTGCTGTCGCGAGAACCAAGTCCAGTTGGGCCAATACAGAGCAACCAACAGGACTTGCTCCTCGTCCTCCCTGACCTTGCACAGAGTCTGTGCAAGAAGGCTCACTGGGGGAAACGTATACTTGCGTAGGCCCCGGGGCCAGCTGTGTGCCAGGGCATCCGAGCCGAGGGTCCCCTCGGTCAGGGAATAAAACAACTGGCAGTGGGTCGTGTCCGGGGCGGCAAACAGATCTACCTGTGCGGTCCCGAAGCGACTCCAGATCAGCTGGACCACCTGGGGATGGAGTCTCCACTCTCCGGGGAGCACTGGCTGTCGTGAGAGCTCGTCGGCCGCACGATTGAGCAGGCCCGGAATGTGAATGGCACGAAGCGACCTCAGATGCTTCTGACTCCATAGGAGGAGATGGCGGGCGAGTTGAGACATGCGACGGGAGCGTAGACCACCCTGTTTGTTGACGTACGCAACGGCCGCAGTGTTGTCCGTACGGACCAGAACGTGCTTGCCTAGTAGCGGCGTTTTGAAGCGGCCCAGCGCAAGACGAACTGCTAACAACTCGAGGCAATTGATATGCCATTGCAGTTGAGGCCCCGTCCACAGACCCGAAACTGCAAGCCCGTTGTACGTGGCACCCCAGCCGGTGGATGAGGCATCCGTGGAGACAACAACATGCCTGGACACTTGTTCTAGGGAAACTCCTGCCCGTAGAAACGAAGGGTCCGACCACAGGCTGAAGGTTTGGCGGCACCTCGGAGTCACGGGGACACGGAGGGATCCGCTGTGCCACGCCCATCTCAGGACTCGGTTGTGTAGCCAGCGTTGAAGCGGTCTCATATGAAGCAATCCGAGCGGCGTTACAGCGGCTGCGGATGCCATATGCCCCAGGAGCCTCTGAAAATGTTTCAGTGGTACCGCTGTCCTGCATTTGAACGAATTCAAGCAGTTCAACACCGACTGGACACGCTCCTCTGTGAGACGCGCTGTCAGATTGACCAAGTCCAGCTCCATACCGAGAAAAGAGATCCTCTGCACGGGGCAGAGTTTGCTCTTTCCCCAGTTGACCCGAAGTCCCAACAGGCTGAGGTGACTGATCACCGTGTCTCTGTATTCACACAACAGGGACAGTCCTGAAGGGAACGACCTTCAGGTCGATCGCTGCAAACCAATCTTGGGGACGGATGTACTCGAAAATGCGCTTCTGCGTCAACATCTGAACGGGTGGTTTGTGAAGGGCCCGGTTCAGGACTCACAGGTCCAAGATTGGTCATAACCCACTGCTTTTCTTGGGCACAATGAAGTAGAAGTTATAGAACCCCAACTTCATGTCGGCTGGAGGGACCGGCTCCAATCGCGTCCTTCGCCAGTAGGACTTCGATCTCTTTCCACAAGATGGGCGTCGCAGCTCCACACAACAGTGAAGTGGACGCCCAGAACTTGGGAGGATGCCGTGCGAACTGAATCGCATAGCCGAGCCTGGTGGTGCAGGTGAGTCAGCGGGACCGTCCCGGAAGTGCTAGCTAGGCTTCCGGAAACCGTACCATGAACACACCCGCCCCACAGACGTACCCGCAGTAGGGCAGCGAAGTGGAGGGCAGGGACCCGACCCAAGAGGCACAGCGTCCTGAAGTGGGGTCTGAGTGCGCACGCAGCACCTACCTGCCCCCACGGTTGGACGGAGGGTATGAGAGAAGGCATGGTAGCGTTCTCAAGCCATACGCTGCGGTCCGCTGGCGACTGAAGGAGGGGCAGAGAGTGGCAAGGCTTTGTGGCGTCACACACTGCCTACCTCACCTCCTTCCTCAGCGGGGAACAAGAGTGGCGAGGCATAGCGTCGCGCACTGCCGTCCTCACACCGCTGAGAAGAGGGGAATGAGAGCGGCGCGGCTTCATAGCGTCACACGCTGCCATTCCTGAACTCCCGAGACCCAGAGGTATTGGAACTGCTCTTAAGAATTTGGGTACCACTGGCTGTAACACCGGTGGCGGAACAAAATTTAGCAATGATTCTCCACCCGGCCCTCCTCCGGGGAAGAGCAGCTTCAACCAAGTCCAGGTCACCCGTCTCAGCTGACTGGCAGCCAAGACGGGTGGCATCGTGAGATGCCCATGGCGAGCAGACTGAGGGGTTCCATCTGCTTTGCACTGTGGAGGACTGCTGCACAGTCACCGACAGTGTCGCCGAAAAGGGTCACCTTGTGAGATGTGAGCATCGAGAGAGCGTACTCTGGCGACGTCTCACACCCCTGCAAGGTAGCCCAAGGGTGTTTCTGGACCAGGGTGGACATCGTCTGGCAAAGGGCCAGCGCTGTGACTTTAAATGTAAATCAGTCACGGTGCGCAGCTCAACCTCAGCTCAGAACTACCCTCGTGCACTAAGAGCGCAGGGCGGAGGTGGCCTGCCAGTGGCACTGCCACCTCACCGATGAGGGTAGTGAGAGAGAGGAAAACTTTATCCAGATTATGGCACCATTGGCACCCCATATTTTGGCACCAAATAGTTCCACACTGCCAAAGCTTTCCAATGCACATCCGGGAAAAAGGCAAGGGGGCGGGCAAGGCGATTTACGCGTTGCACTACGCCTCAGCCACCCAGGAAAGCATGGCTGTCAAGTCTGAATCTGATTCAGCATGAGCACACACCATTATAGTAGGAAACTCAGCATCATCTTCATTTCCAGCTTATAACAGCCCTCTCTCCGATGCAGCGATTGACATCTGTCCTCTGCTAGAGCCCCAGATGAAACGCTAGGTCCCCTTTATTTATTTATTATTATTTTTATTTATTTATTTATTTTTTGGAACCAGCAATCCCACCTGTAAGCTACCAGCAGGCATGCAAGACTGTGAGCGTGGCCGTCGAGACGGCACACGGCGCGCTGAACACTCAAGCCCCTATGAAGAAGGCGAGACGAACAACGCGCCGACGTGGTCATGCTCTCATGAGAGAACATGAACCACCCACGAACACAGTCTCAGCATGCTTGCGATGCGATAGAGGAGTGAGGGCCCACGGAGATGTACTCGGCAGGGAAGCCCCACTGTAATCCTCAGGTCACCAAGGCTTATTAGCCGAAGTAGCCCCTTTCTGGTGCACCAGAAAAGAAACTAGATCGGGGAATAGGCGAAGGGACTCAACCCCGTTTGAGGTTAAGTCTCGACCGCGCATCTAAAGCGCCGAGTGACGCGCTGGGTTGCCGTGACAACCCGCGCTGTCAGCCGGCAGCTAGACGGCACACGGCGCGCTGAACACTCAAACCCTCACGAGGAAGGCGAGACGAACAACGCGCCGACGTGATCCCGTTCTCCTGAGAGAACATGGATCACCCACGAACGCAATCTCAACATGCTTATGCGAGAGGGATCGTGGCCGTCAAAGGACAGGAAACAACCGCATCCAGAAACGCACGGGTGGAATGACGTCTTGAAAAAGACGCAGTGTCACACCCGCGCTGCTCTTTTAGAAGAAAGCTCTTTTAAATGTGCTGAAGCACCCAGGAACGACCGCGGCAAAACACAGGAGAGTAGTGCAGCCTGTGTATGCACTCACCGTTGGGAACGCCCTCACCAAACCAACAGTGCTGTAAAAACAGCAGTTTATCACTGTATCAGTGAGCTTGCGGCCGCCGCTGATCGTGCCTTCTCTCCCAGCACTCAAAGAAGCGTCTTCTCTCGTTCTCTCTCTTTCTGCTGAAGCAGGAACAGTCTCCTTCATCAACACCGTGTTCGGCTCCGAAGTGAATGACAATAGTGCGCTGCATTCGCCTCCTGTTTATACCCGCAGCGCGGGGCGGAGCGCGAGATGCAAATCTCGCACGCCAATGGCCATTGGCCCGTTCTCTATATCTCGAAGTTGATAGGGGCTCCCAGAAGTGATCCCAATTCGTCGGTGACGTCCGACGTACGTCGAACGTGACCGACTGAAAGGGAACTACGGGGCTTAAATACACAAGGAGAGCTAATAAACTAGAACAAAAACAGGTGTTCCTTACAAGGTAGCTAGCAAGAGAAAAAAAGTGTCTTCAAAAAGCTAGCACACCAACACACATGCAGACACAATTCTAATTAAATTTTTATCCAACAGTGTTACTCCTTCACCAAACTGATGATACTATCAATTTAATTTAGGCAGATAAGAAAATCAATCAAACCTGTGCAAAGTTTATTTTTGTAATAATATGCACACTAACTTACTTAGAAGGGTACCACTCTCTGTCTCTCCCAGTGTACAGCATTCTTTAAACACATAGGTAAGAGGAAACTGTGGTAAATTAACGTAACATGGCAAAAGAATGCGCAGTTACCTTGCTGAAGTCAAATTCTGGTTTCTACTACTAAAAAAACATCCCAGTCAAAATTACTGTTTTGATTCACATGAAAAATATATTTACTGTAGAATTTACCCACAATTGAATTTTGATGCTTTGCAGGTATACGGCAACCTGCTGTATACAGATTCCACAGTAAGCATTTGTTAATTTTATAGTAATAATGCTGTGACAGCTACAGAAATTTGTTACAGTGCGACTTTTCTGAGCTGTGAACTGAATCCATGAAATTTTTTCAACAGGTGACTGAGTGATGAGTTATAATATGCAAGCTTTATAAGATGATTCACATGCATATGCTTGCTGCTGTTAATCCTTTCCGACCATGTTGGTTTATGTATAACATAAGTTGTAATATTCAGCACAAATTGGATGATGCCAATGAATGTGGACATTCAGATACTTTATATAAAGAGTTGAATTGTTCCCTGTCTCCTGTCATGCTTCCTACTAAAGGCCCGTAGTGGATGAGAATTCACCTACCTATATTTAAAATACAGATCACAACAATCTTCACAACAACACTGCATGCCACTGATCCCAATCCACATTTCTGAGAATTGGGCAACAATAGACCTCCAGCACTGCTCAGTGTTCTACGCAGCATTAGGATGTTTTTGGCCTGCCTGTTGGGAATTCGTTCCAATTCATGTAATATTCATTAAGTTAAAACAAAACTGTCCCTGGTCACGCATTGCAGCAGTGCAGTAGTCAATCCGCTGCTCCTGTTTTGCAATACAGAATAGAATGAAATCTATACAGTATAGCTCTAGCCCCTCTTGTCTACAAGACTGACTTTAATGAATGCAAGCCACAGACTGCACTGGAAAGTCATAATCTTTAACCTCTGGCCAAAAAAATGTGCTTGTGTTGCCAACATTATAGGACCAGGTCACATTTGTCTTTCTTTCTGAAGAAAAATAAAAAGCCAAATCAAAATGTATGAACTCTTCTGAAATACGGTGAGGGTAAAAATACCCTGCAAAAGCTATCAAAAATTTTTATTTGTTGAGGTGTAGAGATCTCATATCGCATATTGATGAATATTTTCCAGTTGTGTTGTCCAGTTGAAGTGCATCTCAAAATTCAGTTCAGTCCAAACTGTAGCATCAGATAGATTGACTTATGTTTGTGTGACATGAAAATAGGCTAAATAACCTTTCAGATTTGTTGAAACTGAAGAATGATTAGTATTCCTGTGACATGCTGATATTCAAGTTATTGCTATCAAAATGACAAATAACAGTCTTGCTGACTGTTGTTAATATTACTAAACAAATTAGATATTTGATTCCCCATAACTAATGCTAACATATCAAAATGCTAATATCAACCATGATATGAAGATGATTTCTGCAAACCTTGCATCATCCAATGTGCTGTTGAGTAAATCAGTATTACCATTATGTGCATGCATTTATGTAAGGGATAGGGTAACGCTTTAGATTACAGCCCGGCGTAAGTAAAGCGAATTTACAGCGTAACTTTCGGTAATTATAGTGTAACTATAAAGTATGTGCGTGTAGTTAATATGTAATATTTGGGGAATAAAGGGATAACTATCAGGAAAATTAACAAATTATTTATACTGTAAGTATTTTTTAATTAAGGGGTAATTATCCATGTAGTTACAGGGTATGTATGAATCTACGGGCTGTAAATTAAAGTGGTGCTTGTTCCCCTCTTGTTTCATGTAGTTACAGGGTAAGTACAATAAAAACACGTACACAATCTGATATCACTATTTGAAAAACAACTTTTTTAAAACAGATTTACAACACTTATTCGTTTCTCTTGCTTGCCCTCATGCCATCCGAGATGTATACGACTTTCTTTCTTCAGATGAACACAGAAAAATAAATAATCTCTGATAATGAAAACTCATTTGGGTTTCTAAAAGTTGAAGCATCAAACAGCACATACAGCAATAACTACAGCAATCCATACGATCCCAATTGATGAATCTATGTCTTCTGAAGTGAAATGATAAGTGTTTGTAAGAAAAATACCAATATATTTTTTTTTTAATTAAACGGTAAACTATCGCTTCTGACCAGCAGTCATCTGTGTGAATGAAAGGGTTGAGTTCACACTTGACGTAACTTGAAGTGTGACTGGTCACGCGGATGTCGGATGCCGTATGATTAATTTTTTTTAATTAATGCTTGCAACAGTAAACAAACAATAACATAATATATGATAATAGCAATGAGAAACAAACAAGACTAGAAGACAGAGACGCCAGAGCCTTTTGCGCGAAAACGTCACGCACGCGCTGGTAACAGTTGGTCGGATGTGAAAAGATTAGTAAATTATGAGATCATCTCTGGATGTACTTTTTCTTTTAATAAATAATAATACAGAATATCAAAAGACATGGGATTGCTCTTAAGAACCATTAGTGGAATTAACGAAAAAGAAGACGAGGAACAAGAGGAGGAGAAGCCAATCAAGAGAAACAAAAAAGGGACAAAACGTACAACTTTCTGTCAGGACGTTATTATTTGAAATGAAAAGTTCATTTAAAAAAAATTTAATAAGAAGTGTCATAAATCTTTTTTGAATTAAGTTGTTTTTCAATAAATGTTTCCGAGTGATATCAGATTTTGTACGTGTTTTTTATTGTACTTACCCTGTAACTACATGAAACTATTAACAGCCCGCAGATTCATACTTACCCTAACTACATGAAATAACAAGCGCCACTTACCCTGTAACTACATGGATAATTACCCCTTAATTAAAAAATACTTTCAGTAAATCATTTGTTAATTTTCCTGATAGTTACCTCTTTATTCCCCAAATATTACATATTGTTCCTTTATAACTTACTTTATAGTTACATTATAATTACTGAAAGTTATGCTGTAAATTCGCTTTAGTTACACAGTACTTTCCGGGCTGTAATCTAAAGCATTACCAGGGATAGCGTATAAAGTCAGTTTATCATTATTGCAAAATAATCTGACAGGGTTATCATGACATTGATGAATAAAATATCACCCCAAAGGGTATATTCTAGGCTAATGATAAAATGTATTCCCTCCTCAAAAGTGATCAATGCTATTTCACCAATAGACCATAAAATAAAATGCCTAAAATAGAGAAAATAAATATAGAGTTAATCCATGCACAGCTTTTCAAAATGTCACCAAGTGCCATTGTAGTCTATTTCAGCATGGAAACTACAGCTAGCCAAATGAAAGAATAATGAAAAGGATTCAGAGCAGCATATTTATTTTTATGTTGACAGCACATTGTGCTATTGCATTTTGAGATTATTTTGTATGAAACATTGAAGTTTATAAATGAGTGTTTTAGCATAGCTGGCAGAGTGACGCTATGCACGGTTCTAAAATTGGGTTTTAATTCTAGCTTGTTAAATTAGCGTTTAACCTTTTGTTTTGTTGTATATGCATATTTGTATGCCATCTAGACAATAGAACCAATAACACACAAAATCAAGACTCCCACGGCCTCACTCTCTGAGCCTGCTTCTTAATAAAGTCTCTGTTAAAGTGCTGTGTAAAGCACAGCTCTTTCCCATGGAACTGTGTACAGTAACTTGGAGACCTAACAGTGATTAATGAGCTATTGTTGTTTGAAAGGGTATCTTAGTTGGAGCCATTGAGCTTATCAAGTCTTTAGGCCCAGGTTCCTGGTGGAGATCTTTGACCCCAATGCCCTAAACCTTGATGCCTTCACCTGGGCACAGAGATAAGGCCTGCCCTTGTTTGTTGATGTACAGGACCTGGACAGTCAGAGTTCATCCCTCCCTCTTGATAAATCATACTAGTTTTTCCTGTGGTGCACATAAGGTGCAGCGCCATGAGCTACTCTGAAATGTCAGAGAAACATAGAGCTTCTGAGGGATTACAGCGCTCTGATTTTGATGTATGGTATGTTTTATAAAAATTGTGGCTCTGTCTGAGGCAGAGAGACAAATTCCAGGATAAGAGGGAGGCAGATGGGAGCGCCAGGTCCTGAAATGAAGTGGTTTCACTGGACCGCAACTGTTAAATCTGGGCTGCTTTCCCACTCATTGCACAAGACGTCCTGGCTAACTGCAGAGACAGAGTGGGGGGTGGGAAAAGACAGAACTATAGAGACAAAGAGAGGTTTTTTTTTTTCTAGGAGCTGCCCTGCAGCATTGTAACCATAACAAAGCATGCCACTTTTTATTTATTATCAGGCTAAAGATATAATTAAAACATCACCACACATTTTTCTATTTGTGTCTTTGTCTTGATAACATACTTCTTTTTTCATGTGTGAATGAAGGTTAAAGTGCTTATATCTGGAGCTTGGTCCAGAAGAAAGAGTTACAGTAACCACTGTGCACTTATATGGCCATCCTCAATGGTGGCTGGGAATTAGCACCGACATACTGTCATAACAGCATACATCTTATAAAATAGCAAAAGGTGTATTTGTGTAATGTGTTTAAGTGTTAGTTATTTGTAAAACATGGTTATCACATAAGTGATGGCATTACAATGTCTGAAAGTAACATCATGTTATAAAAAATATATGTTGGTATGAAGACTGCAAAGTTTTGTGAGTGACAACCATATCTGAAGGCCTTTGTCCTGTAGAGTTTAGCTCCAAGTCCAAACACACCAGAACCTGCAAATCAAGGTTGTCAGGATTACAAAAAAATGCAGGCAGGTGTTTTAGGGCAAGTTGAAGCTAAACTCTGCAAGACACTTACATCTGTAACTAAAAAATATGAATGAAAACAGCTGTTTTGTTTATCTGAAATGTTTGACTACAATTTTGACTATCTATTATCTCATATCTATTATCATGTAAAAGCCAAAATTTAAACATTGACAGTGTGAGTTGGTCACTGTCACAGTCACCAGCTAGAGTGCCCGTGATTGCCACCAGAGGGCACTCCACGCCGAACTATTGCCACACCATCAACCCGCTGCATGATGGTTTTCAGGTGTTTGTCATTAACCTCATTAGCCCTGTCTATATAAGCCTGTTTCACTCTGTATGTACTTTGTATGTTGTTGCATTGCATATCTGAGCATTTTGCTGGTTTCATGTATTTTGGTTTTTGGACTCTCTGCTGGCCTTTGGATTACCCGTTTGCCTTTGTTATCAGCCTTGTGGGTTTGGACTGCCTGTCTGTGTTTTGACCTGTTGCCTGTACACTGGACTACATGTCTGGATTGTCTCCAACCTTTTGAGTTTCAGAGCAGTTCGTAACAGACTGCAAGACCAGCAAGACCAGCTGCAACGTGGCTCAAGCGCACATGAACCAATCATCTCATCTCTTTAGTAGGCTACTAGTTGCGGAACAAAATAAACCTGAATGAACATCAGAAGGTATGTTGAAAGATACAGTGCAACTTACTGAAGTTGATCATGTCTCATGTAATTTCAACCAAAAGATGTCTAAAACAGCTGTTACCTCATATTTACCTCAGGAAAGCTGTTCTATGTCCATAGCTCGATATCAAGACAACCATTGTTTAGGATAAATATTTTATAAGCTATATACTATTTCACAACAAACGGGAGGAGAAATTTAATTAGGGTAAACATACCTATTAAGCTCACAAAATCTACATTGAGACCTTTTAGTGCACAGGGTTTTGGTTTCAGTACAAGAAGTTATGTTCAAATAAAATATTATTCTCTTGCACAATATTTAATTTTATTTTAAATGACAAAAGCATTTCAATTAAGATATACAAGATTAAATGTAAAAAGTCTGGATGTGGTTAATGGGTACATGTCTGTACCCTTTAAGCACACCCCTATTGCCATTTAAGCTCACAACATATTTTATTGAAAATTCTTGTTTATTTCAAACAACCTTTTTAAAGAATACTTGACAAATGTTTTATTTGCAGGTACAGAGTCAATCACAAAAATCAGAACACTTCAATTTGATCAGTTATATTCATAGTGAAGTGTCACTCAAACATATTGCAACATCTAGACTAGTCCGTGTTCAGCTAAGTAACCCATTCAAAACTCCAATAAAACAAACAAAACATTTCCTCCTTGGGGATGAACACAGAAACTAGCCTCATCTATGAAGCCTCTTGTCAAATTATTTATATTCTCTTATTCGCTTTATGTAGAGATTCTCAATCTCTTGGTGATTCTTCAAGTTGAAGGGTCCTGCACCCTCTAGTTTTACCTCACACAGAATGATTTTTTTTGTTTGTTAACATCCTCAATTTTGTCTCGCACTGGCAGGGCACATGTGTTAGCTGGACCTCTTCTCAGAAATTTCATCACATAGTTTTCTCCGTCAGGGGGTCTGGACACATTAATGGGTCTTCCAATATAATAGGCTGGAGGTGAGGTGAACATGACTGCATAGTATACATCTGTTTGTATTGTGGAGGATGGATCAGTTGAGACTTGAGCCTTTTCTGTGTCTGCCTATTTTCTGATTCTGTGCTGTCTGTGTTTTCTTTGATTTGTGGTTTCTTTGTCTTTTTTCCCTTCTTTCCATGCGTTTCTTATATTTTCCTTCTCAGCTAGCCTGGTCATGGCTTCTGGAGATGTTAAAGATTCGCCATACTTTAATGCATTTTTTCAGTTTTTTTGGCACTTTCTTTTTTGTTTGGTGTGATGTGCTTCAAGAAAAAATCCTTAATGTCTGAAACAGAGTTGGTGCCCTCTGAAGTGCATGCCTGAGCTATGGGAGTTAACTCTTGTGGTGGAATGGTAACATGGATGTCTTTTATGTTGAGCGTTTGATCCATGGATTGTTTCCACACTCAGAACAATCTGGGACATGGAATTCACACATCGATGTGTAACAACACCGGTAATACCGGTATCACCGGCGGGGGCTTTTAAAACGCTTATTTCAAACCGAAAGTAAAATGTGAACAGCCACACTGGCATTCATAATGGTGTGGAGTAAAGCGAGTGTTCCCTTTCAGTCGGTCACGTTCGACGTACGTCGGACGTCACCGACGAATTGGGATAACTTCTGGGAGCCCCTATCAACTTCGAGATATAGAGAACGGGCCAATGGCCATTGGCGTGCGAGATTTGCATCTCGCGCTCCGCCCCGCGCTGCGGGTATAAACAGGAGGCGAATGCAGCGCACTATTGTCATTCACTTCGGAGCCGAACACGGTGTTGATGAAGGAGACTGTTCCTGCTTCAGCAGAAAGAGAGAGAACGAGAGAAGACGCTTCTTTGAGTGCTGGGAGAGAAGGCACGATCAGCGGCGGCCGCGAGCTCACTGATACAGTGATAAACTGCTGTTTTTACAGCACTGTTGGTTTGGTGAGGGCGTTCCCAACGGTGAGTGCATACACAGGCTGCACTACTCTCCTGTGTTTTGCCGCGGTCGTTCCTGGGTGCTTCAGCACATTTAAAAGAGCTTTCTTCTAAAAGAGCAGCGCGGGTGTGACACTGCGTCTTTTTCAAGACGTCATTCCACCCGTGCGTTTCTGGATGCGGTTGTTTCCTGTCCTTTGACGGCCACGATCCCTCTCGCATAAGCATGTTGAGATTGCGTTCGTGGGTGATCCATGTTCTCTCAGGAGAACGGGATCACGTCGGCGCGTTGTTCGTCTCGCCTTCCTCGTGAGGGTTTGAGTGTTCAGCGCGCCGTGTGCCGTCTAGCTGCCGGCTGACAGCGCGGGTTGTCACGGCAACCCAGCGCGTCACTCGGCGCTTTAGATGCGCGGTCGAGACTTAACCTCAAACGGGGTTGAGTCCCTTCGCCTATTCCCCGATCTAGTTTCTTTTCTGGTGCACCAGAAAGGGGCTACTTCGGCTAATAAGCCTTGGTGACCTGAGGATTACAGTGGGGCTTCCCTGCCGAGTACATCTCCGTGGGCCCTCACTCCTCTATCGCATCGCAAGCATGCTGAGACTGTGTTCGTGGGTGGTTCATGTTCTCTCATGAGAGCATGACCACGTCGGCGCGTTGTTCGTCTCGCCTTCTTCATAGGGGCTTGAGTGTTCAGCGCGCCGTGTGCCGTCTCGACGGCCACGCTCACAGTCTTGCATGCCTGCTGGTAGCTTACAGGTGGGATTGCTGGTTCCAAAAAAAATAAATAAATAAAAATAATAAATAAATAAATAAAGGGGACCTAGCGTTTCATTTGGGGCTCTAGCAGAGGACAGATGTCAATCGCTGCATCGGAGAGAGGGCTGTTATAAGCTGGAAATGAAGATGATGCTGAGTTTCCCACTATAATGGTGTGTGCTCATGCTGAATCAGATTCAGACTTAACAGCCATGCTTTCCTGGGTGGCTGAGGCGTAGTGCAACGCGTAAATCACCTTGCCCGCCCCCTTGCCTTTTTCCCGGATGTGCATTGGAAAGCTTTGGCAGTGTGGAACTATTTGGTGCCAAAATATGGGGTGCCAATGGTGCCATAATCTGGATAAAGTTTTCCTCTCTCTCACTACCCTCATCGGTGAGGTGGCAGTGCCACTGGCAGGCCACCTCCGCCCTGCGCTCTTAGTGCACGAGGGTAGTTCTGAGCTGAGGTTGAGCTGCGCACCGTGACTGATTTACATTTAAAGTCACAGCGCTGGCCCTTGGCCAGACGATGTCCACCCTGGTCCAGAAACACCCTTGGGCTACCTTGCAGGAGTGTGAGACGTCGCCAGAGTACGCTCTCTCGATGCTCACATCTCACAAGGTGACCCTTTTCGGCGACACTGTCGGTGACTGTGCAGCAGTCCTCCACAGTGCAAAGCAGATGGAACCCCTCAGTCTGCTCGCCATGGGCATCCCACGATGCCACCCGTCTTGGCTGCCAGTCAGCTGAGACGGGTGACCTGGACTTGGTTGAAGCTGCTCTTCCCCGGAGGAGGGCCGGGTGGAGAATCATTGCTAAATTTTGTTCCGCCACCGGTGTTACAGCCAGTGGTACCCAAATTCTTAAGAGCAGTTCCAATACCTCTGGGTCTCGGGAGTTCAGGAATGGCAGCGTGTGACGCTATGAAGCCGCGCCGCTCTCATTCCCCTCCCCACAAGAGGGCGAGAATGGCAGTGTGCGACGCCGGGGAGCCTCGCCACTCTCATTCCCCTCTTCTCAGCGGTGTGAGGACGGCAGTGCGCGACGCTATGCCTCGCCACTCTTGTTCCCCGCTGAGGAAGGAGGTGAGGTAGGCAGTGTGTGACGCCACAAAGCCTTGCCACTCTCTGCCCCTCCTTCAGTCGCCAGCGGACCGCAGCGTATGGCTTGAGAACGCTACCATGCCTTCTCTCATACCCTCCGTCCAACCGGGGGGGCAGGTAGGTGCTGCGTGCGCACTCAGACCCCACTTCAGGACGCTGTGCCTCTTGGGTCGGGTCCCTGCCCTCCACTTCGCTGCCCTACTGCGGGTACGTCTGTGGGGCGGGTGTGTTCATGGTACGGTTTCCGGAAGCCTAGCTAGCACTTCCGGGACGGTCCCGCTGACTCACCTGCACCACCAGGCTCGGCTATGCAATTCAGTTCGCACGGCATCCTCCCAAGTTCTGGGCGTCCACTTCACTGTTGTGTGGAGCTGCGACACCCATCTTGTGGAAAGAGATTGAAGTCCTACTGGCGAAGGACGCGATTGGAGCCGGTCCCTCCAGCCGACATGAAGTTGGGGTTCTATAACTTCTACTTCATTGTGCCCAAGAAAAGCAGTGGGTTATGACCAATCTTGGACCTGTGAGTCCTGAACCGGGCCCTTCACAAACCGCCCGTTCAGATGTTGACGCAGAAGCGCACTTTCGAGTACATCCGTCCCCAAGATTGGTTTGCAGCGATCGACCTGAAGGTCGTTCCCTTCAGGACTGTCCCTGTTGTGTGAATACAGAGACACGGTGATCAGTCACCTCAGCCTGTTGGGACTTCGGGTCAACTGGGGAAAGAGCAAACTCTGCCCCGTGCAGAGGATCTCTTTTCTCGGTATGGAGCTGGACTTGGTCAATCTGACAGCGCGTCTCACAGAGGAGCGTGTCCAGTCGGTGTTGAACTGCTTGAATTCGTTCAAATGCAGGACAGCGGTACCACTGAAACATTTTCAGAGGCTCCTGGGGCATATGGCATCCGCAGCCGCTGTAACGCCGCTCGGATTGCTTCATATGAGACCGCTTCAACGCTGGCTACACGACCGAGTCCTGAGATGGGCGTGGCACAGCGGATCCCTCCGTGTCCCCGTGACTCCGAGGTGCCGCCAAACCTTCAGCCTGTGGTCGGACCCTTCGTTTCTACGGGCAGGAGTTTCCCTAGAACAAGTGTCCAGGCATGTTGTTGTCTCCACGGATGCCTCATCCACCGGCTGGGGTGCCACGTACAACGGGCTTGCAGTTTCGGGTCTGTGGACGGGGCCTCAACTGCAATGGCATATCAATTGCCTCGAGTTGTTAGCAGTTCGTCTTGCGCTGGGCCGCTTCAAAACGCCGCTACTAGGCAAGCACGTTCTGGTCCGTACGGACAACACTGCGGCTGTTGCGTACGTCAACAAACAGGGTGGTCTACGCTCCCGTCGCGTGTCTCAACTCGCCCGCCATCTCCTCCTATGGAGTCAGAAGCATCTGAGGTCGCTTCGTGCCATTCACATTCCGGGCCTGCTCAATCGTGCGGCCGACGAGCTCTCACGACAGCCAGTGCTCCCCGGAGAGTGGAGACTCCATCCCCAGGTGGTCTAGCTGAGTCGCTTCGGGACCGCACAGGTAGATCTGTTTGCCGCCCCGGACACGACCCACTGCCAGTTGTTTTATTCCCTGACCGAGGGGACCCTCGGCTCGGATGCGCTGGCACACAGCTGGCCCCGGGGCCTACGCAAGTATACGTTTTCCCCAGTGAGCCTTCTTGCACAGACTCTGTGCAAGGTCAGGGAGGACGAGGAGCAAGTCCTGTTGGTTGCTCTGTATTGGCCCAACTGGACTTGGTTCTCGCGACAGCACCTCCCTGGCCCATTCCTCTGAGGAAGGACCTCCTGACTCAGAGACGGGGCACCCTATGGCACCCGCGTCCGGTGTCTGGTCCCTGGACGGGACGCGGAGGTTCTAGGTGGCCTACCACAGGCTGTGGTAGACACCATCACTTCCGCTAGAGCTCCCTCTACGAGGCGCCTCTATGCGTTGAAGTGGAACCTGTTCGTCGACTGGTGTTCTTCTCGCTGAGAAGACCCCCGGAGATGTTCGGTCGGTTCTGTGCTTTCCTTCCTACAGGACGGGTTGAAGCGAAGGCTGTCTCCCTCCACCCTCAAAGTCTATGTTGCCACTATCGCCGCTAATCATGACATGGTAGGTGGTAAGTCTCTAGGGAAGCACGATCTGATCGTCAGGTTCCTGAGGGGGGCGAGGAGACTAAAACCGCCTCGCTCTCCCTCTATACCCTCTTGGGACTTAACTCTGGTGCTAACCGCACTGCAGAGGGCGCCCTTTGAGCCTTTGCAGTCAGTTGAGTTAAAAATCCTGTCTCTGAAGACAGTACTCCTGACTGCATTGGCCTCTATCAAGAGGGTAGGGGACCTGCAGGCATTTTCGGTCGACGAATCGTGCCTGGAATTCGGGCCCGGTAACTCTCATGTAATCCTGAGACCCCGGCCCGGATATATGCCCAAGGTTCCCACCACTCCCTTCCGGGACCAGGTGGTGAGCCTGCAAGCGCTGCCTTCGGAGGAGGCAGACCCAGCCCTAGCTTTTCTCTGTCTAGTCCACGCTCTGCGGACTTACGTGGACAGAACGCAAAGCTTCAGGACCTCAGAACAGCTCTTCGTCTGTTATGGAGGCCAGCAGAAGGGAAAGGCTGTCTCCAAGCAGAGGATGGCCCACTGGATAGTGGATGCCATCGTCTTGGCGTACCAAACCCAAGACGTGCCCTGCCCGCTCGGGTTAAGAGCCCACTCCACTAGGGGTGTAGCTTCTTCCTGGGCGTTGGCTCGTGGCGCCTCGCCGACAGATATTGTAGAGCTGCGGGCTGGGCAACACCTAACACGTTCGCTAGATTTTATAGCCTCCGTGTAGAGCCGGTATCTTCCTGTGTGCTCGCTTCCCATAGTCAGTAACACCGAAGTGCCCGTTCTAAGTGTCGGCTTGCTGCGCCACTCCCTTCCCTTTGGAACGGATACGTGCGCTTATATGCTCCAGTCGAGTTCCCCAGAACGGCGAACCCTGTTGAGTCCTCCGCAACCCGCGGCAGTCGGATGTGGCGGAGCGTCCGACGCCAGGTCTAACACTCGTATGCATTGGTGGAACTTGTGTTAGGCTGGGTTCCATATGTTGTGACCCCCACGGCGGTCCCATATGTGTATTCTTCCACGGTACGGCTCCCTACGGCGAGCCCGTGTCTTTCCCTCGGCAGAGCTCTCTGCCGTCTCAGTTAGGTGTTGTTCCCCCGCCTGTTTGGCCGGGGCCACCCCTGGGACTTCCGTATGTTGCACTGCCCACGGCCAGTCCATACGTGTATTTTCCACATGGTAACTCCCTTCGGGCATGATGTGGCTTCCGCAGCGTCCCTCTGGGCACGCTTTCCCAGCGTTATCCAATAGTCTGCTGAAGTGGGTCTTGCGGAACAGCAGTGTGACTTCCCTGCGTGAATTCCCCGCCCGGAACAGACGGGGTCTGAGGGGCTCTCGCTGGGCGCTGGAAGTGGTAGTAACTGTGGCGTTTTCCAAAGGGATCCCAATTCGTCGGTGACGTCCGACGTACGTCGAACGTGACCGACTGAAAGGGAACGTCTCGGTTACGTATGGTAACCCTCGTTCCCTGAAGGAGGGAACGGAGACGTACGTCCCGTCGCCACAGTTGCTGTACCATCACTGCATGGCCGAGTCACTAGTTTGGCTCCTCAGTGAAAAACAATAGTGCGCTGCATTCGCCTCCTGTTTATACCCGCAGCGCGGGGCGGAGCGCGAGATGCAAATCTCGCACGCCAATGGCCATTGGCCCGTTCTCTATATCTCGAAGTTGATAGGGGCTCCCAGAAGTGATCCCAATTCGTCGGTGACGTCCGACGTACGTCTCCGTTCCCTCCTTCAGGGAACGAGGGTTACCATACGTAACCGAGACGTTTTCAATGATTTTTTTTTCAATGACTTCAATGAAGCTTCTATAGGAATGTACTGAAAACGCGCCAGTGGATTCCAGTCCATTAGACTCCTTCTAATGTTAAATTATTCACGCACCGTGAATGAATGTTAGTGCGGCCGTGCTCACTTTACTTTCGGTTTGAAATTAGTGCCAATTCGGAGGCGGGTTGCTTAAATGGTGGGTTCATTAGCCTATTATTCTTAATGAAAAACACAACACAACAGAACAGTACAATGATAAACTCCCTTAAAAAGGCGCTTTTGCATTTCGCTTTGAAACCAAATCTTCCGCGATCATCTTGTCATTCAGCTCACTCTCGTGATGAATGAAATCTGACTCAAGTCCTGCTGGTCTGTGCTGCAACTCGTTCGGCTCACGCTGCATGTTCAGTTTTTAATTGTAGTGTCTGTTCTCTAACTGAACTAAATAATTTTATTACTATAAAAATCAAAACGACGGTGGGGGGCGGTGCTGCAGTGGGCAAGTAATGTAACCGGTCTTTCACCTGAACGCCGGTAACACCGGCAACACTGACTATCGCAGCAAGCCTACTGTGAAGTAATATATTAGTGTAGCACACAATCGTATACAGCTAGTAAGCTAACAGTTCCGTAGTGTAGGATTGAAAATAATCAAAGATATTTGCAATTGAACAAAGACATACTGCTTTACTGTTTTCAACCCCCATCTTTCTTATCAGAAGGGCCATTTGGAATTCCTAAAGACAAAGAGATTCTGAAGGCCTGTAGGTCAAAGGTGTGTCACCCCTGTAGTTCAGTGGGGGAAGTTTGGTCTGATTGGTCAGTTTGAATGACTCACAATAGGGTTTGAGTTACATGGTCAAGGAAGTATTAAAGAAGATTGTGACTGTTGCTCTCGCTTCTTTTTATTCTCTGGCTCTCTTGATTCTCTGGCTCTCTCTCTTCTTGGGGGCCTTCTCTTTGGCTCTTCTCTTCTTTGCTCTCTTCTCTTTCTCTCCCTCTCTCTCTTTCTATCCCTCAGGTAACATTATATTCATGCTGGGTACGATTAATGGTATAAGTTTTTATCATCTCATGCATCTACTTTGTAACTATTTTAAGTGTAACCATAACTAGATTTTGTCATTAAATACTTTCAATTATAAATGATTGCTAACTAGTTTTGATTTGGTATTGACTTTGAAGTGCTACCTCTATTGCAATACAATATAGTCACAGTATAGCAACGCTCTCCCACATATTTAGCTATTGTAACTGCTTATTTCCGTCGTTGGTATAAGTACAGTGGGTGGTAATAGATGAGAAATGTACAGTTTTCTACCATCTTGCTCATAACGTTTCTTTAGTCTTTCGGCAACCCTGCAGCCTGAACCACTGTAGGCGACTCAACCTTACAGATGGTGCCGAAACCCGGGATCCCTTGCAGTGTATTTTCTGAAATTTATTTTGATCGGTCATCAGAATGAGAATTTTTTTCACAGTTGATCTTGTGAATAGATTAAAGCTCACCTTCTGACCAAGGAATGGGTAAGTCTGTTTTCATTGTTTATGAATTACATAAATCAGAACGTAGAAGGTTTTAAACAGCTTCAATAGTCCCATTACTGTGCAATCCAATAATATTCAGATTATCTCCTCAGGGATGGAAGGGAAAATTTCTGATAACAGTGACGTATTGTTTGCTTTATGGAGTGAAAAAGTTGAGCCTACCTTGTCTAAACTGAAGAAAGAGTATATTGGAATTAAAAGTTCAGATGATGAAATGCTTGAATGGTGGGACATAATTGGCAAACACCAAAAGAAATCAAAACATGGTGAAATAATTGAGGCTTTAAACTTCATAAGTTGTAAAAGGCTACATAATGTGACACCATTTCTATTATCAAGTCTAGATCTTAAATGTAAAGAAGTGCGTTCTAAAAATGCAGAGGCACAAAAGTCTGAAGCAAAGATTCAAGATCTTCAAACACAGCTAGATAAATTACTAGCTGAGCAGTTAGCCCTGACTGAAAAGTGTAAAAATCACAAGGAGACCATTGCAGATCTCAAGGCTAAGCTAATGGCTAAAAAAGTTAATGCCTCCCAAAACGCTTAACAGCGATGGGACTAAAAAGCATGTTCACTTCTTAGATGAGGTGACTTGCTCTAATGAATCTGAAACGTTTAGTTCAGAAAATGCATGTGCAACTCAAGAAAGTGTGCCCATTTCAGTTCTCAAGGTGATGCAGCATCATGATAGCGCAGAGTCATGTACCAGAACGCATGGTGTACAAGAATTAGAGAGTCATGAATATCCTCAAACTCCAGGAGAACATAGCAGACAACCCAATGGCAAAGAGAACAGGTTTTGCAGTTCCTGTCAGAAAATAAGCCATATAGAGGAAAAATGCTGGTCACTGGGTAGGGGTCGACCTCCACCTTATTTTCAGAAAAATAGGAAATTACTTTCTAAGGGCAAAGATCAGCGCTCATATGCAGGTAAAACTCTCAGTGAGTTAACTGCATTGTTCATGCAAGGCCTTCAGCTATTAACCTCACTGGCTAGTGGGCTAGCAGCCTCATAGCAATGAGTTTAATAGTTAAACATCCAAATTGTAATGATCCTGTTTGTATTTACAAATTTGTAATTGTATTAAACGCATTGTGCGCATTGAACACACATTATAGTTGTTTGTGCTACTAGATACACATAGACTAGTTAAGTTTATTCTTTAAAACACATGATTGCTTTACTGTAAGTGTTGTATGAGACACTTAGGATAAAGGTTGTAGATGCTATGCATTCTAGGCCATGTGTCTTGTGTAAACTGGAATAACTTGAATACTGGAATTGTATAGCAATTTCAAGTTGCATGTGTTTCTATGTTGAATTTGTTTGTCTCCTAAGTGGAACACTCTGCTATTTCCTATATAGCTGCAGTAAAACCATGTACAGGAGCACAGAATTGCCATGTGGCTACAGTGTAATTTACAATTGCATTAACCATGAAAATGCTTTCATCACAGCAGGATTCAATAACTCTGAACTTTGCACTTTATCATGCTCCTTAACAAAACATTGGTGTGGGAAGATTGAGTCAGACCACACCTCACTCACATTCTCATGCTGGCTCCCTGTTACAACAACAGGACCAAGTTTACATCACAATTGTAAACCCTCCTCACCATGTTGGGGCATGATTTACACGTAGCCACAGCTAAATACAGCCACATAGATTTGATCTTCACACACAAAGTCAAATCTACATCTGCCAAATCACAAAATGTATGCGTTCTATTTTATCTAAGTCTTTACATCTAGACTGTACTATAACTGTGAATTTCTTCCAGTTATTTTTTGTTTTGTTTTTCTTTAGATTTACTAAATCAGTTAGTTATTATTTGTCTCACCAAGTTAAATATCAAAAGAGTATTTCTCATTCTTACCCAAGTGATTTTTTCATTGTATTGTAACAATGCATTTGATTCTGAACTTATTTGATTTCTGATTCTTTGTATTTTGTCCCTTTGACTTGCAACTTGTTTTTGGACATCTATTCAATTGAAACTCTGTATTTGGTTACACAGAATATTTTGCTGATACTCAACAATGATTGTTGTTTTGTTATAATGCAATTTATTTTTAATGTTTCCAGAAACAATGTAAGAGCTTGTGAGATCTTCTTTTATTCTCAACCTTGACCAGTTTATTAAGTACATCGATTTAAGGGCTTATTGCCAGAGACTATTTTAATCTGACCACATCAAACTTCTGACCAATGACAAATGCCATGTATGCTTTTGCTCTTTGTTGTGCTATATGTTCTTTTAATCACAGGATCCCTGCTGCACAAGTTCACATCCTGTGTCCTGCCTCAGAAAGAGGGACAAGCATTTGCTCATCTTTAGTGACTGTTCTCGAGGTGTGAAGCATTCAATGGACGTTTTGCATATCAAGGAATGATGCAACACCATTCGATGGAGCCTTCTCATGCAGGACTGAAATGAGAACAAAGACTGAAGACTGACCAGCTGGACGAGAAGTCTGAAGATGACGTCTACACACAACAGAAAGCACGTCTTCGTGGACTGTGCCACCTATGGACTCAATGATTGTGGCCAACCGTGCCAAGGGGGGAATTGTAGGATTGAAAATAATCAAAGATATTTGATATTTGCAATTGAACAGACGTACTGCTTTACTGTTTTCAACCCCCATCTTTCTTATCAGAAGGGCCATTTGGAATTGCTAAAGACAAAGAGATTCTGAAGGCCTGTAGGCCAAAGGTGTGTCACCCTTTAAGTACAGTGGGGGAAGTTTGGTCTGATTGGTCAGTTTGAATGACTCACAATAGGGTTTGAGTTACATGGTCAAGGAAGTATAAAAGAAGATTGTAACTGTTGCTCTCGCTTCTTTTTATTCTCTGGCTCTCTTGATTCTTTGGCTCTCTCTCTTCTTGGGGGCCTTCTCTTTGGCTCTTCTCTTCTTTGCTCTCTTCTCTTTCTCTCTCTCTCCCTCTCTCTTTCTATCCCTCAGGTAACATTCTATTCATGCTGGGTACGATTAATGGTATAAGTTTTTATCATCTCATACATCTACTTTGTAACTATTTTAAGTGTAACCATAACCAGATTTTGTCATTAAATACTTTCAATTATAAATGATTGCTAACTAGTTTTGATTTGGTATTGACTTTGAAGTGCTACCTCTATTGCAATACAATATAGTCACAGTATAGCAATACTCTCCCACATATTTAGCTATTGTAACTGTGCTTATTTCCGTCGTTGGTATAAGTACAGTGGGTGGTAATAGACGAGAAATGTACAGTTTTCTACCATCTTGCTCCTAACGTTTCTTTAGTCTTTCGGCAACCCTGCAGTCTGAACCACTGTAGGCGACCCACCCTTACAGTAGCATCTGCGCTATGTTGCTAAAACTATCTTTTGGATCTAACTGTAATTATTTCCCACATCCAGGTTCCATGTTAAAACATGCAAAAGTCTAAACATTAATCTCTTAATTTTGCGGTAAGAAGTTATACTTACCCAAAATAAAGGCTTAAGTATCTAAAAAAATCCACATTTAATGGGGCTCCTCTTTTGGTGAAAGTTATCATAAGTTGATAACCTTATGTACAATTAAATGTTTGTACAACTCAGTTTTATTTGAGTGGTGATTTATTAAATAAACTTGATTTAAACTATTATTAATCCTAAAAATTATTATTATATCTGTGAAAAATAATTTGTGCATCACTAAAATTCATGAAATTAAGTCTAATATAAAAATATATATTTTTTAAAATAGAGACTTGTATTAGGTTACATTTATGTTCAATTAATCTCTTGCTATTGCTAAAATAACAAAATCGGAGCAGCAGAGCATCACAGGGTGTTTTGGTTATGTTTCATGTGTTTAAGTTTGCCATGTTCACTGTCATGTCTTGCCTTGCCTTGCACTTCCTGGTCTTGTCATGTGATCCTGCCATGTGCTCCTTTGTCTTGTGTTCTGTTGTCTTGTTCTCATTGGTTCATTAGGTAATCAGTGTTCACAGGTGTCCCTCGCCTTGTCCTTAGTCTCAGTGTATTTAGCCCTCATGTTTGCCATGTGTCCTGGTCTTGTATTGTATGTGGTAAACCATTGTTGGTGAGTTATGTTAAAACTATGCCATAGTAGCTATGCCTTAGTTTCAAGTTTAGCCAAGTCTTTGTTTTATATTTGAATTTTGATTAAAAACTGCACTTGGGTTCAGAAAACTTGCCTCCAGTGGACTGAATGTTACAGAATACAAGGCCCTAACAATGAACCCAGCAGTTCGTCTCCTGCGTCTCCGTCAAGGCCATCGCACAGTAGAGGATTATGTTGTGGAATTTTGTGAGCTCTCTCACTGTGTTGATTTTAATGACGTTGCACTAAAGGACATTTTTTTGTATGGGTCTGAATGAACCGATATGTTCACCGCTACCTGGGGGGGAAGATTCACTTTTACTTAACAGAGTATATAGACTATGTGTTGTTGTTGTGCGGCTCATTTACTGTGGGAGTTGTGGACAAAGAGTCTCGCAATCCCACAGCACCCTCCCCACCTGAGTGTTTTCACGTACCGACTGTCATGTCGGGATTTATTCACGCCATGACTGCCACACCAGCTCCTGTCCACGTCCAGAGCCAAGCCATGTCTCCTGACCATGTCCCGAGCCAAGCAATGTCTCCTGTCCACGTCCAGAGCCAAGCAATGTCTCCTGTCCATGTCCCAAGCCAAGCCATGTCTCCTGTCCACGTCCCGAACCAAGCCATGTCTCCTGTCCACGTCCAGAACCAAGCTATGTCTCCTGTTCACGTCCAGAGCCAAGGCATGTCTCCTGTTCTCGTCCAAAGCCAAGCCACGCCTCATATCCACGTCAAGAGCCAAGCCTTGTCTCCTGTCCATGTCCCGAGCCAAGCCATGTCTCCTGTCTACGTCCAGAGGCAAACCACGCCTCATGTCCACGTCAAGAGCCAAGCCTTGTCTCCTGTCCATGTCCCGAGCCAAGCCATGTCTCCTGTCCACGTCCCGAACCAAGCTATGTCTCCTGTTCATGTCCAGAGCCAAGCCATGTCTCCTGTCCACGTCCAGAACCAAGCCATGTCTCCTGTTCACGTCCAGAGGCAAGCCATGTCTCCTGTTCTCGTCCAAAGTCAAGCCATGTCTCCTGTCTACGTCCACAAATGACCCGCCACCAGCCGCATCCACACACGCGATAAAGCCTACTAGCCCGGACTCCTTTATGTATACAGACAAACATGGTGGATGCAAAGACTAACAGCAGAAACTTGTAATTCCCACGGAAAGCTACCAGTACCACTCAAATTATAACACATTATCACAAGCTTACTGTTGTGAATCGGGCTAATGTAAGGAGATCGTTTTGAACACTGGCTGGTTATGTACTTGCTCAAATGGATTTGGGATAGTTTTTAACCAAAAAAAGTTACAGACTGCAGCTTTAATTAGAAATGTTAAAATCTCTGTTCATTAAGACATATAATTCACTTATATTAAAAACAATTCAATTATATTCAACAAATTTGTATAAAAAAGTGCAATATTTATGTTCACTCAATGAGTAAAATGCAAAACAACTGATTGAATGTGTTGACGTTAAATTTGCAACATTTTAATAAAATATAAATGAAAATGACCAAAATATAAAACTGACTATAACACATATAACAAAAATAACTAAAAACAGAATGTGGAAATCAACTGTAAATGAGCCTTTGTGAACCTGAAACTAAACTGTAAATGTAGCCTATATTTTAAAGCTTTTTGTTCTGCATCTACATTTACATGGCCAGGGCCGGCCAAACTAACCGCGCCAGGGCACAGAATGGAGCGTTCACACTTGTCAAAAGATTACCATTTTGTAGAATGTTTTTGTATTTTACTTTTACTTGTTCCCATGTTCTAGTGGGTCATGTGGTGGCTCTAATATCAGAGATGATACAGTAATTGTAACATTTTTAAATGTATATAATTTAAAGTGATAACGTATTATGGTCAGTACTTACGCATTTAATTTGTCTGCAACTTTTTACCACACCTCTCTCCTGGCTTTTGCAGTTTACTAGCAGTTCCCTGGCGTTTTAAGGAAGGTTTGGAATTCTGCATAGCCTTCCAGCAAAAGCTCTTGTTCTGCTGCAGAGAAAAATTGAGCGCACTCGACAATGTGAGCAGCCAATAGCAGCGTTCCTGATAAGTTATTGTACTATTGATACATAGCCCCTTTTAGACCAACCCATGAACGTGCAATTATCTCACATAACGCAATCCAGCCATACTAATCATCAACAACAGGTGTGTTCGAAGAACCGAATTAGCCAGATCATGATTAACGCGATGATATCATCTTGGATGTGTCATTTGATCTTGGATGTAATAAGCAACGTACAAGCCCCAGGTCACTGTCACTTCAGTTGCGTCCACCTCCTCCATGCTCACAACATTATGTAGAAAGACACGTGTAGGTTCTGGGAGGTCCCTCTCAGTAGTGAGACTAAGGCCCAATCCCAATTCTATTTTATACCCCTTTGCCTTCCCCTACCCCTACACCTACCTGTTCCCCTTGCCCCTTGAAACAGAGTGGCAAGGCGTAGGGGTGAAAATATTCCCCTAAGAAATGGGACACCACTACTATACCATTACACGTCATCATACCCCATTTCTTTTATTAGTGTTGTAACAAAGTTCGTGAATGGGCAAGGAAGAAGACAAGGGGTCGGCTGGCTGGAAACTCGGAACAGGTTTTTATTGTCTTTAAACTCAGGATCCCAAATAGATGCACAAAATAAACAAAACTTCAGTCTCAGTACTTTCTTCGGTTTCACTTTGGCAGTTCCTCTCTGCACTTCTCCTGTATTTAGCCCTCATGTTTGCCATGTGTCCTGGTCTTGTATTGTATGTGGTAAACCATTGTTGGTGAGTTATGTTAAAACTATGCCATAGTAGCTATGCCTTAGTTTCAAGTTTAGCCAAGTCTTTGTTTTATATTTGAATTTTGATTAAAAACTGCACTTGGGTTCAGAAAACTTGCCTCCAGTGGACTGAATGTTACAGAATACAAGGCCCTAACAATGAACCCAGCAGTTCGTCTCCTGCGTCTCCGTCAAGGCCATCGCACAGTAGAGGATTATGTTGTGGAATTTTGTGAGCTCTCTCACTGTGTGGATTTTAATGACGTTGCACTAAAGGAAATTTTTTGTATGGGTCTGAATGAACCGATACGTTCACCGCTACCTGGGGGGAAGATTCGCTTTTACTTAACAGAGTATATAGACTATGTGTTGTTGTTGTGCGGCTCATTTACTGTGGGAGTTGTGGACAAAGAGTCTCGCAATCCCACAGCACCCTCCCCACCTGAGTGTTTTCACGTACCGACTGTCATGTCGGGATTTATTCATGCCATGACTGCCACACCAGCTCCTGTCCACGTCCAGAGCCAAGCCATGTCTCCTGTCCACGTCAAGAGCCAAGCCATGTCTCCTGACCATGTCCCGAGCCAAGCAATGTCTCCTGTCCACGTCCAGAGCCAAGCAATGTCTCCTGTCCATGTCCCAAGCCAAGCCATGTCTCCTGTCCACGTCCCGAACCAAGCCATGTCTCCTGTCCACGTCCAGAACCAAGCTATGTCTCCTGTTCACGTCCAGAGCCAAGGCATGTCTCCTGTTCTCGTCCAAAGCCAAGCCACGCCTCATGTCCACGTCAAGAGCCAAGCCTTGTCTCCTGTCCATGTCCCGAGCCAAGCCATGTCTCCTGTCTACGTCCAGAGGCAAACCACGCCTCATGTCCACGTCAAGAGCCAAGCCTTGTCTCCTGTCCATGTCCCGAGCCAAGCCATGTCTCCTGTCCACGTCCCGAACCAAGCTATGTCTCCTGTTCACGTCTAGAGCCAAGCCATGTCTCCTGTCCACGTCCAGAACCAAGCTATGTCTCCTGTTCACGTCCAGAGCCAAGGCATGTCTCCTGTTCTCGTCCAAAGCCAAGCCACGCCTCATGTCCACGTCAAGAGCCAAGCCTTGTCTCCTGTCCATGTCCCGAGCCAAGCCATGTCTCCTGTCTACGTCCAGAGGCAAACCACGCCTCATGTCCACGTCAAGAGCCAAGCCTTGTCTCCTGTCCATGTCCCGAGCCAAGCCATGTCTCCTGTCCACGTCCCGAACCAAGCTATGTCTCCTGTTCACGTCTAGAGCCAAGCCATGTCTCCTGTCCACGTCCAGAACCAAGCCATGTCTCCTGTTCACGTCCAGAGGCAAGCCATGTCTCCTGTTCTCGTCCAAAGTCAAGCCATGTCTCCTGTCTACGTCCACAAATGACCCGCCACCACATATAATTCACTTATATTAAAAACAATTCAATTATATTCAACAAATTTGTATAAAAAAGTGCAATATTTATGTTCACTCAATGAGTAAAATGCAAAACAACTGATTGAATGCGTTGACGCTAAATTTGCAACATTTTAATAAAATATAAATGAAAATGACCAAAATATAAAACTGACTATAACACATATAACAAAAATAACTAAAAACAGAATGTGGAAATCAACTGTAAATGAGCCTTTGTGAACCTGAAACTAAACTGTAAATGTAGCCTATATTTTAAAGCTTTTTGTTCTGCATCTACATTTACATGGCCAGGGCCGGCCAAACTAACCGCGCCAGGGCACAGAATGGAGCGTTCACACTTGTCAAAAGATTACCATTTTGTAGAATGTTTTTGTATTTTACTTTTACTTGTTCCCATGTTCTAGTGGGTCATGTGGTGGCTCTAATATCAGAGATGATGAAGTAATTGTAACATTTTTAAATGTATATAATTTAAAGTGATAACGTATTATGGTCAGTACTTACGCATTTAATTTGTCTGCAACTTTTTACCACACCTCTCTCCTGGCTTTTGCAGTTTACTAGCAGTTCCCTGGCGTTTTAAGGAAGGTTTGGAATTCTGCATAGCCTTCCAGCAAAAGCTCTTGTTCTGCTGCAGAGAAAAATTGAGCGCGCTCGACAATGTGAGCAGCCAATAGCAGCGTTCCTGATAAGTTATTGTACTATTGATACATAGCCCCTTTTAGACCAACCCATGAACGTGCAATTATCTCACATAACGCAATCCAGCCATACTAATCATCAACAACAGGTGTGTTCGAAGAACCGAATTAGCCAGATCATGATTAACGCGATGATATCATCTTGGATGTGTCATTTGATCTTGGATGTAATAAGCAACGTACAAGCCCCAGGTCACTTCAGTTGCGTCCACCTCCTCCATGCTCACAACATTATGTAGAAAGACACGTGTAGGTTCTGGGAGGTCCCTCTCAGTAGTGAGACTAAGGCCCAATCCCAATTCTATTTTATACCCCTTTGCCTTCCCCTACCCCTACACCTACCTGTTCCCCTTGCCCCTTGAAACAGAGTGGCAAGGCGTAGGGGTGAAAATATTCCCCTAAGAAATGGGACACCACTACTATACCATTACACGTCATCATACCCCATTTCTTTTATTAGTGTTGTAACAAAGTTCGTGAATGGGCAAGGAAGAAGACAAGGGGTCGGCTGGCTGGAAACTCGGAACAGGTTTTTATTGTCTTTAAACTCAGGATCCCAAATAGATGCACAAAATAAACAAAACTTCAGTCTCAGTACTTTCTTCGGTTTCACTTTGGCAGTTCCTCTCTGCACTTCTCCTGTTCGAGCTCCAGCGTGTGTGTCTCCAGCTTCTCTCTCCCTGTCCTCATTTCCTGCATGGCTTATAACCTGTCTCTCCACACCAATTACTGCAATCAGAGACAGGTGTTTATCATTTGCACTTGATTCACTTACGTGCCGCTCGTCCTCTGACTCTCTCTCCCGTCACAGACCTCGCTAAACCACGCACCCCTCGCCACAAGTGTCCTGTAACATTTAGCCAGTATGAACGTCAATTAAGTGTGTAGGCTATATCTAACAGAAATCAGGCACGAGTGCGCTTAACAAATTACTCCCAACGTAGTTTTGTGCTGTATGTGGACTTAATAAAAGGGCGCTCGCTTTCAGTTCAAAAACGTATGAGCCTTTGAGTTTCCTAAGACGATACAGAATGATACAGAACATAGAAGATTGGTGAAACCGCTTTTCCATCGGGTCAAACTGTTCTCTTTGTTTATTAACCGTTCCATTCTGTGCTGATCCGAGCCAGCCGGTACGGATATGGTTTCCTAACCCTAACCCAAACTAGCAGCCAGGTGACACCCAAATGATCAATCCCGAGTGGCAACATCACTACACACATTGTAGCAGCACGGTAGTCAGTGTATGGAGGGAAACTCCTCATACCCCTTCGTTCGAAGTGTGGTCCTGAAAAAATCTTCGTTTGAAGGGCTATCTGGCCCTTCATCTTACCCCTATCACTCCAGCCAAAAGAAAATTGAGACACCCCTACCCCTTCACGTGAACGCGCAAAACGAAGGGGTAGGGGAAAGGGAAGGGCTAAGGGGTAGAAATGGGATTGGGCCTAAGAGTGTAGACCTCAGAGGGAATGGCGGCAATGTTCAGAGGGGATGTCCCGGTTGCCTGGAATCCAGCTTGAGCATTCCCTACTGTTGCTACATTAGCCCAGGCTTCAGAAAACAAAGAGAAACTAGTCATTACTAGTGGGTTACCATGATCTTCACTTTATAATTTTTAATTATGAACCTGTATATAGTAGTTCTTAGAAGTCCTCTGTGAGGTATGAAAGAAATAGTTCACTATTAGCTAATTAGTAACTACTATCACATTCGACTAAGCACTATTACTAACTCATTTACTAATCAGTGTTTCTTGTTAGTTAGTAGTTACTAGAGTGTTAATATTGCATTACTCATTTGTTCCTGTGTAGGTGTTCATTAATGATGGATCAGTATTCTAAAGTGTTACCATCTCTTCAGATTCAAATTGAACATAGAAATAAAAACAGTATAAATAACAAAAATAAATAACAGTTTTAATCAGAGTACTCCCTCAATATTCAACGTGCAAGCAGAAAGCAAAACAGAGACCAGAGCTAAGAGGTGGTTATAACTACACTACACAGCACATCATAAGATAGCTTTGAATTTGGGAGACAGGCTATTGTATGTAGCCTAATTTGCTTACTCTCGTCACATGATCCGTAAACTGATTCCTGCTGCACTGTGTGTGTGTGTGTGTGTGTGTGTGGGCGGGCGATTGCAGCTCGTGCTGGGTGAGCAGAGCAGACGTTTACAGTAGTTTACAATTGAAGTGACCGTTATCCAACTGAATTGAATTGTTTTTATTTCTATAAAAAAAAGCAAAACGACAGTGGAGGATGTAATGTAAACGTAACAGTGTCATATTCTATGCTAATTTCACCCTCACGCTCCGTCATGGCGATATCGCGAGACATCTTTTCATCTTTTCAAGTCACATTTTAATCTCGTCACACCCCTAAAATGTATGTAATCATTGTGAATATAATTATAAAGAGTAAGCATGGCTCATTTTACCTGAAACCCACTGGCCCACTTTATCTAGCATATTAAGCCAAAGTGGGCCAGCAATATTTTAACACCTTACAAGATCATTATTATTTTTTTGTTTATATTCTTTGCATTTTAAACCCTGTTACCTGCAGCAACATATAGTATACAACACGGTTACCTGATGGCCCAATTTACCTACATTTGCCGTAATGCTATGACTATACAGTGCATCCAGAAAGTATTCACAGCACTTCACTTTTTCCAATTTAATCCATTTTGGAATAAGGCTGTAACATAACAATGTGGAAAAAGTGAAGGGCTGTGAATACTGATGCTGTGTCAAAAGGATCGATACTAAGGTGTTTTTTTTTATATAGTGCTGGGGAAAAATTTATTGTGATTAATCTGGTGACTGTGGGGGCCATTTTGGAACAGTGAACTCATTGTCATGTTCAAGAAACCAATTTGAAATGATTCGAGCTTTGTGACATGGTGCATTATCCTGCTGGAAGTAGCCATCAGAGGATGGGTACATGGTGGTCATAAAGGGATGGACATGGTCAGAAACAATGCTCAGGTAGGCCGTGGCATTTAAACGATGCCCAATTGGCACTAAGGGGCCTAAAGTGTGCCAAGAAAACATCCCCCACACCATTACACCACCACCACCAGCCTGCACAGTGGTATCAAGGCATGATGGATCCATGTTCTCATTCTGTTTACGCCAAATTCTGACTCTACCATCTGAATGTCTCAACAGAAATCGAGACTCATCAGACCAGGCAATATTTTTCCAGTCTTCAACTGTCCAATTTTGGTGAGCTCGTGCAAATTGTAGCCTCTTTTTCCTATTTGTAGTGGAGATGAGTGGTACCCGGTGGGTTCTTCTGCTGTTGTAGCCCATCCGCCTCAAGGTTGTGCGTGTTGTGGCTTCACAAATGCTTTGCTGCATACCTCGGTTGTAACGAGTGGTTATTTCAGTCAAAGTTGCTCTTCTATCAGCTTGAATCAGTCGGCCCATTCTCCTCTGACCTCTAGCATCAACAAGGCATTTTCGCCCACAGGACTGCCGCATACTGGATGTTTTTCCCTTTTCCCACCATTCTTTGTAAACTCTAGAAATGGTTGTCTGTAATGTCTAGTGTCTTGATTTTGTTTCATGTTCTTGTTTCATGTCTTCTGTTTGAGTTTAATCACAGTCATGTTTCCTGTTTGCCTTGTGCTTCCCTTGTTTGTGTCATGTGATCCTGCCATGTGTTCCCTTTTCATGTGTTCTGTTGTCATGTTCTGATTGGTTCATTGTTTCATTGTTCACAGGTGTCCCTTGTCTTGTCATTAGTAGTCTGTGTATTTAAGCCCTCATGTTTGCCACGTTCCCTTGTCTAGCTTTATTTGTGTATACAGCTGTTGGTGAGTTTTTGGCTGTTCAAGTCAAGTGTGGTCAGGTCAAGTCAAGTCTTTTTGTTCACTTTGTGTTTTGTAAATAAACTGCACTTGGGTTCTTAAAGCTTGCCTCCAGTGGATCCTTACCGTTACAGGGGCTGAAGCCCCTATTGTAATTTTTAGTATTCTTCATCATTAGTATTCTTCCCCAGTGGGAGTCTATGGCAGCCCTATGAACCTAGGAAAATTATGAAAATTGTCACATTTGTAGTGATGGAACTGAATACTGATTTTACCCATTTTTTGTAAAAAAATATATAACTTGCCAGTTAGCTATTTAATGTTTCACAGAATAGAAAATGGTGGCTGAGGAAAGCGCACGACAAAGGAGATTATTAGAAATACAGAGTCTTTAATAAAATAGCAAACACAGGAGAATCACAACCACATTCAACACAAACAATGGACATTGAACAGAACAGGGAGTGTATATACACATAGTAAATAATGGAACTAAACAGGACACTGATTAACTAATCAGTAACCATAGAAACTAACGAGAACTATATATACATAATCATGACACCCCTACACCATATATATATATTATTATTATTATTATTATTATTATTTTATTATTATATTTTTGGAAATATATTTCAGCCCTGGACAAGATCCTTATTTGTCAGCTGGGGCCCTGTGATTTATAGCTAAGCAGAATCTAATAGTTGCAATGACAATCAGAAGAATATGATATACGTGTTCCACTTCTGATTACTTTGGTCATCATTCATTTTGTTGATCATTTGTCTCAATGAATGCCCTTTGACCTGGAGGAAAAGGGTGATAAAAGGAGCCTTCATTACATTGGACAATAACAGCACATGGAAGCCTCCTGAGATTGAGCAGGAATCAATGACAGAAACCTTTTTTAGCTGAGAACATGTTGGACTATAAGGTCCAGAGAAATTAGAGATGTTTGATTTGTTCAAATGGCTGATTTATCAACATTAGTTTCATTGAGAGAGTCCAAGTACAGTTAAACAGATAAATATAGTCACGGTTTCTCTTTCTGTACAGTTTGCATGCAATGTCAGTGCAGCAAAACTATTAAAGGCTTCCTGTTATTCACATTAATTCTCTGATTTTCACAAAGTCACTTATTCAGATTTTTCTCTGTACTCTGAAAAGTGTAAGGGTTTCAACAGGTTTTCGGTGTGTATTCACACTTTGAAGAGTATTTCACTAACAGAAATCCACTGTACCAAGACTGCATCTTTTCAGATACCCAAGCACCAAACGTACATACATGCAAAAGTAAACATGCTGTTTAGCAGTGAAGACTGCTGATAATAAAATAATTCGGTAACACTTTACAATAAGGTTGTATTAGTTAACATTAGTTAATGCATTAGTTAACATGAAATAACCATGAACAACACCTCTGTTCAGCATTAGTTAATCTTTGTTAACGTTAACTCACACATATTTTAATGCATCTATTCCCGTTAACAGCGCAATTAGTTAATGCATTAGTTAACATAAACTAACCATGAACAACACTTCTGTTCAGCATTAATCTTAACTCACACATACATTAATGCATCTATTCACGTTAACAGTGCAATTAGTTAATGCATTAGTTATAATGAACTAACCATGAACAATACCTGTAGCTTAACTGTTTTTTTAAGGTTATCTTACTGTACATATTTACATTAGTTTACATAGCAGTTGACACACACTAAGGATGAACTAACTCACCATCTCACTCTAAAGGTAAAAATGCTGTTGTGTACCTTTTCAACATTATTCAATAAGCCACTGATTTTGGGCTGTTGGTAAACGTAATTCTAAAGTGGAAACCATCTGAACATCAACAGATAGGTTGTTCATGTTTATACACACTTTACTATCATTACTTACATTCAACAAAGCATTTATTAATGGAATGTGTGAACCTTATTGTAAATTGTACACTATTTCAACATTACCTGATGTGTTACTAACATTTGTAGACTTTTATTAACATGACTGCTTTGTAATGAGCCTACAAATGTTAACAGTTAATGTTGAAATAATGTACACTTTATAATAAGGTTTTCAAAAACCATTAATACATGCTTTGTTTAATCATGTTGATAAGGTACGCAACAGCATTTTTACCTTTAGAGTAAGATGTTGAGTTAGAAATGTTCGTGCTTAGTGTGTGTCAACTGCTACGTAAACTAATGTAAATATGTACAGTAAGATAACCTTACAAAAACAGTAAAGCTACGGGCATTGTTCATGGTTCATGTTAACTAATGCATTGACTAATGTTAACTAAATGTGCTGTTAACGTGAATAGCTGCATTAATACATGTGTGAGTTAAGATTAATTTAAGATTAATATGTGTGTTAACGTTAACCAAGATTAACCAATGCTGAACAGAGCTGTTGTTCATGCTTAATTCATGTTAACTAATGCATTAACTAATGTTAACTAATACAACCTTATTGTAAAGTGTTACCAATAAGGTAAAATGCAAAAACTGGTTTTGAATTTAAGATGTGTGGTGAACAATGATTTGACTTAAAACATACAGTAACACTTTAGTAAGGGGAACGTCTCGGTTACGTATGTAACCCTTGTTCCCTGAGGAGGGAACAGAGACGTAACATCAGTGACTGACGAATGGGGGTTTCGCCTAGAAGCCTATCATCTTCGAGATCACTGGCTCCACTCAGAGATTATAGAATCTGGCGAATGTGTTAGGTGTCGCCCAGCCTGCAGCTCTGCAGATGTCTGTCAGCGAGGCGCCATGCGCTAAAGCCCAAGAGGAGGCCATACTCCTGGTGGAGTGTGCCCTGACCCCAAGGGGGCATGGACGCCCCTGCGTCTGGTAAGCCAAGACAATGCACCGCACTCTTGCTCTCGATTTGACGGAGGCAAGTCAGCAGTGACTGCGCGCGCTCGCTCGTAAGCTGCACGCACATGCCGACCGAGTCAATTTCCATACCGAGAAAAGAGATCCTCTGCACGGGGCAGAGTTTGCTCTTCTCCCAGTTGACCCGAAGGCCCAGACGGGCTAAGTGCTGGAGCACTAGGTCTCTGTGTTCGCACACCTGCTCTCGAGAGTGACTCAGTATGAGCCAGTCGTCGAGGTAGTTCAGGATGCGAACCCCGTGTTGCCTGAGTGGCACAAGGGCTGCCTCGACAATCTTCGTAAAGATGCGAGGTGACAGAGCTAGCCCGAATGGAAGGACTGCGTACTGATATGCCCGCCCCTCGAAAACAAACCGTAGGAACGGTCTGTGTCGAGGAAGGATGGAGACATCGAAGTAGGCGTCGTTCCGGTCGATCGCTACAAACCAATCTGCTGAACGAACGCATTCGAAAAGGCGTTTCGCTGTCAACATCCTGAATGGAAGCCTGTGATGGGATCGGTTCAGGACGCGCAGGTCCAGGATCGGTCGTAACCCACCGGTTTTCTTGGGTACAATGAAGTAGGGGCTGTAGAAGCCGGACTTCATATCGATCGCACACTTCGCCAGCAGGGTAGCAACCTCCACACGCATGACTGGGGCATTGGGTAACGGACTCCCCGGAAGCGGGGAGGAGCCTGAGCGAACTAAAACGCATAGCCGAACCTGATGGTCTTCGCGACCCAGCGGGACAGTCCTGGAAGCTCTAGCCAGGCTCCCAAGAACTGCACCAGCAACATGCGAACCACAGGCGTACCCCGGGTGGGGCAGCGAGGCGGCGTGACCGGCCCAGACGTGGGAGGCATAGCGTCCCGGTGTGGGGGCACGGTCAGCAGCCGCGTCCTGACAGAGGAGACCAGGGAAGGACGTGCGTTCCACTGGGGTCTGCTCTGAGAGGAGACTGGCGTCAGAGAGGGACGAGAGTGGCGAGGCCCTTGGGCGGCGCACACTGCCATCCCCAGACTCTGGGAGCTCAGAGATGGGGACATGAGTTCTTTCTGTGCGCTGCTGACCCAGGGGCCAGTAGCGGACAAAGGATTCTCTCCTGGCCCTCCACCGGGGGAAGGAGTGGCCCTGCTACCAACTCCTGGAAAGAACTGGAATCCATCTCTGAGTTGTCCTTGTCAGGAGCGCCGCTTGCCTGTCGTTAAACAGGTTGCGGGGCTGGAGCGGACTTGGGCGCCTTCCTGCGACCACCTCCACGACGCGGCCCGGGTGAAGGCTGCTGCTGGGGCTGGGGCTGGGGCCGGGTGGGAGGGGGCAGGCTAAGGCGACTGAGTCGGCGGCTGGGTGGCAGCAGCTGGCCGCCGGGGCAATACATGCTTAATGGCCTCAGTCTGCTTCCGGGCGGCCGAGAACTGTTGGGCAGAGGCGTTGTCGCGCCGCCAAAGAGGTCAGCCTGGGATATGGGAGAGTTGAGGAACCGGGTTCACTCAGCCTCTCCCACTTCAATCAGGTTAAGCCCCAGGTGTCTCTCCTGGACCACGGCTGTGGACATCGCCCGACCCAGGGAGCGTTTGGCCACCTTCGTCGCCTAGAGGGCGAGGTCGGTGGCGGTACGCAGCTCATCGAAGAGCCCTGGGTCGGCTCTACCCTCGTGCATGTGCAAGGGGGCGGCAGCAACCGTAGCTCTGCAGGAATTCGCCACCGAAGTAGACGAGAGCCCACAGGCTTCGGAAGGGTGTTTAGGATAGCCACGCCACATCGAAGCACTCCGTGGAATACAGTAGAGTCGCAACGGAGCATTCCGCAGTGAGAACATGACACATCCACAAACACTGCCTAAGCGTGCTGAAAGCCCAAACACGTCCAGCAGTGATTGTGCCCATCAGATGGCAACAGAGATCGATCGCACCCAGAAGCACACGGGCGAGACATCTTGAAAAAGACGTGGCGTGTGAGCTCTTTTAGAGAGGAAAAATTTCACAGCGATGCCGAAGCGCCCAGGGACCGAATACCAGCTGAATGCAGACCACTACACAGATCAGCAGGCAGGCAGTAAACGATCGCTGGAACGCGCCGTAACACCAACACTGGAAAGCTGCTCGTCTCGAAGAAGCTGACGATACTCAGAAGGCTTGAGGAGTGAAGAGAGAGATACTCTTGGCTCCGAAAGCAGAAACATAATGCGATGTTGCCAGCGTACTTCCTTATATACCCACGCTGTGGGGCGGAGCTACGCTATGCCAATTCCGCATGCCCATGGCATTGGCCTGCCATTGGGCGTTTTCTAGATCTCGAAGATGATAGGCTTCTAGGCGAAACTCCCATTCGTCAGTCACTGACGTTACTCGGAGTGACTGAACGAAAGGGAACACATATACACTATTTACTATGACTTTTGCCTCAATAAACTCATAATTTACTGCGTATTAATAGTTAGTACGGTAGTTTTAAGAGTTTAAGTTTAGGTATCGGGTAGGATTAAGGGATGTAGAATAAGGTCATGCAGAATAAGGCATTAATATGTGCTTTATAAGTACAAATAAACAGCCAATATCCTAGTTATATGCATCTCTTTTTAGAATTTTTTTTTTTATAATCAAGCACAAGCGTACAGACAAGAAAACATCCTAAAACCACCATCTTTGTGCCTTTCTTTGGTCTTTGGATTTGATATTAGTTAGTTATCCTGGATTTGTTATAAAGTTTTAGTGACAACCATTCTTTGCACTGTCAGTAAATAGATATAGTGGGCACTACATTGCATGCAAATAAGCTGAGTGTGTGAGAGCTTGGCATATTGGACATTAATGAAGGACACAAAAGGGGACAGAGGTGTAGTCTGCTGTTTAGCATTGATGAATAAAGCAGGTTGAATGATATGATGCCAGATATGATCTTAGAATTTCAGAACATATTGATAGGAGGTAACAGTGGCAGTGTAGACTGAGAACAGGTGAATAAGGAGCTTCTTACATTATGTTGTTTTGCTTAATGTAAACCGGGCTAACCTTGTATTTCCAGTCAATGCTTATTTAGAATGCCATTGATTAACATTTCTGGTTATTGATTACGTTGTGCAGGTTGAAGAATCTCAATGGCTCTTAATGGTGGGTCAGCAGTGGTCTGCTGGAAATGGGTCTTAGGCCCATGACAACACACCCAAAGGCACTAATATGGGTATTTTTAAATTCAGGCAAATGTATAACTTTCACAAAAGAAGATTCACAAATGCAAAACAATTCATAATAAA
Source organism: Rhinogobio ventralis (assembly GCA_039654625.1). Lineage (NCBI taxonomy): Eukaryota > Metazoa > Chordata > Actinopteri > Cypriniformes > Gobionidae > Rhinogobio > Rhinogobio ventralis. The sequence goes on along the minus strand of CM077206.1, from coordinate 27,481,005 downwards.
TACATAAGTAGCCTATATTTACAAATTTCTGAATGTTTCCACGTGTATGTGAATTGATGTTTGAATCTGCATTTGCAAATTGTCGTGTGTGTGTGTGTGTGTATCGCTATGGATTTGTATGGGACTTTTGAGACTCTTAAAAAAAAAAAAAAAAAAAAAAACATTCTCTTTAGCCAATCAGATGTTTTCAACCCATCCAATCTTTAATAACAAGGATTATTATCTTAAATGGGAATATATCAAGCCCTTTGGCTCTACCATTAGAGAAAGCGTAACAGACAGCTTGGATCATTTGTGCTTTGATATCTTGTTATAGCCTTGATGTCATTGAATCAATTTCAGAGTTGTACAACAGTCAATTCCTGTTTGTAGATACCATAAAACTGAACAAGAAGAGCCGTAAGCTGAATCACCTGTTACAAAACTGCAAAAATAGATCAGTCAAAAATTAATGTTTAATGGCGAACATTTTGAAGATTAGAGTACAAACTGTCAATTAATTAAGTGATCAGCTATTAAGGATATAAGGATAATATAAGGATATTTATCCAGTGTACTGAAGCATTTCCACCATTGATTTAGGGTGCGTCTCAATCAGCTCCCTAGAGGTCGTGAATCAGTATTGTGTACACAAATTCGGCACTAGTAAGGACAGTAAGGACCCTGGCTCACTACATACTGGGACACTGATGACACTTTCTAACATTAATTGTTTAAAAGTATATTATGATAAATACTTTGATTGTTACAAATCCCTACAACATTTCAGCCATAAATGTATTATAAATGTTAGCTAAATTATGTTTGTGGCGAGGCGTGGTTTTGCGAGGTCTGCACAGGTGGAGAGAATGAGGAGATGAGCGGTAAGAAAGTAGGTCAAATGCATGATGATAAACACCTGTGTCTAATTGCAATGATTGGCGCGGAGAGACCGGATAAAGCCGCTCCCCAAACAGTGCTGGAGGAAAGAGACGGACTGAGGAATCGTGGGAAGAGTGGGAGAGTGTTCCAGAAGGAGATACTGTTCAGAGAAACCAAGTTGAGAGATACAGATTGTGTCTATGTGAAAGAGAGAGCGCATGGCGCCAGTTGATATTATTTGAGTTGTTAATAAAGTACCCACGAGTCCCAGTTCACAGCTGACCCTGCCTTCTTCCTTTCATCCACAATCAAACTTTGTTACACTTATGCCGAAACCCGGGAAAGGAAGAAAGGAGCCGCTACCATCATGCAAACCCCGCCAGGCACGTCGTTTGCGGACATTATTCAGTTGCTCTCAGGCCTTCATCAGGAACATCACCAGGCCCTGATGGACATGAGGGACGACCAGGAACGCCGTATCCAGTCCCTCGTCCGCGCCCAGCAGGAGGACCGCGAGCTGTTCCGGAGCTGGATGGGCCGGGAGGTTCGGACCGGAGAACCAGCCGCCGCTGTAACGCCGTCAGCACATGTGCCTCTCATGAAGATGGGAGCCCAGGATGACCCCGAGGCCTTCCTGGACCTCTTTGAGAGGACGGCCGAGTCCTGCCAAGTAAGGCTCATTCCTCTGCTGACAGGAGAGGCACAACGGACGGCACAGCAACTTCCGGTCCAGAACCTCCTGGTCTATGATGACCTGAGGAAGGCCATCCTCCAGCGGGTCGGCCTCTCCCCCGAACAACACCGTCAGCGGTTCAGGTCGCTGGATCTGGGGGAGAGTGGCCGGCCCTTCATGATGGCTCACCAGCTCCGGGACGCATGCCGCAGATGGCTGGTGGTCGAGGGAGGCGACGTGGACCATATCATCGACCAGGTGGTGCTGGAGCAATTCGTAGCGCATCTGCCCCGTAAGACGGCGCAGTGGGTCCAGTGCCACCGTCTCACGTCGCTGGACTCGGCCATCCAACTGGCGGAGGACCAGATGGTGGCGTGCCAGGGGGTCAGCGAACCCCTTCCAGCTGTCTCTCCCCTCTTTTGTTTCCTCTGTTTCCCCCTCTCTCTCACCCTCTTCCGCGAGACCTGTCCCTGTTCCTAGGTCCCGCCGGGGCCTGCCACCCAGACTGATGCCCCGTTCGAGGAGTGGAGAGGCGTCGACCGGTCAGGGGGCTCCGCCCAGGGGAGCAGGACCGTTTTCCCCCGGACCTTGGGACCGGCTAGTTCCCGCCGCTCTCTCCGCGCCAATCCCTTGACCCTCTTCCTGCCACTAGAGCGGCGGGGAAGCCTGGGCCGGCGTGTTAGTGTTGTGGGGACCCGGGACACTTTATTGACAGATGTCTGGTGATGGAGGTGGGGACTCTGGTCCGGGTCCCGGACGCGCCACAGGCTGCCCCCGATCAAGCCGGGTTATACCAAATACCCGTGAGTATTAAGGGGGGTACATATCAGGCTTTGGTGGATTCCGGGTGTAACCAAACCGCGATTCATCAAAGCCTGATTCAACCTGATGCATTGGATAATGGCCGCCTGGTTACCGTAAGGTGTGTGCACGGGGATGAGGTAAAGTACCCAATAGTGCCAGTCATAATTCAATTTCGGGGGAAAAAACATTTGTGAAGGTCGCGGTTAGTTCCCACCTCAGACATCCGCTGATTTTGGGGATTTTGAACCCACCAGCCGCTCCAAAAGCGCCATTGCGCCCTCTACCTCTCGTGCAGGTCCCCTTCGAGAGAATTGGTATGGACCTCATCGGGCCATTGGAACGATCCGCACGGGGGCATCGATTTGCATTAGTCATAGTGGACTATGCAACCCAGTACCCCGAAGCAGTAGCTCTCCGCACCATTTCGGCGAAAAGCGGACGCTCTGTTTCGTTTAATCTCCCGGGTGGGAATCCCGAAAGAGATTCTCACCGATCAAGGCACGGCGTTTATGTCCCGCACCATAAGCGAGCTATACGAATTGTTGGGCATTAAGTCGATTCGTACCAGCGTCTATCACCCACAAACAGACGGCCTGGTAGAAAGATTTAATCGCACTTTGAAAACAATGATTCGTAAGTTCGTTCACGAAGACGCCAAAAATTGGGACAAGTGGCTGGAACCCCTGTTGTTCGCTGTGAGAGAGGTCCCACAAGCCTCCACTGTGTTTTTCTCCTTTTGAGTTACTGTATGGGCATCAGCCCCGAGGGGTGCTTGACATCATGCGGGAAACTTGGGAGGAGGGACCGTCTGAAAGCAAAAACGAAATTCAGTATGTCCTGGATCTGAGAGCAAAACTCTGGGGCGGCTATCAATGGAGAATTTGCTACAGGCCCAGGACACACAAAGCCGGTTGTGCAACAGGGGAACCAGATTACGAGAATTTACACCGGGAGAGAAGGTACTTGTATTATTACCCACGTCTAGCATAAAATTGCTCGCCAAGTGGCAAGGACCGTTTGAGGTCACACGACGAGTAGCAGATCTCAATTATGAGGTGGTTAGAACGAATAGGAATGGGGCACATCAGATATATCTTAATCTTCTAAAAAAATGGAAGGAGGGGGGCGCAGTGTTGCTGGCGACGGTGGTAACTAACGAGGAAGATCTCAGGCCAGAAGTGAACGTCAAATGCCAATCAGTCGCTTTGGCCCCAGGCGGGGATCACCTCTCGCCCTCCCAGCTCACTGACATTGCCAGGTTGCAAGCAGATTTTGCGGATGTGTTCTCATCCCTCCCCGGTCGGACTAACCTTATACGGTACCATATTGAGACAGAACCGGGCGTGGTAGTACGCAGCCGGCCGTATAGGTTACCTGAACACAAAAAAAGGTAGTTTATACGGAATTAGAAGCCATGCTAGACTTGGGAGTAATAGAAGAATCCCACAGTGATTGGGCGAGCCCGATAGTTTTGGTACCTAAAACGGACGGCTCAGTTCGGTTCTGTGTGGATTATCGCAAGGTTAATGCTGTGTCGAAATTCGACGCTTATCCAATGCCGAGGGTTGACAAGTTGCTTGATTGGCTAGGTTCGGCTCGCTTTTATTCAACACTGGATTTAACGAAAGGATATTGGCAGATCCCCTTAACTCTATTATCCAAAGAAAAAACAGCTTTCACAACACCGTTTGGATTACACCAATTTGTCACGCTTCCTTTCGGGTTGTTCGGGGCACCGGCCACCTTTCAGCGACTGATGGACCGAATCCTTCGGCCGCACACTGCATACTGCATATAATCATCTATAGTAATGATTGGCAGCGGCATATGCAGCATGTGCGCGCTGTGCTAAACTCGCTCATCCCTTTAAGTTCAAGGTGGTCCACAGGCCGGGGGCGCAGATGGCTGTGGCGGACTTCCTTTCCAGGAATTGGGGGGGGGGGGGGGGGGGGGGCTCTCCGGCCTGAGTCGGGCGGTGGGGGTATGTGGCGAGGGGGGCGTGGTTTCGCGAGGTCTGCACAGGTGGAGAGAATGAGGAGACGAGCGGTAAGAAAGCAGGTCAAGTGCATGATGATAAACACCTGTGTCTAATTGCAGTAACTGGCACGGAGAGATCGGATAAAGCCGCTCCCATAAACAGTGCTGGAGGAGAGAGACGGACTGAGGACTCGTGGGAAGAGTGGGAGAGTGTTCCAGAAGGAGATACTGTTCAGAGAAACCAAGTTGAGAGATACAGATTGTGTCTATGTGAAAGAGAGAGCGCATGGCGCCAGTTGATATTATTTGAGTTGTTAATAAAGTACCCACAAGTCCCAGTTCACAGCCGACCCTGCCTTCTTCCTTTCCTCCACAATCGAACTTTGTTACAATATTCATTACCTGTCTGGTGATGTATATATGCCTAATTAAATGGTTTGAAAAAAAAACATATATCCCGGGTCTTTATGTGTATTGAGTTGGCACACATTGTTCGTATCGTACTTATGTTTCGCACTTCAGAATTTAGAGTAAGGGAACATAGTGAGCATCGTTGCTCCCTGGTTTTCACGGTGCATTATGGGACTGTGGCGAGCGGTGAGGTGAGGGACCGTGAGAACGGGCCGGTGACGAGCGATAATGAGCTCCAGCTGCGCGCCACACCGGTCTCGTCTCACGGAGGAGTGACGGGAGCATAAAAGGAGGAGCGACGACAGTGCAAGACGAGAGAGGACCAGGCCTGGACTTATGTTGCGTTTTTGTTTACGTTTTATTTTGTGTGTGTGCGCGGCAGTCGTCCGTGAGGGGCTGCCGCGGCGACTTTCATTTTGTTTATTTATTTCATTAAAGTTTTAAAAGTTCGCCGGTTTCCCGCCTCCTTCTTCCTGGAACAAACGAACTGTGTTACATTGGTGCCGAAACCCGGGAGGAAGGAGGGACATGCTGTCGAAGAGCCCTCGCTGCTGAGGGGGATCGCGGTGCTGAGGAGGTCGGGCAGCGCGGATGAGTGAAGACCGCGAGGGGCTGCCCGAGGCGGTGGTGCTGGAGCGAGTGAAGATCCGGTGGGACGGAGAGCTCGCTGCCGCGCCCCTGGGTCGAGGTGGGGTGGCTGCCGTCTGAGAGGGAGCGGAGGAGTCGTCGGCGTTCGCCGTGGGCCGAAGCCTGCTGCCATCCGCCATGATGGGGAGGAGCAGGGAGCGCGGGACTCGCTGCCGGCTGCCCTCAATAAGAGGAGCCACCGCCGGCCGCCAGGGGGCGGAGGAGGATCGAGCCGTCCACCGAGCGTCCAGTACCATCGCATGGCACCGCGAGGAAGAGCCTCTCGGTTGGCTGAGGACCGAGCGGCAGTGTGTCGGGGAACCGGACCACAATTTTTTTTTTTTCATTTCTCCTCTCTCCCCTCTCTCGTTTTGTCGCTCCTCATGCTCCTGGCTCCGTTTCTCTCGCCTCTCTGTCCTTACCCCCAGGTACCGCGGCCGCCGTGATCGCCCCCCCCCCCAGAGGAGGGGGGGGGGGAGTAGAGCGCAGTCTCGGGAGTGCCCCCCGGCCTGCGAAGGGTGTTGGGGGTATGTGGCGAGCGGTGAGGTGAGGGACCGTGAGAACGGGCCGGTGACGAGCGATAATGAGCTCCAGCTGCGCGCCACACCGGTCTCGTCTCACGGAGGAGTGACGGGAGCATAAAAGGAGGAGTGACGACAGTGCAAGACGAGAGAGGACCAGGCCTGGACTTAGGTTGCGTTTTTGTTTACGTTTTATTTTGTGTGTGTGCGCGGCAGTCGTCCGTGAGGGGCTGCCGCGGCGACTTTCATTTTGTTTATTTATTTCATTAAAGTTTTAAAAGTTCGCCGGTTTCCCGCCTCCTTCTTCCTGGAACATACGAAGTGTGTTACAGGGACTTTTTAGCAAACGTTTCAGTGCACTAAAAGGATTTTACGATTGAGACAGCCCTTAAAATGGCAGACTCCCTGATCAGTGCCCAGACTACTGAACTAGGGAGCTGATTGAGCCCATCAACTCTGGTGTAGAGTATTAGGCTTTTTGCACCTTGAAGGGTCCCCCTAGGGAAGGGCTCTGTTAATATACCTTGCTCAATGCTTTGATTCATGAGCCATAGGTTTGCATGTTTGCCTGCCACAAATATCGTCTTTCCATTGACTCTTGCTTGACTCAACTTTACTAGAACTATTTGCAAACTGGCAAAGACTCTACAGGCACAAAAATTATACTATGATACCATTTAGTGAAACAAAAGCCCCTGAGGTATGTATTGAAGGTCTGATTTTGGGTCTTTTTTTATCACTTTGACATATGCAGAACTCTACAAAAGCCTCTACAAAAGCTTTCCTGGCAAAGGAGAGAGGGGTTTGTGTCTTGCCTCATCTGTGAAAACCTCAGACTTCAGTAATGCAAATAAATAATGGAATGAGCAGGCTTGTGTATGCACTCAGCAAAATTAGCTAATGCAAATCATGCACTTCAGACTAAGGGTGAAAGCCCCTTCCATAATGAGTCAGAGATGAGATCTATAGAGTCAGAGGTCTGAGATGACCCAACACAGGGCCAAAGTCAATGCCTCGAACCAAAAGCTTCACAAACATAGCACAGAGCATAGCAGCCAGTTTAATGGCACTGTTCAAAAATGTGAGGGCAAATGAAAAATTGTAAATGTTTGTTGAATTTAATTGATCTCCTCTGTTAGTGTAAACGTTTAAATGTTGTATATCCATAGTGGTGGGGCTTATAAAATTTAATTAAACATTAAATGTCAGGGGCAATGGATTAGCTTATTTTGTGTTGTCCTTTATAGGCTCTGTCCCAAATTGCACACTTAATATGCAGTTATGGTCTTGTGGATCATTTGTCATTTTAGGTTTTTAGAAAGGTGCTCATGAGTGCCCCCTTTGGGTCCGATATGCGCCCTCAATGCACTTTTTTGCCAAGCCAGCACTGGGGCAAGCTCTGTAGCAGACTTCTACACTTGGGTGCAGAAGGGCAGCAGCTGTATTACACCTCACCTGATACTTCATCGCAAAATGCATACAAAGCTGAACCTCTTTCCTGTGGGCCTCAAGAGTGACAAATGTGCTCAAGTGAAAGATACTGTGAGTAAAAAATGGTTAAAAAGTAAAATGTACACAGACCAAAGACATGGAGCCAAGTACCACACCTTAAAACCAGGAGACCAGATGAGTGAAAAGACCTGTTCATGTGAGAAAGGGAGTTCTCACCACCTCTGAACATTGAGCAACAAATTAGGAGTGACAAAAAGAAATGGAATGCTTTGAATCTAACACATTTCACAGATCCTGTTGCTTCTCAACATGAGGACATGATGACTGTACAGTCACAAGTGGCATTTGGGTTGTTGATGTGACATGGGATTTTCACTGTCACACAAGATAAAAATGAATATAATTAGTATTGTCATCATTTAAAATGCAGTAAATGGTCAAACATTCCAGATTACACCCCGGAAAGTACTGCGTAAGTAAAGCGAAATTACAACGTAACTTTCGGTAACTGTAGTGTAACTATAAAGTAAGTACGTGTAGTTATAAGGGAACAATATGTAATATTTGGGGAATAAAGGGGTAACTATCAGGAAAATTAACAAATTATTTACACTCTAAATATTTTTTAATTAAGGGGTAATTATCCATGTAGTTACAGGGTAAGTGTGAATATGTGGGCTGTAAATTAAAGTGGTGTTTGTTCCCCTCTTGTTTAATGTAGTTACAGGGTAAGTACAATAAAAAAACATTTATTAATTTTTTAAATTTATTTATTTATAACTTTTCATTTCAAATAATAACGTTCTTACAGAAAGAGGCACGTTTTGTCCCTTTTTTGTTTCTCTTGCTTGGCTTCTCCTCCTCTTGTTCCTCTTCTTCTTTTTCGTTATTTCCACTGATGGTTCTTAAGAGTAATCCCATGTCTTTTATTATTCTGTATTATTATTTATTAAAAGAAAAAGTACACCCAGAAATGCTCTCATAATTTACTAATCTTTTCGCATCCGACCAACTGTTAGCGCGTGCATGAGTAAAGAAGCTTCAAGCTTTCATGACGTTGTTGTGCGAGTTTCAGAGAATTGGCGTCTCTGTCTTCTAGTCTTGTTTGTTTCTCATTGCTATTATCATATATTATATTATTGTTTGTATACTGTTGTGAGCATTAATTAAAAAAAAATTATAAAATAAAAACTGACGGCATCCGACATCCATGTGACCAGAGTTTCTTCAAGATACTTCAAGCTGAACTTAATTCTCTCATGCACACACAGATGACTGTTGGTCGGAAGTGATAGTCTACAGTTTAAAAAATTTTAAATATAGTTTTTTTTCTTACAAACTCTCAGAAGAAGCTTTCCTGTAGCTCAAACAATAGAGCGTGGTGCTAGCAACGCCAAGGTCATGGGTTCGATTCCCAGTGAAAGCAAAAACTGACAAAATGTAAAAAAAATGTATGTAATGTAAGTTGGATTACTGTAGTTAGTGCTGTTTGATGCTTCAACTTTTAGGAATCCAAATGAGTTTTCATTAGCAGAGATTATTTATTTTTCTGTGTTCATCTGAAGAAAGAAAGTCGTATACAAGTCGTATATCGGATGCATGAGGGTAAAAGACGAGTATGATGTCCTCATCATACTCGTCTTTTACCCTCATTTCTGGGTGTAGCCTACTGTAGCCTTCTTTTAATACATAATACAGAATAGCTAGAGACATGGGATTCCTTCCTTAGATTTATCTGTGGCAAGAACGAAAAAGAAGAGGAACAGGAGGAGGATGAAGCCAAGCAAGATAAATTAATAAGAAGTGTTGTAAATCTGTTTCGAAAGTTGTTTTTCAAATAAAGGTTTCCGAGCGTTATCAGATTGTGTATGTGTTTTTATTGTACTTACCCTGTAAATACATGAAACAAGAGGGGAAGAAACACCACTTTAATTTACAGCCCGCAGATTCATACTTGCCCTGTAACTACATGAAACAAGAGGGGAACAAGCACCACTTTAATTTACAGCCCACAGATTCATACTTACCCTGTAACTACACAGATAATTACCCCTTAATTAAAAAATACTTACATTATTAATGATTTTTACATTTTCCTGATAGTTACCCCTTTATTCCCCAAATATTACATATTGTTCCCTTATACCTACACGTACATACTTTATAGTTACACTATAATTACTGAAAGTTACGCTGTAAATTCGCTTTACTTACGCAGTACTTTCCGGGCTGTAATCTAAAGCGTTACCTTTCTTTGTATTACATGGACCTGTTGTGATAAAAACTGCTGTGTTATTAGATTTTTTTATTTTTTGAGCCAAATCTTAAAATTGTCCAATGGTGTGACTGTCTCAAGCATGGTCCAATAAATTACAACTTTTATAAATTAAAAAGAAAAGCATACAAATAAATACCTCAGGCATAATTTTACAAGTGTCCATTTTTTTTTCTTCAAAAAAGCTATTTTTTAAATAATTAACTTTTTTGGAACCACTATAAAAGTGTTAAGTTTTGTTGTCCTTTGGTGCGACACCCCTATATTCTTAATTGTTGCTGTCACACCATAGGACACATTTCAGTAAAAATGTTAAAAAAACAGTGAAAGAATTGACAAAGTTAGTGACCCAAACATCTGACTTCACGTAATGCAATTTAATTTACAGTGCTTAAGTTTGTTGTATGTTCAATGACAGTGTTACTGTTTTTTGTTACTTGAAGTCCTTTACAGAATAATGCTGTGAGATTGTAATTGTTGTAATCATAAAAATGTTCAGAATAGTAATGCGATATGAAGAAATCTTTCAAGAGAGGAAATGTGGAGTTTTGTAGTTTAACCACAAGGTGGCAGTATCATGCTTGCGTATGGAGGCATTATCTAGAAAAAGAAGTGTGTTCAATGCTACTGTATGCAGCATGTGCTGAATAAAGAGCCTCAAGGAATGACTGGTCCTGTTGCTTAATGCTAGAGGACACCACATCTTCCTGAAAGGCACTGATCCTACATTTTTGCTTTTAAGTGTAACAGCTTGCATGCCATCTTTTTGTAGATGTGCAATTTCTGTCTAATATCTTCACCTTGTTTTGAATTGAATGCATGTACCATATGGACATGATATGATATAACGGTACATTTGAAAACATACTGAATAATATATTGTGTTAATATATTAAAATATTTTGAATAATACATAAAGAATTGCCGCTTTTCATATATTTAAAAATATGTGACTATGTATTTACTAATATATCATAATGTATGTACTTTTATATTCAGTAATACACTTCATAATATATATATATATATATATATATATATATATATATATATATATATATATATATATATATAATGTAATATATTTCTTATATTTACTTACATTATAAATGTTTCATATTTTCAAGCTAGTTAACAATAGCACAAGCACTCCTGCATGTACTAAAGTAATTAGCAAAGAGACTATCAAACTCAGACATACCAGAATACCTTTTAAATTCCAAAATAATACAACATTTAACACTAACATAACTCCCCTTATATTAATATTGAACAAATCATGTGAAATAACACTTCATTTTAACATTTACTCTCCTTTAAATGTCAGAAGCAAAGCTGGGAACTAGAAATCTGCTGTAACTCATTCCATGAATGTGTATATATGTATGTGCATACATTCACATTTATATGGGAACATGTTTGTGCAATATATGTACACAATAAAGGATAAAACTTTAAGTTGGCTGGTAAAGTGGATACAATTTTATGAATATTAAATGTAATGCTATTTTTGTCTTCATTTCTAAATATTTTATATCAATATACACCGATCAGGCATAGCATTATGACCACTGACAGGTAAAGTGAATAACACTGATTATCTCTTCATCACGGTGCCTGTTAGTGGATGGGATAAATTAGGCAGCAAGTGAACATTTTGACGAGTTAGAAGCAGGAAAAATGGGCAAGCGTATGGATTTGAGCAAGTTTGACATGGGCCAAATTGTGATGGCTAGACGACTGGGTCAGAGCATCTCCAAAACTGCACCTCTTGTGGGGTGTTCCCGGTCTGCAGTGGTCAGTATCTATCAAAAGTGGTCCAAGGAAGGAACAGTGGTGAACCGGCGACAGGGTTATGGGCGGCCAAGGCTCATTGATGCATGTGGGGAGCGAAGGCTGGCCCGTGTGGTCCGATCAAACAGATGAGCTGCTCAAATTGCTTAAGAAGTTAATGCTGGTCCTGATAGAAAGGTGTCAGAATACATAGGGCTGGGGCCGAAAGTGCCAACAGTGGGCACGTGAGCATCAGCACCGCCGAAAGTGCCAACAGTGGGCACGTGAGCATCAGAACTGGACCACGGAGCAATGGAAGAAAGTGGTCTGGTCTGATGAATCACATTTTCTTTTACATCAAGTGGATGGCCGGGTGTGTGTGCGTTGCTTACCTGGGGAACACATGGCACCAGGATGCACTATGGCAAGAAGGCAAGCCGGCGGAGGCAGCCTGATGCTTTGGGCAATGTTCTGCTAAGAAACCTTGGGTCCTGCCATCCATGTGGATTTTACTTTGACACGTACCACCTACCTAAGCATTGTTGCAGACCATGTTGTGGATTGTGCTTCTGTCTTTCTATCTCTCACTCACCCCAAAACAGCTAACAGTTTAGTTGCTCAGTGCCTGGAGAACAAGAGACCATGCACTTCAGAGACCACCGAATCTTTTCTTGTAGGAATCCTTCAATTATTCATTTCCGCTCTTATTGCCAGTTACAGGCCGATATCTGAAAGAAGGGTCACGGGATGGAGGTACCTTGATCAATCATTTAACATACAGCAAGGAGCACATGAACAGATGAAAGGTGATAGCTGCTGGAATTACAGGACATTGGCCGTGTTTCATAGCTTGTTTGCACAGCAGAAAAGACAATTCCCTTATGCTAATGTTTCCAGAACATGAACGTTCCCTCCAGGCATCATGGGAGCTTTTACATTTTATTACCTGAGCAGCACAGAGGCCCTGGGGCCAAGACAGATCCATTTCGAAGCGGGTATTCAGAATGTATAGCCTCGTAAAATTCACTCTGCCATGCCTGGCCAAGCGCAATTACAAATGGCATTATGTAAACTGATATATTCTAGCTGTAATAACATTTATTTTAGATGCACGCATGGTGCTCAAGGCATTGCTGGAATAGGCCATATTTATCACCCCTGACCTGAACATTCAAACATGGCCAATTCTGCAACTCTCAGGCACATACACTGACTGTTATCAATTGGATTTGCTTTGATGAATTAAATAATAGAAAAATAGACAATAGAAATAGAAGAAATAGAGGTTTTTTTGGTACTATTTTCATAAGCAAGGTGTACATTTTCAAAACTCTTAGTACAAAAATCCAAACTGATCACACTTGTAACACAGCTAGTCTTTCTTTCAAAACCTGATCCCATGTTTTCATTAGTTATACACATTTTTACTCCACATAATCCACATAATTGGGTACAATGAAGTATGAGCTATAAAACCACGTCTTCATATCGGCTGGAGGGACCGGCTCTATCGCGTCCTTCGCCAGTAGGACTGCGATCTCCGCTCGCAAGACATGGGCATCGACAGTGGGCATTGACAGTTGGGTAGATTGTGAAATGTTTCCTATGATGAGTGTAGCCGGGTCCATGCTAAGCTAGTTTCTGAAGCTAGTTTCTACCTGTGGGATGAACATGTTTGTTGAATGTTTTCCATGGTAGATGTGGTTAACTGGTATGTTAGCACATATGCAAGTGGTGTAGTGTAGTGTAGTGTATGTATGGTCAGATCTGTTTCAGTCTGTTTTGCTCCCCCCTTTTCGTTTCTTGGCATAGCTTTGATGGGCTTAGATGAAGACTGGTTTGGTCTTTGCCTTGGAGAAGGGATCATCTGTGATCTGATGGGAGTCAGTCCAGTAAGGCAGGAAGTTCTTTGGCAGACGGTGGGAGGAGGTTTGTCATGGCTGTGTAGAGCTGTAGTGCAAAACTTAAGTCTCCTACGTTGCAATCCTCTTGTGATGCCTTCTGGTTGTGGCAGACTTTCTGACCTTCAGTGCTTACTGTGTTTGCTGTTGCACAAACATGGTTCTTGAGTTTGGAGCTTGTTGGGTGGTTTCTTGGTGAGTGATGACAACCAGGATGGTGTTTTCTAGTACCTCTGGGTTTTCGTCTGTAGTTGGTTGTGAGAGACCCCTTTGTTCTGTGTTGTTGTAGAACAGGTGGTCGTCATCTTCATTGTGAAGGTGTACCAGATGATCATTGGCCTTCCGTTCCATCGCTAGTCATAGCGAGCATGACTCATCTCTGTGGTCATCCATGTTTACCTGGTTTTACATGAACACTTTCAGTTTCCTCATTAGTTGCTCCATGTCTTCTGAGGGTAAACTGTCTTGTTCTTGGGCATACTCAGTGCTGTGCTTAACTGAGTGGTGCCGAGGTGGGTTTTGTCGTTGATTACCCACGTTAAATGTTTTGGAATGTGTTGGTTGACGGCCTCTGGATGTCCAGTTAAGTTCCCAGTTGTTTCTATCTTTTGGGTTTCTTGAGAAGCGTGGCTGGTCCCATGGCTTTTCCCAGCGGTTGGCGTGGTAGCTGTCATCGGCATGGGAGTCACATTCTCTGTGAAGGACTGTGGTGTTGTCATGCAACTGGGTGTCTTTCAGTGCAAGACTTGGGTTTTGGCTGCTGGAGTTTGAAACTGTTTGAAAGGCCATCTTTTGTTTGATCTAGGCCTTGTGGGTCAGGTCACGTAGCTGTTGGATTGTCATCGTGTCTGGGCATGCCATGACGCCTAGATGATGACTCAATCCAGGGTGCAGGTTTCTTAGGAAGAGGGTTTTGAAGTTCACATCCTCTTCATGTTCAGGTTCATTATGTGCACCAAAGTAGGCTTGTCGAAAACGTCTGTAGTAGGCTTGGGAGTCTCTTGTCGACCTTGTTTGGTTTCCAAGGTGATCAGTATCTCACGTAGTAGCTGGTAGTTGTGCTTTATATGAACAGGTTGCCGGTCTAGAAAGCTTCGTACCTCGTGACTGGATGTGGATCTGAGGAGGTATAACCTGTCTCGGTCGGTCACATGAGGTCTCATCTCTAGGTGGAAGTCAATGGTCCATCTCAGTGCTGTACCTTGCTAGGTGGTCTTCCAGAGCATTGATTTTAGAGTTCTTATCTTCAATGTCATTTTTTGCTTTCTCTAGCAGATGTTCGGCAGACTGGAGTTGGTTTAACAGTCTGTAATGCCAATACCAGTCTGTAGAGCCAGGTGTCCACATCTTCCCCTTGGGCAGTGGGGTTTGTCGTCTGTGACATGTTGGTACGCTGGGAGAATAGACTGACACAGATCTGCGTGGGGTATAAGCCTATGTGTGGTGGAACAACTAAGTGTTGTTTCAGTGATTGTACACCAATAGTGAAGTGTGGTGATGACTAAGTGTTGGTCTCAGTGTAGACAGGTAGGCTAGTGATGTGAAGACTTTGTCACTCAACTAGATAAGGGAAAGAGAGGAAAAGGTTAAAACAAATCTCAATAGATTGAAACAATTTTCTTTTCAATAGGAGAATTTAGTTTATATCAAAAATTATATCAATGAAATGCTGTTTTCAAATAGTAATGTAAGGACTTTGTCACTCAACTGAGTAAGGGAAAGGAGAGAAAATGTTAAAAACTAATTTCACTTGAAAGAAACAAAACCTAAATTCTTCAATGGGAGAAATATTTTTTTTCCAATAAATACTTCCTATCAATGCCTTTATGTCTAGTATAGAATTGATAGTTGATGGCCAGCTAATCACACAAAAATACAATTTTGTAAAAGAGGCTTGTCTCTATTTATTTGAAACTCGTAGTAAGATAGCAATGTCTCCTATTGAGGCTCAGGTGTGTTGCTCCCAAGCTAGGCTACAAGGAGGAAAACTTTCAAAGTTCAAGACTTATTTATACCTAAAGTGATTAGATCTAAATGAGAAATTTAGAAATTCTGAAAATTAGGAAATTTCAAAATAATGAAAATACATTTGAAAATCATTTTAAATTACTTTTGAGAAATGCAATTTCAAATAAATGTTTTTTTTTCTTTTCATTAAATTCAAACTTGACAATTAATAATTGCAAACCAGTATCTTCCTTTTCAAGTAAAATGCAGATAAAGTAATTAATAATTGTTGAACCAATATTTTCCCTTTCAAGTAAAGTCACAGTGTTAAACAGGAAAATAATGCAACAGAATTTGATTTGGCTGTACAGCCACTCTGGAGAAAACTGGTCAGTCATCTAGCTCATTTCAATTGTCATATAGCGACAATATGGGCAGATCAGTAATTTAGTTGATATAGTTAATTTAGTTTAGTAATTACATTTATTTGGATATTTAGCTGAAAATGTTGTGTCCCTAACTGAGCAAGCCAAGCCAAAGGCGACAGTGGCAAGGAACCAAAACTCCATCAGGTGGCATAATGGAGAAAAATAAACCTTGGGAGAAACCAGGCTCAGTCGGGGTGCCAGTTCTCCTCTGGCCAATTAACAAACAGTGTATGATTATTATTTTGGCAACCTTACAGGTCAGAAGTCATATTAGATCGGAATATTAGAAAGATCGGAAGCATCATGCCGGAGACGGGTTTATTGATGACGTGTCGATTAAACAATTATTAAATAGGAATATTCGAAAGAATATATGTGACATCGTGCTTGCGAGTTCACACACCTCTTTAATGTTAATTTTGGTGATCTCCGATTGGCGAAGTCAAATACATTAGTGCCGACGTGAATAATAATCTTAGAGAATTTACGATTAGCATTAGCCAGCACTTTTAAATTTGCTTTGATGTCAGGCAGAGCGCCTGACTCCCGGTAAACATGTGACTATGGTGGCTGGTGTCTCTATTTTCACGTTCCGTGTAATAGAATCGCCAATAACTAGGGCACTTTCAACAGGATTGTCAGTGGGTGCATCACTGAGTGGGGAGAACCTGTTTGATGTTCTAATCGGAACGGAAGAGTGTTTTTTTGATCCGCGACTATGCTGTCTCACAGTCACCCAGTTGCCCTGCTGCACGGGCTCTACAGCTGGAACCGAACAATGTACAGAGTTCACTAAGCTAGTCGCATACAAAGCAGTGTCTAAAGCTGTTACATTCTCACTACTCTCAAATAAAGTCTGGATGCGTGTCTCTAATTCTGAAATCTTCTCCGTCAGCCTGACTATCTCCTTACATTTATTACATGTGAAGCCCTGTTCGCCAACGGAGAAAGATATACTAAACATGTAACATGCAGTGCAAGTGACAATGACAGGAGAAGAAGACATGGCTTACCGTATATATAATATATGGTGATGGGTAATGTATATTTAGCAGTTTAAACAACAGGCAGACAGGAGCAATCGATCAGGAGCCAGGCAGGTTGCGCTGTTGATGCTCGCGCAGCCTCTCAAGGAGCAAAATATAATATGGGGCTTAACACTCAGGTTTGCTAAAAGTGAGATTAAACTTAAAGCAAGCTACAGCTTTGCGCTGTAATAGATAGAACAACAATAGCGATCTTGGCGGATTGTCTCTCTGTGCAAGTTTATCTGGACATGTAAAACAACAGGGTTTCTTTTACCGTTGATTCTTTCAATGCCAGGCTTTACTTGATTTTAAAGAGCCCCTTTAAATCACACTCGGACACAGTGTTTCACGAGCTGTGTTTACAAACAGGCAAGCGTATATCTCTAAATTGCAGTGGAACACGCACTCAATTAATAGCTATAAATAAATATAAGGCCTTTAGAAATAGGTTGAGGTACACGCTCAATATAATCGCACTGTGAATATTCGTCATCGTAGGGCATTTCAATTTCTGCAGTTTAATTTTGTTTAGCTCTCTGGCTGAGTGATACACGTATAGCTATTGAATGACACTGGAACACGCAATGGCATCAATTCAAGACATGGCTATAAACAAGGCATTCTAGAAGTTGAGGAACACCCTCAATTCTTACCTTATCGTATAGTGTGAGTCTCAGATCTTAAATTAATTTGCTGCAGTTTTAGAATAGTGAGGTAGACTAGGGTTACAGCTTTCTCTGCATTCATTCAGCAGCACTCATTCAAACAAGCCGCGCGGCGCGCTGCTTACGTCACACGCCTAGACACACATACAGACCCGTCTAGCAGTTCTAATCTCTCATCAGCACAATTAAAAGATAAATAACTTAGTGTATGCTTAGAAGGTTAAACTGCATGGCCGCAGTCTCTACCAATAATATGTAGGGACTCTGTATAAGGTAAACAGGTCTATTTAGCTCAAATAAAAAGATGATAATTAATTCATAGGGAATTTTGAGAGAGTCTGATTTCACGGCCGAGCAAATGACTCGTCCAGCGTTCATTTGAACGGGCCGTAACTATCAACTCTGCAGCGGATATAAATATCCCAAACAATAGTGAAACACTATTTAATAGCCAGGTAACATAGATCAGCAGTTTAAGACATTAAATTCGTAAGCACATAACACAAGAACACTTATCTTTAAATACAAACTAAACTTTATTGATTACTCTAACACGTAAAACTAATATCTAACAAAAACACACGCACGCACACATTCACACGAGTTGCAGAAAGGAGGAAAGAGTGAGTTTTAAGAGAGTGAAATTATGTTTCTAGCAATATATGCATTTATAACACATGACCTGAACGAACCATCAATCATTCATTTAACCTATCGTTTCTTAGGCGGGGTTATTAAATTTGATATCAATGCAACAGTTCAGTTAGAATCTGGAGGTATTACTTGCGTTTGTAGCTTGTATTGTCTTTGAATGGGGATTCCCTCCTTTTCGGTCCTGGCTGAAGAGGGGTTCCCCAGGTTCTTTGATTCGCTGACGGTCTTGTTGTGTCTTTGATTGACGTCCTGGGAAGCCAATCACGTGGCGTGTTGGCGGATGGATGGAAAGTCTCGTGGATGTTGTTTAAAGTTGAAGCGTGCTCTGCTGTAGATTCGTCAAGCAAAACTTTGCGGCAAAACTTAACTTAGAACACGAGACTCAACAGAAAAAGAAAATAAACTAAGTAAAAGAAAAGAAAGTGAGACGAGAGTATTTAAATGGCTTGAATGAAATTGTTAACCCAGTTTATATGTGACAACAGTTTCTGTGGGTTTTTCCTGTGGATTTTAACCGTGTCACTCAGAGTTCATCTAAAGGTCGTTGAGACAACGGAAATCTGGTTTGTTTCTTTGACTTGTGGGTCAAACAACCTCGTCGTTATCTTGGTGTGGCACGAAGTTTGCAAGGCAAAGGTTTTGCAAGGTTTGTTAGTTGGCAGACAGAACGGTGGCCACATCTTTTACGGCAATAAATTGTTGATTTGTTGAGTTGAGTTTTGTGTGGAATTATGTTTGAACGAATCATCAGAAGATTCAGTTGTGTCTGGTACGCCCTCAAACCCTACAACAGCTTTCACCGAAGTGAAGTGGATGCCCATGAACCTGGGGGGACGCCGGGCGAACTGGATGGTCAGAATGAGCCCACGAGACAGACTGGGGAGCACTAGCCAGGCTCGCAGAGACCGTACAAGCGGGACCAAAGGGACCACCGGCTAACTCTCTCTTGGAGACGGCCCACAGCGGGGTCTGAGTGTGCTGTGCAACACTTACCTGGTTCCACGGGTGGGCAGAGGGTACATGAGAAGGCTTGGTTGCATCCTCAAACCGTCCACTGCTGTCCGCTGGTGAAGGAGGAGGATGAGTGTGGTCCAGTGTTGGACCATCCAAACCCCCTTGGGACCCAGAGAGAGAGGAACTGCTCTTTTTTTTTGATTGCCTCAGCCTGCTACCGACTGCAAAGAACTGCTGGGCCCAGTTGCTGTCTGTTGCTCAGTCGCCTAAAAGGCCACCTTGTGAGATGGGAGCATCGAGAATCCGAGCATCCCGGGAAAGCATGGCTGTTAACTCTGAATCTGATTCAGCAAAGCACATACCATTATAGTGGGCTCAGTATCACCCTCATTCCCAGAGTACAACAGCCCTCTTTCCGATGCAGTGATTGACATCTGATCCTCAGCTGGAGCCCTGAATGAAACGCTAGGTTCCCCCATAAGAAGGACCAGCAATTCCATTCAGAAGCTGCACAGCTTGCAGTGCGCTAGAGGGGGAGGGGCCCTAGGGGGTTGGTTCCCTGAAGGAGAAGCCCTCCCCCCCTCAGGTTACCCAAGCTATATCACCGTAGACCTGTCCTGTTGGCCACCAGTGAGGCCGCTACAACGGGAAATAGACAAGGGGACAGCGCACCTAGAGCGCCGAGCGAGCACTGAGTTGCCATGACAACCCGTGCTCCACGACATGCAGAGAAGTGAGAGGTCCGTCCGGGTTTCCACGGCGGACAGCTCTCACTGATCTCCTCGGTCTCCCAGAGTGTCAAGCAGACCCGCGGCTGTGCTTTTAGTCAAGTTAAGTCAACTTTATTTATATAGCGCTTTTTACAGTGCCGATTGTTTCAAAGCAGCTTCACAGTGTTAAACAGGAAAATAATACAACAGAATTTGATTCGGCTGTACAGCCGCTCTGGAGAAAACGGTGATGTCACCCAGCTCATTTCAATTGTCATATAGCGACCATATGGGCAGATCAGTAATTTAGTTGATATAGTTAATTTAGTTTAGTAATTACATTTATTTGGATATTTAGTTGAAAATTGTGTGTCCCCAACTGAGCAAGCCAAGCCAAAGGCGACAGTGGCAAGGAACCAAAACTCCATCAGGTGGCATAATGGAGAAAAATAAACCTTGGGAGAAACCAGGCTCAGTCGGGATGCCAGTTCTCCTCTGGCCAATTAACAAACAGTGTATGATTATTATTTTGGCAACCTTATAGGTCAGAAGTCATATTAGATCGGAATATTCGAAAGATCGGAGGCATCACGCCGGAGATGGGTTTATTGATGACGTGTTGATTAAACAATTATAAAATAGGAATATTCGAAAGATCGGAGTCATCACGCCGGAGACGGATGCATTGAGGATGCCATGTCGATGAGGCAATTTCAGAGGGGAGACTAATTGGCATGGTCTCTGCAGACACTTCAGGGATGCGTTGGTCCTGTCTGGGTGCAGGTCCACCATCTGATCTGGATACGGCCCGGATCCGGCTGACTGCAGTAAACCTCTGGATAAACAGAGAGACTAACATTAGCGTAGATGCCATTCTTTTTCATCAGGTGTTATGTGAAGTGTTTCTGGTTCCGGCTGACCAAGTTAATGCAGCCTAACAATCATTTAATTGATTTGAATAATATAAATAAAAAATTTTATGTGTATGCCATAGTAAAGAGATGCGTTTTTAGTCTAGATTTAAACTGACAGAGTGTGTCTGCTTCCCGAACAATGCTAGGAAGACTGTTCCAAAGTTTAGGTGCTAAAAAGGAAAAGGATTGACCGCCTGCAGTTGATTTTGATATTCTAGGTATTATCAACTGGCCAGAATTTTGAGACCGCAATAGACGTGATGGAGTATAATGCGTTAAGAGCTCGCTCAAGTACTGGGGAGCTAAACCAATTAGTGCTAAGTAATTAGCAAGATTTTTTAAAATGTATGCGATGTTTAATTGGGAGCCAGTGCAGTGTTGACAGAACCGGGCTAATATGGTCATACTTCCTGGTTCTAGTACGAACTCGAGCTGCTGCGTTTTGGACCAGGTGCAGTTTATTTATTAAGCGAGCAGGGCAACCACCCAGTAGAGCATTACAATAATCTAGCCTTGAGGTCATGAACGCATGTACTAACTGTTCAGCATTTTGCATTGAAAGCATGTGCCGTAATTTAGATCTATTTTTAAGATGGTAGAATGTAGTTTTACAGATGCTAGAAACGTGGCTTTAAAATTAAAGATTGGTATCAAAGAGCACACCCAGTTTCCTAACTGATGACGAGGGCTTCGAGGGTTGGACAAAATTCTAGATTATTACTTGTGGAGTTTTTTTGTCCAATAATTAAAAATTCAGTTTTTTTTATGAATTAAGTTGCAGGAAATTACTAGTCATCCATTTTTTTATATCAGCTATGCATTCCGATAATCTTGTGAATTGGTACGTTTTGTCAGGGCGTGAAGAAATATAGAGCTGAGTATCGTCAGCATAACAATGAAAACTAACGCCATGCTTCCTAATGATATCTCCCAGTGGTAGCATGTACAGGGTGAAAAGCAAAGGTCCTAGCACTGAGCCCTGCGGTACTCCATACTGAACTTGTGATCGGTGTGACATCTCTTCATTTACTGCTACAAACTGATAACGGTCAGATAAGTATGATTTAAACCATGCCAATGCAATTCCACTAATGCCAACATAATTTTCGAGTCTATTCAAAAGAATGTTGTGGTCGATAGTATCGAATGCAGCGCTAAGATCGAGTAACATAAATAGAGATATACAATCACAATCGGATGATAAGAGTAAATCATTTGTAATTTTAATGAGAGCAGTCTCAGTACTATGATACGGTCTAAATCCTGACTGGAAATCCTCACAGATACCATTTCTTTTTAAAAGGAAGCGTAGTTGTGAAGACACTGCCTTTTCTAGTATTTTTGACAGAAATGGTAGATTTGAGATTGGGCTGTAATTGACTAATTCTGTAGGATCAAGTTGCGTTTTTTTAATAAGTGGTTTAATAATAGCCAACTTAAAAGTTTTCGGTACATATCCTAATGACAAAGATGAATTAATGATATTAAGAAGAGGACCTATGACCTCTGGAAGCATCTCTTTTAGTAGCTTAGTCAGTATAGGTTCGAGCATAAATGTTGTTGATTTAGATGATTTAACAAGTTTAGCCAATTCTTCTTCTCCTATAGCAGTGAATGAATGTAATTTTTCCTCAGTGACACTACAATGCACTGTCTGATGTGATACTGTAGTAGACGGCTACATGGTTATATTTCTTTTCCTAATATTATCAATCTTACAAGTAAAGAAGTTCATAAAGTCAATACTGAGGCTTTATCTTTGGTTAATTTAGCCACTGTATCAAATAAATACCTAGGGTTGTGTTTGTTTTCTTCTAAGAGAGTCGAGAAATAAGCAGATCTAGCAGTTTTACGGCCTTTCTGTATGCAATCATGCTCTCTTTCCACGAAATGCAAAAAACTTCCAGTTTTGTTTTCTTCCCGCTGCGCTCCATTTTTCTGCCTGCTGTTTTAAGGGCCCGGGTGTGCTCTTTGTACCACGGTGTTGGACTATTTTCTTTAATCTTCTTTAAGCGCAGAGGAGCAACTGTGTCTAAAGTTCTGGAAAAGAGAGAGTCAATAGTTTCTGTTTGAAACATTGTGTTCCTCTAGGCTATCTGGGATGCTGAGGAGATGAAACTGATGAGGAAGATTATTTACAAAGCAATCTTTAGTCGCAGCAGTGATAGTCCTGCCATATTTGAAGCGAGGGGGCGGCTTTGCAGCCTTAGCTAAATTAAGTATACATGATACTAGGTAATGATCTGAGATGTCATCGCTCTGCTGCAGAATTTCAACGGTATCAACATTTATTCCATGTGACAATATTAGTTCTAAAGTATGATTACGGCGATGAGTGGGTCCTGACACGTGTTGCCTAACTCCAATAGAGGTTAGAATGTCTATAAATGCCAATCCCAATGCGTCTTTTTCATTGTCTACATGGATATTAAAATCACCAACAATTAGTACTTTATCTGTAGCCAGTACTAACTCTGCTAGAAAATCAGCAAATTCTTTGGTAAAGTCTGTATTGTGCCCTGGTGGCCTGTATACAGTAGTGCCGCTCAAGTACTGGGGAGCTAAACCATTTAGTGCAAGTAATTAGCAAGATTTTTTAAAATGTAGCCAACACAAATGTCAAACAGGATTTTTTCTACATAACGTTACATAAAGCACCAAAACTTCAAAGGAATTATATTTGAAACTAGACTTCTGAGTAATACCGAAGATATTATTATAAATTACAGCAACCCCTCCCCCTTTATCTTTCAGACGCGGCTCGTGTTTATAACAATAATCTTGGGGAGTGGACTCATTTAAAGTAATGTAGTCGTCAGGTTTTAGCCAGGTTTCTGTCAAACACAGCACATCTAGATTATTATCTGTAATCATATCATTAACAATAAGTGTTTTTGAGGAAAGGGATTGAATATTCAGAAGCCAGAGCTTTATTATTTGATCATCTATATTATATCTGTTGTTTATTTGTTGGACATCAATTAAATTTTTACCGTTGAATAGTTTTGATGTTTTTTTGTATTTACTAATTCGTGGAACAGACAGTTTCTATGTGATAATATCTAGGTGAAAGAGTCTCTATGTGTTGGGATTTATCTGACTTCCAGTCCGTCTGCTTCCTGACCTGGGCCCCAGTTAGTCAAGGTTTAGCTCTAAGACAATGTGCCAAATTACTAGAGAGAAGAGCGGCACCACCCCTTTTTTCAACAGGTCAGGTCTGCCCCAAAAGCTTTTCCAATTGTCTATAAACCCAATGTTATTTTGCGGACACCACTTAGACAACCAGCCATTGAGTGATGATACTAAATTTGAGACAATTTCTCATACTAGTCTAATAACCCAGGTACCTTAAACATGTATTTCTCTCTCCCCAGCATACAATACCATTTCATATTACTGTCTTTCTTCCTCTGTACTACTCTCCCTCAAGCCAGCCTGCTCTGTGTTTGAAATTAATTAGAGCTCTGTGTACTATTGAGTAGGTCTCAGTTTGGCCCCAAAACTGATTAAATATCAAGCAGGTTGCTAAGGGCCAGAGTATAAGTATGTCCAGAGTGTTACAGGTTAATCCTCATTGATTTTTCCACAATCTGCATACAAACCCTACTTGAAAAGGGGTAGAAGAGGAGGAGAGAGAGAAAGAGAAAATCAGTCTAAAGAACAGTTTTGTAAACCTGTATATGTGAAGAATAGAACTATTGGGTCACATTTCTATCCTTTCAGGCCTGAAATGAATAATTTGGCATTAAATCAATGCAAATAAATACATCACTATATGACAGTAAAATGCATGTTTGAGCTGTTTTAACCCTCTGTCTTCATTTCCCCTTTACACACATGGGGCCTCATTCATAAAACTTTTGCAAATATGTGTTTCGTAGTTGGTGTATTTAGTGCAAGGATTGATGAGCGAATGTCATCAATTCAGTTAAACATTTGCTAAACATTCCAAATTACTTTCCAAATAATGTAACAAAATACATTTACTCTGTATTTGAGTATAAATGTTAAGTACTTTAGATTTTTATACAACTTCATATCAGAGGCAAATATTGTAGTTTTATGATATTAGATTTTAATATTAGTTATTGTTTAAAACAATATGAACATTATATGATAGAATCTAAAAATAAAATACACTAAAAATATGTCTTATAGCTCAGGGATAGGCACCGTTGGTCCTGAAGGGCCGCTGTCCTGCAGAGTTCAGCTCACAGAACAGTTATGCATGTTAAAATATCTTATGGTTTGATTTTTGAGGATGTGAGTTAATTTTATTTATTCTTCCCTCTTTCTGAAAACATCTTAGCGACATGGCATCCGTCGACTGAGTCAGCACAGCAAACCTGTTGGTACACAGTGAAAATATGCACTGATCCCAGATGATGTCCCGCTGACAGAGGCTTTACCAGGGTCTCTCTACTGTGCAGCCCATCCAGGGTCTCCCTGCCCAGCTCAATAAAAGTCTACATAAAAACATTTTCTTCTGTTTTATGTACTTTTAATTTAAATTTTTTAATGTAACTTATCTTGTAAATAGTTGTACAGAACAATTTATTGTTTCATTTACAAATTAATTGACATGACAAAAATAAATGTACAGAATAATTTATTTCATTTACAAATTATAACTTTCATAACAAATATGTATAAAACCATTTCTTCTTGGTTTCATTTTCAAATTATAACTTGCATAACAGGGGGGTCATTAGAATGCCTGTCCCCACACCTCATCCATGAGGACAAACCATGGCCAAGTTTCCCACTCCCTCGCCTGTCCCAGGACACAAAAATTCTAACCTTTCACAAAAATACTGGTTTTATTGTATTTTATAATGTGTGACACATTATAAAATACAATAAAACCAGTATTTTTATACAATAAAAAATGGAATACAATAAAACCAGTATTTTTGTGAAAGGTTAGAATTTTTGTTGTCTGTTTTTGCAATAATGCCACATACATTTGCAAAAATATGACTAAAATACCACAAAAAAAGAGTCAGATTGTATTCACAAACTATTTATTTCAATAAACCAAATGTAAAAAAAAAAAAAAAAATTAAAAAAGAAGAAGAAAGTGGTTTTATTTATATAGCACCTTTCCATAGCTCAAGGCCTCTCAGAGAGAGATCCACAAAAGCTTTGGCAAAGCTAAAGGGTAAGCAATCTGAAATGTTTGAAATATGGTTGTATTCTGGTCCTTGTGTGTCCCCAACACTGCATTTTTTACATCTCTATTATCAGACACACCCATCAGAGGTCTTGGAAGTCATTACTAATGAGCTGATGAGTTGAATCAGGTGTGTTTGATTAGAGAGACATCTAAAATGTGCAGTGCTGAGACAGTATAGTCTAATTTATTTATTTAACAAGACAGTGAGTGATTCTTGTGTTGATGTTGCAAAGTCTGAGAAAATTCTCATGGATGAGCTGTGACTGTCCGGATTTCGTCCCCTACATCATACTAGAAATATGCACTGGGCTGTTTCCCAAAAGCGTTTCCCTTGTAAGCTAAGTTGTGTGTACACACCATTAGTGGTAATGGTTCTACTATCAACTTAGGCTTATGATGCTTATGGGAAATACAGCCCTGCCCATTATGACTTGGACTTTGGATAATGTAGTTTTACCAAGTATTTAGGTGTAAGAGGGTGTGGATTTATTTGAATGACTTTATAATTTATTAACCACTGTGGACTAAATGTTTCTTTACCCATTCTTCCCACTGTTGTAATGAGCGAGACTGAATTTTTTAAAATTAAAATACACATTATTTTGCTTTCGTCATCACTGCATTTGTTATGCTGCCTTCACATGCTATCGGAAATTTCATAATTCCCACTTCAGAAGTCATGATTACGAGCTTTATTGTCGGAATTAACAGGAATCATGGAGGACACCAGGTTTATTCTTGCCTATTTATTGGGAAAATCTTTGTATGTAGTGGTACACATGTATAAAACATGCAATACACTTCAAATAGTTACTTGTATAGATAAATGCACTACATTAATGACCAGACAAGACAATCTAGCTGGTGTGGGAGAAAAAACTAATAAATCATACCTGGCACAGCAGTTGTTCTATGTTTTTGACATGCCCATCTCAGGAATTTGGGTTTCAAAATTATTTGGTGGTAAACACAACATTAGAGGGCGTTCATGTGCAATTTTTACCTAGGAAACTTACGATAATTCCGATAGCACGTGAAGACTGGCAGCATTAGACTGGCTCAGGCAGGTAAAAAAAAAGCTCACTCTGAATCTTGTAAAATGCAAGAAACATCAAGCATTTCTTTATTTCTTTATTGCTTTATTTCCTCATTCATGCATGTTTCTTGCATCACTCTAAAGTGTCAATAACTTTAGCACTGCATGGATATATAAAGTTTGGCACGGCCAGTGTTCCTGCAGTTAGTGGAAGCAGAGCACTGCACACACACTGCCTGGCTGTGCAAAATACGGTCTTCACGTGCTATCGGAATAATCGTAAATACTAGTTTCCTAGTTAAAAAAAATAGAACATGAATGGAACGCCCTCTCAAGTCCAAATTTGAACGCGATGAGCTCGTAATTACGACTTCAGAAGTGGAAAGTAGGAAATTTTCGATAGCATGTGAAGGCAGCATTATTAAAACCCTATAATTTTTAAAGTACTGGTACTAGTAAAATGAGGAATCGTATCATTTTTCACAATACCTTTCTAGTACTGGTATATCATGCAACACTAAGTCAGACCCCTTACATTTTTTCCAGATTTTATTTTGCAGCTTTTCCTAAAATGTTTTTTTTTTAAAATTATAAATAAAAAAAACAATCTATACTTCATAGCCCCTAATGACCAAGCAAAAACTAGATTTGTATTTACTTTGTAAATGTTTTAAAGAGAACATTTTTTAAATCACATTGACATAATTATTCACCTTTTGTTAACACTTGAAATGTAGCTCAGGTGCATCCACACTTTGATTGGTCCACTTGTGAAAAATTAAATTGATTGGAAATGTAGGCCCTTTGGCTACGTTCAGACTGTCAGTCCAAATCAGATTTTTGTGCATATCCGATTGAAATCCGATCAGATTTAGCAAGTTTAAACAGCAGTTTTTTACAGGAAATTCGATTTTTTTAAATCCGTTTCGAGCTACATACATATGTGGTTTGAAATCCTATTCAAATTGCATTTCTGGAAATCAGTTTCATTCTGACTGCTCTGATCAGATTACACGTGGTTTATGTGACTCTCACGCCACGTAAACGTCAGATGTTGCTATAGGAAACATGCTGAAAGTTGCTCCAGAAACAAGGTTGTGTTGTTGCAAAGTGTTTTGGACAAGCAGAAAATGACAATATAATGGAGACATGTTTTGAAACCGGTGGAGACGATGGCACAGAATAAAACCGCTCATACCAGCCTCCTACGTTTCTGCCGTTGCCTCAAGACGCAGTAGTCCAGAATGGCAGCTACACATTGTCACGTTGTAAATAAGACGACATCTGTATTGCAAACCCCTCTATGTTGCGGTTGTTGTTTTTGGCATATGCCTACCAATGCAATGTCATTGCCATAGAAACCAATGTAGATATTTTGGAAAACGAAAGAGCGGCATGGACACACAAATCGGATCTGAACAGTTGCAATACACAATGCGGACTTCAATCATTTTAGATCAGATTCCAATCGGACACACAAATAATCGGATTTGGACTGACAGTGTGAATGTAGCCTTAGTATGTTAGTTCTCTAAATGACAATATCTTAGTGTAGACAAGTTGGCAATAAATGTGCTAGTGACAATGTTAATTGTTTAACAAATTTTGAACTTTTTAATTAGAATTTAAATATCACAATATTTTGACCATTTCAGACCCTCTTTCAAGATCAGTAGGCTAACTCTTGGGAACATACAGCTCATATTTTAAGTAGGAGCTGTAAATGCACAACTCCTACCAGCCATCTGCAAATAAACATCATTAAATAAACTTAAGTTTCATCTTTAGACAACTTGCTCTGTTGCCTAATTTACCGCAAGGTGCATAATAAATTAATCTACATATACTCAGAGAAAAGTATCCCAGATTTAAAATGTCTAGGCACACTAGGAATACCAGAAGCTAGTTCCTGTCAGGTGTAGGTCTGTATTCCAAGGGAACCATCTTGATATTAGGGATGCTCTTTTGGTTGTTCATTTAAACGGCGTCTCATTTCTTCTGCATGGGCCTTGCTGCGCTCCCTCTTTGACTGATACTGTGTGGACAAATAGAAAGAAAACGGATTTATCCCAAGACAGCTGGATAAGTCAGAGTATTCATTTTTCAAGCTTTACTTGATTCCACAAATTTTAATGCCTCAGGTAACATGATTTCTGATTAACATGACTGAAAACAACCATCTGAGTTGACAAATTTATTCATTTGGTGCTTTGGCCCTGTTTACATCTGGTTTTAATACCCATCATGGATAATCTGATCTGAATTGAAAAAAATACCTATTGTATTGTTCACGCCTAGTATCGACTCTTTCCCTGCCAGCAATTTTATTATTACAGTTGCTAGCCAGTACCATAATTTTTGATCATATTAACAAAACTTGTATGGCCCCCAGAATATTTTGTGAATAAGTAAACAAGTCCAAAAAAGAACAGAGCCTCTGCTTGTAAACAAATAAATATATAGCTTCATTTAAAAAAAAAATTTCCTTTTTAAAAAAAAAAAAAAAATCAACAATTGATAAAACAACATTTCAAACAAAAGCTAAGAAAAATCACGTTGTCAAAGACATCGTCCAGATCGGATTCAGAAATAGGATCAAAACATAGATCGAGTAGATTGTTTGCTTATTTGTGTGTAAACCACTTCTATCTGCTCCATCTATTTCATGCAGATATTTTATGTTTGTTTTTGGATCCAGAGATGCTATACTATTTCAGAAGATCCGTAACAGTGCCCTCTATTGTATAACCAGGGAAATGCCAGGGAAACAGTTAACATAACACTCAAATGAGTCTCCTGTGAACACTTGGATACAATGTACTGGAAAATGTGTGTCCAAAACTTAATGTCCTTTTTGGAGCTGGAAAATTTTGGGTTTGGTTGACCTTATTAATATTGACAAAAACAGCTGATACATTCTTCAAATATATTCCTTTGTGTTTCGCAGAAAAAAAAAAAAGTTTAGAAAGGCATGATGGTGTGTACATTTTTTTTGTCATAATTGACATGTTACCTTTTTTATATTATAGATCTTGTATAAAATATTTTAAAGAAAAACAAAGGCAGACTATAACAGATTTGATAAGCAATTACTAATGGGGGCAGTTGTGACCTAATGGTTAGACTTGTAACCCGACGGTCTAAATACTCTCGGAGTCTCAATACTGGAAGGAAACGACTGAGTTGCCCTTGACCAAGGTAACTAACCCCCAACCGTGGCCCGGGTGCGTGTTCACAGTTTGCGGTTACGGTTTTTCACTTCAGTTCACTAATTCAGTGTGTTATCGGGTGTAAATGGGGTCTTTTATCCAAAGTGATTTTTAGTGTACAGAAAGTTCAGTATGTGCCCTCAAACTAATGATCTATGCTTTAACAATAAACACCACACAATGCTGGCCTCACCTCTTTCTTGAGACAATCACGCATTGCACGGTCCATATCATTACATGTGCCAAAGAACTTGAGGACGTTATGCTGAAGACAGAGACAGTCAATTACTTACATGCCTGTTTCAAATCAAAAGTAAGAAAAATTTTTTGCACTCTTTTTCTAATTAGTGCACAGGTTATTTGAAGACAGAAAACAGTGATATAATCAGAATAAACAGTACAATCCACACAGTGTAGGTGCAGGTTTAAAGGGATAGTTCACCCAAAAATGAAAAGATTGTCATTAATTACTCACCCTCATGTCGTTCCAAACCCTTAAGACTTTCGTTCATCTTCAGAACAAATGAAGACCTTTTTGATTAAATGTGACAGCTTTCTATCCCTCCATAGTCTATGCAACTGACACTTTGACACTTCAAAAAGTTCATAAAGAGATAATAAAATTAATCCATATGAATTGAGCAGTTTAGTCAATTTTCTGGAAAGACTCAATCACTTTATACACCAATCAGGCATAACATTATGACCACCTTCCTAATATTGTGTTGGTCCTCCTTTTGCTGCCAAAACAGCCCTGACCCAGAGGCATGGACTCTACTAGACCCCGAAGGTGTGCTGTGGTATCTGGCACCAAGATGTTAGCAGCAGATCCTTTAAGTCCTGTAAGTTGTGAGGTGGGTCCTCCATGGATCAAACTTGTTTGTTCAGCACATCCCACAGATGCTCAATTGGATTGAGATCTGGGGAATTTGGAGGCCAAGTCAACACCTCAAACTCGTTGTTGTGCTCCTCAAAACATTCCTGAACCATTTTTGCTTTGTGGCCGGGCACATTATCCTGCTGAAAGAGGCCACAGCCACCAGGAAATACCATTTCTATGAAAGGGTGTACATGGTCTGCAAAATGCTGGTTAACACACGAGAATAAACCTCATTGGTTCTCGCACGTCAAGCGAACATGCTTGAGCGTTTACCACAACTGGGGCCTATACCATAAAGCCGGTTTAGCTGGCTAGCCAGATATGTTTAAGCTTAGTTTGTGCCAATCCTGGGTTTTAGGCACCATTAAAGTGGTTTGGCTTTTAGCGGTGTTCATCTCCATAGTAACTTACGCTCCACGGCTAACCTGCTCCAGGGCAGGTTATGTTCTGGATAATTTCTCAAACTGAAATTGGACCAATCAGCTGTCAAGTCAAGTCAACTTTATTTATATAGCGCTTTTTACAATGCAGATTGTTTCAAAGCAGCTTCACAGTGTTAAACAGGAAAATAATTAACCGAATTTTATTCGGCTGTACAGCCGCTCTGGAGAAAACGGTGATGTCATCAGCTCATTTCAATTATCATATATATTCAAGTAATGTAGTTGATATAGTTAATTTAGTTTAGCAATTACATTTATTTGAAAATTTTGTGTCCCCAACTGAGCAAGCCAAAGGCGACAGCTGTGAGCAAAGTGACACGCTTCTGATGCAATAAAGTCACTCCCCCTTTTTCTACTCCAAATTAAAGGTCACTACATAGCAAATGGTTTTTAAAGACTAAAGCGTCTAGCTTTTAACAATGATTATTTATAATAATAATTTTGAATGATTTAGATATCATTTATGTATTTATTAATGTATTATACCCTTAATCAATTACACATATATCATTTTAGTTAATCATTAATAGGCACTGTGTTAAAATTAATATAAATAGCCTATATAAAGGAATAAAGCTAAAAATGACTACATGTGAGCTTAAATGTTTAATTCTCTCTATATATCAACTAAACTAACTTCATAACTTTTACGTGCATTGACGCATAATATTTTTCTTTAAGTTGTCCTCTTTCATAGACAGCTCTTTTCTTCTTGCTGTGTAAATTTGTTTAAATTCTTAATATTTTTCAATCATGTAATATTCTGCAGAAGAGAGAAATTATTCTTGCTTCTCTTGCGAGAAGTAAATCTCAGATTCACTGATCCACAGCATGTGATTGGCTGTTCACTACTGATGTCACAGCTAAACTCCTAAACTCAGGATCAAAGCCTGAGTTGACAGAGAAAGCTGATGATCAACGTCATGGTACCAACAAAGCCTGATTGGATTGGTTTGGTTTTGTCAACTCAAAACTAATCCTGTAACCCTGAGTTTGTTAAACTACCATCATGATACACGCCCCTGATCTCTGAGTTGATGAATGTTTATATGTGAATAAAAGTCTAAATTCAATCCATTCATCATATAAAGCGTTTGTGTCTCTTCAGAAGATTTTGGACCGCTCAATTAATATGCATTCATTTTATGATCTCCTCAGCTCCCAGATTTCATCAAAAAGATCTTCTTTTGCATTCCGAAGATGAACGAAAGCCTTACGTGTTTGGAACGATGTGAGGGTGAGTAATTAATGACAGAATTTTTGGGTGAACCATTTAAAACAATAGTTTACTCAAAAAACAATATTATGTCATCATTTACTGACCCTTATGTCTTAACTGTATGACTTTCTTCCAAAGAACACAAAAGGAGTTATTATGCTGTCTTTCAGTTCACAGATAAAGATCTTACAGGTTTGGAATGACATGAGGTTAAAGGTTTGCTGCATTCACAAAATTATAAATGAAAGTTAAATCTCTGAATCGTGGATTGTACGTTTGAGGGAAAAAAGTTAACTCTAAAAAAAAAACATGTTTGCATGAGTAGGTTTCCAAACCTCTTTGTGGCATTGTTTGAGAAGCGTTATAAGCTGATTGCACTCGTCAGTATGCAGATGGGGTGACAGATCCGGATGCATCCTGAGTTAAGGCTGTATGTCTTAAACTGTGACACCACTTGGCCTGCGGGTGACTATCATTGTTAAAGCAAGGCCACCGTAAAGAACAAGAAAAAATAAAGAGTAAATGCTTAACTTTTTACAGTACTGCAAGCAAGGCATTTCAAGCATTTTGGAGAAGTTGTCATAGTTCGTCATAATCCTTCTATTTATTATTGCTGTCCATTCATGTAATCTCAGATTTTACAATGGTGTGTGGGACTAATGGTTAAGACTTTTTCACAGTACTTGAAAAAGAATAGTCAAAAAAAAAAAAAAAAGAATAGTTCCCCTCTAAATTAATGAACAGTTCAATTCATATGGATTACTTTTACAATGTCTTTTTGTACATTTTGATACGTGAAAGTTTTGGAAAATATCCATTTGTGTTTCGTAGATGAATAGAAATCTTGTGTGTTTTGGAACAACATGAATGCAAGGAGATGACAATTTTCATTTTTGGGTGAGCTATCCCATTATTCCAAATTCACTCAAACATATTTAAAAACAGAAAATGTGTTTTGTGCATTATCCATTAAAAGGGGTCAAAACTGACACACTTCTGTAAATCAGTCAGGCTCAGTTATATAGTGCTGATGCACTAAAAATAGTCAAATATAGGTTGATTATGAAATAAAATAAAATCAGTCTATCACTACAGAAAAGACATGACATTAAGGATACTACAGCCTCCCCATCCCATCACTCATTCTAAAGTCCTCTAAAATCTGGGACACTTACCTACAACAGAAGAAAAACAATGTATTAGTATTAATCCACTCAATACACTCTTTGTTTATTGCATACACTCTTTTTAAGTATATATATATATATATATATATATATATATATATATATATATATATATATATATAAAAAATAAGAGGCATCCAAAGGACCATTGGTTACTAGACAAGTCAAGTCAACTTTTTTTTATATAGCACTTTTTACAATGCAGATTGTTTCAAAGCAGCTTCACAGCGTTAAACAGGAAAATAGCTCATTTCAGTTATCATATATATATTGAAGTAATGTAGTTGACATAGTTAATTTAGTTTAATAATCAAATTTATTTGGATATTTATTTGAAAATGTACTACAACTTACTACAACTCTCAGTGACAAAAGACAGTGAAGTTACTTTCCACCATATCTAAGCACCTGTTTCCAGGAGCGATTATGTTTTATTACTCATTTTGATGAGTAAATCACTGTAATGTTTCTTCATTGGAAGGGCATTTTGATACAAAGGCAGAGAATGTGAAGTTAGATCATAGAAATAAGGGATTTTTATTCACACTGCCTTAAGGCGCTCTCCATCATAATTACAGCAGTCATCTCAGAAATCACATTTAAGTAACAAATAAAGCTTTGGCGGGACAAAGATTACTTTTGGCGGCCGCCAAAAATATTTTCAATGCAGGAAAACCCTGCAAGAGGCTGTACTAGGACACAACAGTTTGTGATGTGCTATTCATCATTTTGACCACCAGATGGCCACAGATGCCCTTTCTATTGATTTGTAACTATACTGCTAAAATCCTTAACAAAATAGCTTTAAAATGGTTTTAAACACAACTTTCTCCTAATCTGTACATAAGAACAACTAAAACATTTAATATAAAAATAAATCATTATTTATTAACAACTGGTTTTGGGGGTTTTCATATCTAATTAATTCTCAATGGCTCATTTGTAACTAATTTGTCTGTAATTTGAGTCATTATCTAAACTCAGTTTCACAACTCAGAAACTCAGAATTCTCCATTGTTATGGATGTTGTATTGGATCACAAATCTGGATGGAGCATGGTGTGTAGATGATGTGAAAATAAATTATTTAAACACTTTAGCACAAGGCTGCAACATAAAAAATATATATTTAAAACCTCTGTATGTCTCTTTTTCATAAAGTGCTTGTAACAATTACATATGTGCTGCTGTATTATTGACTGAAAAAAAAGTGTCCGAAAAGTGTCTTTTAAATATACAGGATAACTAATAACGTAAGGAAGCGTAGGCTAATTAAAGTTTACACTGTCATTACCTTTTTTTTTATTTATTTTTTGATTAGTGTTGTTACACTTTATCTTTTTACACCAGGTGCTTTATGGTGTTAACCGTATATGTGTTTTTTCTGTATTATTCCCCATTATTTTAAAAAGTCGATAGCCGTTACTTCGTAAAACTGTTACGCCATCACTACTACAGGAGTAGAAGCAGTCAGTTACACATTGTAGTTACTAAATTATATAAACTTACTCACCAATAGCCTTAAAGACGGTTCATCTGACAATAGAATCTGAATTGAGAGCTCTGTGAGTCAATGACTTCGATCCAGTTGTTTGTAGCTCGTGAAAGGCAGCACAGTTCACGTGTTTACAGTGACATTGAATGACACTTAAGTTAGATAACAACGAATCAGAAATATATTTTGCTCAGCTCCTCGTCTATTTTTAAGGTCTCAAAGAGATGTCAGCTATGTGCTTGATAATGCAATAAAACCCCTTAAAACCCTCACTATTCAACTAAATATTGAATTGTGTTCCCTACTCCGGAAAAGGTATTTTGATATACAGCCGTGGAAACCAATCAAACACTTCGTTCTAATCCTTGCCGACCAATCAAATTAATAGTAAAAAAGAGACTTTTATTTCCTTGCGACGGACAAAATCTCACGACCTCTGGTGCTTAGATGAATGCAAACAGACCTGTCTGTCAATAATACAAATCTGAACGTTGAGACTGCTTCAGTCATACATATGTATACATATCTATGGCTTCAATAACAACTCTATGAATTGTTAGTCAGCTGGTCATTTTTATATTTGCACAATTTTATATTTATTTTATATTTATTTAAATTTCAATCTACCATCAAAATAAGGAGTTAATGCAACATAACCAAGAGCAAAGAATGTACATTAGATGTGTAACTGATGCTTTATCTTTATATTGTAGTGCCGCAGAGAATGATGGGAAATGTAGTTTGGTCGCACAGGCTAGTTAAATAAGTACGTTAGTGTTTTCTGACAAACTAAACTGTGTCGTCAACATTCGCAATAACTCGTAAATACGATCATTTAGACATGACCTGAATGCACTCCCGTAGTTGTGTTGCACATGACAGACTTTTATGTCATTACCCGCCTGCTGTTGACCGGAACTTCCGGTTCAGATATCGATTTGATTTCTGGCGGTTTGTTTTGAACATAAAACGCAAAATATATGATGATGTTATATTAACTTTTAACGAAAAAACCTTTTGTCCACACGATGGACGCACAAGCAAGATCTGTTCTATATCGTATAATCCGGAGAATACCGAACAGAAATCTAGAAAACCTTCTGAAGAGATGGAATTGTTTATCAGCAGATCAGCTGCGCGCTCTGGATTACACGAGACCCAAATGGATGATAGTGGAACATGTCATCAACTTCTGTGAGGTGAGATACAGCCCTTAAATAATGATTTATTATTTAAACATTTTATTTCAAATGCATTGAATATGATACTACAGTTACCGTCTTTATTTTAAATTTCTGTGTCCATACTTTAAAATAACGATTCCATATTATGATATCAATATAACCCTTTGACCTAACCAAAGTAGACAGATTGGGACCCCTATCATAACGTACAGGTAAGTTAGATGTACATCAGCGTGACTAAATGATTGTGTAAATTTCTCTCTCTCTCTCTCTCAAATTCAAACAAGCTTTATCGGCATGACTTGCACAGTATTGCAAAAGCATTGGCCATTACATAATGATATTTTTTCTGATGAAAAAAAAATCAATAAAGTCAATAAATCAATCAGTAAACAAATACAGTTTTATATATATATATATATATATATATATATATATATATATATATATATATATATATATAAAACCTGTGTGGAGAATTTTTTTTAAAAACCTTTAGAGAAAAAGAGTGGAGGATCTCCAATGGAGAATTTTAGACAGCACGGTTTCTGTCAATTATTTTCTGAATGTTATTTAATCCAAATGTATGTAATGTGTGTCCTTTTTGTGAAAAAGGGGACATAATGTTTCATGGAGTGTACAAGATTGGTATATATATATATATATATATATATATATATATATATATATATATATATATATATATATATTTATTTATTGTTTACTTAAATTGTTGTTTAACTATTGAGTTTTATTCTTTGCTATTGATATGCAGCAAAAAATAGAATAACGTCAACTACTAAACTTGATTATAGGTGAAGCAAAAATGGTAATATACTGTATATAAGTAGGATGAATAAAATTTTAAGGGTCAGAAGGATGTGAAGTTGTATCTATTTTGAAAAACAGGATAAAAACAAGAGTGTGGAATGATTTAAAATTGTATAAGATGATGAAAATTGTAATGTTATTTTCAAACCTGTGGCGTTATAATGATGCAATTTACACCATTATAGATACATTTTTTCACTCTCTCTCTCTCTCTCTCTCTCCCCCACCCTCTCCCTCTCTCTCTATTGTAGGAGAGCAGACTTAGCCTGAAGCACATCACTAATTTGGAAATGATCTGTGAGTGAAATCTGAAATGGCCTATTTTTTTTCCTTTTTCTTTAAACATGAATTAGAATTTAAAGTGGTCATTAATTGAGAAATCAAAATATTATTGATCTTTTGACATAGACGTTATTGCAGAACTCAACTTCCTTGTTAGTCCAAAAACAGCTTTTATTGAATCCAAGCTCAGAAAACAACTCATTTGAAATTTCGTCACATTATGACGTAATAGACGAAATAGTGGAAATCCATTGGGGTATCCCCGCGCAGGTTTCGTATCCTGCCGACTACACCCGAATGTTAGATCGGATGAAATCTCCACGTCAGAAATATCAAATCCAGCCCAGGACGCCAGACCTTGTCAAAAGATATCCATTTGTCTGGTGTGTGCGACCCATAGACTATATAAAAATATATGGACGACATCCCTTCACTATCTTCCATTGAAGAAAAGAGAAGCCGGCAATGTCCGAATATGGCGCTGACATCTTGCGCTGATTTGGGACCAGTGTCTGCGCCGTAGAGAGCAGGAAGTAGAGCCGCGATATCAAAACCCTGCCCACACTTTTTACAGTTTACTGCAGAACAACTCATTATGTCGGTGTGAAATAAACAGTTATGGAAATGTACAAATTAAAGCTAAAGCTCCAATCTCCTCCCGAAAATCCCGAAAAAGTCAGTTGGTGCCTCAGTGACTTTGCACAAAGAAGCTGTCTTGCATGGAGGAGGCAGGGTTTATGAGCAATACCAACCACCTGGGGGCGATCAAGGCGCTTTGTTTCTAAAGTTACAGTATAGTGAGAGAGAACATTAGCAGGACACTATGAATCAGAGGAAGACCATTTAAATCTGAATATAATATACAATGTTTTATAAAATAAGGAGAGATGCAGGATAACTGGACTAAAAATAGCATTACCTTCCAAAAAATCCTAATGCAAGTTCCTAATGCAACTAATGTCTCAGTAGGGCATTATTTGTTTGTTCAGTACATTTCACTGTGGAATTTTTTTGGTAAATCAGTCACATTTCGGCGCTGGCTTTGCAAACAGACTTTTACTGTAAGAAATTGACCTGATAGTAATGGCACAACATAGAAGTAATTGTTCATTCTAATGCCTAATCTGTGATCAGTGATACTTTCAAAATTGTTTATTGCTGTTTATGCGTCAGTAAATCAAGCCAGTAACTTCACATTGTTTCTCTTAGTAGCATAAAAATAATTATTTAAATTGTGGTTAAATTATATACAGAAAGCAATCAAAGAGCCATCCCTTTATAATCGCTAGAGCTGTCAATCACACAGAGCGAGTTTATCAGTGACTCCACCAAAAACTCCCATTATAATCAATGACGCTGTCTTCACTCTTTTTTTTACATCATGTTTGAACTGTTAGTTATTATGAAAATATTCATGAGTGCACTGCATCGAGTTCACTGCATTCATGCGCTCAACAGAAATGTCTGTCATCGGCTATAATGTTTATCGCTGCAACCTTTAGTTTTTATGCTGTAATAGTAAAAACATAGTAAAAAAAATTCAAGAGAGTTCCACATGTAATACTTGTTTCATATGCAAGACGTTAGTCAATCATAGCAGTGGGCATTTATATTGAAGTCTCACAGCAGACAAGCCCCTTCAAACAGAGTTTAAATCAGAGGGCTAAAATCAGGGTGGAAAATGGCCTTTTATTTCTAAATTATAAAAATGTTTTATGTAAAATTCATACTAACATAACTGCACCTCAGGAAACATAAAATAAGAATAAAAAAGTGCAGTTCATGACCTCTTTAAATGTAAATAATGCCTGGCCCCATAACCGAATTTTACTTTTTTTTCCCCCATTAGATCATATAGAAAACCCTGATCAAGGCATCTGGCATGCACATCAGCTTACTGAGTCACAAGGTAAGGGGGTTTTATGTATGCATTTTATTGTGAAATTGATTTTGAAGGAATGCACAATGAGCACAGTACATGTTGAAGGGTTAGTTCACCCAAAACTAACGCGTAATATCATTGCGCCGCTGCACCCATGGTACGGCAGCAAAGTTCCTTGATTATTACGCAGGAATGAGAGTATAGTCCCTAGCCATATCGGTCTAGAAAATTGCACTTTTTAATTTTCCGTCGGTCTTAGTACACGATGTAACTACACACATCACAACATATATATAGGAAAATGTTGCCGTTATTTTGTCACTTATTGAGCAGTAGGCTAGATGGAGCCGTTTACCCCCAGTCTTTGTGCTAAGCTAGGCTAGCGGTGGGTGCGCCAGACAGAGTTATGGCATGCACGGAGATAAAAAATGGTATGTATGGATTTATCTAACTTTGGGGGATACGGTGAATAAGCTAAAGTCCCAAAAAGTCGGCGTGTTCCTTTAACAATGTCTTTCCTACCTTTCTGGGCTTTGAAAGTGGTAAAGTAGTCCATGTGACTCCAGTGGTTCAACCTTAATTGAATGAAGCGATGAGAGAACCCCAAAATAACGATTTTGATCAAAAATCTCTTCTCATCTGTGCCAGTCTCCTACTCTCTTGACGTAGTAAATACAGTGCAGCGCTTTTAAGTGCTACGTCAGCAAAAAAAGTGCTACGTCAGAACGGGTTAAGGTTGAATCACTGTAGTCACATGGACTATTTTAACGATGCCTTTGCTACCTTTCTGGACCTTATAAGTGTTAATTAAATTGCTATCTATGGAGGGGTCAGAGAGATCTCTGATTTCAAAAATATCTTAATTTGTGTTCCGAAGATGAACGATGGTCTTACGGGTTTGGAACGACATGAGGGTGTGGAATTAATGACAGAATTTAGATTTTTGGGTGAACTAACCCGGTTGTTTGATTACTTGTTTAGATACATAAATCATTGTCTGAAATCGTTCTTTTTCCTTTTCTCTACAGAGGATGCCGTTGATGTAGAGTTGACACAGTTTAAAGAGCAGTTTAAAGCACACTTGCATGGGGTCATTCGGCATGTAATTACACAACTTAATTTGGCATTCAAGCTTTCAAATCCATCTTTTTCAGTTTAACAATTCAAAATAACATAACACTCGGTAGTCTTGTTAATTACAGTCTTTTGATTTTGCTTTTCAAGATTTCCATTAAGATGAAGAAACATGATGATGAGGCTATATGGATTCGAATTGCCTGGGGAGACAACTTCAGCAAACCCAACCACCTTAAGCCAACTTATGTTGTGCACCACCTGCACACTTCCTATGTGTTCATATCCAACCTCATGGCCAAACACAAGATCTTTCTATGTCAGGTGAGTTTTGATCCATTTCCATTTTGCTTCCTTAGCCATCTTATTTGGTGTGAGATACTGTTTTAGGATAACTTATTTAAATTTAATGTATAACCAGATGCTGATGCAGCTTGATACTTGACAGATTTAATCCTTATAATTTTCCCACGCAAAAAAGTAAAATCTCAATGTTGTTTATTCACATTCCTAGGCATTAGTAATAGCCACAAAACATGGCTCTATAAAGGATGGCCACCTGAGCACCAAAAGTCTCACTGCAATGAGGGACTTGCTTCTGAGACGTTATCAGCAGGTAACCTATCAGGACACTCCAACTGGCAGCTTCTGGGCCAAATCCAGCATATTAGTCATTTTTATATGGCTTTCTGATCGATTGATTTTAGGGCTGTCACGATTCCTAGAATAAATTTTAGTACTCAATTTAAAAAAATCCTCGATTGCAATTTGCCGGTGTCGAGTAACCGGAAAAATACTGGAAGTGGCGCATTCCACGGACGAGAATCCTTGAACCGCGTTCTTAGACCGCTTTCTAAGCCTGCACAATGTATTAAAGCCATTTAAAATAACATAGCATAGTGGTATTTGGAATTCACAAAGGCTGTGATTAAATGAAACGTGTGCTCTGGGTTTAATAGCCTATATATGCACTTTAATTAATGCATGCAGGTTACGTGCGTCTCAGAGCGGCTCCGTTCACTCACAGTAAATGCTGCTCCACACAAAATCAGTGTCTATAGTATTGGGGGTTTTCAGGTTTACAATAACGTGCATTTGGTATTGCACAAAGTCTGTCGATGAGCTTTGAGTTTCATAGCGTTTCGTGTTGCAGTGCTGTCGTACATGCGTGGAGCGTTTCTCATCTCTGTATTTGCTGTGAGTTTGGGTTGCTTATGAAGTTGATCTGGGAACGCAATGTGCGCCATTTCATCAGATTTGTAAGGTAAATAATTTATAAACCTACGCCAAGACTGGAGAATACATCAATATGTTTCTAAATATGCCAACTGTTCATCACGATTTCAAAATAAAAGTTTAAACCCTCGCTTGAGTTATGTTTTCATGCGATTCATTGCTTTTGATACTTTATTTGAACCAATTAATATTGTCTCATTGTTATTATATGTATTTTAAGCTATTTTAAAGGCTATTGTTCACCTTAGGTCTATTTTTATTACTACAAAAAATTATCAGATTACTCGATTAATCGTCAAAATAATCTACAGATTACTCTATTACCAAAATAATCGTTAGTGACAGCCCTAATTGATTTAAATGCTTCAGGCACCGTGATTTAATCTGAGCACTGTGTGCACAAAAGTACTGGGATAAAAGTTTATAGTTAACATTTTGTAAGAACCTCTAGTAAATTACATGTTATTTTGTTAAAGTTCTCTGTTCAGAATCGTGATCTCTATTTGAAACAAAAGCAGCTCTAACCACACGCATGCATACGGAGAGTGATAGTTTATCTGATCATTTTGATTTTTCAAAGTAAGATTGACAAATGCTTGCAGATATTTCTTACATAAAGACTAAACTTATTTGATAAATGCCGTTTTTTTTATATATATATACACTGATAGGTTTTTCCAAATGCTCACTCAAGGATCCTACAAGAAAGAAACACTCTTCCATCACGTATGTACATGTTTTTATATTTGTGTCTTTTACATGCACAAAAATCAGAACGATACATATGTACAGTCTCTGGTAATGTATACAGTTTTGTTGTTTATGTTTTGCTAAGGTTTAATAAATTCCAGTGCCTTTTAAAACTTTCATATTTAATTGTGAAATTACAGATATTTTACTAAATTAATGGGTATATAGGGACATACTTAGTTTATCTGACCAAAAATGGGCATCTTCCAAAACTACTGAGTAGATCTACAGGTCAGTAGAGCTTTTATGAGACGAGGCCACAGAGAATTAAAGGGATAGTTCACCCAAAAATAAAAATTACTCACCCTCATGTCATTCCAAACCCGTAAGACCTTCGTTCATCTTCGGAACACAAATGAAGATATTTTTTATTAAATCCGAGAACTGACTCCTCCATAGACAGCAATTTAATTAACAATTTCAAGGTCCAGAAAGGTAGTAAAATTGTTAAAATAGTCCATGTGACTTCAGTGGCTCAACCTTAATTTTATGAAGCGATGAGAATACTTTTTGTGCGCAAAAACAAACAAAAATAATGACTTTATTCAGCAATTTCGTTCTGGCCTGTGTCAGTCTCCTACACTGTTTACGTTGCAGCTCTAGCGCATGTGTCATGGTGTTCTTGTAAACAGCATCGGCTGCTGTAGATGAGTTTAAAGGCTAGACCGGCTAGACCAAAATTGTTTAATAAAGTCGTTATTTTTGTATGTTTTTGCGCAGAAAAAGTATTCTCGTTGTTTAATAAAATTAAGGAACCACTGTAATCACTAGTGGTGGGCGGGGGGGAATCGAAACAGCATAGTATCGCAATATTTTGTGTGGGGATATTGTATTGATACAAGGACGGCAAGAATCGATATTTTCAGGAACTGAATTTTAGCGAGTGTCACAGCACAGATCAACAGCAAGAGTCAGATTTCATTTATCACGAGAGCGAGGAGCTGAATGACAAGACGACGGTGGAAGATTTGGTTTCAACGTGAAATGTTAAAGCGTCTATTTAAGTGAGTTTGTCAATGTACTGTTTTGTTGTTGTTTTTCATTAAGAATAACAACGAACCCACCATTCAAGCAACTGAAACCCCGAATTGGTGCTAATTCTAAAGTGAAAGTAAAATGCGCATGTATATTCATAATGGCCGTATTAATGTGTTATTGCAATACTCAGCATACAGCGATATTTTAAAAATAATAAAATATTGCTGTAATAATATTGTATCATGGCTTAAGTATCACGATAATATCGAATCGTGGGGCCTCTGGCGATTCCCACCCCTAGTTGTCACATGGACTGTTTTAATGATGTTTTTACTACCTTTCTGGACCTTGAAAGGGTTCATTAAATTTCTTCCTATGGAGGGGCCTGAGAGCTCTCGGATTTCATCAAAAATATCTTCATTTGTGTTCCAAAGATGAACGAAGGTCTTACGGGTTTGGAACGACACAAGGGTTAATTACAAAAGGAGTAATTAATGACAGAATTTTCATTTTTGGGTGAACTGTCCCTTTAAAATATAAACAAATATGCTAGGGAAAACATGTAGCAATGAGAGCTTTAGGATTCACCTTAACAGGATATTTAATCAAGGCATACACACCAAAAGTACACTAGTTTATGATGGTATAATGGAATAATCCAGTCAAAGATCTAAATCTTTGTTCTAAATCTAAATCTGCAGTTTCATGATTTTTTTTGATGATCCATTTTAAACTTCATGAAGCTTCAGAAGTTAAGAATGGATGAAAATTACATTAGAGAGATGTACAACAGCTAGACTATACAATCAGTGCGTAGATAAATATGTATTTATTCAGTCTGTTTTGTACCTACGACTTCAGTAGTGTTCTTTATGTTCAATAGCAAACATTTTAATTTGAGTTCATCACAGTTCTATACTATACTGTTGTAAAATATGTACAGTTGGTGAATAGGCATGATAAATCATTCAGCTTAATTATAAATAATCTATATACAGTTTTGGTCTTTTTACAGACCCCTGTATTGGAAAGGAACACAGGGAACATGAAGAAATAAGACATCAGATGGCCTGTGAGGCGTTTGG
The DNA here is from genome assembly GCA_039654625.1 of Rhinogobio ventralis. NCBI lineage: Eukaryota > Metazoa > Chordata > Actinopteri > Cypriniformes > Gobionidae > Rhinogobio > Rhinogobio ventralis. The sequence continues at coordinate 27,436,484 of CM077206.1, read as the reverse complement.
ACACGGCCCTACACCAAAGCTAGAAACAGCTGTGTATAGAGTGAGTGTGTAAACCTCTGATCTTACATAACCACCTTTAGATTGAATATCAGTTGTTTGTCTCATATAATTACTAGTGCTGTCAATTGATATTTGAAATCATCAAAACAAACACCAGGGTTCGTACAAGGTGCTTGAAGTATTTAAATTTTACTTTTTGAAATGGAAAACCCTTGAAAACAGCCATATTTATAAAGAGGTACTTGAAAAGGGCTTGGATTATTGAAAAACAATATATATTACCGTTTAATTGTTTCGATTAAACAAATATTTTCATGCAAAATGAACACATAGATATAAAGACATGACTTTGAGCGTGATATTACTCATAAATATCCAAGTATATGATACAGCTTTCATTCTTTAGGTCCATCATATATTCATGAAAAAAAATCAGTTTGAATAAGGAAATCTTCTCTATCTTTGTCATAGCATCCTTTCGATGGTTAAAGTTGCCACAGTCATTGCGTAGCATGTGCTGTACTTTATTTGTACCATTTTGTTTTATTAGTATATTTTATTTATCTGTTGACCTTTTTTAGAATTTGAAAGATAATAAAGACATTGTTTTAATAAGTGCAATCTCCAATTGTAGTCCTTGAAAACCAAAAAAAGTAGAGCTTGAAGTCCTTGAAAGTCCTGGAATTTCATTTTACAGTATCTGTACAAACCCTGAAACACGCCCTTACCTAAAAGGCTCTGCCCCCACATTCACAAACATGCTATGCAACACACAGGCACCTTCCCCCTAATAAGAGTATACACCCCTTACTGCTGATTGGCTACAAGTGTATTTTGGCACTCGATCCAATCCACTTTCAACAGCGTTTCTCAGAAATCCCATACTGCTCCTTTAACCACATGTACACCTAAACAATCTTTTTAACATTTATAAATGGGCTTTAGTACATGAATCCTCTGTTTTTTTTCTCAGCTTGAGACAAAGTACAGAGGAAATGACAACTACACCCTCAGTGACAAAGAGGAGTTCTTCAGAGGGGTGGTCAGGTTCTCAAGCAGCAGTCTGTTAGAGTCCTTCCGCCACTGTGTTGCTTCAGGTGAGAGGCATCAAAACCCTTTCCCTTGACTGAAGTCAAAATCAGGTCTCTTCTCTTGTATAGTACAGAGGACAGGCAGAATATGAACAAAACACATTTGATAGTGGCTTCAAAACTTCACCACAAAGTGCATTCCATTTTTCATCACCAAGGTGTAGTTAAAAGCATTGTCTGATATTTACCATGCTTCTTAGTCATACACAAACTTTAGAACCTTGTTACCTTATTTACTCCCTTACTGCAGTTAATAAAGTATTTCTTTTGGCAGGCATGGCTGAAGGTCCTGTCACTCCGCTGTTGTCTGCCATCACTCAGAGAGGAAGGAATTATTTTGTTATCACAGACAAAGGCCCTGGTGTTTCCAGCCAAGCATCAGCACAAAGAGCCTGATGACAACTGACGTTCAGTCAGGAAAATCAGTTCAACTGGGATGCACATATATGATAATATATTGTGCCACCTGCATCCTGCAAAGATGATAATGTTAGAGTAGACGTGTATAGTCTTGGTGTCATGAGTATTGTCCCTCTGAGTCTGAGACAGCTAATGATCACTGATCCGGAAGATAATTTTTTTTTTAATTAACCTCGGTAATACAGCATGTATTATTTTTAGTGTCATTTTAGCATGGTTTTTAAATAAAGTTTTTGATGATATATATTGTTTTGTAATAACAGTTCTTTTTAATATACCTGAATTTAGTAATTATCAAGTCAAGTCACCTTCATTTATATAGCGCCTTTTACAACACCGATTGCTTCAAAGTAGCTTTACAGTGATAATAGGAAATACATTTTTGTTTTAGAAGAAAAGCTAAACTAAGTTTTTGATTGATTCATTTCTGTTGTAAAAACTGACTAGTTATTTAATTTGGTGCCACTTAAACAACAGCATCCTCAACTAAAGCAGAAAACAGACAATGCGTTCCAGACCCCATCCGCACAGCAACAGCACTTGGCGGCCTGAGAACGCAAACTATGAAATAGGTTTGAAATAGTTTTGAAACTATACCATCATCATCCCTGCGCAAACCCCAAAAAAGGCAAATCCATGAAAACGGCGACAGCATGTTCGCAAGCATTATGTGTTCAGTCTATAGGCAAGCGTGTTTGAATACGTATGTGTGCATATATGTTTTTATATGTACAGAGGGGAGGGGAAGGGAAGGAGGCCTTCACAGGGGAGAGTCTAGTTGACATATTCTCTGCCGACACTTCAGGGCTGCGTTGTGGTCATGTCTAGGCGCAGGTCCACCATCTGATCTGGATACGGCAGACTACAGTAAACCTCAGGATAAACAGAGAGACTAACATTAGCGTAGATGCCATTCTTTTTATGATGTAACGAGTACATCAGGTGTTAAGGGAAGTGTTCCCGGTTCCGGCTGACCTAGTTAATGCAGCCTAACAATCAATTAACTGATTTAAATAATAGAAATTGATAATGTTTTATGTGTATGCCATAGTAAAGAGATGTGTTTTTAGTCTAGATTTAAACTGACAGAGTGCGTCTGCTTCCCAAACAATGCTAGGAAGACTGTTCCAAAGTTTAGGTGCTCAATAGGAAAAGGATTGAGAATAAGGCAGAACTTTGAGACCGCAATAGACGTGATGGAGTATAATGCGCTAAGAGCTCGCTCAAGTACTGGGGAGCTAAACCATTTAGTGCTTTGTAAGTAATAAGCACGATTTTAAAATGTATACAATGTTTAATAGGGAGCCAGTGCAGTGTTGACAGAACCGGGCTAGTATGGTCATACTTCCTGGTTTTAGTAAGAATTCGAGCTGCTTCATTTTGGACCAGCTGGAGTTTATTTATTAAGCGAGCAGGGCAACCACCCAGTAAAGCATTACAATAATCTAGTAATATAATAATAATACTAATAATAAAAACTACTAATATAATAATCAGGCAGTCAATATTGTATGACAGGATTCAATAATAAATGTTGAAAATGGAAATTCAAATTTCATTCACACTTGATATTTTGGGTTACACTTTATTTTAAGGTGTCATTACAGTGTAATTAAACACTAAAATAAAGTTACCCTATTTTGTATAAATCCTTAAAAAAGACATGCTAACAACACATGATTTCCTTTACAATACCATACATTCATCGTTGCTAAAAAAAATTGGTAACTTGGTTTTGAAATCTTCTTACACTGTCTTAAGTGGTGTTGTCTTCTGTGTAAGAGAGTAGAGCAAATGTGTTGAAAATACTCTTTAAACCTGTCAACACAATTTTGGTCTTTTATGAACCAGCACAAATTAAAGAGATACTTTACCCCAAAAGGAAAGTTCATCATTTACCCTCATACAAGTATATGACCTTTTTTCCCCCCAGAAAAATAGTCCATCTCTGTCAGTCCATATAATGCAAGTGGACATTGTAACCCAAAAGTTGACTCTTCAGAAACCACAAAAAGCGATCATGTGTGTGATGAAAATATTTTTTTCCTGGCCAACTATCATAAGCATGTTCATGAGTTCACACTTGACATAAACATCAGCAAGTTGTCAAGCTTGTACAAGACATGACAGTCCTGTGCTTTCTTTACTTTTCGCATGATCTTTGCAACGCTCTTATGAATGTGTGAATGATATGCTGGAAGCGAGTTTTTTAGTTTAAAACATTAGTATTATTCTTACATCCCTATTGTTTTACTACATTGATTCATCCACATTGATGAAACGTCATCTTTTGAATTACTTGAATTATAAGGATTCACAGGGGTGGATTATTTTTCTAAAAATCATTGTGTTCATCTGAATAAAGTCATAGGTACTATACATCTGGGGTAGCATGGTGGTGTAATGTCACTCCCTGTTGTCGCTCTCAAAAGCATATGTTTGTAGAGCCATATATAAGGATGCCAGTAGATGTTGATATCAGATAACTTTCCAACTTTATTTACATCTCTTACTCTCCGGTCACATACAGGTCTCACTCACTCACGTACACTGTGTGTGTGCGTCGCCTTCTGATGTCATCACAGAATAAATTAATTGCTTATAAATTACAGGTGGGTGAGTAAATGATGAGAGAAATTTCATTTTTGGGAGGAGTATCCCTTTAATAGAATGAACTACTCAATGGAGGAATGCTAGAAATGCTATTAAATCAAGGAATAAATAATTCAAACAAAACAACTAAGATATCTGTTTAAACAATAGTCATTTAAATGGAATTTTGATTCATGGTTTAAAATGTAAATATAATAATTTAATAAATCACAGTACCGATGGGAAAACATATGGTCAGTTTTTAGAGCCAGTAGGCTACCACAGAGAAACGATGCAGTCCGAAATTTATTTTTTAGTTTTGTTAGATTGAATTTCTCCACACCATTAATATTGGATCTAGTCTATTTAAAAGATAGCTACTGTCAGAAGATATGACATAAGATATGGGTGTTACAGCCAACTACTGAGGGAGCTGGCTGATGAAGATGCTCCTGGCTACAGAAACTGATTACGAATTGGGCAAAACCCATTTAACAATCTGGTGAGCCTGGTAGAACCATCATTAAGAAGGCAAGACACAGTGATGAGGGCGGCAATACCTGTTGGCAATAACATTGAAGTACTTGTGGTCCAAGTGGTCCAAGGAAGGAACAGTGGTGAACCGGCGACAGGGTCATGGCCGGCCAAGGCATAGACTGTAAGAAAATATGGACGTTGTGTCCGTGACGTCGCCCGTAGGTTTCTGAAGAGTGTTTTTGAAGCCCAAAAGTTTGCGAAGCCAGCCGTCGCCATCTTGGCAGCGCGTCACTCCCAGATAACTGAAAATGGGCAAAGAGGCGGGACGTGGGTAGAGCAGACAAAATTAAGGGTCACACCCTTAATTATGCAGAACTTTAATGCTTAATATAATTTAAATGAATGAGTTATAAAAAAAATTACCCTCCTCACAGTTGTCATGATTTAAAATTAGCTATATAGACCAAAACCACTTTTTGTACCAGACTGTAAACGTCGAGCCCTGCACTCTGCATGTGTAATTCCACCGCCTTGATGATGCCCATTGTACACTACAGAGTTTAAAACATCTCTGATAAATGGTGCAGTTTGCCTCATAGACATTTTCAGGCACCGGCTTCAACCACCACTTCTCGGTTCTTGGCCATTTTTCAGTAAACTTGCATTTACCCATTTTAAACTAGGAGGCTGGTCAGCTTGCTGTAGTTCGACCTGTATTCTGCTACCTCAGTTCTCTCTGATGATGCAGTACCTACCATCCGATGTAAACAGACATTCAGTGGTAATGTGATACAAACAAGAGAGGCAACATATATAAAGTAAAAAAAAAAAGTTTAAGAGCATGAGTAAAAAAAAAAAAATCAGACAATACAAACATAAATTTGTCATCTGACTATATGAAGTTTGTCATCTGACTATTTGTCATCTGACTATATGAGACTTGCAGCACATATTGAAAGGTAGCATAATTAAAGCTAGTGTCAAAATCTGACTTTCTCTAGTTTAATACGCTTCTGTGGGTCAATCTGACAACGGTAAATAAAAGTGCAGCATTCTGTGGAGAAAGATGGGAGAGACGTCTGATTATTACCTTTAACTTCACAAATATCCACAAGACCATCATATATTAAGCCACTAGGTTCAGATGTTCCTTTTTCTGCATTGTTGCTTTGTTCTAGTAAGATTCAGAATTAAAATGGTCCTTTGCTGAAATGAAGATCTCACCTTGTAAGAGTACTCTTCTGTGCCTGGAGGAAAAAGATTTCCATTAAAGGTGCACTATGTACCATTTTTTTCAGTAAAATATCCAAAAACCACTAGGCCAGTGTTATATATTTTGTTCAGTTGAGTACTTACAATATCCCAAATGTTTCCAACTATTTGTAAATCGTGAGAAAACTGCTATTTTAACTAAGGAACCAGGACGTGTGAGGGAGTCGCCTGTCAATTGCGTCATATCTGCGTTACCCTCGGTTTCTGGTTTTATTTAGCAGAAACACTTTACTCTTACTGCAGTGTGCAACAAGCGTCATAGCAGCCACCGAGCGAACGCACAGAGTAATGTCATAACATCATTTTCAACACACTCAAATATATCTAATATGATAAACAGAGCTGTGTTACCTCATACTCATGACCGGAAAAGCGGAAATGCTGTCTGTGGCATAATAAAAGCTCCGCAGCTCGCGAGGCGTGTGTTGCATTCATCTTATTAACAATCGCTCCAGCAGCCTTGCTCAGCTCCCACAACACTTGGTCCTGCTCTGCTTCATATTACAGTAACGTTAAAGATTACATCCAAGAACATGATTTCTGCCCGAGTCCTATCCCGATTCTTTTCCACCGGCTGTGAGGTGAAGACCACGTCCCAAAATTCTGCGCTCAAACTAGGCGTCATCAAACTATGCCTTTGTTTTGAATAGGCGACCTCTAGCGGACAGAAAAGTTACATAGTGCACCTTTAACACAGCATTTCGACTACATGTCCATTATCATGCAAGAAATTATATGATGCTAACAGTGTGTCCCATTCCATGATGCTTCATGAGAGCTGTGTGTTCGGCTCTCAACTCATCTCCAGAGTTTGAGACCCACCTTGCAGCTTTGAGAAATTATACATACCAGCAAAGGATGTGTAACCCGCGCTGGTGAGGATTTCACCGCATTCCAAGTCAATCAATTTGACTTTCGAGGGTGGCCGGGTTAATCAGCAGGTTTTCCAACTTAATGTCACGATGGAACACTCCACGCTGGCAGTAGGTTTGGGCTGCAAATGTTGCCTGCTGCGTGCCAAAACTTTGGTGCCCGTGTAGCTGTTTAAAAACTAGGACTGCAAGGACTGACAGGGCATGGGCTGCTCTAAGACCATAATATAGTGGCCCAACTCGGCCTGCCAGTCTAGAAGCTGGATGATCTCAGGAACCCTGGGCTCTTGATTTGCAAACATTTGCAGAGCGACCTCTAAAGGAATGGGTCTGGAATAACCAGCCTAAAAGAAAGACAGTTATTATAATGGCTGAAAAATCTTTTATAGTCTGTGATTAATGTTAATATGAGATGTGTAAAACTGACGGAGAGGAAATCTTGTATAGTTGTATATTTTGCATTCTTTTTGGAGGCAAATTTCACTGCCACCTGTGAAAAAAACACAAAATGGATTTGAGTAAGAATTATTTACAAATTATATAAAGGGACAAGTAATTAGAGGAATTATTCAATAGAATATATAAGATTAAAATGGGTAAAAGAGGTTGGCAGATCAATGGAATAAAATGTGTACTATCCCACGTAACTCGACAAGCTCAATAATCTGGCGTGAGTTTTGTTGGAAGAATCTGACTCGCTTTTTAACACAAGAATTACAAACGAGAACCTCTCACCCATGCTGGAGGAACTATGGGGTAGAAAAAGCCCATCATATGCATATATTTTGGCAATGCCCAAAGGTGAATAGTTTTTGGGAGGTTGTACGGTCTACTATTAATAATATTTTCACTCTACATATACCAAAGTAATTTAATGTTTTATATTTGGGAGATACTGCAGATGAGGTTGGAAAGGTTGTTATGTAAAATATTCCTTGTTTCTCGAAAAAGAAACAATAAAAAATAAGTATTTTAAAAAACATTAATATATATATATATATATATATATATATATATATTGTCCCTGTTTTAATGAATAGATAGTAACAAATGAGATTTCAGTGATAATTTGTATTTAAGAAATCTGATCACCTTAATTTACATATAAAAGTATATGATTATATACAACAATATATAGGCTAGATATGTCCCCTCTCTGTTGTTTTCTTTCTTTTATCTCTTTCGTTCCTTTTTCACTTTTTTTTTTAGAATTTCTATTGTATTGTGAAACGTGATGTTTTTCCTGATGTATGGAAATGACTCTTCTACATGCTATTTGTTGATAAAGCATTCAGAAGAAACGACAGTTCGTTGCTGTGTGCGAAAAGCACCTGGAAATGCAGTCGCAGAGCATCTGTTTGTAAACAGTAATTTAGAGAATATTATACAATTAGGCTGCTCCGAAAAATGGAAAATGCTGCCTTCGGAGGACGGATTTCAAGGTAGGAAGGCATCAAGGCACGTCCAAATCCAATGTTAGCTTCACTTCCTGTCTCCTGAGAGACCTTCATCTGATATGAATTTTTGAAGGCAGCATAAATGTATCCTTCGCTGCCTTTGATATCCCACAATCCTATGCGTTCCATTCGGTGAGTTGAAAAGGATGGCATATGAAAATTGCGGTTGTTGGTCAGTTTGTGTGTAAATGTACGTTTTTGACCAACGTTTTCCATTTCTGATGTAATTTCTAGCGAGAAATTACTACTGTAGTAATTAAATATTTGTTTAGTTCTCACCAAAGCTCACGCTATTTTGCTGTAGATCATTAATCTGCACCGTGTAGCCTCTACGGCATGGGCTACGTGTCGAATTTTCATTTATACTTCTGCGTCCTTGTCCACGCCGACATGCAGTTACACATGCAGAGGCAGCATGTTTTCCCCTTGAGGGAGGGGTTGAGAGTAATGTCAAATTTTGTAACTTTAAGCGATTAAATTACTTTGCGCGAACGTGGCTCCGCAACCGAAAATACACGAGTTCGAAGCGAATCTGGCCGAGCATTAAGCCTCGTTTATACTTTCGCCTGGCTCCGCAGCGCGAGCCTATGGAAGGCCAAGAGGGCCAAAAACACGTGAATTTCAACGTGAAATACGCGTTAAAATTCACGTGTTTTTGGCCCTCTCTTGGCCTTATACCAGCCTCCGCTGACTGCGGCCGCTCCTGCCCAAACGGACGAGTTTTCTTTGAAACGACAGAGGGCGACTCGGAGTAATTGTTCTATAAACCATCAGGAAACAGCGGTGAGAAGTAATGTAGACAATATTTATTTTAGCAAAAACCACACTACAAAAGAATCGTGTAAAACTCTTGATATCTTGATATTATTTCTTGTGACATTAGATCAAAATGTATGTACACATATAACTAAATTAATGATCTCTTAAATATTTCCTAAGTTCACTAAACATTTTCATTTAGTTTCGTGATTTTTTTAAAATTAAACATGGATCTTTATTTTCAATAAAAGGGTTTTTTTCTGCTTTTGTAGACTCATTTTGTAAATACAAGCTACTAATTTGTAGGGATGGAACGATTACCGGTTTCAAGATAAACCACGATAAAATGTACTAACGGTTAGTAATATCGTTTAAATTTTAATTATTATTAAAACCGTGTTTGATTATCACGATTTTGAAAACTAGCGGTAAATCCTGTCCAGGCAGCATCAGTCTAGCGCAGGCGCAGGGCGCAACGTTGTTTTTGAATGAGAAGAAATGGCAGAAGGCAGTGACAGCGCCGGGAGATTTTTCAGCCTTCTAAAAGGACCAATGGACATATTTTGGCTTTTACAAAAGTCCTGAGGGAAACTTAATCGAAGATGGTCACCCTCTCTGCAGAACATGCAAGAAGAAAGTCGCTGCAAATTATAGAGGGAAACACTTCAAATCTGCGAACGCAAGGAAAGTGGACTTTGACCTCAATACTAAAACTACGTCTGGGAAATAACGCTTCCACGAAGAAAAGTTTGCAGCAAGTGGCTTTGACCCAAAGACGAACCAACAAATTAAGACAAGACTAGGTTGACATTTAAGGGATAATGTATATTCATTGTACACTTATAACACATATTTTCTTTACCACATGAATAGGCCTAATTACGGGGACATATTGAATTGAGACTAATGTTTTAAATTTTACCTGTTTATAAATCCATTTTGTACAGTGTACAAAACACGAAAAGTTATTAATAGTAAAGTCCTGGTTTCATTTTCAGTACAATCAAAAACAGAGATGCAACGAGAGAGCGCATCCGTTGTGATACGTGGATGTGCGCTGTTATAATGCGTTGCTATTGACGACGGTCATTATAAGGAAGGGAATGCCACAGAATAGAATCTTGCTTAAAAAAGTGCGTAGAGCTGCTTGTTTTATTTGTTGTTTTTCAAATATAAAACTTGTTGAAATGTTTTCAGTGTGTGCATCAGTTCTTTTTGAACACTTGCATCTCATTTGAACAAAACTGTGATAATCGTGATAATTTGGGTCACTATAATCGTGATATGAAATTTTCATACCGTTTCATCCCTACTAATTTGTACGTGCAAACTTGGTGCCGGTGTGATGAGACGTCATGCTCGGCTAGATTCGCCTCGAACTCGTGCATCTTTGGATGTGGAGCTGCGCGGAAAGTTACAAAAAATGCGCTGCACACCGGCGCGCAAAATGGGGTCTCGCGCTCTCAATGCGCACTACCGCCCACTCCGCGATGATGTCATTTTTGCCGCGCGCACCCTCGCGCTCGTGCGGATGCTATATCATCAAATATATCTTGTATATCAACCATAGACTGTAAAAAAAATATGGACGTAGTGTCTGTGACGTCACCAATAGGATTCTGAAGAGCAGTTTTGAAGCATAAAGCAGGGACGAACTGGCCGTTACCATCTTGGCAGCGCGTCATCGCGCATCACTCCCAGATAACAGAAAATGGGCAAAGTGGCGGCACGTGGGCGGAGCTGAGGTGACGCGATGACTAACAGACAGCAGATAAATGGCTGTTCACCTGTCACTCAAAGTGGCAAATATGGGGCTCAATGAGATTCTGCTCCCTTCTGGAGCCTGTCCCTAGTGGCCAGTCGATGAATTGCAGTTGAAGTCACTTCCGTATTGGCTTGAAGAGAAACTGCGGGAGGTTGCCGCTTGATAGCAACAAGGCTTTACGTCTCATCACACCGGCACCCAGTTTGCGCGTCTAAATCAGTTGCTTATATTTACAAAATGAGCCAACAATAGCAGAAATAAGCCCTTTTTAAAATTAAAGATCCATGCTTAATCAAAATGTTCATGAAACTAATTGAACATGTTTAGAGAAATTAGAAAATGTTTAAGACATCATTAATTTAGTTGTATAACGTTACATGTTTTCCCATCCGATTCTTTCGTAGTGTGGTTTTGGTAAAGTTTACTAAAGTAAACATTGTCACGTGTGTACTTCTTCTCACCGCTGTTTCCTGATGGTGTATAGAACAATTACTCCGAGTCGCCCTCTGTCGTTTCAAAGAATAGCATAACGGCGTTGTAAAACAAGTCATTGTCTGATAAAAGGCTGCGAGGCAAAAAAAGTCAGCTGCCAAGGTTTTCGGGCGCAGCCTTTATTGTACTCCCAGCATTGAGTTGCAGGTGGGCGTGTGCTTGGTTCTATGCGTCTTCCGGAAGTGAATGTGCGGACTGTCTATGGTGAGTTCGTTGCTATGCGACGTGTCCCGGAATTAAATGTGTGTGTTGAATCATGGCTGCTTCAACAGTCAACAATGATAGTCGTCACAAAAGGCAAAAATGCAGCGAGAAGATGCCTTTACAAGACAGAGAGATTATTAAACCCTCCATAACAGAGCTCACCAAAGAAGTGCGCACCAACATCCTCTGTACGGTGGAAGGATGTGGGAAGATTCTGCCTAACACTCCAGCACTCAACATGCATCTGGTCAAGTCCCACAGAGTCAAGGTACACCATGATACAGCTGCTATTTAAGGTTTTTGTGTCTTATTTTACTTGGGTTTTCTCTGTTTTTCAGTCTATTTATTGTAAATGTTTTTCTATGTGTGAACTAAAATGAGTAGTATTTGAATTAGGCCTACTGAACTATTACTGTGACATGTATTATAAGTGTTGTGCACAAGTAAATGTTTTGTGTAAGACAGGATTAATACAACTTCAGTATTTTCTTTCATAATTTTATATATTTACATTTTACTGAAATGTGCTGTTAGTTCTGTGCATAGTTCCCTGACTACTGAACTAGGGAGCTGATTGAGACACACACTTTCTTTCCTGCAGAGTTTAGTCTAACCCTAATCAAATACACTTGAACAAGCAAATCAAAGTCATCAGGATTACTAGAAAGATACACGCAGGTGCTTTTGATCAGGGTTGGAAAGTGTTTGCTCTGAAGATTTTGGGACATGTAGATATCTATTATGTTATGTCTTTATAGGATCTCTTTCTGATTCTAATTTTCCCCAATTCAATGAGAATCAAACATTTTATTCTACTTAACACATTTTGTATTATTATACAATGTCATGTACAAACAAGAAGTCAACAATTAGACATCATTGCAATATAACAATGACATCAAGTGCAAAATTGCATTACAAAAAATAATAAAATAAAATAAAATTAGGTGAATAAAACCAAAAGGTAGGGTTTGTTTTTCAAATCATATTCTTCTATCAAAAAGTTTTTTAAACGTATTATGAAATGCAGAAAACCTACGTTTCGTCTTCAAATATTTAGATTTGTGTTTATAAAATTTAACAAGAATATGGATGTTATTAACCGTAACCGTATGGATGTAAAAAAAAAAATATTGTTGCTGTTCATAAAAAGTCTCATAACATAACTCATAACACTCAACACTCAAGCCATAATGCATCTATATACATACAATGGAAAATTGTATAATAAATAATCAGTAGTTTCAATATTATCACAAAATACACAATTATTAGTTTCAATTCCAAATCTTTGTTGTACAAATTCACTGGATGGATATATAGCTCTGTTTGTAACCTGTAAATGTATTTATTTATTTTTTAAACTGTGAAATCGAGTTTCTATAAACAACAGTAGGGAATAAAATATTATCAAACATATTTCTGATAGTTTTGTTTGGAAATTTAGTTTCTTTTGAAATTGCAACCTCCAGTTAAAAGTGATAGGAGACACAGAGTGGTGGGATTAGAATTTGAAAGAAATCCTTTGATTAGACATATAATAGAGCTGGGGATAGCTTTGATGATAGAATTTAATGTGTTTTGATTACAGGTAATATCATATTTAAGACCGAAGAAATTTTCATACAGTATGATGTAAATCATCCTCTGTTATTGACTAAATGAAGCATCGACTAGATATCTTGCTCCATCCAGTCCTTATTATAGAGTGATTTGTTTCTTATTGTGATATATCTGTTATTCCATATTGGGGTCCTATGTGGCATGACATTTTGATTTGTATAAGAGCTTCCAGTAAAATATTTGCTGGTGAAACCGGGATAGTTTGATAGGAAAATGTTAGGGAGTGAAAACCACAGATTGTTGTTATTTAGAAAAGATTTTAACCAATTAATTTTCAGGGTACCATTTATGAAATCAAAGTCAATGGCTTGTACCTACTTTAAACACATAGCTATATAACATGGCTAATGCGGCAGTTTAGTTTTTTACACTCAAATACAATGGAATTTTAACTATACTTTTAGTTAAAATGATAGTTACAAACCCCCAGATAAGAAAAATTTCAGAAATGATTGTGCTTGACTGCATGTAGCATAATATTAAGAGAAACCACACTGTTAACGCTATCTTGGGGATGCTAAATACCTATCAGCCGACAGTGCATTGAATGAGAGCTGCTTGATGGGCTGACAGTTTGAGTGACGTAACCAGTGTACAGCACAGCCAGGGCTGTTTGCTAGGCATAGAGTTGGATTTCTGAATAAGAAATTTCCGGCCATGAATAAACACAAGCTACAGAGAAATTTGCTGTCTGTTTATTTGTTGTGCAGCAAGGGAAAGCAGTGCACAGTTTTTCTTCTTTTTGTAACATGACTCGTAAATGCATAAAATCAGATCTTGGCTGCTCAAACTGAAAAACATTAAAAGCGTTTGGCGTAGTGGCCAAAAGTGGTGATAGGCCTAGAAAAATGTACATCTTCACTCTTTATTCAAATATTATTTAAAAAAAAAAAATGTTAAAGAGTTTGTAGGCATATTGCATAGTTGTGCTTGGATGCAATTGTCATTTGTTTTATTAATCAAACTTTTATGGGCATTAAAAATATCTCAATGTATCTTGCCCACTACCTAACTTAACTGATGTTAACAAAAATATTTAATAATGTATTAGTAAATGTTGAAATTAACATTTAAGATTAATAAATGCTGTAGAAGTATTGTTAGTTCTTAGTTCATGTTAACTACTTTAGTTAACTAATGAAACCTTATTGTAAAGTGTTACCAAGCAAGTTGTTATTTACGGTCAAATCAAATAATCAATCACAGTGCCCAAACCAAATATGTTGTCAGGAACGTTTAACTTCATAAGTACTTTTGTCATGACGTTAAGTCGTGACGCGTAAGAACCAATGAAGTTTGATCTTACTGATCTGTCATCATGGTTGATTTGATATCTGTTAGGGTATGTTTTAGGGAACATGTACACAACAACAATGTACTAAAAACAGAAAAGTTTTTTTCTTTTCATTTTTTCGCATACAGACGACAACGTTGTCATGGCTTGTTTCCACCAAGCGGTACGGTTCAGCACACTTCCATTGGGGTACCTAGCACAGTAATCCAGCACTAAAGGGTGGAGCTAGACTCACTGCAGAACGTTGATTGGTTGACAGAGAATCGTCCCTTGCGCATGCTTTTTCGGCTGTTTTTCTCCTTGCAGCCTTTGCTTAAACAAAACGTGTCTTCTTCTTGTGAAAACAGCCACATGCCGAGAAGCAAGAACAAGATCTGCTGTATGTCGTCCATTGTTGTTTACTGTGTCGCTTTCTTCTTCTCGTGAGAACGACATTGATCGCTATACCACGGATCAAGGTTTAGTGTCCCGAATCATCACTGAACTGAAATGTACTGAACTGTACCGCTCAGTGGAAACG